>JAQOWZ010000026.1:2728432-4080148 GCA_035578165.1 Stenolophus ochropezus
TAGTGGATATCTTGCCACTGTCTACAAGTGCTATGGTAGACTTGGTGCACTTTCAGAACGGTCATGTAAAGTTAGTCGAACAAGATGAGGATCCTCTCTCGCCGATGTCCTCCGTCGGGTTCCATATCCTGCCTGGCGTCTCTCTCTATGTGTCTGTACCCACTGTGCCATATGCGTGAAATCGTGTTTATACTGCGAATTAGTCGGACCGCTATATCACCTAGTGATAATCCAATTTCGCGCATACTCATGATACGGCCCTTCTCAAATTCATCTACTTGCTCATACGAACGTTACTGTCTTCGTCGAGACATATTGACATAATTCACATTTTAACTGGATTTGAATCCTATTGAAGATATATCAAATAAATGAAAATGTTCGATAATTGAGTTTAGCCCTGCATGTATTCTAAACGAAAGTTATTAGCCATTCCAAATTTTAATCATTTATTCTACTAATAATAAGCAACATCTAAGTTTAATTGCATTCGCTTATTCCGATTATTTCAAATTTCAACGACCACTAGTGTATATTTGTCTAAGAATGTATAAAATTTCATTGCTATTATAAGGTTAAAATTAAAAATATGATGGGTGCAAATTGCAGTGCCTAGCAGCATAGTGGAATGGCTGGTAATGGAGTTAGTCGGGTTAATTATATTGATGAATAGGGGGGAATCCGGCGGCTTTGGGAGGCATTATTAATGTGGGGGGCATTATGGGCGCGGTGCGTATCCGGGTTGCCACCTGTACCTGAGTAACGGCCCATTCCGTCCGCGATCGTTTATTAAGTGGTCACTGTGGGTTAAGGCTGCGTTTACACCGCCGCTTCCGCTTGATTGAGGGGGCACGGAAAGACTAATGGCGAGAATTTAAATGCTCTACTGGCCAGGGAACTACAGCGCGAAAGGATTACAACTACCACCGATCAACCCTCCGAAGGGGAACTACGAAACAAAAATGTCAGGGGCTATTTCTTCAAATGACATAAGAACAAGAAATCTATTAAAATTAGCGGATAAAATCGTTATTACTATTTTGATTATTACTAAATAAGTAATAGTACACCAAGAATAAACGGACAGCGGTAACTCATTTATTTAGTTATTAATAGAGTATTTGTAGTAGATTTTTCGTTATAACGTCGTTTCGATTTTTTGTTGCCTAAAAATCAAAACGACGTTACTTTAGTGAATAAAATTTGCGGAAAATCAAGAATTCTTTTTATTATTATTTATTTGCTTAGTGCACTTCTACTCGAATTGAGCGAAGTGTGAATTCTGAGATACAAATCACAGCTTCGCCAATCTTTGTCCAAAATACCACTGTGTTCGAATGATTTAAAATCCACTATAGTCAAAGTCATTTACAACACTATCGCTTATAACGACGAAAATGCAGTGTTGGTAGGTTTTCGGTCTCATACAATGTCTGATTTTATGCGTATATTAGCATTAAGGGCATATATAACATCGGATATAGGTCAACAGAATCGCTGTACTCTGATTTCTATGTACCTACGTAGGCATAATGCATGTTAATTTATTTGTCTTCAAATGTTTAGCTTTAGCTTTAGATTACATACACTCTATTTTCCGCTGTTGATCTTCACGTCATCAATTGCAACCATTGATTGAAATCTTTGGGGAGAAGGGGCATTGATGACATCGTTGTGTCGGGTGATAGTGTAATTTTCGAAATAAATAAATGCCAAAACAGACAGTATTATACACAAATATAAAAATGGATGAAACGTACGCAAAGAGTTGTGGAACAAACTAACAATGAAGCACAAACTATCCATGCCAAAATCACCGGCATCAATGACAGGAATGACATATTCAAGTTTTTTAAATATTCGAAAATATACTTTGCCGTTGTTACAGTACTTCCTCCTATTTCATTTTTGTTGTTGGTTAGACGCAGATAGTATATATACCCCTCTGTAACACGTGCAATAATGAGATAGCGAATAAAAGTCTCATATGGCATGCTTATACGATAAAGATGCAAGATAAAAGTTTAATAATTCTTACGGCAGAAATTGATGACGTGAGGATCAACTGCAAAAAATTGAGTGTATATGTAATACATACTAATATAGTTTTTCTAATTAAATATATAAATTTTGTCGCCGTCGTATCTAACTTCCAGTCGCTTATAATGTCAATACTTTAAATCCCTTTTAACGAACGTTATATGCGACTTTCCTGTATAAGCTATAGGTCCCTTGCAGAGACAGTAGGCTTACAACCTACCAAAGGCGCACGCAGTTATTTTTTTCGAAGGGGGTTTTCAAATACACATTGTTCATTTTAAGTGCACGCTATTGTTAATAATAAACAAAAAAATACTTATCCTATACCGTCTCGGTTCTTATCAGAATATTTTATTTTATTTTTTACAAGCTAATACTGTTTTTTGAGTAATATTTGCAAGTTTCCCTCTTCTTAGGTAAGTATTAAATTTATTTCGCACATTTTTAACAAACAAACAACTCATCATAACGATCAATAACTTCAACGAGGCTCAAATTGATTTTCTGTAGTTTTTTCTTGCTAAATAGAACCGCGAAAGTAAAAACTTCCACACTATTTTCATGAACAAAGTTACTATACATTCGTTTTTACTCTTAATTAATTTTTTTGGTGGGTCATTTTCAATATTCAATAATGATTTTCCTTTTTAGTTTAAATCTTAAAATCATCTATTATGAATCTACGTATTTGAATCGGTCCTTTTCTCTTTGCAGTTGTAGCATATACAACTGTACAACAAAATTTAAGATCGTCCAATCAATTGTTCTCTATTAAATATTAAAATATAAACAAAAAATAAATACATAATCCAGAATCCGGAACAAAAATTCATTTCATAGAGAAAATTTATTAACGATAACATAAAATTGAAATGCATTATACAATCAATGCATCGTTTATTTTTACTTTAATAAAGTACTTAATTAATTTCGGGGGTGTTTGAACCCCCAAAACCCCCCTCCCCTTTGGTGTGCCAAAGGTACTTACCTATGGTAAATAATATTTATTGTTCGACAAATAAATTTAGGTATTTGAGGCCATATTCCATCTAAGAATGTAGTTCGACAGACGATACTAACAAAAAAGACTGTATTGTTATTTTTTAATTAAAATATAGTAATATTTAAAGGATAATACAGAAATTTGGAATTCTGTGTGCATTTATTATTGCCCCAATTTGGCAAAGCATGTGATATATTAAGCAAAGATGATTATGGAACAATTAACAAACCCTTGTTTTCCCAGGCCATTAGCAAAGAAAATGAGGTTATTAGTAAGGCAGTCATTAGTAATTTGATAATTTCCTGCGATAGCACCTTATTTTTCACCTCGAACCTCAGCATTTAATTGAATTTACACTGCAGGGCATCTCGGAAATCGAATTGTGAATTGTCTCAACTACAACATCAATTAAACAAAAGCGAAGCAATTATAAGGGCGGGGATCGCAGGTAGGGTTTCTGCCCTACACCTTTATTGCCGGTGGCGACGCGTAGTGGCCATTTAGAAGTTTAATGAAACTCAATTAGAACACGCCGCAATGCTATGGCTATATATTACTTTAGTGTTCGTCCAGCATTAGCTCTGGATCACTTCATACCAAATTTGCCCTGGACTACATTTATACTCTAGTTTCAAACTGTACAAGCAGTGCTGTATTTCACCAGTAGATAAATAAATGATCAGGTCATTGATAAATGTTAATTTAATGTTTGCTGTGCTATTTAATTCTGTACCGACAAAAGATTTTGTGGTCATCATAGTATATTTTATTTATCTAGCCAGTTTACTCTCAAAACGTAATATTCCATTAAAATACTGTCTATAGAAATATAAAATTACCTTTAGAAGATAAATTTCAAAAATGTTTGTTTTTGATTTTGATGGATTAGACGATTTTCTGACTGGTCGATAAATACGAAAAAATTTGCATGATTTACAAAAAAATACTTGCTCTATTCCTATGTAGTTTTTAAGATCCTGTTCTATTTTTGCTTTTGTGTTAATAATTCTATTTCTGTGTAATTGCTTTAATTATTTGCCACTAAATATTATTTATTTTTATTAATTCCTGATATATTTAGCCCGGGTTGCACAAAGCTTTATCAATTTTGATTAATGATTAATTTTTTGACAGCAATGTATTTTTAATACGTGGCCATGGTAACAACGTTAAATTAATCAGTGATTTTTTTTATTAGAGCCTGATTAGCCTTTCTGCAACCGGGCATTAGTGACTCAAATTCTAATTCCTATAAATGTATATATTTTCGAGTAACTAATCTATTTATTTGTAAGAATTAATGTTCTCATTTTTCCACTATGGATTGTAAATACTTGCCGCAACATACATTCTATTGTTGTAAACAATTTTACTCCACATTTTTCTCTAGTATTTTTCATGTTTACAACTAACAGATCTGTAGCTGTATGCAGTGTCGGATTTAGTGGGTAAAGATTTTTTTTAACTAATAACAAAATAAAAGGTATTTCATAGAGCAACTTTTGTCTTTGAAATAATAAAACTTTCATAAAGTTCAGATCATGTAAAGTCCATGTGCTTATTAGAACCAAGGTTAAGGGCCGATTTTTTACATGTGGTTTAAACTGCCGGTTACTTTAACCACCTGTTAATAAGAAAATATCGCATCGAAATAGTATATAACATATATTTTTGACAATTTAAATCAGCTTTTCGAAGAGATATTTATTTATTAACCAATACATTAACCAGAGATCACAAAGGCAAATTCTGGAAAAAACACAATATTGGTGAAATCTTTCTAACTTTTACTCCCTGAGTAAGACCCATGTAGGGTTGAAACCGGTCGGAGAGGAAATGAATTCCAGTAATTTTACCTATATTATAGAACAAGTCGATAACCTGTACTTTAATAATTTGCAACTTGAAAAGAAATTAAATTCTATAGGGGTAGATAAATATAACAGTTATAGAAAATTTAGTATGAATTTATTTAATATGGCGTATTTCTTTCCCTTCGAGTTAGAATAATCCTCCATAAAAGGTTGTAAATCCTGCATAGGGCAGTTTTAAATATCTCTTTATACAACTTTTTTCCTTTAATTATTTTAAATATGCCTCCAGAGGTGAACCATTTTTTCCTCGAAGTATTTACCTTTTTCCCAATACCTGCCATATGCATTTGCTTCAAAATATGCTCCAAATTTTTCTGCTAATTATTGTACCTATACACTAGAAAGCTAGTAATTTAAAAGAAGCAGAAAGGTAGAATGAGCTACTAGCGTAGGAGGATATGAGAAACTCCGGTGCTGAGTCAGCATAGCACGGGTGACCTGCAGGGCACAATAAACCAATTAGCTCGGTCAGATATGTGTCGGCGTCTCCGATCGAAGGATCAATTTAATCCCGTCGCGACGCCGTTCGCATGAGCGGGATGATGTGTCGCATAACTCCACGAGATTACCCCGGCATTATGCAGCGACTTCAGCGGCTGCATGCGGATACACGGCATCCTACCAGATTGCAGATTCATAATAGGGAATTAGTATTGTGGGAGCCGTAACCGGCCCTACATACATTAACAATAACTGCATATTGTAATATACCGAGAGTTTTTTTATCAGTGGACATAGGCGTATGTCATTACCATAGTTACATTTAAAGAAATTGACAGCAATGTAGTATCCTGTTTTTTTAGAACTGGACATAGGGCATAGTTGTCAAAGTCATAAAATTGTCATATTTTAAAAAGAAGAAAAATTCAAATTGTATCTCATTATAATTCTAACATGAACCTAAGACACGAAATAATTAATATAGATTACTATATAGTTTTAATTATTTTATTACCTAAAAATACATTTAATTAAAAATTAATTTTTATTTCAAGGTATAAATGCTCAAAATTGTTACCATTATCTTCTAAACAATACGCTAATCGGTTATAAAATGAATTAATAGTGTTAGTTATTTGTGTGGGCGTAAATTTCTTGCGATGAAGCTCTAAGAAAAAAATCGTTTACAATTGTATATGTGATCAGGGGTCCTATCCATCGTTGAGGGAATATCCGGTGCAGATAGTATTGCACATTTTGTATGTAGTGAGAGGGATATTTTTCTTTGGGGTCATTTGAAAAATTGTATTTAAAATGGTGACAGATTAAATATCGATTAGCTAAAAAATAGAATTAAGGCTTCATCGCAAGAAATTTACGCCTGCACAAATAACTATGGCTATTATTTCATTTTACAACCGATTAGCATATTATTTAGAAGTTAATGATAATAATTTTGAGCATTTATTAAGTTGAAATAAAAATTAATTTTAAATTAAATGTATTTTTAGGTAATAAAATAATTAAAATTATATAATAATATATATTATTATATCTTAGGCTCATTATACTGAGATAAAATTTGAGTTTTTTTTCTTTTTGAAATATGACTGTTTGATGACTTTGACAACTCTACCCTATGTCCAGTTTAAAACAAAAAAACGGTATACTACATTGCTCTTAATCACTTTAAATGTAACTATGGGAATGACATATGCCTATGTCCACTGATAAAAAAAACTCTCGGTATATTGTATATTGTAGAACAAGTGTGGATATAATGGCTATATCGCATGAGTTGTACAGTCAATTTTTTCTACGATTAAATACCAAATAATCACTTACGGTAGAATTAGACGCTTTCGTCGCAATCATAGTAGGGTTATGTCAGAATTTTTTTCACGTTTATCAATTAATGTTACCAAGGTAAAGTAGAAATGGAGAAAATAATTGCTCTTTCCAAGATTAAATAATGTCTTTAAATATTATCTATGATTTAATTATAACTAAATGTGTTTTTATTTTATTTATATCGAGCAATGACAATAAAAATTAAAATTATATACATTAATAATTTCTTCACAGATTTGCCTAGAATTGAATGTTGGCAGCGAATTTCATATCCGGACATAGTGTGGATATGACATACATATATCCGTACAAGATAGTATGAAGGAATGTTGCCAATATGCAGTAGGGAATATAAAGAAGAGTTATCGATTAGATCACTTATATGTATATATTTATCACCGTTCAATAGAGAAGGATTTTAGAAAGACTACTATTATTTTTAGTTTCATAGATATTTCTCACCAGTGGCGTGCGGTAAGGGTAAGCAAAGTTTGTTCTGCTTAGTCCTAAGTGCTAACAAATCAGATAAAATTTCATGTTTTTTTAATACAAAAAAAAAGATTAAATTATTTGTTTTGAAAAATAAAATCTATTTACCTTCTAATTCTGTACTTCAGCCAGTGATGAAGTATGATTTATTTGTTTTCAGTCCTATAAAGATTGTATATTCGGCACACAAACTAGAGAGTTCGTTAGTTAAGTTAGACAGTGTGTAAAGGTTTATTTCAACTTGAAATAAACCTTTACCCGCTAACTGACATCCAATATACTTCACTATATCAACATTTCTCCAGTAAAAAAATATGCATTCGTTTAGCTTCCCTAAAAGCAGAAAAATGCCACGAAGCGCATGAACTATAACAACCTTATGTTATTCGAACTAGAAATAATAAAGGTAATATATGAAAGTTTTACAAGCTGTGTATTTCAATATTTGTGAAATTCACCTGTTTTAACACATTCTTTTAATAATTATAAAAAATAACGAATATTAAACCTAAAATAGCAAAGTATTTTCACATAAATTTATATCATATAATCCCCTTAAGGCTGGTTTAGGATGGATTTCATTTATTTATTTTAATTTAGGAATTTTAACTTAAAATTTTGATTTTTATTTCGGTTTATGAATGATGATGTATCATGAGATATTATGTAGGTGTGTTTTGTTTTGATATTTGACTATTGGTTTGACATTTATTCGAAGTGAATTGAATTATTTTGGTGTAAAATGAATTTGAAATCTGATTATGTTTATTTTAACATAAAATAACATCAAAATAACAATCACAAACTGTCATTTGAAATTTTATACCAACCTAACCTATAAACGTCAGTTCAATGCTTTCTTGTGACTGGCTGTATTTGGAATTTAGGATTTAGAATATAATAAATCTAAATTTTAAATTTCTAATTTTATCATAAGCCAGCCTTTATTCTTCATTAATTTTGTTCACTTAAAAAATAAAGTTTAAATTTGTGTTTATTTTTCTGCTTGTCCAACTTTAAGACTACTATTTTCTTTCTATTTAATTCTTTGGATATTCTTTACTACATATTTGTTATTCTCATAAATGAAGTCAAGGATTTTTGATTAACTGTATTAAGTTTAAATAAAGCTAATGAAAATAATGCAATACGAGTAGCAGGAAGAAATAAAACGAATGTAATTTCAGCTTCTTTAAGATAGTTAAAATTCCAAAAGCAAATCGATAAAACTATATTGCTTCAATTTAAACAGTAATATCCAAGAAAAAGTACAAAACAACTGTCATAAAATTCATCCGATATATTGATTCCACTTGCTGTAAAACTACAAAATTATTTCTCTCAGATCTCTCCAGTATTATAAATAGACGCTCTCAATTTGAGAAATTACTTTCATTCGTCTTCTACTGGACTTAAAGAAATTCAGATTGAAGCAAAAGCATAAGTGATAATTTAAGAAAAATATTAAAGAATTAATCCAATCATCATTTTTAGCACTGCATCCCTAGATGGAACAGGACATAAATTTGTTCATAACTTTATTTTGATTTGACATTGAACATATTTACTTGCATTTTTAATGACCTGCAACTTATAGTGAATTCTGAATCACTCGGGCGCAGCGATATATATTTTTTTGTAAATAGTTTTAAAACTTTGGGTTAAAATTCCAGCCTGTAAGTGTTGAAACCCACTAAAAATGCAAGTTGGTTATTTGAAAGTTAATCAAAATTCCTGGATGTCAGGGTAAGTTTTCGGGGTTGAAACTCCCTCCGAAATTTTCAACGATAACATAACTTTTTAGTTTTACCCTAAGTAAGTAATTAACCGATTTGTGTTTGAAAAATATGGTACAATAGGTTTTTTTTTCTCAGGTTTATATGATGGATTAAAGTTTCCTAAATTTACTCAATCATTTTTTTGATGTGAAGTTAAATTATTTTGGTGCAAAATGAAATTGTTATTTGATTATCTTTATTTTAACAGAAAAATCAAAATAACACTCACAAACTGTCATTTGCAATTTGATACGAACCTAATCTATAAACCTCAGTTTAGTGCTTTCTTGTGATTGGCTGGATTAGGAATTATATATTAGTATTAGTAGGTTATATCCGAAATTTAAATTTTAAATTTCTAAATTTGAAAATCATTTATAAACCACCTTATATGTTTTAAGTGTGTTTATATTTTAAAATCTAAATCATAAATTGAAAATTCGTAAATTAAATTCATCATAAAGCAACCCTCATATGATAACTTACAGATTTTTTCTAAAATTATAGTAATACATGTACCTACTAAGAAAATATATTTTTTTCTTTTTAGGTACATGTTCAATAAAATATAATATGAAACAACATTTTTTTGCAATAGTAATTATTGATTGTAATTTAGAATTCCCCTTTTCCCCCGGAAGTAAGGGGTGGAATTAACAACCAGCAGTTGTAATTTCCTGTAGTGCAACTAAACATCCCATCCAGCTACAGAATACAAATTCAATTCAAATATGTCTTTGTTTATTTTATGACAATGAGTGTGTAAAGTTTACAACTAATTTAAAGTATGGGAGTACACAGGTTGGAACAAACAGACATCAATCTAATAAGAGCCCCCGGCTGCTTCTATCTCGGATGAGATCTGACCCTAAAGTTACAGCGATAATAAAACCGAATTCATACCAAGAAAAATACGTTCCATTCGGGATATCCTGCATTAAATTCAATGGGTTTGGCTAACATTTCACGAGTTATTTCATTAGTATGGCATAAATAATAGTTATTGATGGCACAAGTGTGTTATATTGCTAGTAATGCCTGGTTCACTAGCAAAGGATTAAGTTTTAAGTAACACTTAAACAAAAAACTGCTAATCGAAATTTTGACACCAGTGATGTAACTTAAAATTGTGGTTCTAACTCTATACAGTCATGAGTAATTTAGTGATCCATTTAACTTCTGCTGTGAGGACAGTTGGATAACCTTTGTTGAGAAAAGATGAAATACAGAAAAAAAAAATTCGCACGTAGAAAAGTAGGCGATCTAGTTGCTATTCGACGACTTCTGAAGAACTGGTGTTAAATGGTTAATTAGTGGGTGATGATAATAAAGGAATTGAAGATTATGAACATAAATGTGCTGGATGCAAAAAGGATTATTAAAAAAAAACGATAAAGATTGATGATTGTTTAAAATGTGTAAATTGTGGTCGCTGTTTTCTTGAAGGGTATACCACATATGAAAAATGCCAACAATCTGATACCTATCTCCTCATATAGTCTTGTCGTCTCACCTGTACTGTGAAGGAGACTTTTGTGAACCCGAATATTTTTTTTCAGAACCCAATTTAATTGCTTTCCTTATTCTTCTAAGCAAGTCTGGATTGTATGTTTTTAACTCCCGCCTATCAATATATAAATAAGGAAGGTGTTGTTTTTGGTCAAAATTCTCGAGTGCGATTTTTCAACTATGAGCACGAATTAGGGTCCCTAGAATACGATTTAACTATTTTTACCGTGTGAGTCTGTGGCGATTTTTCGTCCACGATAACTCCAATACGATACATGTAAAAAATATAATATTAGGTATTTAAGAGTTATATTCAAATATGATGAACTAATTACATTTTGATTATAATTGATTAACCGGAAGTAGTATTTTACATGAAGCATTAAACAGTTTTTCCTAAGAAGATACTTCTAAATTCCTTTTTTCGCAAATTACTTTGTTATTAATAATTATGATTATATCATTTTCTACCGGCCTGCATATTTACCCTTTATATATAACTTCTGGCTAAAATAAATAAATATGTAGTTCTTCTTGTAAAATACAAAATAATGCAAGAAGAAATAGATTTTAGTAACGCCAAAAATAACTGTTTTCTTCTGCATTCGATACAGTATTAGAAATTTGATGCAAGGTAATTTCAGGTTTGAATAGAATTAAAAATATTCTGAACAAACTAATCATAAAACTAAACATGTAATGCATTAAACAATTTTTTTATATAGAATATATTTCTATAGTGGCGGGAGGTAGTGTGTTGGACACATCAGATTTTTTAAATATTATAAAGAAACAATTATTTTTCGAAAATGTAGTCAATTTCTCCCCTATTTACCCTATTAATATTATAGAAGATGTTTATTAAATGTCACCTTTAGATCTAGCTGCTACGGAGAATGTACTGCAAAACTCAGAACCACCGACGTTCATTCAACTACGAAACATTGATTAATGAAATATTGAAAATAAAAAGAAATACCTATTTCTTTTGAATGAGTAAATATTGAAGTAGTGTCTGTATCCAGCTTTATATTCGGCATTTGATTAGAATCTTTGAAGTTTTTCCGTCGGTTTCTTGTGAAACATCTTGGAACGGATCTTTTTCTCTTGCTATTTAAAAGAAACCACTGCTTTTACAAGCACAACCACTATCCGTAGTTCGTAGTGCTTGTTGTAAATTTAAATCTCTCTGAAAGCTGTAATTAGAAACGTACGAATCTCAAATCTCACCTCTTAATTGAAATGAAATCCGTTCATTACCCCGAAAAACATTTCTGAGAAAAATTTGTGTAGAATTAATATTTCCATTTTGTCGGAGTTAAATATGTATGGTGCTTAATGTTGCTTAAATTTCATTAGGGAATTTTTGTATTTCTATGTCAATCTGAATACGTGTGTAATGAGAAGCCCGCTAAAAATTTGATTAAAATTCAAATTAAAAATTCAGAATTTAACCGGATGTAATCATCCATTTATAATTTTGTTTTTTACAATCTCGTGCAGCCATCCCGGAATTCACAAAATTAGAAAAATGCTTCTGAATCGTTCACAGAAGTTATTAAATATTGTCAGCGGTAGTGCGGTCAAATTTCTCTTCCATTTCATTGATAATTTCGGATCACAATTCTGAAATGTCACATTTTTAAAATGTCAATTAAAAGGATTTTTTCTTTTAATTTCTCATATATTGTGATAATATGAAACAACCCTGGAACAAGAACAATAATTCACAAATAAATAATTAAATTTATAGTGACAAGTATTTATTACTTGTGTTTTGTTATTAGTAGTTTATTTCTTATTTTTAGGTTATAATCGCTTATTTCTGTATCAGATATGCCGGGACAAATTGTAATAATAGTTTTTTTTATATTGCAAATAATAAAATTATTAACAGAAATTTACGACTTATATTGCTATGAAAATAAATTTTACATAAGTCAACGGTGGTGTAAAATATTAATTAATAATAATAAATAACTAAAAACATTTCGCGCACAAAATACAAACAATTTTTTTTCTACAACTAATTTGCATCATTAATCATAATATTTATATTTATCTATATATAAATTGAGTAAAGAAATGTTTTACATCACCGTGAAAAAACGTTTTCGCAGGTATTTCGCGCACGATATCAAGATAACCTAACAACTGTAAAAAATGCCTACTTTATGCATTATTATTAGAATAAAAATGTTAACATTTTCTGACAGTTGTAGAAAAAAATAGTTTGTTAAAATAGAGTGACCATTTATTTCTTTGATGATTGATGAAATCAGTACGTGCAAGATCTATGTTCTATATAGTATTATTGGGTCACATGTTATAATTTTATTGCTATTGCTACAGTTGACACTTCTTTTCAATATCAAACAGTGTTACTAGTCAAATTATTTTTTTTATTACTGTAGTCTGTAGATAGAAGGTAGAAATTTTAATTACTATTTAAATAGTGTAAAAATGTATAAATACCTATTATTAATATATTATGTATGTATATGTTTCAAGTTGTTTATCAATAGAAGGGTCTGAAAATCAGTCTGTACTGACAAAATCAGTACCTATGGGTCACTTTATGTTACAAGATTTACAGTTTTTCTTTGATATATCTGAAGTCGGTACTGTTTCTCGAAAATATTTAAATGAAACTAGCACAATTTACTGCATTCTATAAACAATCTTCATTACCCTTCCACGTTTATTTTGATGAACCTTGACCTCCTAGAGGTGATTACGTGCATTGTCCCCCGCTATTTGAATGAGTCCAGCCCTGCGCGTTTTTTCATGCGGCCGATAAAGGCGAGTTAGCTAAGCCGTGGCTCGGCCAGCGAAGGCACGCGGCTGCTCCTTAATGGTTTATCCTGAGGAGATCGAGCGGATCTGGCCGGAGACGTCCGTTCGACCGGAATCGGATTAGGATTGGTGATCAAGACCCGACGGAGACGCGTCTGTTTACAGTTCGCTGCTGAATGGAAAAACGATCCGAGATCTTAATACCCGCGCCACGAGGTTTATTCTCAAAAACTTTCACATTACACAAAAAATGTACCAATCAACACATACACTAAACTCTTGCACCTTAGTAATAATAAGCTGTACTTCTAACTGTATCACATTTCCATGTTTACTGGACTGATTTTAGTTGTATTGTTTTAGCTATTAACATACCTAGGATTGTTATGAGTATCAGAACCGCCGTAAATGTCAATTGAATTCCGAGTTCGTAGAGCGAGATTTTAAAACATCTAAGGCCTGTTATAATTCATAACATCTGTGATTTTTTCAATAGTTTATAGGTTTAAAAAATAAAGGCATTATTAATAAATATTGTTTTATATAATTATCTGTCAATGACGTTTTCAGACGACCACATATGAAAGTAGCCATATTTACACTGTAATTATCACCAGAAAATGTAACACAGCACACGGCTTGTGTTATAATAACACACACTAGTGTGTTATAAAACCGGATATGACGATTAGTGGTCAATAGATGGAACTTAGATAATGAAATGTAACAAAATTAATGAAAATTTGCTTAAAACTACGATTTTAAAATTAGTAGCTAATTAATAACAAAAATAAAGAGTCAAAATGTACTGATAGTTTTATTAATTGTTCAAATAATACGTACTAGACTTCCAAATCAGTTTCCGGTTAACTAGTGATACTTAACCTCAAACCCAAGCGTCAATGCTTTTGAGAGTTGTGTTTGACATTGACACTTTTGTATAAACCCTGTTTTTATTATAATATTTTGTGGTCGTCTGAAAAATAGTGTACAGCTGAAAGTGCATAGCAACGCTCGTGTATTAAATCAATCGGCGCTACACGCCTCGTTCTTCAATCTCTACACACGCTTGCTATTTACCACTTTCCACGCTTGTTATGTAAATAACTATAACATACCTAGGATTGTTATGAGTATCACAACCGCCGTAGATGTCAATTCCGAGTTCGTAGAGCGAGGATTTTAAAACATCTAAAGCCTGCTTTCATTCATAACATCATTGGTTTTTTCAATAGTTTATAGGATTGAAAAATGAAGACATTATTAATAAACATTGTTTTATATAATTTTCTTGTCAATGACGTTTTCCATTCCATAACTACGGTTGCTATTATTAGGACTTGTTATGATATCAATTGCAAATAGCGACTATAAAGTGTACTTGCAATTCTACAACAGTAATCGTTATTTATGGCTGATACGTACTGGCCTATATAAGGAGCACTCTACAAGTCTACACTAATGTGAAAATGTATTAATTTCATTGCAAATTTGAATTTCCGCCATGATGACATTTGGGGTTTAACGTTTGTATTGACAACTACAATTGTTATTTGTAGTTGTTATGAGTTATGGAATCCCACTTCTGTATGGGCTGATACGTTACTTTGACATTGAGGCTTATTCTATAACTCATTGGTTAATTTTAAACCAGTTGCTAAAATTTTTGACAAATAAAAACAAACATTACAAGTAATGTTTTGATATTTTCTCCAGTGTTATCTATTTTTATTGGAGAAAATAATTAACAACTGGTTAAAAATTAACCACTGTGTTACAGAATAGGGGGGAATATTATTTTTTAATATTAATACAGATTAGTTATCAGGTTACTTTGTTTATGTAAACAAAGGTTTAATATCGTAAAACCGGTAATAGTCATATTAAATATAATTTTTTTATGAAGTTACAGAATTAAAATCCTGTATAATATAATAATTTGTATTAAATGAAAAAGAAAGAGTTACTTAAGCTGAAGTAGGCAGAAATAACTGCTTCGTAATTCCTACGTTCTGTCATGCAAAAATCGAAACCATTTGTTATGTTTCGTTCTAAGCAGAAAAATCTCTGCTTAACTTAGGACAAACGTAACACGAACGAAGCGCATCAGCTTTCAAACTTTACAATATTGTACAGGACCGTAGTTAGGGGTACGCCATGGAAGGCAATGCCTGCACTACTAATTTTTGTTTGCATTAAAGAACTGTTACGTATACCTAGTATTTCATTCGTAGCAAGATGAATGTAATAAAATACTACATTTTAATACAATGTAATAAAAAAATAAAATCCAATAATTTGATTTAATTTTTATTCCAACAAAAAACACTTGGCCTAAACTACAGTACATCAAGTGTTCTGTATTTAGTACTGTGTTGTAAGAGATGCACCGCACGAGGACGACAAAATCTAATAGGATTTTAATGTAGAAGAAGAAATTCCCAACAAAATGGTAAGAATGAAGAACACAAATCTTAGTAGTATTTGATAAAATTGGAAGATTAGAAAATGTAGATCAAAACGACCCACATTTGAAAATATTTTATCAAGCTCTTGCTCTGATATTGAGCGAAATGAAAAGGAGATTCGAACAAAATAATAAACTTATAATTGCAGTTTCTAGTGCCGAAGATGAATATATTAATTTAGAAAAACTTGAATTTACGAAATTTTGGTATATTAAACTTCCATCATCAAAAGATCAAAAAAACTATAATGCTCTGTCTCTTTTTAATAAAATTTAAAATAAGAAAGCAGCCTTCCGAGATAATTATCATTGACTAGCAATAGCTTGGACTTTTGGCTGCAGAAAATCTACTTGCGATTCAGATTTTTCTATTCTAACAGGCATTAACAACCCACAGCAACTCTCTATGTGCCGTCCATAAATGCCCAATTTGATCTTTCTTGCATTTGATCAAAATCGTTAAAAAAAATCTGGTCTTAATTTTAAGAAAATATAGTGATAAAAAGAAGCGACGGCTACAAATATTTTAATCTTTTAGTACAATATACTTTTAAACCAACAAGATATATTTATCTTTTGTTGATTTAAATTAAATTATTAAAATGTCAGCTTGCCCTAAAATGTTTTAAGCCTACCCTAAATGTACCACCTGGCTACGACCCTACTATTATAATGCAAAAAATATATTAGGTATTATGGAAATTAGAGTACATATTTAGAGCAAAAAGAGCTGTTAGAAAGTCATACTTTTAATACTAGGGTAAAAAAGAGCAACAAATAGAACAATGAATACAGAAATTAAAATACATTGTAGAGCATATATTTCCAATATATATATATATATATATATATATATATATATATATATATATATATATATATATATATATATATATTGAGACATTAGAGCACACTCTTAAGGAAAAGAAGTACCTATCTACAGTTGTGCCTAGTAAATAGAAAAATACTAGATCAAGATGGGAGGCAATAAATAAATCAATGTTAGGAATTAATTTTAGAAAGCAGTTGTTTCTAGCCCGGGACAAATAAAACTATTGTAAACTAAATTATGTATAGGATAAGCTACACTTTTATCCTTTTCCTTGAGGCACGTAAAAACAGATTTTGTTTTTATGAGGGTCCTTTATTCTTTTTTTACGCGGGAAGAAAAGAAACGATTTTTATGGAATCCACTGTCGTATTAAATTTTATCTTTCCAATTCTTTTTCACAATCATTTTAATTCGAACAATAAAATGTATTATCAATAATCTATATTGTGCCTTTTATCCTCATTTTAATTGTAATCTCGTCAAACAATGGGAAATTATAGACGTTAATACCAATATTGAGTATCGGAGTACAAGATGACAAGTAGATTAGTTATAGCTCAGAGTTCGACATTAGTTTCAATCATATGTGACGCATTAGAAGCTAATACGGGAAGTGAAGATATATGGAGAAACACAAATCCTTATTTCCTTCCGAGGCAAATTGAAAAAACAATTTAAATCCAGAAATAAACAACGGTGCATCGATTCTACCGACGCTGAATACACAATCAAGCATTGCCATGGATATCCCAGCCCTTAAATATTTTGCTTGCAGATTATTCCGGTATAAATGTCTGGAAAATATTTTTCTACTCTTTTAATTGCTGTTTTTCAGGAGAATATAATCAGACATTCTTAGCGCATATTTTTTGTAGAATTAAATTTAGATTGCATGCACGAGATAATTTTACACTGTACTAATTAACAAAACTCATATTTTTCATGTCTAATAAAAATTCGTTTAGCACGAATATAATTTTTAATTTTCTCCGCATAACAGAGGCAAAGAACTACCTATACATACATATAAATAATTGTTTTTCGTCTGCTTTTGTTTTCCTCCTGCAAATAAAACAGCACTGACACTATCAAAAGGACAATGCGATTTTGATTGTCATAATTGAAATTGTTAAAATTCTTGACTACCAATTATATGATTAAAATCGCAAATATCGGTAATAGTTACTTATATATGCGGCAAATTGTACATTATAGCGCGAGATTTTATATCTTATAACAGGACACGAAATGGAGTGCTTTAATAAAACTGAACGATATATTAATACCATAAAAAAAATCTTGTAACATGAAGTCATAGACTCCAAGAAGCCAGTTGCTTGAAAAAATGGTGGTAACATAGGTATAGTTACACTTGAAAATCGAGGGTTGCTTTAAAATAAAACAAAAAGTTGGTTTACAAAATAAAAAAAATATTTGTTTATGAACAGAAATATAACAATATTATATTACTGTAGTAACAGTTTTCTATTGAATAGAGTAAATTTTTTTAATAGTTTATTAAAACATAAGTTGTAGAAGGCAACCTTTTCAAGCACGAGTTTGAATTTCGGGAACGAGCGCGAAGCAACGAGTGCCCGAACGAACGAGTGCTTGAATTGCCTTCTATAACGAATGTTTTATACTATTTTCTCTGTTTCGGCTTTTATTTACATTATTTTCTATAGTAATATTGGACAATTTCCATTAAGGGATTTTTTTGATAGAATAGTTAGGTTGGTGACAGTGATTTCTGTTTCGTCTGTTGCCTAGGTAAATTAGAATTACTTTGTCAGTTGCCTAGATATTTTGTGTATTTAATGCAGTCATGCCAATCTCATATAACAAAATATAACCAAAAATCGTTTAAGAATGAAGCTCCTTCTAACATCAATAAGCGTGCTGGAATATGATGTTCTAATTCCGAAACAGAGAATAGTATATTAAAACATAAGTTGTAGAAGGCATCCTTTTCAAGCACGAGTGCTTGAATTGCCTTCTATAACGAATGTTTTATACTATTTTCTCTGTTTCGGTTTTTATTTACATTATTTTTTATAATAATATTTGACAATTTCCATTAAGGGATTTTTTTTTGTAGAATAGTTAGGTTGGTGACAGTGATTTCTGTTTCTTTTATACATAGTACCACAAGCAATTTGTTTCATGGCCTCCCAAATAATTTAGAATTACTTTGTCAGTTGCCTAGATATTTTGTGTATTTAATGCAGTCATGCCAATCTCAAATAACAAAATATAACCAAAAATCGTTTAAGAATGAAGCTTCTTCTAACATCAATAAGCGTGCTGGAATATGATATTCTAATTCCGAAACAGAGAAAATATATTCTGCATTAATTTTTTTGAAAGTTCATTTTCAGTTAGTAGTTTTCATCTAGTTCTTTATTCTCCTAATAGCACAATCTTTCACAAGTTGCTGTGTTTATAAGCTGAATGAGTGTAATTTTATAAAGTTTATAATAATTACCAAATCAAATGTAAGTGCCTGAATTAAGTATATTTCTAATATCATTTTATTTTTTACTGCTCATCATGTTCTTTAGGAATAGCGGTATAATTATTTATAAATTAAGAACTTTCATGAAAATTTTCAAAGGAAAATCTAAGTTAGGTGTATTGTTATTGCATCAATTATACGGTGGCAAATATTAATTAGGAAATAATCTTGAATACAATTCATAATAAATCTGGAATTATAAAATAATTATCGATTTGCAAACAAAATATATTTCTTTGTCATTCTATAAGTATAGAGGCATTTTATAGTTCTATATCGATACTTTCTATAAAGATGAAGATAACCTTTATTAAAATTTACAGATATTTTACATTTTGAAAAGCAGCAAAACGTCAAAATAATAAAAAAAATGTATTTTTCTAAAGTAGCGTTTTTATAAGTTTTTAAAATATTCTTTAATTATTATTATATTTTTTTAGTAACTAAAAACTAATAAATATCGAGTTGCTTTATCGCACAGCAATGCGTAAAATCTCTACTACTGGGGACGTCAATGATGTTTGATTGTTATGTCTATACTTCAGTGGGCCAAAAAGATATATTTATATTATAACAGATGTTTCTCTCGAGCACTCTAGGTGGTGTGAAGATTATTTTTATGTGAGAAATAAATAAAAAAAATATAAATTATAGTATTTACTTTGTAATCTTTTAAAATTAAATCATTGTAAATGTACAACTTTTGTGATGAATTGCGTATAAATACATATCGCAGTATAAATAAAGGAAGTCATGTATTGAAAAGGCCAGATTTTTTACTAACATTTATTTGATTGAAATGATGACAATTCTGTTTGTGTAAAATTTGCAAAGGGAAACAAAACAACCCCAGCATAACAAACAATTGGCAGGGCAGGAAACCATGGTGATGTTATCGGGTTGGGAATGACACGAGGGGAGACGGATCCTGTAGGAGTATTCCTGTATCGAGCGGCAGGCGCTGTAAGGAGCAATAGGAACTAGCGAGTGAATTATGAACACTATCCGTCTCCGGTTCGCACGTATCAGATGAGCTGCGTTCCCAAGGGACCAGTAATTAAGCTCCTGGAAAAATATTCCAACGAAGACGGAGCTTGATCAGGAATACCTCTTCGAATGAAAGGAACACAAATAAAAAAATTCAAATGAAAACAGATGAGATTTGAAGGAAACTAAAGAAAGGATAACGAAGATAAGGAAAAATCCCGGCAAAAGAAATAAGAAAAAATAGAAATGAGAGTTTAATAAAATTATAGAAAAGGTTACGTAAGTTTTTTGGAAAATGTTAGTGAATTCAAACTAAATTAAAATAAGTAAATTTATCCCTTAACCACAGAATAGGTTTATATAGAAGCGACAGTAAGACAGAGAAACGAAAATTAGAGATGGAGAATGTGCACAAATTTAAAGGGTTCATTGTTTAACATCGAAAAGTTTCCTCACATCTTAGAGAGAGATAGGGGAAGAGCACAAATTTAAAGGTCTACAAAATGCTTCAAGATCACAGAATTGAAAAGGGGAACATGAAAGGTACTGACACGGAGTGTCGCTTCTGTATGTAACTATTCTGTGCCTTAACCTTAAAATTAGTTTTATAAATTACTAAATCCGTATTTCGAGAACTAACTCTTCAACAAGAGTTGTTATACCTCTGGCATGGTTGACATGTTGAGTAATCTTAAGTACTGTGTTTAATCCTTTTCAGTTATAGGTACTACTGATAATGAGAACTTAGTTCTCGAAATACGTATTTAGAACTTTATAAAATTATTTTTAAGGTTAAGAGGAAATTTTAGTTATTTTAATTATAATTTAGCCTTGGACTCCAAATACCATTTATTAATTCAAATCAAAATCAGACATAGAAAGAAGACCATATGATATTTAAATAAGGAAGGAATATAAAAAAAATATCCTGGATTCGAAGCAAGAAAAGACGTAGGAAGAGGAAAAAGAAAAGAAATACAAAAATAAAAAAGAAGAAGCAAGCGTAGCAAATAGAAAAGGAAAGAATAATGACGAAAATATTCTTGGAATTCTATAAATTGAAATGTTTATACCCCATTCGAATCTTCTTCAGTCAAAAGCGTTAAAAAAACTGTATGCTAGTCAATTAGAGACTACAACTTTGATTTTTTCTTATGATTTTTTTTTGTAATGTTGACCAAAATACCTAATGATAGACTTAATCTAAAAATAGATCATATTCTATACAGCTGTGAATTTCCATACTGTACAACAAAAAGCTTTTTAGCAACAAAATATTAGTTTGTTGTTATTTATAAAAGTTTAAATTAGCTGGAGATTAAATATTGTGAATATGTTTCATATTTTAATAATTCAATTTAAAATAGCAGAAACTACAGGAACTAAACTAAGTCCTGTGATTGGTTGGAATAAAATTTGCTTCCCGTGAAACTCAGCGTTCGATAAAATCAAAACTGACATAAAAACAAGTGAATAATCCAGGCTGTTTGCAAATTTCCACTCGGGATGTTTTTTTGTTTAGACAACAAAATTAGCCTGGAATTGATGCACAGGAACACAATTTTTCATGTTATTAAACACGTCTGTGTCTGGATCGCATTTTCAGAGCGGATTCTTTGTGCGCAAACACGGCTGCATTAAAATTACTAATTCGATTTGGAAACTGTCTCGTAATCGTTTTCCAAACTCATTTCCACGACTCCGTTTTCCATTATCTACAGCTTTGTTGGAACGCGGACAATCATACAATCATCACAGGAACTGCGTCATATTTTAAAGTTTCATGTGGTTGGAACATTACTTCTTTCCATTCGTCCTGTAGTTGCAATAGGAAAGGAATTAGTTTTCGTTATTTAAAATAATCGAATGCACTTCTCATCTTGGGAAAGGTTTAGTTGAAATATATGTAGATATAAAATCGGATCAAATATTAAGCTTCCCGAAACGATTTCGTTGGTCTGAACATTTTATTTGATACATTATTCATTTAAGCTGAGCTTAAATTTTAAGCAGGACATCAATATTTGAACGATAAAGTTTCGGATTTAAGACGCAGAGTAGAAGTTTCTCAAAAAGCCAGACTTTGGTTTACGGTTTCAACTGTTAAGATTTTTCCGCTTCTTTAAACTTTCAGGTTGCTGTTTTTACAATTGTTCTCTGGGCTCCAATCACGAATTAGGATAATTTCAACATTCAATATCCTTATTTTCCCTTCGGATTAGAATCTACATATAATTTACAATTTTTTTACGTTTTCTTACAATTTGATACAAAAGGGGTTATTGATAAAATGACCTTGAATATTGTGGAACGCATTAAACAAGTCACGATTTGTTAAATCCAAGTTTTAACCTTAATAACTTTGTGAATCTGTAATTATGATTTTAAAAATTAAACCGTGTCAAGCAGTGGCGACTTGTCCTTAAGTGCTGCAGACCTGTAGAACCACCAAAGTTTTTAAATATAATACCCATTATTAATTAAATATATATGTATATAATTAAAATATACAGCGTGTTCCATAAATTAGGTCAAAAAATTAAAGAGTATATACCTACTGCCGTGCTGATTATAAAACATAAAGATTTGTTTAAACATTCGCAAAAAAATCGTATTTCGCGCAAAAAATTTTTTGCCGCTGGTCGGTAGTTATTTTTAATAGCGTTTTTCAAATCTTCTACAATGAAAGTAATTGTTTACATAATATCTAATACTAATAAATGTCTCATATTGTGAATTTAATAGCTACTTCAGTGGTCCAAAAATATCTACTTCAAGTAAACTACCCTTAACTTTGCGAATTTAAAAAAATAATCTTTTTGTTTCATGACCAGGACGTCGTACAGTATATACCTTTTATTTTTTTATTCTAAGTTGTGGAACACTTTATCTGAAAAAATCAAATAACAAAATTACTTCTTTATTTTACATTATATTGTGACGAAATTATCGCAAGAGCGCTGACACGTGATATAATCAAATAATCACTGAATACTTTTGCCGCCCAGCTACATCCACAATATTACTGACTAATTATGGTGTTCTACTACCGTATTTTACGCGATTCTACAGACGTCATCTACCACCGTAATAATGTTATTGTCAACACGAACTGCGAAAACTGCAGCTCACGAGCAGGTATCTGGCGTAATCTACGCTTACTTCTTATTAAAAATGGTTATCGTACAACATTAAGAATACGAGTATTTACAAATTAAAATTAACTTTGAATTAATTTTGACTTTAAACTTTAAATACTTGTTTCAAAATGAATATAGTTATTCAATTAAATAAAAAAAAAGAACATATTTAAGAAACAACGGGATTTGAGGTTGTAACGAGAAGAATGCTTTCTTTATTTTCAGTATTTGCTGTTTGCGGACAACCGTGGTGAAAAAATATGAACTGAAACTAGGGTGAGATTTAGTGCATTTGACTGAGAAAATAAAGAAACTCGAAAATTAATTACCACGAAACTATGAAAAATTAATAGATAAGTTTGCCAAAAACCAGGAAAGACGTATTAGTTAAACATTTAAAATGAAATTATAAAGAAAATTGAATTCCTTTGATTAATATTTTATTTCCTTTTTTGTTTGTTATAGCACACCCACAACTTCAGCAAAATCGAGTTATATAATCAAGTAAGTGCATTTAAAAAGATTTTCTGTAAAGAAACTTATGATGAAATATCAACAACAATAATTCAAAGAATCAAGTTTGTAATGTTTTTTTTTTTTTTATAAAACTCTGTAGTCGAAGAGATTTGTTATAACAATAACTGTCATTTACGTTATTCCTTTACTTTAACTTTTAATGTCGTTTTAGAGTAGCCAATATATAGGACAATATATAGTACAAGAAATGTACAATATATTGTACCAAAAATTGTTAGATTTTGACGAACTTTTGTATAATACTAATGCAATTTCTTGTACAATATATTGGTCTTAATTCTGCGCACTTTTCATGAATATGTCAATGTGACAAGCAAAAATTAACAGTAAATTCATTTACATTCAAAGTTTGCCATACTTATAACTTTACCTGTAGTAACACTAAGTTTTCTATAACCACACTGCATACAATAAAAACAAATAAACGTTAGAAACGCGTGAGATTACAAATTTCAAATAAGCTCATACTCACAGGCAAATTGACTGACAGATTGGGTGAAAAATAAAACGTGTAACAAATTGATATTAAGTCAAAATTTTAAGGAATCTTCTCTGTTCAAACTATACCGTATCTTCTTTCCTTTCTCTGTTTACCTCTCTTTAATGTCTTCAGAATAAATTTGTTAATTTTAGTTTATATTTTCGTTCACATTTTCCTATCCCTGGATGATTTTATCAGGTAATATTCTTGAGGTGCAATGTTGCGAGGCGACAATGAAACAGAATCCCAAAGTTGGGAATGGATGCGGTGCGGTATCATGGCACTTAGGACGTCTAAGTTTAACACTTATCAATGTAGTTAGGTGCGTAATGTACGCAGGAAGTTGAAGTGTAGTTATGATATTGTTACCGAACTTGGGATTCGTACTGAGATGATTGAAAGCGCTTGTGCGAGTACTCCCCTCGCAGGCCCAATGCAATTTACGTGTTCCGCAACTTCCAATGAGCACAACTTATGAAAGGACTTCACATTTCACTCCAGCGTTTTCATTATTTTAAACACGTTGTGGTTTTAACAAATGTCATTATTTCAATCAAGCACGCAGGATAAAATTTGTAAATCTAAATTTAGCTGAAATTACATGGATATTATAAATTATTCTATATGATAATTATAATGTTAAATTCTGTGGAAAGCTACAATTTATTATTCAAATACAAATTTTGTTACTGATAATGCTAACAAAAGTGTCAGCTATTTATTAAAATTTGAAATATAAGAGCCTACGCCTCATAATTTTAAATTAAATAAATTAGTTTAACCACATTTATGTGCTAAAACATGTAATTTATCATTTTTTCCATTATCCACAAAATAATTAACTACATTCATACATCACACCTTTAAAATATAAATAACTCTCTGGAACATTGATTAAACAAATTAATTTTAAAAAAGCTGCTCGCAAAATTTAGAAATTAGTAAAGCAATTACTTATTTTTTTCTAATAATTCCTTATATTTCATCAAGTCAGTATCATCATTGGTGACGACGATATATCTAGATGGAGTAAGGCGTTGTTTCGTGTTTTATTTACATTTAAGTGGTGTAGATTGTCAACCTACAACTTCTTCAAGGGACCTACAAATTATAGTGGATTTCAAAAATTCGAATACATGGGTATTCTTATTTAGATAAGAATAAGAAGCTGCAATTTAAACCTCAGCGCCGAATTAGTATTTTCGAGAACTGTAGAAAACGAGGTAGATTTCATTCTCATGTACATTGTAGAGGAAGATGTATGGCACATATTACAAATGTAATTTTATCATTATATATCTTAAGATAATAGTGTAATATTTGTACAATTCTGTAAGAACGTGTTCAATTTCATATTTTTCGTAGATATCAGTATTTAAATAACTTTGTATTTTAGATGGCTATACAATTAAAATTGCGTAATTATTTTGCATATTGAAGTGCATCTACAGGATCATTAAAATGTCTTCAACAAATCTTTAATTATACTCCGGTACCAGTATTTTTCAAGTTTTCCAAATTTATTCCTTATAGCGATTGTATCTTTATTCCTTTGTGGAAAACCATGAAAATATAAATTTCGATGTTTTCTTAATATGAAACTATTTACTTATGCACCCTTCTGTTTGTATGCCCCCCTCTGTTTTATAGTTACATTATTTTTGACATAAATATTATTGAATTATGCTGCCATAACAACAAAAATGTCATTTATCATTAATAAATTTTAAAATCCTAACTGAACTAATGTCTAGTTTACTTGAATATAACCCTTTCTGTATATTTCGAACATTTGCCCAATTTAAAAACATGTTGCAATTAATAAAACACATAGTGTAGAATTTTATGAAGTTCAAATACTATACCTAATAATAATTTTAGTAATTTTTATAAGTTAAAGCTACTACGTTGCAATTTTTACAACGACAATCGATAAAACACACATGTATATTATTTTTTGACCGGTTTGCTAGAGAATACGCATTTTATGCAAAATATGTTTTTACAATACCTAACACGTCAGTACACAAAGTACTAATTACAACAATTGTATTTGTATTTGTAAATATAATTGAACAGACAGATGTCAGCAATTTTGTTTTAATTTACAAATCTTGAAGATGGAATAGGGCGCTAAAATTTAACTAACACGAAAGCGCCTTTTACACACGTGGTAGCCCTGAGCACAATATTCCTAGATGGAACAAGGCCTCAGAGCTACTTATTTCAAGATAAGTTTTACTTTCATTTTAGTGGCAAAAGTTGCCAAACTATAGCCTCAAGAAATAATATTTTTATTTGCACAAAAATTAGCGAATCTGGAATTTAAACCCCAGATATCACATACCAACAAAGTGAGCCACCGCTGCTCGTATATTCCATCAAATATCAACTACTAATTTTCTCTTGGAAAATTTAATTATACGGGTCCCTAAAAATGCGTCTCCTTCACAGGAGTCAATTTAAAATCGAATTTGAAAGTTTTCAAATCAAACGTCGGATTGTCGAATTGAATCCTGAGAAGGCTTCATTGATTTAAACCCTTCGCAGTCCACCCCCTGAAAGTTTCACACAGTGGAATTAATTCCGGAATAGCTCATTGGCGAAAGTGCGTTCATAAGAGGTACAGTATTGCCTCTAAACATTCTCTTTCATTGCGCGTAGCGTAGGATTCGTTCATTAAATTGCGCCATCTCTCACGTTGTACTAATTGTGCATAAGAGATGAGCCACCCTGTAGGGGTGAACGCACCCCATCATTTATTGCTTTCCTTCACATTCTAAATTACTTATTGGCTGCTAATAGCTTCCAATATTTACAACCTGAGATGGCAATAGAATTTTTATGATTTTAAATAGGTATTTTAATTGTTAATTTTGCCAGGATTATTTATAATGCCAAAGAAGAGAAGAACAATTAGACATGACAAGACATGACAAGACATAGAAATAAAATTCCTGATCGAAAATTATATTAAAAATTTATTTCATTTATATTATAACAAAATAAAAAAAAATGTAGAGTGTAACCAATTTTTGATTTTTACTTATATGCTACTAGATAAAATGATAAATATCCGTATTTTTAAAATCGATTTATTATCCGTAGTTTACGAGAAAATAAATATTAAAAATTTGGACAACGTACCTAACGATCGTACCATGCTGACGTCACATATCTCTTCTCCAAAACAGCTAAAATTATTGAAAAACACCTATATTATTGCAAGTTAATGTTTACTTTTTATTATTATAATGATGAGATTAGTGATCAATCTTTATTATTTGTTACTTATAAACTGAAATTTGATTACGATCATATACACAAATTGACTATTACATTTTGTTTTATTATTAAGTTTCATATAAAATAAAAATTCTTATTCTGGAGGATTCATAAATAGATCAGATCTATTTATACCTGAAATAAAATTTTCATTTCAGTTGAAATGCAAGATAATTTATTTTTTTATCGTTGCCTTTAGTTTTCAAGTTTGATTGGATTTTATCATTTTCAAATCATTTATAACTTTTCTAATTTGCTAATTTTCTCTTTTTTTCTTTATTATTCTCCTATCCTTCTTCAAATCTCTTTAATTCTTCATTTTTATCTTTGTGTCCTTTTCCTATTCTTTTTCTTTCTATACCTGATTCGATTCCGATGAGCTATGTGAAACAAATTTTCTTCGTTATCCTATAAATAAATGTGTCCCATTCCAAAAACTAACGTAGGGCGGATAAAATCGATACCTGAATTCCTTATGCTTCTAGAAATTTTACTTACATGTTAGCGGTGTACGTGTTAAACTATAGCTTCACAAAGGACTTACGGCTTATACTGGTTTCCGAACCACGTGGGCAGAACAGTACCGATAAAAATACATATTCTTATTTCGTTAAAGATTGATTTCACTAAACCACTAAGCCAAAGGTTATAAAATTTACTAATGTTACTCCTAAATTTTCTTCTGCATTAGTCCATATTTGTGCGAAAGGATGAATTATAAATGAATGCGGATAAGCCAAGTGCAGAATTGTTCTCTTACATAATTTATATATTACAAAATACAAGTGTCCGATCGAAACACGATTTTCAGATGAAACAGGAAACGTAACCGATTATTCGACTACTCTTCTAGTTTTGGCCGAAAAAAAATCGAACCCGAAACTTATGTAGTTTGCGATTATAATTTAGTACAATTTTTATCAAACACGGAAATGCTTTTCTTAGCTTTTAAAGAATTATTCGATTATTAAATTAAGTAAAACACTTTAAGTTATTAGAAAATTTTATTTTTGTAGAGATACTATCTTTACTAAAGAAGTAAAGACTTTAGTTATCTATCACCCTCTCACAAATATCACACATAATCTTAATCAAATAAATAGTCTTTTCAAGACTGACAGGTCCTTTTGTAAAGTATGTTTTTCTCTTATAATAACATTACTTTTTTTCAAAGTTCTACAAGTTTTTATCTTAATGTTATAAGTACAATTAATGAGAACTTGCCTCAACTTGCACGATAATAAAATAATCATTATATCTACGAAAAGAATAAAAATTAAATAACGTACGGAACAAAACTATTAAATAAGAAACAAACAAAAAAAAGATAGGCGAGTGAAACCGTTCCGAGAAAACCCGAAAGCACTGAACAGGACATGAACACTAGTTTTGGCCGAAACCGAAAATGCAGCCGAAACCAACATTTTTGGCTGGAACTGGCCGAAACCGAAACTTCAGTTGGATACTAATACGACCTAAGCATAAGCTGTAAATTCTTTACAGAACCTGTAAGCTGAAGTTCTTCTCCATTTGAATACAAAAATTGTAATGAGACAATTGGAATATAATTTCAGTTGCTACCAAAAGTCTTCAAGAGTTTAAATGCCAAAGAAGAAAAATAATAATAAGCTTTGGTAAGAAGAAATAATGTACAATCAAAAAGATTATTCAAAGTAAATGTCGAACTTTTAGTTAATTAAAACTAAAGTAAAACCCAAAGGAGAGATGAATAAATAAAGTTGAAGAGAAAGAAAAATTGTTAATATAATTCCGCCACGAAGAGCTTTTTTCTGTTAATAAATCAAAGAATATATTCTTTGTAATTAAAACTGGAGCATTGTGGTGTGTTTTGTGTTATAACTGAGAGTAAAAAGTTGAAAAGCGGAGCCTTTTTGCAACAAGGCTTGTTTACACCAAACACTTCGTTTCGCTGCGTCTTTGTTCTGTAAATATTTTTCCAGAGTCCCGGTGAGAAATTCTGGACCAGGCCGGTTTTATTGTTTTTATACGAAAGCAATTCTTTGTTTCGACCCTCGCCCTCGTAAAACATCGCAATCACGCCGCCCACTCGTCCACAAAGTCCGTCAGACTAAATTTAATTTTACAACTTTCGTTCATGTTTTATAAGCCATCAACACTAATAATTGATCCGTTGCCGGAGACTGGGACTACGAACGCTTTTTAAAGAATTTAATTGGGCCAGGCGCAAACAACTTCATTCCGACTTCTTTCCAACAATTCCCGACTAACTTTAAACATTACAATCCAAATTTGCAATTAAAAGATCGTAAAATGATGCCAAAACTTCGCTGATTCAATCTCAAATCTTTTATCTTTTATCGTTAAAATATTTTAACGCACCGATAATGAGGTCATATTTTTTGAGAAACTACAAACAATATTTTTTACCGTCCGATGTAGATAGAAGATAGATAGCCTTTGCGCTTCACAGACCAGCGGTTCTGGGTTCGAACTCAGGTAAGGTAAGGATATTGTAATTTATATTTTTACGACCAGTATGGAAAGTGATACTTTTCTCATAATAAAGTTTGAAAGTTGCATATTTTCCAAAATTTGGGTTAAAGTATGAGGAATCATTTGTCATAGTCTTTGTCATATGTACAGTGTGGGAAATATCATTTCTCACAGTAATTGCCAACATTGCGCATGCGTGAAAATACTCTTTGTGAGGTTACCTGAGTCTTATTGTTTTTTTTATGTTAAATAACTTTCGTGCATTTATTTTAGTTCTGTAATGTTTAGCTGTGTGGTCGTAAGGAAAAGTATAATGTTACAATCGGGCAAGGTCATTTATTTTCCATCTTGTGTGATTCCAACACTCGACGTCGTCTCTTGCTAAAACTTTCGCATCTCGTAGAAAAGAGACGACTTTCTGCACTTGTTGCACAATATGCTATTGCATCTCCTCATCCCCATTATTTAAAATGAAAATTTTAGCTTAAAACACATCAAATCGAATCCCTGTATTTCTGAATACATATGACAGTAGCCAATCGAAACAAAATTACACTGATAATTCATCACTATCATCATCATTGGCACTACAATCCCAAGGGAGTTTCATCAATTTAATTCAAAATTGCTAATTATTGGAATTTTATTAACAATATTAACAATATATCAATGATGACGAGACGTAACACGAGAAGGTACTTATACTGTTACAATAGTATTACGAATTACGATGACGAATAATTCTATTTATATGAAGTATTTTTCTAAATCATTTTTTGAGGATTTTTCCACTTTAGATTTTCCCCTGCCATCATATTATTACAGCAATATATGTAAAAACTGTAATCCTCATGAAAATATCATTGCTTTTTATACAATTTATTAAGACATTTTAATAAATATTATGATTATTATTTAGTTTCTTTGTTTGTTAGAAACAATGACAGAGAAATGTTTTTTGTTAAGCACCGATATTTTCTACCATTTGTGTTTGTATTATTATAAATTAAATAATTCCAAAATGCCACGATGTATTTTAAATTAATATTCGTGTTTATGCATTTTATTTCATCTGGTTTTAATGTTTATCTGCTCAGCTAATTCCTTTGTAAACATACGTTTGCAAAATTAAAATTCCGAATGAAAATCGATGTGTTGAAACACTCCTTTTGGAAATATGTGGTGCACGGGTGTTTTGTGTGCATATGAATACAAAACAGCCACGATTCATCAACATTTGCTATTTCCTAAAATTTTTCACCTATCAATGAAATACGAACGTAGATATTTTTAACACAAATATACACAAATTCAATATATCCATACAGGAATAGTAGACCATTGTATTAAAATAGTCGTTGATTAGAAGCATAGATTATATATAATATTTCTGTGTACTATAGATGCGGTACTGCAATGATATCATTTGGGACTGCTTTCAGCGACAGTCGGTGTTTGCTCTCCCAACTAATTTATATGTAGGCAACCGAGCAATACATATTATAGGCGACCATTTATGCTTTCAAGTAATATATTATAGATACTTAGTTCCATTTTCATTATGAAAAATGATTTCAATAACAAACAAATATTTAATTTTTAATACATAATTTATTTAAATATTAATAATACATTTCCATTTATATGTTAAATGTACTAACTGCTTCTCCGATTTTGATTTCTGATGATGTGAGTCTATAAGCGTATTCCATTTGCCACTTTAAACTGATCCAACTTACACTATTTAATCCGGATCACTTATTTTTCATTCCATTTGACTGGATCACTTTTCCCCCTTCACTAAACGAGCTGATCCTAAGTAATCCACTCGCTGAGATAGATCAGTTGGTTCAGTTCAGATTGTCACGTAACAATGCAGTATATCATAAACAAAATTTTTAGCAAGATGTTTCAACACTTCTACTTCCATTCGTTTCATATCTTTAAACTTCCCTTCTAAATGGATAATCTTTTGCAAAATTTTATTAAAATGTTTATCACTGTTCCTTATCGCAGTACACAAAATTATTTTTTCAGACGACCACATATGAAAGTAGCTCTATTTACACTGTAATTGACACCTGAAAATGTAACATAGCACACGGCGTGTGTTATAATAACACAATAGTGTGTTATATAACCGGATATGACGATTAGTGGTCAATAGATGGAACTTTGATAATGAAATGTAACAATATTAATAAAAATTTGCTTAAAACTACGATTATTAAATTGGCAGTGAATTAATAACAAAACTAAAGAGTCGAAATGTACTGATAGTTTTATTAATTGTTCAAATAATACATACTAGACTTCCAAATCAGTTTCCGCTTAACTAGTGAAACTTAACCTCAAACCCAAACGTCAATGCTTTCGTGAGTTGTGTTTGACATTGACACTTTTGTAAAAACACTGTTTTTATTATAATATTTTGTGGTCGTCTGAAAAATAGTGTACATAACTCGCTTGAAAGTGCATAGCAACGCTCGTGTATTAAATCACTCGGCGCTTCACGCCTCGTTCTTCAATCTCTACACTCGCTTGCTATTTACCACTTTCTACGCTTGTTATGTAAATAACTATTATCGCTCAAAAACTTGCAAAGAAAGTTGTTGCTACATATTTCTCACCAAATATATTTTGACATTGTCAATTTTGTCAATCGTACTAAATTTAATAACGTGAAATCAAATGTTTTGTATAAAAATTAAAGCCAACTAAATTATTATTTCTATTAAGCTTCTGAGGGGAAACCAAGAGATAGTAGGGCAAAACGAGCCCAATGTCACCCATTTAAGTTACACGACCCGATTAGAAGAATTGAGTCCCGACAATATTGTCAGTTTTTAATCCAACAAAGAACAGGGTTTCAAGTAAAATACAATTTTATAGAAGGAAATTACTGTAATAATATGTCCCCAAACAAGTAATCTATTGAAAGACCTATCGTTATAGACTAGCTTTTTGATTCGTATTTAAGTGGTGTAAAGTGTAAATGTTTATATAGAGTATATAGAAAAATTGTTGGAACCAGTAGTCATGTAGTATCGATTTGTAGTTGAAGTGTCCATCCAGGCCATTAGAATGGAAGCAGAAGCAAGAAGTTGCAACCCTAATGGAATGTATTTTTATGTGATGTTAGTGGTAGATTGTTTCCATGGCCTGGCTGATGTACAGCCACAATGAACCACATACGTGCCGTCAAATCCTTGCAACAACACAAGTTTGATAGGTCGTAAAAGCTCTCGGCTCGCTTATGTATCTCGCATAACGGCGCTCGGAAATCAGACTGTCCATTCCGAATCCCCCCATAAAAAGCACATTTAAATTCACGCTGGAGTTATTATTTTTCAGTTGACCCATATCTCCATATATTTTTATCGTTTATGTACTCTTTTGGAATAAACAATGTTTTATTCTTACCGTATTTTAGGGTTGTTAAATTTTTAAGATTTGTTACCTGTCTGCTACAAATGGAAGTTTTAAAAATTTATATGGACGCTTGTAATTCGACAACTGACAACCATATTTCATACGAACAAGGACTTTACTGCAAGGAAAGCACAAAACGTATGTAATACCAATTCACTTTTAAATGTACACCATCTAATTTGTAATTCATTTTCTTCAAAAATGTAGTTATTTTAATAATTTCTGAACTGCTACATTATTCTATAGAAAATTAATTTAAAAAATAAATTTCTTAGGCTTATATTTAACAAATAAATTTGGATTATTTACAAATATCTATTAATAAACAAAGTCGATTGTCTTATAAAGATCTACTCCAGGCTAACTTGTGACCAAGACGAGACTATTTTGTTCGTCCGGCATCGTCTCTTAGCAACACTAAAAATGACTACTGTGGTGTACTCGTCTCGCCAGCTGGAATAATAAAAGCTCTCTGCTGTATAAATATATCGATAACAAATTCATATTAAATTCATTTCATAATGGTAAACAAGTAGATGTCACTTACAGAGATTTTTGAAGCATAAAATTCTTCTACAAAAATAAATACTAACTTTAACTTTTTCTCTAATCTAATAATAATAATAATAATACAATTACTATAAATAAACACAATACATTATTACTTCTGGCGTTCTTCACGGTTCTAATCTTGGCCCCTTTTTTTCATTTTACAAAAATTATATACTAAATATAACTTTTCCTCTAATCTACTATTCTCTTCGTTTCTTCTTAGCTTATCTTGAAATGTCTGTTACTTACGATAACTATAAATCAACACAATACATTATTACCTCTGGAGTTCTTCAAGGTTCTAACCTATTTTTTTTTTATCAAAATTAAATACTAACTTGTTTTTATTATTTTCTTTTTACCTCATTTTGAAATATCTGTTACTTACTGTTGTTTATCTTTTTTCTTTTCATTTCACAAACATTAAATACTAATACTTTTCTTCTGATCTATTATTCTTTTCTTCTTACTTTATCTTGAAATATCTGTTTCTTACGATTACCATAAATCAATACCATACAGTATTGCCTGGTGCTCCTCAAGGTTCTAACCTTGGTCCGCAGTTGTTTATTCTGATCTCTTTTCATAGATGATATTATTTACTCAATTCAGCACTCTAGAATTCTGTAACGGAATCAAGTGTTACAATTACTGTAAAACAAACCGACCTGAAATTGGAATCTTTGTATCCTGTAGGTTTTAATTTATAAATAAATAAATAATCAATGTGATACATCAGATTAATACACCCAGCAATGGAAAATAAACCATGTGTGATAATTTTATAAAGATAAAACATGTTTGTGAAAGTATTGTGTTGTCCATTAATATAATTAAATACATTTTTAATTTTCCCAACAAATGTAAGCTACATGTTCATACATAGCAAAATCAACTTATATTTACGGTGGCGGTTGATCTTGGAGCTTTGTTTAGCGAATTTAATTACTGAGAGAATGTACACAGCCATATTTGTGCAGGACAAAGTTTGTGTTAAATTTGGCGAGTTGTTAATTAATAATTATCCCTTCCGCTTCAAAAACCTTACACCGGATTTTCATTGTTTTTGAAGCGTTTACTGCACGGGTAGTTTAGACAACGGATAAGTTTTTGCTTGTAAATTCAAATGTGTAATAATATGGTTGACGGTGTTAATTCGTAAATTACTTTTTTCTTGGGAAAAACTGAATCCTATTGTTATAGAGCTTAAGTCATTTATTACACATTTAATTTTATCAGACATTTTAAATTTAATTAGTTTTATGAAGGCCATATTTGAAACTGACTTATGCAGGGTTTACAACCTTTTATAAAGGGTTGGAAAGCTTAGTGATCAGGCATCATAAATTATTCTAACTCACAGGCATCACTTGAAGGGAAAGAAATGGACTGTATTAAACAAATTCGTAATTTTTTTTAACTGAAAATCTGTAATAAGAAATAAAACAATAAATAGAAAATTCAAAATCAAGTTGAAAATTTAAGTTCATTTAAAAAATGCATTATTCATCTTGTGTTAAAAGAATATAATTAGAAAACATGTTGAACACAAATTTCGGGTATGGTATGCCTGTTTAAAAGAACCTTTCCCACAAGCCTCATAAAATTTCATAAGGAACAATCGGTTTATTCGACAATGAGTTTCAAATACCTGTTTATACAACTATAATTATAGTTGTTATAGAGAACGTGCGGCAAAAGAGTTGGCCTCTAGCGAAAAATATACAAACTAATACAATGAGGATAAGATTGACTTTAGTATATGCTTGTATGTTGTAAGTTTTCAGAGCGAATACTATTGTTTAAAATATAATTTTATTAATGTAAAATGTTAATGGTAACGTGGAGATATTTTTTCATAATACAATGTAAGAGGTACATAGACAAGAAATTATTTTACACAATAATTCCTATTGGTATCTAATAAGAAACTCCCACTGCTGGACATCTATGGCACATAAGTAATTTTGATAATATGAATGTAAGGAGCTTATTATTTAAACCCGATATTTGTATCATGTAATACAAAATACTGTTTAAATGTCTACTAGCCCGCACCGAAGGACGTGCTCAACCAAAAATGTAGCCTCTCTTTCCCGTACGGGTTTCAACCTATTCCCAATATAAATTAAAATATCTCCCAAATTCAGTCATATTGAAAAGCTAAAAAGAAAACTAATGCTCGGTTGCACTGTTGTTACTTAACTTTTAAATTTTCTTTAAATACATGATATCACATCGCAATAAAATGTCAAATGACGTTGTTGTAAAAATTTAGCATTTAAGCCTTGTTGGTGCAACTGAGCATATTGATCTAATGTTAAAAAAAATAAAAATAATAAAATACTATAAAAACATCAAAATAAATAAATAAAACAAAATTACATAATGCTTGGCGTAACAACATAATATACAATCTATAATGTATCACCATTCAAACAACCATTTTGAATAGTTTGGCGAGACATCAAGAGAGTCAGCTCGTTCCCTATAAAAGATATTTCAAAATAACTAATGCAAAAGTTTATAATCTTTTACTGATGGTTGGGAAGCTTAGTAGTGAAGCCTCATAAATTCTTCCAACACGAAGGCATCACTTGAAGATGTCACAGTATACCGAACAATTAATACAGGTGTATGAAAAAGTTAAATATGTAGTTAAATATATTATAAATATAGTGTAGAAAGAGGATAGCAACAGCCGTTTAGTTTATAAAAGCTTTATTGTTTTATTGCCGAATGTAACGGCTAACTTGCTAAGTACACAGTCGAGGCGTGGTACAATGGATTTTTTATAGAGTTTATTGTAAAATAGACCTGTACCGTCCCATTAAGTAAGCATCACAACTTCGGGGAAGGATTAGGAAGTTTTAGGGTTAAATAAATAAATAAATTGTTATCCTTGCACGAGAGAGATGTGGGCTTTCTGTATTTTTTAAGTAGTAATTAATGTCCTAGTTAGTTATTTTTATTGTATAAGGGATGTGGTAAAAGTATTGGTCAATAGAATCTAAAGTAATAAGAAAATGAAGTTTCGAGTTTTCGATTGATTTTTGTCAGGAGTAAATTAGTCAGTCAGTTGGAGTCAGCGAGTAAGGTAAGTAAAGAAGAGTCAATCATGATTCGCGTTGTAAATGTAACCATTAATTGATAGTTAACTTGTATCATAGTTGTAATTTATATTTAATTCTAATATATTTTATTGTTAAGTTTTTTATTATCGCTTTGTTAAAATTATTATAAAAATAATCTGGTGGCAGCATTCAAAATTCTGCCCTTTTGGCAATTATCAATTTTATCAAAAATAATTAGCGAATGTATTTTGTTACAAAGGAAAAGAAATTATACAAATAACTATTTGTATTTCTTTAATCTCGTAATATTTTCAATCTCTTTTCAAGTTATATTCAAATTGAATTACATTTAAAAAGCATTATTATTAGAATACTTTAATTTAGATTTAAAAGTACATAATTAGAAAATATCTAGTACACAAATATAGGATACGGTCCAGGACAGAAGAAAGTACCTGCCTAAAGAACGTTTTACCGCAAGTCCCATAACAATTCAAATATTCATTCATACTCTATAATGAGTTTCAAATATATCGTATATGAAATTTTGATAAATGTTCCAGGGAGATAAATTTATAAAGCAAATAAAGTGTTATTTCGCAGCGAAAGTGAGTGCAGCAATTCCTGCAGAAACGAAATGCAGAAACAATAATTACCTCGCAAGCAAGAATGCCAAATATGCATTGCGCTGTTCTCTGAGTCATAATAGGTCGCAGCAGGAATCTCCGGTCGTGGCATTTTGCAGAAGAATCCCAGAACAAGTGCATTCATTCATTTGTTACTGCGCTGCTGAATTGTTCTACTCTCTACTGTTAACTCATCTAATTCACTGTATAATTTCAACTATCTCTTTCAGCATTTACTTACTTATATTTGTTAACATTTATCTGTCATCTACTATTTTCTAATTGAGTAAAAGGAACAAAAGAAATGTCAAAGAAATTAAAAAGAGACATTTATGAATACCTGAGCTATCAAATCAAAAAACAAAAACCAAACTAATGAAAACCTGAAGGAAAGAGAGACACAGGAAAACAATAAAGAACCTTAAAAATGATAAATTTTGGATATCTAACGTAAAATTGTGTTTATATACCCAAAATATCCGGAATTTTAGTTTTTTGTAAACTTTTTATTTTCTGGTCTTTAGAAAATATGCGCTGATGCCAAATTTTCAAACAGAAATCGATCTCGACACATTTACGTTTAAATTTAGATCTTGAAAATGAGAAGAAAAAGCAGAAAATAATAAAAAAATTGAAAGAAAAAGTTTTTTAACGAAAAACTGAAATATTTTTTTTTCGTTTGTCCCATTTTCACCGAATCGTTCCAAAAACGTACCTATATGCATAGTTCTTTATTTGACTGTGCTCCTAGAATCGACTAGTATAATTGTTGAGATTGCATCTCCACTCATTTTTGAGATATATCAAATAATACACCTTTGTGAAATGCAACTTTGAGATATATAATCTCAGGAACGAAAAAAGACAACCTAATTCTGTTTGTAAATTTAAAATCAGCTCATCAACGTCTATCAACATGACTTATTTTCAAAAACCTATATTTTCGACCCAAGAATAAATATTTTTAGATTATGTACATGGAAAATTTTACAGTGAAAAACTAAAAATTGTAAATTTTCATGTTCAACTGTAATTGAAAATAAATTGATGATGTAGGAAGATATTAATTTTTTATTGGAAATGTGAATTTTTAATTTTTTACTGACCCATCAGTTATCAAACAATTATGACATAAATCCCTGATTAGATTTTGTAAAATTTTGTGCTCTACTTAATTCTTATGGTAACGAAATGAACATGATATAATTCGTGGTAAAATATTTATTGTAATAAATATTGAGCTATGCAGCTATCATATATAAACCAAAATAGGTAAAAAAGATTGACTAAAAAGTTATTATAACCTACTCTTGTCTCCTTTAAATCACGCTATTGATTAAATGCAAAAAATAAAATCTTATATCTGAAATAATAATACAATACTTGATATAGAATATTTGAATACCTTCAATATAAATATCGTTTTACATTTTGTTTCATATGAAATACGATATAAGATTATATCGTACAGCAAGTAGTTGAAAATATCGATAGCAAAATAAATTCCATTCTTTTATCAGCAATAAAATATAATATGACTTTAAGACGATATTTTGTTTTGGAGAAATCGAAAAAGAAGGATTTTAGAATGGGATTATTTATCTTTTTAAATTGTAAATCTTGAAGTAAATAGCTTGCTGTTTATTCCGGTCGAGAATGCAGGAGATATTTATTATTTTAATTATAGTATCTGGGATTCAGCTAGATAAAAGTCCCAGCAACTGGAATGCAACAGCCCTATATATCTTAGGGGTTAGCTTGAGAGTAAGCTACAGGTGAAAGAAAATTCTACTTGATCTTTTTAAAAATAAAGCTATGCGATATTCGTGCTGCATATCATTTCCAACATTACACGCAACATAAAAGTTAGGCATAATTTTCTTGTTTGTTTATTTGATAATCAGGTTGTTTATTGTACTTTGCTGTGTAGTTTAAAATATTACTATGTCATAAATCAATCGTAAAATTTAAATATTGCTTAATTTATTGCTGTCTCATTTAATTTTAATAAAATATTGTTAGGAATTGATGCAACTCGATCCAAACCGTATTGTATTAAAATCAAATAGTTTGTGACAGTATTAATAAAACATATGTTTTCATGTATGTATATGTCAAATATAATATACAAAAGTTTTGTTGTTCTCTACGTTAATCTGTGTATTTATTTTATTCCTTCATCACCAACGCATTACCCTGCCTATCTCAACAGGTTATGGGCCCAGGATTGTTAAAGGAATCAAATAAAGTGTGACTGTCCTTGGCCGTTTGAATTAAAAACGTCAAAATGAATTTGTCCGGTGTGGCTCGCATTGAGCTATTGAATAAGGATAATTTTGACACCTGGAAGATCCAAATGGAAGCGCTGCTTATTAAAAATGATGCCTGGAGTTACGTAAATGGGAGAACACCGAAGCCGGAACCTACCGATGGTAACGCTGCACAGGTAAGCGCTTGGATTGACAAGGATAGTAAAGCAAAATCAGATATTATTCTTTCCATAAATCCCTCCGAGCTAAAACAAGTCAAAGGATGCCAGACTGCACGCGAAGTGTGGCAAAAGCTCGAAAGCATATACCAGTCGAAAGGACCCGCAAGGAAAGCCACATTGCTCAAACAGCTAACCCTGCAGAGAATGAAGGAAGGCGAAGATGTGCGGGAACATATTCGTATATTTTTTGACGCCGTTGACAAGCTAGAGGAGATGGAGGTAACAATAAACGCAGATCTACTTGCGATTATGTTGCTGTATAGTTTGCCGACATCCTTCGAGAATTTCCGGTGTGCCATAGAGTCTCGTGACGAGTTGCCATCACCTGACGTGCTACGCATTAAAATTATAGAGGAATATGATGCAAGAAAAAACGAAGGTAGGCACTGTCCAATACCAATTCAAAATTCGATGATGGCTGGTCAGTACAAGAACAGAAATTATCAAAAATCTAAAGACACTAAACAAAAAAGCGATAATAAGCCAGTATTTAGATTTAAATGTCATAAGTGTCATAAGCCCGGACACAAGGCGTCGGAATGTTATTCGAACAGAAGAGAACAGAACTCGAATAAAGCAGAAGAGGTAGGTTTTTATAGTGTTGCAGATGTCAAATCTCATGAAGCCTTCAGAATGACAGACGGCAAGAGCAGCGGAAGCTGGTGCCTAGATAGCGGAAGTACATCTCATTTATGCAAAAGTTCGAGTGACCTAGTAAAAATTGTTAGCAACAAAGTAGGCAGAATTAACCTAGCCAGTCACGCGACTACTGAGATAAAAGCGAAGGGCACAGCCTGTTTGACAGCAAATGTCAACGGAAAAACGAAAAACGTGACCTTAAGTGACGCTTTGCAAGTTCCTGACCTAAGGACAAATCTTATTTCAGTAGGAAAAGTTACCGACAAAGGATTCCGTGTCATTTTTGACAAAGATGGAGCTGTGATCGTCGACACAGCCGGTAATGTGAAAGTGAAGGCAGATCGAGTAGACGGGTTGTACTACGTTCGCGAAAAGGGCAAAGAAGAATGCAACAAGGTCGTCTCTAACAACAATTCCCTAGTTTATACGAAAATGAGTCCACTCGAAACATGGCACAGACGTCTAGGACATCTAAACCTGCAAGACTTGCGAGAGGCCGTACGGACTGGTGCTATCAAAGGAATAGACATCAAAAACCTGAAAGAGGAAATGGAGTGTGAGGTTTGCCTGCAAAGCAAAATGTCACGCCCGACATTTCCCAAACGATCCGAGAGGAAGACAGAACCGTGTGATTTAATTCACTCAGACGTTTGTGGACCCATGAGAACTCAGTCAAATGGTAAGGCCGTCTATTTTGTTACTTTTATAGACGATTGTACCAGGTGGAGTGCCGTTCGATTTCTCCAGAAGAAAAGCGATGTCCTAAGGGTGTTCAAGGAGTTCCGTGCCTTAATCGAAACTCAGCAAGGTAGGCGAATAAAAATGTTACAGTCCGACAACGGGAAGGAATATGTACATGCGGACTTCGACGAGTACTTGAAGCGCAATGGTATTCAGCGTAGATTGTCTGCACCTTACAATCCAGAACAGAATGGTGTCGCCGAAAGAAAAAATCGCTCTTTAGTAGAAACCGCCAGGTGCCTTCTATCACAAAGCGATTTACCACCCAGCTTCTGGGCTGAAGCTGTCTCTACGGCGAATTACCTTCGGAACAGATGCCCGACGAGTGCCTTGAATGGTAGAACACCGTACGAGGCCTGGAAAGGACATATTCCAGATGTCAGTGGTTTTCGGGAATTTGGCAACAAAGTTTACTGCATGGACAGGTCGATAAACAAAGGTAAATTTGAACCGCGTTCAAGAAAAGGAGTATTCGTAGGTTATTCCGAAGAATCCAAAGCATATAGAATCTGGATCAAAGAAGAACGAAAGATTGAAATTACAAGAGATGTTAAATTCATGAACAAGTCAACACACGAAATTCAAACAAATGACAAAGAAAACGAGGTTAATACAAAGAAACCTTTCGTGGTACTCGATCTTATTCGGACTAACGAAAGCAACAACAAAGAGGAAGAAATAATACCTGAAGAAAAACAGGAAGAAGTCGTAGTCGATGCTGAAACTCCGCCTCAGTCACCAGAAAATATCTTCAAACGAGGACCTGGAAGGCCAACGAAGTTGCGAACTGGCCAAAGGGGACGTCCACGTAGGATCTTTAATATGGTGCCGTGCGAAGAATTGGCCGAGTTAGCATTTCTTACAGAAGTTTCACTAAGTCGTGCCCTGTCTGGCGTAGAATATGAAGAATGGATGAAAGCGATGGCATCTGAATTTTCATCAATTCTGAAAAACAATACTTGGGACTTAGTAGAACGTCCTGCGGATCGAGGAGTCATTGGTAGTAGAATCGTTCTACGAAATAAACCGGGCTCTGAAAATACACCAGCGAAGAAGAAAGCTCGAGTTGTTGCAAGGGGTTTCTCACAACGCCCCGGTTTGGATTACCACGAGACTTTCTCCCCCGTCGCCAGATTGAATTCCATCAGAATCGTTACGGCTTTGGCAGCACAACACAAGATGCACATGAGACAATTCGATATTGTTACAGCATATTTAAACGGGATATTAGAGGAAGACATTTACATGGAAATACCTGCCTACACAAAAGAAACTTTGGAGTACATTGTCCGAACGAAATCTAGTGTGTCAGATGTCATAGAAAAGGCCAGGAAAATGTTAAAAGACATGACAACTGGAAATAAGGTCTGTCATATGAAAAAAGCACTGTACGGGTTGCGTCAAGCGGGACGAAGTTGGAACAAGAGTCTTGATGGCGTAATAAGAAAATTCGGTGCTGAACCCTCTAAGTCGGATCCCTGCGTATATGTGGCTGATCATAACAAGAAACCATTACTGATTGTGGTCTATGTTGATGACATCATTGTGGCATGTCAAGATACAAAAAGAATTGATGATTTCGGTAATCACCTGAAGAGAGCTTTTGAAGTCAAAGATCTCGGGGAACTGAAAAATTGCCTCGGAATAAAATTCGATAAAGACGAACAAGGAATTACGATGAGTCAATCCAGTTACGTGGAAGACATCCTGGAGAGGTTTGGAATGTCCAACTGCAATCCTGTCTCTACACCTCTTGCAGTCGGATCTAAACTTACCAAATCGGATACCTGTACCGGAAATGACGGAGAAAAACCTCCCTACAAAGAGTTGGTGGGAGCGTTAATGTACCTTGCTGTGGCTACGCGGCCCGATATCTCCCACGCCGCCAGTATATTAGGACAATTTGGTGACTGTTTCGGTAAAAGTCATTGGCTAGCAGCAAAACGAGTTCTACGTTACCTCAAGGGGACCAAGAATCTCGGGATAACCTTTCCATCCCGCAATGATTCATTTGAAGCCTACGTAGACGCAGATTGGGGCGCATGTCCTGACGATAGACGCTCCTTCACCGGGTATGCCTTCATTCTAAATGGTGGTGTCATAGCATGGGAATCCAAGAAGCAACGGACCGTTGCATTATCTACGGTGGAAGCGGAATATATGGCTTTGGGAGAGGCCGCAAAAGAAGCCGTATATCTCAAAAGATTTTTGGGAGAGTTAGGTTTCGGACGTGAAGAAGCCGTTAAGATAAACATCGATAACGCTGGAGCTCAAAAATTAGCAGGAAATCCAATATTTCACTCTCGAACCAAACACATTGATATTCGGCATCATTTCGTACGCGAGGTTCTAGAAGCTAACCAGATTGAGTTGCAGCATGTATCAACTGGAGATATGGGAGCTGATGTCCTTACCAAAGGACTGCCAAGTCAACAACATTTAAGGTGTTTAGAGATTCTTGGAATGTGTAGACACCAGCAACAACACGTCACACAGTTTGCCTCGAGGGGGGCTGTTAGGAATTGATGCAACTCGATCCAAACCGTATTGTATTAAAATCAAATAGTTTGTGACAGTATTAATAAAACATATGTTTTCATGTATGTATATGTCAAATATAATATACAAAAGTTTTGTTGTTCTCTACGTTAATCTGTGTATTTATTTTATTCCTTCATCACCAACGCATTACCCTGCCTATCTCAACAAATATTACATCTTTAAATTTAAATAAAAATAACAAACAGTCTTATTTAAACTACAATAACACATTATAATAATAACGATTAGTAATTCACATTTAACACACTAATTATTAATTAATATGCACCTATTTTCTCACGATAGTATTTACTTCTACGCTATTTTATTTCCAGAAAATATTTATTTTCACATGTTATTGTGCAGACCGACTGACGTCTCGACTCACTTCATTGTCTTAATTGACTCTGACTCTTCACTAACTTCACACTCTCTGAATTCTCTGATCTCTAGTTCATTCTATTTTTACCCAACTGCATTCTTAACTCTCTATACACACTAACCAACACAATTCTCCAGGACGCGATTTTTACCTGCGGGTAATTAATCTCGAAACTTCTAGAGTCTTCTGGACTATAAAATACTTAATCTTTAGTGAGATTAACTAACCAGACAGGTCAGCCGCGATGACTATTGGCAATGAGTCACGCTCGTTACAATATCAACTAGTACATTCACAATAAAAGATTTAATATCAGCATATTAAATACCTAACATGTCAAGCAAGATATCTACTCCAGATTGTGCTAGGAATTAGAGCAAGCACATTAGAATGTTTTTGACCTAGTAAAGCTAGAGCTCAATTTAGAATAGATATTGATACTCCGGAATGTACACACTAATTTGATAGACTGTAGTTATAATTTGACTAACTGACTCATCAAGTAATCGAGCTGTTCTAAAAAAGTAGGTTGGATTTTTTTGCCAGAACATGATTTAAATAAATTTATATGATTTATTTAAAACAAAAAATTATAAGAAATACACTTACGTTTAGGAGCACAGAATTGTTAAGGTTGAGAAGATGGAAAATTTCTATTACCTGAAAAAGATATACAAAAATTAATATGAATAAAGTAAAATAGAATACAGTTTAATAAAGTTTTATTTTCTTTAAATTACACTGTCTCATTCTGTGAATTACTATTTTTTATCGGTATCTAGACGTTGACATTTTTATAATAAAAATTAGAAATTATGAGACCAGATGCCGATGAGATCATATTTCACAGACAAAAAATAGTATTTAGAGAAAAGTTGAGAGGGTAGATTTGCCTCTCAACAAAGTTTTGTAAAGTTACTCTTAGGTAATCGTAGCCGTAGTGCAGACATAGTTTAATGTAGTTAGTTTAATTTAGCTTTTTGTCGTATTAGGCGTCTGAAATGATTCAGACGCACCTTAAGCCAGAGCACCCGGCTCTTGGAAGTGGATAGATCAATCATTGAATCTGATCTACAATGTTTCGTTCAGCTTAGTTAAATTTTGTTTTATTAAGGGTAAAGGAATAAATAAAATTAGTTAAAGAAAGTAATGTATGTGTGTCTTGTGTTCCAGTGTATCCTGTTGCGTCATCATTGGCCATCATCATCATTTAGTAAGTCAGCCATCTTAGCATCATCAAAGTCCAAAAAACCAAACTGTCCATAGTGTTGCCAGGTAGCCACACCAAAAATACCCTCTTATCTAAAAAAAACCCTCTTTTCGTGAAAATTTCTCTCTTTTATTAAAAATAAATAAAAAGCTAAGAAACATAGGAAAATTCTTTTATTAATATGAGACTCATTATCAATGTGATCTTTTTTGTCAGATGTTTCTCTCACATTGAACAGCAGAGCGGTGCAACACTGTAGAAGACGATACTATATTGAATTTAAAAAATTTAAGACGAAACACAGACATTTTTGGCGCGGCAAGCGGCAAATTTTAAATCGGATAACAGTTTATTGAATAATATTTTGTTTTATTTTATATACAATCATATAAAAATACCTTTTATTGTGTTTTAACACGAAATAAAGAAAACTCTCCAAAAAAGTAATAAAACTTAATAAAGGTTGCACTCTTTCCTGTCTTCTGAAAAATCTCTCTTTTTTAGCCCTTTTTGAGCCTTGCATTCGAAATACTATTATTATTCACCCCTTCACCCGCCTTTGTCCGTTATATTAAGGTAATACAAGAGCTAGATTTTTGGTGGTAGTTAGAATGTGATTATGTCGTTATCTGTAAATTCACGTGAGCGTTTTATGCGTGGAAGTTTTATTTGCGGGAAAGTTTGAAGGGCGTTGGAAGTTGGGCAATATAAAGTATTCTTGTCTCCTCCGCTGCTAATTCCGAGCACGGGAGAAGCTGTCCATATAAAAGATTTGGTGTCGTCACCATGGAGATTTAATACCTGGACGACGCGAGACTCGGAGAGATTTGCCGGCGACGTGACCGGCCCGCACGTTCCCCGTATACATCCCCGCCACGGCGAAACCAAATCGGCTATTTGTGCCCGAACTCACGATTCAAATCAGGACAAGATTGAAAATTCACATGTGCTACTCCAAACTGGGACACACATTTATATCATTAACCAAAATAATAACTCCCGCTTTAACGGTAATAAACAAAGCGTTTTCAGGAGAAGGGGATGTTTCAGTCGACTGAAGCAGAAGTTCCGACCAAATTTGACTCCCACTTGCATCCTCTTTAAAGACGTGAAATCGCTATTAATAAACTATACAGGGTGGCCCAACGAAAATTATCAGTGCAATTTTTGGCCACTTAACATTAATTTTGCAAAAAACGCTCGAACACGTCAATTTTAGTATAAAGGGGGACACCTGAATGGATTAGTGCCAATGACATAAGTTCAACCCTAAAATGGGGGTGGACTGCACCTCAAAAATTTTAAATGGAAAAGGGTGTCAAACATGGCTGAGTTCGAAAGGCCATTCATTTCTCTTTTCAACAGTTTTTTTATTTTTTAAATCCGATCATTAGTTCCAGAAAAATGTCGATTAAAAAATTTTTATCAGGTGTTCAAAACTGCAATCAAGTAGGCTTAAACAAATGACAGAAACTAAATAAACATTTCTTTCGACAAGTTGTTTGTAATAAACAAGTAATTTGTAAGTTAGATTTCTTTTTGTGGGGATATTTGAAGTCTAAAGTTTATGCCACGTTACCCAAATATTTAGAAGATTTACGGCAACGTACCGTAGCTCCAAAATTTTGAGCAAAATCTTTATTATTGTATGGAAGTTGGTAGTAGTCATTTTGAACACCTAATAAACTGATACTTGAGTTTCTGTCATTTGTTTAAGCCTACTTGATGGCAGTTTTGCACACCTAATAAAATTGGTTTTAATCGATATTTCTCTGGAACTAATGATCGGATTTGAAAAATAAAAAAACTGTTGAAAAGAGAATTGAAAGGCATTTGAATTGTGTCATGTTTGACACCCTTTTCCATTTAAAATTTTTGAGGTACAGTCCACCTTCATTTTAGGGTTGAAGTTATGCCATTGGTACTAATCAATTCAGGTGTCCCCCTTTATACTCCTTTATACTAAAATTGACGTGTTCGAGCGTTTTTTGCAAAATTGATGTTAAGTGGCCAAAAATTGCGCTGATAATTTTCATTGGGCCATCCTGTATAAAGCTTTTTTCAGGAGAAATGGAATGTTTCAATCGACTGAAGCAGAAGTTCCGACTAAATTTGACCCCCACTTGCATCCTCTTTAAAGTCGTGAAATCTCTATTAATAAACTATATAATAAACATTAAGTGTGGAGTCAATTATTTTAATTTATTTCCCACATTAAAATATCAATTATGGAGCGCTCTCCATACCAGCAAAACTGCCTAGGAGGTGAAGAGTACTAAACATCCTCTTCAGTATATCATTTACCAATATCTACTATAAAACAGATTCGATATCCCAGTAAAGGGTAATAAACCGTGAGTGATATATTTTATTGCTTTGTAAAATAAAAACAATATTTTGAATTTTAATTTATTTCTACAATTTTATTTTGTTATATTTCCAAATTTTAGTACATTCAAGATTTTCTATGGTGCTTAATGTCCTATAGACTTATATTTGTTTGTTAGATACTTTTTCAAGCCACAACTCTAAACTATTTGTGACAAATTGACGTTTAAATATTTCAATGATGCAGTAAAATAGAAATGAACTGATTCAATTAAGTAATGGGAAGACGACAATAATTTATTCATCTATTTGTACAGCGTACATTCAACTATTCCAGCGCCAAATCTACTGAAATATTTCCTGTGTTGTTATGTAACAATATATTATTCACGGGTGTTCTAGAATACTATCATTAATGGCCTAACGCCAAGCGATGCAAGGCGCTGGTCAATAATGACATAAATATTTACTTACAGATAAGCGTGCGCGAAATTTTGGAAAAAACACAAAAAAGTATAATGTCTCAAACATTCCTTACCTAATAATAATAATAATTGAAAATAGTGGATTATTGAATGAAATTTAATCAAAAAAAAAGTGTGTGCATTTAATTAACAATGTTGGCAACTGTTGTTTTGTTGACAGATTGAGAGCACTTGTTTGTATTGAAACACATAACCACAAAACAGTATGTGTATACAAAAAATAAAAATGTTCGTACAAATATAAAAACTAATTATTGATTTTATGTTTTTCGTACCAAAAATAGTGTGTAAACCTTATACATGAACTTTTTTTCGGATTCGTTCTATAGCAGTGCTCGCAAGCTCGCACCACAAAATACTCATCCGGGAAAAGGGCGTTCCCACACTTTATATGTAAGTAGTATATTGTACAATAAGAGTGGATATGCAATTTCGAGTTGTTCTCATGCGATATAGGCATTTCAGATTTCACTCGAGATGTACAGTATATATTTTCTACTATCTAATACCAACTAATTACTTACAGAAGAAGTAGATGTTTTCGTCACAAACAAAGTAGGGTTATGTTAGTTATTTTTCGACTTTTAGCAATTAATGTTGCCAACGGAAAGTAGAAATGGAGAAAAATAATTACTCTTTTCAAAATGAAATAATGTCTTTAAATATAAGACTTAATTACAATTATTTATGTTTTTATATTATTTATATCTACTAATGACAACAAAAATAAAAATTAAATACATCAATGATTTGCCAAACTGTCCAGGATTTGATGTTGCTAATGAATTTCATTTCCGCACATAGTGTGGATATAACATACATATCCGTACATGATAGTATGAAGACATATTGCCAATATACAGTAGGGTTGTAGAAAATAATTGTATCATGTCAAATAAAGGTAAATAATGATATGTGTCTAGGTTGGTGAAAAAAAAACAAACAATTAATTGCTATTGGACTAATGCTAATAAAATAAGTTATAAGATAATTCTTGATTGGATGAATTTGTAATAAAAAAAATTTAAAATTTTATACGATTTGTGTTTTCTTAGCATTAGCAGAGTTTTAAAATTTAAGTGAAATTTCATTATCCCTTTTCAATTTGTAGGAACCTTGAGTAAAAACTGTTAGGTAAGGGATATTCGTAAGGAACCCGCATAACACGTGTCCATCCTCGCTGTATCCGTAAATTACCGGTTCCCTCATTTCCGGCGACGGTTGATCTGTCTTCGCGGCGCCCTCTAGTTCCGGTTCAAATAACGCGAGATGCGCGTGGTTCGCACGGGCACGTTACGTGCGCCGGGACGCCTTTACGGGCACCCGGGCTTATGACGGACGGTTTATGGAGGTTCGTCAAATATGCTTGTTTTTCTAACCTGGCCCACTAAATGAAAACAAAATTAAAGCTATAATAATATTCCTGAATATTTTACCAAGTTATAATTTTATTATTGTAGAATTTAATAATGGTATAAAAACTCGTGAGATCTAGGGTTCAAATTTCTACTTTGCTAATCTTTATCTACAAAAAATAATAATGTGTCCGTGTGGTTCGGAACAGTGGCGCACGCAAGGAAGGGTTTGAGGTTTCAATATTAGCGTGTAAACTGTTGAAAAATTAACAGAAAACTTCATCATGATGAGACCCGAGACGGTGAGATAGAATTCAATCGTATTTCGTCCCACGATTCAGTTTTATTTATTATTTCTTAATAAAGATATATTGTTTTATAAAAATATTTCATCAGTTTAAATTAAAGTAAGCTAGCACAGACCTCAGAAAATAAATTAAAATAGTCTCTTGATATAAAAATTGATTACTAATTTAACCAACACTGTAATCTCTTACAGTTTTCAAAATAACAATAGTGTACCATTTAAAATGGGCACTCTGTATTTGAAAACCCCCTCTGAAAAAAAATTGTAGATGCCCCTCTGGTTCAGAACACCTTCTTTGGTAGTAAACATTATGGTGACTAGTTATTACGGAGCTTGATTTTAATTGAATTGCAGTATGGCAAGAATTAGAGAAACTTACAGTGAGTGAAAACCCTGTCTCAGTAGTAAACATTGCAGTAATTGGTTTTTACGAAAGTGATTTAATCTAATTACATGAAAGCACGAATTAGAGTACTTTAAAGTGTGTGAGTACCCCTGTTTCAGGTAGTAAACATTGCTATGACTAGTTTTTACGAGTCTGATTTTGACCCAAGTAGGTAGTACCTACATTAGGACAAGAATTAGAGTACTTAATACTCAGTGAGCACTCCTCTTTCAGGTACTAAATATTGCAATGACTGATTTTTACGGAGGGGAATTTTGACCTAAAAACATTAGGCAAGAATTAGATTAGCCATTATAAGTTGTTGTAGGTCCCTTGGAAATAAACTTGTCACAAAACTAGTTCCATGTTGAATTTAGGAAAGATGTGCAATAAATGAGATGACATTAACGCAAAAATGAGACACTGCATCGACAATTCACATCTTAAAAAAAAATAAGTTTCCAACTATCAACAGTAGTTATTTGTGCATCAAGGGTGCAAAATGGTACATTGTCACACGTTCATAAAAATTGAAGCTACGGCTCTCAGATGTCCCCTAAAACCGTCCCGATTTCGAAGTGTATGTCCCGGTGTCCCAAAATAAGATCGAGGGACATCTATTTGTCTTGGATTTATATATTTTCATAACTCACTATTTAACTGAATTTTAATTAAATCAAATGTCAATTGTTACATTTTGTGATTTATTGAAAATCGTGTATCTTTTCAAATTATTGGTGTCAATTTTTCATACGGAGCTTATAGTAGGTTGTGATAATTTGGAATAGAGCTTTTTATTTTGCTATACAACCATGTAAAAAAGAATTATTTTATTTTAATAAATAATATGAAAAATTTAAAAAAATATATTTTTTGTCTATCAAAATTATCACTATCAGAATTTTTCAGTTTATTTAGACGAAGATTATTACAGAGATTGTTGAGACACACTATTCAAATAGCAGAAAAATGCATTGGCATGGAGAATTATTTGAGCACATACTGTTAGTGTATTTTTTATTATTTTCGTTAGTTGTTTTCATATTTTTTTTCTAAACATATAGTTTTATTCTAGCGTCTAGATCAACGAAATATTATTATGCAATAAGCTCTAATTTTAGTTTTTGCTTTAACTATTATACAATGATTATTTTGACGAAAAACAATTTTTTTGATATTTGATTTAAAGTTGAACCGTATATTCAACTAAAACGCGGGTGGGTTAAATTGCTATCTACTGTGTGAAGTTGCTAAGCAAATACACTGTTCACTCATGTTACTTTTGTAGCAATAAATACTCTAATTTATAAATCGTCAAATTCAACATTCACTATTTAATCTCAAAAGTATTATGTTTATTTTTAACACTTTAAACAACTCAAAAAGCCTACGGATTGTAGAAATTAATTTAATTTATTTTTGACTTGTAAAAAGATTATTTATAACAAACATTATGACAGTGAATTAAGGTGTTTTTAACCCTAGAGCGGAAAATATTTTCCCGCACGTTGCCCGGGAAACATTAGTGTTATTCAGAAAAGATTTATTACAATACACATACTTATTGTTGCTAAGTAGTGTGAAAAACGATGTTATAAAAGATAATGTTAAGAATCCCGAAGGAAATTTCCTTAAAAAAATGCAATATCACGTTTTATAAATAAGTATGCAGGACAATGGAACGTCAACGTCGGTATCTGGGTATAAAATAAACAAAACTACATCATCTTCGCCTTCAAGCTGTAGATTACACAAAATAATATGAATTATTAGCACGAGATGCAATTTGAAATATGTCGCCTGGTTCGTCGTTTTATTGCGCTTGAAAAACGATGCTCAGAATTACAAGGATTCTTTTACACAACCCCGAGAATTTCATAACTGTTAGTAGAAAACTTTTTTTGTAAAAACAAAACAGTAGCAAGTGCTCTCCAGACGAAGAGCGTGAGGTGTTATTGTATTTTTTATTAAGTTATAATGTCATCCAAGCATTTATATTCTGATGACTTATTTACAGACATTTTTAAAATTTTCTTTATGTGTTTGCCAGATTAAAATTTTAATGCCTTTATACATCATAGCACAGCTACACATTTTTTCATTTCAATTATTCGAATGAACACATATAAAAAAATATTTATCTTTCAGTATAAAATATGCCACATAGCTGTATGTTAAATTATTACATATTATAATCAAAATAAGTAAATTATCATCAAGTAAAATTATTGTATCATCTGTGTATGATCTTTGAGTGACTTTGTGATTAATAACGTCACGAAAATATCTTTTAACAAAATTATAAATGTGAAGTATTATATATTTATTAGGTATTTACATTACAATATGCATGCTAAGAGTCGTAGATTCCATCCATGTAAAAAGATTCTAACATTTTTTTGTAAAAGTGTGACTCACTAACGATGAGTCTTCGGGGCTTACCTCTCTGGTCAGGTAGTCTAACTAAAGGTCAAGTGAGATAAGAGCGACGACACTATTGTTCAGAATTTTATAGAAACCAGAAGACTCCAGAAGTTTCGAGATTAATTACGCGTATGTATAAAAGTGTCGCGCACTGGGGAGTTGAATTAGTGAGAGTGTGAAGAGAGTTACTGAAGGAAGTCAGTCGAGAAGAGAGAAGTATCGGTCAAAGAATGCAGAAAATGTGAAGTTAGTCGAGTAGAGTAGAGTGAAGTGAGTAGAATCGAGGCAGTCAATCCGAACAGTGACATGAAAATAAATAGATATTAGTTAATAATTAGTGTGTTAAGTGTGAAATCGTTAAGTTTATTTTGTGTTATTTTCTTTTAAATAAAACTGTTTATTATTTTTGTCCTTACTTAATAAACTTGTTATATAAATATTCATGTTTTATAACATTTTACACTTCACTCATATAAATAAAACGTTACACTACTTTCTTTCATTTAAGTTACTAATTGGTACTGTCACTTTTCTTATGACTTCAGAATACAGGATCCTACTTTTACTGTGTCTTTATTTAGTGAGGTCTTAACTATAGTACGATTTGCAATTTGAGTAATTGATTGATTCCTTATAAACTGATTGAAAAAGTTTAATATGTAAAATTTGTTTGAAATTTTGCTCCAAAATAAACTTGTTATATAAATATTCGTGTTTTGTAACTTTTTATACTTCACCGATATAAATAAACGTTACAATACTAAACCAAAATGAAGTGCCATTATTATTCCTTTAATTTTAGCGTCCACTACACGTCAACTTGAAAAGCATTTTGGTGACACTTTAATTTATCTCTTTTTCTTTTTGCGATTGAGAATTTTCTATATTCTGAACTTTTCCCGCCTGCAAGTTCGGCGGAGGAGAATTCTGCGTCTACGTCTCCACAACTCATTTAGGGAAGTTGATGTTTGTTTTAGCGCTCCTAATTGCTGGAAGACGGACTCGGAAGACGCGGTTCCTCCACGAGCGCTTTAGGACCAATTACGCGTTCGCTCCGAACAAACGAACCTACATCCACTGGCGACTCCGCAACCAATTTATAATTTATTTCACCCAAACGCAATTGCTGCCGAAATATTAATGTGCGAATTCAAATCTCAAAAATATTAAAGAATCATTTGAATAAAAAATTAATATCGAGATGGAAAGCTAAATGTATTACAAAATTGATTTACATTTTTTTCATTTAATATTTCACCTTAACACAATTCATACAACACGGGCAAATACTCGATATCTCATTAAATATTTAAAAATAAATATTTTTGGGGAGAATATTTCCCAATGCGCTAATTTTAAATTTCATAAGCGATTTTAAAATCTATTTTCGTTTCTGCTGAGATATTTGTTCTGAAAGTTACACCTTTAAAAATGTGTGATCTTTTAGGATATCTCAAAAATGGTTACAAATACAATCTAAATGAGTTTTCCATTCGATTCTATGCGAAAAGTTCAACAAAAAAATTATCCACTCATACTTTACTTGAAGCCGCTAAAGAAAGAAAACCAAAAACTCCTAAATTTCAAATTATTGTTTCGGAAGTTTTCGTCTCATTTTCAGGATTTAAATAAATATCGATGAGTTGATTGTAAATTTGCAAACAGAATTCAATAACCTTTCAACGATCTTGAGCTGAAGTTGAAATTTAGACAAAAAAATATTTTTTTAACAGCCCTCTAATGGCTCGAAATGTGACCCGTACAGACAAAATTATATATTAGTATAAGAGTTTTCAATTTTTGTTTACCAAAGAATACAACATTTGAAAAAAGAGAGATATTTTGGATCAAAATTAAAATATTTTCGGTTTTCTCAAAATAGAGTGAAATAGAACACCAGCGACTTCAGTAATTAATTCTTCTTAATATATAAATAAATAAATTTTCATAACAATACTTAAGCAAATACACTTTATAAATACATTTTCAAGCGTTTTAAACAGAATTTCGAGACTTTCGCCTTCAAAGTTGTTATTTTTCTAAAGGTATCCTTCAAAGGAGTAGTAATATGACTTGAGATAAGTATATATATAATAATAATAATTTAGAAATGTGTAACATTTTTAACAAGTATATTATGTAGAAGGAAAAGTAGTTAACGAAGAAACATTTAAGAAAGAATGTTCAAACAAATAGTAGGAACGCAGGTATTATAGCTACTTGTAATTAAAATTCTCTTAATCTAGTTCATGAAGTTCAGCAATTTAATTATTAATTTAATTAGGTTTCGTGCTTAAAGCAGGAAAAGGGCATTTATGTTTATGCCGCGGAATTCCGGAAAAAGGTAATAACCCAGTTGTGATTTCTGCCCCACCTGTAGACGAGCCGCCACTGCTCAAGTCCACGATAACTTTATAAGTTTTTAAACGTAATCATTCCCCGAGGTTCGATTCACAGATATTTATAATGGCACTGGGCTTCCTAATCGAAAAACTTTGCGCGCCGAGTTTTCATAAATAAAACTAAGCGTTTCCGACGGGGGGGACTGTGTTCGCGATATGCCCCGGCTACGCACGCCCATGTATCACGGAGATTTATAGCGCGCAGGCTGCTTCATTAAAGCGACACTGGGTCGCTGGAACCTTACCTTTCATAACAGATTCCGCGAAAAAATCTTTCTTTCCTGCCGACAAGAAATAATAATAACGCCGACTTCAAACGGCCTTCATATTTCTTTCAACCACAAAGATACACATATGTAGCTGATACGTAGAGTGCACCACCTAAACCTTATTACCCGTCTAGATAATAATAATAGAAATATTCTTAAAGTCGCAAAAAGGACGAACTCACATGATTAACTTTAAATAAAAACAGTTGTAAATAAATAGTTACAATTAAAACGAATAAATGCTAAGTTTTCAACAGCCGACCAGAAATCAACCCAGCCTTCCTTACCATGTTTTGTAAAAAACTAATCTCCTTTTGAACCCTTTTTCACGAATCTAGAATGACAGGTGATACATTTTAACCTTTATTACCAAAAATTAATCATTGAACTAGCAATACGTATGGAAGGAGTTTAAACGAAGATAGTTGTAATGAACACAGTGCGAGAGAGATAGCGCGCGTTGAGTGGCAAGAACTGGTGAAGTCTCATTAACTTGCATGTGATTTTCACTATTTTTGGTATAAAGTTTTGTTTTAATTAATTGTTATTGTAATAAACAATAAAAGGGTTAAATCATGTTCTGCTTACAATTATGTTCAACGAGCTAAGAAAGGTGTTGTGTTTCACAGATTAATAATCTTCCATCAAACGATTTGTAGAGATATTTAAAATTGTAAAGAATTTAAAAATATTCGTAAAGGTAATGTCATTACTAAATTAATTATTTTCGCAACAAGAAAAATTAATTGTATTAAAAGTTTTAAAAAATTAAATGTTCATGTTTTGAATCAAAATCCTATAAATCATCACTTTATTCAAATAATCTATAACGTGTTGAAAACATATTTTTCCTACAACCGAACATATAGTACATACTTTATACCCTCTCTTGAGTTTTTAAAGAGTTACTTGTCACGCACTAGAGCTTGTATTCGATAACACATTTATCAATGGTTTTATTTACTTTTTGAAATTAATTTTTATTAATATTTCGGTTGCAGGAAAAAGGTTATATACAAACGTGTGTAACATAGTGTTTTTTATCTCGTGCTATAATTTCCGCATGCGGCTACGCCTCATACTTTAATCAGCACTCTACTAAAAAACACTTACTTTGAACACTACTTGCATAAATAACTATTACCATTTAACTAGAAAAACAAATCTTTGCATAAAATTAAGGACGAAATCCGGCGTAGGTACATACAAAAAATTAATTATATTAAAAAATCAGTATTTGTGCTTTTTCAGTTTTTAACCTAATAATTTACGAATATTTTTTTTTATTTTATTGAGTTTCTTTTGTTGTTTAAATATTAAATAAACATATTACTTTTGTACTATACAATGTGTGTTGAGCTTATAAATATATCATTTTGTTAATTACATATAATTTTGTTTTGCTTTGTAGAAATAAAATATGTGTATCAACTTAAACCAATTATTTCATCTATTTTCATCTGAGATTTATATGTGTAATTAGTAAAATTGTTTTAAAATATCATTTTTCCTGCGAACTTCTATATAAATGCTTATTAAATTGAGCTCTTCTGCCACTAGTCACGTGGTCTGTATAAACTTTTCCTTTTCCCACTTCGTAATTTCAGATATGTCTATCTCTATCTTTTGTTCATTAAACCCTGCGCTACGTATCAGTAGTCCGATATAATGGACTTCTGATATAACCGTCAAATGAGAAAATTTTTAAAATCATTCTGTCAATGTTATACATGTTTAACTCCAAGTGTCACCGATCGCAAACGCAACATTGACGATTGCAATCCAAAAGGTTATATGAGAATTCCCGAATTGCTTTATTCATGTGCATTGCTAGTCTATATATCTACTTTAAATGCATTTGGAAAACCTATTTTTATACAAGGGACACTTTTATACAAGTGTTAAAATTAAAAAATGACATACCTGTATTTCTCATAAAATAACTTTTACCAGAAATATAAAAATATGAAATTATAAACGCAGAGAAATGTCTCAAATTATTAATAAAAAAAATTATAAAAATAAAATTATTCTGACTACAATTTAAAATAACGCAATCCAATTTTTTTTATAAAATCGCCTGCAATTTTTAAAATTGTCTGATCATGGTTTTTATCATTTTAACCCGAAAAAGAGTAATTAAAAAATATACGTGTATTTTTATTTCTTTTGCTAACGATTTGTAATTCATTGGAATCTGTGCCAATGAACTATACAAAAAGTGAAAAGGTGAATTTATCTTTGACTCACTTTCAGTTTCAGCGAAGAATTTAAACTAATTACATTAATTACCCTGTGGCACAATTCGGATTCTTTGCGTGAATGAGTACAACTGAATTTTAAACACCTTTGTTATAAAGTTTAGGAAATACTGTTCCGTAACATGGTAATAATTTTTACCATAGTATTTTAATTAATAAATTTCAACATTTTTTGTTTCAATTTTTCTGTGTCGAGTTTGGGAGAAAAATTCGTCATTCTATTCTGGTAGTAAAACAAATGGTTATGCCAAGTTCATATTTGTAGGGTTTTCAGAGTTTGTTTCTTAATGTTTGGAAGTTTTTTCCAGTTTTATCTGCATATGCTTTTAAAAGTAAGAAACAACTGTATGTTATGAGTAGCGTAAAAATAACGTACGGAATACAAAACATTCTCGAGTGAAGAGAATTATTCTTGTCCAGCACGACTACTTTTATTTTCATTCTTGGTTGAGTGACCTTTTAATCCTCGTATTCTCTCGTGTTCTCTTTACTTTTATTGCAAGTGTTTTCTTTATTAGAAAACTTATTTCTTTTAGAAAACAACTACTAACAAAAATGTGCGAAATAATAGACCACTTCTTGAAAATTATCTTTGTACAGTTGAAATAGAACAGTACGGAATATTTTACTTATGTTGTTATAGACCAATTGGACACTTCATCTTACATCCAGAATCAAGTATTATTTTTTGATATTAATAAAGAATAAAATGAATTGCCTGTTATTGTGAATTCGTGAGGAAGTGTTCAAAAACAGATTAGATTTTACAAAATATGGTAAGGAGATCAAGGAATGATTTCTGCTGAGTCCTAGAAAACTTATCATACTTTGTAAGAGTCGCGTTCCAACATCTGATGGATTGATCATATAATGTTTAGCCCAACCACTAAACAGTATCATATTTAATCAAATTTTATCGCCTTTATATTTCAAGTAGATTAGTTTAATATTTTATTATAGTTGTGTTTAAGTTAATTTTAAAAATAGGAAGATATGAAGAAGAATAAGAAGAGAAGAATAGATTAAGTTAATCTAAAGCAACGGGGACCGGTCCACCTTAATAACAAAATCCAGAGAGCTTCAAAGAAACGGCGCTACCCCACTTAAATATATACCTACACTCTATTTCCCGCAGCTGAACCTGACGTCATTAATTTCTACTGCAAGAATTATTAAACTCTTACTTGCATCTTTGTCGTATACGCATGACATAGATGAGACTTTTTTCTTTATCTCATTATCGTACATGTTAAAGAGTGGTATTTATGCTACCTCCATATAACGAACGACAAAAATGAAATAGAAGCAGTAGTGTAAACGCGGTAACGGATATTTTTAAATATTAAAAAAAAAATATATCTTTCATGTTACTGATACCATTTATGAAGATCATTTTCGCGTCGATAATTTGTGCTTCGTTGTATGTGGGTAGTTTCGTTAATTTATTCTACAACTCTTTTTGTATATTTAATCCATTATTATATTTGTATATAATACTGTTCGTTGTGATATTTATTTACTTCAGAAATCACACGATTTCACAGATGTTGTCATCAATCCCCCTTACTAATACCAACTACATACCCCCCACCCCCCGCAACGAATCGAATCACATGATTTCAATTGATGACGTGAGGATCAACTGCGAGAAATAGAGTGTATATTATATATTATGTAAATATATATTTCTAAATTAAATAGTGTGTGTTCGTCCGATCGCATTCTTCTCGTGTTGACGCGTTGTGTAAGGGCTATTTTGCATCAAACCAGTCCATTCAGTCACGTCCAGTCGCATCAGACGCTGCTGAATTAAACCGAATAGTTTATTATTAAAATAAAGCAAATATTAAAATTTGGTTTCACACCGAACGCGTCACGTCAAGTCCAGTCGCGTCGAATCAAGTCATGACTTTTATATTAGCATGCTACGTCGGCTGCAGAAAAAACATAAATGTGGAAAAATTGATGTTTCTAGTACAAGATAACAATACCATATATAATTCAAAGCACCCCAAACATAAGCCTTGGCTCATTCTAAAGTAGTCATCATTTTATTTTAATCGTCCAGTAGGTCAGGAAACAAATTACTAAATGATCCGAAAACATATCTTCTTGTATTTATTTCCTGAAGAAGCACATCCATTCTCAACCGATTCTTTCACAGACTGATACAATTTCTCAACACAACACTTGTTTAATGTGAAACCTAATTACTTAATTGTGATTTGATTGGACTTATTTGCCTGGACGGAAATGGATTGGACTTGTTTGGTGCGAAATGGCCCTAATCTAAATCATCAAATATATGTAAGTATTAAAAAAAATAATTTGTTATTAAAATAATACCACCCCACTGGCAAAGCTGAATGTTTTCCCATTTACGGTTTACACCCCTAGCTTATTGAACCAGGGCAGTTTTAAATATTCGTTGATTTAAGTACATAGCTACTTGCACTTGCACACCATTGGAACAAACGATATATACGTTGCCGTCTTCTTCAACTTTTTTGTTGTATTAGATGCGTGAGAATGATTGTCAGGTCCTTTTCTATTTGAGACGAACTATACCTTGCAGAGCCTGTAGGCTGTCTCCCTCTTGCACTAAAATGCAAGTAAAACTTGTCACAAAACAAATACCTTAAATACTTGAGGCCATTTAGGAATGTTGTGCTAGGGATGAATGATTATAGCTGTCAATGTGAGATTGTGAAAATTTTGTTTGAAATTCGTGTTGTTTAACTGTTGATCTTCACGCGAATAAATATTTGAGCGTCCCTTGGCCAACTGTAAAATCTTTTTATTATATTGTAAAACAAATTTGTTCGCACCAATTCGTGTTTACCGGCCCAAACATTAATTTTCGACTTCATTTGAATAAACAATACGAATGTTTGTTAAAAAGCTAAAACGGTTTATTTGCTTTTGGAAAAATGATATTCGCTGGGAACTACTATGAGGTACTCGTACTTTCCTGAACGTTTTAATGTACGAATGAGAATAATAAAGTTTGCAATTTGCGGGCGCAGTTCTTGCGAACTATTTGTGAAGAAACAAACAAGTTTTAATTTAGTACGTTTGCTGGGTGCGTAAAACTACATTAATTTATGTGTCAGAAACATTTATTATTTTAAAGTGAATACTTTTCTCGTTAACAGTGTTTAAATTGCAAATTCACATGCTGGATTCAGATTTTATGTTTTGATACAACAACTAAATAGGAAAAATTAAACTTCTGAATTTATTAACACTGTATGTTATGAATATTTAGCAGAAGTATCTGATTTTCCTCAAATGCCTAGAATTTCATTTCACTTAATTGCACACCACTTCTGCAATTCATTTGATAAAAAGAAACATTTTATAATAATAATAAAGCATTTAGTTAATAAAATAACACAGGTACTTGTCTTTTCGCACAACATGTCTACATGGAACAGGTCCTCGAATATCAACATACTTGTTTCGCGATAAGATTTACTTGCATTGTAATAGTGTAGTTTGTCATCCTACTAGCTCTACAAGAAACTTACCGCTATTGAACCACTCGGACACAGCGGTATTTTTAATTGGATAAAGATTGGCGAAGCTGGATTTGAACCCCAGATCTTACATTCGCCACAATTCGAGTCGAAGCACACTAATCAAATGAGTCATCGCTGCAGTAACTTTTAAAATTGCATTCTATTACACGCAATTAAATTTAAATTAGAGTTTCCAATTTATATTACATATTTTTCTACATCTTTCACAAAATGAAATTATTGCAAGTAGATTATCTTTCGAAAATAACTGGCAAAAAGAAAATAATACATTTGAAGCTTCAAAAGTTACTGCTTTAAAAAATGTCACTTATACAGGAATTCTTTTTTTAGTGCGTTTAATAGCTTTTTTTAAATTACTAATTAATTTTAATTATTTATCTGAAACTAATGGAAAATCATAAAAAAGCTAAAAGTACAAATTAAAAAAAAAAATCAGCCAACGGTTTTTGCACTTTTGGTATGTATGAGTATGTTGTATGTATATAGCACGTTTATTTTGACGCAAAATTTTATACAAATTCAATCAATTATTCAAATAGTAAACCGTACTACAGTGAAGTCCTAACCAAATGAAGATGCAATGAACGTAATAGTCTTATATTTTGCAATTCTAAGAAAATTGAAAATATTAGTAACTCAAATGTACGAAAATAGTGTAACGTTTTATTTATATGGATGATGTGTAAAATGTTATAAAACACGAATATTTATATAAAAAAAAGTTTATTAAATAATAATAAAAATAACAAACAGTGCTATTAAATGTATTATGAAGAAATAATCAGACAGGCAGTCAATTGAAAACAACTTCTTAACACAAATAACAAAAATTACTTCACTCCTATTTAAACAAAAAAAAACACACAAAATAAACTTAACTAAGCACACTAATTATTAACAAATTTTCATATATATTTTCATTACAGTATTTATTTCTACGCTATTTATTTTCACATGACAATAATATTTATTTCCACAAAATATTTATTTCTACTTTACATATGACTATTCGGACCAACTGCCTCGTCTCGACTCACTTCACTCTCTCTACTGACTCTGACTCTGCACAAAATTCACACTCTCTGCATTCTCTGATTTATACTTCATTCTAACTTTACTGGAACCTTCTAGACTCTTCTGGACTCTAATCAGAGAGGTCGGTGGCCATGAGTCATCAATAGATAGTCTCGCTTGTTACAATAGTAACATGTGAAAAATAATAAGTACTTGCAATTTACCTATATTCAATACATATAAACACCTTCGATAATTACTAGGATAGAATTTCCTTATATAATTATACATATGAGAAACAGTACTAATTTTTGTTAACAGTAGAGATTTGTTACAAAGTCTGTAAAATCTTGTAATTGTGTTTTCTGAAGTAATGAGCAGCAAAGATAAAAATTACAAGTCTGAGAAACACAATTAGCTACGAGTATCTAGGCTATAATATCACGCTTCAGACTTACAGTCCTCCAGATTGTTTTCGTCTTTGGTGATTGCATTAACGCGAGTTTTAATTTCACTGCTCCGATAAAGCCGGTTTGGAATTGGAAGAAAGTCCGAGTCAAAAGTACAAACATTGAGGGTATTTATTGCAGCGAGCTCCGGTAATGAAATTGAATTGGAGCTGATTCGCGAGATAATGCACAATGGATTTCGGAAAGCTCCCGGCCATTCGATAACGCTCTGAATTATTTATGTTAATTACGATCGATCTCTTAAATGATTGCCTTTGTTTTCATTTTTTTAAGCGATTGCCTTCTTTCTTTCTGCCAGCACACCCTAATGGGGAATTAAATTTTCAGGACTGAAATAAATCCTCGTGATTGACACTCATTTCTCCCCCATTTTTGTTAATTTTACCTTAAAAATATAATTGTATAAGACATTAGATACATTTTTCGCCACCGTTGATGTATGTACAGTGGCTCACAGAATTATTCGTACACCTAAGTTTTCTATTTAAAAAGTGAAAAATAGAGTACTTTAAAAAATAATATTGACATATTACTGACGGATTATATTCTCTCATATTTCAGAAATAAAATGCAATAGCCAATTATGAAAAAAATATTATTTGTCGTATGTAAATTAAATAAAAACAAAATGTATACAAAAAATAAGTACACAAAATTATTCGTACACTTATGAAATGTTGCATATAACGAGTCAATATTTATATTTATAAATAAGAAACATCTGTAATTGCATAATTATCATTTGTCTGAGTATTTTGTATAAGGTTTTTTCAAAAATAGGTCACAAAAACAATAAATTACGGTAGTTGAAAAGCGAATCTACTTGAAATTACTTTGCCAGTGTAATTCTTTAAGAGAGGTTGTCAAAATTAAACGAAGATCGCACTAACTGTTAAGCACCATTTATAAATAAATATAAAAATGAGAACCAATAGAAAAATATATCCCGTGGAGGCCTTAAATTTTTTGAAGTCAGCAGAATAAACTATATATTGAGCGTTAAGTGAAATCAAATCTTAAAAATCCCTTGAATAAATTAACATTAAGAATAACTAAACATTTTTACGGATCTATTGGAACACAGACTATTCAAAGAACTTTAAGAAATTTTGGTTTTAATGGTCTTATAGTAAACAGTGAGCCCTATAATTCCAAACAAAATAAAATAAAGAGACTCGCATTTGCAAATAGTACATTAGCACGGATTGTGTTTTTTGGAAATTGGTAATTTTGTGGATGAAAGTTAATTGTACCTATTTCAGTGGAATGGCAAATCTTTTGATTGGAGAAATCCAAATTCTGAGCTTAATAAATGCAATTTATGTAGCATATTGAAACACGGCGGCAGGAACTTAATAGTTTGGGAATATATAGGGCTTCCTTATGACTGTAGGGCCATAAAAAAATAAACTCAGAGTTCTTCAAATACTCTATGTTTCAATAGATCCTCCAAAAATTTCAGATATATTTTTTGTTAATTTATTCAGGGGTTTTTAGGATATAATTTCATTTAATGCTCAATAAATCGTTCATTCACTTGATTTAAAATTTTCTTACGGTCCCCATGGCAAATATTTTTCAACTACTCCTCATTTTTATATTTACTTCTAATGTTCTTAACAATTGAGAGCAATATTCATACAATTTTTACAACCTCCCTTGAAGATTTACACTAGTAATGTCATTTCAAGCAGATTCGTCTTTCAACTACTGTAATTTATTGTTTTCTGCGACCCAATTTGGAAAAAACCTTTTTACAAAATACTCAAACAAATGTTAATTACGTAATCACAGATGTTTTATATTTATAAATGTTAATATTGACTCGTTATATGTAAGATTTCATAAGTGTACGAATAATTTTGTGTACGTATTTTTTGTATACGTTTTGTGTTTATTTAATTTACGTAAGATAATTAATATTTTTCATAATTGACTATTACATTTTATTTCTGGAATATGAGAGAATATGATGCCGTCAGTAATATGTCAATATTATTTTTGAAAGTACTCTATTTTTCACTTTTTAAATAGAAAACTTAGGTGTATGAATAATTCTGTGAGCCACTGTATAACTTCCTTCCATGCAACATAAGTCGTAATTTTTGATAACTTTATTATTTGGTTACTGTTGTCAACAAAGTAGTATAGAAAATAACTGCCTTTCTAATAGAATAATTATAAAAATCATAATATTTTTACACACATTTTTGCACCACCGATCACGTAACTTAAGTTGTAAGATTCTGATAACATTTATTATTTGGTTACCATTGTCAATGGAGATTACATAAAATAACTGTGCTAGCTATAGGAAAATACTCTATAAAAAATTGCACCCTTTACATTTTACAAATACTTTGACACTATTAAAAGCTAATGGGCTCTTCCTACAATTTCTTTTTTTTCAAGAATAGAAGTTTGTGTATGAATAATTTTCATATATTTATTTCCGTTTTAAGACAAATAAGCGAGAAATAAATTGTTATAAATTTTCTACAAATTCAAATTAGCTCGTGACGTTCTACTGCCTTTGAAGTTTCGTAGCATCGCAGTAGACATCTGTGGTACCACAAAACAAGAATGAAAACTATTCTGTTCATATAAATAGTAAACAGGAAGAATAAAAACATAAGTATAATTATATAAAAAAAAAAAATAAAAAAAATAACCGTGTTCTCCTTGTTGACATCGAAAACAAATTGTTTTTGTGAGTTTACAAACGAAATGTCAAACTTCTGTGCCATGTTTTATATTTATCTCTCTCATCTTATATGTCCATTTCTACAGACGCACAAATAAATTACAGCAAAATAAGGGTAAAACTTTAAAATTTATTATAAGTAAACTATATACTTTTTAAGTAAATATATATATTTGTGAACATTTGTTTTGCAGTAAAGCATATTCAAAATATGTTAAATTTGAATATGCAGGAAGAGCCCATTGCTGCTGGTAGTACGTAAAATATAATAAGCGACTCGAAATATAAGTACCTAATACAACTATTCTCGTATAGTGACACGAACTTTAGTTCCGTAAGCTCCGCCTCAATTCATACCACCTCGAAGGTTGTAATATTCTTACATTCCTTGAAACTTAAATAATTATAGTAGTATTTAAATTTTTATTGTTAATAAGTGTTAAAAATACCTTATAAACTCTATTTATACACTTTTTTAATTTTAATTTTTAATCTTTTCCATTTAATTTAGGGTATGAGTTCTAAAAAATATTTGTAATCCATCTATAACTATAACCAGAAAAATATGTATGAAAATATTTAAATTCCAAATTTGTGACATTTCCAATAATTTAATTACAGCGTTCTGAATTCCCAGTTGTAGCCTAATAATAATTTGTTATTAAAATCAACAAAGTGTATTTGAATTGATAACGAGCGATTTGTTGGAAACTCTAACAAGCAGCGACTTTTGAAAAATGTGTCGGACAATTTGTTTTGTTGTTCGCCAATAAGCGTTTTTGTAAAAAAAAGTGAGGTTGACAGTTTGCGAGTTGCCATATTGGATTGTTCGTGGGAAATGATTGACAGCTGAGATAATCCGGTTGACGAAACGTTTTTGTAGCACTACTTTTTTATTTAAAGCCTTGGCGGAAAGTATTGGAAAATATCTCTGCCAATATTTGTAAAAGCTTCTGCTTTCAAATTAAATTTGTTGTTTCCTAACTAGGTAGAGGAAATTAATGCGTTCGGGCATTCCGGGAAGATTTCAAAATTGCATTTCGTTAATCTCATTTCTGCCAATCAGCTCGCACACTCTTCAAACAGATTTTTTGGCTTACATATTTTCTCGAATTCTACTACCTTTTTACAAAAAATATTACTCAGGGCTTATTATCTATTGATGGATACACCAAATTTGCTTTATAGAAATATTGATAATATCATTTTTATAACCTGAAAACCTTTACCAGAGCCACACTTGTTGGAGGGAAGAGCGAACCACATAAGTAATTTTTGTGTGGGATATATATGATGAAGTAAAATAATAAATATATCAGTCACGGGTATCAGCAATGTATTATTTTATATAATTAGCAAAGTAAAAATGTTATTACTGCTGACAGCAGTAAAACTGTTACCATGCGTATATTGCACAATAGTTCAATTGTTATTCACATATAAATAAAATTAAAATGATAACCAAATCCAGTCAGCTACAGTAGCGGCTCGTAACTTCAAAGTGCAGCACATTTTCAGACACTGTAAATTAGTGTTTCAAAATTATCGTGAAAATTAAAAATAAACATGAAAGTATATATATTGTTTTGTTTTGTTATTTCTTAAGGTTGTATTTCTGAGGTCAAAATTATGAATAATTTTAATAATGTTCTAAATTATAAACTATGCAATATTTTATTTCTTTAATTGTAATGTCCAAATATGTATAGATACGGAATAAACACGATAAATATATAAAAAAACTACTTGTTTTGCAGTGCCGAATTACGTTTCTCACTGCGAGTGTAAATGCTTGTGTTTACATCGATATAAGCTGCGATAAACACAGTGCTGCCATCATTCTTCTGCTCAGTTACTAATAATGTATCAAAATTTTTTATGACAATAAGAAAACAATACTTTCCATAATGTAAACAATGCAATTAATAACCTGTAAAACTGACAGGTAACTTGTAAAAGTATTACAGGTTAGTAGCTTGTAAAAGTTCTTTTCCGTAATGAATAAAAAATTAATATAAATGATGTTTTACAAATGCATAAAGAATAATAGTATATTATTTAACAAGCATAATATGTAGGCTATATTACACGAGGATGTAATTAAAAATACCAGTGGTAGCGAGTATTTTTAATCATCCGCGTGTAATGTAGTCATATTATGCGAGTCAAATACTATACTTTATCTACAACTAACAGGCATATAAAAAATCTGATATTATTTGTTAAATATTCAGTTAGGTGTGAGTAGTTCATATATAGCGTAACAGATGGCGCCACGGTAGCACTTAAATGTCAAAATAACTATTCAAATTGTATTTATTATACTTTTATAATAATTTATATTGATATATATATATATATATATATATAATAAAAAATATATTATTAATAAATTAAGAGTTTATTAAAATGTTATGTGTTAAATTATATGCTCTATTTATTACAGAAAAGTGTAGCGTGTATCATGACATTTCATATTACACTTGTGTAATATGAGTAGTATATTATATGTAGTATCACACGTATAATGTACCCATATTTTAATAGTTGTAGATAAATATATTTATTCTTTGCGTATTTTTATTTATACCCATTAATGGGTGTGATATATCTATTTTATAATTTAATAGTACATTTAACAATAAAATAAATGTTTATATCGTGTTTGCATATGGTAATTAGAGAATATTTTTATTTAGTTAATATCAGTGAACCAAATGACCGTCATGAACAACAAATATCAGATTGTTGAACAAACAATGACCCATGAACTCATCAGATTTGAATCATTTAATATGCACTGTTTTCATGTAAATAACTGTTTGTATAATTTCAAATGCAGCCTCAATTAATGATGTGGGTCGCACAAACATCATATTATATATGCTTCAATTGTTTATGTTAATGTCTTTTTTATCTTTTGCCATTCCTGGCCACATCACATTTTAAAGCTTTAGAAAGGAAAAGAAATTTAAATTTTTACTCCATATTTCAACAAAGATTAATGTAGGTACAGATGAAGAAATTTAAAATATCATTATTTATTCACGAATTAACTTGGAATAATTGTAAATCTTTAATTTTAAACTTTTATTCAAGAAGATGTTTAAAGATTTTATTTAATAACTCAAAAACGATTAGCCGTAGAATGCTGTAATTTTATTTATGTAGTTACTATAACATCTAGTTATGCATGTCCATTTATGGTTCCAATCGGCTTTTTCAAATGACAGTTTACTTTTGACAGAAACTTAATAAAAATAATAATTTAGTTCGCGTTTAATTTTTGTAGAAAAAAATTTATGACAAATTGATATTGCCAACTGTCAGAATATATTTTGTGAGAAATATGTACGAAATAAATGAAAATCATATCTCTTTCTATGCAACTTTTTCAGCGATTAACATAATTTTGTGTAATGCAATAAGGAATAGTGATAAATGTTTTAATAAAATTTTCAAGAGATGATTCATTTCGAAGAGAAATTCGAAGATATGAAACGAATGGAAGCAGAAAAATGATCTCACTTTGAAGTGAAATAAGTTCAAATGAAGGGCAGCAACAATGTGTATAATTTAGTAAACAAGGAAGTCATGTGGTGTCCACATCAGATTTTTTTATCTGGGTACACCCCCCTGAATAAAATCCTACCGGCGCCCTTGACCAACCCCTAGTGTATCACATAAAGAATTTGATTTGATAGGGGGAGTGAATTATATGCTGGTTTATATTTATTTACGCGAAGTATAGTGAGAGTAAATAAAAGTAAGTTTTTGTATAAAACTTTGTCGAGTACAAAGGAGATCTGGAGAAGTTGAACTAAATCTAAAGTAGTTCCGTAGTTCCGCCTTGTAGTTACTACAACTACTTCGTCCCTAGTTTGCTTTGAATTTCCCGTACACAGTTGACATTTTAAATATGTTTGCTTAATTTTATCTTGCTTGCAAATATTTAATGCACCCATGTATAAGTCACGAAGAAGAATGCGTGCTGACGCCACATTAGCGTCTGATTGGAATTTAGTTAACTGCTAGACAGAATATTTCACGGGTGTCTATGCCATCCTTCACATCGACAAGGGGTATTTATTTTGCTTAGAGAGTTATTGCTTGGCTTATGAACCATTCGCAGAAACCTAGATATGAATATTAATAGCCAGATGAATAATGAATAATAAACTTCGACATGATACTGAAATTAATTACGCAAGACGCCTGCACCTACAAGTTTCATCGAATCTTTCAAGGCAAATAATAGTACATTATATTATAAATGAGACAAATAAGTTATTATCCATGAGTGATTAACACACGAGCTCCTAAACACAATTACTTCAAATATGTGAAAATGCCGTTTTAAGAGGAATAATCTAAATTACTGAGGGAATGTCAATACTTGGTTTCTATAGTTATGAATAAAAAAATCACTTTTTAATTGTGAATATTTTATATTAGATCCGATTTTTTTCGCGCCTCCGTGTCCTTATGACTAGTATTGCAGAAATCAAAATCGTCCAGAAACTCTTTGTAGGGATGCCAACTTAAATATTTTAACATTACATTCTGTCAAAATTTTTATTTTTATTTTATTCAAAACGTAAAACGTTAATTGCAGCAACTATTTTCCATTTATTATTCATATTATACTTGATTTATATGATTATGATAACGTTAATTGTTGAAAAATATCAATTCACATTCGTTTTATTTTTTAGGTTAGTACACATGTCACTAAATTTTTTGAACAAACAAGTGAATTGTTTATATATCCACGTAAATCAAAAATGTTACTGACATACGAACCTCTAAGCTATGAAATTTTAAGTAGTAATAATATTGATTTAATAAATTAAATGTGTCATCGGAGCAAAAAATCTTGTGTATCACACGCCCAGAACTCTTTTGCGAGATTTCGCATTTTTTGCTGTCAAATTAAACTCGCTCTCGCAAAAGTTTAGTTTCTGAACTAGTGATACAAATAACTATTTTATATGGATCTGTTATAACATCTAGTTGTGCACCTCCCTATTTTTTGCAATCGGCAGTATCAAAATGACATTTTGCTCGTAGGGTTTTTTTGAATTATTCGCATAACTCAAAATCGATTAGCGGTAGAATGTTGGAATTTTGTTTATGTAATTACTGTAACATGCACTGCACGTAAATTTTGTGTTACAATCGGCCTTTTAAAAAGGGCACTTTATTTTTCGCAGACTTAATAAAATAATAATTTAGATGGCTTTTAATTTTTGTTTGAAACATTTAATTTCTTGTTGATAAATTGACATTGACAACTGTTAGCATACATTTTGCGATAAATATGGCCTAAAATGAAAACAAGATCTCTTCCTTTGCAAGTTTTTGAGCGATTAAAATAATTTTGTGTAGGTAATACAATAAGGAATAGTGATAAACATTTTAATAAAATTTTCAAAAGATGATTCCTTTGGTTGACACTTTAGCCCTTTTAGCGGTTATAATGTTTTTACTTTTATACTATCATATCCGAAGGTAATTACCAAAACATAAGTAATGTTGGTTTCAGCATTATAAATTTGTGATTTCTCCATTATCTTTTACACTATTCAAAAGTAAACCAAAATCAAGTGGTAAACTGAAATGACTTTTCTGATTTAACTCGACGAGTGGATTACTTAGAATCAGTACATGTTGTGTAGAGAGGGTAAAACTCTAGTAAAATGGAATGAAAAGAAGTGATCCGGATTAAAAAATGTATGTTAGATATGATCCAAGTGACAAACAGAATACGCTTCATGCTTTAAACAACTCAATTCGATAGTTATAGTACATATCAAGATATATCGGTATTGACGACACTAGATCTTCATAGCATATAACTTTAAAGCGAATATAAGGTTAAATTTAACAGAGTTATAGTTACATAAAGTAAAATAAATAAATAAATGGATACACATATTTTAAATCTTACAAATATACACAGTCCAACAGACCGAAGTACAGGAACTGGACAGGAGAGCTACAGCTTATATAGTGTTTTCCAAATCTTGATTTGAGGTTTGTCGTTACTGGGATTTGAATTTCAGACTCCGCTCAGCGAGTCAAAGCCTGCTAATCAACTAAGTCACCACAGCCAGTTGTCCTTGTAGATATAATAATTTGCAGTATATTGCAATTATTTCATACTTGTTTTTTATGAAATAAGAATTATTGACAGGTCCTTAAAATTAGGAAAATTTCATTTATCATATTTTTAACAGGTAGGTACCGAATATGACTGCTATGACAGATTGCGAAAAGTGTACCCCGCAGTTAGTATATCAAGTCAACATCGGTATATCTTGGCTTGCACTACAACGATTATTTCATTAACCAAAAATAATGCGAGCGTATTCCATGTAATTCTGTGTTCCTTCAGCTTCGGGAGGAGTAAGAAATGATTCTCACGCGTTCTCCATTATTTCCGAACGTGCAACCGCGCGGTGCCCATTCAAAAGCAATTTAAAGGTTACCACAACTTACTCCTACACAATTAGAGCACAAAATGCAAATTCACAACAAATTATTATTATTAAATTACTTGTATGCTAGCATTGTTTTAAATACGTGGAAACCCATTGTTGCAAGCATTATCTAATCAACGTTATAACAATCATTATTTGCCAAATTGTTGGGATAATTAATAATGATTGCTGGTTAGATGACTTGTGCTTCCATTGTTCCAAAATGGTAAATGTCATAGCATTCATGACATACACTTACATGCATGATTTCTAAAATTACATCCTTTCATTTATACTTTAAATACAGTGCTCTCAAAGATAAACTAGAACTACAACTTTTGACTTTTGAAACGGAAAGGATAAAATCTCCTATAAACTCAAGTAGAAAAGCAGAGACCCAATTTTTGTCGCTTATATTTTTAAAGGCAAACCACAACAGATAGTACACTATAATGCAAATATTTATTGTTGATATTGTTGGCAACCTGATCCAAAAATATGATATAAAAAACAACTGTCAAATATAAATTGTATATTAATTAAATAAATTAATAATTTTGTTATAATGTCTATTAATGTCTAATTCATTTGACAACCTCAGAATATAACAGATATAAAATAGGTTCTTGTAATATGTAATCTCATTACAAATTTGAATTTCTAATTATGTACGTACTGGTAAAATTATACTAGTATCTAAAGGAAAATTGTACAAAATATACTGTAGAATAAAATGCTAGGCTCAAAAAGTCACGCGATTCTACTACATCTTTGCGAGCAATAAACAACAAGTATTGTTTTATAGGCGTAAAATTTGTAAGAATTTTGTGACGTAGTTTTTTGTGAAATAAAATTTGATATTCTGCAGTATTATTTACGTGAATGATAATAGCAATCCGTGAGAACATATTCCTGCATTTAATACTGATATAATACTTTTATCGTTTCTCATAAACACTAGTTTACTACAGTTTAACGGCAGCCATTTGCTCGACGTGTATTCCGCCATTTTGTTGTGAACCGCAGTGTTCTGTTTCACAGCTCACTATAAAAAGATACAAGCTAGAGAAGTTAAATTAATTATTACACTGTTGTGCGAAAGATTGCACTTTGATTAAATTGAATGAGATACTGAGGTTGCCTTAATTGCGCATAAAAGAAAATGTAGGTGGAAACAACAATGTTTCAAATAGGCCCTGTTATAGGCCCTAAACGAAAGTGTTAAAAGTGAATAAATTTGGTTTTTATGAGCATTTACGAAATATACAATTTGCACCTTCTTACTATCCATACAGTAGCTCATATATACACAAGTTTGTATAATGTCGTATTTTCTCCACCAAAATTTTCAGCTCGTTCAATAAAGAATTATTATTGATACGCTTCATTATTCTGAACTTTCAAAATGTCATGATATTTAAAAAGGGTAAAAAATACCCCAGCAAAATCTCAAATAATTATGTATCATTATTAACTTTGCAAGATATTACATAATCATTAATGAACAAACTTTTAACGACACAATGACATACAAAATAAATTAGTAAAAGTTTTGTACTGGTCTTAAGAAAAATATGAAAATGTGTACATATATATATATATATATATATATATATATATATATATATATATATATATTTGCGATTAAAAATTCCCGTCAGTATGTTTACAATTGAAAATTGAATTTCAGCCAAACAAATAAGCATATTGCAGGTAGCAGGTAGAGCAGGTAACCGCTCTGGATTAATGGCTTACTGAAATTAGATCACATTCTGGAGCAGGTCACAATCCAGAGCAGTAATCTTCTCCAGAATTCAAGATTACAGTAGCTTAAGAATCTGAGTATACTTAAGAGTGCTTTGATTCTTACCCAAATGATATTGAATCACACTTTGGAGATCATTGCTCTGGTTACAGTGGATCAAGTAGGTACTCCGATTTCTAGTCTACTGAAATTAGATCACATTCTGGAGCAGTTTACTGCACTGGTTTCACTAGGGCAAGAATTAAAGCATTTTTAAGAATGCTCTGATTCTTATCCTACTAAACCTGGATCACATTTTGGAGCAGATTACTACTTTACTTTCAGTGGGATAAAAATCAGAGTATGCTCAGATTCCTGGCCTACTGAAATTAGAACATATTCTGCAGCAGATTACTGCTCTAGATTATGCTCTGGTTTCACTACGGCAATTATTACAAAATTCTTAAGAGTGTTCTCTAGAGAAATTGGATTAAAATTCAGAGTAAATTTGATGTTCTAGATTATACTCTGGTTTCAGTACGTAAACAATTACTACAAACAATTTAGAGTGCTTTGATTCTTGACCCATTAGAACCAGAGCATATTTTAGAGCAGACATTAATGCTTGCAAATGTGTTCTGCTTTTAGTTTTGTATTCCTTGCTGCTTGTTTCTGAATCCTTCCTAATGCATCACTATTTAAATATTTACTCACACCTTTTCCCAATCCTTTTCATGATTGTTTTAATGTTGGATCAGGGCCGACTTTGATACTTTGATGTCACCTTCCGGTATACAAGGGTAGAAGATTTATTTTTGTGTCCTTTACTTATTCATTTAGTCCCATACGGTCGGGTTTAGTAACTGTTTAAATTTTCATAATTCGAAAGACAGTCAAATTTTTGAATCAATAAATTTATTTATTTTGTATGACAAAATAAAGTGAGATAGACATTTTATAATTCAAATATTGATAGTATTGGTGCATTAAGATTCGGAAATATCTATCGTTTGGTCTGAACGTTAAGTGAAGTAAGTTAAGAGTCTCCTTAAAAGTTAAAAGCATCTCTTTATCGTTTCTCCGTAATCAGATCGTACCTACATCCCAGTTGGCATGGCTTGAGATATCTGGCCTGGGAATCAGACATTATATGCATTCCATTGTTGCCAGTTCCCTCCGGAAGCGTGTCTGGACTTCCTCCATCACGGAAAACTACCCAACATGAGATTTGGATGATAACAAGCAGACAGAGTCGACAGATCGAGAATATAAAACGAGAAAAGAAATTATAATTAGATTTCCTCTTGTCAAAAAAGTATTTTTTAGGCGGCTGGTACATAAATTGTTGTTTTTCGTATCTGCTGGCAACCTTAAAGTATCAATTTTTATTTGACATCTGTCAAAGTCAAAATTTTTGGCCGCTAGTTTGTTCATTATTGATTTACGTAGTTCATATTAATGTGATTAATTATTTTAGAATATAAACACAAATGTAAGTAAAATTTTAACTATTCCTATACAAATATTATTGAAAAAGTAATGAATTTGCGAGTAAAACTAGCGGCCGTAAAGTAAATGCGGCCGTAAGGTAAATGCGGCCGTAAAGTAAATGCGGCCGTAAAGTAAATTTTGACAGATGTCAAAAATTGACTTTGAATGAAAATTCATAATTTCTTATTGTAATCGCCTAAAAAATGTTGTGTGCACCTCGGCTAAAAGTTCTTTTTGGGCTTCATCTGATTTGTAGCCTCGGCTTTGCCACGGCTGCAAACTTCTGTTTCGGCCCAAAAAGATTACTTTTAGAACCTTGATACACAAATAACTATTTCTTTTCAAAGTTTCTATTTTTTCTGCCGTATTTGTTGTGTCCGAACTCATCCGATCGTAGGTAATAAACCCGATTCGGTTGCGACGAGACGAAACCGTAACGGTTAGATTGAACGGGTAACCGACTCTGCTGCATCGGATTATCTAAAGGCGGTCGTCTACCTCTAGAGGAAATTACCTCTTCAGCTTCAGCATCGCGGGTTTTTAATCTGTGGAGACTCTCAGGGATTTCACACAAGTGTTTTGTCAGGGGCAGTCGATAGAGAAAAGTAAACATTGTCTAGAGGATGGTAATTTGACAAAGAAATACAACACTGGTTCTAAGACTCTTCAAGAACATAGTGAAAAGATTCGAGTTCATTTATTCTTTTATCTAGATTTCATCCTCAGACTTGAGTATATTTCCAGAAAACTATTTTTATTACCTGAAAACTAATCTTATGATAAAATACTGTATCATTATCTACAGCATAACTACCGGTGTTCCGAGTGTTCCACGAAAATACACGTAAAAAATACATTATTTCACACAAGTGTTTTGTCAGGGACAGTCGATAGAGAAAAGTAAACATTGTCTAGAGGATGGTAATTTGACAAAGAAATACAACACTGGTTCTAAGACTCTTCAAGAACATAGTGAAAAGATTCGAGTTCATTTATTCCTTTATATAGATTTCATCCTCAGACTTGAGTATATTTCCAGAAAACTATTTTTATTATCTGAAAACTAATTTTATGATAAAATGTAGTATCATTATCTACAGCGCAACTACCGGTGTTCCGAGTGTTCCACGGAAATACACGTCAAAAATTATTTTAATTCTGTTCCACCTACACGTTCCAAAATATTTGATTTTTCCTTAAAATACAGTAGGTACTGCATATATTTTTGCGCTGGCCTTAGCAACCAGTATTTCTTGATTCGATTCGAAACGTCGGTATCTCAAGCGGCGGTCGATTCAACGCGCTGCCTTTTGAATGTTGTGTGTGGGCCAATTATAAAGCAAATGACAATATAAGGAATCGGCGTTGGCCAACGCGAGTATTATTGTCGTAAGACCATAACCCTCATTTAAAAAATGTTTTAAAAAATATTTATCGAAACGTCGGTATCTCAAGCGGCGGCCCATTCGACGCGCTGCCTTTTGAATGTTATGTGCGGCATTATATAGTAAATGACGATATGAGGAGTCGGCTTCGACCAATGCGAGTATTATTGTCGTAAGACCTTAACCCTCATTTAGAAAATGTTTTAAAAAATCTTTATCCAAACTTAATAATTAATGATATTAGAGAATTTAACCGAATTTAAATAAAAATAGTTTCAGTAAAACTTTAGCTGAATGTTGCAATTTTCTCGACAACCCTGTTTCGGCTGCCTCAGTAGAGGTAGAAAAGTTCTTTTCGAAATTAAAATTTATAAAAAAATTGTAAGAAACGCTACGGGCCCTCATCAATTCTCAGATTTATCTATTATTTCATTAGAAAACTGTCAAACATTAAATTAAGTATACTCGGTGTTTTTTCGTAATATATTTATTTTTTAGTGTTTTATTTTATTAAATTTAATATTTATTTTTTATTTTGCTGCAGGCTACAAAATTATCTCCTTCCGAATAGTTAAATAATTTCGAAATTTTATTTTCTCTATAATGAACATTAATTATAGATCACATTTAATTTATCTGAAAACATTACGACTAACGAAGAAATAAACAAGAAATGCTTTACACAGTATTGTTTTATTGGGTTGTAAATAGTTTTAATTTATTACTTTTAGGTTGACAGTTTGACATAGTTGTTTTTATGTTATGTAGTTAGCGATATTTACTGGTAATATGTTAATTCTTCAGTTTATTGTGTGATCGTGGTGTTATCGAAATACAGTCAAATAATGGTCGTTGAAAAAGTATAGTACATAATTCGAGTTGTAAAGTAATTACACACTTTTGGAATTACAAACTTGCCGCTCTTGTGTACCTTTTCCACTTCGTGCGTAAGATGCAACTTACAATTCTGAATATGTCAGTGGCGGATCCAGAAACTTTCCTAGGGAGAGGCGAATTACCGTTTTTTTTTTATTATTGTAGGTAATCATAAACAATAAATAATAAAGTTATTAAGTAACACAAAATCATTGAATTAGAAAAACAATTATACATACAAAAGAACCAAATCAAATTTAGCTACTTTGCTACTACTTGCAGGTAGCGTTATTAATATTATTTTTAATAATTTATTTACTAATAAATAAATATCAGCACAAAATTGTTTCAGAATTTCATTTGCACTGACAGGTATATCAGATTCATTATAAATTAGGTATTTGTGCTTCCACAACATATATATATATATATATATATATATATATATATATATATATATATATATATATATATATATATAGTTTTATCTATAATGTCTTTGTATATGAGACGCCTCTGCTGCGCTCCAGATTTATTTATTATTATTTTTTAAATTCAAAACCCTGGCCTGTCCAAGAGGAGGGACGATAGCTTCTTCGCCCCCCCCCCCCCCCCCCTTCAAATCCGTCACTGGAATTTGTAATACACTATTCCCTGATTGGCATTTCTAAAAGTGAATAATATATGTAAGCCATGAGTGATATATTTTTTGATATTGAATTATTTTTTATCGGCAGTGTTACCAACAAGTTCAAATTTTTTGACCTCCTGGAGAGTAAACATAACAATCACGCATCGTTGACGTCTCCGGTAGTAGCGAATTTACACATTACGGTGCGGTAAAGTAACCCGATATTTTCCAGCTAAAAGTTATTAAAAATAAAAATAATTGTAATAACATAGGTGCTTAACAAAGTCTTGGAAAAATACAAATTTTTGATTATTTTGACGTTTTGTTGTGTTTCAAAGCATCCTGTTGCAGAGAATATGTGACTTTATAGGTATAACAACAAAAACATAAAAAGATATTTTATCATCACTGTGTTTTATTAAAGAACTTCGCGCTGGTAAAATACAACTTACCACATTTATAATGGGGATAAGTATTACTGATATTTGTGATAAAACAGATTGGAATATATGTTTAATAGTGTAAAAATACTTATTTTTCCGTATATGTCTTGAGAGTTTCATGTATCTGTCACTTCCTAATCATTGGCTATCCATCTCCAATTACTCAATTTGCGAATAATTTACGACGATACAAACTGATTCGTCCCAAGAGTGGCTCGTTATTTTTTTATGTAAAAGAGTCCTGCTAAGGCTCATGTGGCTAAGATGTCCTCATCAAAATTTAACGAGTCGGGCGTTGGAAAGCGCATCTGTCTGTTGTTTCGCTCTTCACTTTTTTAATGGGTTAATATATTTTTTGCAGCAACTTCGATAACTAAGTTGGAAGCTGCGCATTTTCATTAGTTGTTCTCAATGAGATTGCTCTAACTTCGCAGCCAAGTTGGAATTGCTGCATATAAAATGCAAATGCACTAATCATGTGTAAATAATTAAATGCAATCGCACTTATGATGATAACATGACTTTTCTTTATATTGAACTTTATGCTTGGAACTAGGTGCGAATATAAAACTTCTAAATACCTGCTTCATGGAAGTATGCTAATAGGATTAACTTGCACTGAACTTTAATTATTAATAAAAACTTTTTTGTTTCGAAATTTTTAAATGCACCTAATTAAAAAGTTTATTAAAATATTTTCCTTGTAAAAATAGTTGGCGTTATAAAAGTTTGACAAAAAGAAACTTTTGTTCCCATTTCAAAATTCTAATTTATATATATCACAAATTATTTCATCTTTCAATTGCAATTAAATATTTGGTCCAGTCAAATTAGCTAAAAGGGGAAAAAAATCACGAAATTTTGAAAAAAATCTGATTTTATGGAAATTACGCTGTAAATACTGTAATTATTATTAATAATTTTAAAACTCTAAATATATACAAATATACATAGCATTTATTACGTATAATAAGATTGTTTTTAATAGTATGTAGTTGAGGGCTACATCAGAGCATGTCTTCTACCACCCTATTTCAAGAGTTGAATTAGCCTGAACGAATATTGCTTTCTGCGTATTTCCCTTCTTTAAGTGATAGAGATAAACGTGTAGGCAAAGTGTTATCTGTAAATGCAACTGCACGTAGCGTGACCTGTGTAGTCTCAAGATTTTGTTGTACCTGTATTTAATTTTTTTAAATTTTGCTAAAAAAAATTGTATAATTTTATATTTACAAAAAAATAATATATTTAACTATTGAAACAAATAATTTAAAAATAAATTATACTATAAATTTTGGTAAAATTGTAGCTGCACACGTAGTAGCAGTTTCAAAATTTTTAGCAAATTAAAATTGTGTCGAAGAAAATTATTCAAACTAAGTTGTAAAATATATGGTGCCATCATTTATTTGAAAAACTTTGGTTTAACGTTGCTCTATGTTCGATAGATTCCTCCATAAGACCTAGTTGCTTATTTTGCACTACGTGCATTTTTTCGTATGCAAATGACGGACGTAACGTAGTTGTGTAGTTAGTGCGAGTTGGGAAACAAAAATAATCGGGATAAAAGAATATGGCGGGTTGTCAGAGGGTGATTAATACAGTGCAGTTAACGACGTGCAGACATCACGAACAAATGAACTTTTTCCAAACGCGGAAAAAGTCCTAGGTGGAAAAAACCGTGAAATTACCGAAAGGTACATTAGCTGCCCAAGCTTCAAACTTGCAGCAGATAAATTAGAAACACGAATTTCTATCGCATCATTTCACGAAAAAGTTACATCGGATCGTAATTTCCAAACGCCATTACATTTTTGTTGCGTCGGAAGCTTTTTAAGCGAGCTTTTTATCATCGCGAACCTACGGATATTCGACAATTGTATTTTTATGTACGCGGAACAAAAACCAGTCGCTGCTATGACAACCCACGGCGGGAAATTTTAAGGTTTTAATGGCTATTTTTGCGTGAAAAATTCATGCGATTTCTTTGTGCACAAAATCAAAAAGAGGAAATTCCAATGGACACTCGTTCGCGCAATATATTGCTGGGGTAAACACAAACAATACCTATTGCATTCAATCACAAAATTAATTTTGAAACAATTACAAGTAGGCAATAACGATGTGATTATTAATTTTAAACAAAGCCTGATTAAACCTTTTAGATATCCTAACCAAAATAGTATATTGTGTAGCAAGTGTGTGAAGCTGAAATTTTTACATGTGGGTGGAGATGGACTTTTGGTTTTAAAAGTACATTAGAGTGGCCGCTTGAAAATTAATGCAGTCAACATTGAATAATCCAAGATTTACTTTGAAAATTGCAAAAAAATGTACATTTTATACACATTTAGTTAATTACTACTTCGGTAGGTTTAAACTAATTATTTATATACATACTTTATAAACATGTGGATAGGATTTAACGTAATCAAAAAATGTGGATTTATTTGTACAGAGTCATAAGTAATTTAGTGGTCCATTAAACCTCTGCTCTTAGGACAGATGGAAAGTGATGATAATGAAGAAGCTGAAGATTATGAAAACGGATATGCAGGATGCAAGAAAAAATATTTTAAAAAAACGATAAAGAAGTATGAGCACATATGACAAATGACAACAATCTGTTAACCTGTTCATCTCCTCATAACTTTAATCCATCTCATCTATATAGTGGCGAATAAAAAAATAACGAAAACGAAAAAAAAATTGGACTTTTGTAATCCCAAATATTTTTTTTGTAGTTTTGAAAACAGTTTTTTTTTACTTATTCTTATAAGTAAACCTAGACTATAAATTGTTATAAATAAATTTTATTTTTTAAATATTATTTAGTATTATAGAGTAATAATTATTTTTCCAAAATGTGGTCCATTTCACCCCCACTTACCCTATTTTAGGTATAGCCCCGAATCCCTTTTAGTGACGTTAAATTCATGACTAGGTTCGAAATCAGCATACTTCAATTAATCGGTGCAATATATTTTATAATTTTTTACCTGGTGTAGAAACGTCATAGTTTCAAAATCAGATTTTTCTCTGAAGAAATGTTAGAGAATCAACCCTTCAATTAAATATGTAATAGTTTCCTGTTATACGATTATAATTTGTAAAATGTTTGGCAGTAAGTGTTCGTAGAATAATGGAACTTTCTGAATATCGCGTATCAGCAAACAGCAATCTAGTTCAATTACTTTTTTGCATACAACAATAAAAACAAAGGAAATATGGATTAGATCTTGTTGTAATCTAAAAACTGTTTTGTTTCGCAGATAACGACTCTCACCTTCAATTTATTTGTAAACTTTTATCTGTTGTACCGAGGGATATAACAATCACTATGTTTTATTGCATTTCTTGTGTTGTAGTAATCGGATAGATGTTTATTTAAAAATATGGTGCAGGATATTTTCAATGTAAGTTACATTTAAATTGACAAATGTACAAACGTCGTGTGTTACGGAGAGCTTTATAAATACATAAATCCATAGATCTTCTACTTCAGCAAATAAATATAGAAGCTTTGTTTTCTTGAAGTCCTTGGTGTAAAAATAACACAAAACAAATTCTTTACTCTTCTCTTTCTTTTATACTTTTTATTTAAAAATATATTTGTCCGATTTTTACATTTAAAATTTACCTTAAAATATATATTAAACAAAAAATAATCTCGATAATATGAAAGAAAATTGAAAATTCTATCAAATCTAGAAACAGGGCATGTAACCGAAAAATACTGATTAACGGTTAACCCGTACAGAGAACGTTATTATGTTAACGGTTTTAACACAGTATAAGAATATCTACACAGTAGCGACACTGGGAAGATGGCCGCTCTTCTCAGCTGATAAACCATTTTTCATTCATTACGTTATTGTCAAAAGTGTTTTGGTTTAAAATTCGTTACTTTACAATTCTTTTTTGTTTATTGTTATTATAGTTATAATTTAGGTGGAATAAGTTTTTTTAGATTTCCCGAAGACACAGAAAAGTAAAATTAGTCAAATATAAGTTTTATATTAATAATCATATATATTTTATTTGTGTAGATCAAAATTATGGGCTAAAGCTTGCGGTCGTCTTGATCTTCTGTCAAAAACACCAGAAAAATTATCCGCAAATTACAGATATTACACAAATTACTAATATAACACAAATTTCAGTTAATACATCCATGTCCTGACTTTCCGCATAAATATTTAATTAAGTTATTTTGTCGCATGCGATTATTTTATGCTTTGATATTTATTAATAGAAAATTTAAATCGGAAAAAGGAATTCTTATACTGTGGTTTTAGTTTGAAAACCGCTTTTGAAACATTAGAAACCGGTTTATATATAAAAAAAAATATATAGAAAATATTGTAAAAAATTATTAAAAAATAAATACTACCTGGAAAAATATATGAAATAAAAGAATGCAATTTAATTAACGAATATTTACAAAAATTTCCGTAATAAATTCAGAAAAACGCAATTGTACATTTACCTAATGCTGACAAAGAGAATACCTACTTTTATGACAATACTGGCATGTCTCATATTCATATATAAATAAATAACACAGATTTATAGAAAATATTAAATTATTTTCACGCTAAATGATATTGAAATAAAGGTTAATGTTTGCTAAACCAATTTTTTTATTAACGGTTACCGGTATTTTCGGTCTTAAACCAACAGTTAAATTACGGTTAAATTTTGCAATTTTTGTTCAAAGTATCCCTCATCGGTTTTTATTATCCGGTTACATGCGCTGCCTAGAAATGAGTGCAAAACTAAATCTGCAGTGTTGTATCTGCAGAGTTTGAGAGATATATCCCGCTGAAGTTATAATTTGTAAAGTAAGAGAGCAAATAAACCCGGTGGAAATATGATTAAGAGGTGAGGCATGAAATCAGGGACGATATCGAGCTATCGCTTCTCTCGCCCAATCAGCGTCATCTTCACGGTTCGTTTGGCTATATTTCTCATTTATACCCGCTGCCATTGGACAGCTTACAACTTACAACTTATACGTGCACTTTGCTAGACAAACTTTCCATTATTTCACACTATAAATTTGATGAAGTCTAAGATTTTTGAGAGTAATAATAATCAATGTCGTGCGGTGGGTTTCAAATTTGGGTATTATCTAAACGAAATAAAAAAAAACAATTAATTTTTATGAAAGAAATGGATGTTATTTGAAATAAATTTAGCAGAAAACGATTTGCTATTACTTGATTTAAAGTCAAAATGTACGTAAGTCTTTCTTTAGACATGTTTATTTTTTTATTTTCAAAAGAATGCTGTTCAAAAATGTAAATTCACGAAATATACAGACCGTAGGACCTGCTCAAATTTTTTTCTTTTATTGTTCCAAGTTCGAATAATATTGAGTTGATATAGTGTTTCATAAAACAATAATTCTTGTTAAGATAATATCAATGGCAATTATCAAATATACATCTTATAATCCAATAATACAATAGCGACAATTGTACCAACAGAAAAGCATTTTATCAAAACATTCCTGGTTATAAGAAAGTATTTTGTGCCGTAACTCTTGATGATATTTTTTTAGCCAATAAATATTACCATTTTAAGGATTGTAATATTCAGGTATTCCAGTTAAAAAATCTTTATTTTCTATAAAGCCGACGTTTCGACACCACTTGTGTCTTCTTCAAGGCTAATAGATGTTGTTTTTAATTCTCTATTAGCCCTGAAGAAGACACAACTGGTGTCGAAACGTCGGATTTATAAAGATTTTTTGACTGAATACCCGAATATTACTATCCTCATCATCTTCTACAGACGAATATTCCTTCCATTATTACAATTTTATATTATACATTTGTTAAAAAAGAAATTGAATTAATATTTTTAATATTTACATATTTTTTTAGGTGAATAACATTCTTATATTAATGTTATTGCATTAAAGAAATATATGCTTCATTATTTTCATAATTATTGACAAATGTATAAATTTAGATTTGAAATTAGCAAACAAAAACAAAAGAAAATGTTTGTCTTGTCTTACTTTAAAATTTCTAGCTTTTGTTTTGTTCTTGCCTTGCATTTCTTTTCCAAGATTGAGACAAGACCAAGAAAAATACAAGACTGTCGTGAAACACTAGGTTGATAGGTAATGCGCTCCGTAGCATTTGTGGAAATCCCACGCTAGCAAAGATTTTTCTGGAAAGTTTAACGAATAGTTCCCATCTCCTTAATTTACTCACCGAATACCATCGTTGCATGACCATGAGAATAGACAAATCACCAAAAGCTTAATCAGAGTTATTTCTGCCTACCTTGGCTCGTTTTCATGCGATGATCTAATTTACACTTAATACAAATTAGAAGTTAAAGTAAATAATTCTATAGGTATTTATTAGCTTGTATTAAAAATAAAAAATTAAATATTATTTGCTTGAACTCGTGGATAAGCAAAACTTTTCTTTTTTATCCAGACTGCACCTTACATTCACCTTTATAAATAGTTTAAGTTCTCATCATCAGTCTTTACAGGTTTGGTTTACTAGTTAATAAATAATCTCTCTGCATTACTTGTGATTACTGATGGTGAAAATTTAGTTCTTGAAACAATATTATATACGGTTAGAAAAAAGTTTGTTATTTTTTTATTTCATACCAAAATGTATTTAATTTAGTATGCCACGAATGTTGTTTACCACTGCTACTATCCTGATCCTTGATCGCATATATGTACAATTAGATCATAGAATTTACAGATGTCCTCATGTAAACAATCCTGTAGGGAGGACTAATTAATTAATTAATATGTTTGACAGAGCGAATTATGTTTAAGCGACTGGTTAGTCCGTGTCATGTAATTACATTTCATTCTATATTTCCCTAATTATATTTTTCAATTTCATTTTTGCATTATAGATAAACACAATTATTGACATTTTACTGTACAATATTACATTGAAATGTAATGAAAATATTTATATTTAAAGTGCCCTGCAAATTACAACTTCAAAAAAATAATAAATTCAAATTTTTAGGGAAAAACAAATAAACAGTGGCGGCTCGCCAGAGGAAGCAGGTGAAGCAGTGCCTCACCATATAAAATGAGGAAAAGAGAATTTTGCATTGTATTTCTAAATTTCAATCTTCTAGAAATTTTTAATTTAGCGCAATATGTCCACAAGACCTAATTTTCAAAATCGCATTATTTTCCTATCCCATACTTGTCGAATAATAAAAGCATTCGTACTCCCAGCGCAGTGCCCACCATGCACAAAAATGCAGAGGCAAAAATTCTCCTGCCTCCAACTTCATCAATGTGTGTGTACGACTGTGCTGTTTTTACAGTGATTACCGCGTTTCTCGATTTTTCTCTCTGCAATACCTGCTACAGAAAAGAGAGTCTTGAGGCATGCCTCAAATGCTTTCTGATTGGTCTGTTTGCACATTCGACCGAACCTAAATGCTTTTGAAAGTTTGGCCGCTACGCTTGCAATTGTTCAAATATTGTATAAGTGGATGGACGTGGATACTGGATATCTTTGGATTTTAAATTTAACTTTTCTTTTAAAAAAATATTTCTTTTGGTATATGAAGATAATAAATGATGTTCGGAACCTAACCTCACCAAACCTAAAGTTATGTAAACTATAACCTAATCTAACCTACGCAGACCTAACCTAACCGTAATTTATTTTTATTTTATACATCAAGTTTATTAATATATGAACATTTCAATTTTACAAACATTAGTGCGTTTTTGCAATATGTGCTTTTATAACAAAAAACACCTTTTAATTCACTGTTATCATACAAAAAACTCCAAATTTCATACTTCAATCAATTCTAGTCAAACCGTGCTAACTATAAAATAACCATCATTGTTCATTTAATTAACATTAATACTATAATACAGAACAACGAAAATAAACAAGTGCTTGAATTGCCTTCTGTAATAACAATAACAGTTTTATACTATTTTATGGAATAGTTAGGTTGGTGACAGTGATATTTTGTCCGTTGCCTAATTTTTTTGTATATTAAATGCAGTCATATGAATCCGTAATATTAATATGTCATCAAAAATCGTTCAAGAATGATACTCATTTTAGCTTGAAGAATCAAGGGAGAATATTTATTAACATACCTAGATGTCAATTTGAAATCCGAGATAGTGGAGCGACGATTTTAAGACATGGATATGGATGAATTATTACATTATTAATAAATATTATTTTATAAAATTCTCTGTCTTCGTAATCAAGTCTATGTAGGTTGGTACTAACACACAATTGTCCCATGTTATTTTGATAAGTCAGTGTGGTAATAATTTTACCTTACAGATACAGTTATGACTTAGTTATCCATCTCACTTTTCTATATGTAAAAAAGTTTAATATGCTGAATCCGGTAAAAATATTTTCCAATTTGTTTTCAATAAGTATTTACATTTATACTGGGAAATATATTTGGCGCCCGCCTCCTGAAAGCTTGTTTTTCGATTGTTTTTTCATTACTTTCGTGTGTATCTGTCCCTATCCCCTCCGTACGGATAACAAATGACCATGAACAGAGACATCGTTTTGGAGACACCTTGCACGAGACACGTAATGTAAATTCGGCATTACGAGTATTTTTATTTAAGAGAGTGGTGTGCGGTAGTCCCTAGTGACCAGACTGACCGCCCGCCATGAATATTCCACCAGCGGCGTCCGTCGGTCAGGGGGCAGCTGTGAAAGCCGACGTAACTGATGGGGCGTTGGGGAACACCTGCGAACCCGGAATGTGTTTTGGAAATCACACAAGAAAAACAGTTTTCCAAGGGCTGGAATTAGCGTTTGAAACTTTGAACTCTTATTTTATAATTATCAAAAACTGAAATTCCTAAAGGGATAATAATCACAATATACCAAATTATCCATTTTTTTCTGCAAGCAATAACATATTGTGTAGTAAGTGTAGAAATTCACCTATTTTTCGCGGGGTGTGAATGTTTCGGCACAAGACAAAGTCGAGTGCTGGAACCACACAAGATGAGAAATACGTGATTCTGTACAAGTATTCGTTTATTATTTTAATTAATAAAACTTTTAAAGCCAGATTCAAAAAACTGAATTAGCTCTTAAACCGGTTTCAATATGTCAAATTTACATATGTACCACACGCCCAGAAACTCTTTTGTAAGATCTCGCATTATTTGCAAGCCTCACTTTCAGCTCGGGCTGTCAAAATAAGCTCGCTCTCCCAAAATACTTCTGTAGACAAAAAAAAACAATTATTTCGCGTATTGATAGTTATCATGTAAATATTAACTTCTCATGACAGTTTTCAAAAATAGTTATTTACATATCAAGTTTGGGAACGACATTTTTCCCAATAAGTATTTTGTGGCGCGAACTTGCGTTCACACAAGAGGTTTGTACCTACATTATTTTTTGTACGAGAAACATAAATTCAATAATTATTTTTTCTTTATTCACTATATACACGCATTGTTTTATGGTTATGGATTTCAATACAAGTGCTGTCAATTTGTCAACATTGTATATCAAAGGCACTTTATCAAAATTAAATTTCCTTCAATAACCCACTATATTAGGAAAAATAATGTGTGAGACATTATACTTTTTTGTTGTAAATATAGTTTTTTCGTAAATGTTGTAGATATACCTAGAATTATTTTTTCCAAAAATATCCCGCACGCTAATCAAGGGACATGGGAAGTTAAGACTACCGACTTTGCTTAGGTGACGCGAATCAGCAGATTTTATTATAAGAGTAAAAATATAGGTATATATAGATATTTTAAGTTTTGAATAACATTAAATAGCTAGGTACGCCACTGGAGTCACCCAAATTTATTACAAGACTTTCGTTACTGATTCACGTAATATTCGCATATTTAAGGATGTGTTCCTTATAGTAATGTTGTGCCAAAAATTGTAAAAATCGATCAAAAAATGGGAAATCAAAAAAGAACGCTTTAAAAATAATAATAAATGGTAGTCCGCAAATCACAGGCAGATTTAATAACCGTGTGTATTTATGAATCCAGGTTAGCGAGGGGTAGCATGTATCTGTATCTCCTTTTATTGCACACTTTTTAATTAACACGAGATAGATGATACGCGCTTATAATTACGGAATTAAACGACGAATTCTTCCGGCCCAATTAATTTTAATTATCGAACAAGCGCGAATAATTTATTATTATTTTTTGGTACGTGTATGACGATAAATGAACGAGCGAAATGCTACACGGGCCTTAATTGGTATGGGCGCATCTCGCGGATTTTATTGCGTTACAAATGATTCATAACAAGCGAATATCAAATTCTACACAAAACAACTGCCTTCTTCATCCCTACATAAATCCCTAACCAAATAAAAATGACATTATGAATCTGATAAATTACGTCTCACATATTTTTTGCTGGCCCTGAGATTTTTTGATTGGGTAGATTAATAAAACATCGCAGGAAATCAAGTCGCCAAGGGTTGATCATTTGTTTGATTACTGTCGTGTCTGCTTCATTGAGCTTTGATATATTTTTTCTCATCAAAAACAGACGTATTCCTTTTACTTGTAGAGCTTTCACTCCATTATTTGTCAAAATATTTTATTCCTAGTCATTGATTTAATACTACTGTTATGCTACATATATATTAATAATTTATGTGTAACATAAGAAAAAGACAAGATTAAAAACTGCTCGAAATGAAGAAAATAAAAATATGTGCAATGGAAGAAAATAATCAACTATTTTCAAAAGCTTTGGCAAATCAATTAAATATTAGCAGAGCATATTTTGTAAATGTGTTGTAAATTATTTATTTATACAAAACATATTGCCTGTTTATTTGGAACAGTACGGTGGTACAAATAACTAATAGTGTCCGATCGAAACACGATTTTCAGCCGAAACCGAAACCGTAACCGAATATTCGTAACTTATGTAGTAGAGTTAAAGTTTAGTAAAAATTTTATTAAACACGAAAGTCTAGTGTTTTTTTTTACCTTTAAGGTATTATGTAGAAAATCATTTTATTTTTATAAAGACACTGGACCGTATTCCGAGCTCACTTTTGTTAGTGTTTTTGTTGAAAGAGCCGATTGGCCTCATAAGATTATAATATAAAATTACAAGATTTTATTACAAAAGTGCGCTCAGAATACGAGTCAATATCTTTACTAAAGGAGTAAAGACTTTAGCCACCTCATAAATATTACAAATAATCATAAAAATAGTTGTCTTTTCAAAAAGTATTACTTACTTCTTTTATAATGTATGCTATTCTCTTACAATGACGTTACTTTTTTTCTAAATTCAACAATAACTCTTTGCCTCAATTCTACAAATTAAATTAATAAGATCTTGCCTTATCTTGCACTTAGTACCTGTGTACTAATAGCCTTAAAATGACAATTATGAAATAATAATTATATCTTCGAAAGGAAGAAAAATGGAAGAACGTACAAAACAAAATTTTTAATTAATAAATAAGAAAAATAGACGCGTGAAACCGTTCCGAATAAACCCGAAAACGCCAGACGTAGTGTCGAATACTAGTTTTGGCTAGGTCGAAGTTTCGACCAATATTTGGCTCAAACCGAAAATGCGGCCGTAACTAGAATTTTTAGCCGAAACTGGCCGAAAACAAAAGTGGCATCCAACGTCAGATTAGAAAATATTGCATATAACTAAAACCTACTATATTTTTAGTTTCAATTTTATTTTATTTCACTAGTAATCGATCGAACAGGATATAAGATCTCAATTAGAAGACGGATATACAAACAGTAAGTATAAGTAGATATATAAAAAAGTAACATTCAATTATTAAAATATTCTAATAATAAATACTTAAATTCACAGCATGGTATATTGTTATAAGTTAAAGAAAGTTGTGTTTTTAAATATTTAATTTCGGAGTTCTATGTGTGTTGTACAAGAAAGGTATTATATATCGTAAAGTGAAAGAGGTATACGAAATGGAATGAATTGCAACAGTACATGTATCATCAATTTTGTTTGTCAATTAACTTATCTAAATAAAAAAATCTGGTGTGTCCAACACAATACCTCCCGCCACTGTAGTAATATATTCTATATAAGTTTTTCAATACATTTAATTTGTAGTTTTAAAATTAGTTTGTTATTGCAGTTCAGAATATTTTTAATTCATTTCATACCTAAAATTTCCTTCATAAATTTTTTATGACCAATATGACAGCTATTTTTGATGTTACTAAAATCGGAACTGAACTTACTTTGATTCACGCATGCAAATACATTCGTAATATATTTCTTCCATCTTTTTAAATTTTACAATAAAATTACTTCATTTTTTACTTATTTTATCTTTTACACTTACTTACATCAAATTTGACATCATATGTCAAATTTTGTGAACATATGAATAACTCATCTGTTTTATCGAAATTCCTCAGCCTAAACGATATGTAAAATTATTATAATTTATATATTTTTTTCTATCTAGCTAGAAGTCATATATAAACGTAATTATGCAGATCGGTAGAAAATTAAAAAATCTTTGTATTTATAATAACGAAATTTGCGAAAATATGATATTTAAAGGTATTTTTCAGGAAAAACGGTTTAAAGCTTCAAGTAAAGTACTACTTCCGGTTAACCGATTGTAGTCAAAATCTAATCAGTTCATCATATTTGAATATAAGTCTTAAATACCAAATATTATATTTTTTACTTGTATCGTATTGGAGTTATCGTGGACGAAAAATCGTCACAGACACACACACACACAGACACACACACATACAGACATCACGCCAAAAATAGTAAAATCGTATTCCAGGGACCCTAATTCGTGCTCATATGTTGAAAACTCATACTCGAGAAATCTGACCAAAAACAATACCTCCCTTATCTATATATTGATAGGCGGGAGGTAAAAAGTAACATTTAATTATTAAAATATTCTAATAATGAATATTTAAATTCGCAGCATGGTATATTGTTATAAGTTAAAGAAAGTTGTGTTTTTAAATATTTAATTTCGTAGTGCTAGGTGTGTTGTACAAGAAAGGTATTATATATCTTAAAGTGAAAAGGGGTATACGAAATGGAATGAAATGCAACAGTACATGGCTCATCAATTTCATTTGTTAATTAACTTATCTAAATAAAAAAATGATTGTAAGTTTCTTCTGTTACCATGTTTAGTTCAGATGAGTTCTGAGATGGCAATATTTGGCAAACATTGCTGGACTGACTCAATTTTAGCTATATATTTCTAACTCTAATACCAATAATTTAAAAATTTGAAGCTCGACAAAATTTAAAGGTAAAGTACCTGGGACAAATATTCCGGTCGTAAAGATGCAAAATGGGTTAGAAAAGTAAGTGTTTTATTGGAGCGAGGAAAATAGTGAAATTATTCCGCAGGTATGGGCGCCAAATCGATCGTAACGACAACTAAACGAAAACTAATACATTCCCCGGATGCAACAAATTTCCCGCAAAAGAAGCAACGCGACCGGCAGCGATAACTTCATTGTGAAACATGAAAAGTTTAATGTAAGCACCGAAAAAACCAAAAAGGCTGCAAATTTATTCAGCAGTTTGTCTTATGCATTCCCGATTTCCAAGACAATCGGAGTAGAAAATCCCGCGCATTTATTCAGCCGAACCCACGCGGCGAAAAACGGAATTTTGTCAATGAATCATAATCACCGGTGATGGATGGCTTGAATTATTCAAAGCTCGACAGCCCACCGTTCGTCTATACAAATTCTAGCCGCGATATACGGCTCATTCAGAACTAGTGTCACAAACTTTAACAGCTTATTCCGCAGATCATCTTGAGCAAAAAATCTCTTATGAACACAAATCCTGTCCCTTATATTTACTAAAATACATCTTGTTTTATAAATAACATAGAACTTTGTAATCAAGATACCTTTGGAAAACAAGGGTTTTGTAAAGAAGTCATACATTGTCTATTGGTAGGATTTGAGCAATTTTATTGAAGAGGCAATATAGGTGTATCCAGAGCCGGTCCAATGTTAGTAGGTAACCAGTAATGAAATTCGAAGTACCTCTACTAAATAATAAATTTTATTAAAGTAAAGGTCGAATTCATTTAGGTTTTTGCTGAGTTCAAAAAGTAGCACTGGACAGATTTCCTAAACAAATCATGACTTACAAAGCTATGGATTAAGAAATACAGCAGACCAAGGACAAACCTTAAAAATCCACATTTTTTGGTCCAAAATTTTTATTTTTGATAATGATTCATATTAATAGAAGTTGATGCGCAAAATGTAATCATAGCTTTTTGTTCCTGAGATATTTGCTCTTACATTTGCACACAAAAAGATGTGTTTTTCGGGTGTATACCCCAAAAATGGAGAGAGATACAATCAAAGTTACATAAAGAAATGTTTCTCCGCATGTACGTTTTTTCCTCAAAAAAATATAAAAAATATAAAATATTTTTTCAAGCAGAATTTAATTATCTCTACTCATGTGAAAAATTCGACCCAAAATAGTATATAGTGGTATTAAGAGTAAAAGTGATACTTTGTGTGGCGAGCGTGGAAGTTTACACAATTACATGCGAAGCACACAACACTTTTACTCTGAATGACACATTCTATATTTTTTTCAAACGCAGATATTTTGAAAAATGATTTACTATTTGACGTTCAATTTGCAGATTACCTGTCAGAAGTTGATAATTTTTAGTAATTTTATTCTTAGGTTATCTAGTTTTATACTCACATTTAGGGCAAAGTTTACTCTTATAGTAGTTGATTCTGCATAATTTCTATGGATACTTATTTATTTTAGCTTTACTCTGACAGCGTAAAAGTAAAAAAAAAGTAGTAATTAAACTTCAACCTTGTCACGACGTTTGCAGAAAACATACAAAATCTGCTTTTAAAGTCTTTAACGTGAAATTCGTCAAAAAAAATTTTTTTTTGGTCGAAATGTCCTTATTCTAATTATTCCTTGAACTTCACACTCGTCTTCATCAGACGAGTTATCGATTAATTTAGGTACTAAAAAGTTCATTCTGCAATAAAGGATTTAATTATTTAAAACGAATAAATATTTGCCTTTCAATATTTGCTACTAAAGTAATAAAATAATAAATTGATAATCGCTATTGAATCCGTAAATCTCCTATGGAACCGAATTTGATTTATTAAATCCATAACAGAAATATTGTTGGTGAATTAAAAATAATTTCATAACTTAAATGATTAAATCCATAAGTGTTATGGAATGTTCATGCTTACGGTCAAGATTATTTTTATTTTGACCGTTTTCCAAAAATTATATCCGTTGGAATAAAAATCTGAAAATTGGTATACTTATATAATTTTACCCATAGAAATATTAATACATTTAAAAAATGTTTTCGTTTTTATATAATATATCTAACAATTTCAAAATGTTTTCCTTATATGTAATTACGAGATAATGAACCATTTAAACTCTTACTTCTTTTTTCGTAAACGTGTGTTGCCCGTCACCTGGCAGGTCATTATTGAGAAACGGTGTCACATTGTAGTACGCAATCGTTTCAGAACTAATTACTCTCCCATAAGATGCAATTACATAATTAACAAATGTAGAGTAATACCGCTGTTGTATGACAAAGTGTAATAGTAATAAAAATGCATGAAAGCCTCCAATGTAATGTATGTTAAGTGAAAATTAATGCACGAACTTACTTTTTGCGCATTTCCCTAAAAACTAAACTACAACTTATGAATTTATGCGCATCTATTTGCACACTAAGTCTTTCACTAAATTTCCAACAAAATGCAAGTAAATTTAAACAGTCATTACAGATCATTAGCTTACTTAAGTTAAAAACAATGGTATAACATCACAAAGATTTCTACACGTAGCTACATCTATTAAGAATTCTAGAAATTGTATTTCTTAAATTGACCCAGTAAATACTCATATATTTTTATAATCAAAGATATAACTTGTTTGAACATCCAGCCAAAGATTTTCAGATAGAAATAAAATGAATTTTACTCAAATGTGGAACTTTCTGTTCTATAAATAGAATACGCGTTTGAACTAGTTTGTTTCACCCCTAGCTATATTGTTTCTTGAGCACTTTTGTACCAAGTTTTAGCTTAGACAAGGATAAATATACATTTATTACTATAAATAACATACTGTGACCAGTGTGCTCCAAAAAAACAATAAATTTTATGTGAATAAATTGGCTTGAAATACATTGATTTATGCTTAATAAAATTTTAATTAAAATTGAAAATGCATTGTTTATTTTTAGTTTTTACTGTTTCCTAGATAAATAAATATGCAAATATTGATAGAATTATATTTAAACCGTACATATCGTTTTCCAAACGTCACCTAACTCTAACTGACATGGAGAGTATACCAATTTATTTTATTAAAATTATTTGTTATGGTTATTAAAAATAATATAAAAAAAAATTTCTTAAATGCCAAGATATACAATATTAACAATATTCTATATACAGGTTTTCGTATTGAAAGAATAGCATAAAAAATAATTGTAGTTGTGGATTTATTTTCCACACAGCAAGAATTTGATATTTCAAATTCATTATAGAATATTTTTTGCAGTTAATAAACTAAAAATTTGTATGTATTGTGTTTTATTTCTTGTTATATTTTTTCTGTTTACAATACCTATGCAAAATAAATTATCATTAAGTTGGAATAATTTATACTTCGTAATTTCTGACCACTAAGCTACCCAACCCTCTGTAAATGGTCGTAAACCCCTGCATAAGTTAGTTTCAAAAATCTCTTCCTACAATTGTACTCGAATAATACATATGCATAATTGTTATGCTCTTTAAAAAATTAATTGTTAGTGAAAAATTTTGTTATTATATTTTAAAACTAACAGTATTGAGTATAATGATGTATTTTAGTAAATTCTTGTAAGAGGTATTTGAAAATCATTATAATAAAAATCGATTGCCCCTTATAAAGTTTCATGAGACTTGCGACAAATGTTCCTTTAGGCACGTACTTTTTCCTGTTGTGGACCGTATCCGATATTTATATACAAGATATTTTCTAAATGCGTACTTTTAAATCTACAGTAAGGTATTCCATTAAATAGTTATTTATGATATAAATGTTAAAAGTGACATTTTATGAGTGAGTGAGGAAGTTTGAAACGAGGCGAAGCCGAGTGTAACAAACCCCATGAATGAAATAAAAGCACTTTTAACACATATATCATACACTATTTTTCCTACGACCCTAGTTATGTAGCTATTAGTAAATAAAAACTAAGTATTATAGAATGACATTTATGACAGGTCATGATGTATTTGTTATGAACAACTGAACATAAGAAGTGTTAAAAGTAAATTTGTTTTTTACTTTTAACACGTTGTCAATCACAACGTTTTAAAAGTATTTACTGTGTTATAAACTGTTATTTTTAACTTGCTAAGCAACCGTTAAAAATACTATTTTTAACAGTGGTCGTAGGAAAAATACATTTTATATGTAATTTAGTTTGTAATTTGAAAAGAGATTAAAATATTACGAGATTAGAGAAATATAATCAGTTACTGAAAATTTTCTTTAGAGGTACAGGCCTTGTGCCTGACATCTGAGCATTAAGCTATTTAACTCCCTATTAAATGTAAACTTTGTATAAGTCATTTTCAAATATCTTTTACAAGAACTTATACATGAAAAATTGTTACTGTAATACAGAGTGACCAATGAAACTGTTTAAGTTTGGGGAGTTTTTGTTTTTCCCAAAAAATGTATAGTAGGTATAGGTCATTAGATATAAAGAAAAATGTAAATTTTTCAATTTTTCTTTTTTGCTTATAATTTTTTTATTTAATTACAAAAATTATTTGAAACATTTGTCCAGAAACAAAACTTTTGCGAGAGCGAGCTTATTTTGACAGGCCTTCAAATAATGCGAGATCTTTTATTTCTCATACCATTTTCGAGAAATTGAAAGTAAGTTTCAATTTTCATATGTTTCAAAGTTGGATGTGAGACCGTTAAACAGGGTTTTTTCTCTTTTCAACGATGCAAAATACATGCAAATTTAAAAATAAAATAAATTTAGATTATTTAATATTGATTAAAATGATTGTTTTATGACAACTTATACCTTTTATTTATTTTCATGGTTTGTAGTTTTTGTTGAAAATAAATGCTTTTGTTTCATTTATATAAATTTTAACAAATTTATTATATTTACATTTTGTAGTCTTCCGAAATAAAATGCTATTATTTTATTTTTAATATGCTTATGTTAGTAATAAGTATATAGTATTTAAAAGAGAAAAAATAGCTCTATTTAACGGCTCACTTAATTTAAAATTTGAGGTCCATACGAAATTTGAAAGTTGGTATCGATTTTTCAAAAAAGGTATGAGAAATAACAACTTTGAGTACTGCAATGAATTTGTCGTTAAAAAGTGCCTGAATATTGTGCAAGTTAAAATATATTTTGTTTTGAAATAAAAAGATATAAGCGAAAAATCAAAATTGAAAACTATACATTTTTGTTTATATCTAGTCATCTATGCATTTTTTTGTGTAAAACAAAAACATGTATAAACTGACTGACCCCCACATGAGACAACTTTTGTCTAATTTAACCGAATTCGTATCTTTACTAGTTTTCGAGATTCCCATGCTTAAACAGTTTTATTGGTTACCTTATATAAATGTCCTTGACTTTTATATTTTTATTATTAATAATCAAGTTTTATGATGACATTACTCTTACAATATCTTTCAAGTTACCTGCTATGACAGTCTAAGGAAATCAACGTTATATTTTCTCATGGACTTTCAATAAATAATCATTATGCATATAAATATTCTGCGATGAAATTTAAACGACTTCGTATCTTTACTAGTTCTCGAGATTCCCATGCTTAAACAATTTTATTGGTCACTGTATAAATGTAATTGATTTTTATTTTTTTATTATTAATAATCAAGTTTTATGGTGACATATTATTAATTCTAAAGTTAATTCAAAGGAACATTGCAAATCACTTTTTGAGTCAATGAAAATAATGTCACTACCCAATATATATATTTACCATTGCTTGTTCCATGTCAAATTAAATCTCAAGAAATATATAACACATACACATGTACATAATCATGAAACAAGAAATTAGAATAATATTGTACCAAAACTAGTTAGGCTTAATAAAATAAAAACTGTGTTGATTATTGGGGTCCACTGTTCTTTAATAACCTAAATAATGATGTAAAAAATTTGTCTATTGTTAAGTTTAAAAAGACTGTTAAGAAAATTCTTACATCAAACTGCCTTTATAAAATTGAGGAATATTCTGCTTTGTAATCATTTTGTATAATTTAAATTGTGTTAAATTGTACTAATATTTTGTGACTAGGTTATACATTTATTTAATGTTTCTAAACCGAATAAATTATTATTATTATTACTTTTATAATATTTTTGCAAATTACCTGCTATGAGGGTCTAACGAAATCAACGCCATATTTTGTCATGTATTATCAACAAATAATTATTATGCATATAAATTTTCTGCGATGAAATTCTTTTCTTATGTAAATAATGAATGATTCGTTACCTTCGAGAGTGCCGGAGTAGACCACGGATGGATCAAAGTCAACGAGCCCGTTGGTCGTCTCGAACGAAGCATCTTCAGCAAACACTTTTGGGTCCTGCCGTAGTCGAAGTCTGAACACTCTGGAAACAAACAACCCTTTACAACCCTGCACAATAAACACCTCCCTTGTTTACATTGATTAAACACCAAATTATAGTTTGATAGTTATTCACCCTCACTTACACTAGGTCAAGGACGAGTGTATGAATTAGGTTATGTTGTACAAACAATAACAAATGAACAACAATGAAAGTCATAGTTTGTATTAAAAATCGTTTTATAGTTATTGCATTGAATTTACTTCTTAAAATTGCAGTTGTTCGTAAAACAAAACGCGAATGAAATACACATGCAAGCACTAAATCGCACTAAACAGACTGATTCGATCTTGTTTCATGTTCAGTTCATTTGTTAAATAGCCTACTACAAATAAATTAAACTTCCACTTCTTTAAATCAATATTTAATCCTATTTCTCTAAACGTATTTTACATCTCTTGCAGTACATAAACACTGAATGTTTGTATTATATTCTGTAATATTATATTATAAATAAATGTAATAAAATTTGTACGAAACATATAATAAAACAACCCTATATAAGTTTATGTATAATAAATATTTTATGCATAAAACTATTGTTTTATTTATTATTTCATTGTTTCCCCCAGTTCAGTGACCTTATTGTTTACCAATAAATAATGAAATTAAAGAAAAATTTTAAATTTTTCTTTCAAATAAATATTTGTTAAATATGCCTAATTGTAACTTTTTAAAGCTATAATCAATACCTCCCACACAATCTATTGATTAATTGTTTGACTAATTGATGAAAAAATACAACAATTTTAAAAAGTAAATTAATATTACTAGTAAATACCTATGAAGGCAACCTACCATACCTGAAATTATTAAGATTTAATTATTCATAATTTACTTGAAATTGGGATGAATACATTATTGCTCTTGGGCATAGGTCATTCTCAGTGCTGAAGACAGTATTTTTTTAAGAAATACTTTAGGTCACGAAATACTAAATTCTTTGTCAATAACGTATATTGAAAAATGTATTAAATAATTCCATTGATTACGAGCAAATAATAACTGAATTTTCCGTGACAAAAAGTTCATAAAATACGTAAGTAATTTATTTTGTGTTTATTAATATTTTTGTCGAAGGCAGTTATAAAAGCGCAAAGATTGCAATTTTACGTTAAAAAAGCAATAAATTGTGTTTTCGTTTTATATATTTGTTTTTTTTTGTGGGGGGAAATTCCTTAATCCGGCACTGATTATTAAAATCAATTTAAAATTAATAAAAAATATTTTCAAATTTATTAATTGTGTATTTTCGATATAAATGTAGTCACCGGCATTTATTTGAATACACTTTCTATCGATCAACGGTATTGATTTTGTCCCATTTACAAAGGCGAAACATAAAAATTTGCAAAAAATCAAACATTAATTTAGCGATTTAATTCATTTTAAAAGTGATAATATATGATTTTTTTAATATTACATTAAAAATACAATTTGAATGAATTCATACGATATTTTAAAATTGAATCAAATATTGGATTATTCCGATTTATCCTGACGAAATACAATACAAATAAGAGTGATAAAAAATAAGATAGTTGTATGCCCTCAGTTCTGAGGAATAATTTCACAAAAAAATAATATTTGTGGTTAAATTATTATTTTTATAAAGTTGAATATAATAAAATATATTTGTAATTACAAATATTAATGAAATATGTACTATTTCTTATTTATGACTAAAAGTGGCATGCGTTCATTTTTCCAAAAATATAGCAGAGAAAATTTATTTATTGCTAAAATAGAAAATGTTTCGAAATAAAATATATTTATAAATAAGATTAACGTTATTTTTTATGAAATATATTGGGATTTAAGCCAAAAACAATTGATTTTATTTTATATGTGCTCATAGCAGTATAAGCTGTTTTAAATATAAACAATAGTGTTTATTGTTTTATTTTTTAATGATGTGAGTGAAAAATACAGTCGTGTCGATATAAACTATAGTCAGGGAAAAACAGCAGGGTGCGAAATGTAAGTAAATTTATTTATACCCTATTTTATTTATTTATTTTCTAACCTATATTCGTGCCGTAACACGGTATTTCATATTTCTATTTTATATTCAACTTAGCAATAGTTTGGGACGTGGCAGAAATTTTATTATTGTACAAGAATTCTTTGTCTTGAGATCAGTATGTAAAGTTGTAAAGAAAAGAAAGCAAAAGTTGAATATATTACTGATTCCAAAGAAAGACGATGCATATTGCATGTATAATATTATAGATAAAACTCACAACATGATAACGGTTATATTTTCATTCTTGAAAGCTCTCTCTGTCCTTTCATAACAAATCTAATAAATTTCTTTTGCCAACTCATTTCTAAAATGTTCCAAATTACATTTTGTGAGGAACAAAGGGAATCCTAAGTACTAGGAGCGAAAATAAAATCAGACTTTCAGAGGGCAGAACATTTTTTTTATATTTTTTTATTATCTTCCCAAATAAAATTTACCGAAACTGAATATTACATCAAGATCAAGAAATATGGTAAAAATTATTACAAAAAACTTAATATTTGCACTTTTTTAAAATTATACTTATTAAAATGAAGCAAAATTGGTTGCGGTATAAATTTAGATTGGTAACATCTTAATTATATATTTTGAAAAATTTGATTTTAATTTTATTGTTTTCTGGCTATGATGTACAAGTCAGAATATTTGCAATAAATTTTGCCAAATTGTTTTTAAAATTAAGCAAAGATATAATAACAATTTTATTGATATTAATTTCGCATAAGATCAAGCAAGTATGCGCAAGGTAAAAACCTGGGTGTGTGCCGTTGTTACATTTACATTTTTAATAATTATCACAGTATGTCGAAATCTAGATCTAAATAATGTCTTACTAAAAAAATTGCAATCTTATGTGCTAGTAGTTTATAATAATAGTAATAATATTAATCTTATTGGCGAAATTCAGCATTTTGTTATTATTTAGCTTATTTGTATGTAATTGATTAAAGCCAAAATTATTATTTAAATTCATGTTTAAAATATAGCAAGAAGGATTAGGATGTCGAGTAAATAATCTGATGGATTAATTCATATACGCAAAAATAAATGAATTTTAATTTTGTTTTTTCTTTCGATGTTTTCTTTACTTCTTCGTTACAGTACCATGTTCACATTTATTAAAAATTACTTTTGTTTATAAAATGTATAGATTTTTCGCTTTAATTATATTGTTCTGAAAACTAAATATTTCATCCGTAGCTACGACGCTACGAGATTTGTCAATTTTGATAAAACTTAATAGTATCTTTTATCTTAGGAAAATAATACCACAATAATAATAACAATTTAGTAACATAGTAACAAACAAAATTTACTTAGATTAATGAAATGTAGAAAACATTAAGAATGTTGAAGATAGATGTCAATCGAGCTGCATTTTATAAATATTGCAACGAATGTGACTCACCGCAGATGAGTCATCGCGGCTGACCTGTCTGGTCAGGTAGTCTTGCTAAAAGTCAAGTGTGATAGGAGCAACTTCGCTATTGTCCGGGAACTTTATAAAATCCGAAAGGCTCTAGAATGTTCGAGATTAGCTACCCGTAAGTATAAAAGGGTCGCGCTGGCGGATTGAAGAAGTTAGTATTGGTCAGAGTGTGCAGAGAGTCACTGAAGGAAGTCAGTATCGGTCAGAATATGCAGAGAGTCACTGAAGGAAGTCAGTCTTGGTTAGTCCATGTTAGCGACATGTAAAGTAGAAATAAATAAATAGTTACGGACATAAATACATAGTTTGTGAGATAAATAAATAGTTGGTGATATAAAAAAATAGTTGGTGATATAAATATCGTGTAAATAAATATTACATAGTATTAAGTGTTTAAATAAATGTTTTTCGTCTTTAGGTCTTTATTAATAATAATTATTCTTAAATTAATGTACTTATATATTTGATTATTCATAGTGTTACTAGTTTTTATTATCTTTTTATAATTTGTTATTCGTTTATTTAACTTAATTACATTTATAAATATTCGTATTTCAATTATTTTTACACTATTTAAGCCTTTTTTCTGTAGTGCGAAAAATATAATAAGCAACAGAGAATGAACATCGATATTAGCATCCGCGAAAGTCGGCCTACAACTTCCTCTCTTCCTCAGCATTAAAGTTGTACCTATATTCCTTGTAACTTTAATTATAGCTGTAGGCTGGCGCAGCGTTATAAGTCTAAAAATATTTCATGTTTGTGTCAGTTTTTATGTAAATTGGTGTAAAACAGAACGGTGGGAATAAAGTACATATGTAACCATAAAAGCGTTGTATAAATCCGGGGCGCACATTAGCGTAAACAATCAGGCTCGCCCGAAGGATAATCGGCGGTCCAGGACTCCATAACCCGGCCATCCAGGTGGTGCTAAAGCGGAATAGCCAATAGCAGCGCCATTGTTTGCCTTCTTTCCGCTGCGGGAAACTATTACCTACCCGTGACGTCATCGGGCAAGGTCGGCGAAAGTGCCGTCGTTTTGCTTGAGTGTTTTTCTTTGAGGATTTCGCTGTGTCGATTGATGATTAATCGATTTTATTTATGGGTCGCTCTTTGAAAATGCCAATAACAAAACGACGGGGAAGAGTTGTTTAAGAGAAATATAACGCCTTTAACTGTAAATAATATTTATAACGTTTTTTCACACAGGGAAATAAATTGCCTCAATTCAATATTGAAGAAAAAATACCTCAATGTCTCAATAAATAAGTACATAAAGAAACATTTTATAAAGCATGTCTTAATAATTTTTAATGTAAATAAATTTACAGGTTTTAGGTTATTAAGCCTTTGTAATAATTGTAACCGTACGGTAATATTATTACCATATTGACTTTTCCAAATCGCATGAGACAATATAACTGTAACATTTCGTCATGTTAATCCATTCCAACTTGATAACGAAAATGTAATTGACAAGAATATATTATAAAATTTATTTATTTTTAATATCTTTATTTTATGAAACCAATAAACTATTAAACAAATCACGGAATCATACCAGGCCATAGCTCACATTTTAAACCAACGACAATTATGATACTCTTAACAACACTAGGTATGTTAATATGTATTACAAATTGATAATATGCGATTTAAGTATTGTCCTGTAAAATTATATTTTAGTGATACATGTTATCAATATATAGGTGTTTGTTTTCAATGAGCCACCATTGTTACCTCGAGAACTATAAAATCTACAAAGAAGGTTAAAATGGGCAAACAATTTTCATTTTACAAGACAAATTTAAAGAATAGAATTTTCTTTCAACCAGTTGTTCTCAAAATACGAGTCCTACCTTTGTTAGTTTAAATGTGAACATTTGTTTTTTTTTATTTGTTTATTCAATAGAAAATTTAATTCTGAATTTAATGATATAATATTCTCATACACACATTTTTTTGAGAAAAATAGATAAAAAGTTTTATATTAATTTGATTAAAATATGACATAATAAAAGTTCCCTGAATGGAAACCCTGACAAAAAAACTATAAAAGTATAACGAATAAAAAAAACGGTTCAAAATTTTTATTTTAATATTTAATTATAATGAAGAAATAGTTACAAAAAAATAAATAACGTTTTACTCCTATAAATTTCTCTCTAATTTCATTTTGAAAAATTAATTGTTTTCAGTTTTTGCATTCATGGCACTCAATAAAAGCTTTATTTGCATTTAACTCAAAAAAGTCGTCATATAACGGTATGCTAATATTATATAATTGAATTCAGAATTAAATTCTCTATTGAATAAGAATATAAATATTTTGAGAAATCTCTTTTTTTCTAAAACTTGTTGTCACAAATTAAATTATTTTCAATTTATTCTTATTTTCTTGTTGTATTATTACTGAGAATAATTGAAATTTTGTAAATCGATGTTAACTTTATATGTATATGTACTGATAATAAAATAATTGAAATATTTTTCAGATTTCTAATTTTATATGTCTCAATGTAATTATTGGCATGAAAGTATTAGTGTATTGTTAAGTATGATTTAAGGAAGGTTGCATTAATTTATTTTTTGTGGCTAAAATATATTAACTGTAGAAAAGGGACCGTAAGTTTGTAAATAATATATAGAATTATTTAAACAGAATTGTTGGTATATTGGTGCAGTAAGGAAAAAATCTTAAAATTATCCTTCAAAGTTTTAAAATGTTTATAAAAAATCTTGTCCGTAATCAAAGTTAGGCGCAACATTTTTACAGATTATAATTAAGCTTCTGACAATTTTAATTTACTCGCAAAGTTTTAGGGCAACTTTGTTAATTTGCTACGGTGTCTCGTAACGCTCTTTTTATTTATTTTTTAATCGATTGGAAGTTTTATTGCCCACTTTTACGCTGGTAGAATTTGTAACTATTAATAAAAACATTTTATTACCACAAGAAAAACTTAACCCTTGAGGTATAACCTAGTTTTATAGAGTGCATAAATAGTCGTATCCTTAAGAGATATTAGGTTATTATTAATTTATATGACTTGATTAATAGATTATCATCAATGCATTAGCAGTTTGATATACAGTTCATTATATTTGATTCTGTAATTTATAAAATAACTTAATTTTATAGGCTGCATAAATAATCATATCCTTTAGGCAGTGTTTCCCAAACTTTTGACCCGTGCGTACCTCTTTCAAATATTTTTTAACACTTCGTATCCCTTAGTAAAGGCATTCAGAGATAAATTATAAAAACAAGAACTATATCCATATTTTTATTAACATACAGTATACCCCCGGATGACGTTTAAAAGATAAGATAGTTTTTACTCCTGATTTAAGGTAAATGTTGATCAGAATTTCTGATTCTCTTTAAACATCTAAAATCAATCTTCAAATCGTTTCATCACCAACGGTTCAAAATAAAATATTAGTTATTTGAAAATTATAAACAACAAACAATAGATTCTTTAAAAGACTTCCTCAGGACATCATGTATCATTTTATCAGAAGAAGAAGATTCTTAATTTAAATTAAATGAGAAGTATCCTTGTTAAAACTGAATTATTTTGTTATGCTATGTTATTTGATAATTTTTCAATTCTGCCATGCATAGTACTGTGTGTATTGAACTGATATACGACAAATTTATATTTGCTATATTATCTATTTATATACAGGGTGGTGACCGCGACCCCGGAACATAGGACTTTCACATGTAAAATCATACTTTCTTAATTACCTGCTTCCCTAATTATTTTAGGTAAAAAAGCTTCAAATAAAAGTTGTAGAGCATAGAGTTCTACATTAGAATCAATAAACAGAATTAATTTTACATGTCCTATAACGGCAGAAATTAAATATGAAAATACTGAAAATTAGCTCAAAAATAGGGATAGCCGTAGAATGAAACAAAATTATAAAGAAAAGATTGACGTTTTAATATCACCAATATTCGATTTTAAATTATATTCTTCTGACAGATAAAACGTCAATCTTTTCTTTACAATTTTGTTTCATTTCCACGGCTATCCCTATTTTTGAGCTAATTTTCAGTATTTTCATATTTAATTTCTGCCCTTATAGGACATGTAAAATTAATTCTGTTTATTGATTCTAATGTAGAACTCTATGCTCTACAACTTTTATTTGAAGCTTTTTTACCTAAAATAATTAGGGAAGCAGGAAATTAAGAAAGTATGATTTTACATGTGAAAGTCCTATGTTCCGGGGTCGCGGTCACCACCCTGTATATAATGAACTATTTTTTTTCTTTTTACCGGGAGTATTTTTTAACGTGAAACATAATGATTTATCATATCCATGGTTACGACATGCTATCTGATTGATAGCAATGTACATATATTTGTTTGTTTCATAGTAAATGGAACATAGGAAACGAATTTGATATTTGCTTTTTGCTTGGGTTGTAAAATTTCTGACAGGCTTACATCAAATGCAACAACAATTTTAAAAATCATGGTAGAGTAGTAGAATGATATACTAGATCACTCGATCTTACAAATCTAGAATAATTTTATTGATAACCTTCAAAATCAGAAGTTTATACTGGAGGATATATTCAAAATATAGATCAATTAAAAGTACAAATATTTGCCCAAAAAACTCCCACATATTTTCATATGTAATTCAAGAATTTTATTACAGATTGATCCATTGCTTAGCAACGGGCTATATGACCATTATCGAATTGAGGGGGAAAAAAGAATAAAAACTAAAAATTAATCATTGTGACTATCAATAATAATGACAAAAACTGTATATTATCTTACAATTTCACTGAAATTAGGATTTCAAATTCAAATCTATGTAACCCCGCCGTATCTCTGACGTCACATAGGAGAATGAGAGAACAGATCACAATGTTAAACTGGTAAAATAATGAACCTAATTTTTTTACTTAATGATATCGAATAAATATTGTTAATGATAAATTATTTATAAGTATTTATGAAACAATGTATAAGATATCACTACAGGCAATTCATAAAATAAAATAAAAATATTTTGATATTGCACAACACATTTTGGTGTAAATTTGGTTGTCATTAAAATGTCTGAACTCATCTGTCAAAATTGTGAATGTTATACGATTTTTAAAGGCTGTATAGTGTTTACATACATAGTTTTAAAAATGTAACCGGGGTAACCTACCAAATGTACATTATTCTAATAGATGATTTTTATCGAATGAATTCAAATTCTCTATTTGTCTCCTATGTGACGTCACATATCTCCTCTATATAATTTTATTATTCTTTTTCTTCGGAATTGCTAATAATTAAGCGATTGAAAAAAAACGAGTATTTATATTTTTTGTACAGAATCATAAAATGAAAGAAAAAAAATACGGTTATATTCCCCATTAATGAATGGATTTCTGAATATTTATTGTCATTTAATTATTAGTTATTATATTTATTTGTTTGTAAGTTTGTTTATTATTTCTTTATTTTGTAGTTTCTTGTAATATTAAAATTTATTACTTCTGTCAATTTCATTCCCTAGGTTTAATTTCATATGAGACAAGCAAATACATTGTTGTCAATCAAATATTAAGTTGCAACCATGGATATGATAAATCCCTATGTTTCACCTTAAAAAATACTCACGATATATGGCACACACCAAAATGGAAATTTTAAGAACTCTTTGAGTACCCCTTGGAAATCCTTCGCGTACTCCTCGGATTACCTGTACCCCACACTGCCTTATGGAATATTAAATGATTATTATTTTAAATCATTTGAATAATAAATTATATTCGATGGCATTAGCAATTTGATATACAATCACATTACATTTGATTCTGCAATGAAATCAATTGAAAATTGAACGCTACTGAAATTCAAATAAACCTTTATTTAGCGTTGTTTAAACTGAAATAATAATGGAAGCGTTAACAATGATTTTTGTTTAATGAGGCAGGTTGATCGTTTTGCTTGTGATGATTTCCCGTCGTGTGCGCGTGACAGATGATTTAGCAACCCCCAGTAATTATCGTAATCAGTGAGGGGCGTGAGGGCCCTTGACCCTCTCGTCCCGCGGGAGGACGCAAACACGCAAATTATTCAGCTGGACGGTCCTCCCCGCATCATCAATCTGAGGGCCTGATTACCTGCCCAGGAATTCATGTGTTGCTCGCTAGGAGCGCCAAGGAGCCATTGTTGGCAAATTTACTCCACTAACAATGCTCAGAAATGTACGAGTACAAGTACAACATATGTTTATATTATTGCTGAGAAAAATGTAAAATACAAAATTGAAATATGCATGAAATATAATTTCATTTATTGGGGTTTTATTTTTCATATTTCATTTTGAATCTAGAATTTGATTCTCATAAGCATCCGTGACAGGATTTTGTTAGAACAATATTGGGTCAAGTAATACCAGTGATTTTGTACTTATCTAGATACACAACTATATTGCTTGTTGTCATCATAGCAACGACATACTTTGAAGCATTGTCTTTGTCTGAAGTACAGAAATACTAATGATGTTATCTCGCATGCTATCACTTTTCAAAATAATTTCGAAAAAACATGCTAAAATAAACAGTATCTGATGCATTGAATCACTGCATCCATTTTTAATAATATGTATATACATTTTAAATTCCTGTTATTTCGTTTTTCTCATTTTGCACCAAATTGTTCTAAAGAACCTATATGCGGAGAACCCATTGCTTTAAGTAACTTTGCTTGTAGAATATCTACCCATTTTTAAGATATATCCAAAAACAGACATGTCTGAGCTGAAACTTTCAGGTCGAAAATCACAGTTACTAAAAGAGATAATTAAATTAGGTTTGCAAATTTTAAATCAACATATATATGTCTGAAAATATGAACTATTTTCAAAAACCAACATTTTGAATCTAAAAATGGGTAATTTTGTATTATTTCAAATGTAGAAACACAGTAAATCTAAAAACGTAAAACTATTTCTGTGAAACTTTTCTAGAAGAAATTTGTAGAAGGCATTTTCCACAGTTCGATTTACGAACGAGTTTGCATAAACCTTGAAGCACTATAGATTTTCATAAAGCAGTAAAAGTAGAAAAACATCAATGTTTTCTTAGTTTTAGCACAAAGAGGATTATGATTAAATCCGACTATATTAAAGCTGGAAGCAAATAGAATAATAGAAAACTTGGCTAATATAAATTGATGAAAAAGCCGCTGAAGACATCTTGTTCCTGGGCAAAAAGCATGTAATGCATTGTAGCATCATTAAATGTAATTCATTTACAAGTTAACAGCGACGGAAAATCCTCGCCGACTTTGCTAACACCCTCAATGACTTAATGAGCGAAAAACAAAAGTACGCATTGGGAACTCAATAAACCCAACGACTTTCTCTTTCAAACCATCACAATCCAATTATAAATAACACAAGCAGGTCTTACCTTGCAGCAGGACAAAATATATAACAGTAACTATTAGTTGCACAAAAGTTGTACTGTTTTCATATGTTTAAGTTAATTTACTTTTTTATACACATATTGAAAATAATATTTTCCTGCGTGTGCGTGCGCAAGAAAGTAGACATTTGCCGGTCCAGACCTACAAAATCTCACTATTCCTTACGGAAGAAAAAAACAGTTCATATAAAGAATAACAGATGGCATCATATTGCGCTAGAAATAACTACCAGAATAAAATATATTAACGTTCTTTTAAAATATTTTAACATAAGATAATTTTGATACTTACATTTAGATTTCATGTATTTTTATTATATATTTCGTAAATAATAGGATAAAATTATTAAATAACCTTGTTCACATGTCAAAATAAAATGCTTGTTTTTTTGTTTTAACGTTGGTAATCAATTTCACAAATTGCATTAATGTTAAGTTAAATGTCAAATTTTTCAGTATTCGTAAGATGTTTATATTATTTTATTATGTTGTGTAGGATAAAAAATAGTGTGTGCTACATGGCAGTAAAGTTGTTTTCTGGTCCTCAAGAAGTATCCAGCCTCGACTGCGTCTCGGCGGTATACATATCCTTCGGACCAAAAAAGAACAACTTTCCTACCTAGCAGAACAAATAACTATTACTCCCCTGGTCTTCAGAAATGCCCCCCGGAGTAATCATTGCTTAATATTATATTAAGTATTAAGATCATATTCCTTACCGTTCATTATGCTTATATAATTTTTAGTAGGTAGGTAGGTAACTTAAATTTTCGTATTTACATATAATTTTAATTATATTTTTTTCCGTACAAATCTGTAGTAATACAGCAATAAAATATTTACAAAAAACAAAAAGCAACTGCATACTCATCTGTGTAGGTATGTATATGGGTCAGATATATCTGAATAAGTTTATGATTCATTATATTACGAAAATTCGAAGCGATAATATCTTTTGAAAAAATTATTAATGAAATGTATTTTTCCTTCAAGAGTCATAAAGGTGACATCTTTCGTGAAGTGATTGACAAGTTTGAAATTTAATTTCTACACCGCCGGAGTAGAAATTTTTACTTTTACACCGCCGGAATAAAAATATAATAAACAAGTATTCATAAAAAACTATGTAGAATCAGCGATTAAGAAATAACATGCATAAAGGAAACCTGTACGTCCCTATAAAACCAGATAACCTAAGAATAAAGTTTTTAAAAACCACCTATACCTGACAGATTTAAATTGATAACCTAGAAATTAAACGTCAAATAGTAAATTATTTTTTAAATTATCAATGTTGGAATAAAATAGTATGTGTCATTCAGAGTAAAAGTGTCTTTGCGTGCCTCGCAGTAAATTATTTTTTAAAATATCAACGTTTGAAGAAACACACAAAGTATCACATTCATTATTAATAACACAATGTACTATTATTTTCGGATATATTATATTGCAATATGCATGGTTAGGTTACAGATTCAATCCATAAAAAACGTACCTTTTTTTTGGTGTGACGCTATTTTTAATTGTAGGTATATCGTTTAAATAAATGATTAGAGATACCATTTATTGTTGAATAAAATGGAAGTTTTTGATAATATTTCCTCTTTATATTTATTTTATATAAACTAACGTTTCTACCGTTATGTGCAAGCTCAACGTACTGCACAAAATTTTATGTTTCACTCTACATCGCTGCCGGCGAAACCGATTAAAATAAATTCAGTTAACGCATATTAGATTCGAATCTGCTCGATGGACCATCCAAAACTCCGCAACTATTCCTGCTCAACAATTATATCAATTTGGGATTTAATAATTCTCCACGCGGTAGAAAGACGACGCGTTATTAAAATGTGTGTCACAAAGTTTGGACGGAAAAAATACGCCTGTCACAGATCTCATTTTTAATCAGGAATTATATTTCTAGTGGAATTTAAAGTATGAAAAAATTGTCAACGGTTCCACACAAATATTTTTGTAATTCATCACAGTAAATATTTTCACAAAAAATAATATCATTTATATTAAAAATTCCTGTTGTATAAAATATAAATAATTGAAAATATAAACATATGGTATCTCTAAAGATCAATGACCTCTATAGAGTTTAAATAGTGGTTTGCCGTAAGTACATATGTACGAGTATAATGTAATGCTACTTACGTACATTTTACTATGTCAGCAATGTTAAGCACTATTTGTCATAAAAAGTACAAATTTTTACTATAATAACATTATTTTTATTCAAAGTTATATTGTTTCTGTAACGTCTAACCCACTGAGGACTAAATATGCACATATACTAATGCAAACTATCACTTATTAATGAAACTCAAGCCTCCAAATCCATATATTATTTTATTCATTAAACTCAAAAAAAAGTATGGATACACAATTTAAATTTGCTGTCTAATTTAAATAAGCACCTACAGAACTGTGTGTTCATATATATTCCTATATTTTGATAATAATGTATTATATTATAAACTATGTATTTTTCTCTCTCATTGTAACTGTTTCATATTTCCGGAAGTTTGTGTATTATATTGGTTTTTGTCTGCGTCAAATATACATTTTTGTCATTTATTTGTACTTTTGACCCCCTTTGTAATTGGGATTTTATCCTGTAAGGAGGTCAATAATAATAATAATAATAATAATAATAACAATAATAACAAACAAAAATCAAATGAAAACAAATTAAGAATCAACAATTAGAAAACTGAAAAGTCAGATATAAAACAAATGCAACATACTTCATTTTCGTGAATATTAAAAACAAGTAAATATTCATGTCAAAATCTTCGTGATAATCAATATATTTTTTAAGAAGCATGGGGATATTAAATGAAGAAAACTACTATTGACTGGTGCCTTGTATCTCTCGGGTGCATCACAACTCGGGGCACAATAGTGGCATATTGACACTAGGTCAATAATGATAGTCTTCTCAACCTGGTGTATAATATGCGATTAATTTAATTACTTCACTAAAAATTATTATGCAGTTCGTTATTTTTATATTAACAAAATAGTATATTGTGTTATTAAGAGTAAAAGTGATACTTTGTGTGGTGAGCATGGAAGTTTGCACGACGAGCGAAGTGAGTCGGGCAATTGCATGCGAGGCACAGAAAGACACTTTTACTCTGAATAACGCATGTTATTTTTTCTTCAAACTTAGAAATTTTAAAAAATAAACTACTATTTGACGTTTAATATGTAGGTTACCTGTCAGTTATTCATAATTTTTAGTAACTTTATTCTTAGGTTATCTAGTTTTTATAGTGACATTTGGGGCGATATTACAGATTTCTATTATATAAGTTACTTCTTATTGGCTGTTTCTACATACGGCGGCGAAAAAATTATACGGCGGATAATAAAAAATTATATTACGGAGGCATAGAAATTAAACTTCAACCTTGTCAATCACGTCACAGAAGATGTCACTTTTATGACGTTTGAAGAGAAACTCATTTCTAATACAAATTCTAAATTTCGTCTTCCTAGATAAGGGCAAAATGTGGTCGAAATCGGTAAAACTTGAAATAATATTTACATCACATCAGCATTTTACTTCTTTATTTTGAATACTAGTAACTGGAGTGGAAAGAACAGAAGAGGAATTTGTGTGTAAAAACCATTATATCTGATAAAAATGAATTTGGGGTTTGTAAGTGCATCCGAAAGAATATAATTTTTGAATTCCGCGCCATAAAATGTTTATAAAATGATGTGGGTGTTTCCGAAATGAAAATTCGTGCGCGATAAACACATTGGAGTAGATTACAAGTGACATAAAAGAGAAACGATGTAGATAATATAGCCGCTATGTAAAGCCATAAACAAAGTTTTCTCGCGGAATGAAGGGTGTTCCCAACGACCTTTAACTCCGACTTAGCTATCGTTACAGGGATCTACGCACGATACGCGCCTATCGCGATGCCTACGGCTTTACAACTTCGGCTGCCGTACCACCTAAATGCTCTAATTCACTAAAACTGCCCAAACATTTTATTGCCAGATTTTCAAATTGTAATATCCTTCCTTCGTCAACATTTCAACCTTTTTAGAAATCAAGTAAGTGTAATGTGTAATAAGATGGAAATTATGATCCTGTTTTCTGTCTTGTTTGTTGTTCTGTTTTTATTCTGTGGACTATGTTTCTATTATCGGAATCTAGACGTTAAATTTTTTTCATAAAAATTAAAAGTTATGGGGACAACGAGGTGAATTTTAAGTGAAATTTAAGGGTATAATAATAAATCGGGAAATATGTCATTATCGTTAAACATCAGAAAAGTAACTCATCGTCGTAGCTAACAAGAAATCTCTCTTGTTACATAATATGTCCTAAATACTGTCTTTTAAAAATCCGATGAATGCTTTATTGTAAAAATTTCAAATATTAATATTCTTCCGTAACCATTTAAAATAATTTGGAATTAAGATATCGCGCAACGGTGGGTCACTTGACTCGTATTGAGCGCAATATGAGATTGGGGGTTCAAATAACAGCTTCCCCGATCTTTATCCAAATAAAATTCCGCCTTGTCCGAAAGGTTTGGAACCCACTATAAGTTGTACCTTATGGAGGTTGTACGCAGTGTCATAACTAGGACTTGGTAACGGTGGTATAGGCCACAGGCGCAAAATTCGTAAGGGCGCAAAGTTTTAATCATTTATATGGTTTTAATTTTGATAAATAATTATCTACAGATAGTAGTTACTAGAGCCTCTAGTGAACGCTTTTTTTATCAAACTGAAAATTGTTAAATCTTACCTTCATTCTATTGGACAAAAGACTGACGAATATTGAAAAAGATATAGCCAACAGATTAAATTACAATTATGTTATTGAAGTTTTTCTAGTGAGAAAGCTTGAGTTGTAGTCTGTTATATGTTTTCTTTATTATAATATAATATATTTATACTATTAGTTCACAATATTGTATATTTCCTAAAAGCGAAAACTTTTAAGAAACAACAACGGCCAGGGGGTTTTTGCACGATTTCATTTTTGTCCAGTTCTTCTGGTATAACTTCGCTATATCTTTGTATCATCCGAGGAACCGATGTAAAGACAAACCAGACCTGTCCTTCTGCGATAATTCCAACCTTCTTCCACCAATACTGCTGCTGGGATATATTAGCATATTCATTTTGTATATCATAGGTACTTCTAGTTTTTTTTTGCATAATGATCTATAAAATAATACTACAAAAAATTTGATCCCGCAATAAATACACTAAATCAGAACTTCAACGAAATCAATTTCTCTTATTTTAGTACAAACGACCAATATAAATGAGATCTCAACTAGGTACCATGTACGAACAGAAGCTATTTTCAAAATAAAAGTAATTATCTGAAATATCAATGAAAATAATAGAGATTTTAAAATTTTTATAAGTGGTGCCTTAATTTTTTGAAACAGTATATATTCAAAATTCAATATTTATTTATCAGAAGTTGATTTTCTTATTATGTAGGGGCGCAATTTAAAAGTTTGCAACAGGCGCTGAAAACCCTAGTTACGGCTCTGACTGTACAGTAATTATCTACTAAACTAAAATGCAAGTAAAATTTGTTGCAAAACATATACCTTAAGTGTGCCACAGATGAGAGAGTACTAATATAACCTAACCAAAATTTATTCTTTTAAAATTCACGGAAAATTTTAGTGCGAGGTTCAGGAATTTTCATATTCCTTCCTTATGAGTATTTATACCTAGCTGGAATTAAGATAAATGTTTTGTTGTACGTCTAGACCTCAGACTCTGTTAAATGTCTAGACGCATATAACAAGGTTTTTGACTTGAGATGCAAGACGTTAAACACCACGCTTTTAATTATTTAGAAATATTCTTTCTGGGAACTTACAGTTTAAAAAGGTTTTTAATTAGTTAATTTATTATTTGAAGAACAAACTTTAACTAAGGAAGAATTTTAAATATTGTGGAAAGTAATTAAAAAATTTGTCCCTAAACTGTGAACGACGTTTAGCATCTCTCTTCCCAAGGATTTAAGCTGGCGTGGAAAGTGCTTATTTTTATTATTGAGATTAATAAACAGTTAGTTTATTAAATTTCGTATAAAATTAATATTTATAAGTTTTTAGTTTACTTCTTGGGACTTTTATTTATTATTTCAAATATTAAAAACCGATTTCGATTTTCTAAACTTACGACTGTTAAAATAAGTAATGTCTATAAAGGATTTGTTGATATTTATATTTATAAACGATCTTTATGAATTTATATTTGATCTATATAAATACCGGGTGTTAAGGTAAACACGGGAAATCAGTTTTTGTAATCTTTTGCGGTATCAAAAGGAAGATAAAAAATTCTGCATCAAATGACACCAAACAAAAGTACATTATGTCGTATTTTAATTATATGATTATTTTATTAATTTCTTTAATTTCTTAATAATAGCGAACCGTTGAACAATAAAATAAAAATAATTCACGTTTGAATTGTTATCTGTTAGTATTCGATAGCTATGATCACTTTCTGCAATAAAATCCAAATAACAAGAATTTCGATTAATTCTGTTTTTTTTTTTATTAATAGGTATATCATTTATTACTTTTAATTATAATTTTATTAATTCATTACTTTAAGTACACTTTTTTAGAGAACTATATTGTATTTTTTTATTCAAATAAAAACTCAGCTGTGTCCAAGTAAAACTTATTTTTATAAAACAGACTTTCGGCATTAACGATACCATCTATATTATATTAGTCCGTTATATCCAAGTTCTTGTTTTGTTCTTTAAGGCAGATGTGCTGAATTTGTTTAAGAGTAGAGTTCGTAAATAAACAAAAGCAATTGGGTAGGTTAATAGCGGTTAATTAAAACTAGGCGTCTTTGTGCGAACAAAGTGCTACGAAGTTGAAAGTTCCGCGCCTTTGGAAAACTAAAAACAGTGGCGGTTTGTGTGACTCTTTGTCGCGGTTATGTGGCATTTCTCACATCTAGATTGTTTTATACAAAGTTTGCTGTTGAACTTGTAAGTAATCATGCCGGGGCAACCGCGAGAGAGCGACATGCGAGGATCCACGTCGCTTCCTCAGGACCACAAAGGCGTTCGCTGCTTCGCCCACTACGAACAAAAGTCCTACATGTGCTTCACTTAAATCTACACCAAAATAGAACACATACTCTGTATAACTAACAGTACATTCCATGCAAAATTAGATTGGGTTTCAATTACTGTTGAAATCCATTTTCATTTAGTGCTAGATTTAGTTAGGGCCAAATGGGCACTAATAGTTCCATAAAATTTGTCATCAATGTGTTAGAGAATAGCACATGCGCTTAATCGAGACAAAAATAATATAATCATCAGCAAATTCCATGTAAAAGCAGGTCAGGATTAAAGGCGGGCGAGACTGGCAATTTCTCAGAGCGCCAAATTAAAAAAAAAATTGATATCACTAAAACGTAATAGCTTTATATTCATATTTATTATTTTTGCATATAAAAAAAGTAAAAAATGAAACATATTTATTAAAATATTAAGTGTTTGCAGCAAACAATTTAAGGTGCTTTAACAATTAAATTCAAAGTTAGCACAATTTCAAGCTAGCTTAAAATTTTACTTTAAGGCTCAGCATAGGTTTATAAAGAAGCGACAGAAGACAGAGAAATGAGAATTAGAGATAGATGGGGAATGTGTACAAATTTAAATGGCTCATTGTTTAAAATCGGAAAGATTCCTCACAACTTAGAGAGAGATAAGGGAAGGGTACAAATTTAAAGGTCTACACAATGCTTCAAGGTCATAGAACTGAATAGGGGAACATGAAAGGTACCGACACGGAGTGTCGCTTCTGTATATAACCATTCTGTGGCTAAGGTATGTATATATTCATTTGTAGCCATTTACAACAAAAATGTAGAGTCAACACACACCCACTCTGAATTTTACTTGTACTCAAAGAAAGCAAGGTCCAAGCTTGCATTTTAAATCCGACTTGTATTCGTATACGTATTATGTTTTAGTACATTTTCCAGATATAGCATTTCGATTTTCCAAAGATTATATTTGTTTAAATTAAATTATTTATTATCTTGTTCTAGCAATATTACTCTTATTTTATTTGGCAAACAACAAGTTATTGGATGAAAGGGCGCCAAAATATATTTCGACCAGCGCTGTGTAAAAGATAACCGTTAAAATTAGCTTCAATTTCAATTACAGTTAAAATGAATTTTCATTCTGTATTCCAGGCCAAATGGGAGTAAACAGTTCCGCAAAATTTGTCATTATTGTATTAGAGGATTATTATCTAGTTTGTCATGTTCACTAATTTGACAGCTGAACGTGAAATATTTAAATTTATAAGTTTTAAATTCAAATTGTTTTTATATACATAAAATAAAACAATTTTTTGCGGATATATGATTTATGAAATTCATGTACAATAATAGATTTCATTGCGCTGATTTTCAAACAGAATTTAATTATCTCTTTTCGTTTTTAGGAAAGGAAAAACGAAATTCGATAGAAAATAGAGAAACCTGATCTGTGATCAGACATTTTTCGATTTGAGAAAAATTGTATCCGTCGGAATAATAATTTGAAAATTTTTACTTTTATGTACCTATGTAATTTTTTCCGTAAAATCGAATTGTAAGGTCGCCGAGGTGACATTAATGTTCATTTTAAGGGTTTAAAAAAATTGTATTTTTCATAATGTTTCACGGTCTTGTATTTTTCTTGGTCTTGCCTCAGTCTTGCAAAAAATTCACGACAAGAACAAGACAAGAGCTACAAATTTCAAAGCAAGACAAGGCAAGAAAAATTGCCTTGCATGAAATGTGCAAGAAAACAAGACAAGAAATCTTATCTTGTGAAACACTAGTTTTTCAGCCTAACTTTAAACGGGAATCCGCGTATACCATTTCACTTAAGCCGAGAAATATTTCTGACGGAATATTTGAATTTTTTTTTTTTTATTTCTCATTTTTCATTTAATCTAAACTAATTTCAAAAATCAATTTTTTACAGAAAAATTCGTATTTTTTTAAAATTTGACTTTTTGAACGAAAAAAAATTGTTTTCCAAATGTTTTCGGTTTTATTTAAAATATTTGAATAGAATAGAAGACCACAATTTTCAAATAATAACATATAGAATCTTCTTAGATCAAACAAGTATTCATGTATAATAATAGATTTCATTGCTCTTGTATAAAATTTTCAAACAGAATTTAAATATCTCTTTTCGTTTTTAGATATGAAAAACAAAAATTGATAGAAAACATAGAAACCTGATCTATGATCAGAGATTTTTCAATTTGAGAAAAATTGTATCCGCGGATTAATAATTTAATAATTTTTACATTTATGTAATTTTTTCTGTAGAGTCAAATTGTAAGGTTGCCGAGGTTATATGGATTCCCATTTAAAGGGTTTCAATATAAAATTATATTTTTCGATCTTTTAAATGTAAATATCTCAAGAATGGGAATCAGCGTATCCAATTTTCATTTATGACGAGAAATATTTCTGACAGAATATTTGTAATGATTTTTTTTACTTCTCATATTTCACCTAATCTGAACTAATTTTAAAAATCAAATTTTTACAGAAAAATCAGTTTTTGCACCAAAAATAAATTGTTTTTCCAAATGTTTTCGGTTTTATTTAGAATAATTGAATAGAATAGAAGACTACCATTTTTAAATAAAACATATAGAATATTATATCAAACAAGTATAGTGTACAAGCAAATATGAATGAATTATAAATTAAAATTTTGGTCGTAAAAGAAAGATTGTACGGTATGTGTCACGAGAGTTGAGGTTATGCGCGCAGCTTACCATGTCAAATGACCCATACGTGTGCGGGCTTCATTTGTCTTGCGCTGCTCATGTTTTTGCTAATCAAGATTTATGACAAGACTTAGCCTAACATAACCTTCAAGTGTCCTGACATTACATCCTTTCTTTCTCGGCTTCTTCTGCGAATTTTTTGAATACGCTAGCGTGAAAAATGCTGCGGAGTTTGTTATCCTAACGGACTACAAGACAAAGGTATTGGAACATTGTTTTGGATTGTAGCCAAGTGCGTAAAGCTTTATTTCGTGAATTATCCTTGCTCTGGCGCTTTCAATTGCGTCATAAGGATGCTCAAGGGTAAACAATCGATTTCCCTCAATATATTCATGTGCATATTTTTGTACACATCATATTTTATGCTGCTTTTTATTTTAAAATATGTTAGTAGCCATAAAATCTTATTTTAGAACCGATATCGTAATGCATTACCAATAAACACGTAAATCACAACAATAAAATAAATTTTCCAATGCCGAGAACTACATTCTAAAGCAATCTTTACATCGGGTTGACATGATTTATATTTTATAAAATCACACATTTTGTCCAGAATTTTATTTTGTACACAATATCAATTTAATAGTATAACAGCTGCAGCTCACATATGTAATAATTATTAATAATATTACAAATACAGCGAACATGTATACAGAATGGTTTAATTACGAATGTTTAGACAATGTTTCCTAAATTAAAAAGAGTAACTTTTTTCAAATAAAACTAATTCAGTATTATCTCTTTCAAACAATAGTATTTAAAAAAATATCTGCTTAAGATGTTTCTGTAATATTTTTTTTTTGTTTTTCAAATAGGAACATATATTTTTTTACAGTTTCAAAAAAGAATTAATTTTCTACAAACAAAAATATAGAGAATAATGCGTATGAAAATTTATTATATTTCAATTTAAATTTGATAGAAACAATATGCTATGACAAAAAAATTGAAGGAGGTACATATTTATAAATAGATTGTTCAAAAATTCTGATTACTACAAAATTGTATTATTTATGTATCTTTTTTGTTTTCAATTGTTTCTGTGAAAGCATTCTTATGTCTATCAAATTTAAGTAAGGTAATAATTTTTCATTTGCATTATTCTCTATATTTTTGTTATGTGAAATTATTTTCTTTTTGAAACTATAAAAAAATAAATATGGCCCTATTTGTAAAACATTTTTTTTACAAAAACATCTTAAGCAAAAAATAAACCTTTTTTAATGCTTGTATATGAACACACAATACTAAATAAGTTTTATTTGAAAAACTTTTCTCTAATAATTTCAATTTCGGAAGTATCGTCTGAACACTCGAAACTATATTACCCTCTATATAACAAGTTTTTATAAAAGAACAACAGAATACTTAACAGTATTACGAACGTAAAAATCTGTTTACCGATCGAAATCAATTGTTTATTTTTTACGATCAACATTAAATTCAACAACAGTAAAACAAGTTGCTAAAATGAGGTATATTAAACTTCATTAATGAAAAACCAAAATCAATTTGCATGTAATTTTCCAAACATTATTTACATTTTGTAATTTTTCGTAGACTTGTCATTTTTATGTCAGAAATAACTGCGAAAGTAATCGTTCGCTAACATTATTTATCAATAATTCTAGTTGGTATTAGTAAATGCCCTTTCGATTTTTATAAAAATAAATGAATGTAATAAATTCATTCTATGCGTTTAAACTAAATATGAATTTATTTACCGTTCAGTAAATAATAATATACTGGCTACTATATATATTTAAACTTTGAATTCTTCCCTAACAAACTTTTCGTATTAAACGTAATAATTTATACAAGACAGGATTTACATACAGGGAGTTAACCACAAATTTATAATTTTCGGATTTTACTTTAAAATTATTTTCATTCATAATTACCCCATTACTATACTCCGTTTTTAACTATAGACAGCACTAGACGAAGTCACATTTACACCACAGCGATAATGAAATACTAGTAGTTCTGAAAACAACTGGTTTTAATCGTGAAAAATCACAAAAAGAGAAATGAAACAAGAAACATGTGCAAATTCAGCAAGTGATTTGACAACTACAGAGAGTTTGACGTTTCAATTACGTTTTAGAAGGTTAACTTGAAATTTTGTCTGGTTAAATGTGGCTTCATGAAACGGCGCAGCAGCCAATCACAGGCTTTGATTTTCTCACTAGAATTACTGTCTATAGTTTAAAAACAGACTATAGAAAAGTCAATAATTTTGTAAATAAAATTCCTACATAGCAATGATTTCATTTTTAAACTTTACGACTTTCAGAAAGTAACAAATAACATCAATACCACACATTATGGTACTCCGAAATTTACATATACATAATTAAATAAATACATTAAATACTCAAAAAATGAGCAAAGAAATCTAGAAACAATTTGATGTGTATACTCCTACGGTAGTAACAGCAGCAGCAGTAGTAGCAATGAATCAAGTTTAGATCATGATGGCTCGATCAATATTATCTTCCACAAACATTTGCGCTTGGTTAAATATTCCCAAGCTTGCAGTGCTTGAAACGATGCTTCGGAATTGTTATTGCAACAACTGTCCACGGAAATATGGTAATATTATTGCGCTGCCACATGCATGGGTCGCAGCGGTGTTGCAATGTGCCTCCAAGATTAATCTGCTGCTTCCCAGAGATCACATGCACCGTATATACTCCATCCGAACAAATACTAATTCAATCTACTCACCATTACAGACGAATATTCTATTTAGTAGAGTTCTCTTATGCTACATGCTGTACTTAATAATAACAATTGGAGCAGTGGTGGATTTGTAATTCTGCTGCCTAGGGGCTACAAGCAACTTGCGTTCCCCTGCCTCCTGCACGTTTTATTGGCGTATGTTTTTCAATAATACAAAATTGTTAGTACTACCTTCATTTTGTTCAACAGTCATTTTGAGTAAATTAAACAATATATCCATATGTAAGTTACGATTATTGTTATGACTATATATGGTATTTTCTTTAAATGCCGCCCTTGATTTTGCCGCCCTCGGCTAAAGCCCCTAAGTCCTCCCCTATATCCGTTACTGCATAGGTGATGGTAAGTACTTAAGTACTACTTATGAAAACAGTATTCGATAGAATAATCATTTGTACTGATTTTGTCAGTATCTAAAGTAGGTACTGATTTTTAGACCTTGTTACAAGTAAATAAATAATTTGAAACATATTTTGTAGTAATTCTTATTTCTTTCAACGGATTAAAGGAAGTATTATAATCGCAAAAATATAGGTTTTTCAGATATCAGCAGAAATATCCATTTTGACTTTAAACCATCCCTGAATCCATTTTGACTTGTTTCGGAGTAACACCTGTACATACGTATGTACGTAGGTATATACATAACGCAAAAATAATTAGCCGCAGAATGTTGAAATTTTGTATATAAAACTGCTAGAACATATCTACATATAGTTGTGCACCTTTTTTTTATTACAATTGGCAGTACCAAAACGACAAATTGCTCAAAAAGTTTTATTGATTTTTTCACATAACTCAAAGACGATTATTTATTTAATATTGCATTTTTACATGTGGAAATGCAATAATATTAAATATATTTAAATGAAATGCTGCAAAAATGTGTATAATGTAATAGGCGTACAAGGAAATCATGTGGTGTCGAAATCAGATTTTTTTACACACGGTACGTTTGACAAGCAACTAGCAATAAAATAATATAAATAGTTTTGTCACAATTTTTCCATTATATGCCCAAACATGTGCCCAATAATTCTATATATAGACCATAGTCTTGTACTGCTTTCATAAAAAAAAAGTTATTCTATTCTCAAATCATTTTTCTATGTTCTAGCATCTGCATTAATGTTGCCGTCTAGATCTAGACTGGTTTCGAAATTTTAAGACAAGACAAGATTTTTTTATTTTCTTGACAAATTTCTAGTCAATTTTCACTACTCTAGATTAACTATTTACTTGTAGGAATAATATAATATAATATTATTTTTGTACTGCCATATATTATTAGGTTAGTACAAAGTTTCAAGAAAAATTGAAAGTATTACTATCAATTTAGTTTAAGTAACTTTACGTACTTGCCTACTAAATAAATAAATAAATGTAATGATGGTAGTAGATACAAGAAATTTCTATAAATCTAGAAAAAAAAATATAAAAAAATCTCTGCAACTTTAATAAACTAATATATCAAGTTTACAAAATAAGATAACAAATTCTTTTCAAAGTCTCTGATAAAAACCAAAAACTATAAATAGGTAAGGTAGATGGAAAACATAAAATAAAATTTGAAAAGAAAAGCTCAGTTGTTTTAATGAGATTATCATTAGTATTAGTATGTGCTGCAATTAAAACAGTTAAATAGGGGCTCATTTACAGAGGAAAATAGCTAAAAATATAAACATCTCTATCAAGTATAAAAAAAAAATTCGAAAATAAATATGAAATACGAAGCTCATTCCACCCGAACTGAAACAGTGATTGTGAAATAGAAAGAGAACGCTGCCAAACAATTATCTCTATCCTAATCTGAAACACATGCGTATATTAATCTAGAGTTTTGAAAGAATCTAGAATCTTGATATCTAGAGTAGACAAGAATAAGACTTTTTGATTTAGACTCAGACTTAGTCAAGTCTTGTCTTGTCTAGACGGCAACACTAATCTGAATTTTCGATAATTTTCACGCAAAGCCCCAGAAATGACAATTAATAAAAACTATTTTTTGCCAATTAGTTTTTTTTTTTTGAAATATAAAAATATGAATTTTCACTCAAAACCTGTAAAAACTAAAAGAAAAATACCCACAATAACAATATTTAGTTGGGTAAGTTGCATGACATCACTGTCCTTAAGGGCAGGATTATCCACTTACTGATTATTAATTATATTAATTGATTATTAGATTATAATCAATGCATTACCGTGTACAATTTAATATTCAATTGCACTGCATTATGCAATTACCGTAATCAATTCATTTAAATTACTTTACGAATAGCATATCCACATGAAACATTTTAGAAAATGTTGTGTAGAATTGTAAAGAAATACAATATGTGAGCGGCTGTTGGTGGTATGTGATATGATATCCATTTTTAGTGTGGCAGCAGTACATCAAGTGAAATTGGCTCTAAATGGAAATGAAATGTGCTTGAAACATTTCCATATCAACATCTAAAGGGTGCGAGTCTAAAAATACCCGTCGTCTATTTGCGTGGTAATTGTGTTTGTGTGCAGATGTCGCTAACATCAGAACCAATCCGTCCACCTGTTTCGCTTTTGAATGTTCATTTCCTAAGTCACTGCTCCGTGCCGCGTGTATTTATTATTTTTTGATTGAAATGTCGCGCCTAATGGAGAACTTCCTCAATCTACGCATCTGTCGCCGGAATCGGAACGCTCTGTTTTCATTTACTCGTAATTAAAACTTTGGACCGTAATTGGGGTGCAAAGACGAATTTTCACTTGTTTTATATCTTACTGTACATTTCATTAATTTATCATAATTTGGAGTACAACATTCCTAAATGGAACAAGACCTCAAACTTACGTACCATAATTATTTAGTTACATTCTTATAAATGCATAAAATTATAATCTCAACAAGTGAAGTAAATTTTACCCATTTCGTGACAATTTTTACTTGCTTTTTTATGGAAAAAGTTGTGAGCCTAAAGTTTCTACAAGGAATCTACAGCTTATAGTGAATCCCAAACTACTAGGCCACTATTTGGTTAATAGTTGTGGACGCTCTGAATCAAACCTCCGATCTCACATTTAGTTAAGTTTTTGTTGGAGTACGCTATCAAAGTGAACCACCACTGCTCGTAATTTTTAATTTAAATTAAAATAGGACGAGTAAAAGTACAACAGTAATTGAAACAGGTACGGTCGCACAAAACGAAACCAGTACCAAAATAGAACATATTAATGAAAAACTTTTACAAGAGACAGTCGCTTTTAACTCTATCATTTTATTTAAAATTCTACCGTGAAGGAAACATTCTTTATGATCAAATTGGTGTAGGATAATGTTACTAAAATAATAGAGTTTATAAATTTCATCTCCTGAATAAGACCTTCCTGGCGTCGAGGTTGAAAGAATAAAGTTGGCTGAATTCCAGATACTATCGCCTAATGAATAAAGTACCCAGCCAAGAAACATCCTATTTCTAATATAGTTTTACATATGCGTTATGCTACCACTTCACAAAGATAGTGGTTGGAATAGGTTTGGTTGAATTAAACATGACATTCCAACAATAATAAAATCACAGTGCCAAAAAAGAGGAAGAAGATTTAAAAATAATGGAGTGCAAAATAATACGAACAATATTAATACCAATCAAGATAGTAGAAAATGAATACAGATTAAGAATGAAATAGAACAAAAATTAGAAGGAGAAAATATAGTGAAAAAAATAAAATAACAAAGAATGAGATGGCTTGGACATGTATGGAGAGCAGAAGAAAGAGGTATAATAAGATCAATAGTCTAGTGGAGCCCAAGCGGAAGAAGAAGACGAGGCAGACCCAGATGAACTGGGCTAAGAGAAGTGGAAGAAGACCTAAAAGCAGCAAAAATGATCAACTGGATAAGTAAAACAAGAGATAGAAAGTTCTGGAAGAAATTCATAAAGAACATCTAAGGAATAGGAAAGGAGATTAATCCACTCCAATAAAAATAGGATCTAAAAAGCTTTGGAGGTAGCGGCACAAACCCATTGGAGTGTTAGCCACTATATATCGCCTAATGAATAAACTAACCAGCCTAGAAACATCCTATAGTAATAGAGTTTTACATAGGCGTTATGCTACCGCTTCACAAAGATAGGGGCTGGAATAAGTTTGGCTGAATTAAACACAACATTCTAAATTTTAATATTAAACCTGCATCTATTATAACTTCTTTTGTACCTAAATCGCAAAAAAATATTAGAAATTTTTTACATCGATCTACAATGACCCGAATTCCCAAATAATATAATGATTGAAACTACTTTAATGTAGTAAAATAACTGATTAGTTATTTCACTCAAAAATGCCAATATCGATCTACAACGACTCGAATTCCCAAATAATACAATGATTGAAACTACTTTAATGTAGTAAAATAACTGTTTAGTTATTTCACTCAAAAACACCAATATCGATCTACAACGACTCGAATTCCCAAATAATACATTGATTGAAACTACTTTAATGTAGTAAAATAACTGTTTAGTGATTTCACTCAGAAATACCAAATGTGACACTAACTGACACAAGAGAGAGAAAGAGAAAGGTAGGTTTCGAACCCTGTAGTATTGTTAATAACAAGAAATCAAATATTTCCTACAAAAATTTAAAACCAAAACTAAGTTATAATTTTGATTAAGTTTCTGCTAAAAGTAAACTGGCCCTTTGACCAGTCTGATTGAAACAAAAAATGGAGGTGTATAACTAGATGTTATAGCAGTTTTATATACAAAATTTTAACATTCTACGGCTAATCATTTTTGAATTATGCGAGATACGTACGTATAGATATCACGCTGAAACTAATTCAAATGGATTCAGGGATAATAATTCAGTAATAATAAACATATGAGTAATATATACATTTTGTGAAGAATAAAAATCAACTTGTTTTGAAAAATGAGCTTTCATTTTAATTAGAAATGAGAATATTGTTTGTGTAACGTCATTTACGTCCTCGTCGCATATAAAAAGTGAAAAAGCGTAGAAATAATAAACAAGAAATAAATGTCACCCTCAAATCCCTCATTTGACATTTTACATTTGCAAGTGAATTGGGATTTTTAATAAAGACAAATTACATTTGTTTGTATGTTTGCCCGTAAAAAAAGTAAAAATTTGATATTAGAGGTTGTGTGTTCTTTGTGTGAACACGAAAATCAATACCCTGGGGTTTGGCGTAAATTCAGTAAACAGAAAAGAAGTTTCGCGTATCCTTCAGCATCCTGTTTCAATAATCCCACTCATATTTAAATAAGATCCTTTTCCTTTTACCACTATAAAGGAAAATCCTGGTATTATCACTTTTCTATCAAACATCTCTACGGAACACGGAAATTTATTTTCTTATTTACAAATTTCAAATTCGTCACAAATATTTTTAATTAAATACAAACAACCCCTTTAACAATATCTTCCAAAGATCTTTCTAGATAGAACAGGGTCAAAAATGGCGGTGCATAACTAGATGTTATAGTAACTACATAAATAAAATTTCAACATTCTACGGTTAATAGCATTTGAGTTATACAAAAAATTAAAAAAAAAAAACACTACGAGTAAAGAGCCCTTTTGACACTGCCGATTGCGATGAAAGAGGGAGGTGCACAACTACATGTTATAGCAGTCCCATACACAAATTTATTACTTCAGTTCTACAAAAGCAAAAACACATTTTAAGATAAAACTAATAATTATAATTTAACAACAAACTCAAAATATTATTTAAAAAATATTTTTAATACATGAATATGAATTAAAGATGAATGTGTTATTATTTGATCTCGCCTATTTGATTCTTTAACAAATACCCTACTTTAAGAATCGCCAATGAAGCAAGTCTTTCCTGTCCAGCAGAATTCCTAGATAAATATAATGAAATTATTTAATTAGTCATTTATTGATAATATGTGTACTTTAACTGTGACACGACAGAAAAGAATGAAATATATATTGTTTTTGTTTCATGCACTTTTAGTTTCGGTATCATAATTTTTATTAGTTTCCAAATTTTTGCAGGCGATCAATGGAATTTTGGGAGCGGTCTGGTTAATATTGAAATAAAAAAATGTAGAAAAAAAAAACAATCGAACTCATGTACTCATAGATCGAACTCATAGACTACCAGGAATAATTATTTGAAAATGCGGTAAGTTGTATTTTACAGCGCGAGGTTCGTTAATAAAATTGAGCGATTTACAATTACCTAACGCACACATATTGTATTAAACTTTTGTCTAATAAATTAAAAAAAAAATAATTGCTATTATAAAATGGTAGACATCAAGAACAGAGCTGTTTTCAATAGTTATTTGTATCATTAGACCAGAAACTGTTCTTTTGTGAGAGCGAGTTTATATTGACAGTACAACCTGAAAGAGCTGAGAGATCTCGCAAAAGAGTTTCCGGGCGTGGGATATACAAAATTTTTTGCGCCGATAACACTTTTAATTTATTAGAAACATTATTCCGACTTAAAACTTTATACACTGTATGTTTTTATGTTTTTTGATTCACGTGGATATATAAACAATTAACTTTTTTATTGAAAAAAATAGTAACATGTATTCTAACCTAAAAAATAAAACGAATGTGAATTGATGTTAGTCAAATCTGGCGGAGACGCAAAAAAATATGGCAGCATTGAAACCTCAAAATCAGTCAAAATTATCGAAGACTTTATTGAACGATAAATTGCGGTAGGTAGCTATTTTTGTAAACACCTCTATAATTACAAAGCAACTTTTTCTTTAATCTTTATCTCTAAATAGTAAAATTTATACGTCAATGACAATATACAATATTACAATTAAAAAAAAAAAATACCTCTTCAGGCATAAACATATTCATTACGCCTCAGGTACATAAATAAATATGCAGCTTCTATGTAGAATGATGAATTAAGAGATGCCTAAAATTGTAGTGTGGTTTCTTTAAGGGTCATTATAAGATGAAGTCTAAGTTTAAAGCTAACAACTAATTGCGAAATTTGCATTAAATACATATTCAACTTGCAAGTCGTCCTCGAAGAACTGTGTTAATTGAGAGAATATTTTACATTAGTAATTGTTCTATTTACAGTGGTAGAAAGAATTATGAACTATTTACCAAGATCGTTTTAATTTTATTGTGCAAACTGCGTGCTAAGGAAACTTCATAAGTTGAAAAAGAGTCAAATAAATTCAGTTACATTTACCGGAGTACACAAACTAAATTCTGAAAGCGTTAAAAATAAAATATGTCTGTTTGCATCTTCAATATGATGTAAAAATTCTGCCTCAGGCGAGAATACAGAAACATGAGATCTTTGCAAATAATATGAAAGTTTGCTTACTTTTATCAATAATAATAGGAAATGTATTGCATTACAGTTTATCAGAAAATATATATATTTTATTTATTGCAAGTTTATTTTTATAAAATCTTACGAATGTATTGTCCAATTTTTCTTAAAAGACGTTGGTAGTAAGTGGCAGTTTACTGTAGGTTTTTAGCACAATGTGCAAGGCCGGTGTACATTTATCAGCATTCATGAGATGAGAACGACTCCATTTCGGAATAAAGTTGAGGCTGACACACATTAAAGGACGCGGTGGTTCTTTCACAGCGCATCTCGTCCTGTCGTCCGTTAGCGCACCGAAAATCTATCACGGCACAGGAATCTTTTTATGTACACAATCGTTCATTTGGGCATTAGCACAACAATAAAATGAAATTTACTGCCTAGGAGATCTACCCTTGAAATGATTTGAAAAAATATATAAAATAAAATGTATGGTTAGTACATTTTTACATAGTATTCAGAGCCGTATTACCATATTTAGCGCCCCAAAGCCGGTACCAAAATTGTTTACTTACAAAACCAAATTTCTTTTATAAATCAGTATAATATCCACTCTACATTTTCTTTCGAGCTCGGTACCTTATCGATCTATAATATAATATAATGACGAAGTACCTATCAATGATAAGTTTCTCTCTACCCGATATGCGATAAATGAAATATAAGTTCATAATTTTATATATATAGAAAGATTTTTTTACTGAACTGTGTATTTATATATCTCTTTTTTTAATCATTTTCATTTAATTTTCGGGGTTTTTAAGTGTCATAAATTTAAAAGAAACACATGACTTATAATTATTAGAATATTATTTAAAATTGTTTAAATTATTAAAAAATTGGCGCCCCTAAAATTTGGCGCCCTAAGCCATGGCTTTGTTGGCCATGGCGGTAAAAATACACTGATAGTATCTTGATTTAGTTTAGCACAAGAAACATATCTAGTTCTTGTAAGAGATATTTGAAGAGCAAGAAATAGACCGTATTAAACAAATTCATACTGAATTTACTTTGTATAAATTTTGGTTCCTGTATATACTTTTAAAGAAAATTATATATAACCGTTTGCAATCCTCTTATTCCGTAATATTTCAATTTTTTTCAAGTTACAAATTGAAATACATTTGAAATGCATTAATGTTAGAATACTTTAATCTAGATTTAAAAGTACATAAGTAAAAAAACATCTTAAACATCTTAAGTACCTGGCTAGAGGTACTTTTACCTTATAAAACTTTATAAGGGGCATTCTGCTTATTTTATAATAATTTTCAAATGATTCTTACAAGAACTATAATATTGTTCGGGGATTTTATAAATGTCAACCAAGATGCATAAAATAGTCTTCGGGACGCCTATGATAGATTCAGCGGTTCACGATCTTTTAGTTTGTTTTATAATCAGTCTTCTTCTTATCGTACAAAATAAACTGGTTTTGTACTAAACTAATTAATTTTACGTCCCCACAAACACTGCGCCATGCAATAAACAGAAACACGTTATTCCCGTCCCTCTAGTAGAATTGATTTGTATTACTACGAAGTACACCGAATTGCACCGAATATGCACGAATATAGAAAGCACAGGCCTAGAAACATTGGTCAAATCCTTAACTGTGCAGATCTGTTTTGTGCTCTGTTTCTTTTATAAAAACATCAATTTCCGATTATTTAAATCGTATGTTTTTTTGTGATAAATTATATTCTGTTCTACATAACTATGAAATAGCTATTTCATTGCGTTACTACGTAGCAACTACAAATTCTCTTTCAATTTTTCCCCTTGTTCATAAGTATGCAAATTATAGTAATAACAACATGAGCGTTGTAGTAAATTAATTTATTGCATCAAAATGCAAAGTTTGTAGTATGCAATATGATTTTGAAAACAATTACATTAGCAGTGAGAGAAATGCGGCTACTCTGCTGATTGCAGATAAAATATAACAGAATTAAAAATATTAGGTTTTTTAATTCCAGTAAAGTGCATAGCTGTAATGCAAGGGCAAGCAGCGAGTATTTTTGTGCCGACGATAAGCTGAAGGGATAAAAGCTTGGTTGCGTGTCAGTTGCGATAGGGGGAAATGCAAGCTTTAATAATACTCTTTACTTCGGTTATCACACTACTGTTTCAGATACATTCATGTCAAATGGCTCATAATTTAAACCCCCAAACGATAATACTATTTTCATTTTAAACACATTACGTTTTAATTTCAACACCCTGTGTGTACCTTTTCACAGAAAATATAAATAAACGAACTTGGACGAAGTAAAGAAAGTGTTGTAATCGCAAATTCGGTTTTCAGATTTTAACAGAAATATCCATTTTGGGTAGTTTTGTATATGGGACTATTATAACATCTAGTTATGCAACTCCTTTTATATCGGCAGTGTCAAAAGGACACTTTGCTCGTAGTGTTTTTTTGAATTTTTCGCATAACTCAAAAACGATTAGCCGTAGAATGTTGAAATTTTGTTTTTCTACGACCGCTATGGAAAGTGGCACTTTTTTCACACTATATAAAATTTAAATTTTAAAGTGTAAGAAAAATTTTCTCATCATTTTCTGACAGTAATTACGAACACTGCGCATGCGTGAAGTTACTCTTACTCTTTTATGTCAAATAGTTTTCGTGCATGTCTTTTTGTTTTGTAACGTATAGCAGTGTGATCGTAGTAAAAGTATAGTGTGCCACTCGTGCCGAATCATCTATTTCCCATTTTGTGTGATCCCAGCTCTCGACTTTGTCTCGTCCCGAAACTTTCACACATCGTGGGACATAAGCGAATTTCTGCACTTGTTGCACAATATATTATTATGGAATAGCTATAACATCTAATTATGCACCTTCATTTTTGGTTCCAATCGGCCATTTCAAAAGGGCACTGGCAGAAACTTTATAAAAATAATAATTTAATTGGCTTTTCATTCTTGTAGAAAACATTTGAAATTGAGTATATGATTGACAACATTGACGAGTGTCAAAATATATTTCTTGAGAAATATGTAGGAAATAATAAAAATTATATCTATTCAAGTTTTTGAACGATTAAAATAATTTTGTTTAATGCAATAAGGAATAGTGATAAACATTTTAATAAAATTTTACAAAAGATGATCCATTTCGAAGGGAAGTTCGATGATATGAAACGAATGGAAGTTGAAAAATGATTAGAAGCAGAATAATTTCACTTTCAAGTGAAATAAGTTTCAATGCAGCGCAACAAAAAATGTGAATAATTTAACGCACAAGGAAGTCATGTAGTGTCCACATCAATTTTTTTTAAAAAATTGTTCATGAACAACATTACTTTATTAAAAAGAGAAAAAATACTCTTTGCAATAAAAGAAAAAATGTATGATTCCAATTAATTGTCCCAAATATTGGGAACAGTTAAAATCTCGTAAAATAAAACAGTTACTAATACTGAGAAAACTTGTTGAAACACCCTGTATTATATATTTTTTGAGAATCTAAATATCCTTCATAATGCAGTTTGTGGAAATAAATCTTAACATTTAGTGTAATTTTCCGTTTGGTTTAATTAAATGTGAGGAAACGTCTTGAGAACATTATCCCGCAATTTGAGTCAAAGTTCCCCAGAAACGCGAGATTATAGTTATTTGTTTCATAAACAAAACTACTCCCAACCAACAAAGTTCTAAGTTGCAGTAAACAAGTCAGATATAAAACAATATCGTTTTATAAAGTACATATACTTGCGCTACTCATAAATCTACTGCGTTAAACTTTAAAACAAATTACGAATTCATACGAGGCGAAAAACCTTCAGCCTAGTTTTTGCTGAATATAAATTCTGCAGCGATATTATTGCGAACATAAAAATGACGGAGAACAAAAAATATTTCTGCTGGAAAATCAGAACATGAAAATGATAACTGGGTATGCAGGTGTATAATCTGCAGACAGCTTTTATTAGGTGCAAACTTTTTGTTTTCACTTTCCATTTACCTATATTTAAAGTGAAGTGAATAGAACTGATAATTTTGAACGTCTATTGTGGTCAACTTCAGAACTATTTCTGTCTACCTATGCTATCCTTCGAACTAAATATAAATAAGAAAAAAATGTTTCAGTCTTCATTTAATGAACAATAAATTTAAAATATTATTATAAATTTTAAGATGTCGTTTCTTAAGTATTTGTTTACAAATAAAATAAAAACATTAGACAGTTAATATTATTGGCAATTTCGTAATTCTTACAAATAAAATACTTAACAATATTTTAAATTTAGTACTGAAACAGTTTTCCTGGCTGACAGCAAAACGTCACCTAATTCTTTAAGTGACATTAAAACATCAGTAAGCACAACCTGACGAGCTTAGGCTGTGTCCGTAAGTGGAAAACGATCTTATCACTTCATTACAGTTGATTCGGGATAAAAAAATCTAATGTGCACAATAAATGACTGACTTGTACGCTTATCAAATTATACACATATTATACTGAACTTCATTTAAACTTTCATTCAAAATGGCTTGTAATTATTTGTTATGTATTTTATAGAGCTTTTCAAAGTAAATAAATAAAATTGCTAGGTATGTGTAATATTAATTTGTTAAGTAGATTTTACAACTGTATATATAAAAATGTAGATATAAAAATATAACATTCTAAATATGTTAATACTTTTGCCAAATAGAAAAAGTTGACGCTCGGTAGAAGTGTCACTGTATAAAAATGAATTTTTTGAAAATATTTTAATAATTTTGTTCTCTATTATTAATGTAACATAACCCAACCAAATCAAACCAAACCTATTCTAACCTAACCATACATAACCTAACTTAAACTAAACAGCAAGTAAAAGAAATAAAAAGAAACAAAAAATTTCGCCAAATTAACAAACCTCGCAATATAAATTCTTATTATTTATCGGAAATATCATAAATATAGTTAAAAAAAATTCTACTTAGTATTTATTTATTCAGCGGTACATCTATTATTATAAACCTAGCGTCTATTTTTTTACTGAGCATTCGGTATATAAACCTGTTGCCTGTTATTTCTATCTGAATATTTTTTAAAAAAATTCTAAAAGAAATTATTATTGACTCGGCAAAACATAAAGTAACAGCACAGAAATCGAATACTATGATAAACATTTAGGTATATACATAGTTATAGAATTATTTATTATGATTCAATTTTTTATTTAGCATATCTAATTTTACATAGCAATTATTTTTTATAATGCAATGTAACTTTACAAAAAATTATAATACTATGCGAATAAATTGTTACGATTCAAAAATCCCTTCGAGCATGCCCTTTGGGCACTGCTGATTGCAATAAAAAAGGTGCAGATATTATAGCAGTTCTTCATACAACAACATTGTACATTGCAACAAAAAAAGAAGCCGTACAACTAAATGTTATAGCATACAGGGTGTTCCATTTAAAAGTGCCACCATTGCTATCTCGAGAACTATAAGAGCTACGAGGTTGGTTAAATTAGCAAAGAACCACCATTTTACAAGACTAATACAATGAGCAAAAGAATTTTTTTTTTCAACCAGTGTTTCTCAAAATACGGCACACAACTTTCTTATTTTAAATGGAAACGTATGTTTATTTTTAGGTTATTCGATTAAGTATTTTTTTCTGAATTCAGCGATATGTACATATCATATACTAATATAACAAAATAATTGAGAAAAATGCATGTTAAATTTATATGTATTTTATTTATATCTGGCTGAAATAAGAGTGCTATGGTTAGAAAACATAGACATAATGTTCTGTCTAACATTGTTTGATTATTTTTTGTTAAATTTTATTTGCTTGAACTGTCAGTTTTAAGAAGAAAATGAATTGTTTTCTATCCATAGCACTCTTATTTCAGCCAGATATAAATAAAATACATATAAATTTAACATGCATTTTTCTCAGTTATTTTGTTATATTAGAATATGATATATTTATATCATTGAATTCAGAAAAAAATACTCTATCGAATAACCCAAAAATAAACATACGTTTCCATTTAAAATAAGAAAGTTGTGTCCCGTATTTTGAGAACCACACGTTGAAAAAAAATTTTTTTTTGCTCATTGTATTAGTCTTGTAAAATGGTGGTTCTTTGTTAATTTAGCCAACCTCGTAGCTCTTATAGTTCTCGAGATAGCAATGGTGGCACTTTTAAATGGAACACCCGTATACAAAATTTCGACATTTTATATATTCATACATACGTACGAACATACATGCATATATTCATACGTATGCACAGACGTCATGTCCAAACTAGTCAAAATGGATTCAGTGATGGTCAAAACAGATATTTCTGTTGAAATCGAAAAGTCGACATTTTCCGCGATTACAATACGTAAAAACCATCACAGTAAGTGAACTGTGATAATTTGTGTAAAAAGATAGGACGTATTAAAGTCACCAGATGCAATGATTGAATATATTGTTGCGTGAAATGAGTTTCTGTAGCGCTGTGATTACCGCGGGTAATGCAGGTAAATATACCGCCCCCAGTGTGATTATAGGGCTAATAAATAAATAGAATAAGGACAGCAGCCACAGGTGAGAGGGAACGTAAATATTTTGTAAAATTTATAGCGCAATCGGAGGCCGGGGTTGCTCGCAGGGGTTGCCATGGAATTGACAAACGGTTTAACTGAGGTTTAAATTCCCTGCTTATATTACTCCATCAATTATTGCCCGTGATTATCCTGACAGTTAAATCCAGAAAAATTCCGCTTTATTCCCCAATTTGAACTAGACCGAGCCCTTAGTAATAGCCACATCATTCCATAGAATTATTTTATATAAATTATTATAAAATCGCATTCCCAGCTAGAGAATATCACTATCTCTGTTTCTTTTTCGCTTATTGTGCTGACTATTTTCATAAGCAATCCCACTAGGAACTAAAATCTTACTTGAAATGAAATGGTCACGACTAATTGTGCGACGAAAATCAAACGAGTCCGCAGGACAAGTGACGATTTTTCAAAGCAACAAACAAGAGTAAGATAGGCAAAAATTATAAGTAAAATTCTAATTACGAATGGTTTTCAGCATGACAACTCCTCGAAATATATATTTTTTTCCAATTAATTACATATCACAATTTTGACGGACGTTGTATTGTGGTTGTATCTAAGCAATGTCTATTTAGTCGTGTTAATTCCGCGGCAATTGCCAGTAACTGACAATTGTCAGTAAGATTTGAAAAAAACTGTGATTTTCACAATTTAATATCAAATGAAATGTCAAGATTTTAAAAATTTAACGAATATTACATACATGAGGGAATTTTTTAGAAACACAGCAAAAGTTATATTGATTTGATATTAATATTTGAAATCCCAAATGACAGTCGAAATTTTATGTGTTTCTCATATTTACTAATTAAAAATAGTTCCAAAAAATGAAAAAATCTTTATATAAAAATATAATCTAATATTGTGATACAAGGAAATTTATAATAAATTTGGATTAAATAGTACGGCTACTTTATATAACTGTTGATTGAAATAGTTATTTATGCAACTAATTTTTAAAGCAAGTGTTTTATAATTGAGTGCTGATTAACGCATGAGTCGTAGCCGATTGCGGAAATTACAGCACGAGATAAATAAACGTTATGTTATACAAGTATTGCACACAACATTTTTCCTACAACCGAAATATTTACAACAATTAATTTCAAAAGTAAAAAAACAATTAATAAATGTATTTACATTGCCTAGCAACGGCCACTTCAAAATCTAAAGAGGGCATAAAGTTGTAATCTAGGCTTGGTTGTAGAAAAATATATTTCTCAATCTACACTATATATAGGTTGATAATATACAGAATGTTTCTATACATCTGCACGAAACTTCAATGACATAATTTGATATACTGATTATAGAACGAAAAGATTTTTTTTTAATTCGCAAAAATAAGGGTAGTGTACTCATTGCGAACATTTTTAGTGCCATCGGTTTATTAGTATATTTAATAACGTATTAGACACGTACATAATAAATAATTAATAAATGATTATTTGTAGACAGTGTTTATACTTTTATTTCATTAATAATACAATTATACATAATTTAATATACTATTACACCAGTGGCACTAAATATGTTCGCTAGGAATGAACTATCCTTATTATTTTATATTTTTGTTCTATAATCAGTATATCAAATTATAAATATCATTAAGTTTCGTGCAGAGGTATGGAAACACCCTGTATAAACTGATATGAAACAGATTTATAAACAAAGTTGGCAGGGAGTATCAAAGTTGATTTGATAGATTGTTCTAAAAATAGTCAGCAAATTTCAATTAAAACGTACGTTTATTAATCGTTTTGGAACACATTTATTGAAAATTTAAAACGATATTGAAAAATCATATCCAAAAATATTAAAAGATGTAAAGCGTATGTAAGGAAGCAGTTTAAAATATTTATTCTGGATTTAGTGCAACAAACGATTGACCCCTGTCAAATCGTAGTTATGAGGTTAAAGTGACGGGCGATAGAGTCAATGGTTCTCAAGCTCGATTCCTACTTAGGATTTTTTGTTTCTTTCTGTTTTTTTATGTTAATACCTACAAAATTTTTACTATACTTAATGAGAAATAATTAAAATTAAAAAATTTTAAAGAAATAAAATACCAGGCACTAAATAAATTTATTAAGAAATAAACACATATAATAAGTAAACTACTAAATGATCAGAAGAAATAAACAATCATATTAATTAATTAAGTTAATAGTTTCTACCATTAACAGAATAATTAACAGCTAAACTAAAAAAATAACAGAAAAAAACAGAAAGTAAAAAAGGCATAAGTAGGAATCGAACTGAAAACTATTGACTCTGTAATCCGTTACTCTAACCTCATAATCACGATTTGACAGGTATATATAGTAGTATAAGTATAAACATCATATAGACATTTGTAACCAAAAATGGGATTAAACATGTGATATACGTAATGTACGGCATATTAATAAAATTTATTTGGAAGCTATAAATCATATTCCATGTATATGAATTAATAATTAATAAATAAATAATCCTGCGTAATCCTTGAAAGCTCGTGAGCGACAGTCCTTTGTCTGGCGTGAACAAATTCCGATGTTTCACTGTTTTGTCATCAATCATAGCAGCGATGGATTAGTCTGGTGTTTTCTAACCTATTGGCGAACTGTCAAAGCAGGGGGAGAGATTAATCTGCATTGAAACTTGATTTCAGAGCGAGAAACGCTCGGCGACCATTATGAAATGGAAAAACGCGCGGTTGCGGTGAAAGGACCAGAGAACACCTTGAAATTATCTTTTTGTCCGATTCGTCACCCGCTTTTTGCCGAGTAATTTGTCAGCAAATACACGACCAAGCCTTTGTTGACATATTTTAACAATGATTTGGCTCAAATCATACCAAAGGTAATCTCGGAACAAACACGAAAAGGAGTTCATACAATCATATATAATTTAATTTACTGTTCTTTATATAGTGTTTCTTTTTAATTCTTCAAATTGAGTCATTCCGCATGTACCAATTTTTGCTAATATAAAAAATATTTTACCTACTTCCATTTGTTTCGAAAAGTTAATAACATGACAATCTATAATTTCTTTTGGACTAAAAAAATTGAGACTTTACTTATAATGTTACGTAATTTTGTTTCAAATTATAAACCTGATGTTCTCGTTTTGAAAGAGAACACGCCTAAGTTGTTAGTTTTTTTTTTAATAAAACGTACACTTAACATTGGTAGAACAGGTGCAATTTTCACCTGTCATACACTCCTAAAGAAACTTCTGGTTGGCTTGCAAAATTTTACCTAGAGACACATTTAGTAAACTTGCTCTAGTAATAAATTAGATATTCTATTACAGATTACCCACATAACGAGGTGTAGGTTTTATGCAGAAGTTTGAAGGTTACTATTAGGAAACTTTTTATTGTCTATATATATGTTCTTCTAAAATGTTAATAATATATTCTGGTTTAAACAGACAAATATTAATAATTTGTTTTTACATTTTTTATACATATTTATTCATTACAATACAGTAATGGTTGGTTCGGTCTTTCGGACATCTTCAATCAAGTATGAACAATCTATATAAACTGTTTCTTTTGAATCACAGTGTGATTTGGGATTGCTATTTTCCAGTATTTTTTTTTTATTATTGTTTATATTTTAAAGTGTGATTATGATCACAGGTCATTGTATGCATAAAGTCAGGAATATTCGTTACTAATCGGAATTGTTTAGTGTGGGACTAATAATTACATTATCATTTTTGGTTAGCTATTGTAATCGTCATTAGAAAGTAGAGACGAGTCAATTAACTACAATAAATTTCATTTTATTGAAGAGGTTCTTAATGAATTTTCGAAAGATAGAAGGAACTTAAAAATTGCCTTTACAAACCAATAAACCAAATAATAAGTATATGTTTGCTATTTATTATATTATATAATTCGAAAAATATTTTATAGACGCCCATGGTTCTCTCAATCACAGTTTTAAGTATAATTTGTGGTTGCTACTTTCATATGTGATTTTAAAGGGTGACTGCGATCACATTTTACTGTTCGGTTGAAGTTGTGAATTTTTGTTATTAATCAGAATTGTTTGGTGAGGCTTAGAAGCTAAACTACTACTTTTGTATCACTTTATGCTTTGTGATTACTATTTTTATATCCCTCATTTTAAAGCGTCATTGTGATCACAGTTATTGTACGATTAAATTCAGGAATTTTTGTTACTAATAAGAATTGTAACTTTGAAAAACGTTTAACGTATACAATAGCAAACGGTGACTGTGATCACGAATCACTGGTTTCAAAATATTAGGTATCGCTTATCACTCTTATGTAGCCTCTGCGAAGTACTACAGTCAACATTATGTCTATATTACTAGTATATTTATAGAACCTAATCCTATTACATGATTAGTAATTCACAGTTGAAAGTTTGAGGTGGTAATTTTTTGGATATCATAAATATAGTACAAATACGAACTGTCTTTTAATTATCTATCATCGTATATACGAATTGTAGTCAATATTTTGCTTTAGAATACTAGTACATTTATAGAATTTGATCCTATTTTATGCTTTGTAATTCACAGTAGAAAGTTTGTGTTGGTTATTTTTTTCGGATATCAGAACTTCAGTTCGAACTCTCTTGTTTATGTACAAACTAATACAGTCAATATTTTGCTCTAGAGTACTAGTACATTTAAAGAACTTTGTTTTATTTCATGATTTGTAATTCACTAATTTACAGTTGCAAGCTTGAGTTGTTTATCTACAACTAATATAATAAACATTTTGCTATAAAATACTACTGCACTTATAGAATTTAGTCCAATTTCATGATTTGTAATTTAGAGTTAAAAACTTGTGTTGGTTATTTTTTCAAACTCCCTTACTGTTACCTAGCTTATCAACGACGTAATAGTAAATATTTTACTGTAGAAAACTAGTGTGTTTAGAGAACATTAGTAATTCACGTTGAAACTTTACATTGCTTATTTTCCGAGGTCAATAATCCTGGTAGTTGTGAATTTATCAAAGTTGGTGCTGCTTATCACCATTTACTCCGGTAATTCCCGCTGGCCGGGGCCGAGGGCCGAGTGACCTCCTCGTAAACCAACACGCGGGGGGAACAGCTGGAGTCCTGCTGCTCCTGCTCTAACTACCCTTCGCCGGGGGAATGTTAAAGAAGTTCTAACGCTTCGGGCTGGCCCGCAGATGATACCCTGTGAATTATCCAGGGAACGGATCGCTCTGTCAAACCGCTCCTCTCGGCATAACCCGCAAACTTTACAACAAATAGCTGGTTTACAAATAATATAGTTCTTCATCAGTTACATCATCTATCAGAAGAAATAACATTCATTGTTTTTTTTTAAATCGACAATTTTGTACTTGCTTTATTTAAATATACATTTATTTCTTCTCCGATTTTATAAACAGGCATTGAATTTTAAATGCGCATTTAACAAACAAAAGCCTGTAGAAATAAAATATTAAAAAGGATTTTCAACATTGCTGTCAAAATTCCGATATGCTTTTTTCATTACATACGCAATTTAAATAAAATTTATATTATTGATAATACCGGAGATTATTTTATGTTGCGGTTTGGGTACTACAAAATTTACATTTGTGTGAAATACATACAACATTTTACATTTTTAAGTTAAAGTTTCTTTAACCCCACTGCATAATCAAAGTAATAAAATAATGAGAAAATGACACAATAATTATCATTAATCTATTAATAATATCTCAAATTGTACAACTATTATCACTATATTGAGGTCTAATTTTTCTCTAAATCTACTTTTAATAATGAAAAAACTGCTATTAAAAATGATATCCTTCAAAACTTCCCTCCTTGTCCAGTGACGTATAGAGGTTCTTACCCAACTTCACTTCGTTTCAAAAGTCAAATATAATGTTTTAACTTCCAAATTGACAAATTAATATGTTCTGCAAATATAGTGGAACACAGAAGTCTTACAATAATTTAAATCACAGACTGACTTTACCAACTTTCAAACGCGCCAAACCACAATAGTTGGGATCTGGCATCCACACGTGGATAACTTCACACCAGAACCTCAACTTTTGTGACTTTTTTCTTAGTATGATACTTTAAACCGTTATTATATAACATAAAAAGTAAATAAAAAAAATTACATCATATGGAGCAACAAATTGGACATTGTAGCTTTGATTTAAACAAAAAAAGGATCACTAATTTTTGCAAGACCTCTTTGAATTAAAAATGTCGATTAATCAAATACAATTTTTTATATTGTTCAAAAAGAGGAACTAATCTGTAATAATATAATAAGAGAGTAAAAATAAATTAAAAATAATTTGACGTATTTATGGAAAACTTGTTGGCCTATAGTCTATTTTTTATAATAACGAAATGTAGGAAAAATTATAAACTGCTCCTATCTTCCCCGCGGTTCATAGACTATAGTCTATAATTCCCCAGTTACTTTTGATCCGATTATTATTGGACCCACAAATTTAAAAATTTGTCTTTTTCGTTCATTCTGTTTGTGTTATTTTTTATTTATTCAATTTAAACTGTGCAATAGATAGAAGTCCAATTACTAGACAGATGACCAACAGCTTATAGTGGATACCGAATCAAACGGACACAGTGCACTAACGAGCTAAAATACCACTGCCCATATTGAAAACTATTTGATATTTGATAACAGAAGCTACAGAGATTATTCTTGAGAATAATCTCTAGAACTTTATTCGCACTATAATAATGACAAAATTGGTTAAAAGGCAGAAACGGGACAACCAATGAAATATTTCCATGGTTTAAAAAAATAATAATCAGTTTGTTTTAATGTGAATAAATTATATGCAAATTCCTTAAGGCGATTATATTTATCAAAACTTGTCGGATAATTTCCATTATACATCAAAATTAGATAATTTTTTTTGTTTATTTATAATTCAAAGCTATGTTAATAATTCTAAAATAAAAATGCATTGGTGATATTGAAATTTAACTTATATATTTTAAAACTTAAATAATAATTATTTTCGTTATTTCTTAACTTATGTATTGTTTAAAGATAAATCCACGTATTATTTAAATATTTTCTTGTTTCATTTGCTACTTTCCGATTCCTATTTACTAAAATTGGCGTGCATCTCGAGTCCGAGAAAATACCCATGTTTTAACCGGACCCCCATGCATCGCTAGCGGACATACTGAATCTTGTCTGATCGAGTAAACTAAAATTTATTCCGTCTATGCCTACCTTTAGTTTATTTAGTGGTACGTGCTACCTCTATGTGTACAAAGAGAACTATGTTAATTTAGTAATTAGTGTGACGTTTTGGTGTTTGTTTACGGTGTGAAAAACAATTGAAAAAGGGTGAAAATGGGTGAAATGTGCAGCAAGAGATGATCAAATTAACATAATGGTAAGTGTTTATGAGTTTGTAATAGTTTTTATGTATTTATAATTGTATATATTTATACGATTGATTTACTATAATTATTAATTGCCATTGAAGTTGATTTATAACAGTGTACCAGTAGATTAGTTCATATATACAGCACATAAGAAGCTTATTAAGAGCTGAGGTTTGCGGAAAGCGCTCTGCCGTGTGGTCAAGTTTCCACACGAGGAAAATTTGCCCTACATCAAGAGCAATATGAAACGCCACTCAGCAATTTGATTACTACACAAGGCGAATACAATATTTGGAGACAAAGCTCTTGTACTTCTCAACAAGAGATGAAAATGAATTTCTGATGTATTACCTCGTGTCATTTTATATGTAATTGGAGATCTATGCCTGCTAAAGTGCCCGAGAAATGACTTCTGATAAATGTTATAAGTATGTCGCTACTGACATTTGTAATTTATTTAATAGATAAATTCCTGATGTCTATTAGAGTTCTAGTATAAGTTATTGGCTTAGTTCAACAAGTTTTTGCAAGAAATAAGAACTATTGTATTATTATTGCACTTGTATACATTTTAATATATCTTTAGAAAAACGGAGTTTTAGACTGTTAGACAATGATAAAGAAAATGATGTAAAATTTTAAACATTATCCATAAATTTAATTCACATAACAACTAGTAACAAATAATTTCTTATCTGATATTTCAATGTAATTCAGTTCGTTTCTTTTATTTATATTTGATTTCTTTTCAATATATTCTAAACTATGTAAACCAAAGAAATTAATTAATTAAATTATAGAAAAAAGAAATTGCGCTAAATTTTTATTTTAATTGCTAGTTATTTTGAATGAACTTATGTTTTATTTCAATATTGTATTTTAAACGAACACGAGCAGTGGTCACTCACTTGGGTAGCGCATTTAATTAAAATACAAATACTGATGTGTCCGATTGGTTCGAAACCTATTATAAACTGAAGGTCTCTTGCTTTACGCCGACAACCTACGACCTACATCACTAAAATGCCAATAACTTGTAACGAAACAAGTACTTTAGGTACTTGAGTTCCTGTTTCATCTAGGAATGTTGGGCCACAAATGATGATAATAGCTCGTATTACGGACGCACATTTATAATAATAACGCTTTTACATTATAATCGTATGAGGCCAGACGTCACTTCTAACAAAAGCGCTCTATATTAGTGAGCTCGCAACGCGGACCAATAATTTTAAAATAGCGGTATGTTATTGAGATCACATTCGGATCAAAATAGTGTAAGAAATTGTAGAGTATTACCTCGATGTAAAGGATATAATGAATAAAATGTCCGTTGAATTAAGAAAAATTATTTCAAATGTTACCGACCGTTAAGACGACAGAATGGTTTTCACTTAAGAATTAACGAGGTTCTACAAGAATCCCTCAAGTTGCATTGCTAGTCTATGTAATTCGGAAAATTAATTTTTATACAATGGACTTTTACTTTTAACGAACACCTCCTCACTCGTATTGTTCATTATATCGAAATTCTATATTACTTAGAAAATACAATAGGTTTGTTTAAGCTTTTCTGATCTTTATATATTAAGCTATATTAAAAAATGTGAGTTACATACTTTTTTATACCGTGAAAAATATTGTATATAGCGATAAAAAAAACACAAAATTCGGAAAGTATACACTCGCAAAAAACAGTAGTATTTTGGGACGTCACGTTTACTGCTTAGAAAGAGAAGTCTAGAATGAATGAAACAGGCCTAGTACTGAATTTCATAACGCTGTTTATTTAGTTTAGTTATATTTTCTTGTTTTTAACTTTATATATATATATATATATATATATATATATATATATATATATATATATGTATATATATATATATATGTTAATTGATAATTAGTAATATTAAAATGTCATTAATTGAACTTTTTTCTATTTTGTTATAATCTAATTGCAACTAAATTACGATACAACATTTTTTTATAAAAGCAGGATGCTCCAACCAAGAAGTGGAAATAATTTATTGTCACTATAATAATTTGTTATTTCCAATACCGTCACTAGTTACAAAGTAAATATGACATACATGACATATAAACAAAACATTATTTGACAGCTGTCACCAATTAGTGAAAAGTGTCTGCTAAACGCTGGGAACATTGTTCAGATGAACGCATTAACAATGCGGTTACACATTTTACCCCAATAAACACTAAAAAAAAAAGTAAATGGAGACAATATAGTGAGTTTTTTAATTTCTCGTAACTCGCTTAAAAATCGATAGTATTTAGAAACTGCAACTCATGTTAATACTAATCTTTAAAAAAATTTCGTAGTTTTTATTAACATTCGTGACATTTCGAAAATATTATCGACAATAAGCTCACAACCTTAATAATATTTTTTAATGATAAATGTGCTACAATAAGCAAACAAACAAAGGTCATTTGCAAGTAACTAAACATGAAATACTCGTACCTGTGCAATTAATAGATACGGTATTCTAATTGAAGCAATAATCAATTAATTGAAATCTAGAATTACCAGTCAATTATCTGTATTTATTGCTATGTAGATAACATTATCTGCTTGCAATTGAAAATAAACTAATGAATACATAAAAAATGTGCTGTATTCATAAATATTTTATTGAATAATCCTGCGAGAAGGGGCGAGGGTGCAGGACAGGAGTGCAGGATGACGATTATTTATAGCGCAGGAATAAAGGATTCATTCCATTATGCGTTGAGAACCACGCCCACATTTCCTCCACGATTTTTTCACGGTAATAAATCCCCGAATCATTGTCCGACGGGTATTCACTATTAGAATATGTAATTGCTGAACCGAAAAACATAAATATATATTCAATAATAAAACTACGACAATATTGTGACAGAATTTTGCAGAGTTTGTAAAAATTAATTAAAAACGACAAATCAATGCAAAACACAAAAAAACATCATTAAACAATGATAAATTGAATTTATACTGTGTCAGACTATTGTCAATTTATTTATACACAAAATAATAAATCACATTTTATGAGAAACAATGATTTCCAGTTGATTGGAGCGAACGGGGGTGGAACTCGGTGAAAAATCATTTTTTATGAGATTAGCTTCATTGTTCACTACATTTTATATTAAAAAGAATATTTTCTACATTTAAATACTGTCATATTTAAAGAAAATCATACACACTTTAGCTTATTTATTTTAGTACATTTTATAAATAAATTTCAAACAATTTTTTGCCTAATAATATTGAAAAAAGTTGCTATTATTGAATTACATTTATATAGAAAAAGCAAATTTATTACCTTCAACATACAATATTGGCAACAACCAACAACCGCTGTCATATTGCCAAATTGAAACACATAACCACAAAACAATCTGTGTTTATAATAATTAAAATTTGTAAAAAAAAGAAATATTAACTATTAGTTAATATTGCATGTTTTTCGTAAAAAAAAATGTAACATCTCTTGCGTGAATTTTTTTTCCGGATTCGTTCTACTGTGGCGCAAACTTGCGCTCACCTGGGAAAATTGCGTTCCCACACTTGACATACCTATAAATAACTGTATTATTATTATGGTAATGGTTTTTGATGTACTTTACGCTTTTATTTTTTTTGGCTACCTAAAAACAATTATTATTTACAATTAAGTAAAATTCTTCATTATACATAGAACTGTCAATTTTAAAATATAATAACAGAATACATTAACAACTCCTTTTTAAATACCATAGCAACCAAATATTGTCGTTCCCCCAGTAATTTTTTTTTTTTTCCTAAAACGTTATTTTCATATATTTGAACAAGTATCATACAACAATCCACTTCTGTAAGATAAAATGACCTATATCACATTTTTAATTGATTAAATAGTAGTGCATATATTTCTTAAAGTTTATCTAGCTGATTAAGTAAGGTTTATTAATAATAATAATAATAATAATTTATTAAAGAAATAATGTAGCGTGCGAAAGAAATGTTTTTTTTTTAATTTTGTTTAATTTTGTTAATTATAGCTAGTTAGTTTTTAATTCAAAGATTAAGGGGATAAATTAAAATGAATTTTGTGAGGGTATGAGAGGAAAATAAATTCGTAACAATATAAGTTTTGAACTAGAACTCGGGAGCTTAAAACGTAATTTGGCACAAAGTCGATATTCCGGCCGAAGTCATCGCAATGCCGCGCTTAATTAAAACCCAACTTGTCATTCTTTCAGGCCGTGATTAAATGAAGCTGAAGACGCACGGAACGGCGCGCCAGTTCCATTGATAAATTAAATATGGTAATCGTGCAGATGCACCTTTGTCTTCCCGTAAATATGATTCCAGACGCGAACCGTTCGCTAATCAAATTCCCCGCTGCAATTTCACCCTTCACGGCTCTCTAATGTCCACGCAAAGCCTTTGACCACGCTTATTTCTTTCATCACACACAGACCTTTTATTTACAATCATTTATTTGGACCTAAAACAAAAAACAACATTTCTACCAACAACTTCTTTTCAATATTAATGTTTTAGTTTTTGCCAAACAGATTGACTTCCTAACCATTAGATTAGGAACATTATATTAATTTATATTTACTGCTTTTACCTACAGGATTTTCAGTATTTTCTTTATGTATATTAATGAAATATTTTATAATTATGTATGTGAAAACTATCACTAGTGATTCGGGTAAGACGAATATTTCTCGAATCATGGTCGTCTCGTCTCAAAATATCTCTTCTCGGACAAAACGAGAACAATTTTAAAAACAAAACTTCGGGACGAGAAAATAAAATTTCTCGAGGCTTAATGTGACAACTTTTGTGACTTGATTCATAGCATAGAAATTAAATTTCTACGCCACTGAAGTAGAAATGTAACTACTTCTATGCCGGCGGCGTAGAAGAAAAATAAACAAGTATCCATAGGAACTATTTAGAATCAGCGAATAAGAAATAACTTGTACAATAGATACCTGTAATATCGTCTTACATGCCACTATAAAACTAGATAACGAAGTTACTAAAAACAACAACTGACAGATTTAAATTGATAACCTAAAAATTCCATACGCTATCTAACAGTAGAAGCAGTGTACCATTAAAAAACAAAATCAGAAAACTGAATTTTCATAATTTTAGTGCATTTTTATATGACTATCAGGTATGCAAAGAAAAATGTAGGTAGAGCAGATAATTACATTTTACTTATACAGTACTAGTAATTATAATCCGAAAAAAAATATTTGATTTTTCCCTGAATATATATTTTCTTCGTAATTTCCCAAAAGAATGTTCAATTTCCCTAGATCTAGGGAAATTTCCCTAGGTATGGAAACACTGTAATGGTGAGCGTGACAAAGCCTGCAATATTCGACATTGAAAACTTGAGAAATCTCGTCTCATCTCACAGAATCATTAACTATCACCCCTATCAAAATATGAACACTTTATATACTATGTATCAAAAACGCGAAATTTATATAAAAAATAATTAAGAAAATTGATATAAATACTCCGAATTTAGAAAACAGACTCAAATAACTGAGATACCTGCTTGCTCCGTGACAAGATTTAGTTGCATTTTAGTGATTTAGAATTACAGCCTGCAGCTTGTAGTGAATTCTATGTCACTCGGACGCAGCAGTACTTTTATTTGGTTAAAAATTGGCGAAGCTGGGATGTGAATCTCAAATTAGAGAAGGATACGGCTCGTGAATTTTCACGGCGTGACCTAGATGAGCGTGCGTGAACGTGAATGTAAGCAAATTTAGTTTCCTGCACATTTTTTTTTATTTTTGGCTAACAATTCATTTTTGACAAATGAAAAATAATATTATTTTATTGTAAGTTATGATATATAAGTACCTAGATCTTAATTTTAATATTTATAAAAAAACCTAAGGAATTGAGAATTAAAAAAATTATAATCGGGTCACGAACATGACTCGCAGGCGTGATTTTGATTTTATTAAGTTCAATAGAGCGTGAACATATGTGATTAAAATTATTCAGTCGCTAATGGACGAAACCGTGAATGAAAAGTCACTTAACGTGCTTACCTCTATCTAAAATTCTAATCGGATCACGCTCACAAAGTGAACCACCGCTGCCCGTAAAATATAACCTAATGCAATGATATCATTGTGCTAAAAAAACATTAATGAAAATTTAAATAAAATATCTGCTGTAGACCCTACATGACTTGCTTGTATCCTAAATTATACACATTGTTTGCTGCACGCTGCACTTCATTTAATATTATTTCATTTGAAAGTCAGATAATTCTACGAATTTCAATTCGATTTATATCATCGAACTTCCCTTCCAAATTGATCATGTTAATTTACTAAATTTTACGGCTAACCATTTTTGAGTTATGCGAGATACATATGTCATGTCGAAAGTAGTCAAAATGGATTCAGGAATAGTCAAAACGTATATTTCCATTGAAATCTAAAAAATTAAAAATTTTCGTGATTGCAATACTTTCTTTAATTCATACAAGGAAGTAAAAAGAATGAGTGACCAATATTAATTTAAGATTTAAAAATCAGATGACAGTTAATAATAGGAGAAAATAAAAATTGGTTATAGGTACATACATCAACATTAATAGCAGAATAAATATGAATGGCCGGCTTTAAATTCATTTCATTTAGGATTTAATATAAATCCGCACTCAGATCTGAACCCATCGTGATCCGTTTAGGCCAGCAACAATGCGAAGTAGTTTGAAGTGCAACTCATCGCGATTTACGAACGAAACAATTTCGCAGCGCATGCACGAGTGCAAATAAAACCCGCACAAAAACTCGGCTATTCACCGAATGGAACATAACCTGAAAACGCGGCGCCAGCGCCTCCAGTGGCGGCGTCGCGACGCATAACGAGCTGAGGTGCCACGCGCAATGGGCTCTAAATTTCCCAAATGTCAATCAGTGATTTATTCGCCGGTGGCTTGCGAACAGTCATCACATACGATTCATATTCCCATCGGTTTCACGCCAGGTATATTTATTATATTTGCAAATCGGTCGCTCGCTATTAACTATAATATTAGCCTTATAGTAGAGTGCCAGAGAATTAAAATTATCACTTTTGTGGGGGAATCGTTGTTAAAAGCTGAAATTTTCACACATGATACTTAATGACCTAACAAATCTAAATTTCGAATTTGTAAAAATTTGAACCAAACAAATGGGCACTAGAATCAAAATTTGAGTTAGGCACATACCGTTGAAGAGAAGAAAATTCTGAATTTTTTCATATAAAAAAACTGTCAACTTTCGTGGCGGGTCTATTTATAATATTTTTTTTATTTTTACTCAATGCATTGTGGCTTACGGGCTTAAGAAATTTTAAATTGAAATATTTCGCAAAGAATGTTGGAAAAAATCAAGCACAATTAACCAGTTTTTATGTTTCCACTGTATTATCTCCATAACTAAAGCTTAAATGAAAAAAAAGTATTCTTTATAAAAGTTTCTTTGGTCTTTTAGGAACATGGTGGTATATATTTTATTGTGATATTACATATGGTAATCGAATTATTTTATTAATTATAAAATATCACATTTTAATGCCTTCCCGACGAGAGTCTGGCCCAGCGTCCCCACCCTTACAACGATGTTGTCTATCCTTACATTCTCCATAGCACCATCTCACTTATTTCTGATTTGTATGTATTATTCTCCAGAGATAATATTTATTATATCTTTTTAAAATGCAAGCAGGCTAAAATCATTGGGATTTATGTATTTATTTACTGTTCATATGAATAGTGTTTCTGTAACAGTGAGACTGTGTGAATATAATTTTCTAGTGAGTGAAGCCAAGTATTACGATACATTATTTTAATATACCTTAATAAGGTAATTATTATTTTTATTTATTACTTATACTTTGATTTAATTTCACTGTTTTAATTTAATAGATATGGAAAGAACTGAAAGTACAAGTTCTAGCAGTGAACTTGAATCGGTGTTAAAACTTGATATACAACAAGGATCTTGTTGTATACTTTGTAAAAAACGAGGCGGTACAATATTTTTAACAGAAAGGACTTGCGCTACTTTCATAAAGGTATTTAAATTACGAAGTGAAATAACTAACACTATCGAGCCAGAAATTAAAGAAATAGTGTCAAAAATACAATTAGCAAATTGGCATAATTTGAAATGGCATAACAAATGCTATGCAAGTTACACAAGTAAGCATAACATTCAAAATTTACGAAATAGAATGAAAGCGCAGCAAGAATATAAAGAACTTGGTATTACGTTACCTCCTTCTGTTGGAAAAACGTTGAGAAAAGACATTTTTAATATTAATAGATGTGTGTTTTGTCAGAAAAATGTAGTTGGAAAACGTTTATGCCAAGTTATGTCCAAAAATATTCAAAAAAAAATTCGTGACATAGCTAATATGAAGATGGATATTTTAAAAAGAATTGGGGCCAATGATTTAATTGCAATGGAAGTTAAGTATCATCCGGGATGTTTAGTTATTGAGATGAGAAATACAAATAAAAAAATATCGTCACAATCAAAACCACAAATAAACCAAGCTGTAGATTCATTTTTGTCAGAAAGCGAAAAAGAAAAGAATGATGCTCTAAAATGTATAATACATGAAATGCAAAATGGATTAGATAAAGGAAAAGGATTTGCTGTAACATCAGTATTTAAAAGATATTTAGAATTAGGTGGAACTAGATCGAAACGATTTGTTATAGATTTTATCAAAAATCAGTTTGATTCTAAAATAGAAATAGTACAGCCGATGCAGCCAAATCAGTCATCAATATTTATGCCATCCATCTCAAAATCTCACACTGTACACAATTACATTGAAGCTGCTTCTACGTCTTCAGAAAAAAATACAATCTTTTGTCTGGGACCATCTGAGTTATCTCAAATTTTGAAAATTTGTTCTGATATTGGAGAAGAAATAGATAAAATACCACAATATGTAGATTATAAAGAAATGGATACATCTAATTATAAAAAATACATACCCCAGAGCCTTCAATGGATAATTAGTTTATTGATATCACCAGATGGAAACAAGGAAAACATTGATGTTTTGAACATTTGTCAAGACATTATTTATAATCGATGGAAAGGTAAAAGATTTACTCCCAAGCACATCGGGTTAGGTATGATGATACATCAGGAAACACGATCAAAAAAAATTATTGAAGCCTTGCATGCATGTGGACATTCCATATCTTATAAAGATGTATTGAGGCTGAGAAACACAATTGCCCAAGAAGAAATAAATAGGTACATTCGAAACGATAATTGTTATGTTCCTAGACAACTTGTTCCAAATAGATTTGTACAATTCGCAGCGGATAATATTGACATATTGGAAGATACATTGGATAAATCTCCAACTTTTCATGGAACTCAAATGATAGCATTTCAGAAGGGACCACCAAACTTGGAATCTAATAATTACACTAATATTTTACCCTATAAAGTTAAACTTCAAATACCTGAAAACTTTCATTTGTTACAAAAGATAAATTACAATAAATCTAATAAACCCATACCTAAAGTGACAAATAAAAATATTCTTTGTGAATATGAAACACAAAATTTCATATTTTCCTATAATTTAGCTTGGATTCTTTGCAGAACATCAACAAGTGATGAAGTTAATATAAATTTGGTGGAGGTACCACAATGGTCAGGATTTGGTAAATTGGTCCACCAGGATAAGTCTCATGTTACAACGTACGGTTATCTTCCCATATTACCATATATTTCAACAGATTATGATACAGTTTGGACGAGTATGAAATTGTGTAACAGCATAGCTACAAAACTAAATAATAATTTCACTGTCATCACTTTTGATCAAGCTATATATCACAAAGCTAAAGAAATTCAATGGTTGAAACCTGAGGAATGTTCACATTTTATTATACGATTGGGAGGATTTCATATAATGATGAATTTTTTAAAAGCAATTGGTCAACATATGGAAAACTCTGGCTTAAGCGATGTATGGCTAGAGTCTAATTTATACGGAGATTCCACAGTTGGGGGAATATTGGAGGGTAAAAAATGGAATAAAGCTGTTAGGGCTCACAAACTAACATATGAAAGTCTTCTACGGATATTACTTCCGATATTTGAAAACTGGTTAGTACAATGTAAAAGCGATAAGATTCATGTTTTGAATCTAAGCAGATTAATGGCTAACGATATTTGTAAAACAATAAGAGAACGCGGAAATTTATACAATTTCTTCAGCCTTGTTAAAAATGTTCAAGAGTTGTCTGATATATTCACGGAGTTTATAGAATCCCAGTCTGAAACCTTCCAGTTTTGGTGCACATATATGGAAATGGTGGAAGTTTTATTACAATTCCTGTACAGCGAAAGAACCGGTCAATGGGATTTACATTTACAGAGTTTTAGAAAAATGTTGCCATGGTTTTTTGCATATGATCACAACAATTATGCTAGATGGGGTTCTATTTATTTTTGTGATATGTTGGATTTGGCACAAAAAGCTCCTGAAGTACATGCAGAATTCTGTAAAGGCGAATTTGTTGTGAAACGATTAAAGGGTGGGTTCAACAGAATTTCAGTCGACCAAGCATTAGAACATGTAAATAAAACTTCTAAAGACGCTGGAGGAATTGTTGGATTAACAAAAAATAGTACTCGTCTAGACGAATGGTATTTAAGTTATAATGACATTGGCAGAATGGTAGAAAACTTCTTGTTTTCCTTAAATTTGAATTTATGCTTCCATAGTCAAAATATTGAAATCGGAAAACAACGAATAATAGCAGATGAGAAAACAGTATTGAAATTAATACATCAATTTTTACAATATGGAGTATTCACAAACACATTGGATTCTTTAATATCTATATCAACAAAAGAAATATACCCCAAAACATTGGAAACGTTTCGATTAAATGCAAAACATACTGGAGAGATATCACTGAAATCTTTTATGGAAACAATGGATACAGCACAATTTTACAAACCTTTAAAAAAAAACAATATATTTGGAAAATCGAGCATTACTAAAATTTCAACATACTCTTTCAAGCAAACTCAAACTGTGGAAGGTCAGCAGTTTCTACAAAAGATTCTAGCAGTAAAGGAAATGGGAAGAAATATAAATTACAATGAAATTTTTCAGCATGAGCTAACAACTTTCCCAATGTCCTTAACAGTAAACGGTCAGTTAGCCACTCCATCGAATAAAAGTGCTTTGGGTCAAATTATCGAAAGTTTCACTACCGCCAAAGATGTATTACCTGATTCTGAAAATATGAAAGCATGTTTAATCATTGATGGTATGTCAATGGTGCAGCGTATAGGCAAGCCGACAAAATGTAAAACATTTGGCGAATACGCACAGATTCTTGCTAATAATATTTGCAATAATAAGTTAGGTGTACACAGAATTGATGTAGTATTTGACCACTACAAAGAAGATTCCATTAAGGGAATTACACGTTTGAAACGAGGACAAAAAAATGCAATTCAGACAATTTTAACAAATGAAGATACACCGCTTCCACAGCGCTGGAATCTTTATATTCATTCAGTTTTTAATAAGAAGCAGTTAACCAATTTCTTATCAGAAAAACTGGTAAATTTATTTTTCCAAAAATCTTTTGAATTTGTTACCAGTGGAGGATTAAACTGCATAACTGAATATAGAAGCAATTTTCCAATTAGTACATCTACACTTCTTATATCGAATCAAGAAGAGGCGGACACGCGAATTCTCCTACATATCCTTTCTGCTAAACAATCTGGATACTCTAGATGTATTATTGATTGCAACGATACAGATGTTTTAGTATTATTATTGCACTTTAGGGAACATCTCACCTCGGAATTATGGATGCAGGTTGGAAAAGGTGTTTCTAAGAGATATATTCCTATTCACGAAATAGATATGCCTGAAAATCTCATTAAGAACTTACCAGCGTTTCATGCTATAACAGGTTGCGATACAACTAGCCAATTTACAGGCATTGGTAAGAAAACTTGTTGGAAAACCTATTTAGAGTATTATGATCAATTAAACGAAGTTGGCGAACAAGACTTTACTGCAGAAATATTCTCAAAGATGCATACCTTTGTTATTAAAATGTACTCAAATCATCCAAATATACAATCTATAGACACTTTAAGGGGAATTATGGCTGCTTCAACGCCAGTTTCTAAATTACCTCCTACCAAAGATGCCTTGAAACAACATTGTTTACGTGCGTTTTTTCAAACAAAAGTATGGAAGAATTCATTACAGGCAGTATTGGACTTACCAGATATTAAACAGTATGGCTGGGTTATTAACGAAGATGGTAATGTGTCACCAGTTTTAACAACTCTTCCACCGTTTCCAACCCAGTTAACAATTTTATCGTCATGCGGATGTAGAAAAGGTACGTAATTATAATTAAATTTCCGCCTATGGTATTTTTAATCCAAATTTCTTAATTTCTTATAGATTGTGCATACAAAAACTGTACTTGCCGAAAAAATAACATGAAATGTATTGCTTCATGTAAGTGCATGATTAGTGGCAAACCGTGCAGAAACTCATCTGTTGCTGGAACACTACAGATGCTAAATATTGCTGAAACCAGTTCAGAAACCTCTGACGAAGATTAATGTTTTTAAGTCAATGGACACCTTTGTTTTATTTTTTAAATAAATGTTTAAGAATACAAGTACATTTTATTTGCCCATTCTAATTTAATTTATAATAATATTGCGTACTGAGAAAAAACAATATAAATAGAATTAAAAATAAAGTCACCGAATTTTAAAGATTATCTTTTGTTACATTTGTATTATTTATTATTCATTTATTAAAAACACATGACAAAGTTGTGGTAATAAAGATTTATGTCTAAACTGTAATTTATTTGGACAATTTCGAAAAAATACTATTTGCTACAGAATTATTTTATAAAAAAAATATTATTCTGAATGTTTCCTGAAATTATTTTATAAATTTTAATAAATATAAATATTAACTACATTTCTAATAACTTTTTATTTCTTAAAAAATCAAAAATAAATTCGCGCTGGCAACTGTACAATGCAAGAGAGTGAGATGGTGCTATGGAGAATGTAAGGATAGACAACATCGTTGTAAGGGTGGGGACGCTGGGCCAAACTCTCGTCGGGAAGGCATTAAAATGTGATATTTTATAATTAATAAAATAATTCGATTACCATATGTAATATCACAATAAAATATAGACCACCATGTTCCTAAAAGACCAAAGAAACTTTTATAAAGAATACTTTTTTTTCATTTAAGCTTTAGTTATGGAGATAATACAGTGGAAACATAAAAACTGGTTAATTGTGCTTGATTTTTTCCAACATTCTTTGCGAAATATTTCAATTTAAAATTTCTTAAGCCCGTAAGCCACAATGCATTGAGTAAAAATAAAAAAATATTATAAATAGACCCGCCACGAAAGTTGACAGTTTTTTTATATGAAAAAAATCAGAATTTTCTTCTCTTCAACGGTATGTGCCTAACTCAAATTTTAATTCTAGTGCCCATTTGTCTGGTTTAAATTTTTACAAATTCGAAATTTAGATTTGTTAGGTCATTAAGTATCATGTGTGAAAATTTCAGCTTTTAACAATGATTCCCCCACAAAACGCATTTTTTTACGCTTTTCGTGGCGCTGAGCACTCTACTATTATGCACCATCGAATCGACCACAGAAATTAGTTTTTGTTTAAATAAAGGTTGTTAGTTGTAAGAACTAATTCACATTTTGAAAAGTAAAAGCTGGTTATGTTGATGTTATATTTTAAATAATCTCTGATTAAATATTATGGTTTTTATCACAAAATATTTACGCCAAATTTTAAAAACAAGGACAAAGCACATTATAAACCTTTTATATTTTAATAAATTTCTTATAGTTCTACATTAATGTTCTCTTAATATTGTAATTAAAAACAATTTATAGAATCTTCTTTAGAAATTCTTCATTATCTTAGATTGATTTATATAGTAGGTATATATAGTGCGAAAGTGCTACTTTTGAAACTGCCGATTGCAATGAAAAAGGGAAGTGTACAACTAGATGTTATTGCAATACCATATACAAAATTTCAAAAAAATTTTCAGTTATGTGAGATATTTCCGTTGAAACCTGGAAAAAACCGAAATTTCTCGCGATTACAATACTTCCTTTACTTTATAAAAGGAAGTAAAAATTGCCCGTAAAAAGTAAATTTTGCAATCATGATTGTAATTTATTAGCGTATCTTTTATGCAGGTAATTTTAGTATATTAAATAAATGTAAAAGCTTAGATATTCAACAGCAGAAAATTCTGTGACTTACAATAACTTATGCTTCTAGCAATTCTATGACAATGACAAAGCATTATAGGATGTATAGTTTTCTATTCCTGCGTACGCCAAGGTAGGTACCTCACTACCGATTTGTAGAACTTCTGGTCACATTTGATATCAGTTATTTGTTAAATAATTGCTTATTGAAATGTACTATTTCAAAAGGATAATTCATTTCTGTGATGCAACAAGTATAATGGATACAGAAATCTAATATTTATCAACTGAGATCCAAATTTCTGTTTTTTTTTTAAATATAATGGATATATTTTTAAATTTCCAATCTTGAATGAAGTATTTACCTAATACCCGTATGAGCTAGTAGTGGGCGTGAAAAATTGAAATGTGTAAATTCCCGAACAAAGGTCGAACCGAAGCCTCCATCCGGTTGCCGGTTTGTTGACATTCATTGTTTTGTCGGATCGTCGCAGCTGTCTGGGCTTTGTGTGAACTTCATATCGGAAATTCGCTCAGCCAATGAACCAACGCTTCGGTATTTGCCATTTGCTATTTATATTTTCACTTGCCAACAAAGATTTCATCCCTTTATAATCATCATTTGTATATCGTTCTCAAAAAGAAGAAGGAGCTGAAAATTCACTCAATTTCTATTTACAACTGTACTGAGCTACACAAAGATTACATTGCTGTTATTACTAACTTTTATTTATTGAGACTACTTGCTCTTGTGGAACGCATGGCCAATTGTGGTTGTCTCTGTGTCAGAAAAAGTACTTTGGAGGTTCTGATTGTCATTTTATTTAAATAAAATTTAAAAAAGTATTACATATTGTACAAAAATTACGTTTTTTAAACAATGCCAAATAAATAAATTAATTATTGTAAGAAGCTTCTTGAAAACTAAGTGAATTTTTTTATGAAACAAAATTCGTATACAACAGGGAACTCATGACATGTATATAATTTTCAGATTTCAGGGCAGTATATATCTAACATATACCTACTTTACATATACGAAGTGTGTAAATTAAGTAATGAGACTGATTTATTAATACCTATTCGAATAGAACTATAATTCAGTATTGTCTTCCTCTAAATAAGTTCCTTGGAAAGCCAGATAGCGCTGGAGACGGTTCTTCCAATCCTCATATATAGCAGTGCTGAAACTCGGATAATGGAATAACCTTCAGATGGTCGGTTACAGCCGGTTGAATGCTTTGATGTGCCCCAAAATGAGTTTCCTCGGAAAAAGAAAAAAATTACAAGAACTCTAGTCAGGCGAATACGGAGACTGAGGAGCCACAGGAATGTTTGTACTGATCAAAAACTCATTTTTTTAACGCTTTTCAGCAGATTTTTCTCAACCCCAATTCAATGGTCAAAGTCTGATGAATGGAGTTTGAGTCAATTCAACTCTTCCGCGATCATTCAGTATTGTCAACCGATGATCTGAACGCACAAGATTCCGGTTTCTGTCAATATTCTCATCGGTTATTGAAGATAAAAGCCTTCCATTGTGTGATTCATCTTCAATTGACTCTCTTCCCTCTGAAAATGCTTAAAACTATCGAAGAACTTGGTCCATTGAAAAAACACTGTCTCCGTAAGCCTGTAAAAATTTCCGTTGCATTGTGTTCAAGTCTGAACTAAAACCTGATAGCACACCGTTGCTCGAAATGGTGTTACTCATTTTTGGAACGTATTAGAAAAAAATGTTTTACGAACAAAATCGCTAACGGACAACCAATATGACTAGCGATTTCAAACTCGAACTGGAGGCGAATCATTTACCGTCCCTCTAAGTCCCGCGTATCAATTGTTACCAGACGCTACGCTGAGTTGTCTGTTTCATTACTTAATTTACAAACCTCGTATGTGTATGTCACTTTCACCGGTGTCAGGATATTAATCCTTTGTTTACAAATACAAAAGTAAGCTGATGAATAAGTAATAACTGTATCTGTATAACAATATTATTACCAAACTGACTTCTCCAAACTACTTGAAACAATATACAGACTTGATAACGAAAACGTTATTGATGAGAACATGTTATAAAATAATATTTATTAATAATGTTTATTTTCTGAAACTGATAAATTATTGAACAAACCACGGATGTCATAAATCATATAATACGAGCTCAGATTTCAAATCGATATCTGCGGCAGTTATGATATTCATAACAATCCTAGGTAAGTTAGTATTTCTCTAAAACTTATATTTTCGTCAAAAATTACAAACAGATCTGGTATACAGCAAAGGGTAATAATAATAAGTTGATTGATATTTTTATATTAATTTATAATTCTGAAAAAAGTGAAGCATAAAATTTATGGGTACCCGTTGTGTTCTTGCATTAATATAATTTGTTTTATTAACGAAAGTATGAAAGGCGTTTTCAATTACTGTACTTCTTTGATGTTGGGAAAACCGATAAATGTATTACAATGATGAAACGAAACTTGGTTTGGCATTAATTAATTTTCATTTCTTACCACCGTTTCTCATTATTTAATTAGGGATTTTTGTTTTCCATTTTGGGCGTAAAAGTTTTATGTATATGCATCTCCATAAACATGAAATTATTTACAGGTCATATATTTTATATCAGATTATCTAAGTGCTCGCCAGCCATTTTCATAAACATCCGCGATCCACGTAATTTGATTTTCTTGCGATCGACGTTTATACCACCGTAAGCGGTAATTCAATTAGTGTGGATGTCAAATTATGGCAGGATGCACGGAAAATATTAATGGTGCAACGTGGGCAGAAAGTATTTTCCACGCTGTGTGAAAGATTAACAAGATAACCAATCTACCTCCACATTTCGGTGAATTTCTTAAAATACTTTTTTATGGCAGTAGAGGTTTTTGAGATACTTTATGCATTAATTTTTAGCTACTAAAAATAGTTATCATTCACTTGTGAGTAAAATGCTTCATTATACAGAGTACTGTCAATAATTTTTTAATAGCAATCAAGTAAGTATTGACGTATCATTAGCAATTTGGGTTATTTTTCTAAAACGTCATTTTCCCATATTTTAACGAACTTCATATATCAAACTGCTACTGTAAGATAAAACGTCGTAGATGTATCACACGAGGGTGACTCATGGATACTGACTTATTTCACTTACTTAGAATGTACTATTATTTCATTTAGTGGCGTAAAAGAATAATGTGAGGGTTTTGGCAAATTTACAGAATGGAACCCTCAAAGAATTAAATCAGTCGTTGTTTTTTATATAGGTCCTTTAAGTATTTTGTAGAGTCTTAAGCTTAATTAGCGTATGTATTATATGTAAATAAAGGTTTAAGTGTTTAATCACGACCTAGAAGATTTATTGTGACACAGCCCTTAGTTAGTTTTCCGGAAACAGTTCCAGTTTTCTGATGAAGTCAATTATAGCTTCAGTAGTCAAGTTTTTGATCTCATCTACAGTAAGATATCTCTTAGCTAGTTAATTGAGCTAATATTTCCTTGGCGTTTGTCGTAGCTGGAGAAATGAATTTTCTTGTTTGGCCGATTCCTTTCTCTTTGTTACGATCTTCTTGGTGACTTTGTGGAAGACCACCCTGAAGGTTCCCGTCTGTAGTATGAAAGTTTAGCCCCTTTTTCATGTTCATCAGTTTTCTTATGTTCTAGGATTCTCTTGTGCACTGGTACCCACCATAGGATGACGTAAGGTAAATCCTTGGATAGCAATTGAAGGGTATGCCTTCAATTCCAGACTAGCTTTGATTTACAAGTGAAGGCATTTAGTGCCTTTTTATTTTTTACATAAATGAATTTTAACACGTGACATACAATGCTTATTAAAAATTAATGTTGCTTTACTTTTTTGCATATTTATTTCGGTAAAATTGTCATTTTCTTAATTTAAGTCCAAATTTCGGACTAAGGAATGTACGATTAACTACTTCTAAATTCCTGATATCCTATTTTAGCGATCCCAAGGTCATGTCGCGGGTGACGGCCGCTAGCAGACATGTGAAGACTGGTTCGCAACGCGTCTATTGTTCAGTCGTCTCGATGGTGCGAAAATATTCTCAAACTTAATTCCTCTACTATTTAAGCCTGAGCAGGGGAAATCGCGACGACTTGTCCTGTATTAATAGGCGTAGTGAACATAAATAGTTGATGGAAATAAATATCGTGTAAATAAATAGTGCGTAGTGTTAAACGTTTAAATAAATAATATTAGTGTTTATATATTTTTATTTATAGTGTTACTTATTTTTATTATCTTTTATTAATCATATTTCGTTTATTAAACTGAGTTATATAAATATTCGTATTCAATTATTTTTACACTTCACCCATATAAATATACGTTACACTATTGTTACTCCTCTAATTTTATTTAAATATTCTCTAAACCGATATATCCACAAACAACGAATCCACCTTTATGTGTAACATCATATATTATTATTAAAATTGATTTTGAAATGTACGAACCCTATAAAAGATGTATAGGTATGTTATAACAACAATAATGAATAATGTGAATAGAGTTAGTGGAATAAAGAGTGAATTTGTGGGTGGTGTACCTGGCTTGCGCTTGTACCTAATTATCCGTGTGTGCTGCGGTTAGCGGTGTGTGGGTGTGTGGTGAACGCCCTACATACAGCAGACGAGTGAGTACAGCACCGAAGCAGAATGGGAAATATGATGGAATTTTTGATACACACAGCCGTGCAGAAGGGGCTATGGGATTTTAAATACGCTTCAAAATGCAACTGCAATATTGCAATTACAAATAATAAACAATTGTATTTATAACTGAATATATACACTCAAAATTAAACTAGATGTACTTTTACATTTTAAAAATGTTTGTGTATCATTCGCTACAAGCATTTTTTTTATAAAAATAAAGGTTTTTTAAGGAAATTGACTAAGAAGTAGAATAAATAAGATATATATGACTATAAATAGAATTATATATAAATTCCAACAATAATTATAAGTAATATAATAAGAGCCATGGATTTACTGGGATAATTTACAAATAGTTATTGTACTATTTTTTATAAAAAGAAAGGTTTTTTTAAGGAAATTGACTAAGAATTAGAATAAATAAAATTTATATGGGACTATAAATAAAATTATATATAAATTCCAGCAATAATGATAAGTAACATAATAAGAGCCATGGATTTACTAGGAAAATTTACAAATAGTTATTGTACTGTAACAGACAAAAGACTATCAAAAATGATTTAAGAGTCATTTTTGACTCGAGTTATCGTTACTTCGCAGGAATTATGAGTAAATTTTACCTATTAAATTCATAGCTCGAATTATATTTGCTTGATTGTTTCACGGATGATAAGAGTTCAAACATAAAATATTTGATATCAACAAAATGTAACCATGACAGCGATACTTCACTAAAAAACTAATCAAAAGAAGCATTCTGATTCTCAAATAGAACAATTGCAGTAGAAATTATGTACCCATTAAATGGAGCAAAATATTAAGAATTAGAACAAATATTAAGTAAAAATATTATATAGTAAATAAATCAGGAATTAAATAATCTGGAACAAATAAATTCTAACATATTCTGTGGTATATAAATAGTACAATTATGAAAGAATCCGGCACAGATCGACGGCGCGCCGATCGGAAGAATCTGTTGTTATCGCACACTGGTCGACAGTACCCGACAGAAAAGTATAGCAGACGGTAGATAAACAGCGAAAAATAAAAGAAATGGAAAAAAGAAGAAGAGAAAAAAAAAAAAAAATAGAAAGCAGAAGAAAACAGTTTTCTTTCACTTTAGGATTTGAATAATTAGATTTAACTAAACTAAATCAATGAGTTTTTCTTTCTTGGTCGTCATGCTTTAAAAATATAACGTATTTAGAACTCAATACAAATAAAAATAGTCTGATTACATATCGATGCAAATAATTTTCCTTTGTTTTTAACTAGCTCGAGTAAAAATATACTGCCGATCCGGTAGTTTGCGGTAGCGTTAATATCGAAATTGTTGGCTAAAGTAGATCAGGGGTTGAAGAAATAAAAGTGTATTTTATAAATATTCGGTATCGGTTACATGATAAAATTACACAAGAAAGAAATTACATAGGAACAAAATTAGACAAGATCGAAATAACACATTACACAGGGGCAAAATTACACAATGATAAAATTAAACATTGATAAAAATACAAAATATATACCTAATCGAACAGATTTTTTTTATGATTAAACAAAACTAAACTTAATTTCTGCTAAATAGAATTGTCGGATAAATTTAAACTAAGGATATCATAAGGAAACGAAATCTAACCATGCGATAATTTTTTTAGTCTATTATTAGTAATGTACAATTTAATCCTAGCGTAATTTCTTTCCTGTTTAATTTTTTCCTCTTTAATTTATTCCTTACGTCATTTTATTCCCTATATCTTTTTTTGTATAATTCTGTACGAACACTCAAAATAATAGCTGGTCCATTTTAAAATATTTAAACAATTTATAACATAAATATTAGATGGTAATGAAATGCAACAGAAACTGAAAGTCTAGTTTTTAGTGGTTGTGGTGTTGGTAATGTAAATACTCGAACACGAAGAGTAACCTTGAAGTCCAAGCCGTGTGTCAAGGCCCTTAACGTGTAAAGTGCAGCAACCGGAAATCCTGGAAACAATTAATGGAAAACATACGATGCATGACTTACACCGGATTTAAATCTGGGTTGTTGTATGCACAAGTACCGCCCTCTACGCTCTATTTCCTCCTGGCATTAACATCAAATCACCGCAAAAAAAACTCACCAAAAAATCTCACGCATAAAAACATTTAAAGCGATAGAAAATAAATTAAAATATATTTCAAATAAGTATATATATTTTAATATTCAGAAGAAAATATGGTGATTTAATAAAAAAGGAAAAGCAATTCGCAATTTAATTTGAGAAATAATTAAGAGATATCTTCCAAAGCAGTGTCACAGTAAATCGTAACAAAATGAAATGTCACTGCAGTATGTTTAATGAAGAGCAGCTATTTGTATTCCTGCATAATTATTTCCTATGAATAATGATTTTGCAGGGTTGAGAAATAAATTACGTAATTAAAAATGATGATCTTTTGAGTCAGTAGAAAGCTGAATGAAATATTCCTCCGTTTAATTGTTTAGCATATTTAGAATATTTATGGAAGAAACAACACGGGCAACAGTGACTTACTTGATTAGTAGAACAATATGGAATGTTTTCCACACAGTACTGTAAACATAAGCGTTTGGACACTTGATTTTGCAGCCAGATTAGACACGTGTTAGTTTTTGATAATAAAGATTTATCATCTGTCATTCTAGATTTGTGAGAAAGAGTTCAAAAACATATTAATTTTTACAAAAAATAATAGGAGAGCAGGGAACGATTTCCGCTTAGCCCTACAAAACTTATCACATTTTGCAAACGTTGCGTCCCATAATCTGTAACACACAGACATACATCAATGTTATTATCGTCATTATTCTATCAAAGATAAAATAATTCTAAAACATCCCTCCCTGTTATACGTGTTCCGATTTGAATTCTTTAATCAATCTGTAATCCAATTAAAATATTTTTAAATTTCAATCTCCTAGAAAGATCTAGTTTTCAAATTTCCAGTTTTCCTATCTTTATACTGTTGAACAAAGTTTTCGTACGCCCAGCGCATTAATAGTAATAATAATAATAATAATAATTTATTCCGTCGACAAGTTGAAATACATGTATAGAATACGTCAAAGTTATGCATAAAAACATACTAAAAAATATAACAAATGTAAGAGCACAGAGAGAACTGTTAGTTTTGATCTGACGAATGAAGTCAATATTACAGAAATATAAATATTAATAAATATGTAATTTATAAAAACAATTTTCTAAAAGAAAAGTTTTCAATAACTATTTTAAAATTAATTTTATTATTTTCATTTCTAATTTCAGCAGGAAGTTTTTTGAAAATATTTAGACCCTTTGTGTTGATTTATGATTAGTCTTGTATTGTAAGCATGTATATCTAAATATTTTGAAAACTGTTCCTGTTACTAAAAATATACATGCAAATTTAAAACATATATAAATATTGCAGATGTTCAAGATATGAAATTCAGAGAAGTGCAGTGCAGTGTCGACTACATAAATGCAGAGGCAAAAATTATCCTGCCTCATACTTCATGAATGAGTGTGTACGACAGTGCTGTTTTTATAATGCTTACAGCGTTTATCGCTTTTTCTCTCCTTCAGAAAAGGGAGTCTTGAGGCATGCCTCAAGTGCTTTATGTTTGGTCTTTTTGTACGTGAGCAAAGCGAACATGCGACTAAACTAAATCTTTGGGTTTTAAATTAAGTTTTCTTTTGAAAATTGCACAGCATTTTTTTTTTTGGTTTGTCAGATAATAAATAACGTTCGAGGTACTCTAATTATATTGTTAATTTTCTGATAAATGAATGAATTTTAGTTCACGATTCGCCACTCTGTTTCCGATTGGTTTAAAATCCTTTATAAGATGTACCTTAAATAATAATTGAAGCCCTGCTCCATCTGGGAATGTAGTATCATATAACGATGACAAAAGAAACATCATACAAATGGGTTCATTTTCCTAAACTGTAAATGCAGTTTTTAAAACTGTCCAATAAAATAATTCATTCTGTAGAACCAAATGACGTTTAGAATTGTGAAATATGGCAATTTCATAAGAGACACACTTGTTTGTTTTGCAGTGGGGATCAATATTTCAACAAGCCCATATAGATGTAGTCAGCTTATGTTACTCTAGTTAAATGACAGCGTTTCATATTCGATAGATTATTAAAATTTCAAACTTCTCTTTATACAAAATACTCCAATGTATATGTTTATGAAAATGATTTAAATATATAAATCATATCAACCTCTTCAACTATTTTTTGTAAAAACAAGCCTTACTATAATCAACTGCAAAATAAATATTTGTTTGTGTTTGTTTGCATTGTTGTGCAAAACAAAAATAATGCAATATGTCACCAACTGTTTATCCGTATCACGAATATGTCTAAAAACAAAACATGAAACAAAATATGTGTAAAAACGATCCAGACGTAGAAGAATGTAAAAATTTTATTTCTTTGTGCGCCGAATTACTTTCTTACAGGTGGGAAACACATTGTTTTCATAACTCATCCCGAAGTTTAAACCGCGTTTAATTAAATTTGATTTTTTGGTTTGGTAATTAAATCTCCAACTAAAACTATTAATTAATCCGCAGTGACACGGGAAAACCACTTGGGAATAATAGTTAAACTTTTATCGGTGGTGAAAGGGTCAACTTATTCTTATGCTCTTTCAACGTTTATGATTAATGCTGCAACTTCAAATGTTTTCATTATTTCAGCAATTCATATGACTTCAAATAATTATTTTATATAAAAAAAAATATTTCCTTTGCCAAATAAACCTATAAATCACAGGTTCTTAATCTTTTTGATGTCAAGACACTCTAAATCGATTATGTAAAATTACCAACACATCTATCATACGCATTATATTTTGAAGATATTTTATTAATCCTAGGAAAACAAGTTTTTTAATTAAAAATATAGTCTTTCAATAAGAACAAAACAAAACATATATTAAAAATTAATGTGATACATGAGCTAGATGTACTTTACATGGTCTTTTATACTTGGATGTATTTTGGACAAACGTACTTGCATTTCATGTTTTATCAACTTCAACCTTACCCTCTTTTTAGTTTTGATATTAACAAACCTTGAAAATCTCAAGTCACATTCCCATTCACACAAGTCTTATTCATTCCGAATAAATATCCAAAAGGATTCTAATGAAAATTCGAAATATTTTATTCGCAACGTATTCAGTCAAAACTATCAACAGATATATCTAGAAAAAACTAGCAAATTTGTATTCTCAGTAATAATAAGTGTTCATAAATCAAATATGTTTTCTTTTGTTTTAGGTGTTTTTGTTAACATTTTCAACTTGTCTCTATTTTCCAAAATTTTATTTTGTCTTTAAAAGTTTCAATTTTATCGAACGATTTTAATAAATTTTCATTTCTTGTTGTTTGCATGCTAAAATTTACTTTATTAATTTTTTCAGATACACAATTTACAAAATTCAAGTTTATATTTTTGTCAAGAAAAGAGAGTAAGGTAGTTCTACTCTTAATTCGTATACACGACTCAATACTCACTCTTCGGACAATCATTAAGGTGGATTATTAGACGTCACCCCTACAAGTAATGAAAGGCATCCCAAGATGCCGAGGCATCCACTTAGATAAACACTGATATAAATACTCATAAAAAAATTAAATTACAAACATATTTAATTAGATAAAGTGTATAGCAAAATATTAAGAATTAGGACTTGTATTGAAGCAAGAATATGTGGTTGTAAATATATCAGGAATTTTCGGAAATATTTAAGCACAATCTAGAGCAAATTAATTTACAATTTCCAGATAAAAAACAACACAAAAATAATAGTAATTCCCTAGGTAACTGAACAATATTGTAAAGCAAGATTTTGGAGCAATAAATAAATGAGAAATTAGAAATATATGGAATATATTGAAGGAAATAAATAAATCAGAAAAACAGATCGATCACCTTTCTATATTAATAAACTAGCAATTAATAGTACACTGTGTAACAAGTGCAAAGTCGCCTATTTCCCACGAGGTGTGAAAGATTCGGCACGAGACGAAGTCAAGTGGCATAATACACATTTTTACGACTACATTACTATATTTTTGTATGAATAGAAATACACGCACGAACGCTATTTGATAAAAAAAAACAATTTACAAAATGTAGATGAATTTACGATAGAGGACCTTCACGCATACGCAGTTTTAGCAAATACTCTGAGAAATGATTTCTCACACTTTAACCTACGATTGTGTAAAATATGCAACTTTGAAGCCATGTAGAGTATAAGAAAAGTTATCACATTGGTCGTAGAAACAAATATTTTATACACTGGGGATTAATAAAAGAAATTAAAATAAAATAAGAGAGAAATGAAGAAATCCAAACAAAAAATAAAACGTTATAAAATGTACTCTTTTAATTAACTAACGAGATGCACAATAAAAATTATTTAAAATGCCGAAGCATATATGTAGAAAATAGAACATTATTATCTCGGAGAGCGTTTGAAAGTTGCTGTAGATGCTCCAGCAAAATAAGATCTCGTAAGGATGCAAGTCTTTATTTTTCTACCTCGTAGCTTGTAGTTATTTCCCAGCACGGTGTACTAGAAACTCAACAAAATTTTACACCAGCTCCAAACTTAAATTGCATTGTGCTCAGCAATTTTTACGATCAGCATATAACAATCACAAATATTAATATTGTTATATATAAAAAATATTCAACACATATTTAACTACTGTTAGATTTAATATTTCCCTTGACATGTCGCGCTTAATCTACTTAATTCAAAGTTTATAATACAAACTCCTATGTATAAATTATCAATAAATATATATCCATGGGAAATACACGTTGTATAGCTCTGTGATGTTCAAAGCAACAGAATTTATTATACTTATCGTAACAATATTAATACCTCTACATTTTTCAATATTTCACGACTTGCAAACTTTAATTTTCGACCAATTACAGACTTTGGTAAGGTATGAACCGAGAAAACGATCTTTGTGTTTTCTTTTGAACAACAAAGCGTTAAAATAATAAGAGCGTTACGTAAGCTGCAGTCAATTTTACAGAGGAAGAACGAAGTAATCCTTTGCTGAAGTTATTTCCTTGTTCATCAACTTTGGGTTAACAGTAAACAACCAAAAAATTACACTTTATTCAAATTATACTGTAGTTTAAAACATTACTTATGTAATACATACATCTAACCTTTAAATTAGTTTTTATTAATTAGAGAAATAAACAGATGAAATAAATTTTGTGTTCTCTCGTTTACAAAATCTGATGTGGGCAGCCTGTCCTCTTCACACTTTCCTTTATAATCAGGATTACTTCTTTGTTTGTTTTTATGTTTCCTACCTGCTACATTTTTTTGCTTCGCAGATTTTCTCTTGGTTTTTATTTTTGGAATATCTATATATTGTAATATGAGTATCCGTTCGTTGACTGCTGACAATTCGATAACTATTTTTATAACATTTTCACTGTCAATTATTATAATTGTTACTGTCAAACAAAGCTGTCAAATATAAAACATTTATTTATGTAGGTAAATAGATGAATCCTAATGGGGTCATCCACCATAGTAGCAAATTAGGAAATTGATCATAGTCAATTCAGACCTTAATTCTGTATGATAGAAATTGTCAAAGTTTAAAAAAACTTATTCCTTTTTAAGTTATTCGAGTTTTTAGTACCCTTAACATCTACATCATAATACTACACCTTTCTCTCTCACACATTTACTTAATTCCAAATTCTTGCTACTTCTAATAAAAAGTGTATTTCAGGACTAATCTAAATTTAGAAAAAAAAACTTTTAAACACCGTGCGATCAAGAAAATTTGTGAAAAAATATTCATGAATGAAAGATATGTTGAATGAACACATTAGTTATTTGGAACATATTTATGTTTTTATAACAGTTGAAATAGATCAATTTATGTAATTGAAATTTTTAGCGAACTTCAATTTTAGAAAACATCTACGTCGCAGATCGTTTAAAAAAATATTACTGTTTAACAAATAAGAAATATAACTTCTTGAAACTGCACCTCGCTTTTATATAAATAAATAAAAAACATATAGAGGATCCAATTGTAAAAATTATACCGAATCATTAATTACTTATAATAGTTAAATGGGGCTAGGTAGACACAATAATATTAAGTTATTATTTACAAAAATTCTCATATAAGTATTTATAATTAATTAAGACATTTTAGAAAATGCTGCTGATCTTCATGAAAACACCACTTCTGGTTGCACGATTAACACCAAAATCTAATTAGATCTAATATAGGGTGTCAGAATGTTATATCCAAAATTTCAACTATTTTCATTCTCCAGTATTTGAGTAATCGTTAAAACAACATCAATCCATCCTTCCACATACATGGAGGGTCATCATCGTAAAAATATTAAAATCCTGTTTTAGGAACTTTAAACGTGATTATCCATTGAAAACTCATCCGATTTTTAGCATGATTCCAATACCACTCTTACTGAGTGGCGAGAGATAAAAATAACAAGCTATTGTTCTGCGGCCACAAATTTGAATTCCGCTGAGCCAAATTCTTTACATCTATTTCTCACATAAGCCCTGTGTAGTACACTCTCTACTCCAGATAAACGTCTTGTAAATGTAAATATTTCTGCTACTAAGCAAACTTGCAAAACCAGTAATGGAAAATAAGCCATAAACGATATGCATATATATGTAAAGTACCTAAATCAATTTTATTATTGTTATTATTTATATCAATACAAAAATAACGGGCAGGGATGGCTCATTTCATCAATATTTATCCATATAAAAATACTGCTGTGTACGAGTGGTTTGGAATCCACTATAAGCTGTAAGTCCCTTGCAGGGGTATAGGCTATGACAACCTACACCATTAAACTGCAAGTAAAAGTTGTCAGGAAACAAGTACGTTAGGTATTTAAGGCTTGTTCCATCTAGAAAACGTGTGCGTAGATAAGATCCAAATTGTTATTGTTAAGTTAAAATATGATTCATGAATTTCTTCAAACTGCTTTCTAGAAATTTGTAATCGTCACATAAAATTTATTAATGGTTTCTAATAATCATTGTATATTTCAGGATATGATACCATTATTACAATTTTAGATTCTTGTATCTAACAATCGATAATTTCGTTGAATATGTAAATATTCATTAACATTAATACCAGGAAGGAAACTAATTATGTTTGTGTTCCACTCGGTTCTTTGAATCTGATTTTAATCAATTATTTGGTCTGAATAATATGCATAATTATGATCAAATAAATTTATCTCATAATATCTTAACACTAACAATTAACATCTGAGATGCGGAATTAGAGCAATTCTATTTGGAGGAAATAATTACCTATTATTTAGTTGAGATATCATAATGCGCGTTCCAAAAAAAAATACATAGACTTATAAAGAAATTGATCTTCTGTCAGATGAAGGCAAGGGTAAGTCTCAATGGGGTATGTGACCAAATTTTGATTTTTTCTTATATGATATCAGAAAAAAAGTACCCGTACATTTAAATCGATTCATTATTCGTAGTTTATGATAAAATAATTAATAAAAATTTGGGGAAGGGAGGCTGTCAAATCATCGTGGTAGAATCATGAAAAAAGACAGAAAGGCTGCGAGCGAAAGAAATAGTCTACTTAGCTTTTTCCACTATCCTACCATGCTGACGTCACACGTCCCTTCTCCGAAATATTAAATTGTAAGTAATTATAAAATCATAAACTAATGTTAGTGTTAATTATTATATTGAGAAGCTATAGAAGATAATGTTTGTATTTTATGACTTTTATACTGAAATTATATTATGGCCACATATCCCATATTAACGGCTTTATAAAGTAAAGTCAAAGTACAGTTTTACTGTACGGGTAAATATTTAAATAAATGTTTTAAACTTTTGTGTATGTAATATATAATATGTAAAGAAAATCCCTTGTGAATGTTGGTATTGAGCGGTAGTTATTGTGTATAATTTCGATGAAATATTAGGCGAAGTTCCTGTGAGCATTTATCCGTTTGCATTTCAAACAGGCTGTGTTTATTTGAAAGTTTCAATTTTGAGCCGTGTTTTGTGCAGATCTGAAAACTTCAGCTTCAGCAGCACATGTGCCCGAACTTTTCAGCTCCAGTACAACTGTTGGGAGCAGAAATGAAAGCTCTAAACGCGAAATATGTTTATCGCCAACTTTCATACGTGTTATCGCAAATATTAACACTAACTGAACAAAACTGGAAAAACTCGAACGCACCCGGCTTTTATCTGCAACTCTAATGGGAATTACTACCTATTAATAAATTTAAATTTTAATATGTTGAGCTAATGACCTTTCCAATCGCATGGGAATCTATGTTTCACGGAATTAGAACAATACATTTGTCACAAACAACTTTTTTACATACAGGTACACGTAAAATTTTTACCAACTTTGTATATCATTTGATCATATAATGACTGGATGCATCAATATTATTTAAATTTTAAGTTTCCCTTGAATGGACAATATTACATCGGATAAAATGTGAAATGAATTAATTAACATGGCTGTTAAGATTTCGCTTAGCATTTTTGGTTTAAGTGTTGCTTAAAATTTAAGTCTTGCTGTTGAAACTAGGCGTAAGGCAGGTATTGTAATATTGTTATTTTAATTATCATTTGAATACAATACATTTTAAATACTTTCAGAGTGATGTTTATAAGTTTGTACGTCCAATTTCTAGATATATGTGAATACATGCGAATGCAGCTGATCGAATTTTAATAAAACTCTATATTTAAGATTTTGACATTATTGTCTAGTCGATAACTATTTACTCTTGTATTTTTAAAACTTGTTTTGTAAATAATTCGTATCTGACGAAATTTTTGAAAACAATAGAAACAAAATAAGATATTTTATTTCATATTTTAAAACAACATATTTTTTTTGTTAAAAGATAAATAGTCGACTTGAATAAGCAACGATGTTATGTCACGTCAATGGGAAGTAAGTATTTGAAATAAAGACAGGTGGTTTTGAAGTTAATGTCATAAATTTAAGAATTTAAGTAGTATGATAAAAATTCAATTTTTCTTAAGGAAACTTTTTTACTTGCTATTTTAATTAATATTTCATTAAAAATATGGTTGTCAAAAATATATTCATAATTAATTGTAAAAGATATTATTCTTAATAATTAAATTAAGAGCATTTTCAACGAATTTGGTGATACCAAAAATACCGTTAAATATGCGATTTTCATAAAAAAAAAACATTTCTGTTTCGTAATCTACACATGTTATTCTACTTACACTTAAATTTATGACATTATCTTCAAAACCATTCTGTATATAAATATAATTTTAAAATCAATTTTGGTGAATTTATTTTAGATGTGACTAGAGACAAAATGTGAAATTGTGTATTTTATAAAGTTCCTACTTCCTCGCAATATTTTTCACGTACATTTATGCTAAAATTTATTTAATACAGAGTTCTTAGTTGAAGATCACCATAACAAAACATGAAAAAATCCAATAGCAATGAAGCGGCAACTGTAGAAACCATTTTAGTGACTTCCTCGCTCCCCGGGAAATCTCCCGCTGTACGCCACTGCGCCATGTAAACATTCCCGCGAAGTCCGCGGCGTCAGTCAGCCTTGTGTGACGTCAGCACTAGCCTCAGGTAACCGGTACCTGCCTCCACACTGCCTTATACGTTGAATGTTAAACGAAACAGCATCAGCGCTGTTGTTTATTCCTTCACATCGCGAGGAAAACTGACGGTTTCATTTGATTTGTCATCTGTGGTTGAATTTCACCAGGAACATTGCACGAAATTACCAGAGGTTATGAAAGATTACAAGGTGAACAAGAATTAAAAAAACGTAGTTTGTTTTGTACTATTTCGTAGAGAAATATTGCTGGAAACGCTATTAATTTATTTATATTTTATTTTCCTCAATAATTGGTTTTATTTCATTTAGGCCCGGTTTTTACAAATACGAATAAAGTTTGAAATAAAATATATCTGTCAAATCCGTCTTTCCATCACAGTACAATCTATATTTGTATATCTAGCTTTATGTAATACATAAGTTTTTGGGAACTTGATCTTTGAAGTAAACTAGTTCGGGTTGTAAATAGTGACCGAATTATGCCGAAAAGGCACGAGTTCTTTCTTTTTATTTATAATTGTCAATTCTAATCTAGAGATTATAACATGTCAAAAGAGATATTTTCAATAATGTCAAAAAACTCGAGGACCAAATCCAGAATGTCAGGCATATAGAGTGACAGAACAATTGAACTACTTTAAAAACTGGAATGACAAAGAATTAATAATTCTTGTGACTATAACTGATAACTTGCAATGTTTGGTATTATTTAAGCATTATTTCTAATTAACATTTTACTCATCTAACTTTTATAGATAAAATACCTCTAATGAAATAAATACATATCAGCTCTACTTAACACACATATCCATTTTTTTTCTTTCTATTACTAGAAGTATAATTATTTCTCTATAATCTTTTACAGAGGGAAATGTACAGAAGGACAAGTAATGACCACTATCACTTTATTTGGAACATTCAAACTGCACTGCAAAATTAAGTATTAATTCATCTTATCATAATAAATTTTGACATTTTGAAAAGCCTATGACATTCCAAATATATATTTTTATCCTTCTTTAATGTGTACAAATTGTGCATCATATTCTCCTTGTCTTACACATCTACGAAGACAGTAATCACTATTTCATTGCAGTCAACATCGAAATAATTATTTTTGTTATGTTAAATTACAGAATAATAAAACAGTGGATAAAGTGACTTTGAAAGACACTTACACATTATTTGCCGGTTAAAATTTCCTAATAAATTTATTTACAAGTTAGTTATCCATCACTTCATTCTACTTTGAATAATCTAGATATTTTTACTTGCATTTTTAATGCTTACAGTTTGTTCTTATTTCTAGTAGGTAAATAAATATTTATGTTTATCCTTAAAATATAATAAGAGCTAATATAATTTAAAAAGATATTGGTACATTTGGTGGAAGCTGTATTTTGCATTACTTTTAATATTGTAATATATTTATTTAAAAATAGAAATATTGGACCCGTATTTTTTATTTTATAAAGAACATTGTAGTACACGAGAAATTAATATAATTTTTTTGATGTCACCATTATTATAAAAGATGAAAGACAGAACTTTTTCACGTTTTAATATTTTTATTTTTACCTTTATTTTAATATAACTTAAAATTTAATAAAATTTTATATACAATACCAATACAAAATCGTTGAAGATTTTTCTGCCTGCAAGAGCATGACATCATTTTCTTTTGTGAGAATAATACTACGTCATAACATCATAGAAACATACCTTCCCTTTTTGGCCTTTTTCAAAATTCACATTTTTGAGTATATTACATTTTATAAAAATCTTTATACTGTATCTATCCCTAAAATTGATTTACAGTAATAAATTTAGACGAGTAGTTTTTTACAAATCATGATACAAATCACAAGAAAATTCAACTAATGGAGACAGTATTACAATGATAAAATTCTGTTACTTCGATAAATTTCCGCTACCAAGAAAAAAAAACATTTGTTATGGTTTATAACTGTCAGTCTGATAGTTAATTAAAATATTTTATATAATTAAATTGTTTTATTTTGTTTTTGGAATTTATTTTTCCAATTTACAAGGGAAGTTTATTTGTTTCAAATCTTACTGTATTTTTTTACAAATGAGAGTTAGTACAAAAAATTAGAAACATTTATATATTACTACATTGAAAAGTTTAAATACATAATACAATGTATAGTTATACAATAATAAATACTTTTGCTTATTTATATACTTTATATGGAACATACATAAAAAATTACATGTACAATACTCAAATTATACCTTTGACAGCACATTTTACATATGTTACTTAAAATTATAGTGACCGTTCAGTATCAATGGTAAATTTTAAATTTCTAATAACCGTGTTATAGAAAACAATTCAATAAATTATTAAACATATTTACGATAATGTTATCTCACCAAATACCACACAAAATCTCTGATTTTCTCAAATAAACTATTATTTTGAAACACTCACTATTTTACAGTTTTATTTCACTGTATGTTTAATGAAAGGAAAGTGCATTTGAAGTAGCGCTCAATTAATAAAATCCACTAATACACTAAAGTTTCGACTGTAAATCAGTCTTCATCAGAATATATTTTAATACCATTTATCACTTTGATGAAGACTGATTTATAGTCGAAGGTTGGTGTATTAGCAACTCCAAAAGTATTTTATTTTACTCATTTTCGCTAAACAACACATAACCTCTAGCTGCTGACATGGTAAAATGATTTATTAAAATAATGAGTACATACAGTATTAGTACAATTGGTTTTAGAGCATTCGATAATTATTTTATAATATTTTCACTGTCAATTATAATAACTGTCGCTGTCAAAAATAAAACATTTAGTTCCATAGGTAAACAGATTAACCGCAATTATTGTAACATATTTACCGAGTCATTAATTACTTGTAATAATGGGACTAGGTATAAACAAATTTGAATTATAAAATTTTTGCTAATAACATAATATAAAATTATTATATACAAAAATTCTAATATATTCATAATTAATTAAGATATTTCAGAAAAACGCTCAGATTTTCATGAAAACACCACTTCCGGTTGTACGATTAACAATAAAATCTAATCAGATCTAATCTAGGGTCAGAATGTTATATCCACAATTTCATATTTTTTTATTCCCTAGTATTTTAGTAATCGTTATGACAATTTCCATCCATGCATTCATCCACACACACACACACGGAAATATATCATCGTACAGCTATTAAAATCATGTTTTAGGATCTTCAAAACGTGCTTATCCATTGAAATCTCATTATCCGATTTTTATATTTTTATTTAGAGCTAATACTAACAAGTTGTTGTTCTGAGAGCACAAGTTCGAATCCTATCCACACTAGTGTTTTACGAGTCTTGTACTTTTCTTGTTCTTGCCTCAATCTTGCAAGTGATACAATACAAGAACACGACAAGAACTACAAATTTCAAAGCAAGACAAGGGAAGAAATTGTCCTGCAAGAATACTGCAAGAATTGCAAGATTTTCTGCAATTCTTGTATTCTTGCGTTTTTTTCTTTGGTAATTTAAAATCTAGATTTATTATATGGAGCTACTTCCTATAAATATTCGTCAACTAAATGAAAAAGGAAGAATATATTTTTAAAATGTAAAAACATTCATCATTAATATACGTATGAACCTACAAATACAGAAATGTGTACCCAATTATTAAAATAAAATGAAAACAGACATTTTCAACATATGTATGTAAATTTTATTAGAAAAATATATAATAGTAATAATTATTGAATAATAGTTATTTATGATATAAGTGTTAAAAGTGACATTTTATGAGTGAGTGGGGAAGTTTGAAACAAGGTGAAGCCGAGTGTAACAAACCCCACGAACGAAATAAAATCACTTTTAACACAAATATCATACCTACACTTTTTTTTTCCTATGACCCTAGTTATGTATTAGTAAATAAAAACTAAGCATTATAGAACGACATATTTGACAGGTAACTAGATTTAGTTCGTTTTTAACACAAGTGTTAAAAGTAAATTTGTTTTTTACTTTTAATTCGTTGTCAATGACAACGATTTAAAAGTATTCACTGTGTTATAAACTGTTATTTTTAACGTGCTAAGCAACCGTTAAAAAGACTATTTTTAACAGTGGTCGTAGGAAAATAATATAATAATTATATAAAAACATAGAACCAAGAGTTAAAGCCAAAAATGCTTTCTTATAACCAAGGAGGCTTTAGAAAAAAGAATTTCTACTTCTAAAAACGTCGTTGTTGTGCTAAAAAATATGTACATTGTATGCAGCTATACGTTTTCTTTGTAATATTCATTATTAAAGTTGTCATCACGAAGAACCCGATTGAATTGTACTTATTCTAATATGCAGTAAGAATGTATTGAATATGAAGAACAGTGCGAAGTGCAGGAATTTCAGTGGCAGTGGAGAACAATTGCTGACGGAGGCACGTGCGATCAAAACGCTCAATTGAGACCGTTCAGTTAGTTTATAACGGAGATTTTTTCCTAGTTTCTGTGTTAAAGAAACGAAAAAGAGAGAAGTGAAATATATGGATTGTACGTGATTCCTTTCCAGCCAAAAACATTTCAACATCTTTCCTGGCGATATTGGAATTCGCGATATAAATGATAGCCCAATACGAGTACGCCTTCCCTAAGTCAACAGTGTCCTACGAAACATTGCTGAAATATCTCCACGTCACACAACAGTTACTTACATTGGTTTTACTTCGAATTACATACTCTGCCCGCATTCTAAACCGTTTTACGTCAAACAAAAAATATGAAAAGAATTTCAAATCTCCCAGCACTGACACTGCGCATTTCTCAGATATTCTCTGGACGTATGTAGGCTACGCTTTTTCCTTCCTTGAGTACGTTACAAATCGTCCAAGCGCAGCTTTTCTTCTTTTTCATGCCTTTTTTCGGGTGGTGCACTCCGGAATTTGCAAACTTCTACCCCGCTTACAAATACACCATAAACATCAACTATTCTTTATATTACAATTTCATTTTCGTTGTATTCCTTTTGTGACGGAGGGATAATAAAAAAATTTAAAAAGATACTGAAATTTTTTAATATTACATATGCCGAGATGAGGTAGATTTTACTGTTGCTACTAGGTTATTTATTTGTGGAAAATAACAAAACCAAATTTTAAACATGTAAACGAGAAGGTTTGGATAGCAAAATTCAGAATTAAATATTGAATTAAGACAAATTAAATTATTATCAAAATATACAGGGTGTTCCATTTAAGTGTGCTACCATTGCTATCTCACAAACTATAAGAGCTACGAGGTTGGTTAAATTAGCAAATAACCACCATTTTACAAGACTATTAAAATAAGCCAAACAAATATTTTTTTGCTCGTAGCTCTTATAGTTCTCGAGATAGCAATGGTGGAACACTTAAATGGAACACCCTGTATATTGAATTCAAAAAACAGAACTAATTATTTATTGAATAATAAAAATATAAAATAATACTTACAAGCTCAATATTACTTATTATTTAATTACATGGCTACTGACTACAATTATCGAATAAATCTAGAACCGAATGATCGATTGATATTTTTGGGATACTTGGCCGCATTTATATACGATTTGTAATTAGAAAGGAAACTGTTATCATGAATATCAGTAAAAAAAAATAGGGTTGTAATTACAAAGTCATTACCAATAATTTCTTTCACTTTTTCGTATCCTACGGATATTCAAGAGAACAGGTCTCAAATTTTCCGTTGATCACAATTTCAAAATAACTTTGGGATGTTTATTATAAAAATCTCAAAGTATTTTATTTCCTCTCATCAGAAAATATGATTAATTTATAATTTAGCCACTCAATAGGTCCTAAGTTCTAATCACATATTTAGAATAAAATGTAAGATAATAAACGGTTTTATGATATAAAATAAACATTATTCTAAATTATTTGAAAATATGTCAAAAAAATGAAAATTATTGCAGTACTTTTTATAATAATGTTGTAATTAAGTATTATCAAATACCACTAGGTTTATTTAAGGGAACTGCAAGAGCATTTTCTTAAACCTCTTATTTGTAAAAAGTTATTTCTTTCTTGAAATTCTACCTTTTAAATTAAACTCTTAAGAGGATCATAGTTACTCCTGTTTACCCTTTCATTGAATTTTGTAAGATATTATTAATGACAGTATTTCGTACATACACTGGTGTATTTTTCATTTCATTATAATTTGCTGATACTCTCTTTCTTTAAAACTTTGGACAATCTGATCTTTTTTCACTTCCTTGTACGAATGTATCGTCTTTATGAATAATAAAGGTTTTCTTCCTCTTCCTCTTTTTCCCTGTAGTTTCCCACTTATTATGTCCCATTCTATATCTTTTTCTCTTATTATATGTCCTAGAAATGTTATTTGTTGTCTTTTAATTTCACTTAACAGTTCACGTTTGACACAAAAGCTTGTTAGTACAGCTCAATTTTTTACTCTATCTGACCATTTTATTTTTAGTATTCTTTTATAGAGCCAAAGACGATACAAGAAGACTTAGGCCTTCACAATTTTGAAGAATTAACTCACACCGCAGAAGACAGAAATCTATGGAAATTCTATGATCGACGTCTGCCTACGATATGGGACCCATGAATGAATATATGAAATTAAAAAAAAAATCGGTTTTCATATTTGAACGGAAATATATGTTTTGACTATCTCGCATAACTCAAAAATGATTATCCGTAAAATTTTGAAATTTTGTATATGGGACAGCTATAACATGTATTTGTGCACCTCCTTTTTTATTGCAATCGGCAGTGCTAAAAAGGCACTTTGCTCGTTGTTTTTTTTTTAATTTCGCATAACTAAAATATAATTAGCCCTAGAATGTTGAAATTTTGAAATGATTAGCCAGCCGTGGAATAATCTCACATTCAAGTGGAATAAGTTTAAATGAAGAGCAGCAAAACTTTGTATAATTTAGGGTAGTCATGTGGTATCCACATCAAATTTATATTTTTGGTAGTTCCGTTTTCTACTAGAAAAATTAGACATTACGAATTATTCCACACGTCACTTTTATCCAATCAGAATGCTTCATTCGATGGCCATAAGTAGTTTTTCAGTCAAGAAATTTGATAAAACCACAGTATCATAGTCATGGTTACATTTTGTTTATATCAAAAATTTATGCTTGAAATGTTCTCATTCGTGAAATAATCAAGCAAATACAATTCGAGCTATGAATTTAATTGGTAAAATTTACTCACGATTCCTTCGCTGTTGGGATCTAAATGTCATTTTTGGCACTCGTTTGTTTGTTACTGTGCAATAACCATTCGTAAATTTTTCCAATAAATTCATGACTTTATGTATTATTAATTAATGTACGAATATACATACATATGAAATCTATACAAATACTTTTTTTGACAATGAAATTTTTGTTTTTTTAATAAATATTTATACCGTAGTACATTGTTTTTATTTGTTGGGTACCAATTAAAATAATTGCATTGATTTGCGAGTGTATAGAAAAAAAAAACCTAATTTACTCATTGTATGTTTATTGTATTTCAGCTTGCATTACATATAAACAATATTTCATAGTCAAATAAATATTTGTTTTGTTTAATGACAGTTTGAAATACTAACAAATATATAGACATAACAAAAGTTAGTAGACGAAACTTGGTATATTGTTTAATAAAAGACTGCAATTCGTATTTAATATATTATTAAAATATAATAATTATAGTTTTAACGTGAAATATGTGTTTAATAAAATATAGGTCTAGGAACATCTTGATGAAAATTTGTAAATCTACAAACCACTTTGTTACATTTATTATTAAATGTGGTATTTTTTATCACATTTTTTTTATTATTAATATTGATTTTTATTAATAAAACATTCTAACAAAGAAAGTAAAATTGAGTAAATGATTTCTGTTTATGGTGAGAATGGTTTTACCTCATTTGACACTTCTTGTTTTCATTGAATTAGACACTTATTATATATTATATATATATATATATATATATATATATATATATATATCGTTTGAGTTTTACTATTTCACCCTTATACCACAGAATAGTTACACACAGAAGCGACACTCCGTGTCGGTACCTTTCATGTTCCTCTAGTCAGTTCTCTGACCTTGAAGCATTGTGTAGACCTTTAAATTTGTGCTCTTCCCCTATCTCTCTCTCAGATGTGAGGAAACTTTCCGATTTTAAACAATAAGCCCTTTCAATTTGTGCACATTCTCCATCTCTCTCTAATTTTCGCTTTTCTGTCTTACAGTCGCTTCTGTATAAAACTATTCTGTGCTTATACTGCTATGAAAGCAAAATATGTATAATAGAAAAATAGTTTACAATGAGGCAATGGAAAATAAAGTGGGGTCGTACTGTAGTTTGTTTAAACATTTACAACTCTGATATACATTGGTAGAATGAGTATTTTTAAGAGGTGTGTGATTGGTGTAACGTGAAAGGTAAACAGTGTAGAAATAGGAAACATGAGTGTGCGAAGCCATTGGCCTATTTCCCTTTAGCAGATCGCATCACATGAGCGATTGCGATTTCCTCTGGTATTAAACGCGGAGAGAATTGAATGTTAAGTCTGCTACGGAAATCAGTTGCATGTACGCCGGGGTATTATCCTCGGGAACATGACAGCCGCTGTTACGGATGGCGTAACGGGGATCTTTAAATTGCGAGCGACATGTCAACTCAAAAAGAACTAGATACACCAAACATTGATTTCCATGCATGCATGTTCTATTATATACAGGTCTTTGCTCAACACAAGTTCTCATATTTTATACAAAATAAGTTATAGTTCTTGTAAGAGATATTTGAAACTGACTCATGCAAAGTTAAAATTGAAAATATCTGGATTTCCGAAGTTCATTGTCATGCACAATTAAATTAAAAAATGTAATTGTTCCTTTAAAGAATTTGTCAGTAACTGATGTTACCTGATGATGATTGAAAAATCGAAACGCATCGTACCTCAACTTTTACCGAGTTTTGTATTCTGTGCAGTATCTATTATATTTGGTTTATTGCATCGAATCTTTTTTTACAACGACCTTTGCTCTAAACCTTATATTATATATCGTATAGGATACAATACTTACTGACGAGTTCTTTAAAGGAACAATTACATTTTTTAATTTAATTAAGAAAAGTTTACAACATTTTATAGAGGGTTAGGTATAGCTTAGTGGTCGGGTGTCATAAATTATTTCAAATCGGCAATTGGCTTGAATTGGAAAGAATTTAAAATATTTCTTACAACTTCATCAAATGAAGCCAGCATACATTAATTCTCTCCCTACAGTTTTATTTATATTTGAAGTAAAATATACAAAACATGTATGAAAATCAAAGAAAATATATATATATATATATATATATATATATATATATATATATATATATATATATATATATTTAGTGAAAAATGCAAGTAGATAAAAACATATAGAGTGACCAATGAAATTGTTCAAGCATGTGAAATTCCAGAACTATAAAAGATACGAAGTCGGATAAATTAGACAAAAGTTGCCTCATGTGGAGGATATTTTATACATATTATTGTTTTTACCAAAAAATGCATAGCTAACTAGATATAAACAAAAATGTTAATTTTTCAATTTTCGTTTTTTGCTTGTAACTATTTTATATCAATAGTTTAACTTGTTCATTATTCAAGCACGTTTTAACGACAAATTCACTGCAGTACTCAACATTTTTATTTCTTATACCGCTTTCGAGAAATTGATACCAACTTTCAATTTTCATATATGGTACTCAAAGCAGGCTGTGAGACCGATAAATAGAAGTTTTATTTCTGTTTTTTTATTAGATGTCCACATAATATCGATAATTTTATTAAAATTTACATAAATTAATTATGTATCTTTGCCAGTAGAATCGACAGAGGTTATATCTCGAATCATTTTTATGATACACAAAAAATCACACTTTTTTGAGGTACAACTTTTAGGTCAAAAATCTCAAACTAAAAGAGGTAATTAAATTCTTACCAATTTAAATCAACTTCAAAAATCGAAAATTTTACATTTGAAACCTAAAATAATGTTGTTTTAAGTTTAGCTGTAATAGGAAATAGTTTTTAGTTGTGCAAAAAATTTCTAATTTCCGATTAATCAGCATGAAATTTTGTTTTTGTTGGTAATGTAGCAAGTACTGTGCACTGAGGTTATTTTACTGGACCGTTATCGAGTTGTACCTCGCTGTAACATGTTCACGTCAATGTCATGTCAGGGTCATGCGCAGGAGGAGCAGGGTCGGGGCAGGGAATTCTTCTGCAGGCCAGGAATAAGTAATAATTAGAGTTGTGAACAGAGCAAATTAGAATCTGAAATGTATGCCATTAATAATACCAGCAAAAACAGAATTTAATAGCCGTTAAAATCTGTAATTTATTCAAAGATTTGTTTGTCAGACATTCCTTGAGATATAATCGACACAAAAAGATAAAATATGTCTTTCATTGTTGGGAATGTAAGCCTCGGATGGAAGTTTCAGTGCCGTTAATTCTGCCGTTTCGTCACTTTAATTGTATCATTATGGTCACCTTCCAAGCGTGATTGTCTGCTATAAATATGCACGTTTCGCAAACGTATTTCACTCTTACGGAACTTCAGGTTAGTTGCAAAATGGATTTTATCAGAAATCCGCTACAGCTAGAAACAATACATTCTTCTGGAATTCTTTGACAAAAATAACTAATCACCCATCTTAATTCTGAGCACAAATCTTCTAGCTTTTCTAAGCACAATATTTTATTTATAACTTATCCGAACACTACTCGCTCTTAAAGTCTCTTTTTCTTTTTATAGTGACTCCTTTTTGTCCAAATTTGACCAAAAAGATACCTTCAAACTAAATTAAATAGACAAATGAAAAAATATAACTTTGTACAATTGCTTCTGATTCACTACGAATTGTACATCTTTTAGTAAAACTATAATATTTATAAATTTGAGAGGCTATTTTTTCTAATGAATAGTTACTTAACCTACTATAAGGAATGAAAGTACATATAAGTAACTTTCCGAGGACTTTAGCAAATATATATACTTTGTGCTACATATTTTTATACTACTACTCTAGTTATTCGCCATTACTTATTTTTATTTGACATGAGAAATTGTCACTTTATAAAGAAATTCAAGCCTCCAAAACCAAATTTTATTTCACTCATTAAAACTTAAGAAAATTGTAAACTATGAATTCACAATTTAAATTTGTCGTTTAATTTAAATAAATAAAATAAAAACAAATTAAGTATTAAAAGTGAGGTAAATAGCATGAAGCATCAGAAGTAAACTAAAAAATTAAACATAAAAATTAATGCAGTCTACTTCATTCATGTGAATATTAACAAACAAGTAAATATTAATTTCAGAATTTAAGTAGGTTTGCAATTTAAGTGCTATACTTTGGTCGCCGAACAGATGCACAAGAAACTCCTCCCACTAACGAGTGCTAAATTTGAATAGAACATTGCTATTATTAATCCGTTTTTACACAGCTGCATGAATACGAACGTTGAGATCTCTGTCAAATATTTTTGTTGTTTTCATACGATTATCTTATTTGAAATTAATATTATAAATAGTATTTATTAAAATATTTCAAGTATTAACTTCATTTCAAATATAAACAGAATTGTTTCACATTTTGTTGACTTCTGCGTAGACAATAGTGCTCACTTTAGGCCTTGCCCATTAATTTAATTAGTGCATCTGTTCGGTGTTTCAAGTATAATAGTGAAAAATATAGTATATATAAATACTACGGTGCAGTACATTATTGACCAACACCTTGTACACCTCGCTCGCTTTGCGCCTTGGGACACAATTTTGCCGCTCAGAAAATAATGACAGTCTTCTCAACCTTGGTGTACAACATACTATTTTCGCTATGATGAAATATGACCCATTTAATAAAATAATTAATTATATGTTACTGATAAATTAAGTGTTGAATTATCTTATTATTAATATCATTTTCCTATAACTGTATGTCAAATTATTAAAATTCATCTTAAAAAAATGTAAGAGTGCGTGGCGTGAAAACTGTTTTATAAAATAAATTGAGAAAATGAATAGAAAGTAAATGGAGCTGATCAATATTGTAATAGTATTAAGCAAGAAAATTCACTTGAAAGATTACAATCGGCCGTTTTGTAGAGGAAAGGAGATTAAATCTAATTGTTTGGGAAAATATGAAATAGCGCAACACGAAATTGATTCCCATTACTGGGAACTCGGGTATCAGACTATAATGTGAGAAAGCTTTTAATATAATGACGATATTGATTCATTATGCTAACCAGAACTGAAGATTAGTATGATGCAATATGCAGATTCGTGAAATTTCATTCATCGACACCTATTATGAAATTATGCTCTACTAAATTCACACCGCCGTTATTTGACAAATTATCTGTCAACGCTTTTCAAACAATGGACTTTTCTCGATTTGCCATTCAAATTCCGAGCCCAATGCATTCAATACGGGAAAAATCTCTAATTGTTTATTGATCAATAAAAACAACAATGGACTGCAGTATCCACATCCACTCAGATAAATAAACTCTCAAAATAATCATGATTACAAATATCAGAAAAAAATTATTTACTTTATATTTTTCAAATGTTGTAATTAGTAAAAGTGGTATAGATTTATAAAAAAAAAAATGTTACCTTCCATGCCCCCGGATGTCAAGACGCAGTTCTGGCGTCTGCGACGTCGAGCGTCGCGAGCGTCTATGGTGCTCCGATAACGAAGACGCTTCATAGCGAGCCGGTTCATAGTGGCGGATGAAGTCATTCAAAGGTACCCCTAGAAAAAAAATATTAGTTAATTTACAAATTATTTTTTAACATGAAAAACTATTATGAAGAACATTATTTAATATTAAATTATATGTTTAAATTTACAGTAACTCAAATGTAGAGCATCATACATGAATAATAAAATTATTGTTTAAGTACAGCATACACACCAAAAAATATCGTGTAAAATTTAACACTAAAATTGGTCTATATAGGTCCACACCCATTAGTGAAAAAATTACCACGACAGCTTTTGGTTAAATTCTACTCCGGAGTTTGGTAAAATATGTTACACTAAATTTTTGGTACAATTTCACATTATAGTGTTTACAGTACACCGGTTTTATCTTATTTTACCAGTTCTAATGTTTCACCCATACACTAAAATAAGATAAAATACTCGTAAAAGTGTAAAATATTACAACGTATAGTGTATAATTTTACACTCTTTTTAGAAAAAATAATCCCAAACGTGTATACTCAAAATATTTGTACCAGTTTTAGTGTAATAAATAGCTTATACCGTACACTTAAAGGTGTAAAATTTCAATATGGTTTACACCGAATTAGGTACATTTATACACAAAATAGGGTAGGGCTAATAATAATAAACAAATGTAATTTGTACTGAAGAAATTAATTTATTAACAAAAATTTACATAATAGAACTTAAATAAATATTCTTTGGAACAATGTAACACTTATTGTTAAGAGTAAACAATTCTAGTGGTTCTTTATAAATTTATTTTTTCACTATATTTGGACACAACATACCTATACAAATTATCATCAAACGTTTCAGATCTCCAAGATAGTAATAAAGAAAAGAACGTTTTCTATACTAATAATATTAATAATATTTTGTCCGCCTTCTTGTATCATTGTTCACTTTAAATCCTGAAATTATGCTTATTTAAAAATATATGTATATACCTCTTGCAAATACGTTGATTAAAACTGTTAATTACCTCAACATTTGTATTTTCACCAATTTTTTTTGGATGAATAAATGTTGCATTAGATTGGGAGTCTAATTTTTGTTGAATATCAGTTTCTGGTAGTATATCAAATGGACTTGATTCATGTACTAATACTGAACTTAAAGGACTTGGTACTATTTCGGAAGAAGTAGATTTAGCTAACCTGTTACAAATATCTGCACGTGATGTTGTATTGGAATTTATTGTTAACGTAGAGGTAGATGGTGTATTTACTAAAAAATATCATTTTTAATATACTTTCTTATCAAAGTACTATTCTATATATTAGTGTATTACCAATGTCAATACTAACAAGTTCCTTTAGATTTGGAACATGAACTGTGCAATTTTTATTTGCGGAAATATAGAAATATAAAGTATCTTCTTCTAATATTTCTTCTCCTAAATTAGGAAACTTTTTTCGTGCTATAAAATTGGAAAAAAATAATTATAAACATTAAACAAATACCGCTTACTTACCCAGAGTTACAAAATCTTGATAATCTGCATTTTCTTTTATTACTGCCCACTTAATATAATTATTATTGTTAAATTTAAAAGGCAACACTACATATTTATTTCAGCAATTTAGTTGAGTTTATTATGCCTTTTTGCACGAATAAGGAAAAAATCTCTAGCGACGACATTTCGTTATCTAACCACGAATAAGAATGATCTCGCCTTATCATTACACTTGAATGTGTAAAAAAACACTATTCAGTGTAAAATTAATTACGTTTTATAAAATTACCAAATCATGTGTAAAACTGGATAAATACATATGTCATTTTAGTGTACATTTTATAGTATACACTAAATTTGGAAAAAAGGATAAATATGGTGTAAAATTACCTTCTTTCACAAAATTACATGTACTACTGAATATTTTTACACGCTTCATATTTTACCAGAATCAAAATTATACCAAAAATTGGAATTTACTAATTATGGTGTTGATTTTTACACTAACTACAATTACCACTCCGTTTGGTAACTTTACCACTCTAAAATTTTTTGGTGTGTACTCATATAAAAGTGGAACAACAAAGCATAGCATTATAAATGTACAGTAAACTCCTCAAAATAGAACGCAATTTATTATACATATTTTCTAAGGACAATTAGACATTTATAGCATTACATTTTTAATTATAATGCCACAGGAACTTTTGCCGGATAAATTTCTGTTGATCACGAAATCTTGTCACCTAATTTGATAAGAAAGCTATTTTCGAGTCAAATTGCTGACAGATTACTAGGTCGACTATTTAAACTATAATTTATTCGAAAAAAATAAAATGCTAGAGTATAATGTAATAATAATTAATGAAAATGTCATAATTGTAGTTCGTATTTTGATTTAGCTGCTAGGAGAAAGGTAATAAATGTTTTATCACTTGCAAAAAGTTACCTTCTTTTTATCCATGGATGTCTAATTTTGAACGAAAATGTTACATTTTTATGCCTCATACTACACACGTGCTGTTGTATCAATAATTATGACTTTATCTGATGTAGAATTTAACTTTGATATATGACCATGGAAAAATCGTAATAGTTTGAATTTTTTTTTAATTAAAAATTTGTTTATGATAAATAGTACATTATTACACAAGTTTTATAAGACGGTATATTGTTCTATGAGTTTTTTGGGGCAACGAGGAGTGCTCCAAAAACACGAATGGAACAATACGTCATATAAAAAGTGTATAATATACTATTTTTTATTGTTTTCTTCACTTATTTAATAAAAAACTTAAAATTTTCAATTAAAAAAATAACAGATTGTAATATAGGGATATATAAATGTGAAATATGGTAAATCTGTTGAATGAAGTGGGGCACATTTATCTGTCAATGTGTATTTAAAATATTATGAAAATATTTACAAATCCATACATTGTAAGTTATGAAATTTTAATATCCTTTTAAATTAATTTTGTTTATTCGGTTTTCATACTCAGAAATATTATAAATTGTATTAAAAAACATTTAAAATATTTGAGATTAAAGTGGAGTGCAGTTGGAAGTACCAATTTTGCAACAACAAAAATATCAAAAACAGTTTTACAATATTTTATCTTATTTAACTGTCATCGATATAATAATAGGGCATCTTTCAACGCAAAGTATAAAAACTGTATTATTGCTATTAAAGGAAATTTAATTCTCTTCTTTTAAGTAATGATTGGGAACAACTTTGATAAATGAATATAATTGCAGTGATAAGTTCTGAACTAGAAGTTTTATTTAAGAAAAGTAGGACATTTCAAACTGTAATTATTTAAAATTTGCTTTTTGTCTTTTATGAAACTACAAATATGATTAATAAAAAAAGAAGACCTTGAAATAGATGTATAAAATTAACAAATGTCAGAGTCAGGAATATATTTTATAAAAACTTTTAAAGTTATAATAAGTTTAGTGTAAGATTGTGTGTATGTACGCATGACGTGTATTAATATGTAAATAGATCAACTATTATGTAACAACATATTTTCTTTTCCGCAAAGTTAATGTTCTCTGACATATTTGCCTATGCAGAACAATTTCCGGTGTTTTTGTTATAATATCTTTTATTCCCCCTCTGCAAAGGTCAACCATCCGCCATTACATAAAATTCGCTGAGTGAGAAAGTCCTTGACTTGAACAAAGAACATAACAATCCATGAGAACGAATTTAAGAACAATACCCTGACATTTGCGTCTTCCCTGGTATAGTAAAAGTGTCTGTGGACTTTTCAGTTTCGTTGGAAACTCGCTGGCAGAAATCACACGTCGCTAAGTGATGCAAGAGCCTTGAATCGCGGTGATATTAACGGCCGGTTACGCGAGAGCCCAGCGAAAGTTCAATTCAGACTAATACTCTCGAGACTATTTCTTTCTACATAAATACACTTAAGTATGTCACTGAGTGCTATGGATTCTATGTCATTGCTGTATGCGAATTTATTTGTTATTAAACTTTGTTTTACCTTTTAATATTTGTAAGAAAATTTATACAGTTATTTATTTGTTATATGTGTTAGTCATTGACGTTTATTTTTAGATTCAATGAATAAATAATTATGCATAAATATACACTCGTACTTACGTATGTTTCTAGAAAAATGACCATTCGTATAGTCAGAATTTAAGAAAAAAAATAGTAGAAATAGTTTAATTTATATAAAGATTATAACATACTTTTAATTAAATGAATTTTTAATATTTTAATTTAGTTGTCAATCATTTATTGCAATTCGCTAATATAATTGTTATTAAACTTAGTTTCTCATTTAGTTCTAAGAAAATATATACAATTATATGTTTTTTATACATGTTAGTCATTGACGTTTATTTTTAGATTCAGTACATAAATAATAATGAATAAGTATAAAATATGAACTTACATACGTATGTAGTTTAGAAGATATATTTTAATAAAATAATTTTTAATATGTTTACCGGTTTCAAGATATTAAGTATTTGTTTACATGTACAAAAGTAAGCTGGTAACTAAGTCATAACTATATATGTACGGTAATATTATTTCCATCTGTCACCATGGCTTTTTATCAACCCATACAGAATTAATGTTATTAACAATATAAATAAGAAAATTTTATAAAATAATATTTATTAATAACGTCTACAATTTCTGATATCGGTATACTATTGATCAAGCAAAGAATCTTATGAATCATATCATTCATAAAATATCTTAAAATCTTCTTCAAACCTACATCTGCGTAATTTATGATATTCATAACAATTCTAGGTATGTTAATGGCTAAAATTTAGTTGTATTAGTAAATAATTTACTATTTATTGATTTGTAAACTATGAAGTTTTCAAAAAAAAAAATTCTACAACAATTATATTATATTTGCGGAATGAAATTGCAATAAAATCGTTACTATAAATATTGATAAATCTACACTATAAAACTCTATTTAAATAAATAGTTGAAACTATAACTGTGGTACCTTATCCAGGCCAATTCAGGTTTAATAAACTACTTCTGGCTTATCTAGTAATAGGTATTTATCAATTACTAATTATTATTTATTTAAAAAACCATTAAATTATTTTTTTATATATCGCTTATCTGTAATGGTGTATAATTATGGCTTAGGTGCACATATTGTTCCTATACTAAAAAATACATATAAGAACACAAATAAATATATAATTTATATTATGAATTAATCTCAAATACATACCATTTTAAACTGATTATGAAATATAAGGATAATTTAAATTTATCGGCATTTTTTTAAATTTTTATTAAACAACACAATTTTAGTATTTTTGAAACCTGATATTATTAGAAAATATTATATAAGTAGAAAGATATACCTTAAGACAAGAGGTAAATTAACCAATATAAATTTTTTGCTCATATCTAGGGACCTATAGATTTGTCCAGGAAAACTAATACATCATTAAAATGGCCAATTAATGCGACAACTTTGCTTCAATTTAACGAATTTCGTATTTGTTACAGTGCTCGAGATGCCAATGGTTAGTTTTATAAAAAAGACACCTGTACATAAGCAATATTTTGCAATATGCACTTTACGAATTACTTCTGTTGTTGAAGTGATTACGTTAATATTTTGTTGTTGAGAACGAGTTTGTGGCAGGAGGAAATTTTTAGCAGCGACATCGTAATCATTTGAAAATAAAATATTAAAGGCTGCATAGCAAGCTGAAGGCATTCGTAATAAAGTATGACGAATCCTCTACGCTCATAACACCAACTTATCCACAAACAAGTTTCCTCGAAGGACAGTGTCAAATGGCGCGACTCACAATGTGGCGTGGCAGGGACACTGAGAAATGCTTTGTTTACGGCGCTGTGCAACAAATCACGTCTTCATGGGCCGGCAAAATTACAAGCAGGAATGGATTGTCAGATATACCGCATTATTTCCTTATATTATTAAAACCTAACTATGATACCATGGTATTCACATATTCTATAACAGAATAAACACATTCTGTTTCAGAATAATATTCTGTCACAGGCAGACAAAGTTCTCTAGTTTTTCATTGTGGTTTTTCAAAAGGCCATTTTTTAAAGAAATTGAAAATTAAAATTAGTCTTAAATATAGTATAATGATGTAAAAATTATTATAAAATATTAAATATTTATAAACAAAATTTGAATATTAAAAAGAGGGCGTGCCCCTCTGACTGCCTATGACTTGGTAACCCGAACGGACCACGGAATCTAACATCACTAAAATACTACCACCTCTACTTCTGCATTGTTTCTGTTTTACACAAAACAATAGTTATCTTTCTGAAAACTATCGCTCGGGTAATGACATTACGATAAATCTTTATTAATTTATTTCTGATGTATTATTAAGTTCTTAATTTAAAGGATAAAAACATGTGTCTAATATTTTTATTTGAAAAAGAAAACACATGACAGATTGTTTTGGTGTAAATTTGGTTGACATTGAAATGTCTGTACGCATCTGACAAAATTGTCAATGATTTTTAAAGGTTGTTTCGTGTTCACATACATAGTTTTAAAAATGGAACCTGAGTAACCTGCCAAATGTACATTAATCTAGATAGATGATTTTTATCGAATTAATTTATATCCCCTCTCTAAACCTTTGTTATTGTTTTTCTCCAGAATTAACAACAATTAAGCGATTTTAAAAAATACGGGTATTTTTATTTTTTCTACAGAATCATAAAATGGAAGAAAAAAATATGGTCATATTCCCCATTGTCTATTTGCATAATTCCCACAATCGTGGATTAAAGTGTAAGAAATAATTTTTCTCCGTATTTGCCAATACTGCGCGTGTGCTGTGTGGATTATATTATTTCTCACAGTAATTGCCAACACTGCGCATGCGTCAAGGTAGGTACTCTTTGTGAAGTTGTCTACGCCATATTGTTCTTTATGTCAAATAGCTTTCGTGCATGTAATTTTTTCTATTACGTTTAGCTGTGTGGTCGTAGAATAAGTATAGTGTACTACTAGTGCAGAATCACTTATTTCTCACCTTGTGTGATTCAGCACTCGATTTCACAATTTACTAATATGGGATAAAGCACTTTAGAACCCATTTTTTTAGTGTTAATTCTTTTACATTAAAATAAATTCATTACATTTCTAAGTTTATTTATTAAACATTTTACGATAAACATTATATAAAAGAAAATTTTAATTAACATTGTTTTCTTATTGCTCTAATTAAGAAATATTGAGAGTATTTTATAGACCAGGGAATCTTCTTTAAAAAATTTTCATTATCTTTTAAAGTTGATTTTTCAACAATTTTATTGAGTTTGTACAAGGATTGTAGGATATTGATATTTAGTTAACCTTCTATGTTAGATGACTTCCTCCCTTTAAATAACTTATGATTCTGGCATTTCTCTGGCAATGACAAAGTATCCACCGATATCTAAGGATAAGGATAAAAAAAGTTTTAATTGATGTAGGTCATATCCGGACAATTAATTGAAACCGGGATATTTTCCTGGATATATGATGATTCGGGACAGTGCACTGAAATCTAGGATTGACCTGCATATCTGAACCGTTTGGTAATACTACATATAAATATCTTTTTCAACGATCTCTAATATACATAGTAATTTTTGTAAAAATTATAGGTTATCTAAGTGACATTTTACCTACGGTCGTGTGTAATATAGATACGCCGATCTCACAGTTAGGCAATTTTTGATTTATCCAAATTATGTTAGCAGTATAAATAAGACAAAATAAATAATTTAAAACATTTCGAATAATGAGGAAATAAACAAGAAATGTTTTACATATTATTGTTTAATTGGATTGTAAATAGTTTTAATTTATTATTTTGGAGTTGACAGTTTGACATAATTGTTTTTATGTTCTTTTGTTCTTTACTAGTAAAATGTCAATTATTTTAGGTCATTGTGTGATCTTGGTGTGATCGAAATAATCAAATAAAGGTCGTAGAAAAATTATAGTACATCATTCGATTATGGAATTACAAAACACGTCGCTTCGCGGCTCTTGGGTAACTATTCCATTTCGTGCGTAATATGCAACTTACAATAATATGTAAGATATTCTAATCAAGAATTGTAATAGAATTCGTAGTGTTCATTTGTTGAAGCATATTTAAAAAATACACTTAGTTTATCCAAATTTATTATAAAAATATAGTAACGATCATTTACATTCTTTTGAACATCATCGTACTTAATTATTTATTCATCAATTTATCACTTTACATTAATAAATGTGTGGATAACCAGTGCACACTTGTATTTTTTTTGTAAAACTATCTCTAAATTAAAGTAATGTTCGGATGTAAATTTCTGCTGTTCTTTCGAATGAGATATGCGCGTTTTATCCATGCACGATTTGTAAATCTCAATGATCAAAATAAAGTGATAGAATGAAACAAGAGAAAAACACATCGAGGGTGCAATGGAGGGTGAAAAAATTGTGAAATTCGGGGTGAAGGCGGGCAGTCGTGCGCATCTCAAACAGGGCTTGCATATATGTTTAATATCGGAAGCTTCATATGCGCCCGAAATTCAAATGTAGAATACAAATATGTTAAAGACTGGACGCTAAGGTCGCCAGATACCAACCGTGACCTGCTTCTTTCTCTCGGTTCCTCTGCATTGGGAAACAGACCGAGGCTACGGTCATATTTTATGGAAATCAAAATTGTATTGGACCAATTCAAAATGCCTGGCCTTTATTCATTTATTTCAATGTTTTCTCATACACTTCAAATGTTTTCCATAAATTTTCTACTTTTCATGATTAACTCAAACTAAAAGTAATTAGAATAATGAATTTGATGAAGTCCTCCAGGTTTTTCTGCAAGATGTTGTATAGTATTAAAGAATTTGATGGAATGCAGAGGAACTATTCAAATAAATAGTATTGAAGAAATATTTTTATCAGCGATTGATTTCGAATTGTTCTAATCCATCCTCAGTCATAGTTTTGCGTTATATATTTAATACTTATACCACAACAACATATTAATCATCAATGTTCGCACCTATTAGAAGAATTTTGGAACAACAAAAATTCCCAATAGGAATTCTGTGTCACTAATTTTCCAAACAAAAGTTTTCCTTAGTTTTACTTTACAGCGTAAAAGTTATCCTAGTTTTTATATAATACTTATATTTTTATATTTCGTAGAAAACCAATAGTAAACAAGCAATATATTAATAAAATCAAGGATATATCAGCACAGGTGAAAAGAAACATAAATAGGCAGTGCCGTAATCAGAAATAATTTCCGGCTTTTAAGTTAAAATTTTTTTTGTTATATTATACTTTATTGAACATTTAACATGTAAAGAAAGTATATGGAACTTTAACTTTGAATGACAACTACTATTTTTTCTTCAAACGTATATATTTTAAAAATAATTTTTTGCTGCCAACTTTATCCTTACGTTATCTAGTTTTATATAGTGACATTTAGAGTGATATTACAGGTTTCTATTGCATAAGTTATTTCTTATTCACTGATTATACATAGTTGCTATGGATACTTGTTTGTTTTACTTTTACTCCGGCGGCGTAAAAGTAAAAAAATTTACTCCGGCGGTGTAGAAATTAAACTCTAACCAGGAATAGGACGTCATAGAGGCCCGCTTTTTTATTTATTTACATTTTATTGCAATTTTGATATCACTATTTCATCAAAATAATTTCATATATAATTAGTATGTTTCGATATTTCTAATATAATACCAGTATTGATACTTTTCTTTCCATACCGGTATTTTCGTATCGATATCAATCTTCTAATATTTTACCATTTAACCCAGTATCGGAAAATTTTAATTTATATATTCAAATAAAAATGTTTTTTTTACTATTCATTGAATGAAACTAACTTTTGTTGTTACTTCTGGGAAAAGGTTATTAAACTGTTTTTCTTGGTGTTTGCAATGAACAAAAGTGTAGCATAATTGATACTTTGTCAGTGTCTTATGTTCCTATAACTTAATGATGAAGAGAACCTTTTTTTATTGATTATTTAATTTAAAAATTATTATTGTTTTTATTTATTAGTTTGCTCAAAAGTTTAGGTTTTATTTATAATTTGGTTAAAAGTTTTCACTTAAATATTAATGAATAAAAAAACAGATACTTATTTTGTAATAACACCTCCACCAATACACAGCGTCTCGAATTTCAAACTTTGAAAACCATGAAATTTTTTACTTGCAAATTTGGATTATCAACCTAAATCATCTGCAAGGGATCTACATATTATATTGGGTTCCGAACTACGCGGACAAGACATATTTTTATTTGTGAGGCACCGATGGACTGATGTTACATAGGAACAAAAATCATATTTCCTGTAAGTTGCGAATGAGTTCTTTACTGAGTATACAGCAAAGCATTTACGGATGTATTAAACTAACAAATTATCAGCATCTCCATGGATGCAGACATCGCTGCACCCGCATCGTCTCGTCCTATTCATTAACATAGTGTTGACGTATCGAAAAGCTGATGATATAATTTGCATTCACGGTGCGAGATAGCGAAGCGAAATTGTCACACAGACAAGTTCCAATCAATATGACGTAATTGTTAAGTGGATGCAGATACCGCACGGTAACCGAGTTATCTGCCAAGGATGCTGTATATGCAAACAATTATGCGCCAGATATTATTCGCTCAACACATTCACAGTCATTGCAAAACTTCTTTTCCAATAAAACTATTTAAAATAAATGATGCTATTATAATGTTCCTTGAAGATTTCGAATTAAATAATGACAATGATACATAGAACACAACTAGGATTTAGATATCGGTGAAAACCAAAACGGTTAACCGTTTCTTTTGTTCAAATTTCGAAAACCGAAATCGCCGGTTTTTTTCGAAAAACCGAAAACAATTTAAATTGTTAATAATTGTATTTTTCATGGCTACTTAATTACCGTTTAAATTTTTTTCATTATTAAATTCATTGAAGTCATAAAATAAAATTTTCCTCGCCTCCGCCCTATTATGACTAGTATTACAGAACTCAAAATCGTCCAGAAATTCTCTGTTTGCCGGCCTAGGCCAGCAAAATGTAGGGATGCCAAGTTAAATTTAGCATTACATTCTGTCAAATTAAAATAATGAATCGTATAAAGTAGGCAGATTATACGCATTCGCACATGCACTTAACGGAGCACCAACTCACACGCGTTGAGGTCGTGGATGCTACAGTACAAAATATCGCATAACGCTTCCAATGATTCCAATCATAGCCACACGTAACTCGTAGGGAGTTATTGGGATTGCTTTTTAATTCAGCAAAGAATATTTTATATTTTTATGTTTAACAGCCTTTATAACTAGTTAGCGTTACAAAATATAACTGAAATTGAAATTTTATTTAAAAGAAATTTTGGCTCAAGTCCTTATAAAGAAAAATAAAATATTATAAAAAGTGAAAGAAACACAATTAAAATAGTAATACTGCAATAAAAAACAAGTTCGACATTTTTACAATAAAATTTTTGTTTCGTACCAAAAGTATATATGTATTTTAGTATTAAAATAAAAAAAGCCAATATTTGTTTATAATTTTTATGTTGTTATATTACCGCACGCCACTGGCATACAATAACAATGCCCTCCTTACCATATTTTGTAAACTAATCTATTTTTGAACACTTTCTCACAAATCCAGAATGACCATAAATTAGGTATGTATCTAAAATTGTGTCGATTATGGATGCAAAATCAAGTGTCCAAGCGCTCAGGTCTACAGTAACATATGGAAAATATTACATATTATTACATATCAGAGGGAGGATATTGTGTACAATTACTGTTGTAATTAACTTCATGTTAAACATAGTTATATAAATAAAGCGTAATTATCGCCAACTCTATTATATTTAATATCGCTCATGAAACTGTAGTATTGAATTTCGGAAATGAGTGTAGGTATCTTCGAAATAAAATTATCTAAAGGATTTTATTCACTGACTAGCGGGGCATTATGTATATTTATTTCGTAGAAAATGGTTATCGGACGTCTCAGGTACTTAGCTTGCATAGTAAATACAGAACTTGGCTCAGCGAAATTTGAATTTATAATAATAATAATAATAATAAAATTTAATCCTAATATTATTATTCTTCTTTCAGGATCAACAGCAATGAGATCCCGTTACAAATTCTGAAAACGTGGTAAATGAAATTTAATATTTTATTAGACAAGAAAAATGACCTTTAATATTACAAGCGATGTTTCCTTGCCAGTTTGTATTGCAGTATATATTTTACCTCCCACAACATATTTAAGATAGTAGAAAGATTATGAAAAATCTAAAATAATTTTTCAATTTGAAAATGTTTTGTTCCTCATTTGAGTTTCGAGCTATCAGCTTGAAAAAAACTAATAAATTGTTGATGTTTGCTAAAATAAATATATTGTTTAATTTAAAAGGATACTAATATGATTTTTTGAATTCTTAACTTCAAATTATAATAAAACATATATTTTTACTTTTTATTAATAGATGCAACATAGTCTTATCTTTCCAAAAGGTATTAATCATATTAGGTTAGGTCATGCTAAATATATATTATTAATATCAGATTTTTTCTTAAATTTAAAATGTTTTAAAAAATATATAAAGATCAATAAATGAAATAATATTAGCAAATAATACGAATATATTGTACGCATCACTTTTTTGTAGGCGATAAATATTGGGTATTTCTTAGTACGGTTATCTCGTAACATTAACAACAAAGTATATAAGTAAATGATGCTGTAAGAATTTGCAATTTAAAGTGCAGAGTGATAGCAATTTGATCCAGTACCTATAGCAGTGATTACCGCGTCTATCTCTGTAGTTAGATGTAGATAGTTTATTTTATACATGAACACAGAGTTCTCAACTTCAAAGACAAACAGAGTTGAGAGAGAGAAGATAATCTCGTATGTATTTAATCTTCCGAAGATTACAGCTTGTCACGACGGATATGTGTCTTCTTGGTTCATGAGGAACTCGGCTCGGGGGTTTCGTCCCCTGCTAAATTCACACCCCTTAATATGGACAATCGTATTATAAGCTCATAACTTCCCTTGTATATATTTATTCATTATTACATATATACAAGGATGTATACAGGATGATAATTATTGCTTGAATGTTTATCGAGTTTTCACAAATCTGCAATGGGGTTCTATACTATTTTTTTCCGAATGAACAGAATGAAATAAGAATATTAGTGAAAACGCGACTGAAAAAGATTTCGTGGTAAATGATATATCAAATTTTGACCAGAACAAATTATTAATTGTACAAGGTATTGGTTATTTTTAGTGTCCGACCAAAGTTTCGATTTCGGCCAGTTTCGGTCAAAAATGCTACTTTCGGTCGCAGTTTCGATTTCGGCCAAACATTGGTCTTCGTATTGTCTGACGCTTTCGAGTTTGTTCGGAACGGTTTCACTCGCCTATTTTTTTCTTTATTTGTTCATAGTTTTATTTTGAATGTTATTTCATTTTTTTTCCTTTCGTAGATATAATTATTATTTTATTATCGTTCTTCTGATGCTTTTCGTACAAATGTGACAAGTGCAAGTTGAGATAAGATCTCATTAATTTAAATTGTAGAATTATGGACAACGACTTATTGCACAATTAAAAAAGAACCTGTTAGTTAGTAACAAATACTTCTTGTACAGACTACTTATTTGATTGTGATTATTTGTGACATATGTGAGCTGGTGATTGATAACTAAAGCCTTTATTTCTTTAGTAAAGACAGTAGTCCGTATTCCGAGCTCACGTTTGAGTTGTTCTGTTAAAAGTGACGTTTGGTCTCATAAGATTATAATATAAAATCAGGCTTCTTAATGCGATTTTAATAAAAATTTAACTACAGGAGTTTCGGCCGAAACTAGAAGAGGAGCCAAATATTCGGTTACTGTTTCGATTGCAGCTGAAAATCGTATTTTGGTCGACAACTAGTTATTTTTATATTCATATAGCTAAAATATGTTTTTATTAATTATATTTGTATTTGTATAGGAATGAATATTATATTATTAAGGGTTGTAGACCAACTACTAGGTAAAACTGTAGCCCCAATATATGTACGAGCTAGCTGGGACGACATAAGACCATTAGCAATTAAGTCCGCTTAGCAAAAAAATGTAATTGAAATTTATTAAAAAAATTAAATCGAAATTTTTTATACACTTTTATTTTATTTATTTATATTTAACTTAAAGTTAGTTATTAAACCAATTATTCGAAATGTCCTCCATCTGTCTGAGTACGTATTCTAGCCTTTCCTATAATTGAAGCTCTTTGGAGCATATCGGGTTGGGCTCGCATGGATGTAGGTACTTGCAGTCATAATTTTATAAATTAATTTATCCCTGATTTGGACGTTTTCCAAACTAAACTGTTCATGTGTCTCCAAAGCTAATAGTCGAGAGGCGACGGTGGCCAGAGAACTGGCCTTTCTCTTCCAATCTACCGGTTAGAAAAGTTTTTATTACGATATGTAACATTTTTACCCCTCACTTCAATAATCATTTCAACCTTTTTTGACAATGAATTTATTAGTATTTTCCAAATTTCTTTAATGACTTTATTAATCACATTTTCTTTGGTAGTACATTACGAATCATATTGAGCAAAGAAAATATGATTATTGAAGTTTTTTTTGGTATGGTTTTATGATATTGGCATCGAAAAACAAATACATTCAATAAAAAGAGATTTAAAAAGATTATTAAAACGAAAGGAAAACATGAATAGAAAATACTGCACCTTAATAATGAATAGGTTTTTAAGTAATATATTTTCTCAGTAGCAACAATTAATTGCTCTAAGGGTGATATTTTTAAAATTAGTAGAAAAATTTATTCATGTGTCATCATTAAAATGTGTAAAGGTGATTTACATTTTTTAATTCGCAATTAATATTGAAAAAATGCAACTTGGATTCCATCAAGAAAAGTTATAAATATGTTAATATTTTAGTTTAAACGTATAATTTCCATGCATAGTTTGGAGCTGCAAAGCTATAATTATTCAAATTCTTGCACTGTTGGTGACGGCTCGACATTTTTACAAATTTATACCATAGCAAAAATCAGACTAGTTTGAAAATTATTTTCCCATACTTTGCTATATCAAAGTATACGGAAACATAATTAATAACATTCATCATTTACAAAAATTAAAAAAGAATTTTTAATCTTTGAAGTAGTTAATTATTGCAGAAATTCAAAATAAGATTATGATTTAATTAAATAGCAAAAGTAGAACAGGAATTCTTTATTCAAAACAATCAGTAGATGTAATTGTATTTCTCGTTTCAAGTAGAGCTTCATACTTTAATTATTGCTGCATACATAAGACTCTATGTCTGTACCGTTACTTTAATGAACTGCATTATGGTACTGATAAAATAATACTGCTATTACGTCGTATAAATTGTGATGCAGTTTTCCAAGCTAAATTTTTGTTTATATTAATTTTCAAATATAATTATTACAGTAACATATATTTATTTTGTAATTTTCTCAATAATATGCGAGTAATAAAGTATTAAATTTTTTAAATAGATAAAAGAGGAACAGAATACGATAAACCCAGTGAGACAATCCAAGTTTGTATGTGGATTAAAAAAAAATTAATAACACTATGATACTTCACAAAATACTTATCTACAGCTAATTATCATTAGTTATTGAATACAATTTTTTGTCAGATCATTTTGAATAGTCAAAAGTCTATTTTATTGGCGACGTACACATTAAAATTAAATAGCAACTAGACCCCTACCATTTGCGCAACTTCGAAACTGAAGCACGATGGTTGATAGTAGGTAGACGTTTGAACAGTAGGAACACAAAAGGGCATTTTGTCTAGTCAGATAAACATCGACGTTTTTGAATAAAAAAATAATAATTGTCAAGACCTACGAAAAGTATACACCTTTGATTGATGAAGGAAAGCATGTTACTGTAGAATTAAGTAGTGATGTGAACGGTGAAGTACAGTAAAATTGTTTTTATTATTGTTTATTTGGGAAACGGTTTCGGAATAATAGCCGTCATCAGCCCACGTAAGATTATAAAAAAACTCAAGAAGAGTAAAGCAGAATCACAAAACATGGTAAAATTCTAAAAAAATATGTATTTTTTTTTTTTAATTTCTTAAAAAGTCAAAAATTTTAATTTTGAATCACCAGAACAAGATGAAGAACTGTTCTCGACGTTGGAAATCGAATCCCGAATCTTTAAAAAAATAACACGATATTGTTTTTTTTTCAAACATAGAAAATAGAAACATAAATAATTGAAAAAATGCTCAAAACTATAAAAAAATTTAATAGTCAATTCTATTGTTATGAAATTGAGAATCCTGCATTTTCATTGGTCTATTTTTGACAGATGACGAAAGCTTAAAACAATACTTTTGTCCCAATTCATTTTTGTTTCCGATTCTACATCATACACATATATTTCTTTTAAGTCAGAAATAAAATTCTTGGATACAAAGTTTCTGTCTCCTATAAATTTATTATCTAACATAGATCTTAAAATACCTAGCAATACGTAATAAACTGTAGGTATACATATATTTAAGAAATTAAAATATTACAACTAAGTAATTTTCTGACAACATTTACACCCCGTGGTTTGAAGGCTTACTTGTAACATAGAGACAACATACTTGGCATTTGATGGTTGAATGTAAACTTGAACAATTTTGCTAAACAAGATCGTCATTAACAAAATCCCCTGCGCGGCACAAGTTTGCATTGTAATCCGCTGATAATTAAACATCATCTTCAGGGCAGTGAAAGCTCACACACACGCAACTTATGAAACCGGCGGAATTACAGGGCTTTAATAAACAGCACAGCTCCGCTCCCGTAATGGGATACCTTTACGATCATGTAGCAGTCGTCAAACAAATTATCTGCCGCGCGACCAGGGGTTGGGGACGCCTGGTCTCTGATCGAAGATGTAATTATCCGCCAGATAGGTAATAGATTCTCAGGAAGGGATGGAATTTCTAAACAGCAGGAAGCGGAAACCAGACTACTTCCACAGATCAAGCAGATTTGCTTTCAGCACGGTTAATAGCTCTTCGGCTCACAAACGCTTCATTATTACTACTATTATTAAAAATATAATAATCGTTATTTATTTCAAGTACCACACTCTTAACTGATTTCGACAGGAATTGCATTATTTCTATACTTTTAATAAGGTATGTGTCCATATAAAATTTCGTATATAAGTCATAAAATATAAAAACTAAGCACTATAGATTTTCATTATAATAATAACAACTAAAGTTTTCAATAATTATTAGTAATTTAATGTTCTGGAGAAGGGATATGTGACGTCAGCGTGGTAGGAACGTGTGAAAAGGCAGATATACTGTTTCTTACGCTTCCAGTCTATCTTTCTTCTTTCATGATTCTACTAGTGATAGGTCACGGGAAATTTCCCGTCAGGAATATTTTTATTTCCTGGAAAAATTTCCGGGAAATTCCCCAAACTCTTTTCCCGGAAGTAAATCCTAAATTCCATTTTGGAAATTTCCTGGAATATGTGGGAAAATTCCCGGAAACAATTATATGATTTCCCGGGACTAAAGGAAATTCACGGGAATAAAAAGAAAAATTCCCGGTAATAAATTTATGCAGGCGAAACTTTACCGATATGTTCTAACCAGTCCCGACTAATTTCAAACAGTGTTAATATTCTAATAACTTTATAACATTATAACTAAAAAGGAAAAACGGAAAAATTAATTCTTAATAATTTTATCTACAGCAACACCATCATTTATAATATTTTTAGTATTAGTAAAGTGTTAGTAAAGATTAAAAAATTTTATTTAATTTTCTTTAATTTTTATGAGATAAAATTTTTTGTGTTCCTTTGATTTCTATGAGAAAATTTATCATTATTTTTTCTCCAAGAATTCTCCGGAAAATAACTCTAGAAATTCCTTAGAAAATTCTCCAAAAACTTCCCTGGAAATATCCTGGGAAATTTTCCGAAATATTATTTCCCGTGAATTTACCCATCTCTAGATTCTAACACGCTGACGTTACCCAAATTTATAATAATTATTCACCCCAATTCTGTAAAGAAGTTGTTAGCTATTAGTAACATTACTAAAAATTTTAACCAATAGAAATATTTGTAAAAGCTGTCATTTTCATATTTTATTTAGTGTCTACTATTTTTATTGGCTAATGTCGTAACGTTGCTAAGAGCTACTAACTTCCTTACAGAATTGGGGTACATGTCTCGTAAACTACGAATAATGAATCGATTAAAAAAATAAGGATATTTTATTTTTGATCTAGTATCATCTCATGTATCATATATTATTTAAAAATCCAAATTTGGTTACATACCCATTCTTGATAATACATGTTCCAAACAACAAAAAAATGACATTGACCTTTCTAAATTTTAATACATGTAACTGTTTTTAAAAAAAAAATAAGTGGGCTGCACAGCGTAGAAAACTAACTTTACCGATTTCAGGATATTAAGCTTTTGTTTATATAGATAAAAGTAACCAGGGTAACTAACTCATAATGGGGTCCTCTACTATTTTTGTAAATATTTTTTTTTAAGACACATGATGAAATTTAAAAGCAGTCGGTGATATTTACAACTCGATTGTTTTTCATTAAGTCAAAATTAATTTTTAAATTTACTGTGACATAGAAGTACAGATGAAATTAATCTCAAACATTGGGACTCGCGCAAAACTGTTTAACGTGAAACGTAGGATTTGTTATAGTTATGGTTATGATTTCCATTTGATTGACAGCAATATGAGCAATATATCAAAGCTTTCAATTTGAAATGAAACCAACAGATATAATTTTGAGGTTAAACAATAATAAAACTCATTTATAATATTTATAATATGGGTAAGTTTGATGTTTTTAGAGTAATTTTGAACTTTATTTTTTAATTATGTGTATTTAAAAAGAAATCACAATGTGACAATTAATAATGACGTAAATTTGACAACCTATGTTTCATTTTAAAGTGAGTGCTTTGATACATGGCTGTCAGTCAAATATGAAGTCGTAACAACGGATATGGTAAATCACATATTTCACGTAAAAATAAACTCACGGTATTTCTCTCGAATAATTGTAATCAATCAAGTTACAGTATTTTTGAAATTTCAACCAATGAAATGAATATCAGTGAATATAGTGCACATGTGCATAAACCGGGTATATTTGACGTTCATTCAGTATTTTAATGTCATAAATGCCGTTTGTATGACAGTTCAAAAGAAATATTAAATATTTATAACAATAATTTACATATGTTTAATGTGAAATTGTTCTCCAGAAATATTCTACGAATAAATCACATGTGCTTGACAAATTTATCAGCATATTCAGGTATTTCCCATGCACTTGTGATATAACTAGTGAATATTTCCCTCTGAAAATTCAACCAAGGAAAGTCGAATAACAGTGAATATTTTGCACATGTGTATATACCTGGTTATACTGCACATTTGTCAAGTGTTTTAATGTCATAAATGACATTTTTTATATAACAGTGTAAAATAATTATTAAATATTTATAACAATACTTTATTTATAATTAATAGTTGTGGCTAGGAACTTAAACTTATTATGTTGAATATATTGGGGTAAAGCTGTATTTTTTGTATTTAAATTTAAATACATACTGAAATACTAAAAAAATCGTAAATATCATATGAGAATTGCACTCATAGAATGAAAGACAAAAATAAGCTGGATGAATCTGATTTTTTGTGGGTTGTCTTTGAAAATTGGGGACGAATAGTCACTCAGTTCATTGATTGAGAAATATTTTGTAACATCTAAATGTATTTTAGTCCCTCATAATATCGAAATAAAAAATCCACTTTTAATTTAAGCCATTACAAAAGTGTTTTACTCAGTTAACGATTGTGGAAATTAATTAATAATAACCTAGTAAGTAATATGAATATATTTATACAATTTATGAATGCTTTTCCTGACAATATTAGATGTAATTCCGAGACGAAATAATGTGATTGGTAATTGTCAATAAGGTGCATGTACCCCGATGGTGTTTATAGCCCGCGCGGGTTGATTTCCCGATTCCTATACTCGCGTCTGGTTCACTTTCGCCCTCATGGCAGGGTTGCCATGACGACACGGTCACCCGCGTCTCGGCCCTCGCCCCCCCGGCCCCTCTGCCGCCCTGCGATGCGCAAGAAATCGACAAGCTTAATAATTCGATGTGTTTTCCACACGACAACGACAGCCGAAATGAAGTATGAGGCTTACGCGGATTCCGCACGAGTAATTAAAACAGGGGAAGATGGAAAGGTAGATAGGGGAATTTTAATGCAAGGGGTGTAAGACAAGTGAAATTTCAATTTGGACACATGTTTTCGGGGGTTGTATTAATTTCAGTTTTACTACACTTTGAAATTATGAATTTGTCACAATGAACATTAAAATGTATAAGTCTCCCATTCATCTTTTTACCTAAATGCCTAAATCAATTATATTGTTTGAAGGCAATATTTATTTATGTATTCGAAAAAAATTAACAAGTTCACTTACAATATATTACATATTATAAAGGCTATAACTTTAAATTTAAATAGTAATAGAAGTTTTTCTTATAAACCGTCTAAAATGAGATCTTTTTTTGTATGAAACTTTATATAAATTGAAAAGCAGGTGTAGTTTCATGAAGCCTTAATTTTTATTTGTTAAGCCGTAATATTTTTTAAGTATTGTGTGACATATACTTATATGTTAAGATAATTCGGTTCTCAAACTGTGGAGTACACAAAAAATTTCAATTACATTAACTTGTTCTATTTCAACTGTAATAAATACATATAAATATGTTTTAAAATGACTGTTGCGTTCCTTGCTTGGAAAGATGCATAAATATTACGCAATTTAATAAAATAATTTATATATGATTACTAATATTATATATTATAGTCCGAGTTTTGATAGCCACTGGCATGATTTTGCTGTCTATGTCATTCGACGTATCTCTTATTTCTATTTCGTGAATTTTTTTTCACAAATTTTTCCGCTCAGTATTTAACAACTATTTTTTCTAAATTTAGATTAGCCCTGAAATATGCTTTGTATTTTGTATTTAATTATGAGCTACAGACTAAATGTCATACATGACGCTGACAGTAGGGTTGAATGTATCAAAAATTTGGAATTGTGTAGATGTGTGAGACAGAAAGGTTTAATATTGTGACGTAGATGTTATGGGCACTAAAAACTCAAATAACTTATAAACGATTACCTTTTTTTAACTTTGATAGTTCCTATCGTACAAAATTATGGTTTGGATGGACTATAAGTGTTCAATTTCCTAATTTGCTACTAGGGTGGAGGACCCCATTGAGTTAAAATTCTTCAAAATTTTGTCACAAATTGCACTACCCGCCTACGCTTGAATAAATTTTGTTTTTCTAATTTTGACATTTAAAGTGTCATTTTAAAAAATTGTTTGACTACCAGCATAATGTCTAGGAGTAAATCTATTTAACAACTCACTTTTGTCGAAAATAATTGTTTAAATGTTTTTACTACGGGATCAAATTATTATGAAAATTCTTAAACGATTCATTGATTTATGGGGTCGTATAAATGCTGAAAAAAATAATTTCAAAAAAAGTTACTAATAAATGTAGCTGCTTTCGACGAGTCCTATTTCTGATTAAATTTAATATATTTATTTCTGTTTCTCCCTGCATATTGACAGGTAAAAATATATAGGTACTTAAGTAATACCAAAGTGCCTATATATTTATTACATTAGCTAATATATATTTGATGCAATTGAAGTGATAGAAACATCAACAAAATAAATATATAATAATAATAAAAGATACATTGATGTTTTTAGTGAAAATTTTTCGTGTTTCTACTTGCTGTTAGAATGTATTGTGTACATTGTTGTATTATTTTCTTTCGCTTTTGCTGTTTAGTTATTGGATTTTACGCTAAATGAACAATGAACTTGTAAAATTAAACACATACATTTACTAATCAAAGTTTACATTTGATTTAAATGTGGAAACCGGTGGAAACATTATAATAAATCTACAAAGAGCATCAAATTTACTTCCCTGAATTATGTAATATTAAATTTAGTCCAGTCTGTTTTTCAGTTATTACAAAAACAAACAAAGTTTCAATTATTTATAGCTGTTTGTTTTTCTTTGTCGATAAAGTTTAGAAATTATAAAGTAACTACTTTGTAAATAATCTACAACTTCTTGGAACTGTTTCTAATGATACTTTATTAGAAATTCTTGTTTGGATCACTTCATATATGATAGAATAACATGTCATCGCAGACATTTTGACAAGCAACAATTACAAAGACTATAATTATGCAACCGTACTTCTGTTAGTTGTGACTTTTTTTATTAATATTTAAATATGCTGGTATGGATTTTAAATGTACCACCCCCGTACTTTTATGTTTTTATTAAATTTGCGTGAATTAGGCTTAGAACAAGGCCCCAAATTGAAAATAAACTACGCGAAAGCTCCGGCTATAAAGCGAGCTACTCTGCGTGAACCCCTACAAGATCAAAGAATTATGAAACAAAGCGTCGCGATTCCCGGGGGGTGAAAAGGGCGGGGTTGAAATATCCCGTCGCCGCCTCGCGAGCCATCGACCGGCGTTTGTTTTGGTGCGGTCCACCCTGTTTGCTAAATTGTAATTGATGTAAGGCTACCGCGATCTCATCACGTGGGATTGTTTAACGCCATTCATAATCACGGGGGACCAACCCTAATTTTTTTGTTTATATTTGTCCCATGTGCTTCAAAATCGTTTAGGCGTAGACCTTTTGCAAACTGTCGAAAAATTAGTTCTTGTAATTTCAGACATGCATAATAGGGACATCCCAAAAAATGTTCATTTTTTTTTTCGTGGATGGAATCTGCAATTCTTTCCATGCCTACTGTACTAAAAATTATCCCAATATATAATACTTTTCATACATAATTTTCTTAAAACATATTTTTGCTTCAAAGTTTCGAGACAAAGGCATTTATCATACATAAAATGATAATACGAAGGTCAAATGTAAAGTTAAACGTCAGAGTAAACTAACCTAAAATTGTATAGCTGTCACAGGAAAAGTACGCAATGTTCTAATCGTTACTGTTATATGTAGGTACATATTTTGTTAGTGTATGAATGAGAGCCCGAATTTTTTATTAACGAAAAAAGTAACCCTTTATCTTTCAACATCGAACTTCCATATATAATACCACTAGGGAGTAGAATTTCACCGGCAATTTTTTCCTTTATGATGACGATTGATTGTTTTAATGAAATTCGAAACGAGTTTGAGAACAGAAAATTACAAATAAAATTCAACAATTGAAAATTTTTCATAAGGTCAACCTGCTTGATGTTTTTGAAAAATTACTTGACTTGACTTAAAAATCAAGCTTTTCTTAAATTTACTAGTTGACTTGACTTGATTTTCTTAGCTACTTGACTTGTCATGAAGCATACTCAAGCTACTTGATAAGCAGATTATATTTTTAATTTATTACTAGAAGTAGAGTAAAGTGAGGGGGAATTGGGAAATAACTGATGTGAAGTGAGCAAGAGATTGAGATACCTAGTGACATTTCATTATATTGTAGTTATCACTTACTGTAGTACGACAAACTCCGCCATTTTGACTCCAAAAATTGCTATTCAACCATGAAATTACGAGATGCTTAAAAGGAGGTTGTTAAAAATAAAAAGTCATAAATTGTAGATATTTTTAATTATATCTTTTATTATTTTACAACAGCACGCATAGTCGGGCTTTTACTGTGATGTATAATGCGACAAAAGGTTACCAGGCATTTTTTTAACGAAATTTATGTAGAAAGACAATATTCCAGAACGGCTCTAACTATCACAAAACCCACAATATTTTAAGTGATAATTTTATTAGAAGTCTTTTGTGTGTCTGTGTATATTTATTTTCTTATTTTATATTATTTTTGTTAACAAGTTCCAGATTAGAATTATTTATGATTTAGTATTTTAAATAAAAGTCTTTATTGAAAATCTTATTGTGATTGTTTTAAACTAAATAATAAAATTGATGAAAAATCAAGTAGTCTTGAAGAAATACTTGACTTTTCAAGTACTTGACATTTTACTATTTGACATGATTTGAAATTTACTTACAACTTGACTTGAGCTTGACTTGGTTCCAAGTCAAGTCAAGTCAAGTAGCTTGAATATCAAGACAAGCCGTGAAACCCTAATTCTTCACTTTAATAATATAGACAGACATTCAACCTAATTTTGTAAAAAAAATGGTTGTATCTAAACAATTAAGTCTATTAAGTCCTGAAATTAGCGCTGCAATTTACACTAGTGAAAATTGTTAGTGTAATTCGAATGTGATTAATTCAGTTCACCAAAATACTTAAATTTAATTAGATTACAGATTATGAGTTTAATTATCTATTAAATGCTTCTATTTACGTGGTATACAATGGCGTGATATATAATTGAAATTACATGCAGATAAAACATAAGCTAGCTTAGTTTAAATTTCATCCAAAAGAAGTTGTATCATTGTGATGTGTAACAACAAAAATGTTATAATTGGAAGTTACTTCTCCGTAAAGCTCATTAAATAGTAATAAATGTACACTTTTTTATGCAATATAGTTAAGCTACAAGGAATATAAGTACATAATAATATTAGAAGAGGTATATATAATTAACTTCAAGTAATGTTGAAGTATTTTTAAAATGTGGACCACTTGATAATTCAAATTTATTTATTTTCAATTTTTTATAGTTAACTTATATTGTTGTAAAACCAAATATGTATGAGATTAGAACATTTTTCATTATTACCCTACTAATAGGACTATTATTTTGGATAACGTTTCATTGTCAATGATAGTTAAATAATTAAAATTATCAGTCACTTTCGATTTAAGTACGTTGTAGGTGGCACGAAAAAGATTATTATAATTATTTTTCGTTCTCATTACGATTACTTCTTTGACTTTTAAATCCTTAATATTAGGTCAGGCCTAGATAAAGGGGCGGGCGAGACGGGGAACCATAGAAAATTGTCGTCCTAGGCACCAAATTAAAAAATTAAATATTTTATAATATCGATAATATTTTTTATTTATATATTTCATATTGAATATTTGTGTATAAAAAAGAAAAACTAAAAATTGTTACATATTCCACTTGAACTGAAAAATGGTAATGTCAAAGCTTGATCTGCAAGTTCGATTTGAATTCGTATGCTCGTTACGTTCTAGAACATTTTCCTGGTAGAGGAGTTAGTATTGCATTTCGAATTTCAAAATATTTGGCAGTATTGCTAATAAAATATATTATATTTGTATAAATTAAATTATTTATTATCTTTATAAATATAATTCTATTTTTGTAATTTTTTTTGTTATAGAAGCGTTACTCTTATTTTTATTTCCAAAACATTATAATTATATTATACATTACGTTATTGGATAAAAAGGACACCAAAATTTATTTCGACCGGGGCGTCCGAAACTCTAGACCCAGCTCTGTATTAGGTCAACAATTTTCTTAAATGACAAATTTCAGATCAACTGCTTTCCTGCTCAATAAAAATTATACATCAAATATCCATGTATACTATTGACATGTTGATCTAATGTCAGGTTGCTGTGTATGGTGTATTCATTTATTTATATTTAATTGTTTTATACTCAATTCATCTTTTCGATGAAATTTTTTACCAGTACTAATAAATTTAAACTAAATTGCGATAAAATAAAGGACATTGTCAAATTAATATTTATTATTTCCATGTTACAAATATTATATTAAAATTTATGATCCCTCCGTACGACATGAATAATTTAAAATGTGTTTCAATTTATATTTATTCTGTTTTTTGCTCGTGGTTCGTATCAATGCAAACACGAAATTTGAATTTGTGACGAGAGTTGTCGCTCTTTGATGTACACGCAGATTTCCCAAATATTTTAGTTCAAAATTAATTTCATATCCGCAAAAAATAATAGATCAATCGGGCGAACGGGCGTAATGGCTCCATAATATTTTTATGAGCCTAGATGAAATCAAACACTGTGGTCGGATGATTTCACTCAAAATTTATAAACTGTAATATAGAGTTGATTAAAAAAAATGTAATTATTTGTGAATGTACCTATATTTCTATCCAAAGATTTTCAATTTCAAATATTAATAGTTAATTAATGTAATTACTACTTTATATATGCAAAATTGTAATCAGATTTTAAAAAATATATTTTACTATTATTATTTTCTTAAGAATTTACGTAAGACAAGTTATTAAGTTATCAGTTTAAGGTGAAATGTGTTTCTTAAAAATGAGCTAAACTGAGATTTTTCGAGAAGTAAAAAGAAGTACAATTGTAGTATTTATTCGGAACCATAAATTTAAAACGTTATAAATTTTAAATCGACTATATTTTTTATTTACTAATACAATATCTAGTGGCTAGGAAAATCCTCAGACGGATTTTTTACAGTAAAAAGGCGCCATAATAAATACATAATTATTTAATGTAAACTATTATATCTTAATTTACAGGACGTTCATTTTCCTTTGTCCACTATTGCTACCTCGGGAACCGTAAAAGGTATAAGTTACTTAAATTAGCAAAACAATTTCTAATTTACAACACTAATTCCATGAGTATGATCTATACTCTATGTTTTTTTTTTAATTCTTCTTTAAATATTAGTGGAAGAAAATGTTCTGCTTAAGTCAAGAAAATAAAATCAGAACAAAAATCTCGAAAAGATTTGTATCATTCATTGATTGGAGGTAATATAGCATCAATTACGATTTAACGCTCTTTTGATTTTTTTAATACTTTTTATCATTATTATAAATATAAATAATTAAGTAAGAAATTAAAATTTGGTGCCCCTGTTATTTCGGCGCCTTGTGCATTAGTACCGCTCGCACCAACTTTGTTGCAGCACTGAGTATAGAATTACTTTTTTAAACCAATGATTATCAAAATGTGGGACCAACTTCCTTATTTTAAAATGGACCACATAGGTATTTTTTTATTTCATTATTCTATAGAGAATTTTATTCTGAATTCAGTGGTTTTAATATTTGCGTACCCCGAAATTATATTTTTTTAACTAAAATAAATAAAATACGATGAAAACGATGGTACATTGTTTCAATAATCAACCACAAGGTTACTAGGTAACTCCACATCGGGAAGAAGGCTACAACATTCATCACTTCTATCTACTTCAGCTCAGCTTAGTTGTGACAAAAAGAACGGATCAAAAACTATACTAAAATGTACAAGGAAGGCAACTATTACTATAATAAAAAATACAAAATTACAACACTAGAAAGAAGAAAATGATTAATCGTAAAGTTTTGATGTTAAGGGTTTTGACTTTGGACGAATTAGAAGGAGTAGGACTAAACCGTGTGAGGATTTTTGAATGAGAAGTGATTTGTAAGTTGATTTAAACGAAATCAAAGCTACAGCGACTTTCAAATCGAGTTAAAAGGAAACGCTCAAAGGTCCAATGATCTCCGTGAATCACGTAATGAAAACCTGTTTGAGGCTCACTGCAATTTGTTCCTTTTGGTCGGCGTAATTTCGAGAAGTTTAGTTCATTGTTCGTACAAAACTTACATTTACCTGCGCTAGTAAATAACATGTATCCGTTTCATTATTAGGGCGCAGTAATTAATCTCCTGCTAATTACGTTTTGTTTAAAACAAGAGCATTGCTTCTGGACAAATAAGGAACGCGCCAAATTAGAACAAACAAGGTTGGCGCGGACAAACAAACAAAAAATTACGCCTAATGCGAATTCTGGGTCGCCAACCTTCCCAACAAATTTTCCTTGCTTCAAGCACATTGATTGCACAACTTTTAGTCATCGTTACTTTTAATATTTCCTAAAAAAACCCAATAGTAAGACAGAAAGAAATTAATAAAAAAAAAATTTATGACGTAGCTAAATAGGTAAAAAAAAGAAACAGTAATAGTGATGTCCTTTAGTGAACACAAACGTAGGAAACAGTGCTATCTAGTCTAGGATGCGACGTCACAGATAAATAAAAATATTTAATAAGTTATAATCATTTTTGTATATTTATTTTAAAATTGTTCTTTTGTGAAACTGAAACAGTAATAACAACAATAATATTGTAAGTAACTCTTTATTTCCTTAACTTGAGTTAGGATATTGATTCCATTATTTCCCTGGTGTAATAATGAGATCATTATTGCATGCGAAATTAAATTGGAAAGTAGGCACATTAACACCTACTAAAATAGAATATTTAGTTATTATCAGGGTTGGTCCGATGTAAATTATTTGATTTAAACCATGAAATAAATCAACTGATTAATTTAATAAAAATCATTTATATTCATCAAAGATAAATAAAATACAAATTATAATAAAAAAATTATTATTTTCTACGAAACTATTAATAATTTCCAAAATATGTTCTGTTTATTATAATATCTTCAAGTTAAACGATATTTTATCATTTTAATTGTCATATAATAAGTATTTAAATGTAAGTATAACTAAAAGTATTTTTGTTATTCTGCCTAGTATTATTTACATGAATTATTTTGATTTTGTTAAAGATTTCGTTTTTGTTTATGAAATATAGTGTTAACATTGCTTTTAAAACAATTAAAAAGTGGAGTAACACTTGGATAAATTTAATAATTTAAAAAAATCATGAATTTTGCCAAATCTTGTTTTATCATCTTTACAAATATTAATAATATAGTTATTACATTTATTAGATTTACTCGTATCTTGCCATTCAAAAAACTTAAATGACAACTCTATTTTATTTCGTTTATCTATTTATAACAACAATTTTGTTGTAGTAACTTAGTCACACACAAAATTAAGCAGTAGAAAATATTTTGTATAAAATACATAAGGAAACTAGGTGGTTATTTAACTTATGCTCTTATAAAACTCGCCCGCGTCTTGTTTTGTTATTTTCGCATGAGTTAAACAACCCCCTTTGTTTTCTTATTTATTACATAGCTATTACCGATATTTACGAATAGTTGTTGCGTAGAAACATACAATAGAGTGTCAAAAATGGCATTTAAATAGCGATCAAAACTGGAATGATTTAAGTATCATTTTTTGATCCGAGGTGTCATTACTTTATAGGATAATACCTTTTAACCGAATAAATTCAAAACTCAAATTATATTTGCATGACTATTTCACGAATGGCAGCAGTTCAATCATTATAACCCTGACGATCATCCTATGGTTCTTCACTAAAACACAGTTGTCGTCTATCAATGTAGCATTCTGATTAGGTGAAAATGACGTGTTTGGAATAATGAATTATAAATAATAATGTCCATACATCCTAACAACTGTGGAAATTACTATTACAATTTATTAGAATATTAATACAATCATCATTTCTTATATTTTATTAATACCAGAATTTATTATGATCAATAATAAAAATGAAATTAAAGGAAAAGGAAATGTATTATGATGTGTGAACATTTCAATTATCGTAATTTTTCCACATCGTTAACTGTTATACAAAAACGATTCCATTTGTTGTTAAATGTCACTTCATACAATGAAATATTACACAATCCAGAAGACTCTGAGAACAAAGAGAGAAAAGCTACACGTATCTCTGACATTATACAGGTAAACAAATGTTTTTACGAAAATCGAGTTTCGCTCATGACGTTTACCTTAACAATGTGTGGTTAGAAATGATGTTTATGTATGATTTAAAATATTCATTATTAGTTCCGTGAATTAAGCTGTGATGAATTGTTTCTTCACAGTTATTTTTGTGAATTAAATTCGCTGCATCAAATAAATATTTTATTGTCGGATTTGCTTAAATTTCATAGGCCGCTAAGTCGTATTTGCATCTTATAAATTATGGATCCATTCTAATAGAAACACAGATCTTGTACTTCCTATTTCTTAATCCGCACAACGTATCACTTTCTAAACTTACAACTTTGTTAATAAAATAACTATTAACTGGAACAGTACGTTGCTAATTCCTTCAGGAAATCCTCAAAAAGCTCAGGAAATATTCTGGAATATTTAACAGGAATAGCTTAGGAACGATTTACAGCTTTTTAAAATTCTTTTATTTAAAAAAAAAATAAAAACAAAACATTTTCTTAATAATTTTTATCCTTTATTTATATTTAAGTGTAAAATATAGACAGCTGTTTGCTGATCGTTTCTGATGTGACTGAGTTTGTTATTGAACAAATCCGTTGACATCCGACATGCCAGCTGTTTTGTTATTCGCCAATTTCTACAAATTTCGGAGATGAAGTTGTTCCTAACTTTTTAACTTGAGTTGGAATTGGTGTAAAATGAAGTCTGTTAGCTTTTTGTAGTTTTTACTGTGTGTAATATAGTTTAAATTGGTTGGAAACTGAAAGAGCAATCACTTTGTTGCTTGGCTTGAAGATGTAGTTAATTTTCGAGGTAATCCTTGCTTTAAAGTTTAAATTGTTTATATTTTTGTTAAGTTTAAGTAGACAATAAAGTAATGTTGTTCACAACAGTGAAAATTGCTCGAAAATTGAAATGGTCAATGGTCAATCAATAGTTTTGTTGTAGATTTAGATTTATTCGTTTCCTTGTAGATTTTAGACATGGCACAGAATGTTTATTTACATTTAAATCTGTAGCCATATTTTAATATAACAGAAAAACTATAATATTTTCTGTAATGAAAATCAGTTCAATATTATAATGGTCAACCACTTATTTATCTTGAGGATTTAGTTATCATTTTCCTTATATTGTTTTTTATATATGAATTTTAGCTGTACTAAGATTTTAATACAACAGAAAATTTGTTGTTTTCTTTAATGAAAATCGCTACTTATAAGGCTCAATCCCTTTTTTCGCTTACTTATGTACTTAATTGTTTTCGTGTAGTTTTTAAACTTAGTGAGAGGTATTTATTTACTCAAAACATTTTAAACTGTAATCAGATTTTAGTATAAAATAAAGATTGACAAGTTTTTGCTGTGAATATTTTTGACAAGAAGAAGATGTAGTTAATAGTAAATTCCTCGCAGATTTTAAACTTTTTGAGTGATACTTTTGAAACATTTAAAATTGTAATCATGTTTTTAAAATAAATAAACGAAATTCACTACTAAGTACTGTATTTTAAATTCTAGTTGTAAGATAGTAATGTAGCCAAGCAGTTTAACATTTGCTTTTAATATATGAGTAGTTATTTTAAGCTGAGTTTAGTAAGGAGTACTTCTAGTACCTAAACTGATTTTTTAATGTTAGTAAGAAACGGTTGTGATTATGAGTATAAATGTACCTATGAGTAGTTAATTCGTTGATGACTGTAGACTAGTCAGAGGTAGTTGTTGTAAATTAAGTTTAATAAGGAGTATTTCTGGTACGCTAATTAATATTTGGCTTTACTTTGGGATAAGGTTAGTAAAAAACAAATAACGATTTCGATTGTGCAGTGCATGAGTAGTTAATTTCTGGAAGACTTTAGTCTCAGTTAGCGATAGTTTTTATTTATAAGTTGAGTATAATGAGAAGTACTTGTAAGCTATTTGTTATTGTGAGGTAAATAAATATATGTGTAATTCATTGTTGGAAGAACTTATACTCAATCAGCGATAGTTCCTCAAGAAAACATATATAACATTCAGGAAAATATATTATCCACACTTGTGTCCACATCTGCAACTGACCATTTCTATCTTGAGGAAGACTATTGAGTAATCGAAACCTTGGTTACTTGAAATAAACTTTTAACACAAGATTACTGTCCCGATTTTTCTCTTCTTCAACATTAACAATGAGTGGTAAGCTGACTGTTGTTTGGCGTTACTTTTGGGTAACGTCAACATGAAAAAATAAGAATTATGTTTATGATTGTGACATTAGATCCAGTCACCGGTAGTGCTTGAACGTTGAGTTTAATAAACTAATACTTCCAGTAAGTTGCTAGTTGTTTTGCTTTATTTTAGTGTAGTTCCAGTAAGAAACGGTTGTAAGATGTATGTGTTGAAGTTGTTAAACTTTGTGAGGTAGATAACAACTGATTGTGAGGTGTATAGATGTATGAGTAGTCGATTTCACCAGTCAGATGAAGTTCTTGTAAGTTTAATAAGAAGTACTTCTGGTAAACTTTACTTTTAGGTAGCTTTATTAAAAAAGTAAGTCAGTATGAAAGAAATAAAGATTGTGATTATTACTTCAGATTACTTAAACATTAAGCTTAATAAGGAATACTTCTAGTAAGTTGCTAATTGTTTTGCTTTATTTTGGACTAGTTTTAGTAAGAAACAACGATTGTGAGATGTATATGTTGATGATGTTAAACTTGCTGCGGTATAGATGTATGAGTAGTCGATTGCCCTAGCCAGATGTAGTTTTTTTAAGTTTAATATGGAATACTTCTGGTAAATTTACCTTAAGATAGTTTTAGTAAGAAACAACGATATGATAGTGAGGTGTGTAGATATGTGAATAGGTCGTTGTTAGAAGAATTTAAACTCAGTCAGCGATAGTTCCTATAAGTTGAGTTTAATAACAAGTATTTCTCGTAATCTTATTGTTGTTTGGCTTTACTTTGGAGTAATGTTTATAAGAAAGAAATGATGAAGATGTATGTGTGGTTTACTGTAGTTTTGGTAAGTTTTAGATAGACTTGGTGAGATAGATAACGACTGATTTTAAGGTGTATAGATGTATGAGTAGTTGATTTCACTAGTCAGATGTAGTTCTTGTAAGTTTAATAAGGAGGTAGTTTTAATACGAAACAACGATATGATAGTGAGGTGTGTAGATATGTGAATAGGTCGTTGTTAGAAGAATTTAAACTCAGTCAGCGATAGTTCCTATAAGTTGAGTTTAATAAAGAGTATTTCTCGTAATCTTATTGTTGTTTGGCTTTACTTTAGAGTATTGCTTGTAAGAAAGAAATGATGAAGATGTATGTGTGGTTTACTGTAGTTTTGGTAAGTTTTAGAAAGACTTGGTGAGATAGATAACGACTGCTTTTAAGGTGTATAGATGTATGAGTAGTTGATTTCACTAGTCAGATGTAGTTCTTGTAAGTTTAATAAGGAGCTAGTTTTAGTAAGAAACAACGATATGATTGTTAGGTGTGTAGATTTATGAATAGTTCATTGTTAGAGGAAGTTAAACTCAGTCAGCAATAGTTTTTGCAAGTTGAGTTTAAAAGAGTATTTCTCGTACGCTGATTGTTGTTTGGCTTTACTTTTGGGTAATGTCAGTATGAATGAAATAAAGATTGTGATTGTTAATTTAGACTGCTTAAACATTGAGCTTAATAAGGAGTACTTCTAGTAATTTGCTAGTTGTTTTGCTTTATTTTGGAGTAGTTTTAGTACGAAACAATGATTTTGAGATGTATGTGTTGAAGAGACTTGGTGAGGTATAAATGTATGGATAGTTGATTGCACTAGACAGAAGTAGTTCTTGTAAGTCTAATACGGAATACTTCTGGTAACTTTACTTTGAGGTAGTTTTAGTAAGAAAGAACGATGTGATTGTGAGGTGTGTATTGTTAGAAGAACTTAAATTTATGTAAGTCAGCGATAGTTCTTGTAAGTTGAGTTTAATAAAGAGTATTTCTCGTAATCTGATTGTATATTGGATAGTTGATTGCACTGGACAGAAGTAGTTCTTGTAAGTCTAATAAGGAATACTTCTGGTAAACTTTACTTTGAGGTAGTTTTAGTAAGAAAGAGCGATGTGATTGTGAGGTGTGTATTCTTAGAAGAACTTAAATTTATGTAAGTCAGCGATAGTTCCTATAAGTTGAGTTTAATAAAGAGTATTTCTCGTAATCTTATTGTTGTTTGGCTTTACTTAGGAGTAATGTTTATAAGAAAGAAATGATGTAGATGTATGTGTGGTTTACTGTAGTTTTGGTAAGTTTTAGATAGACTTGGTGAGATAAATAACAACTGATTTTAAGGTGTATAGATGTATGAGTAGTTGATTTCACTAGTCAGATGTAGTTCTTGTACGTTTAATAAGGAGGTAGTTTTAGTAAGAAACAACGATATGATTGTCAGGTGTGTAGATATATAAATAGTTCATTGTTAGAGGAAGTTAAACTCAGTCAGCAATAGTTCTTGTAAGTTGAGTTTAATAAAGAGTATTTCTCGTAATCTTGTTGTTTGGCTATACTTTGAAGTAATGTTTATAAGAAACAAATGATGAAGATGTATGTGTTTTAGATAGACTTGGTATGAGTAGTTGATTTCACTAGTCAGATGTAGTTCTTGTAAGTTTAATAAGGAGGTAGTTTTAGTAAGAAACAACGATATGATTGTGAGGTGTGAAGATATGTGAATAGTTCGTTGTTATAAGACCTTAAACTCAGTCAGCGATAGTTCCTATAAGTTGAGTTTAATAAAGAGTATTTCTCGTAATCTGATTGTTTATTGACTTTATTTGGAGTAATGTATGTGTAGTTTACTGCAGTTGTGGTAAGTTTAGGGGTAACCAACTCTTGTTGATCAACACGGTCACGTGCTCACCTGGCGGCCGCCCGCTGGGCTGCAGCGGCGTGGCGGCGAGGTGCGCCACCACCGCCAGCGCGACGACACACACCCCAACCCCCAACACCATGTCACAGAGTCACCGAGTCACTATCTCACGTCACACAGGCGCTCGCGGAACGCGCTCATCCTACCCGCTCCCGCCACGGCTGCACGGACACTGAGCGTGAGCCCGCTGTCCGCATGGAGCGAACTCCGGAGAGGGGCCGCGCGTGCTCAGTAGGGGGGAGTGTAAGTGCGGGTTTGCTCAGGTGATCGGCAAAAACGCACTTTAAAATACCTTGTTGAGACTTATAGACAACTCCTTTTTAAGTGACGAAGTAATATTTATGTCAGAAAATACCTTCTCTATATCTGCATTACAAAATTTAAATACATTGTTTTGAAATTTCCATCCATCGGTCACAATTTATTTCTTATAACAAAAACGCACTTTAAAACACCTAGTTGATACATCGAGCCAACTTCTTTTTGTCTGATGACTGAATATTTATCTGAGAAAAGCCTTTCTCTATATCTGCATCTCCAGCTTCGCTGTCATGATCTAAATATCATTTTTGACACTTGTTTATTTGTTACTACGCAACAACTATTTGTAAATTTTTTCAATAAATTCATAGCTCTTATACATTACTTTATGAGAAAAGACCCTCTCAAATGCATTAAAAAATTTAAATTCTTACTTTTGAAATTTCCAGCCATCGGTCACAATTTATTTCATCAAGTCATATATTTTCGTTATTTTATAGTAATAAAAAAGTACTGACGTTAATAATAAGTAATAAATTTAGATAACGTATTTCTAAAAGACTTTTGGAATTCCGGGACCGCCGGACCAACTACTTAAACAGGTACGAATCCTAGAAATTCGTCTGATCAGGGGCGGATCTAGACTTTCATTTTGGAAAAGGAGTTTAAACTCAAAAAAATCTTGAATAAATGGCAACAGGATTTAATCGTATCTTATAGAAAAAACCTACATAATTAGCATTGTATAAAACTTTCTGAAGGGGGAGGGGGGTGGTTTCATGACCCCCGTAACCTCTCCCCTTGGATCCTCCTCTGCGTCTGTTCATCCTATAACTTTTAATATGAATGTCCTTATCCTGTATCAGGATAAAAATTACTATTTTTATTTTGTAATCCTTGTTTTTGTATAATATAGGGATAGCAAATGGGACATTTGTCCCTCTTCTGAAATCGTGATGTAATTATTTTTTCGCGCCTCCGTTTCATTAGGACTAGTATTACAGAATTCAAAAACGTCTACAAACACTCTGTTTGCTGGCCTAGGCCGGCAAAATGTAGGGATGTCAACTTCAATATTTTAACATTACATTCTGTCAAAATTTTTAATTTTATTTTATTGGAAATATAAATCTTTAATTAAAACAACTATTTTTGATTTCTTATTTATATTATACTTGTCTTGAAAGATTTTGATTACATTAATTGTGGAAAAATATCTATTCATTTTATGTAGGTTTTTTAAAGTGAATTGTTTATATATTCACATGAACCAAAAATGTTTTTGACATAAAAACCTATAAAATTTAAGTAGTAATAATGTTTGTTTAATAAATTAAAAGTATAATCTGCACAAAAATCTTGTTTATCACATGTCCAGAAACTCTTTTGCGAGATCTCGCATTATTTGCAAATTGCAAGCCTCGGTTTCAGTTCAGCCTGTCAAAAAAACTCGCACTCGCTAAAGTTTAGTTTCTGAACTAGTGATACAAATAACTATCAACCTTTTTTTTTGATTATTTCACACTTGTCATTTTCACCCAATCAAAATGCTTCATTTGATGGCCGTGGATAGTTTTTCAGTGAAGAAATTTGATAAAACCACAGTATCGTTGTCATGGTTACATTTTGTTGATATCAAAAATTTTATGTTTGAACTGTTGTCATTCGTGAAATTATCAAGAAAATATAATTCGAGTTATGAATTTAATTGGTATAATTTACTCATAATTCCTACGAAGTAAAGATAACTCGGGTCAAAAATGACTCTTAAATTACTCCAACTTCGCTGTCATTTTTGACACTCATTTGTCTGTTACTACGCAACAATTATTCGTAAATTTTTCCAATAAATTCATGACTCTTATAATATTACTTATGAAAATATTTTAAATTGTAATATTAAATATATTGATTATTGTTGTATTTGGGACCTACCGTTTAATGGGAACCATTCGGAATCAGTGTTATTTTTATTTGGCTAAAGATTGGCGAAGATGGGATTTCAAGTTCAGAATTCAAACTCCGTTCAATTCGAGTCGAAGTATACTGCCCTCTAGAAGTTTTTCGGCTAACTATCTCTGACGTCAGAATTAATTATTGTTCATCTTATCTTCATCTTGCACATATCTTTTGCTCATATTCCTTTATTTTCTTTTGCTTCATTATAAATATCCCTAAACTATTAATATACAGGAGTGGTGACTCGAATACCCGAACATAGGGATTTAACATGCAAAATTATATTTTCTTAATTTCTTGCTTTCCTAATTATTTTAGGTAAAAAAAGCTTCAAATAACAGTTGAAGAGGATAAAGTTTTGCATCAAAATTAATGAGCAAAAATAATTTGGCTGCCTAGTAAACTTAGAAATTAAGTAAATGATATAATAAATAAAAAGTAAAAATGACATAGATCAAAAATAGCGGTAGCCATGGAATTTAGCAAAAATGAACAAATATTTAACGGTTTGTCTTTCAAGTTAACTGCGTTAGTATATTATTATTATTATTTAAAATTACTGTTAGAGTGAACAATATTACATAAATTAATTTGAATTTAAAAAATAAAACCAAAATAAAATTGCTTTATTTTTTAACGTAACTTGACAGAACAGTAATTAAAAACAATAATAAAAATAAACTAACGCATCTAACATGACAGATTAATTAATAAACTTTTGTCATTTTTGTCTGAATTCCATGGCTAATGCTAATTTTGTGGTGATTTCTAATATTTTCATACCTAATTTCTAAGCTTACAAGGCATAATTTTGCTTATTGATTCACATGCAGAAATTTAGAACCTAAAACTGTTATATGAAACTTTCTTACTTAAAATAATTAGAAAAACATAAAATTACGAAAATATGATTTTACATTTTAAATCTTTATGTTCGGGTATTAGAATCTTCACCTTGTATATTAATTATTTACTATTAAACTTCTTTTATTCGTTTCAGGATATTAAGTTTTTGTTTACATTGAAAAAGTAAGCAGGTTAACAAAGTTATAATTGTGTATCAAGTAACTTGGCAAATCAGTATGGTAATTAATATTTACCGCACAGAATTATCAAAATAACGTGGGATACTTAATTTCATAACATATCAACCAAAACAAACTTAATAACGAAAATGTCACTCACAAGAGAATTTTATAAAATAATATTTATTAATAAAACCTGTAAACTGTTGAACTAACAAAGGATGTTATGAATCATACCATACCTTACATGTCTTCAAATCATCCGAGCTCGGAATTTAATTGACTTCTGCGGCGGTTATGATGTTCATAACTATTCTAGGTATGTTAATAGCTATAATTTTATCTAGAAAATATTTCTACCAAAAATTAATTTGAGATACCGAATTCACGAGCTTAGAAAATTTTAATGATTCGATAAGCAAATAATTTTTATCAAACATTCAGTTCTAAAAATGGACTGTACTATGTATAGTTCTAACAATATATTACATTAGGTTAGGTACTATAAAAGGCCTTAATAGGTTTTTTAATAGATGTGATATTTATAAATCAAATTTTGATTGTAAAAGTGAAATCAATATATTATTGTTCAAAAATTTTTGATACATTATATTTTCGTTCGGAAATTTATATTATCATATTATAACGTAGGGACTTAAAACTAAAAACGGTATTTCTTACAGAATAAAGGTTGATTATTCTACAATCTGTAATGAGTAGATAAGCAAATAATTTTTAACAAACATTTAGTTCTAAAAATTCACCGAACTATGTGTAGTTCTTACAATATATTACATTATGGACTATAAAAGGCAATAATAACTTTTTAACAGCTGTCATTTTTATAAATCAAAATTCGATTGTAAAAGTGAAATCAATATAACATTATTGTTTAAAAAAAAATGATGCATTAATTTTTCGTACGGAAATTTATATTATCAAATTATAACATAAAATTTCCTAGATACTTGAAACTGAAACATATCGGTATATTTTCTCGGTTGATTAATCTATAATTCTAAAGCCTGAAATAAGGGAAGGATTGTTGAAATGAATAAAGGATAATGAGCAATAGTAATTAAAATTTATATTTTGTAATTCCTTCTACGAAATGTTAAACAAATATAAATAAATATCATACATTACAACAGCTAAAACTTATGAATAAAATATAGAAAATTACATTATCACAAATCATAACGTAATAAGGATCCTATAACAAATACGAACAATAAAATAATATTAGTTAAAATATGCAACAACTTACAGCTACTTTATTAAAATGGTGCATGGGCGACGGTTGTAAAGGAGTTGGCATTCTAGGGAACCCTACCGAGAATGGGGAAGCTGGCAACTCCTGTACAAGTTCTACGTACATACTACTGACGCGCACGACTTATACGCGACCCTGTGCTCCGCGGGAAATAATCTTCAAAAAGTTTGTACTACTTTTGATTCACATTTCACCAACACTCAAAATATTACTCTTTTACTTGTGCACTGGCCTACCAACAAAAACCTTCCAAATCAATCTATCAATAATTCTGTAAATTCTGTACTTGAACACTTTAACATTAAAAACAAAATTTGTTTTTAATAACAGTTATCTACGTCATAAATCCAGTAAATGAGTTTTTACGGTACAAATGTTTCCGAATCAGGAATTTCGAAATGAGTACTGTAAAAATAATTTAACTTACGTATGACGTACAACGTTTTATTTCATATTGTATCAATCAATAGTATATTGTGCATCAAATGCAGAAAATCGCATATTTTCCACGAGGTGAGAAAGTTTCGGCACAAGACCAAGTCGAGTGCTAGATTCACACAAGGTGGAAAATAAGTGATTCTGCTCGAGTGGCACACTATACTTTTTCTATAGCTGCACTGCTGAACTTTACACAACAAAAATACATGTACCAAAGTTATTTGACATGAAGATCAAAATGGCGCAGGTAACCTCAAAAATTGTATCTTTTTTACGCATGCGCGGTGTTAGAAAATACTATGTGAAATGATTTCTCACATGTCAACCCACAATTGTACAAAATATGCAACTTTCCATAGTGGTCGTAAAATATAGATTTTGTTGCTTGGAAGTTATTAAGAAAATAAAATAAAAATTGTAATTGTCATTGGAAAAATTAAGAAAACACTGTCATCTCTCACTTATGACATGTAAATCACAAACTTCCAATAGTAATATATTAAAATTTTGATTCAAAAAATTGCAGCCAGATTCACAAAACAGACTTAGTTCTTAAACCTGTTCATATATTTCAAACTCGAGCTAAATTCAACATAAATTGGTTTAAGAGTTAATCTCGTTTTGTGAATTTGGTTGTTAAATTTAGTACTACAACAATAGAAGTATTTCAAAATGATTTACAGGACATATAAGTAAAAAAATATTAAATTTATATCTACAGCTATTTTACTAGACTAGTCCGGTAATTCTCATTTACCGGACTTGGAACCAGTCCGGTAAACATGGAAATATGATACAGTATGAAATAAAATATTTTGCCGAATTAAAACAGGAGACTCCCTTTTTAAAAATTCTGGCTACGCCACTGCACATGTGTTGTAATGTCAAGTATTGGTGAATTTTTCTTGAGGGCCGCCGGGCACAGGGCCGGCTGCAACTAATTTCAGGAGGACGAGGGTCGATTAGTGCAAGATTCATTAAGTGTAGAATTATTGTGTTAGAAAATATGTACGAGAAATATGTCTAGAAGAACGAAAAGTCTAGATTAGAATATGTTACATGGCTGGAAGCGTACAATGGAAAATCTTCCGTAATTACGAGAAAATCATAAGTTGCTTGCCGCCGGTAGTCTACTTCAATTGTACAATAATACTGATTAAAGATATCCCAAGTGCAACAATATAACGGATTTCATTATTTATACATATTCTATGTATACACTTGTCTATTTATACATACTTCAAAAAGTCAAATAAATATGCATTTAGAATCTTACCAAAAGCAATTTTCGACAAAATACATTGTACTTATTCCTAAAAAGTAGATTGTTTTTCGAGTATAGTAAATCTTCAATTTCTTTGACTTTTAAATTTCTAACATTGGGTTAATAATATGCCCCACTGTATACCGTAAAGAATTTTGAAATTGTAAATATTGAAACATCTAATTATACATATTTTATTTATGCAAGTGTTTTTACTTGTATATAAATATATCTCAGATCAATTGCTTTGTTCGATAAGGACAAGAAATTATATATTTAAAGTATACTTGTGTATTGTTAACCTAATGTTGTGGATTTAAAAGTCAAAAAAATGAAGAAAAAGTTACTTCAAGTTTTAGGTAACAGTTATGTAACAGTATGTACAAATAGGCAAATGTGTTTAAAGTATGTATAAAGAGCCACACGTATAACTTGGATACTTTATGTTGTAAATGAAAAGTTGTCCACAGTTCATAAGATTCGTGAAAATACAAAAATATTTATTTATAGAAAAATATTTGAAACGAAAAGATATGTTTTTGAAGAATAGAAAGAAGTGAACAACTTTGGATTTAGTGGAATGTGCAAATGCTTAGACAATATTTACGTAGTCGAGTAACACTCGTATTTTGAGATATCAATTCTAATCACAGAGGCCACGATGTATATATATACTCAAATTTGATTAATCAACAATATTATATAAAAATGTATCATACAAACAATATTGCATCTCTGCATGTTCTCATGAACGATAACAACAAAATGTCTGAACACTATTGCATATCAACAAGTAGTAAAGAACCATAACATACGGATACCAGACTGGCGGTGGCGACGGCGAGCGCAACACGCAACATTGAACGCGAACCCTGTCTTTAACGCGGCGACGCGGTACGTATACGTTGGCACAGTTTGTACGCGCTAAGGTGTCCGGGCGAAGCGGGCCAGGGGCTTATGTGGGCGCGCTGGGCTGGAAATATCGCAGACCATTTATCTGAAACACAACAAATAACTCAGTATATATGCAAGACATAAGTACAAAAATATGTAAGTATTAAAAAAAAATAATACAATTTTTAACATATGTATGTAAATATCATTTTCAAAAAATATATGTTATAATTATTGACTAAAAAATATAATTATTTTTGAAATCATGTAACCAAGACACAAAATGCTTTCTTATAGCCAGGGTTGCTTTTATAAAAACTTTTCTGCTTGTTCTGATGTCACTGTTGTGCAAAAATATACGTATAGTATGTGCAGCTATATGATTTTTGATTTTATAATATTTACTTAATACTTAAATGAATATATAATTGTATTATAAGAAATATATTTTATCCAACACCGTGTAATTATAACGATATAAGTATGCTGTTTTTAGATAAATAAAGTAGGTCATAAGTCACTAGTGAGCTGAATATATTAGCTCACTGTTTTTTGGTTCGTATCATAGTAACTACATTATAAAACCTTCTCTACACTATTTTGTTCCTAAATGTCATTTCGAAATTCCATCTGTCAAAAATCTTATATGTATTTTATATCAATGATTAAAATGTTGTATGTCACACGTGTGTTAATTACCTAAGTCACTTGAAAAAATACCACACTCGGCCTAACGGCCTCGTGAGCTAAACTTTTCCCACGTGACTTATCTGTAATGTAACACACTTGTACCATAAATAACAATTATTATTTAAACAAAAAAAATGTACGTATGATACAAGATAATTTATATGTTCAAGAGTGCTATGGAAGAAAATAAGTAAATCAAATGCAGAAATAATAGAAGTACAATTGAAAAGTTTGACAGCAATAATATTAACAATTGTTTTACTGATTTATTTTCTGTTTCTTCTATAGTACTCTTTGAATAGTTATATATAAATAAAAATGATAATATTGCATTTTTCTCAAAAATTTTGTTATGCAAGGGTATTACATATGGATATCGTTGAATTCAGAAAAAAATACTGAATATGTAAATAAAAAAAATTGGTTCCCATTTAAAATAAGAATCTTGTACGCCGAATTTTGAGAACCACTGGTCAAAAAAATTTTGTTTCCTTCATTAAAGTAGTCTTATAAAATAGAAATTATTTACTACTTTAACCGACCTTACAGCTCTTACAGTTCCCGAGATATCAATAGTGTACCACTTACAATGAACTTTCTGTATGGTATCGAAACAAATTTATATTTCAAATAATTTATTTATATTTATTATTTTTATTTTTTTTGCGTGTCCCATATTTTGGAACCACTGGTATAAAATTTTTACACCCGTAATTCAATCCCGATATCTAAGTTTTTTTTGCTTCCCACCGTTTTAGTACCACAACATTTTAAGTATCCCTGATTTCATTAATTAATTAATGTAACGGGCAAAGGTCCTAATACTGTCCTATACAAATTTCATCTCGGTATCTTATCCCGTTCCCGAGTTACAAAGCTTCAAAGTTGTACAAGAATGCACCCTGAGGTATAGTTGGACAAGAGATCTCGAGTTGACGTTTAAATTATTTTATGGTTGTGGTATCTATTCAAAGTTTTTCCCTGAGTGAAAGTATGGAAAGAAATGTGACCTTTATGCGTTCTGCTATAGGGTATAGAATTGTACGAAATCCATTACAATACACTGTTTGTTCCAGGTACCCAGCTAAGCACTGGATTTGGAAATCCCAAAGTAATATTAGCATACCTTACTTAATATAGATGGATTACTGTACAACCAGGAAATAACCAGACAGGGATGTATTTAAAATTTTAATACCATGTTTTATGAAAAATACTCTAATAATTGTCACAAGTTGTAGTAATGTTGATGTACTCTTGGTAATAAGAACATTATGTTATAGCAGTTTCGTTTTTATGCAAAAATTGTTTGCAATTCCACGAAGATAATGATTATTGCTAAGAAATTAACGGTATTAAAATTTTAAATACATCCCTGTCTGGTTATTTCCAGGTTGTACAGTAATCCATCTATATTAAGTAAGGTATGCTAATATTACTTTGGGATTTCCAAATCCAGTGCTTAGCTGGGTACCTGGAGCAAAACTTTGAATAGATACCACAACCATAAAACAATTTAAACGTCAACTTGAGATCTTTTGTCGTACTATACACCTGTTATAGTCCCTGACCTATCCTAACAGGGAAAACACCCTCCGTGACGTCACAAACCACGCCCATGGAATCCCCTGGGCTGAATTTTGTTAATACTTTCCTTATAGTTTTCACAGAGTAAGTTCAACTTTGCGAGTACGTAACTTTTGAACCAATCATTGAAATTTGATGAAATTTGGTACACAAACTAATTCAACGGTGCTGAGTTCAAATCTAGCCATAATTTTAATCTAACTCAAAGGGTTTTAGAGCTACACACTTAAATAGAAGATGGAAGCTGTTTCATCTTTGAGGCTCTGTAGCAAAAATGGGCCCACCTTCGATTTGTCTGAAACTTGGTAAATATACGTAACAAAGTACGTAGAAACGAAATATGGCCTTAAAAGTGTGAAACACCTTCTAGAAATTGAGGATGCATCCGTAAAACTGAAAAGGAAGCCTACAAATCAATGTTTTTCAACATTTTTTGACTTCGACAGTTCATAGCAAAAAAAGTCCTCATGGATTTGGCAAATTTTTATTTTTACTAATGTAAATGTCTAACTCCGGTGGGTAGGTACATGTACACCCCTTTGTTTTGGGGTTAAGAATCAAAAACTTCATCATCATCAGCAACACGAATATTTCTGGCATGAGTTACTTCGTTTGGTTTATTTTTTTCATTTTCCAAAACTGTATCAGTTACTAAAACGAAATTGAAATTTGGTGTACTTATATAAAAATATCCGGAGAATTCAAATTTGTGCACCAAAAAAGTTTACAATCCTTTGATTTTTAATTATCAATCCTTAAACCCAAAAATATGTCAAAATATATGCTTATACATATCTTTACCGCCTTCTAGCAAAATAAATCCGTTATGGATTATCTTCAAAATACCTGTACCAATATAAAAATGTCTGCAGAATCGATTGACAACCAGGAGAACATTCTCCAACCCTTAGTTTTGAAGACTTATTTCGCTTATTTCAGCTCATATTTCAAACTTCAAAATTTGTTATTTTAACAAGTATCTTGATATTCTTTTTTATAAATCGTATACTGGGTGTTAAAAAAATTGAAAATATATATACCCATGTAAAAATGTCTGAGAAATTTGTAAATAAAATGAAATAAATTGTATAACTCCTAATTTTTAAAGTACGACTCTTTAAAAAATTAAAAGGTATGATTGCATAAAATTAAACTTAGATTTAAATTAAACATGACTACATACTTTAACTTGTTTTTTTAAATAATTATCTACGTAAATAATTTGTTTGCAAAAAATATTAATTGTGCAAAAACAATAATTATACTCTTTTATCTATTTTGCAATACTTTTTGTAAAAGTAGTCTACCAATTCACCATTTGTGTAAAACAAAAAATAATAAACACGAACGTTAATCATAATTTTTTGTTACATAATAGTTGAAATGTTTTATGGAAAATACTTACAGACATATCATACTCGGTAATATACGCAGGAATTTCAAGCTGATCCGGAGACATAACCGCATACAGGTACTCAACACCGGGCAGACTGTGTACCTTTTGTTTTATTGCTGGTGCCATAAAAGTAGTGAACCACCAAGTCATCATCTGTAAAAAAATGTAATTAGTAAAAGAAATTCACATTTTCAGAAAAAAATACCTTAGTCCAAAATGTTGGGTGAACAATATAGAAGGCTTTCAGATTCTTCTTATACCTAAAAAAAAACATAAAATTGTTTAAAAATATAAATATTACAACGTAGAACAAATAATAGTTATACTTCTTATTATTCATAATAAAAATAACAGAAAGTACAATTTATTTGAGAAATATCCGTAATTATTTTAAATAAATTTTATCCTCAGGTCATCAATTTCTACTGCAAGAATTGTTACATCAGATAAGGTCATAATTGATGCAATAGGATGCTTGCAGTAAAAGATAAATTAATATAAAACTTAACATTTTCGTTAGAAATCAGACAGCCATGGAAATAAAAGAAAAAAACTATGTAACAGTTCAGTGAATACACTGATTATAATTCTTATTTTCTGTATTTTAATATTATTTACGTTGAATTTATTTTCCTTTTCTTAAATTATATACTAATAAAACAAATTTTGATTATATTTACGGACTAAATATCAAATTTTAAACTAATTTTAGATCATAACAAAAATTATTAATTAATATCAAATTACATTAAATATAATGGCATGTGTTTATATTTAATATATCTCGTACTGCAGAGGTACTCTTGTACTTTGTAGTCTTATAGTTTTGCTCTAAATCTATCGGGAGAGAGAGTATCCGTAATTTTTTGAAATCCCATGTTAAAATCCTATATAAAAAAATGTGTCATGCATGTCATTCCTGCCAATGATGAAAATGATTTTGGCGTGGACAATTTGTGCTTTATTGTGTGTTGTTAGTTTCGTTAGTTTACTCTACAACTCTTTTCGTATATTTTATCCATGTTTACCTTTGGTATATAATACTGTCAGTTTTGACATTTATTTACTTCGAAAATGACACGAATTCACCCGAAAAGATGATTTGAATCACATGGTTACAATTGATGACGTGAAGATCAACTGCGCGAAATACAATGTAGGTAAGTATTTCTCATTAATTTATTAACTATTAAAATTATTTATAGACGTTTATTACCAAATATAAAATCATATATAATAGATTATATATATTAATAAATAATATTACTGTATACTGAATATAATGTAGATATTTACATCGTGAAAAAATGGTATATACAGCTCAGAAGAGAATGTAATTTTTCCCTGATTGCTCTACAACAAGGGAGCGAAATTGCACCTCAGAAAAAACAAGCATTTCTCTCCCTTATTACCTATATAATATACTATATTTGTTTTCCAAATATTCGAATAGTAATTTAATAATAAATTAATAAAATTTTGTGACGAAGCTATCAGCACAGCAAGATATTTTTTAATTATAATTATTTATTAAATATTTCTCTTGGAAAACCCCATTTCAAATTAAATTAAAATTTGTAAGTACTAACTTGTATGGTAGGACATTGTAGACTTCTCGAAGCCACGAGAAGGAAGGGTAGTTATTACTAGAAGTCAAAGTGTGGAAATAGGCAATGACGTAGTCGCCTTTAACGATGGGATCTAACAAGGTGATAAGATACAGCAGAGCCTATAACAAACACAATCCTCTAATCTAGGTTTACTTCAAGTTGACAAATGCATTATGTGATTTCCTATTTAAATTATATTCAAATCCTTCTTACTTCAAAGGACAAATAGGACAAAAAATTCTGAATACCAGTTTTAAAATTTAATTAATTTTCTCTAAAATCAGACGTGGAATTATTTACACCGGGGTTTTATGAAGATGTTTACTACCGACGATATAAATTTCAAGAAATAATACATACATTTTAAATTATAATTTTTTAATAAAACATTTCTATTCGAATGTGTCAAAAACTAATGGTTTTTGGTTACGATATTTGAAGGAAAAGTTAAATTTTTCAGTGGAGCATTAGTCTTGTTTTTAGGTAATTACTTTATGGACTTGTACGAAATAGTATATTGTGCAACAAGTACAGAATGTCGCCTATTTCTCACAAGGTGTGAAAGATTCGGTTCGAGACCATGTCGAGTGCTGGAATCAAGCAAAGTGAAAATAGGTGATTCTGTACGATTGGCACACTATACGTTTTCTACGACCACACTGCTAAACGTTTCAGAACAAAAAAACATGCACGAAAGGTATTTGATATAAAAAAAAAAAACAATATGGCGCAGGTAATCTCACAAAGAGCACCTTCACATGATTTCTGATACTTTAATCCACTATTGTGGGAAATACGCAACATTCAAGTTTTATAAAGTGTGAAAAAAGTACCACTTCCATAGTGATCGTAGAAAAAGAAATTTTCATACGCAAAAAGTAGAAAAGAAACGAAAACTGTTTAATTTATTTTCATTTTTTATTTATTTACAGTTTAGATCACTTGATAAAATTCCTGGTGGACGGCGAATAATTCTAAAAAAAACTATCACTTCGTGTTGTACGCTGAATAAATTTCTCACTTCCACTGTCATTCATTATTTTAATTGTAATTTTTAAAACACGAGTGTAATAATTTTCACAAAGTGACAAAAAGGATTTTTCTTTATTTTTGATTTATTTGTTTATGACACAAAAAACAACAATAATCTAAGTAATAAAATGATGTAGTAATATTTTTTTTTAATGTTGCTTTAATTTCTATTGGACACATTCGAATAAAAAATAGTGGTAGTAACGAAGCAATACTCAGTAGTCGTCCAAGAAATTGCATTTTTCGTCCTTGAATCATAAATAACTATTGTTGTCAATTTTACTACAGCAACTTATAATGCCCAAGCAAGTATTACCTTATAATGTATTAGCATTATTAAAAACAAATTAATTTGTTTATAAAAATTCAATAATTTAATTTTTTGTATAAAATTGTTATTACACGTTTGAAATAGATCAATATTTTTATGTTTCATAATGAATGCAAAAAATGCATTTCAATGCCATGTGTTAATGAACATAGAAGTAATTAAGTTGCTTATGCATTATTTGCGATGTTTTGCTAAATGATTTTCTGAAATGTGAACTAATTTTAGATCGTAACTACAAACTGTTATCAAACAATTAACACCAAAAATTTAAAATAATATTTATCAGATATAGCTTATTATCAATTGCTAGTAATGATATATTTACACCATGTACAGAGGGTACCACACGTAACAAGTGAAATGGAAAGTGCACTAAGAGCACCATATTTCTATGTAAAATATAGGGCAAATGCAATAAATAATATAATAATAATGTACCACCACAAAATATTTTTTACAAAATAGAAGTACAAAATTATAGGCCCGTATTACGAGCTCACTTTTATAATAAAATCGCGATTTTAACGCTCACTTTTACATCAAAATCTTTTGTAAAGACGAACGTTAAAATCGCGATTTTATAATAAAAGCGAACTAGCTCACTTTTATAATAATATCGTGATTTTAACTTTCAATTTTACAAAAGATTTTGATGTAAAAGTGAGCGTTAAAATCGCGATTTTATTATAAAAGTGAGCTCGTAATACGAGCCAATGTTTTTGTAAAAGATATTTGAAAATGACATGAAAAGTCAACAACTATTTATGGAGGATTGAGAAGCTTAGTGATCAGGCGTCATAAATTATTTTAAATTGAAAGCATCATTTGCAGAGTTAAACATGGGCTGTATTAAACAAATTCATACTGAATTTACTTTGTAGAAATTTTGTTTCTTACATATAGCTACTTTTAAAGAAAATTTTCAATAAATGTTTGTATTTCTCTAATTCCTAAATATCTCAATCTCTTTTCAAATGGAATTACATTAAAATGGATTATTATTAGAACACTTAAGATTTAAATGTACCTTAATAATTAGAAAACATCTAAAATACAAATTTTGGATACGGTTTACCGCAAGTCCCATGAAACTTTATAAGGGGCAATCGGTTTATTTTGAATGATTTTCAAATATCTCTTACAACAACTATAAGAATTTGACCTGTGAGACTGAAATTGGAGAAAATTATATGGAGAATTATACCTTATCGAGGTTGATTTTGTTGAAAGGAAACCATTTCCCGACAAAAACCACCACGGGGCGACCCAGACGATCAATGCCGCTTTGGTACAGACAACCAATGCCGGACACCTCGGTCAAGTCCTCTGTTTTGGCTCGACGAAGAAGTCTCTCGTATCTGGAATAGATATTTCAGCTATGTTAATAAAACAATTGGAGCATACAAGGTGAAAACAACGAAAGGATAAAGTTACAAAATGAAAGTATACGGCGTTTGTATTTAAAATTCTCCACGAGTTGTAAGACTTGTTTATATATCACTCGTTTCGCAATTAAACAGTTACGCATCATACAAAAGATATTTTCACAAAAATCTGAATCACTTTCTTTAAAGTTTATGCATAAATAATGTTGTATTCTGGTGATTTTTTATTATCCAACTCAATTGAAATTCAAGATAAACCGCCTAAGATAGTTACTACATAAATACCAATTTCGCTTCTGCACGTTTTATCGAAAATATTCAAAATATTTACTTACAGAAAGCTATGATCATCACAAAAAAATTCAATACTTATTTACAGTTAGTTGTAATTACAAAACGTAGTACATAATTATTATTAACATATAGGAATAAAAATTGAATTATATCTTAAATACTTTACTTATTTTTCACTAATAACCAAATAAAATACTGCTATGATGGATTTATATAAAACCATAAAAAAATAAATGTACATTTTCAAAAACCTGTATTATTTGAGTTATTATTTTTTTTTAGAACTGTTGTGCCATAAAAACAGACATTTATTTAAATATGTCAACATTACTGGTATCTGTTGAAAAACTTTGCACGCTTAGTAATAAAATGAAAATATAAAATTAAATATATATGTACATAATATGTGCATGTTATCACTATATAATAAATTTAATAGTTGAAGAATAATACTGTAGTATCTGTATACAATGAATCATACTTAAAATAAATTATAATGTGAAATTACTAACTTTAAAATAATTATAATAAACTATTTTTATGTAAAACGCAAAATAAAACAAATAAGATTTTTAAAGTATTTTATTCAAAATTTATTATGTATATACAGTTTTTTAAGTATTAAGGGCAGTACGGATTACCGACTAAAATTAAGATTTAAATTTATACAAAATTTGACAGAAGTTTCCACTTTTAAATTAAATTTTATTTGTTAATTTGCTGAATTTGGTCGATAAGTAATGTCCAGGCACTTACCGATCTATGTTTTGAAACATAAAAATATATTAAAATATACTGTTACATTAAAAATTCAAATTTGAAAACTTTTTCAAAAAATTTAAAATTTCACAAGTGTTGTAATTTATAAACCAAACTTTAATCGTTTATTTACCAATTCCCATAAACGGTAAGTAATGTTCAAATCACTTACTAATCACTAGTTTGTAAACACTAAAAAATTTGTAAATTTTTTTTTCAAAATGTGCTATGTATTAGTTTTGAAAACTTTCTGACCTGTCCTCATCGACCTCGCTTCCAAAGCCCCAGATCTTGGCCCAAGAGTACCCCTCGGTTTCCGTTTTAACCTCCATGGCTCATCCCAGCTGCACTAGCACTGAGCGACTGAGCGCGTCTAGAAGGCCGTGGACTCGCGATGCGCGAGAAAGCATCGCGACGTACACATACGTAAACGTAAACGGTGCTACCAACAACACGCGAATGGCTAATACGCTTATGCCAACAATTCACTATGGAAATTAGTGACTGAGATGTTGCTTCCGGTTATTGTATCACTTTATTTTTTGTTCTAACATTACCTGAATACACGCACACGTAATAATCTATATCTGAATTTTTTACTGGTATTGACTCGACGTTTATTTATAATCAATGCGTAGTTCGTTATAGTTTAATGGAATAATCAATAGGGGTATTTGAAATTGGCGCCTATTTTACGTCACTTACTAAAAGTACAATAAATTCTTATTTTTGATTAAATAGTTATTTTTTATACAAGACGATAAAATAATATTTTATCGACAAGCGGAAAGTGTTAATTCACGAGCGATATAATCGCGAGTGAATTATTTTTCGCGAGTCGATAATTTAATTTTATCGTCGTGTATAAAATTCTATTTTAAAAAAAAATAAATTAATATTTAAGAACAACTTTAAAATGTCAGTAGTGTGCGTTGTTATGGAAATGTACTTCTAATAAACAAAAGTTAAAGTACTTTATCTACCCTTGCTGTTAAAGTGTTACTTTATCTATCCTTGCGGTTAAAGTGCTACTTTATCCACTATTTTGAGTTGATAAAATTACACTTTAACATCTGCTATAGAAACAAATAATATAAAAGTATGTACAAAGACTTGATACTCGCAATTCAATATTTGTTCTTTTATAAAATCTTGTATTAAGTTGTAAACCTTTCTTATTTCCTAGGTTTAATGGGGAATATGAACATATTTTTTTTCTTCCATTTTATGATTCTGTACAAAAATAAAAATACCAGTATTTTTTAAATTACTTTAATTGTTTAATTGTTGATAATTCTGGAGAAAAACATTCATAAAGATTTGGAGAGGTGATATGTGACGTCACATAGGAGACTTAGATAGAGAATTTGAATTCATTCGATAAAAATCATCTATCATAGAATAATGTACATTTGGCAGGTTACCCAATTTCCATTTTTCAAACTATATATGTAAACACTAAACAGCTTTCAAAAATCATATAACATTGACAATTTTGACAGATAAGTAACCAAATTTACACCAAAACAATCTGTTGCGTAATATCAAAATATTTTTATTTTATTCTATGAATTGCCTGTATTGATATCTTATACATTGTTTCATAAATAATTATAATTAATTTATCATTAACAACATTTATTCGATTAAGTAAAAAAAATAGGTTCATTATATTCCCAGTTTTAGCATTGTAACTGCTCTCTCATTCTCCTACGACGTCAGAGATAGGGCGCCGTTACATAAATTTAAATTTCAAATGCTAATTTCAATGAAATTATAAGATAATATATAGTTTTTATCATTATTATTGGTAGTCACAATGGTTAAATTTTAGTTTTTATACGTTGCAATACTCGACCAACCAACTCAACTACGAATTAAAGTCATCTGTTTGTATATTTAAATTTAATAATTCACCTAATTATTTTTTATGTTTAAAGCAATGAATTGTTTGTTGTCACGTGTCTTCTTTTAAACCAGTCCTTTCATTATTATCGTGATAATAAAGCTCTAGAGATTATTCTCGGAATATCTATTACTTACTTTTTTTCTTGTTGATATATTATGCCAAAATAGTTGTCAATATAAAAGTAAAATGAACAAAAAAAGGATTTTTCAAATAGTAGGTCTGATAAATTAGAAAATAATTTTTCAGTGTTTTTTTTTAACTTGTTGTTGTTTAATAACAAGTTTCCGTGTGTCAATTTATTTTCTATTTATTCTCACTTTCATGTTATATTGTTACTGATTATTTTGATATATTTTATGCCTCTATTATGAAGTTTAAAATCACTTTTACATACAATAATATTGTTTACCGTGTAAAACATTCGTAAATATGTATGTATATAAATTATATGTTTTGGGGTTTTTGTATCATTCTACATTTTCATGACATGTGTCATTCATTATATACTTTTTTATATTACTACCAATAATTATAGGATATTGAACCGTGTTGGTTAGATTACCAGTAAATAAATAAATAAAGATCTTGCAACATTTGTATTTGCAATCAAAATTGTTAACGAAATACAGGAATGTTCTTTTTATTTTATTGGCAATAATTTGCAGTGATTTATTTTTATTTTGTTAAACCTCAATAGTAAGGTAGTAATAAATTAATAAAATTGTCTTTAGTAAACATAAACTTACGACAAAATTTTTAGTCGGGAAATTGATGTCACATGCACTCGAATATTTTTTTAACTAAAAATAATGTCCATTTTAATAAAATTTGGATATCATTGTACTACTCTATTAAATGCTTAATGTTCAATTCAATTTATTTTTTAATTAGTACTCTCGGAAAAAAGGTATTATAGTACTACGTACGTCTTGAAATTAATTTTAAGTCAAGGTCAAATTTTAAAATAATAGCAACCAAAATTATTTACAGAAAGATTTTTATTATCTTTATGACGAATAAAAGTGAAATTTTCTAGAATTCTTAAAAGTTGACGCAAATGTTTATGTATACAAATTTTTAACGTTTCGAGAACAAAATGATATTCATTGCAATTATGTTTAAGTTTTCTTCAAGGCCAGTACCATGTGAACTGCATTGTAAACTTGTGTTAAATTTAAAAACATTTAATCTTTTTATCACAAAGCAAACAATCATCACGTGAAGTAAATCCAAAAATCTACGTAAATTTATTCAGCATTTGGTGTTATTTGAAAGTGTCGGATAAAATAGCTCGTAAGTGAAATGAATTTGTTATATTTAAATGCAGAATAAACGTCAGGTAACAATAGGCATCAGAACAACGAAGGCAGTCGGCTGTATATTCGTTAATTAACTTTTGCTGATAACGCGTCTATTCATACCTGTCGCTATATGTGAAACTGGGTTGACGTTACAACAACATATTCCAACAAAGTTAGTTATCATTTGTACCAAGTGCGAATTTAATCAAATGTTCTATTGATTTCGTTATGACGATAGCTTATCTGCAGGATATGTTTTACATATATTAATCTTTCAATTCATTCATTATTTTATAGTTCTGTTTTCAAATGTTACCATAAATACATGTTTTTTTATTAAAGATATTACACACGCACTAAACCAGATACTAAAATTTTTGTGCCGTACCTATTCATTAGTGTAGCTGGGGGTGGGGTGAAGGGGGGCGGCAAAATCAGATTTCTTACATGTAATTCGCAATGTCACAAGAGAAAACTGGCAATCCTTTCAATAGAATCGGTAATTTCTTCATTTATGGATTACAACATTACAACCACCAACTTTGCAGCAGTTAAAATACGAAGAATTAAATTATTGACCAATTTATTCATGTATTATTTCAAAGTTTCAATGTATATTTTTAAATAAAACAGCAACTTATTTTTTATAAGTGTATATATGTATAAAAATAACGTAACTTTATTCAGCATCTAGAAAACAAGTTCACAAATTAAAAGCTTATATATTTTTCTTGTTTATTTGTAGTGACATTTATAATTGTTATTTTTGTTTTTGTGCAGTAACGTAATAAGAACAATATGAATTTGAATATATAACAGTCAGAAAACGTTTTCTTTTTTGTCGGCAGAGGAAGGGGGCAGCAAATAATTTGTTCTAGGCGCTAAAAATGCTAGCTACGCCACTGTAGCTATCAACAAAGCAGGTAAAACATAAACAGATTTAGTGATATCTTCAGTACAAATTAGACAAACCTCAATCCGAAATACTAATATATCCATTTTATTTAAATAATAATTCATAGAACTGGGAATCAAATTTCAAATCTTATTTCTCATTTCAAACCGAATCATATGTTTTTTAGTTCATTTTACATTTATTTATATGTATTTGTAAAGTGTGCGGAACCGTATGTACATCTGAATCCCAATATTTTTTGTAATGCAATTACTTGTACATATATTTCAATATTTATTTAAAATAGATTAGAAATAATAAAACTCATATTTTTAAATGTCGGTTTTTGAAATAAATTTACGAACAATTATATGTACAGTACACTCACATAAAATGGTATATTAACCGTATAAACATTTTAAAAAAATATCATATATTTGTAGTTTTAAAGTAATATTTTAAATAATAATTATTAATAAATATTATTAATAATTACTTATTTATTTACTAGATTAATTATTTTAATAACTCATCAATCATATATTACATATTTTATTGGTACACTTAGAAATAAAGTCCAAGTATTTTGAATCTTCAAAAATAAAACTGGAGACTTCAATGATCAATCATGCAAGAAACCTTATTCTCGTATTTTTTATATTTATATATTAATAAAACTGCTATATGTAACGTATTTTTCCCACTTATTTATGTCTTATTTTTATATGAACATACTGTACAATTGTGATTGTTTCTTATCAGATAACGAAATTATCCAACTTTTCTAGAATATTTAGTGTCACAACGAAAGTAATTAAATTTTCTAAAATATTTTATTACAATTTCACAGAAATTTAAATAAAACTTGCATTTATTTAAACACCTTACAACGTGTTTCCAATTTCAGTTGAACGCAGTGTACAATAACACTTTTATCAGACAAATGATGACACTTAAACAAAGCACGGTCATATCACGTGAACCTTACCTTTCTTGATGCTGGATCTCCTTGACCATAATGTCCGAAAGAGGGTCGTTCAAGGGTCGTTCTCCCAGAAGGCGCTGTTGATCCAAATCACCCTGCATTTGACTAAAGGCATGTTCGCCAACATTGACTGAAGTCTCCAATTGAGCTGAGAGGTCAATTGATTCTTCATCGGCTACAACAAAAAAACATGACATAACTTTTTTGGTTAAAGGAATAAAACTTACATGAGAATTCAAATGATTCGTTTATCATTTTCGCTACAGAAATTTACATATTTTGAACAAAGACTCGCTACTACTGAGAGCAATCTTATCTACATATGGATTATTATGTATATGTAAATAATTGTTTTGAAAATGTTTATTCATATCAGACAATCTTTCCATGATTTTAAAAAAGGAACTGAAATGTATTCTTTTTTAACTACAAAGATTATTATATTCCCCTAGTCATTTGTGTCCCAAATTCCAAAAATTTAGATGGTTTATTTTATCTTCAAATTTGTTTAGCAATTTCATAGTATCTATAGAATCGAGTAAGTACTAGAATTTAGTAAGTATCTCAAAAATGTCTTGATTCTAATTTGTATTTTTAAATAATATTTATTTTAATTTCCAAACATTTCAAGCAGAATTAAATTATCTCTTTCGGTAGTCCTGAAAATTAGGTTAGGTTTATTTTATAGCATCTGTCATAGTTCTATTCCATTGTACGAGAAAGACTACATAAATATATCAATTTTCATAACTATTGAAAAGCGTATTCAATTTCTAGAAAGAAATTTCAAAAGATAAATCAGACAGAATTTTACGATTTTTTCAGATTTGGTCATTTCCGAATTTTTCTTCTAGATCGACAAGATTGTAAACATAAATATCTAATTTTACATCATAGTTCCATTTTTCATAAATGCGAGGAAATAATTTAATTTTTGTTTCATATGATAATGGCAAGGATGGACGACATAGATAGTTTTCTGGAATTTATTAAATTATAATTGTATTTCAATTTAGTGGGGTAAGTAGGTATGATTGTTAAATTTACCGCTCTCTTAAATAACATCTATTAACTTATTTAAATAGAAAATTAAAATAAAGTAATAGAGAAAAATGTATGTAATAGTATAGATATTATGTACCAAGCCGGGAAATGCTTGATTAACAGCCGAGCGCTGATTTAGATGACTGAGATTCGTAGCGCGAGGCGGAAATGCCATCTCGCGAGGATTGTAGTTTTTTATTCACAATCAATTAGTAATTATTTAATTCTAACAATAATGTTGTTAATAATTTTTGACAGTTTAATTATCATTTATTTATTAACATAGATATCTATGACAGAAAACAAATTGTTTATTTATTCTCTCAGTTCAGTTATCATAAGATTTATTGCTTTTTCCTTAATTAGGAGTATTATTTTCAGCATTATGTTTGATAGTAAGTTAGAGAGTACTCCACCAGAAGTGCGTGGAGCTTAAGAAAAAGTGACTCAAAATTTTATTACGTATAAGCTTGACTTGTCAAAATGGCAATGACATTGAAGAGGTTAGATTAATTAACCGGGAAAATCTTTCCCGGGAAGTGCAGTGTTTGGTTGGCTAGTAACAAACGTATTTCTAACCGATTGTGAATATAGTTATTTATGGTACAAGTGTGTTACATTACAGATAAGTTACGTGGGAAAAGTTTAGCTCATGAGGCCGTTAGGTCGAGTGTGGTATTTTTTCAAGTAATTTAGGTAATTAACACAGGTGTGCCATACAATATTTTACCCAACATATTTTAATCATTGATATAAAACACATATAAGATTTTTGACAGATGGAATTTTGAAATGACATTTAGGAACAAAATAGTGTGGAGAAGGTTTTCTCTGTTTCGGAATTAGAATATCATATTCCAGCACGCTTATTGATGTTAGAAGGAGCTTCATTCTTAAACGATTTTTAGTTATATTTTGTTATTTGAGATTGGCATGACTGCATTAAATACACAAAATATCTAGGCAACTGACAAAGTAATTCTAATTTACCTAGGCAACAGACGAAACAGAAATCACTGTCACCAACCTAATTATTCTGTCAAAAAAATCCCTTAATGGTAATTGTCAAATATTATTATAAAAAATAATTTAAATAAATACCGAAACAGAGAAAATAGTATAAAACATTCGTTATAGAAGGCAATTCAAACACTCGTTCGTTCGGGCACTCGCTGCTTCGCGCTCGTTCCCGAAATTCAAACTCGTGCTTGAAAAGGTTGCCTTCTACAACTTATGTTTTAATATACTATTATAACGTAGTTACTATGATACGAACCAAAAAACAGTGAGCTAATATATTTAGCTCACTAGTGACTTATGACCTACTTTATTTATCTAAAAACAGCATAGTTATATCGTTATAATTACACGGTGTTGGATAAAATATATTTTTGCTAAAATTTATCTATATATTTTGAGAACCATACTAATCTGAATGACCTGTACAGAAATTGGGATCATTTTATTTCTATCGAGCGAAAACTGGCACCTTTCCGGCATGATTTCGAACCGGAAAGTGCATTATTTTTCTGTAGTTTCTAGACTACGAAAAATAACAGGCCGGGAATATTGTTCTAACCGGTGAGAAAGTATTCCCGTACAGTATACAGTTCATTGTTTTCCCTAAATAAAAATACAATGATATTTTTTTCATTACTATTGAATGTAAACCGATCGAACAAAAATAGTATGTTTACCACGTAGGATAAGTGACTTCCCGGACTCTTGATGTTACTGGCCTAGCCTACAGCTTGACCCACAGTCTTCACCACTGTCCGGAAACTTGTCACTTTTCCGACTAGATACACAATATATTATTTTATTGATTAATTTAATAAATTGATATATTCTATTAATTCCTGTTGTATTAATAATATTATAAAATTTTTTACTAGCAGAGATTTTTTATACTTAAATATTATTTTATAATAAACAAATTATTTTCGTGACTGGAGTTTAATTAATGGAAAGATAATACTCGTATATTTAAAATAATTGTTTTCAAAACGGCATAAATACTGCGATAAATGTTTTTAGGAAAAAATAGATAAAATAACATGGTAAGTGCGTCATACACTAATGTAACAATCGTATTTCGATGTACGCGAATGCTAGCTATTTTAAAATTGATTAAATTAAATCAATTAGGAAAGTTTTGACCCCAGGTGAGGGGGCGTATACGTTTTATCCTCCACACATGTTATATTGCTCGTCATTGTACCTTGCACACCTTCAAACATCCAAACAGTATGTCGTGCACACTTTTAATCTGCGTAAAAAATGATCTTACACCAATTTTATCTTGTGCATATTTTAACTTCCGTACATTATATTTTCCATACATTTCATCTCTCATACATTTTAGCATTCACACATTATATCTTCCAATCATTTTACCATCCACACATTTTATCTTCCATACATTTTATATTCCACATATTTTATCTTCCATACATCAAAACTTCTTTCCTTCGTCGCTATTACCAAAACTCATGTCCGGCGAGCTATACGTTTCTGTCAAAGCAATTGACAAATTATAATTATTTCAAATTACATACTAGATCTTTTTTTTAATTATGCTTCAAGAGAGCAACAAAGAGATGGCAGTAAGATACAATGTGTGGAAGATAAAATGTGTGGAAGATAAAATGTGTGAAAGATAAAATGTGTGGAAGATACAGTGTGAGGAAAATAAAATGTGTACTACATTAAATATGTATTAAGATAAAATGAGTGCAGGATAAAAATTATTTCCAATAAAAAGTGTGCACGACATACTGTGTGCAAGTTTAAATGTGTACAAGGTATAATGTCGACCAATATAATATGTTTGGAGGATAAAATGTATACGCCCCCAGGTGAGTGAACTTCTCCCGTTACTATTTTCTTGTATTTTGTTGAAGTAGGTTGTTTGTAAGGGACCTACATCTTATAGTGGATTCCGAACCACTCGGACACAGCTACAATTAATAGTTAGCGACGCTGGGATTTGAAGTTCACACCTCAAATTCCACTCAATTAGAATCAGAAAGCGCTAACCAAGTGAGCCACCGCTTAGCTAATAATGTCGCCCAAAATTGACTACCTCTTCTACCTTGTAGGTACGTCATTGTTTTAACTCCATTTGACAAAATATGTTATCTTTTCTATTCTATGATCAAATTATCGAACCTCAGATCTCAAACTCCACTCATTTCGAAATGGAGCGTGATAACCAAATGAGCCACCGCTAGCCAATAGACCACGTTAGTGAGGTTAAGATTTACATTTGGCGCGAAACCATAATTCAAATCTGACTGTATGCATTTCTTATGGGAGTACATCTTCAATTCATGATATTAAATCATTTTGGTGATTCTTAATTATAACGTAGGGTTTTTTTATATTCCAAAACATTACTCTTTGCTTTCCGTACAGAAAAAGTACAAATAAAAGAATAAATTAAGAAAAATTTGATTTTAAAGAAAGTAGTATCGCAAATAGAAACATATGTGGTTACTTGGTGCAGCAGGTTAAAAACGCCGAGTTAAAGTGACAGGTTCAAGTGAATACTAACACAGCTACGACATACGTTTTCATAAATTTGCACCTACTGTTTAAATTGAAGTTTATTAAATAATATAATATTTTTTGGGTGTGTATATTACATTAGAAGATAGATAAAACATTAGAGATTAGTATTTATAAGGTTTAATAGTTAAGATTTGCATTTTATAATACTTTCTAGCAGCTTAAAGATACCATATTTTGATTCCCATAAAAATAACATGGACGTATAAATCGGCAGAGGCGAGTTAAGGTTTCAGTTTGAACTTGACACCATAAAATAACTGTTACACTAATGCAGTCTATAATGCCGCCCCAAAATTTGACCACCCCTTCTGCCCCCTAGCTACGCCACTGTTTCAACCCCATGACAAAATTCGACAATACATCTTTATCAACTTTTTTATTGAATGATTATATTTCTACCTGCGAGCGACTTACGGTGCAACGTGTGTTGCGGATTGTCAATAATTCTAATCTGGCGGTCGAGCTGAATGGGCTCTCCATCCTGGCCACCCACGTCCTGCGGGAGTTGCCAGCGGGCGATCTCCTGCTCGTGTTTCGTCCTCGGGAAGTACAGAGGAAGCAGCACTTCGTAGATGCCCACGTCGTTCTTGTCAACCGCGAACACCAGGGAATCTAAAGTGTTTCTGTGTTGCTCTAGGAATCTCCGTACGGTTCCTTCAAACAGAAAAATGGACACAATTAAATGTTAATTAGTAAACTCAAAATTTAACGAAAGAAAAAAAAGTTTTAGGGTCAGGGGTTTCTCGGATATGTTTTTTTTAACAGGTCGGAAAATGTCCGATAGAGATTTTGATTGATTTAGAAATAGTGTAACACTGTAAAACACGATACATATACAAAAAAAATTAGGATTGACTATTTTTGCGTAATGTTTAATTGCATTCTAGGGAGATGCTTTGACATGTTTTGTTGAATTTGTTGCCGCTTCAATTTAATTAAATTTCATTTTCTAAATTTAGATTGTTTCTAATATTGTTTTTATTTAAAAAAAAAAACATTTTAATGAAACTATTCTCAAAAAAAAAATGACCAGAAAGCAAATAAAATATACATATAAATAAATATATTTTTTTTGATTGGACGAAAACTGACACCTTTCCCGTGTGTTTCCGTATCGGATGCATTATTCCGGTATTTTAGTGTAGTTGCTAGACTACGAAAAATAACAGTCCCGGAAAGTTTTTTCCGGTCAACGACAAAGCATTACCGTACAGGAAGCAGTCCATTGTTTTCCATAAATAAAAATACAATCATATTTATTTCATTATTATTGAATATAAACTGATCAAAAAAAAATTAGTATGAGTACCACGTAGGAAAAGTGACTTCCCGGACTTCTGGTGTTACTGGCCTCGCATTCGGCTCGTCCCGCAATTTTCACCACCGTCCGGTCATATATTACTTTTCCTACTGGATACACAATATACTATAATATTATATACCGTGTGTTGTAGAAAAGTACTATCATAGGCAGTTAACATGCGAAAACAGTTTTTACACAGGAAAATACTTCGTGAATTCCTGTATTTTATTATTATATATAATAATATTATTGTTACTCTTTATAAATAACACATTAATTATATTTAAATAGATTATTTTTCTGTGTGCAATAAATGTACATAAACAAATAAATGGTTAGCTTTTTTACCATAATTTTTCCAAAAGAACTATTAATAGGGAGTCATAGAATTGTCGTCCTATAAATGTCCTAGATTTTGAAATTTATTGTTTTGGTTTAACATTTTGAAACATGGCAACCCTAGAAATATTCTTAGATAGAACAGAGTCGCTTATATATAGTTCTTATAAGAGATATTTGAAAATTAATATAATAGAAGCCGATTGTCCCTTACAAAATTTTTATGGAAATTGCGTTAAAGGTAACTTTAGACAAGTTCTTTTTCTGTCTTAATTATGGGTTGTTATTTTGTTATATGTAAATATTTTTCGCTGTTAATTTTGTAAAGGTTGCGTAAGTCATTTTCAAATATCTCTTATACAAGAATTAAATCTAGGTACTAGGTAGTAATTGTTTCGTAACAAGTTTTACTTTTAGTGATACTTTAGGTTTATCAGCTTACAGCCTCTGTGAGAGACCTAAAGCTTATAGATTCTGAACCTCTCAGAGACAGCGGTATATTTGAGATTTTTACCCCAGATAAGACACCACTGCCCATTGTATGATAATACATGAGTATGTATTTTTGAACGCGTTATTAATAATTCATTAAAAAAAGTTGGAAGTATAAAAATACAAATTTATTTTTAAATGTATATTAAATGCTTTTTAAATTGCTTGATTAAAAAAAGTCTTTTTGTAAAGGGTTGTCGATGAAACAATATTTTTTCAGCATAAATTATAAATATTTGCAACATATATTAAATGCTTCTTTTTTGCAGATAGATTGCTCCAATTTAGAATACATTTTAATTAAGTTAATATAAAATAATATATAAACCAAATGGCTACATTACATAGCGTGCTAAATAAATAAATAAATATTGTATTTTATTCAAACAATTGTAACGGGAAATACATTGATTAAAAACAAATTTTTGCATAAAATTAATTTAAAAAATAAATTAACAAATTCAAAATTTGTGAAAAGTATAACAAATTCTTTTTGTTATACTTCACTCAAAAAGGTAAAAAAAACTTAATTTATAGTGTTTAAAATTAACGTTCAAATAATTGTATTCTAAATTTGTGCTTTATTTTACTTCCATTTTTATTTTTTTTATCCTTTTTTAATTTAAATAAAAAATTAGAAGTTTATGCAAAGTTCGTCAAATGTTTGTTTTCTTGATTGAAGACGTCTTTAATGTTTAAGAATCTGCTCATTTGTTAAGAACAATTTACTACTTTTTTTATTAAAAATAAATTACTTAGAGCAATGTGGGCGCCCTCATCAGGAGGATAATTCCTCTTCACAGAATTGATGACACATAAGGCTAAAGAGTGCAATCCTAACTCGCTGGACTTTTGCAGAACGTTCCTGTAATAAAAGAAAAACATTAAAATCCTACAGAAAAGAGTTGTTTGTGTACAGTATTACCTATAGCAAGCATGTAGTGTATTTTCGGCTGCAGTTTGATACTTGATGTTATATTTTGGGCCTACTGTGTGTATGATATACCTCGCAGGAAGTTCATGACCTTGAGTAATTACCACTTCACCCGTTCTGCATTCTGGAAATCATAAAAATAACAATATATTAGACATAAAATGAATAGGTATATAGTAAATATAGTATCTTTTAATTTATTTATTAACAAGTAGTTAATAAGACAAAATAAATCATTAAACTTTAGAAACAATGGTATAGCTAGATGGGCGGATGGAGCATTATTGGCTGAAAGAAAAAAAAGTATAAATTTATTCCATTTTAAATCAATCATGTACAAATGTTACTTTGAATTTGTTTTTTTTTTCTGAATGAACTCTTACACAGTATATTATTATTTATATATTCCATAATATTCATAAGTATGTTACTTACTCCGAAAGGAATAAAAATTCATAAATAATAATCTGAAATTAACAGTGAGTTATCTACAATTAAAAAAATCTTGCTACATTAACAGAACCTGTGTATAACAAAGCACTAAATGGTATTTTTTTTGTTACAGAAGCGCATCAAATGTACATTAAAAAAGCGCAGCAAAGTATGTTACATAAGTGCAACAGGGTTTATAATTGAAATGTTCATATATTAATTATTTGATGTAACTATTTATTCAGAGATGGAATAAAATTTTTCATATCAACTAGAAGTCAGAATAAACAGGTCTAAATTAAGTCATTTTAGATTAAGTTAGGTTAGGTCAGGTTAGTTTAGGTCAGGTTAGATTAGATTAGGTTAGATTATGTTAGGTTACGTTAGCGTAGAGCAGGTTAGTTTATTTTATGTCAGGTTAGATTAGTTTAGGTTAGGTTAGGTCAGATTAGGTCAGGTCAAGTTAGGTTTATGTCAGTTTAGATTAGATTTGATTATATTAGGTTAAGTTAGGTTAGGTTAGGTTAGATTTGGGACGAAAGAGGAAGAATTTATTTGAAAGATGCTATCCGCGAGCGGAACCATTTCACGCGTTTTTTATTTAATCGAACACGCACACACGCACACCCGCTAAATTCCTAAATTTTACTGGTGCGCTTTTGCTACGTATTTTTGGTCCGCTTATGAAATATTTAAAAATATGAACGGTACGCTTCTGTCAGACAACCTAACAGAAGAAAGCGACTTTAATCAAGCCATTATCTTTTTCGAAAAAAAAGTAACATTCTGATTGTAGATTATTGAATTTTTTATATAATGATCATATCGGTACAAAATGAGAGTTAAATGTAATGTAATTATTATAATTACGCGAACAGTATTTACAAATAAATATAAAGTATGTATAAATAATTACGTAGTAAATTGTGTGTATTAAGTAGTAACAAATCAAATGAAAAAGTACCTTAAACATTTGAAGTGTATACCGTGTAAGTATAAAATGAAATTATTATTACTACATCTAATAATAAACTGACAATTTATTTTTTATAGTAATTTGGTTCTCATAAAAAAATTATCACATAATAGGTGTTTTTAATAACCTTAGTTATTATAATTATGCTAGAAATAATGATAACTAGGTAACTATTTAAAAAAACGCATGTTTGAATATTCTGTATTTAGGTTTAGTGTATAGCACTAACAACAGATTTTCAAATTAAAAAATACTTTACCATTTTTACAAATATATTAATCATGTTTTTATTGTTACCAACCTTTAACATCCGTGTATATCTCTTCTTTAAGTTGACTGCCTGCCCTGGCAAATATCCTATTACTGACAATATTGTTGTCACTAAGTGACTCATTCGTAGAGTTCACTATTGCGTCCACTTGCAGGGTAGAAATATCTCCAACCCTAAAAACAATAATTATTTTTTTAATCAGACAAAAGTAATAAATTAGATGATCTCTTGATATTATTGACAAACTTTTATTTTGCATAAAATTTGCTGTATAAAGCAGAATAAATGATTGCTTAAAAATAAAAGTTTATCTGTGAAAATTAGAAAGATTTGGTGAGATAAATTCCGAAGACAACACAAAATAAAACAATCTAATTATTATTATTTTGAAATATTAATTAACTGTCACACAGACACTTATAAACAATGACATCTTGGTAGCGTAAATTTATCGGAGTAACGGAATTTTAATATATATATGTAATAAAACGAGAGCCATGAATTTATTAGAAAAATTCAATAATAGTTTTTTGCGTAGAAACAGAATAACGAGTGTCAAAAATGAGCTAGAGTGATTTAAGAGTTATTTTTAACCCGAGTTGTCGTTACTTCGCAGGAATTATGAGTAAATTTTACCATTAAATTTATAGCTTGTATTATATTTACTTAATTATTTCACGAATGACAACCTATCAGACATAAAATTGTTCGTATCAACAAAATGTAACATGACTATGATACTGTGGTTTTATCAATTTTTTTCATATGTAATATAATAAGAGCTATGAATTTATTGGAAAAAATTGCGAATAGTTGTTGCTTAGTAACAAACGAGTGTTCAATATGACATTTAGATCACGACAGAGAAGCTGGATTAATTTATGTCATTTTTGATTTGAGTAAATTTTACCAATTAAATTCATAGTTCGAATTATATTTACTTGATTATTTCACGAATGACAATAGATCAAATATAAATTTTTGATATCAACAAAATTTAACCATGACTATGATACTGTAGTTTTATCAAATTTCTTTCACTGAAAAACTACCTCTGGTCATAAAATGAACCATTTTGATTGGTGAAATTGACGTGTGTGGAATAATCACAAAAAAACTGACTGACTCTCAAATGAAACATTCTGATTGGGTGAAAATGACGTGTGTGAAATAATCAGTATAATACTGTTCCCATTGGTTGAATTTTCAAGTATTTTGCATGATGATTTGTTAAAAACTAGTCGTTGGAATTTATCGTATAAATAACATTGATATCTTGAAATGAATTCGGCAAACAGATGAAAAGCCAAACGGCGTATTCCATCCATAATATTCGAAGTAGTTATTACGATTGAACTAGATGGCGTTAGTGCAGTAACTGCAGATTACATGCGCCCAGCTAAAGTTTACCAAAACCATAGATACATGTCTTTTTATGCGTCGGTAAAATTTAACTGGGCGCATGTAATCTGCAGTTAGTGCACTAACGCCATCTAGTTCAGTCGTGAAAACTACTAGGAATTTTGTGGACAGAATGCGCCGTTTGGCTGTTCTTCTATTAGTGTTTGTTTGTAGCAATACTTATACCCGGGACACACGACGATAGTTAATGATCATTAACAGTTAATACTTAATTTAGTAGCCATGTGTCATATGATCATTTAGGTAATGATCATTTCAAACTTCATAACGTGGAAAGTGCCGATGAAGTTTAAGAACCTATGATCGGAAGCGTTCGGTTGTCATTGCAACTCGAATGACAGTTAGGGTTGTTGATATTGAGGTTAATGTTGATATCCAGTTAAATTATTCTTATTTGAGTTGACGATTGTCAATGAAGTATAGTGACATGGATAATACTCTAAATTTAGAAACTACTTCGGTGTATTTAATGACTATCTTCTTTTTTGCCAAGGGTACATTACATTTGCGCATGTGCAAGAAATTTCAAGTAGTGTCCGTGTGCCTGCATATTTTTCTAATGAGCATTAACTTCAATGGGGAAGTTTAGCGTGGTTGAAATTACAAGTGAAATATCTTTTAGTCGTAAGTATATGAATAATTATAACTTAAAATGTAATTGAAAGTTAAAATTATGTTGCCAATTAGTTATAATTAATGATTTATCTTCGAGCCACTCTGACGTCACAAGTGAGAATGCGCTTACGCAGAAGGGATGGTGAGACCTGACTTTTTGAACGTAGGTTGTATCTTGCGGCATTACACTACACGCTTCTCTGTTGCCATGAGAACCCAGCGCGCACTGGTTAAGATAGACGATACGTTCTCCGCGAGCCACTCTGACGTCATTTTTGTATAAAATTTCATTTTTTGAGAAATCTAGGCATCTTTGGGTGAAATAAAATGTAGAATATCACTTTTGAGGGCAATCTTGATAAAATAAAAAAATAAAAAAATACGCTAAACTTCCCCATTGAGAATTTACTTAATGATAATTATTTATACCGTGTGTCCCCGGCATTGTGTACTGACCAGAGGATGATTTTCCGGTTGAGCTGGGCGTCGCAAGCGAAGGGTGCGCTGGGGTGAGTGGGCGGCTCGCCGGAGGAGTTGTAGTCGATGAGGTGGTGGATGGGGGTGAACTCCGACCAGCGCTTCAACGAGCCTGGGCTCACCACCTCTTGGGGCACGCCGAGCGGTTCCATTACTAACCGCATTCAGACAACGATTCTATAACAAACAAATAATACTCAGTCTGGTGTTATACAATAACAGTGATAATAGTACAAGTACAAATAATAAAAATAAGTGATGGAAGCTTCTTGATTGAGAGTTTTGACTCCACTTGGGTCATATGATCACATCCTGATGTCAAATTAATCATTAATATTGATTTACATCGCTTCAAAATATACCATATATAGCCGAAACAATGACAAAATTCCCTCTTTTTGTGCCCAAAATTTTTGTTTCTGAAAATAGTCCGCATTATTTTTTATTTTTTACTTAATTCCATAAAAAAAGTTCTGGAGCAAAAAATTGAAATAGGGGATTTTTCGTTTTTTTTTCACCATTATCAGTCCAAAGAACTTATATGAAGAGAAAACATTTCTTTATATAACTTTGCTTGTAAGAATCGACTTGTTTAATCATTAAGTTTGTATCCATAGGCGCCGAGTACGTGGGTGCCATGAGTGCCCGGGGATCCACGGTAAAATTTCCCCCACAAATGAATAAATATTTTGGATTTTGATATTCAAATATTATTTATTGGATTTATTTTTATTTTACATATGAACATATTGAAGTTATTATTCTTAAATATCAAAAAACAATGCTTCAATGCAAAGAAACATGCTGGGACTGCCTAATAAAGTGTTTATTTATTTATTTATTTAATACTGAAAAATTTAACATCAGAAATATCTAAAATAATTAAACAACCTATTTCAACTGAAACTTTAGGAAATGCTTGCATTAATGGTCGTAAAGTCAGAAGGAAGCCGCACATTTCCAAAGAAAACAAAATAAAGAGACTCACAACTGCTAAGAGTATATTAAAAAGGATTGTAAGTTTTGGAAATCTGGATGAAACTCAATTTAACCTATTTGGGTCGGACAGTAATCTTACGTTTGGACAAAACCAAATATTGTGCTCAATATATGCAACTTAAGTAGTTAAGTGAATAAAACTGACTATCTGAATATTAGGTTGCAGTTGATTTGAATCCGCTGAAAAATTAGGACTAAGAGGTAGTCTAATTCTTGGTCCAATGTAATTAGCTCAAAATAATCCACCGTAATAAACCTCATTTACTATTAAAATTGCGCGGAAAATTGTCCCATTTAAGCGTTTAAATTGTGTACTAGTTTCATTTAAATTATTTGAGATTAGGCCCAAAACACAAACTGCCTCAATTAAATGGAATAGAGTTTATATTTGTTTTAATATATAGGATTGTGGGTACCCCCGACCAAAATTCAAACCTGGCGCCTATGATTGTATCTTTACCCAATTTAGAGATATACCCAAAAAAAAACACTCTTTTTTGATGTGCAACTTTAAAAGCAAAAATCTCAGAACCGAAAAAGATAAATAAATTCTACATATTTGTAAAATTGAAATCAGCCCATCGACTTCTATTGATATGGACTATTTTCAGAAACAAAAACCCGAAATTGTTTTTTTTTATTATTATTATTTCGGGTGTATACAACAAATTTTAAAGTGCAAAACGAGAAATTGTAATTTTTCATATTCAATTATGATAGGAAATATCTTGGACGGATATTTTTTATGACTTATCGGTTAAACGGACAATGATTGTGTACTGTTGAACTGACGATCAAGATTTATTTTTATATTTGTCTGATTTTGAGGAACGTTTGTCAGCTGTAGGGCTTTGTTAGTGATGTATTGGGGTAATAAATAAATGTAGGAATTTTCCAGCTAATGAAGTATAAACTTTATTGCTCATTTATTATAAGTAAAACACTAATCAAACAGTGTTACATGTATATCGCATGAGAGCTTATCGTGCATCTATTACATAAATTTGCATTTTAAATAAAAACGCAACAATTTTCAAACCGCGACTACAAGTTGGAGTTTCCATCTCTCCCTGCGCGTCTTTGGAAAATTAATGATCCCCAATTAACCCCCCGACATCATAAACAAAACTGGAGTTATGGCACAACTGTTCGCGTGCCACGTAAAATATTAACTCTGCTCTCAATTATCGACCATTTAAGAAATGCCTGCATATAATTACGACTTTGTTGATATTTTTAATCTTTCAAATCATCATTTTGCTTTCATCCTAAACAAAAAATGTCATTTGCAATTATGTGTAGTTTTAAAGTTCACATTCATTAGAGATTAGTTGATAAAAAATAAATTATACTTCATAACATTTCCAGCAAAAAGTGCTGAACAATTATCGCACGTAAAACTGGGACACATTATTCATGTGATGTTTATTTTCTGAAAGACAATAAAGGGAGTCATGTTTTGTTTGTAAACTTGGATATTCCACCGTTTTTTGTTTGTTGTTAGATTCGTTTCGCCTATTTGAACATCACTAAATTGATTGATCATTAAATATATGTAGCTAGTAGAGAAATGTAGTAAATTGACTTGACTTAGAAACTCGAGCGGTTTCCTTTTCGTAGAACAGGATGTCTGAATGATACTAAAGTTCGTCTGATATAGAAATGAAGAAGCATTTTCCTACATATCTTGAGCAACTAATAAGAGAATGTACCACTCATTGAGCTTTTTATCAGTGGTATATTAGCTCCTAGTTCATTGGGGGAAACTCTATTAGTTCCAAATTAATATTTAAGAAACATGAAACCCAATAAACAAAAAATAATACAGGATTTGCCGACCTTTGTATTAGCAAGTAATAATCTTTCATTGCAGGGGTAATTCAAAATTTTACATGTAACACGAAAAGAATTATCAATGAAATGACTGCAAGGAGATTAAGGAAGCAGTTATATCAAAGAAAAATACTGTCAATGACCAAACCAATGTAAGTCATTTCCTTCTATTTAATTTGAAAAATAGTATAGGTACATACTTTTATTTTGTACAACAATGCACATACAGATGATATCAGAGAGGACAAAACAATCGTGACAATAACAAAATTGTTTATTTTATTAATATCTATAAATTTATAAACTACTATTTTTAAATAGTAAACATAATTAATAATAAATTAGTTTTTAATTTTTTTAATTTATAGAAGATGAAACAATTAATAGTCTACCATTTCGAACTGAAACAAAGTAAAATTCCATTTATTATTATTATTCCACGTCTCTGGTAGAATGCTTTCCCATTTATACTTTACACCCCTAGATTATTGGATTAGTGCATTTTGAACTAGATTTAGGTACTATATAATTACACCGAAACGTAGAAAGGTTCATGGATTAAGTAAAATAATTGCAAATGCTTATTTTGGAATATTATCAGAAATAATATTACAGGATCTCCTGATTTTATTGATAAACTTTTGTTTTGCACTTTTTTTTGCTTAGCAGCAACACAGACATTAGGTAAAACCCCTCGTCAGGATTTACCGTACAGTTTGCTTGAGTGATTTTGCTGGAAATAAAAAAAATGAGTGTTAAAAAAAAATTAAAAGATTATTTGAGAAAATTAGGATTGTCAATCAATAACAATTGTTTATTTACTTGGTAGCGAAAATTTATCGGGGTAACTGAATTTTATCAGTATAATACTGTTTCCAGTGGTTCAATTTTCAAGTGTTTTACATCGTGATTGGTTAAATACTTGTTTTTGGAATTTATCACCATTATATATTAAACTACAAATAACAATAATAAATACAAATATGATTTTACAGTAGATGGAATCATTTAAAAACATTAAAGTCTTCCAAATATCAATTCTCTATTTATGTTAGGATAAGGTAAAAACAGAACAAAAATCAAAACCACTGACGTGAAACCCGAAAATTATAAACGTATGTGTATGTCTCATCGTGTACGAATGGGGTACATGACGAAATTTTGATTTTTATATTCATATATGATACTAGACAAAAGAATAAAATACAGGTATTTTTTAAATAGATTCATTATTCGTAGTTTACGAGAAAATAATTACAAAAAATTGGAGAAGGGCTGCTGGGTCATCAGTAATAGAATCATGAAAGAAAAGAATTTAAGAAACAGTCTACTTGCTTTTTTTCCATGAACCTACCCTGCTGATATCACATATCCCATCTCCAAAACAATAAATTGCTTATTGTTTATAAAATATGTCATTTATTTATTTACGAGTATATGAATGATACTTTAAAAAACAAGCTTGATTTAAATCGTGATTAAAACTATGCCTAATAGTGAGTATGAATTTCGCTGAAACTCTTGAAAAGCGCTGAAATATTTGAATACGGCGTGCCAGTAATTAAACTGCAAAAATCGAAAACATTCAATCAGGATCGGTTCTCTCGGAAATTGGCAATTTACCTGCGCGATCAGCAAATTCCGTCGCCAGCCCCAACGCAAATTTTATTTAATAACAAACACCCCCACCAATTATAACACCAACGGATAGAACAGAAAAGTAGAATCTAAAACGGAATCAACTCACACCTTGAAAGATCCTTTCGAGTAAGATTTATGGCGAAAAGTAACCGCATTGTTAAACGATAAGAATTGTAAGAATTTAGTAATAAATCTTTTTTACACATTTAAAGTTTAAACAAGTAAAAAATCTACAGCCCCTATAAATATGTTAGAGTTATTGCATGCTTATTAAACAACCACTACAACCATACCTTAAATAAATATGGGTATATTATGTGCAAGTTAATATTTTAAAACGCAAAAACAATAAAATTGTAAATCTATACAAAACATCAAAATTATGGCTGGCAGACTTCAATAACTGAAAGTCAATTTAAAATTTTTTTAAAACTTTTATCGACTAATCGGAAATCGTCAACTATATAAAAAGTGGGAAAAATTGAAAAGTCGAAAAAGTCGATAAGACTAAAAAAGTCGAAAAAATTTAGAAGCAATAATTAAGAATAAAAATATCAGACAAGTCGAAATATTAAAAAAGTTAAAATATCATAAAAGTCTGAAAAATATAAATATAAAGTTTTATAGAACTTTTGGTAAAAAATCCTTTAGGCAGGAATTTTTTTCTATCGTGTAATAAATGAACTATACACCTGAAATTGGCATTCAAGATATATCCTAATTATATTTTAAACCTGTATTAAAATATTCAAATAAAAATGCATTTGAAATGTACTTTCTTTAACTTTTATATTATTTACTGTGTCTTATTTTTCTATTATATATTTAAGTAAACAAAATTTGTACTAAGAAAATGCAATATTAATTTGTTAAATATGTAGGCCGGAGATAAAATTACTAAATATTATAAATTATTTGATTTATTCTACTACTCTAATATTATAAAAGTTTAAGAGTAAAAAATTAGAAAAGATTTAAATCTTCAGATAATCGAAAACTCGAAGTCTAAAAGTCGAGATAGTTGTTTGAAAACAAAAGTATACCTACTAAATCTAATTAATGGAAAAAAGTCGACGATAAAAAAGTTAATATCATCGAAAGTCTAAATTCAATTAATAGATACTAAGCTTTTCAAATCTCGATCGATCGACTTTATAAAAAGTCGACTTAAGTCGATATATCGACTTTTTTGCCAGCCCTAATCGAAATATCAATCAACTCTTCAATTCTTGCTGACCCGTATAAACAACGTAATATAAGTACAATACCTTTGCTAAAACACGCCAGCAAAAGTTGATCGATATTTCGATGTTTGTGTTTGTATAGATTGATCTTGCCTGTAATTGATTTGATCATTTCTGTTTAGATCAGGTGATCTTGTCAAATGATTTTATTGTTTTTGGGTTTTGATAAATATAATAATGAGATATAACACATAAAAAAAGAATACAAGAAAATAGAAAAATATTACTTAATTATTTATATTCGCTTTGTATTGTCAAAAATACGAAATATTTATTTATTTGTTACATGGGATCGGTTTAAATCTATAGGTGTTTGTAAACGTAGGTAATGTAAACAAAATGTCGAAAACAATAGCAAAACTTAAAAATCGATAACGTCATTGATGACGTGCAACTATTCTTATCGTTGCCCAACTATACATATATTGTATTGTTTAATTTTTTTTTTATTTAGCTATGTTATAGCTATATTACTGAAATTAAAAATTGAATTAGCTACTTTCCTTATTTTTCGTTGTACAAATTAAAATCAAATATAAAAGACTACTTGTATAGAATAGCACAAAATTATTCTTTAAAAGAAATATTTCAAGCAATTTCAATATAAAATATGATTAGATTGCATGTTACATTTAATAACTCCAATGTATATTTTGGTATATATTATTTGGTTTCCGTATAATTCGTTGGGAATAATGCGCCTCAAAGAAACCAGATATAAAATTTTTATGCCTTGTTTATCTTTCAGATAAAATTACACAGAAAAGAGAACAAATATAGAGTTCTTGATACTTTAATTTAAAATTTAATATTCACATATTCATATATAATTGAGGAAGTCATTTACATTGTGAATCACCAAATATTTTGTGGTCACTGGCTTCGTATAATTGTTTCCTTACTTTGTTGTCTGTTTATCAGTAATTTTGAAATTATTTAAAAATATTGCAATATAAATAGCACTTTATGAAGTATGTTATCTTTTGTTACACCTTTGTCGGATGATAACAATTTTTTAGGAAAAGATAATACACAAGTAACAAGTTTTAGAACAAAAACATGTTTGTTAGCACGACATTCCTAGAAGGCATGCTAAGATACAAACAATTTATAATAAATAATTATTTAGCAATACTTGTATTATGTACATGACCTGTAACATTTGTTTATAATTTTTCTTTGATGACTGAACTTAATAAGGAAAACACTGCTTATAACTTTTAACATACCTAGCATTGTTATGAGTATCATAACTGCCGAAGATGTAGGTTTGAAATCCGAGCTCGTAAAACGATTATTTTAAGACTTCTAAGGATTGGTATGATTCATAACATTCGTAGTTTTCAATAGTTCATCGGTTTCAGAAAATGAGGACGTTAGTAATAAAAATTATTTTATAAAATTCTTTTCTCAATAACGTTTTCGTTATCAAGTCTCTATGGGTTGATATGACGGTATAGTTACAGTTAAATTGTCTCATATATAACTTTTATCGGTTTCAAGATATTAAGCCTTTGTTTATGTAGAAAAAAATAAGCTGAGTAACTAAGTTTAACTGTATTTGTACAATAATATCAAAATAACTTGGGACAATTGGACATTGCATCTAGGTTCATGGCGTTCTATATCATTCTATGCAGACTTGATCAACAAAACTTTATTGACAAAAATTTTTTATAATAGTTATTTATGGTACAAGTGTGTTACATTACAGATAAGTTACGTGAGAAAAGTTTAGCTCACGAGGCCGTGAGGCCGAGTGTGGTATTTTTTCAAGTGACTTAGGTAATTAACACACGTGTGCCATACAACATTTTATCCAACACATTTTAATCATTGATATAAAATACATAATAGATTTTTGACAGATGGAATTTCGAAATGACATTTAGGAACAAAATAGTGTAGAGAAGGTTTTATAACGTAGTTACTATGATACGAACAAAAAAACAGTGAGCTAATATATTTAGCTCACTAGTGACTTATGACCTACTTTATTTATCTAAAAACAGCATACTTATATCGTTATAATTACACGGTGTTGGATAAAATAATTATTACACCGGTAAACTATTGAACAAACCACGAATATTATGAATCATAATACAGGGTGAATACTGAAAACCTTGACATAGGGAAATAACATGGGAAAACAGTTTTTTGCTGTTTCCATCTGTCCCGCTAAATAAAATCGGGTGTATATGGTGTCGTTAGTTAGATTACTTAATTTTGCATCTAATAAAACTAAATGTTGTGTAATAAGACCTTTTCTAACTGAAATATTTGATAAAATAAATTGTATTTTGACGTTTATCCTTCATATTTTCGAATAAGAAACGTCAAAAACAAAATGCTCCATAGCCGAATGGATACGAGGGCTGTTTCATAACATAAATAATCTACAAGACCTGGTTCGAGACCACCTCAGCCCTACTTTTTTTTTAATTAAATTATTCTTAAAATATCTTTATTATATCAGACTATTTTAATAAAATAGCAATATTCATATTTTTATAAATAAAAAAATCCAAATATTTAATAGAATTATTATTTGCTGTCTGTCAAACTTAACAATTAATTCGAATTTAGTTTTTGGTGTATAATTTTGTATTTCATGTTTCGAAATATGATATTTTAAGTATAATTTAATTTAAAAAAAAATAGGGCCGAGGTGGTCTCGAACCAGGTCTTGTAGATTATTTATGTTATGAAACAGCCCTCGTATCCACTCGGCTATGGAGCATTTTGTTTTTGACGTTTCTTATTCGAAAATATGAAGGATAACCTTCAAAATACAATTTAATTTATCAAATATTTCAGTTAGAAAAGGCCTTATTACACAACATTTGGTTTTATTAGATGCAAAATTAAGTAATCTAACTAACGATACCATATACACCCGATTTTATTTAGCGGGTCAGATGGAAACAGCAAAAAACTGTTTTCCCATGTTATTTACCTATGTCAAGGTTTTCAGTATTCACCCTGTATACAAGAAAGAAGAAATATTTTATCAATATCACATTTACCTAAATTAGTTAATGGCATAACTGATGATCCTAAACATCGGAAAAATTATATTTCAATGTTCCACGTTTATGTGGGAAACTATATATAACTTTTTATATTCCTCTATGTACTAGGATTTATCAAACTATGTCGCCTAGTGTTCATATATGCTAATTATTTTATTTGATATGCTCAGAAATTGATCTATTTCATGACAGCTTACAATCATGTTAAAGAAAAGCAGCACGATTATATTTAGTACGTTTACACCGTGTGTACCAAGCGTTTGGTTCCAATACCAAATGACGTCAAATGGCGTTGGACGGTGTACACACAGTGTACCAGATATATATGGTCTTATTTTTTATACACCAGAGTAAACATACCGTACTATTATATAATTTAGTACGTATTCGGTATGCGTACCAGTATAGTATGCACGGTGTAAACATTATCATTTAGTAAATACCTAATGTACATGATACTTTTCCCTTTTTTATTCTATTTTTTGAATTTTTTTTATTTGATATTTAATTTTAGGTTATAGCTATTACTTTTTTTTATTGCCTATATTTTTTTTTTCTGTAATTTCATTTGATCACGATTCTATTTTCTTATTATTAAGTATATGTATATTTTGTGTCTTATTCTCACTCTGTAATTGAGACTCTCTGAAATCCTGTTGGGTGGAAAGTAAATAAATAAATACCAGTCATTAGATGTCTTAAAATCCTCGCTCTACGAGCTCGGAATTCAATTGACGTCTACGGCGGTTATGATACTCATAACAATCCTAGATATGTTTATAGCTATAACAAGTCAGTATGATAAATATTATTGTACAGATTACTTTTTATAAAGAAACAAAGGCTTATATAATATCTTGAAACCTGTAAATGTAGTAACATAACAAATATAGGTAAGTTAAATTGAAAAAATATTGCGACAGATGTCAAACGGGCTATATTTTTTATTATTTAGGCCTAATTTTTTTAGTAGCGCGAAACGTATAATAAGCAACATGTATCTTAACATCTTCAAAGGTTACTGGGACCTCGGTATACGGCTTTGTAACATAAATAACTATTTCCGCTGAATAAAATAGTGTTTCAAATATGTGTGCTCGTTGAGAGTGAAGCAATTTAAAATTCCATGAAATATTGCCGGAGTCTTAATCAATATTCCCCCCCAAAAGAGCAATAATTGTGAATCTATTTATACCGATGTATTACATTGTTGTGGGAGGGTGCAAGCGCTTGACGCAACTGCTGACGTCATAGCGTCATGACGTCATTGTGCTCCAGTTCTCCGCTCGACCATTCAAGGGTTCGCTGACCCATTTCTCCTATCATTCAGGGGACGGGATTCGGGAATTATGAAAGAGTTGCTCTTCCTGCAGGAAAGGCTTTCCGTGTCGGGAAACCGAACAACTGCACTTCTCAATTCAATTAGTACTTCGCTAACTATTTATAAAAAAAGTTAAAAACACTCTACTAGGCTTCATTTCAACTACAACGTCGTAGTACGGTGTTTGTACTTATAAATCTTAACTTCTTAAAATCATTGTTTTATTTTTTTCTAGAAAATGCATTTCTACCATTACCAACCATTTGCTATATAGCGGTTATTATATATGTATAGGGATAGTCATCTTGCCAGATGAAATCGTGTAATTTCAGATGTAAATAAATGTTAAAAGCTAAAACTGACAGTGTTATATACAAATATAATAATGGATGAAATAAAAAAAAACTAATGAAACTACCAATACCAACACACAATGAAGCACAAATTGTCGACACCAAAATCACCCTCATAAATGACAGGAATGACTTGAATGACATTCATTTTTTTTTAATATTTCAAAATATCCGTTACTGTGGTTACACTTCAGTTTTTATTTCATTTTTGTTAGGTACTAGTTGGACGCAGATAGCATATAGTTCATTTTAAGTGTGGTAGGCTTCACGTCACCACATATTATTCGCATGAATCAAATTAGTAGTAGGGAATTTATTTTTTGACGTCATATAATGTGATAGATTATTCGAAGTGTTTCTAAAATAGTCACGAAAGTGATAGATATAAGGTTTCTTCCAACTAGATATTCCTGCAGATTTGTAATTAGTTCATGTTTCAGTTCATGTACCGTGCTTTACGCATGCGCGGGCTATGAATAGTTCTTTTGGAACGAATTGCGTACTGATTCTGAACCGTTAAGGTCATTACTGTCAAATGTGTTAGGTTACTGGAAGATAAATAAAAAAACTCACTGACTCCCCTTATAAACACCTCATTTTAAAATTTAAATACAATTAGGTTAATTAAATTAAATTGTCAGAAGTTCTGAGTAACAGTAGGTACCTACATGCTCTGATCTTTTAACCTAAAATATGTATAATCTTTAGAGTTCACTTTGATTGGAAAACATTATGCTCCTCCTACTATTCGCTATCGCTCTTTATTTCATTAGTAAGAAAGAGAAACACTGATTACACAAACGCCTAACTTCCTTAAAGTATACAATGATGTGAAGCCTATCACACGAAAAATGAATTATATATACCCCCCTCGGTAACACGTTCAATAATAAAATAGTGAATAAAAGTCTTAGATGCAAAATAAAATTTAATAATTCAACTCCGCGAAATACACTGTATATATCTAAACCGTAGAAGACAACTCTCGAAAACTTTAGGTGGCATGGAGACTGTAGCACAGAATATGAGGAGTATTAGAACATTTGACAAATTATTTTTTAAAATGTTTCACATACTAGAAGTTTTTAATATGTTTACCTGTTATGTATAACTCTCAAATAATTTCATTTAAAATCTATGCACATAGTTTACTTACAATAAATTATTAAGGGTACCAAATTTTACTTCTATAAAGCTTTGACGTACAATTGCCTATCTAGAAAAGGACAAATAAACTGGAGTGACAGACAAATAACATAGTGCAGAAAATTTAACTTTTGTTTGTAAACACACAAAAACATTTTGTTTTCTTTGCCAACAGGGAGAACACGAATATTATATTTAGATATAATTACAGTAATATTCTTATTCTTAGAGTTTATTACGTATTTGAATAGAATAGATCTCTTTTTCTTATTTTGCGGTCGAAACATTAAAGGCTAAAGTACGTCACGAGCTAATATAAATTAAAATGGAATAATTTGTCTTTGAAATGAAATGAAAATATGAACTTATCAAAAAAAAAAATAGTAACTAGCATAAATATAAAACAATTTTGTTTTGACTCATATAAATTAAGTAAAAATTACGTGAAAACTTAAATTCATAAACATTATGGAACGATTATATCTGATCTTAGAAAATATACTGGGACGTCTTTCTTACGAGAAAATTTAAATTTTTCCGTGAAATGTTTTATTTGCAAACACTTTATGCTGTGAAGTGTTTATTTTTTCTGAGAAATGTTTTGAAATATTGAAATTATCGCTATTCATATCTAACAATCATTAAGCAAATATGACTGATGGAAAAGTACACGTCTAAATTTACCTGCAATTTCCAAGAAATATGAACACAAGAAATATTTTAACGTAAGAAAACACTTTTAATTTTTATTAACACCGTGCAATTTTTCCTTTAAAAATAGCATCAATTAGTTGAATTGTACAAAGTATATAATGTTAGGCACACAAACAGAATAAACAAAATCTAAAAATATGCGTCATTGAAGTTTCACCCAAAGTAATCATTACAAGAAACTTGGTCAAGTTTCTTATTGATTATTTTATCAATGTTCAATACATACACCTATGCAATGTCTTCGCCGGCAAACAAATATATCAAAGTTATGAAACGACCGGTAGTGGTAGTTCCAATAACAGAGAAGAATACCTTATCAAATATTGCGTTGTTTGTAATTAATTCCGAAGAGTATTATCATATGCAGCAATGTAGATATCCTTGCATACGTATGTAATTATTAAATGCAACGCATTATAAACACACACTGTGCAATAAAAAATGCTGAAAAGATAAGGAAAAAAAATCACGTCAGAAAGGAAATTACATTTTTACAGTATGCAATTTTTTGAAAAAAGCTTCACTTACATCATGAAAAATCAAAAAGTGTATAAAAATTATCATAGTGAAACAAATTAGGAATGAAAAATCTGGTGAAAATAAAATGCATCAGGAGACAAAGAATGACCCTTAAAAAATACAACTTTTAAGTTTTTAACTTAAAATAATTGATTTTATACACACATTTTTTAATCAAAAATTTTTGGTTCTGAAAATGGGTCATATTGGTAAAAGACCATGACCTGGTTTCAAATTAATAAGCATAATTTATTTATCTCTTTTCGTTTCTGAGATTTTTGCTTTCAAAAATGTTCCGGATCACATAACAGAATTCTTTTTTTCAAAACTTGTAATAATTTCTTCCGCAGCATAGATTTTTTAAGGTGTAAAATTGTGATTTTGAATGTGAATATCTTGTAACAGGTAAGAGATAATAGAATTGAAAATTCCGCATATTGATATTTACTTAAGTCTAGAAAATGAATAATTTTAGAGAAAAAGTTCCCAAACGAAAAAGTAAAATTGAGGTTTTTTCGATTTTCTCGTTTTTCAGGTATATGTGGAAAAGACATTTCTTTATGTAACTTTGTCCGTAGAATCGACTGGTATAATCGTAGACATTGTATCTCTATCCATTTTTTAAATGATATACCCAAAATATACACTTTTTATGGTCCAAATTTGAGAGTAAAAATTTCAAGAACAAAAAAGAGATAATTAAATTTTTGTTCCAAAAATTAGTATTTTTGGTTTATTTTGGCTGTAACTGAAAAATATTAAAATAAAAAACTGAAAATTGTAACTTTTCATGTTTAACTGTTATTGGAAATAACTTGGAGGTATAAAAAGATTTTAATTTTTAATTGAAAAAAATATTTTTTTAATGTTTTACTAACCATCAGTTCAACAGACAATGACTGTGTACCAACCCTACACCCAAAAAAATGAAAGATTTCGTAAAACATTGTTGTCCCGAAATCAGTAGAATACTTTTGCCCGAATTATTTTTGCACGAACAAAATTTAAAAATATATTCGACAAAAGTTATCATTTTTAAAATTATACTTTGATTGTTGTAAAGTTACTATTTACTTACCGATTCTCCAGTCGGTAATAACTTATCGATTAGAAATTTTTAAATATGTATAACTGCCTTGGAAACTTAATAAAAGCGAATGCAAAAAAAAAGTACCTAGTGTAGTCAAATTATAATGTTGCTTCGTCAAGGAAAAATAATAAATATAATAGAGCACTTACATGTCTAGTAGCTATGAAATGTATGAGTAGTTATAATGCAAGTGAAAAGTCGTATATATTCATGAATAAAATATAAGTAAAACATCAGCAACAATTTTATTAATTATAATCTGTCGTTTTGAACTTTAAAACAACAGTGTTGTTATTTGCATGTCCATTTGAAAATTACATATAATTTCACTGCACACTACAGTTTTTAAAACGAAATAAAAATGTTTTCTATGTTTTATGTATTTGGTTGTGATGTATCTGTAAATAGCAGACAAGAATGTCTAGTTTTTCTGCAAGTGATGTAACTGGACGCTCTATTGAAGCCATAGAAGCTTTTGAGTTTGATTGGCGAAATTAACTTTGGGCTTTGATTTTGCTTTACGTGCATTTCCCCAAGTGGCTTTCTTTCCAAACAGATTGGCTGTAGATTCGGATCTGGTGCAAAAATAGCCCCGTTCAATTCGGAGATGGAGATTTGGCATGTGCATGATTTTATGTGCAATAGTCGATGAATTCATCCGCTGTTCAACGCTGAACTTCAACACAAACCAGTTGTGTTTATTCACTGACTCACTGTGTCGTCATAAATATATTCTTAACTTTATTTTATTTCATTTATAGTTTGGAAAATTTTACACATCATTTTTAACTCATATATATGCACAATACAATTAATCTTTGACTTAGAGGTCAGAGATGAATTTTTATTAATTATTATTAAGTTTCTGACTTTTGGTTACCATTGTTAATAAACTGTTATAAAAATCCTATATACTAAAAAGGTATGTGTCGTGATGTTTATTTATTTTCATCACGACGATCGCCAAATTTTGTGGACAGCCTAACTGCCTGAACCATTAAAGAGATTGTTGTAATTTTTTTTTTTGATTGCAGGGAATAATGTGTAGTTGTGCCTTTTGGGGGTCTCATATTTTTACTGTAAGTGGTTCTTGTGTAAAAAAATAAAAACTGTGCAAAATTAATAACTTGAAACAATGGATCCTAGTAGCCATGTCTAAATTTAAAAAGAGTCACGAGGTCATCTGTCACTTTTGACAATCTGTCTATGAACTTTAAACGATTATAACTTTTTATAGAACACTGATATTAAAGAAGTAAATACAGTATCATGTATAATAGTCTCGAGCAAAGGTGTTACAATTAATTTAAGTTTAAAACATAACGTATTTAATTAATATAAATTTTGACGTTTCCATTGTCAAAAGTCAATGTTGCCAAATGTGTGATGAAGTAACTAAATGAAAACCAAATATTCCTAACCTAACTTTACTGACAACGGTGGCAGTTGTATTAGCATGGGCGCCCATAAGGGGGGGCAAGAGGGGGCACTTACCCTCCCCTACCTTTTCGCAAATTTCAAAAAGACGGCACATTATTTGATTATTTCACCACCATTATGTTCTATAAGAAATTTATTAATGTTTACTATATTTTAGGGCTTATGCTTTTTATGTGCGGGAGAAATTATTCCGTTAGTATTTGTGGTTAGTTATTTTAACTGGTATTAGACAGTAGACAAGAGGTTCCTAATGAATTTTCTGAGTAATTTTTGAAAGATGAAATGAATTTGAAAATTGCCATACAAAACCTATACTTTGTCCGTTTATTTTTTTCTCTTTCTTTATTAGTAAATATACGTTTGCAGCTTATCTCTATAATATTTAGGGTTTTCTTAAATGGACAATATCACATCGGAATAGAATCTCAAATGAACTATTCAACAATGCTATCAAAATTTCGATTAGCATTTTTTGTTAAGTGTTGCTTAAAATTTAAGCTTTGTCGGTACAATTGGACATAAAAATATATATGTTTTTTAATGTTTTTTTATTTTGCCCCCCTTTGAAAAATATTTTATGGGCGCCCATGTGTATTAGGGTTGACAATATTAATTTATAAATTTAAAAATTAACTACTATTTTTTAATACAAACAGTGTTGCCAAATTATGAAGTAACTAAATAAAAATCAAATGTACCTAATTAAATGGAACACTTTGCTGTGTTTGATATCAAAAGAAAGAAAATCATAATGGCCGGTTTTGAAATGACAAAAAAAATGTGTCATGTCGATCTGCATTTGTTTTTCGGAAAAAGTTGTTAGAAGTAGGTTGTCTTTGGGTTTTAAGGAAACGAATGACAAAAATGTTCTACGTAAATTATAATTTGTTTTTTGCAAAATGTTGTCAGAAAAATGTTTTTTGGAAAAAGTTGTGAGAAGTATGTGGTGTTTAGTATCAAATGAAAGGGCTCGATAAGGGCTGGCGTGTAGAATGAACAATAAAGGTCAAAGTTGATCGGCTTTTGTTTTTTGCAAAAATTTCTTAAAGGTATGTCGAGTTTGGTCTCAAATGAAAGGTCTCGTTGAGGGCTAGCGTGCAGAATTGACAAAAATGTTCCATGTCGATCGGCTTTTGTTTTATGCAAAAAGTTGTCAGAAGTATGTCGTGTTTGGTATCAAATGAAAGGTTTCGTTGAGGGCTAGCAAGCAAAATTGACAAAAATGTTCCATTCCGATCGGCTTTTGTTTTCTGCAAAAAGTTGTCAAAGGTATGTCGAGTTTGGTCTCAAATGAAAGGTCTCGTTGAGGGCTAACGTGCAGAGTTGACAAAAATGTGCCATGTCAATCGCCTTTTGTTTTTTGCAAAAAGTTGTCAGAAGTGTGTGGTGTTTGATCTCAAATGAAAGGTTTCGTTGAGGGCTAGCGTGAAGAATTGACAAAAATGTTCCATGCCAATCTGCTTTTGTTTTTCACAAATAGTTGTCAGAAGTATGTGGTGGTTAGTATCAAAATAAAGGACTCGATGAGGGTTAGCGTGAAAAATTAACAAAATTGTTCAATCTTGATCGGCTTTTGTTTTTTGCGAAAAGTTCTCAGAAATATGTCGAGTATAGTCTCAAAAGAAAGGTCTCGTTGAGGGCTAGCATGCAGAATTGACAAAAATGATCCATTACGGTCTGCTTTTCTTTTTACAAAAAGTTTTCAAAAGTTTATAGTGTTTGGTATCAAATGAAAGTTCTCGGTGTGGGCTAGCCTGTAGAAATTTCAAAAATATTCCATTTCGATTGACTTTTGTTTTATGCAAAAAGATATCAGAAGTAGGTTGTGTTTGGTATCAAATGAAAGGGCTCGATAAGGGCTCGAGTAGAGAATTGACAAAAATGGTCTATGTCGATCGGCTTTTGTTTTGTGCAACAAGTTGTTAGAAATATGTCGTGTTTGGTATAGAATAAAAGGTCTCATTGAGGGCTAGCGTGCAGAATTGGCAGAAATGTTCCATTCCGATCGGCTTTTGTTTTCTGCAAAAAGTTCTCAAAAGTATGTCGAGTTTGGTCTCAAATGAAACGTCTTGTTGAGAACTAGCGGGCAGAAATGCAAAAAAAAATAATAAAAGTATATCGTGTTTGCAATCTAATGAAAGGTCTCGATGAGGTCTGACGTGGAAATATGAAATAATTGTTTCATGTCGATCGGCATTTGTTTTTTGCACTGACAGCGGAGCTCTAGGGAATGCTCGGCGTAGCCGAGAATTCGCTAGTTAACTATCCTATTTATAGTGCAAAACGGCCAAAATTGACCATAAAACAAAAAATTTAAAATAATTAAATCTGAACTGTCATGTTTTACAAATACTTTAGCATTATTTGAAGTTAATTGTTGGTTAATGTTCATTCTAAGTCTAATTGTTTTTGAGTTAAGGGAAAAATTAAAAAGAACACTACGAGCAAAATGCCCTTTTGGCACTACCGATTGTAATAAAAAGATAAATGAACAACTAGATGTTACGGCAGTCCCATATACAAAATTTCAAAATTTTACGGCGAAACATTTTGAGTTATGCGAGATACATACCTACATACGTACAGACGTCATGCCGAAACTAGTGAAGATGTATTCTGCGACAGTAAAAATGAATACTTCCGTTGAAATCTGAAAACCGGATTTTTTGCGATTACAATACTTCCTTTACTTCGTACAAGGAAGTAAAAAGTATCCAAAATGTGGTGTATTAAAATTCATTCACGGATAACTTACTTTTTCAAGGTACCGTTTCACATCAATAATTGTAGTATTAGTAACAAAAGTTTAATTTTAATAGAAATAAATAAATTTACTAAACCATTTTTGTTCAACATACTGTCTTGGAAACCCAATCAATAAACTTTTTCTAATGTCCGATCGAGAAAAATATATAAAGCAACTCGGAATGTAAGTACCTAGTACAACTATTCCCTTACGGTAACATGAACTTCGGCTAAGCGAGCTCCGCCTCAGATTATATATCCTTGTATAATGGACCTATATTCCTTATTGCGTAAATAGCTATATTTTCTATTTCGATGCGATACTTTCCGACAACCGACATTTTAACCAGAAATGAAAAAATCGGCCCTTAAAGATCACAGGTGAAGTTTTATTTATTTAATAGATTAATATACAGGTATTAATGTATTGTTAACATAATTAATCTTTGTACAATTATATTAAATCCATTTTCCTTTAATATTTTTTTTTCATTCTGTTTCACAACCTGAACGAGAACGATGTTTAGAGTCATATTTAAAAATTTGTTTAAAAAAAATCGATCAAAACCTCAACATAAAATTGTTAAAAATTATCAAAATCCCTACATACTACTTTTAAAATTAGGTGTTGGGAGAAAAAAAGTAGGCTATGACTTACTTTTTTAAGATAAGTGTTTGTTTCTTTTTCTAATTACATAGATGACTTAACACCAACCCATAAACTTATTAACATACGTTAAATATTTTTCTTCAAACGCAACTTTCATTTCGACACACAAAAGCTAGTAACCATATAATAGATATGAATTATTTATTTCATGATAAATGTGAGAACTATTTTTCTACGAGATATACCTGTACGTCTTATCATATTACCGTTTCAACAAAATGAATTTCATCTCATATTGCACTAAAGTAATGTAATATTATTGTAAAAATCCAAATATCTATTCTGTTCTGAACGTTCCATTAACATAAAAGGAAACACGAATTTTAAGGAAAATACTTTTTAGAAATTCTAAAACAATTTTGTTATTGTATACATGTAATACTGCGAGTAATTTTAACGTAAAACATAGGATTTGGCATATCCATGATTACGACATGATTGACAGCAATATTATTTTCTGTCTCATTTAAATGAATTTAACAATTGTCTTTTGGGTTATAATTTTTTTTTTCAACTTTTAAATATAAAAAATCTTTAGTAACATTAGAGAAAATGGTAGCATAATAAAACAGTCTCTTAAATTACTCAATTTTACTCATCTCGATTTTTTTTTAGGGTTATTTAGATCAATAAAAAGTTTAAATTCAAAATATTTCTCAAAATATTACAGTGCTTGTGATTCAATAGTTTTATAACAAATTGGGTCATTTCTTAGCAATTAATGAACGGATTTTTAAAAATTTATTGTAATTATTGATTAATTGTTCGTTATTATATTTACTTGTTTGTTACTTGGCTTATTTGTTCGTTATTTTGTACTTTCTTGCGATATTAAATTTAATACATCTGTCAAATTCATTCCCTATTTTTCATGTTTAATCAGACAAGCAGATATACATTGCTGTCAATCAATTATCAAACTGTAACCATGGATATGATAAATCCCATGTTCACACTATGGACAAACGACAGATGATAGTTCATTCATTCTTCATTCTTTGTAATTATGGTTTATTCGTTTCATTACTTTATTAATTTGTGGTTCGTAGTTTGAGTTCTATTATTAGATACTATTTTTTTTTGTGGAGAAAAATTCATTTTAATAACAAATTCTCAAGTACCCTTTGGTATTTTACGCACAAACATGGCGCCTGTACGACGGATTTTAGTAGTACCGATTTTCTCCGCTAGAGTGCGAATTTAATCTACGATTACGAATAATGTGAAACAAATTAATCATCAAAAATACGTATTGTGTAAAGTATTAAATTCTTTGAATACTGTTGAGTCTATAACAATCACAATCACAATATAACATTCTATTCAAACAGCGACTTGGACAGGAAGTTGTTCAATTGTTTTTTTTAATTTATTTTGTAATGAAAGGTCTTATCAGCATCATCGTAGTTACATTAAAATATTCTGGCAACAGTTATTTATGTGAAAAACATTATATTTGGTGCTACAACTTTAAAAGAGTTTTGACCGTAGGTGAAGAAATGTCCATGACATTTTTTACTTGCATTTTGATGGAAAAAATGTCAACCAAAGGTTTCTGCAAGAGAACTTATAGTGGGTTTCGAACCATTCAGACATATGGGTATATTTACTTGATTAATAGTTGGCGACGTTGGGATTCGAACCATAGATCTCATACTGCACTCAGCTAAAGACATGGGCGCCCATAAAATGTTTTTCAAAGAGGGGCAAAATAAAAAAAAAACTGACTTATTATAAAACAGATATATATTTTAATGCGCAGTTGTGCCAACAAGGATTAAATTTTAAACAACACTTCAACAAAAAAAATTATACTTAATCGAAATTTTGACAGCAATTTGGAATAGTTCATTTGACATTCTATTCCGATGTGATATTGTCTATTTAAGAGAAACTTAAATATTATAGAGATAAACAGAAAACTTATTAGTAAAAAAAAATAGAATTGTTCAAAAGTACTTACTTACTTACTTATTTTTGGATTGGTTTGTAAAGGTTATTGTTAAATTCCTTCCATCTTTCAAAAATTCTTCGACAAAATCTTTAAGAACCTCGATAAAATTAAAATTATTTTAGTTAGTTGTATTGCTTCTACTTTCTAATGACAGTTGAAAGCACAAATAATAACGGGATAATTTGTTCCACACATAAAAAAATCTAAGCCCTAAAATACATCAAACATTAATAATTTTCTCACAAAACATAACGATGGTGAAATAATTACGTAATCTGTCGTCTTTTTAAAATTTGCAAAAAGTCAAGGTAGGGCAAATGCCCCCTCTTGCCCCCCATTATGGGCGCCCATGCCTAAAGACAGAATGCACTACGTGGTCACCTCTACTCGTATTTATATCAAAAACTAAACATGTAATCCGTAGCATATTTACGTAAAGTATTTTTCATTACCTACTAATTTTAGTTTCATTAAAATTTTGAGACTACATCAATGAATTCTCGCACATCTTGTCTCAGTTTTAAAATGATGTATTTTTGTGAAAATCGGTGTTCATTGGCCGGAGTCGAGAGAAATGGAATTAGATCGGAGTTCCTGTCAGCGTTAATTCTCGCAGTAAGAATGAGCATTTTGCCCGCGCTAAACGCTAATTCTATTCGGATTTCATCGCTTGGCCATTTCCGCTGATTGTAATGGTTAATCCATGTTTTTTGTTAAGTGAAAACGCTGGTGTTGTGCTGTATCATCGCATGCAATACAACAGATAACTACCTGTCAAACTGACATCCAATACCATTACGAGAACCTCCAGTTTTCTATTAGTTATTGTTCAAAATTCATTACAAATTTTAATCGATTCTTTACAACGAAAACTGACACATACACAAAAGGGAAACATATAATAAATTTATAAGTAACTTACTTTTATATGGCACACTAAAAAGAATTCTGAGTCGGTACTAGGTGAAAAAAAAAACTATTTACATATTTTCGTCATACAAATTGGTGGTCATAAGATATAAATATACTGTATTTGTTTTCATCAGAAATTCGAGAATGCAAAACCATTTTGCAATCAATTTTTACATTTATCAAATCAGATATTTTCTAACTAGCAGTTGACAACTAGTTGACAGCAGAAACCAAAAAAATGTTGAAATTATAACAATTTTCAAGTGAAATATTTCAAAACACCGCTGTTTATAATACTACTCAATTGACATCAGTAAGCGACAAAACTAATAAAGTGACCGATTTGATTGACTTGCAACCCTTTGTTTTACCAAAAAAGTTGTTGGATGTAAAAGTTATTAAATCGAGCTTCATTCAGATTTTTTTTAACTAAATATTACTACAAGCTAATAAAGATTTAGTAGATTAATATCCTGGTAATTCGGAGGATAAATAAAAAAAAATGAAAGGTATTACGAACCTGGATAAATGTTTTTGACATTTTCTTTACTACCCAGCGGGCTTTTACTCTACTTTACCGCCCGTGAGCTGCAATCTTTAGTTTTCGCCATGGTAACCAAGATGTAAACAAACAATTTGAATGCAGTAATGCCTAAAAGACTTTTTTCACTAATAGGCTAGACATCTACTATTATTAACCTTTCTTTGACATGAAATAGTATATTATACGCCAAGGTTGAGAAGATAATCATTATTGACCCAGCGCCAGGATTGTAACACGAGGGCGAAGCCCGAGTGATACAAGGCGCCTGGTCAATAATGATCTTCTCAATCGTGGTTTATATACTATTTTTTTCACTACTAGCTACGAACCCTTCAACAAGCCCCATACCTCTGTCAAAGATGCCAGAAATTCAAAATGCGACAATAAATATAGGAAACACTCAAACCTCATTGAATACGGGTTCTGCAGCAATAAATTTGACTTGTCACAATTGCACTATCAATTTCAACTATAAATAACAAATAAATGTTACCCGTTTTGTGTTTTTACATAGAAATGTAATTATAACCCTAAAAAAAATATACAAAGTAAGATAATTAAAATGATATAACAATTAACACTTACCTTTTCAAAGATTTAACAATAAATATTGCAATAAATAAATAAATACATAAATTAACATTTTGCATTGTGAATATAATGTGAACGCACGAAAAATTTGACAAGAAATAAGATCACAGAATAAGATAGTTAATTTTTAATCTGAAAATTAACTATTGCCAACTTGAAATTACGCGGCAAATTTAAATATAATATTTTCCTTGCGTTCAGTGAGTTAAATAAATTCAGAAGCGTGAATTTCTTTAAAAAGTGACAGTTCGCATAATTGACCATGGTTAATAATAATCCATTATTGACCGTTGTTAAGCGTTGCTAAGGAAGCGGTAGAGAAAAACAATTTCACAACTCAGTAACAGGTTAATAATGATATCTTCGTAGGCTAGCAGTGAAAAAAATTGTTTTTCACTTCCGCTTACTTGGTAACCATGGTCACCTAGATCAATAATAAATTATTATTGACCACGGTCGATAATGAAAACTGTCACTTTTTAAAGAAATCCAAATATTGTTTGAATCATTTATCTCAAGAAAAGTGTAAAGTATAGATTCACAATTTAAATACGCCGTCTAATTAAATAAGTAAATAAAAAAAAAACCAAATTAAAAATCAAAAGTGTGGTTGACAAACTGAACGTCAAATATGAAAACAAAGAGAGCCTACTTTATTTTTGTGAATATTAAGCAACAAATTAATATTCATATCAGAATGTTGATTATTTCCAATATAATTTTTTTAGGAGGTTTGGGTTTCAAATAATAATAGTGGAAAAAATAATATGTATACCACGGTTGCGAAGACCATTATACCAGCGCCTTATATCTCTCGGTTGCTTCGCACCTCGGGACACAACTTGGTGCTAGGTCAATAATGATAGTCTTCTCAACCTTTGTGTATAATATACCATTAAACTTCTTATTAACTTCTCATGACAATTTACGAAAAATGTGAATTTGTATTCATGATTAAAAATATTTTAGTACTGCAGAAATATATCTCTTTTCTTACGTTTTATTCAATTATTATATTTTATTAATTTTTTATTGCAATTTGTACTTTACAACTTAATATCTTTTTAAAGATCTCTGATAACCAACAAATCGTTAATAATCAATTAACACTTTATCGTAAATCTTTACATTTATTGATAACATTTACGCAAACCATAATCTATTGACGCACAAAATTGTTCAAAATATTTTCATAATTAAAAATAGAACACAGATTATATGAGAGTTTTGTTTTGAAAATGTCATAAAAAAATAACCTAATATTTAGTTAAAATATATACATTTATGTTTGTTTTATGTGAAATTAAACAAAGTATTTTGAGATGACTGAATCGCAGCAGTTTCCTCCATAAACTTCTAAAAATACAAGTGCGTAATATTTAGTAAGAGCAAAGTTAAAATTAGTTCATTAAATACTAAACTAGCAGTGAAACATGTATAAATATAGGTGTCTAGAGACACCATCACGAGATGAGTCTTCATTATGTTTGTTTTTAATAAAATTAGAACTTTCTGCTTCCACGGGTATTATACACTGCGGATTTTTATTTTCTAACTGTATTCAATTACAAGTTACATAACACGTAATCCAATTCGCAAATTGTGAAATGTATTGCAACGTAGTTGTATGATTATGAATCTGTATTTATTGTTTTGAAAATTAAAATCTAAATGTCCCTATTGAAAAGTTAATGACAAACGCATCACCATTTATTATGGCTTAAACGGAAACATTAGTAACCCCGTGTGACAGAATTGATTAAATGACATCAAATTTTGATTTATTTGCTTTCCTACAAATTTAAACTCCAATGCAATACATTTGTGGAACTAAATATATCCTGAAGCTTATTAAATATACAAGCACGAGACAGGCAATAAAATATTCTTGATAAATTCGGAATTTATGAAGCTATAAGGGTGGATTCCATTAGTCAATATGTTTCCCACGCTTCGAAAAATTCTACATCCGAATTGCAGTTCTCGTTGTGAAATACTTCTTGGTATAAATATAATAAGTTCAATCAAAATTCTATTAAAATATAAGAATGGGTGAATGACATAAAATCGAAAATATAAACTCGTAATTTATTCAATTCTTCATTATATTTAGTTGTTACTTTTACTAAAATGTTTAGTAAAAGTAATACACATTTTGTACCGATGTACATATATATTTACAAAGCTTCAAAGATACTACTGTAAGGATCGGTTTTTTAAGTGTCTCTATCATGAAAATTTTGTTTAACAGTAAAAAGATCTGATAAAAGAAGTAGGCAAAGTATATTTATTATGGTTTTTATTAAATTTATAACCTATTAATAAAACTACAACAAAATGTAACAATCTTTTGCAATTAATAGCAACTTTAGTCAATTTGAAAGTATCAACTATATATCACTTTAAATTAGCTAAGATTAAAGGGTCGCATAAATTTAGTTTTACCATTGAGTGACGTCACCTTTTCTCTTTAAAACATCTTCTATACATCTAGATATTGTCTTATCCACGGTAAAACCGTTCCAGATATCGCAATTTTAGTGACGTTCTTGTAAGATGAACCCGTATTCTTTTTTTCAATATAAGTCATGTCTCAATTGGTAATAGGTCTAGAGTACTAGATATCCATCGTAATAGTGGGATTTCTTTTTCCAGGAGTCATTCTTTTACTTTTTAGCTGTAAGGCGCACAGCTCCATTTTGCTGGAAGGTAAAATGAATATTAGCTTTTGTAGATTCTTCTAATGTAAGCATAAGATAGGTCTGTAATATTGCAATGTACTTCTTTGCATTGACAGTTTCTTTTATAAAGTGAAGCCTGTCTTACTCCCTTTGCCGACATGGATCCCTGAACCATTACCGATACTTGAAACTTGACTTTCTTCCTTAAAGAATCATTGTGGTATTCCTCGTCTTTCGTTTTAATAACTGCGACTATCATCTAAACAGACACCAAATCTGGTTTCATCGCTCCAATCTCCAATGTACTGCATCCCATTGATCCTGAGTCTACTTCCAATGATCCTTTTCTTAACGCACTGTTAGCTGAGACTTCTCTTCTACTTGCAACATATATCGGTTTTTAGTGTTTTATAGGATAGAATCTTCCCTTGTAAACCTTAAAACCAATTTTTTTGCTGTCCTACGGCAGTTGGCTTTTAAGAGACTTTTTCCAGTTGCATTATTCCATAAAACACTAAATTGACAAATTTACTTATTTTTGCAGCAGATTTGACAGATTTCGACAGAGAGACAATTATTTGTGAATATCTTTTATTACTGACATTCCACGGACTATATAAATTTAAAGTATTTAACGTAAGAATACTTTTAAAAGTACTACTTACACATATAGAAACGATAAATATCTATCAATTGTTTTTATATAGTACAATTAACTTGATTATTCAATATAGATGAAATTAGTAGCAATGATCTAAATAGAAAAACGTACTAGAATTCTATGTTGTGCGCAACAAAAATAATAATTATTTAAAAAGTAATAACAGAAATTAATATGAATACTACGGTTAAGAGTTCTATTATCCCTTCAGCGCAAAATTTCATAATTGCAACTTATAAGTGAGATCAAAACAGGTAGGACGTAGGAATGGAAATAAAACTTTTATAATTTGACTGAAACCCAGTAATTTTTACCCATACATTATAAATAATCTTTATGTATGTAGATCTGAAAAAAAAATTTGAAGAAAACTTACAAGACATACCACTACTAATCAATACGAAATATGCATTGATCTCTTAGAAAGGAAATAAGAAATAAATAAGTATACATATCCAAATTTCCCATCAGTTATATGTCAGTAATTGTATTTCTAAACATTTTCTTTAAGAAAATTAGAAATTTAAAATTGGTTTGAAGTATCTGTCAGATTCCTGCGAGACAACTTGTCATGTCATATAATTCATTAAATAAATAATACATTAGTATTATTGTCACCTCCTTCCAACAAAAATCTAATAAACATGAACCTTTTTGCTAATTAATTTTTAGCAAAACGTCATATCTATAAGTTTATGACCAGGATTTTGTCACCGTAAGAATATACAGGATCTGAAAGGGCTTTACAGATTTTCTGTAAGCTACCAAATTGCCATTTTGATCAGATTAACAGATTTGCTTACAGATCTTACAGACATGAACAAAATTGAGCAATTAATCTATTTGGTAGTTCATAGAAACTTTGACAAACGATTGAAAAACCGGCCTTAAGTACCTATAGCATAGATTGTGAAGTTAAAACATAAGCAAATGACGAAGGAAACTTTTGTCATTGAGAGAGGAAATTAATTAATAGCTGATATTAATTGATCCACATCAGTAGTTTCATTTAATTAATAATTGCAAACTAATAAACATGTAGTGATCATAGACGGACGGTTAGCTGCTAATTAGATACTTCTCAAGATGCTGACTCCCGCTAACTATTAATTATTAAATTACTCCGTTCACCCTTATAAGAAATTCACTAGTTTGGGTTCGAAGTCTTTACGAACTTTGCAACTTCACTTCCGTGCATTATTTAAAAGTATCAAAATTATAGGTTGGGAATGTGTGAATTATCTTTAATGCATCAACAACAAGAACATATTTCATCAGTTTTTTACACCATATAAGAAATAAACAACGTGGTTTTTAATTACATACCATTACTTATTTAAATTTAATTTAAATAACAGTTTTCAGTTCTACCAGTATAAACGTTTTTTATGATAGTAGTAATAATAGTATTAGTAATAAAGGATTATCAACATAAATATTGAAATACCTTTAAGAAAAGAGTATATACTTAAATTATCATTTATTTAAAAATTAAATTATAGTGTTCACAATTCTTAATAATACGCTATTACCTATTCATTGGCTTTTTATACTTTTCAATCTTCGAATAATAAACGCTGCAAAATATTATAGGTATAACAAAATACAGTGGCGAATTCATTAATGAACAGTAGGAATATGAAAAAAGTACTGGAATTCAGTCACATCGTTTTATTTTAGCATCTTCTAGTTTCATTATCCCGTTTTCTTTTTCAGGAGATATTCATTTCTGAAGAACACTAACTACTTACTGGAATGAGGCCGAAAATAAAGTCGTGTCAGTGAATTCATTAGTTTGCCTTTTATAACAAATCTATTAGTGAGAAGAAAACGTATGTATACATGATAATAAAATGCTAAATAACAATAATATCAGTAATAAGAGTATTAAATAATATAAATAATTCCTATTCCGTGAATTTTAAATTAGTATTAAAACTATAGCGGTACTATAAATTTTGTATCTAATAGTTATTACATACGACAATGGGCCGGACTAAAAACTATGGAAACACTATTCGATAGCGGGCCTTCCTCTATCAAAAAAATTATTCTAAAAAAGAAAACCGTTGTGTGTTTGTTGTATAAAGTACATAAAGAAGAATTGATTGCAAACAAACATTTTTAATACTGTTGTAATATAAAAATGTCATAAATACATATTCTTTTGAACTTATTCGAAAGCGCAGTTTTCTATTATATGTCTTGTATGTATCTCACAAAATTAATTTTATTGATTGTGTTAACAAAGATAACTATGATAATAAATATAATTCATAATTCATTATAAATAGTTGAACATTTCATAAAAATAAAATTTAAATAATAAAACACATCACATTGTGCAATTGCAAAACCAATGATTAGTTTTTCGAAACTAATTTTTCACTAAGCACATGCTTAGTGTATGAATAGTAAACGATTTCTAGTGACATATTTCTTTCAAATTCCTCATGTGCCCACAGAATAAGGCTATGCAAAAATGTTTCGAATAAACCTTATACCTTTCGTTTAAAAATCTTAAAATTCTACATAATTATTTTTAATTCTATGATATTACAATTAAGTATAATTCACGTCATGGTATTTCTTACAACCTGTCTGTTATTTTACGTCAATAATACTATTATTGTAAGATTACTATACAATTATCACTTATATTTGAGAGTGACTAACTCTGTGTAATTGGCTGGTGTATTTTTATTTTTCATTGGTTTTTCTCCTCTGACGCACAAGGGACATTACGTAACTTGGTACGGAAATGATTTAGGTAACTTAATACGCTCCACTTATTACGGTAAACATTTGAATATTCAAATAGTTATGACGTAAATACAGGATATTGGGTTGTATGGGTAGAGCATTTTAGTTCGATCCCTACAGTTGAACGTACAATAATTATTCTCAGATCGATGTCTACTACATTATATTTATGAGTGAATTTTGTAAAGATCAAATAATTTGTTCCAATACTTAATCTTAAAAATTATAAAGTATGAATTAAAATAGATATGTATTTAGACGGGGTAAATACGAGAAACTTTGACATGAGGAATTAAAATAAGAAAACTTTTTTTTTTCTTTTACAATCTGTTCCGCTAACTAAGGTATATAAGTGATACCATTTGCTAGATTATTTAATGGATACTGGTAACAAATATTCTTGAATACGAGATTTTATTATGGCTGGTTGAACCAATATTACTTAAATTTTAAGTTTTCCTTAATTCAACATTATCATATCGGAATAAAATGTAAAATGAAGTAATTATTTAATGTTCGGTATTATAAACGTCAGACAAATTTAGTTCCCTAGTAAATAACAATTATTACTTCAACTGACAATCGTAATTTTGTCATTGTTATTTATGTTATTTTGATTAGAATTTGTTCATTTAAATAAATTAATTTACTATGCAAGTAAATTTATTCTGTCGTATATAATTAGTGCATTAGTGCAATATAAGTCGTATGTTTCTGATAACATTATTATTTTGTTGCCAGTGTCATTATGTGTTACAGAAAATAAGAAAACAAAGTGCTCCATGGCCGAGTGGATATGGATATAGCATTATAAACAGAACTGCGTAGCCGGGTTCGAGACCGTAACAACATGCATAGTCTTTAAATATTAAAGGAAATAGATATTAAAGTATCAAGGGCTGTAAGTGCTTTCTACTTATGGAGGTTATTTTGGAATTTAAGAATAACAAAATTAAAATTTAAATCTACTTATTTGTAATATTTTATTTGACAAGAGTTGTCTTTTTAAAATTATACTTTGACCGTTACTAAGTTAACATTTACTTACCGATTTCTTATTAGGTAAGTAATTCGTAATTTATAAGTATAACTTACTGCTTAGGTAACCCAATTGATAAACATTAAAAAATAAGCAATCCTGCAAAAAAATTAGACTTCTTTACGGAATTTTAATGGAACAGATAGCTAATTCAGCCCTTTTTTCTTCTAGAAATGATGTGCTAGTTGGACGTAGTGATTCTTTGAGACGAGACAAGACGAAATTTTTATTTTCTCTTGTCGTCTAATTTTAAATGTAAAATATCTCGTTTATTTCTCGACTCGAATATTTGTATCTCGTCTCCGTCTCAAATCTCGCTGAAATTTCTCGAGTTTCAAGGTCGAATATTGTCACGCACGCCTTCTGTGCACAGTATTTCCATACCTAGGGAAATTTGTTTAGATCTAGAGAAATTGAACTTTCTTTTAGGAAATTATGGGAAGAAAACATGTACTTATTTGTTATTATTAGTATAAATATTTTACCTTTGCATACCCGGTACTCATAAAAACGCACTAAAAATTATGAAAATTCAGGTTTCTGCTTCTGTTTTTTAATGGTACAATGTTACTATTGTTAGATGGCATATGGAATTTTTAGGTTATCAATATAAAAATGTATCGAAAAATGTCAGTTGTTGATGGTTTTTAATAACTTGATTCTTAGTATATCTAGTTTTATAATGACCTTTAGAACCATATTGCAGATTTCTATTCTACAAGTTTTTTATTACTCGCTTCTACATAGTTCCAGTGGATACTTGTTTATTTTTCTTCTACGCCGGTGGCACATAAGAAGCTATATTTCTAATTTTAATTTCTACCCTGTAAATCAAGTCACAGAAGATGTCATATTTATGACATTTGAAGAAAAATAATTTTAAAACCTCCAGAAATCTCGACGAAATTATTGAAATTCGAAATATTACGAAACGAGACGAGCAAGATTCTAGAAATATTTCACCTCATCCATTGCAAGCAATTTTGTATTTGATATTAGTAGGTATGAGCGCTTGTAAAGTAGGATGTATTACAGGTATAAAGTTTTTCTCATAGAGCAATTGTAGCACAGGAGGAGTGAATAATAGATGTAGCTTAACCTTCACATTTCAATGCTGCAGCGGATAAATTTCGTTTTCGTTTCGATTCCGACACCAATACGCTTTGTGCCATGCATATTTAACCTGAACAATAATTTATTTCTGTTGTTGTTCACCCTGCACATTGTTCCAATTTCATTTATTCAATTATTCACCGACTCTCGAATTACTGCGGGTGTAATTGTGTCTGTTTTCCATTCTAAGAAATTCGCTCAATATCCACCGTTTTTTTATTCATATTCACTTGTCGGGGGAATGAACTACCATCGCTTTATTACAATCATCAAATTATAACATTACAATTAGTTACACATCATTTAAATTATTGAGAACATCCAGATCACTTAACATAACACAACTTAATGGAGAGTAACTGTTACAAATGAATTAAGACAAATGTACAGTTAATTAAATAACAAGATAATTAGAGTTTCACAAGACAAGATTTCTTGTCTTGTTTAGAAATTTCGTGTCTTATCTCGAAATGCAATACAAGAAATTTAAGTTTATCTTGTCTTTTATTACTCTTTTATATAAAAAACTTGTCTTAATCGTCATTTTCTTGCATATTTCTTGTCTTGCATGTTAATATTCACAAATGACATTGAACATATAAAAAATCTTGTATCACACGTACTTTTTTTATTTAGATAATATCAATGTCAATTATCAAATATATTTCTTATAATACATTAATGTATTATTATTAAATAAATATTATAAAAACAAAAATGGTACATCTGTACAACAGAAAAGTTATAAGCATCCCTGGTTATAAAAAAGCACTCTTGGTTGCATGACTTCAAATTTTTTGAAAATGAAATTTACCTACATATCTTAAAAAAATTGTGTTTTTTTTTTATTATTTACATATTTTTGTACTTTTATTAATTTATAGAGAGGTTCTTATAATAAATTTAGATTTAAAATTAGCGGAAAAAATAGGCGAGAGTACAAGAATTGAAGTAAATCTTGCTGTTCTTGCATATTTCTTGCAAGAAAATTTCTTGCTTTGTCTTGCTTTGAAATTTGTAACTCTTGTCTTGTTCTTGTTTTGTTTTGTAAGACTGTTACAAGACCAAGAAAAATGCAAAACTCTCCTGAAACACTAAAGATAATTCATATTATTTAGAACAAAAAATAGTAAAACCCCAAATATATTATTTTTCACGCTGATAACATTTATTATTTAGTTACCATTATCAATGGAATGTTATAGAAAATAACAATCCTACTAAAACGGTAATTATAAAAGTCATACTAATTTCATAAACATTTCGCCATCTAGCAACAGGCAAAGTTTACTATAAAAAGTTGGAAATATATAAATCTGAACTGTCAAGTATTTTACAAACACTTCAACATTATTGAAGTTAATTGCTGCCGGTGACAAGAAAAATATAATAAGCGGCTCGTAATGTAAGTACTAAACTATTCTCGTACGCAATCTCCACTTCGGATCATACATTCTCGAATTATATAATGTACTTACATTCCTTGTATCTTAAATAAACATAATATCAATTCAATTCCCATCTTTGAGTAATAATCTATAAGTGAGACTTTTACTTTTATTTGTCATAAGTTAATATATTTTTGATAGCGATAAATATTTTACAAGGTTAAGACCATGAACTTAAATATTTGATACTAAATACACAATGCCTACATGCTATTATGAAGCATACTTTATATTACTTGCAAATATTACACAATTACACATCCTTTTTAGTAGCGTGTACAGTAAGTCAACGGTTTAAAGTTTTCTAGCGGTACATCTATTCATCTACGAGTATTCTAGCATAGTCTTATACTTGAAGTCATCGCATAAAAATAATATTTATAAATAACCATCCATAATTTTTTCAATTTCAATCGCAATAATATGCATAAAGAAAAGATATAACAAAGCATAGATTTGTGTGGTTACTATATATAGACTAACCTTTCCTACAAAAATCCAATATACAATTTTAGCTCTGATTGTCATTAAATATAAATAAAGTCGATGATCTACGACAAAATATATTTACTTGAGGTAATGTATAATAATATATTTACAAGGCTACTGATATTTTTATTTACAAACTCTATTTGACAGTGATTGTAGTACTCAAGTCAATAAAATATTTTTAGAGTTTCACTTTAACAAATCACTTTGCTGTTCAATATATAATTGAATAAGAGTTTTATTAACTTTAAATTATAGTAAAGACGATAATGGAAGAAAAAAGTCTAATGTGGATACCACATGACATCCTTGTACGCTAAGTTATAAACATTTTTCATTTAAAGTTATTTCATTCGTTTCATATTTTCGAACTTTCCTTCTAAATGGATCATCTTTTGAAAATTGTATTAAAATTTTTATCACTATTCCTATTGCATTACACAAAATTATTTTAATCGCTCAAAAACTTGCAAAGAAAGAGATATTGTTTTCATTTATTTCGTACATATTTCTCACGAAATATATTTACAGTTGCAAATGTCAATTTATTAACAGTAAATAATAATAATAATAAACTTTATTGAGAAAACTCAAAGGCGAGGTTCAGCCAAGGCTGATCTTCCACCTAACCCGTACAACTATAATACAATACTTAATTTAAATCATCTTAATTTTCAAAAGATTATATACAAAATATATGAAAGTATATATCGTACGTTTCCTACAAAAATTAAAAGATAAATAAATTGTTACTTTCTTTAAATTTTTGCCCTTTTGAAAAGGCCGTTTAGAACCAAAAATGGAGGTGCATAATTAGGTGCTATCAATTCCATAGACAAAATTACAACATTCTACGGCTAATCGTTTTTGAGTTATGCGAAAAATTCAAAACAACACTACGAGCAAAGTATCCTTTTGGCACTGCCGGTTGCAATAAAAAAAGAAGGTGCACAACTAGAGGTTTTGGCAGTCCTATATACAAAATTTCAAATTTTTACGGCTAACATTTTTTGAGTTATTCGAGATACGTACGTACAGACATTACGCCGAAACTAGTCAAAATGGATTCAGGCTTAGTCAAAATTGATATTTCCGTTGAATCCTGTAAAACCGATTTTTTTGCGATTATAATACTTCCTTTACTTTGTACAAGGAAGTAAAAAGTTGAAGAGAATAACTACAACCTATACATTTTTTATTTGGAACTTTTTCTGTAATTCTTATACCAACTATCGAAAATAATTCCTCCAAAATCAATGCCTTTATTTGGATAAATAAATACAAAAAATTAGTAAGTAATAATCGTATAAGAATGGAGTTTTCCATGTTTTCATAATATTCACCATCATAAAACTAAGAAATAAAAAATAAAATATTTTATCGCGGTAATTGTTTTGGGTTTGTCAGAATACCTACAGTTTCCAAGGATGGATTAAAAAAAAAAATAAACATCTTATAAAACAAAGTCCTTGTGTAATACCTATTAAAGAATTACCCAAAGGAATTGAATAATGTTCTATTTTCGTGCATATTCGGTCCGATTCGGTATACTTCGTGGTAGTACAAATAAATTCTACTAGAGGGATGGGAAAAACGTGTTTCTGTTTATTGCGTGACGCCGTGTTTAAAAGAGAAAATGCACAACGTAAAATTAAACATTTTAGTAGAAAATCAAACAATTTTGTATAATAGGAAGAAGAGAAGAAGGCTGATTATAAAAATAAAATGAAACAGCAGACCATATGGAATTATTAAAATATAATGATGATCATTTCGTTATTTCGTCTGAAGAAGTTCGAAAAGACGAAACGATCATCAAACATTTCAATTAAAAAAAGTGAATTTATTGAATACTTGAATGAATAGCTTTATCGCGTTTACTTACTTTACTCATACAGCTACTATTTGCTGACATGAACCTCGGATTGAAATTTATTTAAAACATAGGCCTATCGATCGGCATTGATATTATCACATAGCATGCATCTTTCATTACCTGTATTCTTCATATGTAATACATGCAAGCTCTAAATATTGAATATATGTACAATAAGCGCGGACATATAATCCATTATTATGTTCATATGATACTTCTAGATAAATATTATTCATTCAATATTAACAGCACTTTTATTACTGATATTAATTTCTTACTTTTCGAATAAATTGGCATACAAAGCAATTTGTTTTTATGTTATAAGTAATAATATTTTATGGTTAAATAAATGAACATATATTTCAGTTTATTATTATAAGTGCACCATTATAATATGCAATATAACATTATATATTATTCATTTTAGGGTTAGTAAAAATATTGCTCAATTTCCCTACTAATGGTCAGGAAATACATTTCCTGTTGTACTTACAATATCATATTTTTTTATTTGCATAATGTATTCGTATGGTAACAAACATATTTTGCTTTTGACTCATATTTTGCTTTTGACTCCCAATGCTATTGTAAAACGCGAATTTTAATGTAATTAAAAACTAGTACTTTACTAATTGACACGTAACAAGATGTGATCATGTCGTATAGTAAAATATTTAACTACATAAACATACATACATACAAAATATTAAATATAGAAATCGTTACGGTATTTTAATCTTAATTACATTAACTGCACTTATTATATTCTTTTGTTTGGAGTTTACCATGAAAAACATTTGCGTCAATAATAATTGACAAATTATAATGTAATTCTTTTCTTATAATTTTTTAATTTTTCATTTTGAAAAACCATAGGCGTACCCAGGGAGGGAGTTTTACGGGTATAACTCCCCCCTTAACCCTCAGCGAACTAATTAGTTCAGAAACTAAACCTTTGATGTTTAATTTATTTTTGGACAACAATATAATATGAAAATAGCAATTTCTATAACTAAAAGTATTATATTGTAGCGACAATTTTGTCAGTATTGGCCCTATTAAATATTTTTAAAGATATTGTTGTAATTTTATTATAAATCTAACGTACATATTTATAATCAAAGAAACAAAATATTAATTAGAATCTATTTTATTTGTTATTTTTAAATATTAACTATTTTTATTGCTATAAAACAAAATAAATATTATATTTACTATATATTATTTTTTCTAGTTTTTAGAAATGACTAAAAGTAGTAGATGTATTATATTTTATTTTTAATTTCTACCAAAAAGATATATTATTTATCTATGCCTATATTGTAAATTGATTTATAAATCAATCAATTATTAAGTTCGACCAATAGTAATTGCTGTTACTAATTGAAGCTAATAAATGTCCACTAGGATTGGTTGAATTTTAATTAATTAATTTAATTTGACTTCATTACAAATTTAACAAATATGTTTCCCACTCAAATTTAGAAATTACTATTAATTATGATTGGTATACTCAATTCAATTCTAATTTCATTTGATTAATGATTAATTATCCTTTTTGATAATAAAAAGTTATTTTACTCAAAAATGATCAGTAATGCCTTTCTTTTCAATCCTTAAATAATAGTCCTAGTTATGTTAATAGCTATTACATGCAGCGATGGGATAACGTTAATATAAGATTATGTTATTTCATATCGTTAATAAAAGCAATATTTCGTTATATGTATAACGTTATATAACTTTAAAAAATCAACAACATAACCTTTTATAAGGTTTCAATTACGTTATGTTTGTTAATTTTATAATATAAAATTAATAAAAAAATATTAAACTCAAAAAATATTTGCTGTAAGACAAGCACTACTAATTTTTAGCATTGGCAATAGGATGTTAGAAGCTTTGTGATTGGTGCATATGAAACAGTCAAACGCTACTAGTAACATCTATGTGTACATAGCACATATAATAAAAATATTAAAATATCGGTAAATTATGAATTTATATTCTCTCAACGGCAAAAAACGTTACAGTGTATCGTTATTTGTTACGTTATGGTTACATAACGCTATTTCGTTATTGTTTCGTTATTAACAAAAAATTAGGTAATGAAATATTATTATAACGTTATCGGGTATCGTTACGGTACGTTTTCCAACCCTGATTACAAGGTAACAATATTTTTCTCCCATCAGTAGTAAAATCAGTTTTATTTCCACATTCTATATAATTGTTACTTTACAGGCTTCTTGGTAGCTAAGTAAATAAACAATTACAGTAACTAACCTGTAAATATAATAGAAAATAATGAAAGATTTATTATGCATCTTATTATAAATATTACAAATTTAATTTAATTAGGTTTATGTGAGAAATTCTACACGTTTATAGTACATTTTGATTTACTAGCAAACTCGTTTGACAACGTCTAGCTATAAATTGTTCTACCACCGCCAACTACCTTTGATTCCAAATTAGAGTAAATCTTTTTATGAAGAATAAAGTAAATTAATAAAAAAAACGCTATGAAGGTGGAAATAAAATATAGTACGCGGCACGAGTGAATTAATCTTTACTGGGCTCACTGGATTATGAGAGATCGCTCCTTCGCCGCTCGCCTCACAAATTTCCAACTCGCGCTTGCTCTGTAAAGATTAACTTACACCGCTGGCCACGTAAATAACTATTACCCTGCTAATAATGTAAAATACTATTTCTTCCATATGTTTTACCAACAGAATACTTTGTTGGTAAACACGAGGGTAAACACAAGCAATTTTCCTTATATTTATAATTTAGTTTTTCGATAACAAATGTAGGTATTATTCTCTCTAACATTTTCATTACATTTTACCAATAATATATTATGGTAAGCAGCGTCTTTTCAATTTATAACACAGTATTTGTTACCATTTTCCACGGCGAATGAAGTATTCTCCCCATATTTTCTGAACGTTTTGCCAAGCGTACAATGTTGGTAACGGCCGGTATGTAGGCCTAGCACCCTCACAGGTGACAGTGGTTTTTTACGGAAGATGGGTGCTCAGTGCTTAGCCTATTGATTTCTTGTTAGTGCAACTAATCCTTTTATGCTTACCGACCAGAAACGTTAAGCTATGCAGACAACATTGTTTTGCTACTATGGGACTTGGTTTCTGGAGTTCTTCCATGAAACAAGATAACGCTTCAAGTCCAAGCATTCTATTTTTTTACTATAGTACACATAAACATGTAAAAGCGTTATTTGAGGTAATGACATATAAATTCAATTAACAATCTTAATAAATAATACATAAATTACATTTTAACAAAATTAATTCTAAATGATACGTCGAGAGAAAATAGTAGGGATTCGGGTGAAACTAAATAGTTCTCGAATCTCGTTCGTCTCGTCTCGAAACAAGAACGATTTTACAAACAAAGCTTTAAAACGAGAAAATGAAATCGAGATTCTCGATTTTCAATAATTACGCGGATATTTCTCGACGTTTTGAAATTATTTTTTTAAAACGTCATAAATGTGACATCTTTTGTAATTCATAAGGTAGAAATTAAATTTCTACGCCGCAAAAGTAGAAATTCAGCTCTGGCGTAGAAGGAACGTAGGAACTCGTACAATAGAAACCTGTAATATCGTCCTAAATATCACTATAAAACTAGATAACCTAAGAATGAAGTTACTAAAAACCATTAACAATTGACATATTTAAATTCATAACCTAAAAATTCCATACGCCATCGAACAGTGTACCAATAAAATAAAATCAGAAACCAGATTTTTATATGACTATATGGTACGTAAAGACAAAATGTATATTGGAGCAGATAATTATTTTGTACATTTCTCTAAATATATATTTTCTTCCTAATTTACCAAAAGACTATTCAATTTCTCTAAATTTAGGGAACTTTTTTTAGGTATGGAAACACTTCTTTCAGATGGCGACTTTAAAAACTCGAAAGACGAGATAAAATATTTTACATTTAATATGAGACGAGAAAGAGAAAAATCTCGACTCGTCTCGTCTCACAGAATCACTAGAAAATATTATATTATCATGTAAGGGATTATGATTGTCATTATTCGCGAAAATGAAGTTTGCGTCACGAGTCGTAGGCGAATGATGCAAATCATTTGAGTGAATAATAACCATAATCCCGAATGTAATACTATACTTTTTCTACTCCTGCAAATTCGGATAATCGCATAATTTTTTTAAAAAATGACAACTTAAAAATACAGAATGACAAGTAACTATACCGTCAGCTATCAAACGGTCATAGGAAGGTTGATCTACATAAAATTAACGTAAATAATTTATTTCAGGTTCTGTGATTAGCCGAGGAGAGTGAATTAAGAGTCATATTTCACTGTTCTAAAATATGGTTACTATAATTAATCGAAAAAAATTAAACAAAGGGGATATATTTACACAGGAGTAGAAAAAATATATTTTTCTATATCTATATCCCCATTATTTCAATTTTCAGTGAAGTATTATTCATATTTCAGACTTCTCTGCCTATAACAGAACCAGAAATCAATTATTCATGTTTATTTTAAATCTGCCGTGTTTCAGATCACCTTTTCTACCAAGGTTGGTAAAATCATGATTTATTTAAAAAAAAAAGAACAAAATCATTCATTTCAAAAAAATTAAACAAATCAAGATTCTTTTATTTTCAATTTTTATATATTAGTACTGCATTTTCTTAATTGTTTTCAAAGCAATATTTTAATTCATATACGAAAATGAAATCTGTAATAAAATCGAAAAAGCGGGAGAATTGGTGTTCTTATTCAAATACTATAATGAAACTCAAAACGATTCATCTGAATACAACTAGGAAAAGTAACTAGAATTTTTTTTTGTTAAATTTAAATATTTATTTTTTCTTTTATTATGTGACAATTAAGAACCATTTAATTTTAAGAATTAAGATATTACATACAGAATATATTTTGGTTTTTAATATTATTGTCGAAAATATATACATTTTTATTATATTTTGTATTTTTACTAATCTTCGATTTTTAAAATCAATGATTTTTATTAAAAAAAATAGTTGATTTAAATCATGCCAACCCTGCTTCTTGTGGAAGTCTGTTTTTCTGAATTTACAGGGGTCGAAAAAGTACTGTTCGTGTCGCAAAGTTCATATCTTCGCAAATAATGATTATCATAATCTCTTATATAATAATATACTAATAAAAATATTTTAAATGTAAAATAGTTTGTACAACTGACAGGAATTTTTAGAACTATTTTTTTTTCAAATACAATCTTATCTATTTTAATTTTTGAGATATTTGCTCTCAAAGTAGCACATCACAAAAGTGTTTCTTTAGCAAATAATTAAAATATGAGTTGGTTCTTAGTAGAAATTTTTTTACCAATAATAATAGAAGAATAAAAAGAATACAATTTTTGACCTTCCACAAATTTTATTCGAGTCTTTTCGCCTTCTTAGTCATCATCAGACTGAAAAGTCGAAATGATGTTACTTAAGTGAATAAAATTTGTGAAAAATCAAAAATTGTGTTTTTTTGTTCTTCTATGATAATCCTAAAATATTATTCCAAATTTTAATTCTTTAATTCTTAAGTCATCATTACTGGACACTCCATTTTAGTCCGAAGAATAATAGGAACATTTCGAAATATGTATAATATAATAATTGTATTGTATTCAGGAATTACAGTTGGTATTTTTAAAAATTAAATAAAAAGATCTGTAACTGAGAGAAAAATAACTGCAGTTTATAGTATTAATCTTTTATAATAGTACAAAAAGACGATATGCTGTTAAACTTTCCTGGTAAATTTGAACAAATAAAAGCACACAGTAACTCATTTCATTATCACTTTTGAAATGTATTTATCTCCGGTCAAAGTTAACTTATTATTTAGTATTTATCATTATTATTAATTGTACTGCGTTTTAATTACTGTAAGAGTTTTGTGAGAAATTACGAACAATGTATAATTTCTTGGGAACTATGAGTGCTTTGCTTAATGTGAAGCTTTATCTTATTATAAATGAGACAATTTAACTGTGTAAATATTTTTATTTGAAGTCTAGTAGTTTTATGTTTTAATCTTTTATTCTTAGAAATTATTATTTGTCAACAATTGTTTTATAATTATTAAATATGTACATAAAAACATAATAGTAACTTAATAAATTTTATGTCATGAAAATCCAAATCAAAAATACTTATAGATAACCTATTATCGTTTGATAATATTTTTTTATCAACATTGCAAAATAGATGTACTAGTAAAATATATTTAGAATATATATGTGTTATAAATAAAATCTTATAATTAATTTGCATTTACATATAATTAACCTCGTTTAATATGAATATAATTGTAATAAAAATAATTGCTGTAATGAATAAAGAACAATATTTAATTCAGAGTATTACTATATATTCATATATGTATATTTATGGTAAATACATAATATTTATTTTATTAAACTGTACATTTTAATTCAAATATTATAATTTAAATATTAATATGTACAACCCCTAGTAATATGTAAATAAAAGGCCAAATAGTTTTTTTAAATACAAAATGAAATTTTTCTTCTTTGCTATTTATAAATATAATAAATAGGTAATAGTAGAACCAGTTTTTTATTTTTTAAGACTAGTTATTTTTTAAAGCAATTATATTTTTATTTTTCAAATTGAACAAGTTTTAAATCTTGGTTTCTAGCCAACTATCTGTTGCTAAATGAAACTTTGTTGCTGAAAAATATCCCAAATATATTTTTGCTGACTAAAATCAATGTCAGCAATAAAACTGATATCAGACGAAATCAGCAAATAGCTATTGAATATACTGTTTTATCTTTACCGATAATATTAATTACAAAATAATACTTTGTTATTTGGCGCTTGGTGAAATTATTTATTATATTTTTTACAATAAAATAATATAAGGTGTGGTGTATAAGGATGGTAAAACAATGATGTATCACAATGAAAGGGAATTTATAATAACATTAACACAACATTTGCTCAGTGTGAAAGAGAAATCATCAATACAAGGTCAAGTCTATGACCCACGCTCTCAAATTTCGATCCTTTGCGGAAACTGAGCGATAAAAGAAGCCACACTTACATTTGCTAGAAAATTGGTGTCAAAATACGAAGATACTAACACTTGGTATTAATTAAAACATAACATCTACACGACACACACACGATCAACAACAACTTTAGAATGAGGAAGAGAAGAGCGCATTGCTACAACTGTCTCGTAATGGTGGCTAAAAAACGAACTGTCCGACCGCGAAGCCTACGAGTGTCGCGCCATCGCATTGCGAGGCACAGCGGTTAGAATCACAAGCGCTTGATTTTACCGCGCTTCGTACTAATGCCGCTACTCGGTCATAGATGGCACGACGAGTAGCGATATTTCATTCGTTGACAAGACCCCCACTCTACCATCCTGTCATGTGATAGGTCGTACCCCTACTCCTGTAGAATGTAATCAGTATATAAACTAATTTGTTGCACCCTGCGAAAAATAAAAAGTAAAAATCGTACGCTAAAAATACTGCAAATGGTTTACAATCTTATAATATTTTGACTTATAAAGTTATGCGTATTTATTTTCAAACAAATCAAAATAGAGTTATTTACTGGTTTCTTGATATTAAGCTTTTGTTTACATAGACAAAAGTAAGCAGTAAGCAAGTCATCATAATGCGTACTATGTAATTTGGACAAGTCAGTATAGAACTAATTTTACCGTCAAAAAAACATGCGACAATGGGGGTCTTCCATCATAGTAGCAAATTAGAAATTTGATCACTTATAGTCAATCTAGACCTTAATTTTGTATGATATGAAGTATCAAAGTATAAAAAAAAGTTATTCGTTTTTAAGTTATTCAAGTTACTGTTTTTAATACCTTTAAGCATATTTCAGGGCTAATCTAAATTTGGAAAAAATAGTTTATAATATTATGCGATCAGGAACATTTGTGAAAAAAAATATTCACGACATGGGAATAAAAGATATGTTGAATGACATAGGCAGCAAAATCATGCCAGTAATATTATACATATTTAAAGCCACATTAAAAAAATCAAGTTTTAAAAATAAATATAATTCTCAAAACTTTTGCGCATTTCGTATGTGCAATGCGAAATTCATTTTCATTCAAGATAAAACAAAGTTTTTAAAAAAAGTTTGAATTCAATATATTTCTGTTTTGTATAAAAATATTATTAATTAATATCTGAACAAAAATAAACTGAATGGAGTTAAAATCGAAACATATCTCCACAAACTTGTATATTTTTAATGAAGTAATTAAAATAAATAAATTTTTTGTTGTAAATATAGAATAATTATTGAAGTTATTATGTCTTAAATTATACGTAAAAGATCAAAACACACTAACGTTTAAATTCAAATATTTCCATTTTCTCAGTCCAAGTGTAACCGATCTTGAATGCAACATAACACTTGAAATCAATTACATCATCCGGGTATTCCCCGACTTTCTTCAGAAATGTGCATTGCTGTAATTTAAACGCATTTAGAAAACATATTTTTATACATTCTTGTCATGAGAAAATGGCGGAAAACTGTTTTTGGTAAATTTCTACTTGCACAAATAATTCCTAAAGAGGAAAATATTTCAAATAAACAAGTTAAATATTTTTATTGTCTAATCTGAGGCGTGCGCAAACAAATTCTGTAATACAAAATTATGATTTTTTTAAATGGAATACAAATTTGATTTTAGACTCAAAAACTTTGTTATGTATTTCTTTTTTCAACGATATTAATGGAATATTATTTTGATTTAGTTTTACAAAGAAATTATGATAAATAACATTTTGTAAAAATTTGATTATTGCATGAGAAGTAGTATTTATCCTTAAATAAACGAAAACAAATGATTATTTTACAACTATAAATAACACAATTAAATTAAAATGATTACAAATTAAAACATAAAAACTGAGGTAAATCTACATAACATGAAATGCAACTTATAATAACATAATTTTTTACATTTTTAATTTATTAATTATTCAAAATGTGTCTCATTAACTTCTATGCACTTCTAATTATTGTATAACCTGTGATAAGTTATTTATCGTAATTTCTTTTTAAAACTTTATAAAAGTAGTACAATATTAATATATATCATTGAAAAAAGAAAAAAATTAAATTTTTTGAGTCTAAAATCAAATATGGTTTCCATTTAAAAAATCATTAGTTTGTATCATATCTCAAAATTGTGCCCCTGAAAAACACTTTGTAGACGCCACTGACCGTGGCAATAAAAGTATTTAACTTTTTTGTTTAAAACATTTTCCCGAATATTTCAGAGAATTATTTGTGGAAGACAAAAATGACCAAAATCAGTTTTCCGCCATTTTCTTATGACCTATGAAGAATTTTGAAATAACAGGGTTCAAAATCGCCCTCCAGATGCGCACAATAACTCCAATTTAATCGAAGTCGTAGTTGTTATAGTTTTCGATATCCCAATTTCCCAATAGTGGCCGACTAAATCTGGACACAGTGTAAAGAACTTTCGCTTTTATCGAACATTCCGTTATCTGCGTTAGTCCGTTATATCGAGGTTTACTGTCTTTAAAATTTAAATGAGTTAGATTAAGTAAGAGAAATTTCTCGAAACTAGTTCTAAATGTGATACGTAGTAGTAACCCATAACTGCTTGATAAACCAATATCTGTTTACCAATCTATCTGAATTAGAATTTTTATTTCGAGTACCTATATCCCGAGGTTACATATTTAAAAAGTTGAATGCCCAAGGTTGTCAAGGTAACAAACTGATCCTGGTGTATAATAAATACTTTAATATCAGTATATGTTAATTAGAGAACATGTTATTCTTGTGTTACAAGCAATAGTCTATTTTTGTTTCGTAAACAGATTAGAAACGTGGAAAACAACGCTTGGGATACGGAAGGAATGGATGCATTCATCATTTATGTGTAATTTGCGGGACATCCAAACAAATAAACCTACTCCAAGGTTTTTTTACTTCCTCTAACTTCTGAATTAATATATACATTATTTATTAATGTAGCGATGTAATTTTAATTTTTAAGCGATTATTCCACACATGTCACTTTCACCCAATCAGAATATTTCATTTGAAGGAAGAAGGTATTTTCTTAATAAAAAAATTGATTTATGAAAAATTTTGTATTTAAACTGTTGTCATTCTTGAAATAATTAAGCAAATAAAATTCGAGCTACGAATTTAACTGGTAAAATTTACTCATAATTCCTGCGAAGTAACAAGTCGAGGCGAAAATGATTTTTAAATCTATTTAGTGTCGACATTCGTCCGTCTGTTACTACGCAACAACTATTCTAAAAAAAATTCGATAAATTCATGGCTCTCTTACTTACAACACTGGGGTAGTAACTCTCCAGTTTTTTTACTTAATTATTTCACACTTGTCATTTTCACCCAATCAGAATGCTTCATTTGATGGCCGTAGATAGTTTTTCAGTGAAGAAATTTGATAAAACCACAGTATCGGAGCCATGGTTACATTTTGTTGATATCAAAAATTTTATGTTTGAACTATTGTCATTCATGAAATAATCAAGCAAATATAATTCGAGCAATGAATTTAATAGGTAAAATTTTCTCACTATTCCTGCAAAGTAACGACAACTCGGGTCAAAAATGACTTAAATCACTTCAGCTTCGATGTCTTGATCTAATTGTCATTTTTGACACTTGTTTGTTTGTTATTACGCAACAAATATTCGTAAATTTTTCCAATAAATTTTTGGCTCTTATTATATTACTTATGATAAAATTTAAATTGATAATCATTTATAAAATTGAGACTTGAAAAAATACAAATTTTGTTTGTTTAAAGAACAGCAAAATTAAATCGCCAATTCTGTTATTAAATGGGTCAATATTTCAATGCAATATCAGCAGGTTGCTAATCAGTAAACAAACAATTAATATTATCTAGAGGAAGCCAATAAAATCAGTATTTATAATTACACAGAAAATGTTCACCGGAATGGAATATCACTGATTCAGATACAGGATCAACAGGCGAACTCTGCAAGTCCTTTTAATTATGAAAGGATAATTACAGTTTAAATTATTACCTGTTACAAGGAGTGTCACAACTAATTTATCAAAGATATCGGAAATCGTACATTTATACCGTGAAGGCGTTTAACAGACGTCACTTCCTAACACTCTCACTGAATTGGAGAGTTCCTATCGTGTGTGTCCGAGACAAGTGTTGTCATAGATATTTAACATGGAAAAACAGTTTTTTAGCAAATAAAATTTTTTCTCCTAATCAGGCCCCCGCGTAGATAAGAGGCCTTTGTGTAAATCAAATTATAGCGGCCTATTCCATGCAACAAGAATTGTAAATTAAAACAAAATTAATTTCTTTAGTTTCTCGAGAAATATTTAACTTGAAAGATATATAAGATATTATTATAAATATTTAGTATTAATTTGAAACGTCATTTATGGCATTAAAACAATTAATAAACCTTCAATAAACCCGGATATATGCACATGTGCAAAATATTCACCTGATTTGTTAATTTTCCTTGAGAGAAATATTCTTTTATTATAATATTGAATCTTCGGGCTTTGGTCACAGATATTTTTGAATTGAGCATCATTTTCAATATTGTAAAACGCAAATAGTTCTAAATAATTTTCAATTCGGAAAAATTATTTCCGCCGGAAGCTACCGAAATAGATAAAGCTAAATAAATACGAAATATGCAGTTGCTACGTTTGGGAACGCTTTAATGAATAAAATTTATAGAATTTATTAATAATATTATTTATAATATTTTACGCAAATAATATTCTACATTTTTAGTTATATTAATAGCAACTTAGCTATATTAATAATTTAAAAAAAATTAGTTTTATAGTAAAATAGTTATTTATGCAACTAGTGTGTCAAGTAAGTGTTTTTTTAGTCGAATGCTGTTTGGTTGAAACGGCTAGTACGTGAAAAGTAGCCATTTCTAGGCATCGTAAAAACATTTATCAAAGGTATAATTTATATTTAAAATTAATTTTTATTTATATTTCGGTTGCAGGAAAAATGTATGCAACATGTGTGTAAAATAGTGTTTTTTTATCACGTGCTATACCTCATGCACTCCATTAAAACACATTTATTTTACACACTAGTTGCATAAATAAGTATTATGTTAAATTGTACAATTAAAGTTTTCATCGTTTTAAAACGGTCTAATAATGGCGTCTCAGAATAATGTGTTCGTTGTCCTGTTTCCCTGTTAGTAGCCAGTAGATGCTACGTCATCAAAAAAAGGTAAATTTAAAAGAAAATATTTTTTAAAAAATGACTTTTTTAACGTAAACTAAGCAAAAAATACGTAAATACGAGTACATTATTTTTATTTAATGATATCTTATAAAAAAAAAAAACTAGAAATTAATAAAGTACCCTATTAACCCGCACACGGTGACCATACTGATAATAACTAGGACACTATATTGCTCCAGACAATATTACATGTATTCCTATATTTTATTTAATATAGTTTATTTCATTTTAATAATATTCCACGAAATTTGCAAAAAAAAATATTTTATTGCTTTGTACGCAAAATGGTAGCTGTCCAATCATCGTAATGGGGTTAGAACAATGAGATACAGAAAGTTTTCAGCAGGAGTTCGAAACAGTATTGTAATTCGTGAAATAAAGTTTCAATCTAGATCTCTTTGAAAATCTTTTCTGAAGCTGGTCATAGATGTCGCCAGTAATTCCAAAATATAAATTACAATGAAAATGTATTTTTTTGCTACAAAACTATTAATAATAAGTACTATATTTAATACCTTCATATTAAATGCAATATTATCACTTTAATTGTCATAAAAAGAAAAAAATAGTATTTAAATGTGTAACAAAAAGTAAAAGCTCTTTTTATTCTTCCTAGATTTATTCAATTGAATAGTTTCGGTTTTATTATAGATTTCGTTTTTGTGAATGAAATAAAATATGAATATTGCTTTCAAAACAATTGAAGAAGTGCTGTAACACTTAGATATCTTTAAAATTTTACAAATCAAAAAAATCAAGACTTATTTGATTTTTTTAAATAAATCATGATTTTTGCCAACCCTTCGGCTTACTATTGATATTAGTTAAATATCTCATGATGTATTGTCGATTCTGTATTAATTATTAAATAAAGAAATAAATGTCAAACAAAAAGAATTTGAAAAGGGGCATCGACATTACCGACCGTTAACGCAAATTTAGTTCCCGAAGCCGATTTTAAGGGGCGCTAAAATTTTCATAATATTTTTTGATTAATACTATTAACAAATAATCTGTTGATAATCTAATTTTCTGTATGATTTCTTTATATGTATATTTTTTTACAAAACGTAATAATTTTGATTACAATAATAAATGTATTAAAAAAAGAAATCTCAAAATCGGAATTGAATTGAAGTAGGTCGTCATTTTGCGTTAGAGAAAAAAAACACAGGGCGACAAAATGTAATTCTTTGTTTGTAAATTTTTGAATTATGCTATTAAAATGATGTAAGATGTTTTAAATAAAATTTATGAATACACGTAGTATTGTCCTATGTAATGTGGTGGCTTAGTTACTAGCAGGAGAGTAATTGCAGATCTTCAAAATGGGCAGAGCATCATTGAAATCTTCAGGAATTATACAGAATCATATGGTGAAAATTATGAATTATAATAAAAAATAAATATCATTTATATTTATTTCTGTGCAAAAAATAACAAGCTCTATTCACTTTCACTAATGACTTTTATTATAAATTGAAACTTGATATGTTATACAAAAGCAAATATGTTTATAGAATGAAATAAATATTCTTTTCTGCCTCCTATTTTCGTTCTTAAAAATTTGATATTTGCATTTATATATTTCATCAAAGTTTCTAAATGAAAATAAAAATAATTTATTACAATACGCCTCTGCTTTTATTTACAAAAAAAAACTCATTCAATTCCCATATTTCATTTTTCGATTTCTTAGAATTGCATAATTCAACCGTACAAAATTGCCAACAAAAAGTCCACACACAATAAAACTTTCCAATCTGAGCAAAGATTCGTTTTTGGGTTAATTTCTCTAATTATTTTGGACTAAAAAAACATTATTACATGTGCGGAAGTTTAAGATTTCATTGTTGCTTATTGCCAATTCAATATCTGAAGAATATTTTAATATCATTGAAAGGTTATAAGGATAACCTTAAAATTTGAATGGAATTCAAAAAAATACACAATATTGTGTGTAAAATTTTGTAAATGTGAAGATTATTAGGTATCACAATGCATATATTCTAGTACTTTTCCGTATATAAAGATCAAGGTCGATAAATAACTATGCAATGATACAAAAAAATAGTAAAATTTAACAAGCAATACTTTACGTAAAACAATAGATAACCTCAATAGATGTAGCTCTATTTTGCAATAGATTCTTCTAAATAAATGTAAATTAGGTTACGCTTTGGAAATTGTAAATATTTTATAACCATTTTAACTTTAAATATATGGACCATATACACATAATAATTTATATGCTTATGATCTACTTTGAATATCTGAATTTTGTGTAATAAAGTAAATAATAGAAATTTATATAAAATATGTAAAATACTGAAATAGTTATTTACATTATAAGTAGCTATAGATTGTATTTTATAGTGGAAGGTTTAATAAAACCCAGTATGTATAAATACCTAATGCGCTAACATACACATAATGTGTTATATTTTTTAAGCACAACTGTATCGTAATTGTTTATTTACAATTTGGTTTCTATGGTGGAAACTTTTACTTTAGGCCCTTGGGCGGTAAAGAAAATGTCAAAAACATTTATTCAAATTTGTAATATCTAATATTCGTTTTCATACCTATTCTTCGATTTATTAGGACTTTAATCTACTAAAGATTTATTAGCTTCTAGCTAATATTAGTAAAGAATTTTCCCATTGAAGCTCCATGCTTAACATTCAACATTTTGCTTGACATTTGACATTTTACTTGCGATGTTGATACAAAAACACCAGGTTACTAATGCAACGCATGTCTTTAATATTTTTGGCATGTCATCTTGTAATTAAAAATACGTAAATTTCTTTTGCTCTAATTTTTTTTTTTCAAATAAATAGCTTATTATCACAAAATTATAGATTCCAATAAACAGCTTTAAAAAAATATGGTATGCCCTATGCTCTTTAAAATGATGTGTTGAAAAACAATAAAACGTCGAAAATAACTAATTAAAAACTTGTATTTCTCTGAGATTATTTTACAATAAATTATAGTACGCATAGTTTTTGAAAACACCGTTATCATTACAATTATAATTTTTTTTCACTACTAGCCTAGGCACCCCCTATTATTATCTTTTATTTGGTAACCATGGTCACCTAGGTCAATAATAAATTATTATTAACCAGGTTGATAATGGAAACAATTTAAATGTGCCGTCTAATTTAAGTAAGTAAATCAATAAAACCAAATTAAAAATCAAAAGTGAGGTTGACAAACTGAAACGTAAAATATAAAAACAAAGACAGCCTACTTAATTTTAGTGAATATTAAGAAACATCAATAATCATATGAAAATGTTTTTATTATCAATATAATTTTTTTTAGTGGAATTGGAATGAAATGCTTGTAGGGAAAAAATTATATGCTACGATTGAGAAGATCATAATTGAGCAGCGCCTTATATCCCTCGGTTATGTTATGTTAATAACTATTTTAATATTGGGTTTAAAAAATAGTGATTGGTAAGTGATTTTGAACATTATTTACTAACTGTAGAATCGGTATAAAGGGTAACATAGCAACGATATTTATTAAAAAAAAAAATTTTGAATGATTGAGTAAATTGTACATTAAATTATAGGTTTTTTGTGAGCAAATTTATTATTTATTATATGAATAAATTATATTTCCTAGAAACATATTATTCTAAAAATTGCTGTTGAATAATTTTCCTTTTTGTAATTTTACATAATTTGTGAGGTTATCCATTTTTTACCTCCATACCGTTAGTTACATATCAATGAGCATTAAGTAGTTCAGAGTCAAGGCCATGTTTTATATATTGTTGTGATATGAACAAGTTTTTTTAAAGCCATTATCAAAATTTCCGGAGGTTTCATAATAAATTATAAACTTTTCTATATGAATATTAATTTACAATAGTTTATGTCAATGTTATTCCGTAAACATGTAAACATTATTCTCCATGATAATTTACAATGTTATCAATATATTTAGTTAATAATAACATAAATATTAAATATATTTCTCCTTCCTTGTTATTAATTTTGTTGGTGGTTTACCTATGGAAGCAAATCTCGAACAGAAAAGGGTTTCCAATTTTTTGAGAGTCGATTAAACGTCAGAACTCGCATTGAGTCTAATCAGCCTGAAAATGATGAAAAATGAAACAAATCGAAAACAAGAAACATACAACGTAATCATTATCCGTTGATAGAAAAATGTAACTGATAAACGAAAAGAACTTATTCCGGTTTGTGAGAGATATGGCACAAGTGATATGGTGCTCAAGTTTAATGAGGACACGCAGAAAAAAAAATAGTAAAATACGTAACCATCTTTATTACTATTATGTGGTTTTTCTTATCATGAGAAGACAGGCATTGTCAAAATATTAATATAATAATAATGATTAGAGGAACAAACTTAGGAGAATGAACTTCACCCATTCCATGATCATTTTTACTTGCATTTTTGGCGGAATTTAATAATATGTTACTGTAAAACTGAGCGTTTGGATACTTGATCTTGCATCCAGAATCGACATTTGTTAGTTTTTTGTAATAAACAAAATTTATCGGTTGTTATTCTATATTCGTGGAAAGTATAATTTCCGTCCCAGCCCTTTAAAATTTATCATATTTTGTAAGAATCGCGTCCCAGCCTCTGTAGCGAACAGATGTCTTTATATCAAGGAATTTTAGTCTCGATGAGTACATTATTGCAGCGATTGCAAGGTCACGCCACGAGCGACGGTCGCAAGTATATTACAGACAGGTCGAGACACGTTTACTCACCTTTTATTGCGTCAATACGCATCGAAGCTGCCAGAACATTCGAGAGTTTAATTGTTCGGGTATATAAACCGATGCAGAAAAGACCGCTAGGACAGTGTGATATTAATACGAGTGGTAAATACAAATATGTAGTTGGTAAATATTCTTATGCCCGCATTAATAAAACGTTTGTTATAATTATAACGCTTCGCTAAATTTTTTGACAAATTATAAAACACTAGACAAACTAAAATTTTTATTTTTCTTCAAAGACGTATTTATTAATAATTATTAATGTTATTTTAGTGTTTATATTTGTTTATTCATAGTGTTACATATTTTATTATCTTTTTATAATTTATTATTCGCTCATTAAATATTCGTCTCAATTATTTTTACACTTCCCATAAATAAATAAACGTTACATTAATATACAAACATAAATAATTATTTAAGTATTAAGAATTTAAAAATATTCTTCCCGGTTAAAGATGATGGTGTTTTAATACGTTTTATTTTCTCCTTTCACCTACATAATCCTTTCAACCCTCTTGGTCTTTAAATCTGTAGGTATGTTTTTACCAAATCCTTTGACGTCAGTATCATAAATCGCGTCACTAATTATCCTTTTTTAGTACTACAGTCTGTTCTTCTCTTCTTTTGAATGTGACCCACAAATTCTCAATATGATTCAGACCAGAAAAATACCCGGACAAGGACAATAAAAATTGAAGAAAATACAATGTAATATCAAAGAAAAGATGATTAATGAAGTGCTATGGTTTCATAATAACATTAGATTGTGACATATTAATAAATTCTATTTCGGAGAGATTTGATGTTTGAGGTGAGAGAAATATAAAACTTTAATAAATTTACTCAAGACCAAAAATTACCGTTGCTTACATTTTGATCATGGATGTATACAATAAAATCCGTTTATAACGACCCCGCTTATAGCCATAAACTGTGACCACTTGTTTGAAATCCTATATACATTAATTTTATTTTACTATCATCGGTTATAGCGATCTCCAGTTATAGCGACGAAATATTTAACATTCCTTCGATGTCGTAATAACCGAATTTATATATAATTATATTTAACTACTGTATAATGATTTATTGTGAAGATGAAACCTGATAGGTAAAAAGGTAACGTAATAATCGTAATCCTTGGCATGAATATAGAGCAAGCACTGAAGATGATCTCATATATCCGCTGACAATGACACAGTTTGAAAAATGCAAAATTTGATTTTCCAACGACAATAAAGCATCATTAATCACTTTCCACGCACCAGAAAGAAATGAACTCCATCCAAGGCCGCCTGCGAATGTCACCAGCAAAACAAATGCAAATCACAAGCGCTGTTCATCTGTTTGCTCACCTGACCTGCAATTGTTTTCCTTGTTGCTATTCGCGTAGGAGCTGCTATCTGGCGATTTAAATCAAGTTATGTCACTTTAGGATCTCGTTTGACTAGATCCGGTTTAGACTTTTAATTATGGGCTTCGCCTTGCTCTACTGACAACTACACATGTCGGTATTGTCTAATCGTGAATAAATAACAAGCATTACAAAAAATCATTTACGAAATCATATTCATATTCAAATCCGCTTCTAAATAATAATACTTCAAAAGATATCAATAGTATATTAGTATCAATCATCTTATATTTTCCCTATAGAATGTTTCACTTGTATATTAATATTGTTAGTTTAGGTACATCCTTCAAAGATCAATGTACATCGAGTCATTTGTGTGGTAACTTATTGGACAGTAACATTGTTTACCATCGCCAACAATTTGAGAAAATCCCCTACCACCGTAATTTTGCTGCATTAACAAAATTTGATGTTACAAAAAACAAAACAATACGAACACTTTTCTATTTTGAAAAGAAAATAGGACATGCATATGTATATAAAAATTATTTACAAATGGTAAATAAAAAAAAATTAACTTTTTATTTGTAATTCAGTGTTGTGTTTTTAAAGAAATATACTTAATATACATAGTTAATATGCGTTTTCTTTAACCATTTAGTGAATTTTGTGTTGGTGTCGTATGATAATTTATATAGGCTACAATATGATATCGTCACTATCGTAAAAATGTATTTACTACCTGAGAGAAGGGTGCTCTCTCTAATTTTTACCCTATTGAAATTAGATCAAAATTATCCTCCGTAAAACCAGTCATCGCAATGTTTACTAGGTACCTGAAAAATGGTTACTCACTCACTGTGAAATACTCTAATTCTTACCCTATTGAAATTAATTTTAAAATCTTCCTACGTAAAAACCACGTAACGTAATGTTTGCTTACACATCGTGAAGTACTTCAATTCTTGCCCTATTGAAAATACGTCAAAATCACTCTTCGTAAAAACCAATCACCGTAATGTTTACTAACTGAGAAAGGCTGCAATCATTGTAAAATACTCTAATTCTTACCCTATTGAAACTATTTCAAAATCATCATACGAGAAGGGTGCTCACTCGCTGGTAAGTACTCTAATTCCAATCATCCTCCGTCAAAACCAGTTGCCGTAATGTTTACTACCAACTACCTGAGAGTAGGGAGCTCACTCACTGTAAAGTACTCTAATTCTTACCCTATTAAAATGATGTCAAAATCACACTCCATAAAAACCAGACCACAATGTTTACCTCCTAAGGGAAGAGTACTCATTCCTTTGAAGTACTCTAATTCTTGCCCTATTAAAATTATGTCAACATCACCCTCCGTAAAAACCAGTCACCATAATGTTTACTTCCTGAGAGAAGGGTGCTCACTCACTGTGAAGTACTCTAATTCTTGCACTTTTGAAATTATGTCAAAATCATCCCCCATCAAAACCAGTCAATGTATTGTTTACTACCTGAGAGTAGGGTACTTACTAACTGTGAAGTACTCTAATTTTTGCCCTATTGAAAATAGGTCAAAATTACCTTCCGTATAAACCAGTCACCGTAATGTTTGCCACATGTGAGAAATGTACTCACTCACTGTGAAGTATTCTAATTCTTGCCGTATTCAATTTATGTCAAAATCAACCAGAATAAAAACCAGTCACTGTATTGTTTACTTCATGTGAGAAAAGTGCTCATTCGCTGCGAAGTACTTTAACTCTTGCCCTATTAATATTATTTGAAAATCATTCTCCGTAAAAACCAGTCACCGTAATGTTTACTATCTGAGAAAAGGGTGCTCACTCACTATGACGTACTCTAATTCTTTCTCTATTAAAATATTTTAAAATCACCCTTCATAAATACCAGCCACCGTAAGTTTTACTAACTGAGAGAAGGGTACTCACTCACTGTGTTGTACTCTAATTCTTACCCTATTAATGTATGTCAAAACCACGCTACATAAAAACCAGTCACTGTTAAATGTTATAATTCTTGCCCTCATGTAATTAGATTAAAATCACGCTTACCTAATTAAATGAGCGTTTATACTATGTATGAATTAATTTAGTTTATGTTCTTTTAGATTTGACACAAAAAAGCAACGACGCCATGAAATGAAATGGACTGTATTTTCTTATTTATTAATCTTCTTTTAAACAAGTTTACGTTTAATAAACGCTCTGTAAGTTATAAATACACAATTATGAATGTCTGCGATAAAGCAAATTTGCACATTCAGAAATAGGTAATAACAGCAAGTTTAACGATTGCTTGCCCACCCAAAATTGATAATAAGCAGATAGTGATGTATATATTTATTTAATTAATTAATAGCAGAAAAAACAGCAAGATTATCGATTTTCTTTTATGTGTAACGGTTTAATAATCTCTCTCTGGACAATTTTCTGCTAGGAAGACTCAATTTTCGTGGTCCCTTGTACACCGAAATCCAAGTTGCGAATGTTCGTAAAGGCATTTAAATATCGGGTGGAAAAAGCTGGATGTAGCAGCCGCCCACAGAAACTTTTCACAAAGCAAACAACTCAACTGCTCCACGTCCAGAGATTTGCGAGGCTAAGTTCGGATTTCGGTGTCACACACACCCGGGCCGGGAATAATACTCTTGTCAAGGGACTCGGATTCGGACGGCAGATTTGTAGGCGGGAATATTAAAATTAATGGATCACACCTTCGCAAAAGGGAAAAGTATAGTAGAGCACGTAGTGAACTACTCGTAGTGCATGAATCATTAGACGCCGATGACGGGAGCACATAGGTCGTGCTTGTTCAAGCATAAAGATCACTCATTGTTGGGAAATTAATCGGTTTACTACAGACCCACACAAAGAACAATTACAAATGTCTGTGAAATTCTCAATTGGGCGGTTTTTGCCAAATCCCGGTGGCGGTACTTTACCAAATCACACACAAGGACTCGCAATTAGAGGAATTTACTCAAATTGTTTATTTGCCCAAATTTGCTTATTTTTATTCAGAGAAATACCTCAACTCTAAACTGTAATTCCCACAAACAATATTTTATTTTTAATATTATTTCTTTCCTCCAATCTTGAAGACCTTGCAAACAATGAGTAAAATAGTATTTGCACAATAAACTTCCTTTTTTAGCTTAAATAATATTATGCATTGACAAATTCCGTTATGTTTATTTAAGTAAGTTTTAGTAACCTATAAGTAAGGACCAAGTCCATCCTTTAAATTGCTATATAAGGCATATTTCTTTTTTACATTAATCTCTCAGACAGCTTGATCTTTTCTAAAATTTAATTTATTCTATCTAACTAATAGTAACAGGGTCGTTCCAAGCGGAGGTGTTAGGGGTTCCCAGAATCCGGGCCGCAGACTTTAAGGGGCGGCAAAAAATATAAAATAATTTTCCTATTTTATTTTATTGTTATAACATTTCTAAAACATATTCAATTATTTTTGATGATTTGAGGATTTCATATTTATAATACATAATTCAAAATTGTATTAAAAACATTTTAAAATATTTGAGTTTATCACTTTGACATTTACCGTGGGGCTCAATAAATAGAAATTTTACAACAATAATTATCAAAAACAGTTTAACAAATCCGATTTATTAAACCATTTTCGATATAACAATAGAGCAATTTTAATGCAAAGTAGAAAAATATATTTTTTCACACTGTAATTTGAAAGTATATAGATATGCAAGCTTATGGGAATATTCGTTTCACCTACAAATCTGTGGTTCAGGTTGCATTTGGGTTAATTTAAGGCATTTCTGTCAAATATTATAAAAAGGCAAACGTCAAATAATTAATAATACAAATTATTTCCATTATAAAATATACCAATGAATTATAAAAATAACTATTTCAATAGATACAATAAAATTCATTCAGGGAATAAGTGAACCATTTTTATTTATATGATATTTTGTCTGTTTAATTACACAAAATAGTTCATGGAATCATGAACTAGATGGCTCTGTCGAATCTGATTTAAAAACAGCGGTACGCAAAAATATACAGATTTGCCTATTTAGGTATATATTTTTCAATCAACTGTTAAGTTTATTTCTTTCACTTTTAAAACCCTAACAACTATAAGATAGTAAGGCCCTCGAAATGTGATGATTGAAACAACCAGTTAACATTTATTATTATTGCAATATATTTTAACATATCTCAAATCCATTATATTGTAGTCCTTAATAAAATATGATAAAAACGGAACAAATTTGGCGAATTGAAATAACCAAAATTGAGATATAGTAATGGCAATGAATTAACTATTTATAAACAATGTTAACCTTCAGGTAGGCTGTTCTACTTTATTAAAAACAAGGTCTATTTATGACTACAATTTTTGTTATATAATTTATAAGTTTAGTAATAACGGAGAATTTTCTGTACTTAAATAAGTTCGTAATAATTTCAAAAATTACTTAATTTCTAAATAAATACTCATATTGTACGTCGCATAAATTACGAACATAAATTACGCAGATATCTGACAATATATTTTCACCGAATAAACATTTGACCTTAAATTCTGGATGGCCGCATTTCGGTACATAATTTTAGATAAATGAGTCACCGAAGTACGAAACACAATTAAAACACGTACGGAGATGTTTATTCATATTTTGAGTTCACTAACTTTACGTTGGTATTCCCTAAGTATCATTAATACCAAGGATAAGAACTTAATTATTCCCAGAAATAAATTTCTAGGTACTTTACAGTTTTATTAACATAATTTATTTACTTGTACTAAAAAAATGTTAGTATCAAATAGGTAGTTTTTCGAGAATTACAGTAATTAACAAAGTTATTGAATTAGCGTATTAAAAATTGTATATTTTTTCGAGCTCATATCGAAACAATATCAGATTTGCGTCATAAGTAGTTTAATTAACTTTTATCATACTTCATAAATTAATATAGTATAAATGAAATTAATATAATTTATAAAAGTACATTGACAATTTATTGTTATTTATGTACTTCACTTTTAATTTTATATATTATAATAACGATAAAATATAATCTTCAAGGGAATTCCTAGAGGTTTATAAGTAAATAAAAATATTTCTAACAATGACTGATATTGTTTCTAAATATTTTTGACAATGTTATCGAATTATTTAATCTAAATATCAACAAATACAGGATAGATCTTATTTAAAAACAATGGACTCATTATTTTCAAGTAGTTGCAATATTTCTCTATCTATTTAATCTTAATTATAAAAATATAATAAATTATTTACTAACAAACAGATATATAAATCATTTTTGTGGAAAATTTCATTCTTACAAAATAAGAATTTTTTTCTACTTCCATTTAATAAGAAGCTTTTTATATCACTAATTTTATATAGGTTATTGATTAAATTTTTTCACTAGTGAAATAAAGTGATCATTATTTCACGGGAAATCAAATTCGAAGCATATTATTATATCGAAAACAGTTTAATAATATAAAATATTGTTAAACGGTTTTTGGTATTTTTGTTGCAGTAAAATTGGTACTTCTAACAATTGCACCCCACTTTAAACGTCAAATAAATAAATTTAATTTAAAAGAATATTAAAATTTCATAACTCATATCATGTACAGATTTATAAATATTTTCATAATATTTTAAATGCATATTGACAGATAAATGTGCCAACTTCATTGAACATAGTTACAATATTTCACATTTATATATCCCTAGATTAATATCTTTTATTTTTTTTTAGAAAACTTTAAGATTTTTATTAAATTTGTGTTTTGGAGTATTGTTTATAACCAACAGTATTATTGCAGTAACTTAGTAACGCACAAAATTAAGGAGTCCTTGGTTTTGTCTTTTATGTTTATTTTTGCAAATGTCATTAAAATGTCAGAAATTTATAATTCCAAATACCTTTCTTTTACTTATTCAAACGGAAGTAGAAAAATATTATATGAAACGCGCATTGAAAGTAGGTGGTTATTCAACTTCTGCTCTTATAAAACTCGCCTGCGTCTCGTTTTGTAATTTTCGCATACGCTAAATAACTACCTTTGTTTCCTTACTTATTATATTAAATAGCTATTAAAGTAAAAGGAATACATAAATATACGTCTGATTTATGTATGTACATAAGTGTATGCATGTAGCTTCATAATTGTAATAATTATATATTTCACATGATTGTGTTTCAGTTTACAATTAATTTCAAGTCTATATTATGTTCATAAATAGAAGTTCAATAATATTATTGCGAACAAGGTAAATAATTAATTGGGATTTCGTTGTTTATAGCTTCAATTACTATAGGTAATTATAATACAACTCTAATATTATTATCCAAACACATAATAATCAATGAAATTTGCTTCGGGATTCATTTTTTTCCATGTAATATTGGTTATCTCTTCAACGCATAATTTTCCAATAAAACACACCAACAATATAAATATTTAAAAGACTTTGCAGATATTAACCGGCTTTAAAAAGCAATTAAAACTTTAAATTTGAATGAATATCAAGTAGGTTGAATACTTTTGAAACATATGTTGTTATCTAATGATAAGGGATTGACAGTAGGAAATGGGTGAGTATTAACAAACTTATGCGATAGTGTATCTTGGTTTTTAATGTGACCGCTATTCTATTTTCATATTTTAAATTAAATTTTTATGGTAATATATTTACATGTAGTTAATACAATAGGTACATGACCTGAAATTAAGAAGCAGCTATATATTATTCATGCATACAAATAATGTAAAGATTATAATAAATATAAAAAGGTATTTAAAATTAATTAATAATTATAATGCAAAAAAAAAACGAAAAACGACAAAAATCGATTTCGTTATACATTTAATTTAAAGATTTCTCTTCCTAATCTTGCGTTAATTTTTATAAACATTTCATCTTCTCGTACTATAACTAAGAACAAGTTATCGATATTTCTAAATTATTATACTTATTTAAATATCAAGGGCAATAAGTACTTCCTACCATTTGAGAATGATTTTAGATAACTAAATATTTGAAAAGTAAGTTTTGTTCGAAGTCACTTACTGATCGGTAATTTATAAATTTAACTATCTTTGAAACCCAATCATATAAAAAAGTATTATGCAAAAATATTCCGGCTGAAATGTTTTAAAATATGTTTTCTATGGTTGGAGTACCGCTACATTAGTATTTGAATCACTATATTCAAAAAATAAATATGTTCCATTTACATAGTTTCAAGAGAAAAAAAGAAAGAAGCTAATTACTCAATATCGACTTCATAAATATTAGTAATACTTTTGCCTACTTGCACAGCTCGTAGCTAGTTAAATACGGAACTACATATTACAAAACATTTAGTTTTGATACGATATTGTTAATAATTAAGAAATAAACTATTACCTATGCAACTGGGTATTAGATATATGGAAACAATGGCCATATGACCACATCCGAATTAACACTATTTCAGAAATGTCAAATTTCGAGATGCTAGTTTTTGACATTAAATATAATTCTCTCTCTTAAATAGATTGTAAGTTCGTTAAACGAAATACGTATTAATACTTAAAATTTAATTTACGATATAATTCAGAATTTCTTAATTGGAAGTTGACATTTGACAGTTGAAATAGTGAAAAAAGAAGCGCTACTTCAATGTATGTGAGCATATGATCAAATGTATTTTGCAATTAGTAAAATACAAATAATAATAATAATAATAAATGTAGTTTTAGAAAAAAGTAATTTAATGAGTTAAGGACATGTTAAATTTCTGCAATAAATAAAAATAAAACTAAAGAAATGGTAAATGCACTTGTTTATTTTCTGGAAGTTATAATTTAATTTAAAGAAAATGTGATGTGGACACCACATGACTTCCTTGTAAGCTAAATTATATACAGTTTTTGCTGCACTGTATTTAAACTTATTTCGCTTGAAAGTGAGATCATTTCACGGTTAATCATTATTCAACTTCCTTTCGTTTCATATGTTCGAACTTCCCTTTGAAATGGATCATTGAAAATTTTATTCAAATTTTTATCACTATTCCCTATTGCACTACGCAATAGTACATGGTGCAACAAGTGCACTTGTGTGATTCCAGCACTCGACTTCGTTTCGTGCCGAAAGTTTCACACCTCGTGAGAAATAGACGATTCTATGCGAGTGGTACACTATACTTTTTCTACAATCATACTGCTAAATTTTACCGGACAAAAATACAGACACGGAAGCTTTTTGACATAAAAACAATATGGCGCAGATAACCTCACAAAGAGTACCTCACGCATGCGCAGTGTTGGCCAATACTGTTAGAGATGATTTCTCACACTTTAACCTACGATTGTGGGAACTAGGCAATTTTCAATTTTTACAAAGTGTGAGGAAAGTCCCACTTTCCATTGTGGTCGTAGAAAAATTATTTTAATCGCTCAAAAACTTGCAAAGAAATACAAGTAGTTTTCATTTATTTCTTACATATTTCTTCTAAACAATATAACAAGAGCCATGAATTTATTGGAAAATTTACGAATAGTTGTTGCGTAGTAGACTGGCGTGACTTTGTAGAACCATTTTTGATCCGAGTTGTGGTTACTTCGCAGGAATTATGAGTATTTTATTCTGACAGTTGTCAATGTCAATTTATTAACAAGGAATTAAAACTAAATTATCCTTTCTAGAAGACCGATTGGAACTAAAAATGGAGATGTATAACTCGATATTATAGTAATTCCATAAACAAAATTTCAACATTCTACGGCTTATCACCTTTGAGTTATGTGAGATATGTACATACGTACAAAATGGATATTTTTGTTGAAATCTGAAAACCGAAAATTTTGTAGATTACAAAATTTCCTTCACTTCATACAAGGAAGTAAAAAATAATAAAATATTTTCTATTTTCTCTTTCCTTTTCAATATTTCTTGATAAAAAATTCTTGAAAATTTTTCCTTATGTACTTCATAACGTTGTTAATATATTGTAGTTTCTTTCTCTTTATAAGAATTGAACCTCTGTAGCATTTTAAAATACTTGTAGCAATTACGATAATAACAACACATAATAGACTCACAGTAAATTGTTAATACCGTGAGTTTACGACTTCACATTTGGTTGACAGTAATGTATCAAAGCGTTTACTTTAAAATGAAATATAAGTTATGAAATTTACGTCATTATTAACTATCAAATTGTGAACTTTTTTAAATAACACATTTCCACGTCGTTGGAATGGACGAGATGGACAAATAGAGTGGCCTACTAGGTGTCCTGATTTCAAATCATTTGATTTTTTTAACTGGGGTACTCTATAAACGAAATTGTTGAATAGCAATATGTATAATAATTAAAAAAATTAAATTCAAAATCACTGTACGAACATCAAACTTATCCACATTACAAATATTGTACATGAGTTTTATTATTGTTTAACCTCATTATTATATCTGCTGCGTTTAATTTTCAAATGAACGCTTTGATACATACAAATAATAACCATTGCTATACGAAATCCCAGGTTTCGCGTTTGTTATAACCGATGATAAATGATGGAAAACCGTTGATTGAAAATTATAGTAGACTGTAGTTATATTCAACCTATTTAATAAAACCCCTAAATATTACAATATAATCAATTACAAACTATAATGCAGCTAGGGTCCTGATGGCTCCTAATTCTTACTCGTCCTTGATCCTAGAAAATGTAAAATAACTAAGCATAAAGCTCAGTGAAGAATTACCCAGGGCTACTACAGCCTAAAGCTGCTCGCTGTATCGTTGGCGGTCTGGCTAAGATCCACTATAGCCCAAAGCTGCTCGCTGCTCCGTCGGCGGTCAGCCACGGTCCGCTACAGCCCAAAGCTGCTCGCCGCTCCGTCGGCAGTCAACCACGGTCTGCATCACACATCCTCAATATCTCAACATACTACCATCACGCCATATTCAACTGAATACACTATATCACACTAACTCATCTCATATCATCCATGGTAACTCACTCACATCCATACACCGTAACTCAACTCACAATCCATACACGGTAACTCAAGTCACAATCCATACACGGTAACTCAACTCACAATCCATACATGATAACTCAACTCACAATCCATACATGGTAACTCAACTCACAATCCATACATGGTAACTTAACTCACAATCCATACATGGTAACTCAACTCCCAATCCATACATGGTAATTCAACTCACAATCCATACACCGTAACTCAACTCACAATCCATACACGGTAACTTAAGTCACAATCCATACACGGTAACTCAACTCACAATCCATACATGATAACTCAACTCACAATCCATACATGGTAACTCAACTCACAACCATACATGGTAACTAAACTCAAAATCCATACATGGTAACTTAACTCACAATCCATACATGGTAACTTAACTCACAATCCATACATGGTAACTCAAATCACATCCAAACACGGTAACTCAACTCACAATCCATACACGGTAACTCAACTCACAAGCCATACACGGAAGCTCAACTCACAATCCATATACGGTAACTCAACTAACAATCCATACATGGTAACTCAACTCACAATTCATACAAGGTAACTCAACTCACAATCCATACATGGTAACTCAACTCACAATCCATACATGGTAAATTAACTCACAATCCATACATGGTAACTAAACTCAAAATCCATACATGGTAAATTATCTTACAATCCATACATGGTAACTCAACTCATATCCAAACACGGTAACTCAACACACAATCCATACACGGTAACTCAACTCACAAGCCATACACGGAAGCTCAACTCACAATCCATATACGGTAACTCAATTTACAATCCATACACGGTAACTCAACTCACAATTCATACAAGGTAACTCAACTCACAATCCATACATGGTAACTCAACTCCCAATCCATACATGGTAATTCAACTCACAATCCATACATGGTAACTCAACTTACCTTTATTCTATTTACTCAAGATCACTATTAAAATTACTACACAATACTCACTGTTCGCTTTGAAAGCTAGAGAAATACTGAAAGAACAATTGCCGATGCCTCCGCATAATACTCATGCTACTAATTAAATTAGGAAACTTATATCATTATAAAGGAAATAATAATTACCAACAAGTTATTTAATTCATCAATGAAATATTCGTAACACGTTAAAATAAACTCATGATATATATCAACACATAATACGAGTACACTGTTTCAGTTTTTAATTAGTTTTTCAAGTGATAGAGAAATGGCACATGTTCAAATTTTACCCATTTAGATTATTTTGTGTTAAATTATGAGTAGATATAGAGAAAGCATGTGTAGGTGAATTGGACATATTCATTAGTAATGTTCGGTGCAGGGGTTGGTTGAAGAGAAGTAGAGCAACGCGTGACACATTTGGGAGTTTGTTGCAGTGTTAATCTGCGTTTAATACCGGTCGGTCCGGTTGAGTGAATGCGCCCGATGGATGCAGCCAGCAGGCAGCAGCGAGCAGCCAGCACCGAGACAAATCAATCTGATTTAATGGAGTCAATAGCCACATCAACATATGTTACATAAGCAACAAGCGCTGCGAAATAAATACACGTTCGCCGAACTCTATTACGTTCCTGTTCATTTACATTTTATTATAATTCACGATACTGCTGCATATATTGCACATAATCCCTTTAAACGCAAATCATTGCTGTACAATCCTGTTTCACATAAACTTTTCTCTACACATTTATCCCTGAAATTCAAAATAGTCAAATAATGAAAAAAGTAACTTTCTTTAAAATATTCACTATCGGCACAGAATAGATATATACAGAAGCGACAGTAAGACAGAGAAACGAAAAATAGAGAGAGATGGGGTATGCCAACAAATTTAAAAGGCTCATCGTTTAAAATCGGAAAGTTTCGTTACATCTTCGTGGCTCGAGTTTCTCTGTTTATCAATCATTAACACACCTAGAAAATTTTCAATAAGGGGAAAATAATAAAAATGTGAAAATACAGAAATCGATATCTAACAAGCAACAAATATGTTATCACTTTAATAAAAGTTAGGAAAAACAATTATCAAAAATAAATTATTACATTTGACTTACTCCATAGGGGAAGAAGCTTTATCAGCTTTCCACGCTTTGTTGACGTCTATGTAAATAAGAATACTGGCTGATTCAAATTTGTACTTGTTAAACAATTGTGTAAAAATACACAAATGTGAAGCATGTGAGACGATTTGTCAACAAAACTTCGAATTAGACGCAATATATTTGGTGACTTCTGAGTTTGTAAATTTAAAAATAAACCGCGATTATTTTTATAATTACCTACATATAGTGTTTAGAAAATACTTTTATGAATATGAATTTTAAATTTAATCAAAAAGAAAGAAATAGAAAAGTGTGCTTATTGATAAACTTGCAAAATCAGGCATTTTATTTAATAAAAATGTTCACAAAATATAAGTACCTATTTGTTTTGTCTAATTTGCTTTCATTATATTGATAAAGTTATAATTTTAGTATTTTTTTACATTCCAAAAATTCTTTTATCATTTAAACAAAAATTTAAATTTCAAGCGTTAATCAGGCAACAAATTTAAAGGTCCACAATTCTCCAAGGTCATAGAACTGAATAAGGTAATATCACACACACTCCGTGTCGCTTCTGTATATAACTATTCTGTGCTATCGATCAAAAGTAGAGAAAAAAATAAAAATATATAAAAATATTAAGTTAATCTATTTTTTAAGTCTTTATTAGTATATATTCGGTCAGTTTTTGATAAAATTAATGTTATTTATTAAGCCAAGGATTTATTATTAAAGAATATTGATACTACTGATTTCGGATGGAAATATGTCATCTCATCCCAATTGTATTATGTGTCAAGATAATTGTAAATGACTTTTATGTTCCTATAAGTAAGGAAAAGATTACTAACATTAAAAAAAACAATGGAGCCGTAGAGTAATGGCACCAATGATGGACACTTTAGAAGGTTTCATTTTATCATTTTAAATATATGGGTATCAATACTTTTAAATACATTTATTTTAGTTAATAATACTTACCTCTTGAATTACCACCCTTCAGTTTAATTAATTAATATAAATAAACCTTGATATCGAATAATATTTTTTCAAAATTTTAATTTTTAAGCACCATTGCATGACACCCCCAAAAAACAGATTGCACCAATAGATAATAAATTCTAATACCAATAATTGACACTTATAATTTTCGAACTTTTGTATCAAATGAAAACTCTAAAATATGTAGTGCTTTTATTTGATGGTTTTGCCTGAATTTAGAGCTGCTTTTTGGCGATACATTGGTTTGATGCTGATTCGTAGTGGTTTCAAACTACTTATTTTCGCGATTGAATATGGTTCTAACAATGACGTCACACTTAAACCGTATTTAATTGTATTTAAACCAACGCCAAGTCGCGATTTGAAACGTATTTTAACAGTAGTGGGAGTACAGAGAAGAAAATTTAAATTGTCAGCGGAGCTAAATATCTTAAATATTCTACGTATTAATAAATCCAATGTTCAAAAAAATTGTACAGTCTTATGTGTTCAGTACAACATTTCAATAACAATAAAATGATTTATGTTTCAACGTTCCCATTGTCCCCTAATATTAACATATTTAGCAGCAACATATTAGATTCACCTTCATTTTTATTAATTAAATTTACAAGAAGAGCAATTTCACAATTATTCTCTTTAGTCTTTTAGGTAGTTAAATTTTAGTTAAATTAAATCTATCAACAAAAATAACATAATAAATAAGGTTCAAACCAGTGCATTTTGGTCATCAATGAATACGGTGTGAAAACATTATTGAATATGATTCAACGCGAAAAAACAGCTTATGCCTTACAAACAAAGTTAAACGAAAATGCCCTTGCAACAATAGATGACACTGGGAATCATCCATTGGATAAGTAGGTCAAAATTTTGTCCCAATATTTGACAATTTTATTTAATTTCAAAAATTAACCAGTAATTCGATAAACGAGAAGACTAAATTATAATTTAATTAACTAACTTAATGTTATTTAGTTATTTTAACATACTTTCTTTACTCAATAACAAACTAAGATGTAATGATTGATGTAATATACAAAATGCACTAAAATTTTCGTGATATAATATCTAAAATAAATTTTCGTAGATAATACGTACATAAAAATCAACACAGTTATTTTTTTTACGTTCAATAATAAAATGCCAACCATTGTGATCGTGTTCATAATTGGTTCCTTTATCTTACTTTCTCAAAATATTTCCTGCGCCGCATTTCGAATATTTTGTTACAACCCTGTTCTGTTACCCTTAGACTCCGTTGTAGAAGTTACCCGCTGCGTAAGTCAAAGCACGTAAGTTTGCAATTACCCTGAACACACTATAAAATGTTTATCATTATGATATGTCATAAAATTAGAAGATTATACTACACTACTCCTATCACTGTTTATATGTAAATACTACGACAAAGGGTATAATAGTAAATACCCTCATATTTTTCAAATAACATATTAAAACCAGGGATGGGATAACGTTAACGTAAGGTTACGATATTTCATAACGTTATAAAAATATTAATTCGTTACCCAACGTAATAAATTTTTTAATATTAACAAAATAACGTTATGACAACGTTATTGTTATTTCGTTATTATAACTTTATTTTATCTCAAATTTTAAAAAAACTGTAACTAAAAAAGTATGTTTAAAATATTAAGACTTTGTTCTGTAATTGATAATTACACGCTATAAGACAATCATAACTTATTATTTTATAAATATAACGACATACGTGCAATCGTATTGGCAGTTGCATGTTGGAAGGTTTGTCATTGGTGCATTTGAAACAATTGTCAAACGCTACCAGTGACATCTATGTATACATAATACATACACCGAAAAATATTAAACTATCGGTAAATTAGGAATTTATATTCTTTCGACGGCAAATAAAGTTATAGTATATTGTTATTTGTTACATTACGGATGTTATTGTTATGTTATTAACAAAAATTTGTAAATGAAACGTTATTGCGTATTGTTATGTGACGTTTTCCATTCCTTGTTAAAACACATTTCTTTGTGTGCGACAAGCTAAAAAATATGCACCTTGGAAAATATGGCTCTAGTAATTTTCTTTTAAAATAGAGAGAGTCAATTTTCGATGAGGAATTTTTTTCTTGTGGAAAAAAATGAAGGAGAATTGTAATACATTTTAGATAAAACAAACAGCACAAAAAATTGAATGAATGTTCATCTGTCGGTTTAAATTCCAAAACCATTCGGTTGTTTGTAAAATAAAATGCGGTAAATTAAATAACGACGGAAACAACGAAGAATGCAAAAGAATTCTTTAAATCTGTTTCACGCAAATTCCAACGTTTTTTCGCAGAGATAAAGACCAACTTTTATTCTCGCTGCTTTATTTTCTCATAATTGAAAATAAAAAGTATAAATTTTATTACTCTGGCAATTAAAAATTTAAAAAATTAAATTATTTCTTTTTGAAAGTTTTATCTTGCGTACTTACTTTATCATTAATATTTAAAATGACAAATTGACAAATGATGCTTGAAGAAAGTTCCAAGATATATTCAATTAGGCAATTTGTTTAGCAACAGAATAAAAATTCGTTAATCATATTCATGTATTGAATGCTTGATAATTTGACGTTTGCAAATATCTTTCCCCATTTTTTTTCACAGAACACCTTACAAACTTTAATAGTTAAAATAAAAGTAATATATCATTCCCTCATTTCACCCATTGCTGGATATAAACTTTAACTTAACTTTTATATTTCTATGAAACTAAGATCTTAAAATCAGAACCAAATTTGAATTAACGTCTGACAATGCTTAGCATACATCATAACAAGGAAACTGTTTATTGCCAAACAGATATTCAAAATTGAAGTAAATTTATATTGGCGTTTTAAGTAAATATTACGTTCCCTTGTACATTGGTGATCCCTTTTCTGTGGTCCATTATATTTAGTCTTTTATTTGTATAAACTTATTTCTTAACTCTATGTCTGTGATTGGTTAACAATTCTACTTTTATATTATATGTTTTATCTTGCGTAATTTTGCTGATTGTAATTGATTATATGATGTGTATGTGTTATAATTTGCTTTATCCTTTGACGAGCATTTCCTGCAATGATTTTTATAATTTAAAATTAACTTAATTTTTTTCAACAAATATGTTAATCTTAGACACCTAATTTTATAATTTTGTTTTTGTATGTGTTTTCTTTGTATGTTTGACTCAGCATCCTGCAGACTTAACTGAAATCGAAACGTTGATATATATATATATATATATATATATATATATATATATATATATATATATATATATATATATATATACCGGGTGTCCCAGCTCGACCGACACATGAGATATTTACATAGGAAATCAGTTAATTAGGAATAGTATCTCCCCAATGCAATATATTAACTTGAAATTTTGTATGCTTATTGGGGAATATTATTTCTACGGATTACAGTTATTTGAAATATGTAATTTCGTCTGCAAGACGAGTTTTATTAAATTATAAAATCTAACATTTTCGTCGAAAATCAGTCAGCCATGGAAATAAAAGAAAATATCTATGTGACAGTTCTGACATTTAATGACATGTCATTGTAAATATTTATATTTTTGTAATATTGGTATATTATTTAACAAAAATAAACTAAATTCAACTTAAATAATATTAAAATACAGGGAATAAAAATTAAAATCAGTGATACTTCACTAAACTGTCAGATAAATATTTTCTTTTATTAATAATATCTATTAAATATTAGATTTTAAATTTAATAAATCTCGCCCTGCAGACGAAATTCCATATTTCAAATAAGTGTGATCCATAGAATTAATATTCTCCTATAAGTATACAAAATTTCAAGTTAATATCTTGCACTGGGGAGATACTATTCATAATTAACTGATTTCCCATGTAAAACTCCTATGTGTCGGTCGAGCTGGGACACCCGGTATATATATATATATATATATATATATATATATATATATATATATATATATATATATATACTTGTATTTTAATAAATTGACTGAATTCTCCAAGAACTTCTTTACCTCCTTACTTCATCCAGTCAAGAAATATAATCCTACTATTTTTATAACTCGTTAAGTACCGTTGATCAATGTTTCTGCCCAATATATTACCACGCAAAGGATATATGTGTATTTACCGTAAATAGTAACTGAGAATGCATAAATTAAAATTTGAGTTAAAGTGTATTCTGGTATATATGGAAAAGGAACAAATTGTCATAAAACGATAAAATTCTTTTTTCGCACTACCTTTCACATAAGTTTATCTTACTTCCTTAGTAAGTTCCTGATAACTTCTGTTATTTAATTACAATTGTCAACGGAAAGTTATAGGCAATAACTGTCCTATTAGCAGGGTAATAATTAAAATCATATATAGGAATTTATTATAGGTACAATTGGTTGTCTAGTAACGGGTAAAATTAGCTACAAAAATTTGAAAAAAATTAATCTGAACTAACAAATGAACTGACATTTGCAAATATTTGCACATTATTTGATGTTAATTACCGCTGGTGTCGCGAAATATATAATAAGCGACTCGGAATATACAATGTAAGTATACCTCATTCAAAATTCATTTGGATAATGTCTTTTAAATCCTCCATATTAATAATGATCCTGTCGTTATTGCATTTTACGCAAATATAGTTCCTTTCCAGTATACGTTATATTTTTAGCGAATATATTATCTGATGTAGAATTTAATTTTGAACAACTTTGTACTGTTGTATTTTTGCCCTAAATCTATCAGGAGTAGAGATGCCGTCTAGACAATTCTTGATCTAGAATAAAAAGTGTTGCATTGTCTTGAAATTTCAAAACAAGACTTTTAACAGTCTTGTCTTGATAATCTCGACAAGACCAGCAAAGAGTCTAGACAATCTAGATTTAGATGTAGATGTTCCGCGTTTCATTGCACATACTGTATATGTACAGGCAAATTAAATTATACAATCATAGGCTACAGTGCAACAGAGTAAGTCAATATAGATATCTACTGACACAATAATTGTGGCAATATTTGCAACCCTAAGAATTATTAAATTTTTATCTTGCATGTTTGTCGTATACGTATAAAATTTTATTCGCTATCACATTATCGTACGTACAACGGGGTATATATGCTATCTGCGTCTTACCAACGAAAAAAATGAAATAGGAACAATAGTGTCACCATGGGAACGGATAATTTTAAATATTTAAAAAACTTGAATATTCATGTCATTCCTGTCATAGTTTGTGCTTCATTGTGTTTGTAGTTTCGTTAGCTTATTCTACAACTCTTTGCGTATGTTTCTTCCATTTTTATATTTATATACTCTCAGTTTTGCCATTTATTTATTTCGGAAATCACACGATTTCACTCAATAAGATGTCATCAATCCCCCTTCCCCCTTCCTCCCCAAAGATTTGAATCACCTGGTTGTAATTGATGACTTGAGCATCAACAGCGGAAAATTGAGTATACATATCTTACTTCTATTTATTTTATATTAGTGATACAACAATACTATACTCTGTTTTTAAACTATAGACAGTAACAAAAAATTCTAGTGAGAAAATCAAAGCCTGTGATTGGCTGCTGCGCCATTTCATGAAGCCGCATTTAACCAGAAAAAATTTCAAGTTACCTTCTCAAACGTAATTGAAACGTCAAACTCTCAGTAGTTGTCAAATCACTTGTTGAATTTGCACGTGTTTTTTATTTCATTTCTATTTTTGTGATATTTCACGATTAAAATTAGTTCTTTTCAGAACTACTAGTATTTCACTAACGCTGTTGTGTAGGTAAATGTGACTTCGTCTAGTGCTGTCTATAGTTTAAAAACAGTATAGTGCAAAACAGATATTTTCCGAGCGACTAAGTTTTCATCTTGGTCTGTAGTTGAGCTGTAGTATAGCATGAAGATCGGTCCGTCCCCATTAAGGCACGGTAGTGCAGTCTGCAGTCGTATAAAATAATACTTGTGCAAAACAGATGTTTTCCGGGTGACTTAGTTTTCATTTTGGTAGTTCAGCTGTAGTGTAGCATGAAGATCGGTCCGTCACCATTACAGGCACGGTACTGCAGTTTGCAGTCGTATAAAATAATACTAGTGAAGAACAGATATTTTCCGAGTGACTAAGTTTTCATCTCGGTAGTTAAGCTGTAGTGTAGCATGAAGATCGGTCGTCCCCATTAAGGCACGGAGTGCAGTCTGCAGTCGTGCTTGCGTCTGGTCAAGCGAGCAACTCTACAACTTCCGCATTTACTTTCTAGCACCTCTGACCCAACCACGGTCAGCCGGTGACCTCTTTGCAGCGCTCGTCACTCGGCGAAGCTGCGAAGAACATGGCTCAACACTTTCATTGCGTGCAAAACCAACAAGAGATCTCAAACAACTCTTCCAGCGAATATGTTTAATAAAACGTTTTTAAAATAGGATATGTCGTACCACACACCACAATTATCACACTGTTTCTATGGTACTCTAGCTTGTGTGAAAAATGCACGACAGTAACTTCTTACATCTCGATTTTATAAAAAGTTACAATTTTTGGTTTTCATTCTAAAATTTTTCATGTGCAGCCAAATTACTCGTTGGGTCCAAAATTGTTGTTTTTGAAAATGGACCCCATTGCTAAATTCCGATTCGAAGACAAAAAAAAATCCAAACAAAAAATTGAAATAAAATGTTTTTGGGTTTTTCTCAATTTTCACCGAATTGTTCCAAAGAATGTATATGCAGAGAAAAAAAGAGAATCGACTGATATAATCGTTGAGATTATATCTCTATCCATTTTAGAGATATACTCAAAAAACTCACTTTTTTGAGGTACAACCTTAAGAGCAAAAATCTCAAGAACAAAAAGAGATAATTAAATTCAATTTGTAAATTGAATTAATTTTTGTGATTATTTCGGATCTACCAACATAATTTTACGCAAAAATCAATAAAAAATACATAGTAGGCCGTCGTTTTAACGACCGAATATAATTTATACAAACAGCACATTTATCTAACATCAACTACGGTACTCTAGCTGGTGTGGAAAGTATACCTCGGTATCCACTTATATTGTAAGTAAAGAATATATCACAGCATGTTATCTATTGCTGGGTATGCTAGCTTCATCGCAAATATTGCGCTTATAAACTATAATTGAAATACTACAAAAAAATATAAAATCAGTCTAGAGTTAGAAAGAATGTAACATTTCATCACGTCACGTATACCCAATAAGATTATATTAACAAGAAATATGAAAACTGGTATTCTCACATATAGTTCCATGGCGTTCATTGCGGAGAAAAGTAGAACTATCAACTAACACTTATCACTTTTCATTTAAGTACTGTAAAATTGACAAATGAATAAAATTGTCGTTTATATTAAATTAAATTTTTACGAGGTAAGATTTATAATATGTAAAATAATACTTTGATATTAAAAATATAAATAATAATTGCTTTCACGAAACATCACTGTTTTACTGTCTGAACGGGTACATATGACGTCACGAACTGATCCCAAAATTTAAAAATCTTGTATACAAGGAATTTTCACAATGGATATTTAATAATACCGTAACTTTCAAGTTTTATAAAAATGAATAAAAAATTGGTTCATGAGCCCATTATGTACGTATTTATATCATACAGATATTTATAAGACTTGATTTTCCAGGCACTCTAGATGACGTGGAAAGTTCAATACAAGTTCCATTTTTAGGAGAAAAATACCTAGAAAAAAATTACTCTATAGGTAGTTTTTTCATAAGTTGCAAAGCACAGAAAGGCTAGTTTCGATGTTTTCAATGAAGTCTCCAAAAGCCCTGAAGATATTTAATAAAATACAAAATAGTGGATGTCACAGTTTTACTTTTATTTTCTATTGAAATTGACATCGTCGAGGCTTCGCTTCACACAGACAACGTATGGAGATCAATTTGTTTTTATTTTTAAAAATAAAATTTTATGTCTTCACTCTTTTATTTTTTAATTTCCTTTTATATCTTATTTTCCTTGGATTTCCAAGTAAATTACAGTTTAATTTCAACCAGTGAATATACTATAAACAATAAAACAGCGCATTAGAAATATTTACGGTTATTGTTTATATTATTTTATACAAATACACGTTTTAAAGGTAACAGATATATCAGTATTTTAATTACTTCATATGGAATAACGAAATATATGGCCTAAATACAAATAAACATTTGTGTGAAATTTATTAGCAAATATTATTTATTTAATACTCCCTGTAATAGATATTTTAGTTTTGAATTATCTAGATTAAATAAAAATAGCTTTTTGAAACAGTCAAATTTAATTTGAACCCAGATTTGTATAAAGGATTATTTATAATTAAGGATGTTTTAATCTTATTATATTTATGAATGATAATTAAAATGTTTTTAGTAAAAATTTTGTGGATTAAATATTATAATTAATTATATTTGTTTTTAAAATAAAAGTAGGCTGATAATGGAGTAATGTATTATATTAATATTAATGGAGAAAAATTAGGTCTGTGTAAATAATAAATAATGCAATTTTGAAATTGCAGATAATGAAAGACTACAGTAGTACGAAAGAGTTGAAGTAATGTTTACAATTTTGTTAACCACTTCCTGAATCATTTTAAATATTTAAAAAGATAAGTACAAAATCACTGGAAAAAAGTAGATGAATGGAATAGTTTTTTAAATATTAAAGATTGTAAGAGTTTCCTATGAACTGAGTATGATTTTGGAAAAGAAACTAATAGAGGACTTATACTGCTTTCAACGCATATTGCGTTTTCTCACGAACGAATCTAAATTCAATTAAGCAATATTTTTTTATTTATTTAAATCTTTATTTACAACTGGTTAAAAAAAACGAACAAATAAATCGTATAAATTAAATAATAATGTGCGAAAAATAACTGCCATTGTAGTTCTTCCACTTTCATGTTGTTTTACTTCACAATTTAGATGTCAAATCTAGAGATTTAGTTCTTTTCAATCTTCTTATTTCTGAGGAATTGTCCAATAAATTTAATGCTAAATTATTAAGAGGGTTATGTAAGCGATTTTCATATCGAGTAGAGTATGTTTCTACTAGTGTCTTAATTTCTTTAATTTTTAAATCTGAATTAATTGATTCATTTGTAACATATCACGGATTAATTAATTAAAATTTTATAACTCATAATGTATAGATTTATAAATATTTTCATAATATTTTAAATGCATATTGACAGATAAATGTACCCAACTTCCTTCAACAGAGTTACCATATTTCGCATTTATATATCCCTAAATTACAATCTGCTATTTTTTAATTGAAAATTTTAAGATTTGTTATAGTATATGATACTCGTTTTATACGAAGTATTGTTCCATTCTTAGATGAGGTATAACATAGAGATATGGCATTGCCCTAATATATTGTCGAAAGATCTAAGGTTTAAAATCGCTTGCAGCCAGCTGTTTGAGAACAGTGGACCAGTGGAGTAGTTATATGGAAACCTCAACCAAACAAATAATGATGATATACACTAAACACTATGACCAATATTTCTTTCGTCTAATTGTAAGTGTGCACTACTCAGCTGGCGGATTGTTCTCACGCAGCTGACTGTTAGGCGATTCTCGACCACACATCTTTTGCTTGCTCAGTAGTACGTAGCTATAGGAGTGTGGCATATCTCACTGTTATACTTCATCTAAGATTCCATTCGTGTTCATGCTCATGAAATAATATACCGTCTTATAAAACTTTAATAATAATATACTAATTTTATACCTTTGATTGTTACCTATGCTACGTATGCTATGCTTTATTTACCGACTGATCGGTTTGAAAGTAATATTCGAAATCATTTAGCGATCAGTAATTTGTAAACATATACCTACCTTGGAAATCTAAGATTTAAAAATAGTGGTCGTGAAAAAAGTAAATTATTGTGTTATAATTTTGTAGTACCTATATAACGAATGCCTAATAGTTTTTTATGTATTAGGAAAATATACTCATGTATTTTTTCCGAGAGATTGTCAGTTGAGAGATTATAGTTATTTATGGTACAAGTGTGTTATATTACAGGCCGAGTGTGGTATTTTTTCAAGTGACTTAGGTAATTAACACACGTGTGCCATACAAAATTTTATCCAACACATTTTAATCATTGATATAAAATACATATAAGATTTTTGACAGATGGAATTTCGAAATGACATTTAGGAACAAAATAGTGTAGAGAAGGTTTTATAACGTAGTTACTATGATACGAACCAAAAAACAGTGAGCTAATATATTTAGCTCACTAGTGACTTATGACCTACTTTATTTATCTAAAAACAGCATACTTATATTGTTATAATTACACGGTGTTGGATAAACTAAGTTTATTCTTGAAATGTATACAAAATTTGCCTCCTGATCATTAAATTTAAATAATTTAATTTATTTATGCGTAATTCTTAATTTATATGCGCTCAAAGAATCAAGTTTGTAATGATGACTCAAAGACATTGGTTATTTATGCTGCCAAAAAGGTACTATAATTTATTTTTTACCATAGGGAATAAAGAAGTCATCTAGTGTCAATTGTCAAAAATAAAGGTGACAGTTTATTACATGCTGGAAAAAAATAGAAGTATTAGTCATATTTTTCTAATAGTTCTGCTAAATCGTGAATTATTTTGATGTAGAGAACATTATATTTGAATAGAATTTAGTAAGTAGTAAGATGTATGAACAATGAAACATAAGATTTACATGCAGCATTCTGCAAAATGAAAGTACTCTGGATGTGTTACACGGCTGACCAATGACAGAGAAGAGTCTGGAAGTACGTGATTACGCCACAGAGATATTAATCAGGAGAGGAGAACTGGAGTCGCCGGCGGCCAGCGCGATGCGAAGTGATGGACTCTAATCAAATGAGAAAGTCATTTCAGCCACCGCTATGCGGAAGCGGATTGTCTGCCCAACAGAATTGAAAAACCATCTGGACGATTCCACAAACGTCGCATTCTCACACTCGCCGAATTCAACACTTATCATCTTATCAGCGCTAATAACTGCAATATTTGCTGTTTGTGAAACTCCTAACTACAAATCCGTAACATATACTGGAAGTCAGTTAGTGTTTAATAGTTATTTACATTATAATTGCAATAGTTTGTATTTTGTAGCACGAGGTTTTATAAATAAAACCGAGCGATGTACAAATACCTAGCGAACCCATAATGTATTATATTTGTTGGCCGACATAATATTATATATTTTATAAAATATTAACATGAAATCACAAATTCCAACAAGCGAACTGCTTTCAAAAATGGTTGGTTTTGCAACAACACGTTTTGTAAAACAATGAAATATCAAATTTTCAGATTCAGCTATCATTTAAGTTATCAACGCCTGTATAATGGTACTCCATAAGTATCGATTTAGGAGTTTAATTTATTAATTCAATCTCATAGCTTCACATAAGTAAGCCAGAGATCTCATACATTTAAAGTTGGAGAATAAGTTGAGGTCATCTCGACCCCAATCCCAATACTTCTGTAGCTTCTTAGCTACCCACGGAAATGTAGCATCTTAGCTACCCGTGGCCGTTTATATCAAATAACAAATATTCATTCCTTTTATAAATATCAATCGGTCTACATAAAAAATTATAATATTTATTTATTAAGTGTATAATTTAAAAGATTATAGCACGAGGGAATGTTTAAAGCTCGACGCGGAGCGGAGAGCATTAAATTTCTTGAGGACTATAATATTAATTACGTCCGTGGTACATACAACCTTTTATTTCATTTTGGTACTTGAAATGAAAAATCTCTATAGGTGTATATTCCATGTTGAAATTTCTTTATAGGTAGTTGGCATTGTTAGATTGTTGCTTCTTAAATAAATTGAGTATAATCGAAGTGTCACTGTCACTGTCAAATATATATGGGACGTCATGTACTGATTATTCTGGCAAAATATTAATGGAATTTGAGCCTGCACAGACGAAGTTGGTTTCTAAAAATGGAAAAGATTTAAATGAAAAGAAATTTGAATAGTTTTGTAAATGCTAAATACTTATTTAATCAAAATTAAAATTTATTGTATTGTTTGATATTTATGCATTAACCACAATTTTAATTTGTTTGAGTAACTATTGCTTAGCAATTTTATACGCCCTTGGGCGATAAAAGCTAAAATACGCTCATAATTGAGGGCGTATAAACTTATGATTCCAAAATGAAATAATTAATTTTAAGTGGTCGATTGTATTTTATATTTTTACCATTTAAATATTCAAATTATTTTTACAATATGTAACGACTGATCCCACATCACTGCTCCCTACTCCAATATGCCGATGATACGGTTTACTCAGCAGCAGCACCTAGAGTGTCGAAGGGGCAACGGAGGATCTTTAGGTCAGCAACCTAGAGTCCTGGATGCGTCGACGGAGAGTTCGAATCAACCCCACCAAGTCTCATCTGGATCTTTTTCGTCATGACAACCAGAAGTGACATCGTCCTGAGACAGGTAGTGTGCACTTGTGGGGCGCTAGAATTCCCACAACACCAACGGCGAAGTACCCCGGCGCAGTGTTCACCTGCTCTCTCTACTGAAAGACCTTAACCATGAAGCCCAGAAGACGTTCAGAAGATGAACTGGGCTTATATACTCCTTGGAGGGGATATTGAGGGGATATAGTCACAGAGTTCTTCGACTTTCGTTCGCACCCGAGAGACCAGCGATAGAATATTTCTCAATTATCTTAAGTAACGTTAAGGAACACGTTATGGCGCCCCTCCTTACCATGGAACTGGGAACTCCTCGACGTATATACCTCCAACCTCCCTGGTACCCTATTGAAGATATCTACTAGCAAGCTACCGTGGTCCCTGTCTCCCATAGAGTTAAGAAGATTCAGGAGAAGTTCACCCGAAAATCCTTTAACACATTTAACCACCTCTGCGAACACCTGTTGAAAGTGCCCCTAGTCGGAATAAAAACCGAAGAGCAAGCACCTCTACCTTCCTATAGTACTGCTGCAAACAATTAAGGATCCAAAAGATGAAGTTCTCTACCTTGGAGGCTACTCCATTTCTTCTTAAATCCCAAATACTTATAAATAACAAAAGCAGCTAATGAAACAAAACAATAAACAAAATCGCCAAAAAGGGCATTGTCCCTATCATTCGCTTTACCATATGAAAATCAAGTATCAGCTATTCTGAAGAAAACTTCAAATGAAACCAGATACTAGATGGTGTGACTGGTAACTAGTCTTTCGACACTATATCCAGTTCATATTGTAACGTTAATTTATTTAGGTGAAGTGTAAACATACGTGAAATACGAATATTTATATAATTAGGTTTAATAAACGAATAATAAATTATAAAAATAATAATTATGTTGTTGAGTTAACGTGAAGGAAATTATCATATAAGAAATGTAACTTGTCCTATTCTTCACTTTGTGAAGTTACACAAATTATAAAAAGATAATAAAAGTATATAAAACAAATATTAACACTAATTTAGAAGTTATTATTATTAATTAACTTAACACTATGAACATTTATTTAAACACTTAAAACTACGCAATATTTATTTCCACAATATATTTACATGACCAACTATTTATTTATATCACCAACTATTCATTCATATCACCAACTTTTTATTTACTATTTCTACATTACATGTCGCTGACATGTACTGATCGACACTGACTTTCTTCAGTGATTCTCTGCACACTCTAACCGATACTAACTAACGGACCTGCCGCCAATTAATCTCTAGAACATTCTAGAGCCTTTCGGACTCCATAAAATTCTCGAACAATAGCAGCGTCATTCCTATCCCACTTGACCTTTAACGCGGCTATCTGGCCAGACAGGTCAGGCGTGATGACTCATATACGGTGAGTCTCGCTTGTTACAATATGATCGATGAAATCGGTGCAGACCTCCATCAGGGTTTTTCCCAATTTCATTAAATTTAGAGGCCTTGCAGCTAAATTTAAACATATTTAAGGGCACTGCCAACTGTCTTTCGAGAAACTTATTTAAAATTTAAGTACTACAAACTTAAGGATAATGCAGCTATTGTTTAGAACACGATAGCTAACATGTTGAGGCACTGTATTTAATTTTAGAGGTCCTGTAACTTTAGGATTGTAGAGTTAAATATAAATACATTACCATTAACATTTCTCAGCCTGGAATTAAGAACAATATAGCATTTAAGAGCACTAAGATTAAAACTTAGGAGTCCTACTATTGGTAATAAGGACAACCTAGAATAAGCTTAAAAGCCAAGAAAATTTAAAGGCGCTCCAGTTACATTTAAGGACTTCGTAGAGTATACTTAGCAATGCTATAACTAGACTTAACAGTAACAATAAAATGTATAGGCATTTCGTCTCAAATTAAGTAATATAAAAATCTGTATACTCGTAGACTGTATTTAGGAACATAGGAACTAAACTTTCGTATGTACTTAAATTTAAGAAAATTGCAGTAGAGTCGATATAGCTTGCTTTGTACTTAAAGTAAATAAATATAGAGGCATTGCCAATAGACTTACGGTCAAAGTATTTAGAAGAAATTTGTATTACATTTATTAAATTGCTTACAAATCATGTAGCTAGCAATATTAATAATATAAAGCAAATAATATTTTGATTTATTTTTATGTTAATTGCCCTGGGAACCAATAAAATACAGTTAAAAAAGTTTATAATGTTTACATAAAAATATGAAATAGCCGCAGGATGTTGGCAAAGTAAAAGAATAAATAACATATCATAATGATTTAAAATGTTAAATAAATGTTCTAAAGGTTACGTATTTCTGGAACAAATAAACGAATACGAAAATGAAATATTCTTTAATAAAACAAAGAGATTGAATATTAATGACGCTAAGAGGTTGCGAAAATAATACTCGTATATTTTACATTAAAATTTTAATAATAAATGTCGTAATTTGTAGGAAGCAAAGTTAAATCCTACTGTAAAAATTGAATGCTGTCTTTTATCTATAATCAATAATAGGTTCAATGTTAATAAACCATTGTAAGTAATGTGGGAAGCTAAGTATTTAGCTATCAACTTCGCAAAGAAAGAAAACTTTATCGATACCGTCCAAACGGTTTCCGTAAAAATAAAATAAGTCTTAGAAGCAATTTGCCGTTATTAGAAATTGGAAGATACACAAAGCTTCTCTGCGGAATGTAATACTGTTTTTATTGTGCAGTCATTTGTCTTTTATTAAGTACTAAACGCTGGATCCTTGGAAATATAATAAGTGAAATAATTACTTTAAATTTGCACGTATAATAAACATTCTTTTCTCATTACATTCCTTGTTGCGAACAAATAAAATGTAACTAATTTAAACAGAGTTGAATTTACACAAGCAGAGTTCCCTGTGATTCGTTGAAATTAAATTGACAAAATGTTCAACGAATTTTCAGTTCAAAACACCCTGTTTATTTAAATAGTAACATTACATTACATTTCGTCTCTACCCAAAATTTCCTCACATTTATATTTTCTTTGCACAATCGTTTTTTTTTAATGTGATTGGGTTTCTTACCTCCTTTATTATCATAAACAGAAATTTTGACAGCAATGTTGGAAATCCTTTATAATATTTCATTGTTCGTTAAATACACATTTAAAATTAAATGTCTGTTGATAATAGCGGAGTTAAGACAGTTACTTTTTACAAATTATTAATTAGTAAGTAATTACGAATGTAACTTCCTGACAACTATCAAAGTTAAATTTTAAAATGCCAACTCATGTCAAATAATTTTCTAAATAAATTAAATAAATTTGTAAATTATTCGAACTTGAAGGTATCTTTTGAACGGAAAGAAATGGGTCGTATTCAACAAATTCATATTGCATATACTTTTTATAAATTTTGTAAACTGAAAATATACAATAAGAAATAAGACATAATAATTACAAAATGTTAGTTTATTTATGATTTTATTTTGATGACTTGTCCAAAATTGAAAGAGATATTTGCATGTTTCTTTCAATTTGTATTTCTCTATCAAAAATAGCAATGAACGTAGGTATCATTGATAGAAAACTGCCTCATTTGAAGAAATATTTTTTATACACAAACAAATTTTGTGGGTATATTTTGAGTTAATAGTATTTTAATTAGAAATTATATGTTATTTGGGAGAGTTGAATAAAAATCTGAAGAAAAGGAAGTGTGATTTTGAACCAGGATGAAACGGGAGATGACTTATTTGTGTCTGGAGCATTCACCTGAGTGCGACAATACCCAACAACAGATATTTTTGCATTGTAAATATCCAAGGGTTCAAAAACTGTCATTTCCGTAAAAGAACAAAAACAAACTCGCACGCGAAAAAATTTTTACGGCGAATTGAGAGAAATTTGTCCGTAAAAACAAACCAGTAGTAATAATTAACGACTATGGTCAACGAACTATCGAAAAAATCAAGAAATTCTAATTCTAACCTATGTTTATGAATCGGAAGGTTTTGATTTCCGCCAATTTCTAATATTTATCTTTTTGCATAATTTCTTTTATTTAAACTATTACAAGTGACAGTTACTGTGTTACTGAATAAAAACTTTCTACAGTAAACAACAATTAATTATTATTGATGGTTGTGTTCGATCATAAATTTCGTTAAGTGAAAAATAAATTATAGGTTGTTACTTACTCACTTAACGAATTTGAAGAAAAACATCTTGCACTAATTACAGTATGTTATGTGTCTAATATATATTTTATCTTCAGAGTTCTAAATGGCTGAACTGCTGAAGAACACAAACAACCATCATGGATATCTATACAAGGTGAGAAAAAAGGTTCTCATATAAAAATAGCCTCTATGGCGCACTCTTCGTCCAGCTAGAGTGCCCCTATAAAGTATAAATGTATCGTTATAGATATATTATTATTAAGACAGAGGGCTAAAGCGTAAGACATTTTTGTCATTGTGTCCTAAAGAACCATTTGGCCCTTACTTAGTTTTTTTGCCATTTATTTCTTAAAATGAAATTTTAAATACCGGAATATGAGGATTAGCTTTATCTTGTTTTTAAATCTGCGTATATAGGTATGTCTATAAATTATTATTATTTATAAGAATAAGTGTTATTTTTAATTTTTGTTAATGTCAATTCGGAATATAAAATAAAAAAAAATCTTCTATTCCCGTTGCCTTGTATTTTTTTTTATTAAAATAAAACAGTAACAGTTTTTTGATAAACTGCCGGTTAAAAGGTTCTTAAGGTAGGGCCGCCAAACAGTATTAGCCCAGGGCCCCCAAAGTTTTTATTTTAATAAATTTCAATTACACTAATATATTTTTGTTTGTTTAGGTGCAACAGTTAGAAGACAACCTTGCAAATATATTGAAGGTGAAATTTGTCGGGAAGATGCTTTTGATGTCCAGATCATTGCCCTGTTTTGTATCAATATAACTATCTAATAATATTGTTATAATTCTTATGTAATATATGGTATTTAATAAATCATGCAATATTTTATATTAATAACGCCATAAAATAGAACGCATTATAAATACATCAGTAAATAAGTTTAAAATAAAAAAAATAATTTAACCATTGTATTTTATTTTTCAGGGTTAACTATTTCATATATAAACGGTAGACATCGAAAAATATAAATAAATAATGATACCATAATGATATAAGGGTAAAATGTACCTATCATTATAGACATTAATTGGAACCTACTACATAGACAACCCGTAAAATCCTTCACTTGGTTTTGAAATGCTTGAAATTAGTTGTACAAATATTAGAATTGTATTTATTTAAATTACATTGCAAAATGTGTAACAAATGCTGTCAAACCTAATACAATTATTTATTTTAACTTTCCCTAAACGTCCCTTAAACTATAAGAGTAAAACTCCTACTATATCTTGTAACCCGTGGATACCACACTGTCAAGAAACATTCAGAACATTCTTAAAAACATCCAGTAAAACTTTAAATAAATTTTTATACTTACACGTATAACAGAGGTGGGCGTGACACCTAACTGGATTTTGTGAATCTGAGATTTCAATTAAATCGCTTAATTGGCCAACTGAACTGAACCCTTGGCCCTTAATACTTTTATATGTTAGAGCAATCCTTGTTTCTCAGGGATTATCGAAAGGGGGCGGGAAATTTTCATAAAAACCACAAATTTCCCTATCTTGCTTATTTAAAATGCGAAAGGGTTGAAAACTACAGATCGGGGTATTTTAATCCGCCCTTTCGATTGGCCTACACAGAATTGCTCTACAACCTCTAGTTCATAATATATTTACCCTTAAAGATCACAATAAAGTGCGTTAAGGAACTCAGGACTCAGGAACAAAAAGAGCTGGAAAAGGCGGACAAGTTTTATTAAGCTAATTTAAATCTTTACAATACGAATCCTAGGTCAGATTTTTCCTACAACCCTTCGTTACGAAACTACACTTTAAATAAGGGCTGAGATGCAAAAGATGATTGGAATATTGTTGAAAGGGTAGAATAATAATAGATAAGATATAAATTGATAATTCATTTATTATACAACAATAGATACACATAAATATATTAAAATAACAATACAATAAACCAATACATTTTGTTTATTAATTATTATCAATTGTAGCCCTTGGAACGGCAACTACCACATCTAAAGATTAGGGGTAGTTCATACGCCCTGTAAACAAACAAAAATAAAACAATTTGTAGATATTTTTAACTCGGAACATTAAATAAATAAATATTTTTATTTCATCGCACCAAATAGATATTATTAAACAATTAAAAATTGTTCCGTTTTATTCATATTGTTGCTAAAAGCATCTCTTATTTACTGTAGTTGTCTATTTCAACCCTAATTTTTAATTAACATTGCCCTATGCACTAAAGGAAAAATCGAACAAAAAATTTTTCAAATAAAACTTTCTTAGAATATTATTCTGAAGAAAAAAACCATATAAAGTGTTTCCCGGAAGTAAACCCTTTCCGAGATGCAAAATTGCACTTTGAAATTCAAAAACTCCTTTATTATCAACCTTTAGGAACTACTAAATATATGTAAAGTTTCATCAAAATCCAAGACAAAAAATTTCTCTGAGCTAAAAACCCGTGGATATACCCCATGGTTTTTGACCTTGAACCCCAAATTTTTAAAGTTTGACATGTCATCCTCATAATCCGACTGTCTAGCTTCCCTTGCCGGTGTCGCTTTCGCTTCGTTCTTACGGAATTCGCTGTTGAATGTGCGAAAGTAGAGCATTCTCTTACCCCTGCACAGTTTTTTTTATTTAACCCTTTATTTACACTTGTTCGCAAAAAAAGACGATCAAGCAAATGTGATAAATTAAATGTACGAGAAATAACTCCCATTGGTGTTCTTTCAGTCTTTTGTTTTTTCTTCAAAATTTAGATGCCAAATCTAGAGGTTTAGTTCTTTACTGGTAAATTATTAAGATGCTTATGTAAGCAATTTTCATATCGAGTAGAGTATGTTTCTTGTAATCCCTTAATGTCTATAATTTTTAAATCCGAATGTATTGATTCATTTGTACATGCCACGTATACCTATACAAAAGAAGTGACAAATATGGCATCTGTGTTTGAACTATACTATATCCACAAAAAACAAATTTCTAACATGCCCATAGGGGTAATTCACTTGAAAATGTTTAGCAATTTATTTTTTATTAATTATATCAATGAAAGAAAAAATCTCAAAATTGGGGAACAAAAGGTGTAGTTCTGTTGAAGATTCAATTTGTATTGAAATTCTAGACTTTTTCTAAATCACTTATAATACAAACCAATGTTTTATATAGTAAGGGGGTAGTTTTTTGATGTTATTATCTTAATTTGACCTCGTAGATTCCGAATTTGCTGTCCAAATTTCCATTTAACCTATAATTCTTACGTGATAAGCATTTTAAATCATTATTACTAAATAACTCCCTTATTTTCAATCCCTAGGAGAATTTGAATATGAGCCGGATCAGTGACAAAAAGAAATTTTGGAGTTTTAAAACCATGGGTTACAACCATTATCACCCAGAGTCCACTATAAACGACATGGATTCGAAGTCCACTTTGCGATGAAACACCTCGTTCTCGCGTAATTCACGAAAATAGGACATTTTCTAAGGGTGGCGGATATGTGCAACACCCATCTCAACTTTGTATCACCAATCCAAAAATGTAAGTATTTTAGCAATATTATAAACTGATCTTTATTACATACAAATGTGCATATTTCTTAATGGTTTGTATTAAAAAATATGTAATTCAATTTAATATTAATAATAATACTTTCCTATTTTCAATCCCAGAGCAGTATAATTTTTCCAATATGTACACTATGTACCTAGTTTAAATTCCATTTTATTTCAATAGACTTTTTCCTTAAAATTAATGTTGGTCTCTCTTCCAATATTGCACTTTAAAATAATTATATAATCCCTTTATTACCAATCTCCGGTACAGAAATTTTAAATGCTAAACCTAATGTATTTATTTACATATACTAAATTTAATCAACCCATAATTTCAGGTATCTAAAAATATATGCTGTACGAATATGTTATTGGTAATTTATTATTATTTACATATTATTGTTATTTATCACAGAATACTGAACTTATAACTGATATATGCAGGATTAATATGCTGGGCACTGAAACTGTAAACAAATAGAAAATAATAATTCATTAAAATTTAACAATAAACACAAGAAGTACAGAGAAATAAAATGGTCTAATTAAAGTTACATTATTTATATATTTACAACTGTACCACTATGTCATATATTTTTATTGGTCGTTGTTTTTTAATAAGATTGGCAATTCTGAAAAAAACTTTGGAGTACATTATATGGGAATGTCCAAGTGAATGCATATTTAGTACAAATGCACAGAAATGATTTAGTACATTCATTTATAGCTAGTAAAATTAAAAGTGCAGTTATTAATACTATTACTATTATTGATAAATAAAGGTATATTAGCAATTATTTTCGCAGTTATTTCTTATACAAAAATACAACCACAAATGACAAGACTTTGACATATTGCAAAATGAAACGAATGATTAAAAAATATCATAGAAACGGATCTTAGTTTTCCATAAATGAATTTTAATACACTTCATTAATTTTGATCGTGCAAAAAAGTATAAATAATTCGACCGATATGAAATATGGACAATATCTAGAATCAGTGGCGTAACTAGAATTCATTGCCCCCCCTGCAAGAATATACTTGAGGCCTCCCCTCTATTTGAAAAAAAAACAAGCCTGATTTGGAATTTATTAAAATTTTCTAAAAGTTTAAATTATTTGTGCTAAAATCATTTTTATGAATATCCAACTTGAATCTTATTTTTTCGTGCTTTCATATTCGCAAAATCAGCAACTAACACTTTCAAATCAAATGTATGGTCATGTTTTATATCTAAAAATACTAAATATTTGATTTTAAATTATTTTACATATTCTTACAGATCGCTCAGTGGTAGTTACAGTCACGGTAGAGACAAAAATAAAATACCCGTAATTTTTAATAGGATTCATTATTTTTTGTTTACAAGAATATAATTAATAACTATTTTGGGAAGAGATATTGTAATATCAGCATAACTTGGAATGTAAGATACAGTCTACCTGCCTTTTTCCACGATCCTAACATGTTGACATCACATGTTCTTTCTCCGAAACATTAAGTTGCTAACGATTATGTTATTGCAAAGTGTATAGTTTTTATATTTTATGACTTATATAATGAACTTCGAATATGGTCACATATCCCATTGTCATCATTTTAATGAAAGTAGTATCCCAGAAGCGACAATCTTCTAATTATTGATAGCAGTAAATATGGAAGCGTTGAAGAAAACATGAAAAGTCAATGGTACCGATATATTGTCGCTACTGCTTATTTATCTATTTATTGAGGTTTAATAACGTAGAGTGTCCTTACTGTTCTTTATATTATAGTTTTTAAAATAAATTAACAATATCTACTTTGCATTTTTATTGTTAATTTATTTAACTTTACTACATGTTTTTTACCTCCCGCCTATCAATATATAGATAAGGGAGGTATTGTTTTTGGTCAGATTTCTCGAGTATGAGTTTTCAACATATGAGCACGAATTAGAGTCCCTACAATACGATTTTACTATTTTTAACGTGATGTCTGTATGTCCGTGTGTGTGTGTGTGTGCGTGTGTGTGTGTCTGTGACGATTTTTCGTCCACGATAACTCCAACATGGTAGGTACATGTAAAAAATATAATATTTGGTATTTAAAAATTATATTCAAATATGATGAATTGATTAGATTCTGACTACAATTGGTTAACCGGAAGCAGTACTTTACTTGAAGCTTTAAACAGTTTTTCTTAAAAAAACCTGTAAATACCATTTTTTCGCAATTTAAGTTATTATTCAATATAAAGATTTTTTAATTTTCTATCGATCTGTATAATTACGTTTATATGTGTAACTTCTAGCTAAACAGAATAAATATATAAATTATAACAATTTTGCATATCGTTTAGGAAAACAAATGTGTTATTAACACAGATGTTCACAAAATTTGACATACAATGCCAAATTTGATGTAAGTAAGTTTAAAAGATAAAATAAGTAAATATGAAATAGTTTTATTGTAAAATTAAAAATGGTTGAAGAAATATATAAGGAATATATTTGCATGCATAAATCAAAATAAGTTCGGTTCCGGTTTTAGTACCGTCAAAAATAGCTGTTATATTGGTCACACAAATTTTATGAAGGAAATTTTAGGTATGAAATGAATTAAAAGTATTCTTAACTGCAATAACAAACTAATTTTAAAACTACAAATTAAATGTATTGAAAAATTTATATTGAAAATGTTACTACAGTAGCGGGAGGTATTGTGATGGACACATAATATTTTTTGTTTGATTTTAATCAGTGGTTTATAAAAAAAATCAGTTAATATAAATAGTAGGAATGACGATGGGTACCCGGGTACCCGGAACCTACCCGATAATAATGTACTCGGATATCAAAAATAGTACCCGATTACCCGAAATGTACCCGTTACCCGAAATCTACCCATTACCTAAAATCTGTTGTTGCCAGTTAAAGACAGTTTTCCACTGCCGGAAACATTGTAACAAAACGAAGATCAAATTTGAATGCAGATACATCATCCATGCTGATATGTGCGAATAGAAATATGAGATATTCCTAAGAAGTTAAATCAAATGTACTTCCGTAATAAGTTTTAATTTTGTAATTTTATACTGCTGATATACTCGTATATTATATAAAATACCAATGTTATTTTTTATTTCCATAGCAGAAAATAATATTTTTTTGTTCATTAATTAAATTTATACTCAAATAACAAAAATTTGTATTAAAAAAATGAATATGAAAGAATAACGGATATTTTAAGGGTATTACGTAATTATTGGGTATCAGGTTATTATCGGGTATCGGCTAATTATCGGGTAACGGGTAATTATCGAGTATCCGGTACTACCCGGGTACCAAAATTTTCAGGTTTCGTCATTCCTAATAAATAATGATTTAAAGCAAATGAAAATGATATAGAATGGTCGTATTGAAGAGCGAAGAAGTCTCCAGAGCGACCCGCGTCCCTGGCTGCAGTATGCACATTCACCGCGCGGTTGCACAACAATGCGGCCACCTGTTATTTCGACACCGCAGTGCACCGAACGCTGCTAATATTCAACTTTCGCCAATCGCCAATACCGCTTTTTTCACATTTGAAAATCTCAAAGCGACCAAACCGGGTCATTTTGCTTGCACTGCGTGACTGTAGGTGTGCGACCCGCCTTCTCGCCACATTCTCCCTGCACCGTGCAAAACGCTGCATTGTCGCTAACCCGGAACAACCTTACGCAGCTACCACATACTCAAATATTCTAGACATTATGCAAATTATAGCTAATTTTCCATAATTTTATCTTAGTTTCTCTGGGCAATGGCGTAGCAATGTGTTCCAGAGTCAATCCGCGCCCCAATGTAGATTAAAATAAAGTTTTCGCGCCTCCGTCCCATTAGGACTAGTATTACAGAACTCAAAATCGTCCAGAAATTCTTTGTTTGTAAGGATGATTAAATATTTTTACATTACATTCTGCCAAAATTTTTAATTTTATTTTTTAATTAAAATAACTATTTTGTTTTATTATTGATATTATACTCGTTTTTTTTACGATTGTGATTACGTTAATTCAAATTCACATTTTATTTTTAAGGTTACAACAAATGTCACTAAATTTTTTGAATAAATCAAGTGAATTGCTTATATCCATGTGAATCGAAAATGTGACTAACATAAAAACCTATAGTGGATAAAATTTATGTAGTAATAATATATGTTTAATAAATTAAAAGTGTCATCGGCGCAAAAAATCTTGTGTATCACACGCTTAGAAACTCTTGCCAGATCTCGCATTATTTGCAGGCCTTGCTTTTCAGCTCGGTCTGTCAAAATCAGTTCCCCTCTCGCTACAATGCAGTTTCTGGACTAGTGATACAAATAACTATTTTGTAACATGTGCACGCAAAACGAGCCTGCACAGAGGGAGCAAAACGCATTTTTGCTCCTTCTAAACAGACAATTTTCGGTCCATTTTTCTTTGCACTACTTGTTACAAAAACTATCGTATTGCCCTCAGGAGAAACGTTTTTACTCTCTTGCGTGTAGTGACAGCAAAATCGACCTTTCCTCCTTATTGCGAAAATATACTATTTTAATGAATACTTCATTAAAATACTAAATAATTAATAATAATATTTAAAAATCCGAGCTTATTAAAGAAATATCAACTTTTCCTAAAAAATATTTTTTCTCACTTCATGATGTGCTAAAATTGATATATCTATTGTTCTGTTTGACACATCTATTGTTATGACAATTTCGTTATTTATTGATAGAAATCTAGTGTTAATATTTTTTAAAATAATATCTAAATGGGAGCAAATGTAAGGATAATGAATTCAAAATATACTCCGAATATTTTATTATTATCCATCTGGTATACATTTATCGTCATAAAGAGCAGTATTAGATAAAACTTTTTGAGATAAACACAAAAAGTTGCACAAAGCCTTTGATACACCGTACAATATATCGACATGTTTGAAAAAACAATAAAAATCATTTTAAATTTTATGGTCCCTGTACACGATCCAATATTTCTCGTATTTCAAAAATATTTACGCCAAATCCGTCAAATTTGTTACAAATTGTTTTTATTTATCTAATAAAATTAAAGTCAAATGGATAAATACAATACTCATGCTGCTTGCAGAATTCTTGTTGTTATATTATTTATGATGCAAATGTTTAATTTGGCTGAAATTATGGATAGATAGATGAGAAATTGTTTGTGACACCAAGACATTCTAGAAATAATTAAAATTTCAATTATAAAATAATCATGATTAAACTTAAGTAATGAATTCCTGATTTTGGGGTCTACTGTATTTCAATTTCCGTACATTTGTATTAAACTGAACTGACATTTACATTTATTTACGTCTACCCAATATTTTAGTCGATGCAATTAAAGTCGTATGATTTTTAAAATCATTTTCAGGTAAAAAGTATATAATATACGATACAATAATTTTCATATTGAATCGAAGGTGATAATAAAACCGAATTATTGGTTTGTGTATTCAGGACTATTTAGTGATATGTGTTTTAAAGAAAAATTTAAATATTTTTGGAACATGTGACAGGATTAACATAAAAGAAATTTTTCGACATGTGCTTGGACTGTGTATACCGCTAAAATGCAAGTAAAATTATCTCGATTCCATATTTTGAATGATACTATTATTGCTATTATTAAAATAAAAAAAATATAGTTTGGAAGTATCCTAGTATTATTATTAACAATTTTAATTAATATAAATAAAATATTAATGTCACTTTTTTCATTTATTGCCGAATTTAGGAATCAGTAATTTTTTGATGAAATTTGCTTTACATAAATTAAGAATATCCGGGTGGTTGCACCAACAAAGCTTAAATTTTAAACAACACTTACATAAAAAAATGTTAATCAAACTTTTAACAGCAATATTAAATAGTTATTTTTTTTTTCACGTTTTATTCCGATGCGTTATTGTTGATTTAAAATTTAAGTAATATTAGCGCAACCGGCCAATAAATTTTTTGGGGAACCAAATTTTTAGCCTTTGGAATTAATAGCAAAAAAAGTGATTAAATGTTAAATCGGATTATGGAATTCAAAACTATAGACTGTAAAAGTACATTATGTTGATATTTTATTCAAAAATTCTAAACATCTTTTCTGAGACTAAATTATAGTTTGCTGTTTACTGAAAAGATATATTACCAGTAATTAATGAAATGTACATACACTTGATGGAGTATAAAAATAATTGTAAATAATAACGGGTTTGCTGTTTTTGAATTTATTTTAAATTTCAGACCAGATTGATTGTAATCCACTAACATTGTCCAAATATTATAATCTTCGGGTGTTTATATTTTGTAATAATACCAAAAAAGTTGAAATAAATTAATTCTGAAACTTATGTTTTTATTTTACATTTGATAAATGGTCCGCAAACATTGCTTCCAAGTTATTAAAAAGAAAATTTTAATTTAGCCAGCAATCATTTTCCGCTTTAATTTCACTGAAAATAAAACTAGCAATTTTGGAACTAGAACACATTTTAATGTATTTTATTTACATATAAAGAACAATGCTGGAAATCAGTAAACACGAAAAAGCATAATTAGTGCGTTTGTGAATGAGCTTCATAGAGCTCATTCATCAAATGTCATAGCACAAGGCATTAATTAATAATTAAATCAACCCACGTGAAAATGGAAAATGAAATCAGTGAATCGTATTCGTAACCAAACTGTTGCGTAGATACAATTTCCGGCATCACAATACATCTTATTGTAGTACAAATTTTCATTTCAGTAACAAAAATGAAATAATAACAATTTATTATAAACAATAACACATCAGTTTTCGATAATAATCTTTTACTAAGAAATAAAATAATATTATCTTTATAATCATTTTAAAAAACATAGATACTGTTATGATACCAGTGGTGGCTCGTGAACTAATATTTTGGTGAGGTAGGCGATAGGAACTGAATAAAAACTTATTGATTATGTCATCAATGCATCGTACGTCATTTATTATCCGCTTACCAGAAGCTGCTATCATTTTTTTAAAATAAACTTAAATTCAAAATCCAAACATATCCGGTATCCACCTCCCTCCACTTATACTACATTTGAATAACTGTAAATACAACGTCCAAAATTTCAAATTTCAGTTCGGTCCAATGTTTCTTCTACATGCAAACAGGCCAATCACAAAACATTTGAGGCATGCCTCAAGATTATCTTTTTTGAAGCAAATAGAGCAGAAAGACAAAAATCGATAAACGCTATGATCATTGTAAAAACAGCATAAGCGTACACGCTAGGGCGATTAGTTTTTATTAATCAATTATTGATTATGAATAATAGTCGATTATTTTAATTAATCGATTATACTGAAATAGTCGGGTAATCAAATAATCAAATAAGAAATTAATCAAGTATCAATATATTAAATAATCAAGTAATAAATAACCAAAACCTACACCCAGTTGGACTGAAGATATCAGTTCTAAAATAACCTAATTTATGGACTGTGTGTAATAAGAATATGTATGTTAGGGTCGGTAAAAAATATTACTATATGATAGGAATAAAACTGATAACCTACATTCATTCGTACATAGGCGTAAATCTCTTTCGGCCGGTACGTACAACGTTTTACGCTCTACTGCTATCAAATGGAATGTTATTTTTAATTACAAGATGACATGCCAAAAATATTACGGGATGGGTTGCATTGGTAATGTCAAATGTCAAGCATGGAGCTTCATTCGGAATATTCTTTATTAAATTTTGCTAGAAGCTAATCAAACTTGTACAGCGAGATTCACAAAATAGGCTTACCGTTAAGTTAAATTCAAGTTAGATTCCACATATTTAAACTGTTTTAAGAGGTAATCTTGTCTTGTGAATCAGCAGGGCCGTCGCAAGGGGTGGGCCAAGGTGGGCACTGGCCCACCCTGAAAGTAGCTGTTCCCACCTAACTGCCAAAATTTTGAATTCCATGTCACTTTTTCTGAAATATGTACCATGCGTAATTATTATTATTCCAGTTTCAAGGGCAGGACGCCTAAAGAACCTGTGGGGATCTAGCAATCGATAACAACTGCTAGATGATCTTATTTAAGAAATATTATCACACATAAAAGGCTTGATTTGGTTATAAAAGTATTGAACGGCAATTCGAAGAAAAAAATTAATTTAGGAAAAGTAATAGACACCTTTCTTCAAGATATTACGCGGATAATTCTAAATTGAATGTAATTTAAAGTTTTTTCCGAATACCTTAACATAAATAACGTATATTTTTGACAACATACGACAGTTTTGCAAAGGTGAAAAAAAAATAATGTAATTTCTTTTATTTGTTTGTTAAATAACATTTATTAAAAAAAAAATGGTTTTAATGCTTTGGGTGCCCACCCAAAAAAATGTTGAACCAGCCTGTGCCCACCTAAATAAAATTGGCTGGCGGCGCCATTGTGACTCAGGCTGTAATAGATTAATGTGTTTGTAAATCGTTTTCTTTACCGCCCGGCGGTCTTTTGCTGTATTTTACGCCCATGGCCTGCAATCTTTTAATTTTCGCCATGGTAACCAAGATGTAAACAAATATGTGAAATGCAGTAATACGTAAAAAATTAATCAACTTTCGATTAAACAACCACTCGATTAAACAAAAAATCGATTAACATTCGATATATTATATTTTTATTTTTAAAACTATAATCAAATAATCGATTAATCGAAAAATATGATTAATTGATTACGTTTCTTAGCTCTAGTACACACACATTGACGAACTTTGAGGCAGGAAAATTTTTGCCTCTGCACTTCTTGTAGTCGGCACTGCGCTGGGAAAAAAGTGGGAATTTAAAAACTACATCTTGTGGACATATTGCGAGCTAAATTTAAAAATTTTAGAAGATTGAAATTTAAAAATACAATGCAGAATTCTCCTCTTCTCAATTTGTATTGTGAGGCACACACCTGCCGACACTGTATGGTACTATTTAATTTTTCGTAAGTTTTGATAATATATTATTTAACAATTATCATACTAGCTCTTAAAGCAAAGGTGATTTACAGATTACTATATTATTATTACTTATAAGAAAAATTGGTCACTTTTATTTGTAAAATTTGTATGATTTAAATTTGACCTGTAAGGTTTTACAATACGCAACAATTCAACAATGTGCTCAACAATGAGAACTTCCTGTATAAAAACTAAAGGTAAAGTCGTGCTTAGCATCTGATGTCTTTACTTTACATATAAACACAAACACGGAAGAACATAAGATTATCTCAGAGATGGTGAAAGTCTTGATTGGATACATTCAAAAACAATTGTTGCTACAATATTTTAATATAATCAGAAGATAATTCCATATGATAAAAACCAGTAAGCGGTTACTAATCTGCATCTACATTCACTCTTAAATTAAGCGAAAGTAAAAATGACAAAGAACTCCTCATCTTTAACTTTTCTTTTGTGTAACATTTCTAAATATTGAACACTTAACCTAACATTTCATATCTGAGAATGTCATAAAAATAAGTACTCGTTTTTTGGCAAGGGATCTGTGAGTCATTTCAGCTAAAAATAATTTCTACAAACTTTTCTGCTGTAGTAAACATGACAAACATTAATAAACTTGAGATACAAGAGATATATAAAAAGTTTATTTAGAACAAGACAAAGAAGTTTACTTTAAATAAAGATAAAATTCTTCATCAGCGCATTGTGTTTGAGTTTTTTTTTTGCAAGAAGGTAAATATTTTTATAGTGAAAAGAAAACTCCCTGAGCAAACAAGGACCTTATATAAATATTGTTAAAAGGTTTTAAGTTTCATTTTACGGAAAAATATCGGGAATTTTTATTTACGAAGATACGATGTTACTATCGATTCGCTTGACATTTTTCTCAATAATTTTAAAATGGCAAATGATTTGTGACATTCAACTACTAGTATAATGTACATGCATCTATTCATTAATTATTTATACGATGTCAAAGAGTCTAAGGACCGGTTTTCCATCTTTGGTTAAAGTGCAAGTTACCTTAACCATTTGTTAATAGAAAAATGTCATATCGAAAAACTTATGTAAGTTGTCAAAAATATACGTTATTTATTATTTGAATGCAATATTTTGCTATTAAAGTAACAGGCAATTAATCAGAGGTTGCAAAAATATAATAATATATGAATATTAATAAGGAGGTTCAAAAACCATCTTTGTCAATCTACTTATATCCAAATAAAAATACCTCTATACCCGAATGTTTCGGAAGCACTATAAGCTGTAGGTTTCTTGTAAGTAAAACATGGTACGAAACAATTACTTTAAGTAGGTAGGTAACGGTAAACATTTCCCTTATAATACCCGAAATACATATAAAACACGGGCAGCGGTGGTTCACTTCATTAGCACGCTCCGACACGAACTGAGCGAATAAAAATGTGTACCATATTAAGAATTAAAATATTTAGCAATTATTGACAGCATACGCACATACGAAAAGCCAGGGGTGTCTGGGCCCAGCGAGATGCCGGGAATATTCCCAGTGGTCTAGATGAATGAGGGCCAATGGCCACTTTAAATTTAGAATTTCGTTTGAATTATTATTCCAACATTATATAATTTTTAATATTTAAAAACATTACAGCAGGTACAAATTACAAAATATAAATATGCGTAGGGTTAGTTTTAATAATGTTGACTCTCCGAAGATCATACTGAAGATTTAAAACAAAAAGTTGTTGACATTCTGGTTTGCATTGGACAGTCATTATTGTCTCAAACGTTCTATATTCAAATATAATTTAGTCTAACCGAAAATCCCTGAAGATAGTAGAACAAAAATAAAAATTAGGGCAGTAGTTTTTGTAAGTTATAAAATATTTTTTTTATCCTACACATATTGAAAATAATTTCCTGCGTATGTGTGCGTAAGAAAGTAGACATTTGCTAGTCTAGACCTATAAAATTTCACTATTCCCTAGGGAAGAAAAAACAGTTCCTGTGCGAACTAACAGATGGCGTTTAATGCGATAGAAATAATAACCAGAATAAAATACGTCATCATGCATTTAAAATATTGTAACTTTAGATAATTTTGATACTTACTTCGATTCTAGGCATTTTTATTATGTATTCTGTAAATAATAGAACAGAATTACTAACCTTATTTATATGTCAAGAAAATTGTTCTTTGTTCTTATTCTTTCTAACGTTGGTAATCAATTTCACAAATTTTATTGAGCTTAATTTAAATGTTAAATTATTCAGTGTTCATAATATTTTATTATGTTATTCTATTGTGTATGATAAAAAAATAGTGTGTGCTACATGGTAGTAAAGTTGTTTTCTGGTCCTCAAGAAGTATCCAGCCTCAACTGCGTCTCGGCCGTATACATATACTTCGGACCAGAAAAGAACTACCTTCCTACCTAGCAGCGAAAATAACTTATTTTCTTATTTATTTAGAAATTTTCAGAAGAATTGCATTTAAATAGAAAAAAAAAGAGGTACAGAAAATTTTTAAAAAGGCAATGGTCCTTGAAGGTCACTGATATTTAAAATTAACAGTTTTATTTAATAAAAATAGTGAAACACCCAGTTCCATAAAGATTTTTAATCAACCGGAGCCAAGTATCAATTGAAGTCTATTTCCAATTGTTCTATTGTCGCTAAGAATTTGTTTTATTTCCCCTTAAATTATAATAAATATTTTCGGGTAAATAAAATTTTCGTTATCATTCTACAAGAAATTGTTATTAGAAAAATACCCTCAATTTATTATACCTACATGTGGGCCGCCAAAATTGTTTTCTCGGGCCAGTTTGTAATTGCCCATCCACCCATGCGAAAAGCTAAGGACTATTTTTTAATATTTTTTCTATATTCTACAACGGTCGAGGTTGATTAAAGTTTTTAAATAAATTGACTGCATCCCAATACTGAATTTTATTTTATTTGTGCCCAGTTTCACCAACATGACTTCAATATTAAGCCACACTTAAATAAAAAAAATCTAATCTAATCTAAGTTTTGACATTTTATTCCAATGTGATGTTGTCTGTTTAAGGAACTTAAAATTTAAGTAATAACGATGTAACCGGCCATTATTCAAGAAGCTTCCATCACTTATGGTGAACAAAATAAAAGTACTTTTGCAATACATAATTATTAATCAGAATTATTTTTCCTGTGTATATAGCCTGTTGAATGTACCATTAGAGCTAGCTGTTGAAAGCAACTGCCGATACAACAATGCATGTCGTAATACTGTAACAGGGCGTTAACATGATCGGAAAATAAAGATATGTGCGCTTTGTCGAGGTCGTGTGACCGTAAACATAAAAATACGCGTAGTAGCGTACTCTACTCTCGCTCCGGTCTGGAAATTTGCTGCACCAATTAATGATTTTTTACTTTAATTAGTGACATTACCCTTGCAAATTGTCTCCTAATAAGGGGAAATGTCAAAGTTCGCCACATTCATGTAAATAAAAAATCAAAGTCACAAAAGTCCATATGCTATAATTTATACATTGATTCATTTATATGCAGTTCACATATCACACAAAATTAGCAATATGAAAAGTAATTAAATTTTAATTGGGTCATGATAAATATAAATCGTACTGAAGACAATTTACAATTAACTAAAATATCTAGTGTTTCCAGTAAAATATAGTGTCATGCAAATTTGTTTTTAATCTTTACATTTACATACAGTGGCGGATCCAGAAATTTTCCTACAAGGGGCAATTTTTTTAGTAATCATAAACAGTAAAATGTATTTTAATGTTAACTACAAAATTTATTAAGTAACACAAAATCATTGAATTAAAAAATATATTAAAAATTCAAATAGTAGAAACAAAAGAATAATAAAACTTATAACCATTTCTTTCTGTTGATGCTCTTTAAAGTTCCAATTCCTTTTAAGAGTTTTAATGTCCTTAATATAGAAAAGCTACGTTCAGCCGTAGTCATACTTGCAAGTAGCGTTATTATTATTGTTAATAATTTATTTACTAATATATAAATATTAGTACCAAATTGTTTCAAGACTTCTTTCACTCTGACGGGAATTTCAGATTCATTGTAAGTTAGGTATGTGTTTCCACAACAATATTTCGGTAAATAGTTTTTGTTCTTGACATTTTTGCTCCAAATCAAATAAATCTTTATAATGTCAGTGAATGTGAAAGCCCTTTGCGCTCCAGATTTATTTATTATTATTTTCAAAATTAAAAACCTGGTCTGTCTAAGTGGGGCGATTGCTCCATAGCCCCCCTCAAACCCGCCACTGTCTTTATAGACTATAAACAGTTTAACAGGTACGATTTATGACTTCTGATAAACATAATGTATTAATATATTAAAACAATAGTACAATGATTTTACAACAAAATGGTTAGTTCATGTGAAACAAATACCAATAACCATAAAAATGTAAACGACGTATCTAAAAACTGAAAATAAGTTTTATAGAATTAGATATGGTATCTAAATTATTATGACAGCAAATATTGTGATATCTTTTGAAAAAAATTGCATAATGGTGCTTTTAAATTCTAAAAAATAATATTAATTTATTGTTTACATTCAAGAATCAGTATAAAGATATATGCCGTTAAAGGTTTATTACCCATGATTGGGTTTGCAAGATCTGGTTTATTGCAGATAATGATAATACTATATTTATATTCAAAAGGGAGGAAAAATGCATAAGGTGCAAAAATAAATTATTATTTAATAATAAAAAATTGTATGAATTATTTTAAGGAGTTGATTATTATTTATCGTATAAAAGTAGATCATTGTACGTATTTTATAATTAAACGTAAACTGACTTTTAATTGAAGGTTGTTTGATAACAAACTCTTATAAAATACACTATTTAGTTGGCGTGGAGCGAGCACCACCAATTGCAAAAATGATTTATTATTTATATATAAAATACGCTTTACTATTATTTTTTTAAAGTAGTTCATTATTTTGTATTCGTGTACATTCCTTACTGTTAAAGTTAAAACTGTCTTTTGCAGAAATTTGATTTAATTCAATTTTACGACAAAGAAAAAAGATCAGTTATGATTTTTTTGAATAGTGGATTATTAAACATGATTCTGGACATCCCCATCGTTAAAGCTTATAATGAAAATGAATATTCGATTGTATAAGATGATGTAGATTGTAATAATGGGGTAGTCAATTTCAATTTTAATTTTGACGACCTTTTATATTTATACACTCCATTTCTATACTCTTCTAACATTACCACATAAAATGTCTAGAAGTTCTGAGGAAGACACAAGTTGTGTCGAAACGTCGGCCTTGTAAATAATAAAGATTTTTTGACTGAATACCCAATTATTACGATCCACGTTAAAGCTTGTGCATTTGCAGTAAAACATTATAGCTATACAAGTATTTAAATTGTAATAAATACGTGGTAGGCATAAAGCGATCGAACAACCAGCTCTCAAAGGTGTCAAACGAGGCCAAGGCTTTACTTTGCCCTTTCAGTGCGTGTGGAAAAACTATCCTACCTCGTCTGTCCGCAGTCAACAGCCTGGATTGCCCAACACTTGTCACTTGTCACCTGGTCACTCACTAACACTCACTCTACTTTAATCATTTCCAAAATCAAAACACTTCAAATAAAACGCGAAAGAGTCAATTGCACGAACTGTCAAACACATGACGCTGTTGTGTTTCTCTATTACGCTAGGCTATTCACTTACCGTATTAATGAACTTTAATATTTATAATTTTAAAGATATTTGTAGTGCATTAAACTCTTCCAAAAATAAAGATTGCAACAAAGAGGAAATATTTATAAACTTAAAAAAATACTACAGGTGCCAAAATCGCTCAACTTATTTTATTTTGTAATTTGAAACAACATTTTGATATTTTATTTCGTTGTGATATTGTCCATATACGGAAAACTAAATATTTAAGTAATATTAGTGCAACCGGTCATAAATCTCTAACATTAGATAAATAATATTCAGGTGTACTTTAGATATATAATTGCTCTCCTTATTAGACAAAAAGCATCAAAAATAAGCAATTTATAACTAGAGATTTAAATTTTCACAATTTCTGTACTTATTATTGATCTAATATTAAAGATTTAAAAGACAATGAAATGAATTTAAGTTCAATTAACTTTTATATTTTAAAGTGAAAATAGTACAAATACAAATGTCTATAAATTTATTTTGTTTGTTAATGTAATGAATTTCTAAGGAAAAATGTTTTCCGAGGTACGTGAACTTTTGAAAGAATTGCAACAAGTTAATCAAGTGAAATATTTTTAAAGTAAAATAAATAAAGCTTGTGCCAATATCCGGATGTGAAATAGAATTGGAACAATTATAATATCGAAGCGGGGAATTTTTGACAAGGATGAATGTATTCAGGCCATCGCAAGGACGTCCTTTCATGAGCCAGTCGCGCAGCGGAGAGTAAAAGTGCATTTGATATAAAATGATAATGTAGGTTAGCGAATCGCCCGCAGCGGCGACGATTACTGCAGCGGTTAGTGACACAGTCTCAGCGTGCGCAGTCTAGACGAACTTACCTGCCGCAGCCAACAGCTGGGCTGAAACAGAACCTCGGGAGAAAGAAAACACTCGCATTGTTTATCACCATATTTATACACTTTTTATTGATATTTTATTTGGTTTTTTTAACACGTTTTCTTGTATTTATCACGGGCATTAAGACAAAAATAAATCATATGGACTGCCCTGAATAATAACTTTTCATCATTCAAAATAGACATTTTTGATTTTTACTCTTAATTACAAATTATCTCTTATCTATATCAGTTAAAAGTTGAAATGTACAATGTAGAATAAGTGAATTGAATTGAATTGTATTGAAGAAATGACAGAGTGAGAGAGTGAAGCAAAGTCCTGAGAATTTGGAGCCGCATGCCTCTGCGTATGTCGGCTGATATCCGAGGCAGCGGCCGACGCCGGTATCCGAACGAACTTCAGACTGTCATAGCTATTCCTTAATGCAACTCAATATACTTATGGATATATATTATATAAACAACGAATCTGTAACGATCTGTACACATAGTAGTATCTAATTATATGTATATCATCTTCCTCCACTACTGGACTGGAATAACGAGCCTTACGTTGAACCTCTAATACTTATTGCCACTCCACATCCACATCACCGCGTGTTTGGAATACAGGAAACATAGTGGTGCAGCCTGAGACGGGCAGTCGCTGAGAGTCAGAGGGAGAGAGAGTAGCCAGGCTGCACGGCATACGTTTGGCACAGCGAGATCGCACGGGATCACTTGGGACGAGGACATCACGACGAGCACGCCATCCACGAGCTGCAGGTGCACGGGTGGTAGCAGCTGGTGGGGATGACGGGCGCGTAGTAGTAGCCGTTGTAGATGAGCGGCGGCGGCTGCTGCTGCAGGAGGCGCTGCTGCTCCTGGCACAGCACGCCGCACGCCAGGCAGTCGATGAGCGACAGCGTCTGGCGCCGCTCGTGGCCCATGAGGCACACGGTGGACTCCTCCACCACGCCGCGCAGCAGCATCAGGTACTGGTAGCGCAGCGCCTCCTCCTCGCCGCCCACGAAGTGGTTCCACAGGTAGTTCTCCAGCTTGGCGCGCTGCTGCCCGATGTCGGGGAAGTCGATGAAGAAGCGCGAGCACATGTAGCGCTCCAGCGTCTTGATGTAGTCGGGCTGCGCGGGCCGGTACAGCTTCACCAGCAGGTTGCAGTACTTCAGCAGCCCGCCGCCGCGGATCTCCTCGGGGTGGCGCGTGCTGATGAGCTTCTTGTGCAGGTGGTACAGCGCCTCCTGGAAGTCTCCGTACACCGACTCGCCCACCACCGTGGGGTAGAAGTTCTCCCCTATCGGCAGCTTGCTGCACTCGTAGAACAGCAGCAGCGAGTCCAGCACGATCTGGAACGAGTCCACGGAGAACTCGAACTGGCGCCGCATGGTGTCCACGAACTTCAGCTCCACGTTGCGGTGGCCGCGCGAGTTGCCCAGCGAGATGAGCGACCAGCGGTCGCCGTCGTTGTTCACCTTCACCATCTTGCTGACGTACGCCTCCTTCAGGCTGCACGTGGAGATGCGCTTGCGACTCACGCCCTCGGGCAGCAGGTCGAACAGCGAGGACAGCACGGCCGTCTTCACGCGGTCGTAGTTGCGGCCGGAGGACAGCTCCACGCCGAAGATGAGGTCCAGGTCGTTGTAGGGCTGCGACTCGGTGGCCAGCACGTGCGACGCCGCGCCGCCGTTGAGGCGGATGTCGCGGACGCGCATGCCGGCGCCGCCCGACGCCGTGTCGGCCTCCAGCTTGGCGCGCACCACGGTCACCAGGTCCCGCAGCCGCACCTCCAGCGTGGGGAAGTTGCCGCGCCCGTGGATGCTCACCACCTCGTCCATCACGTCGTTGAGGCGGCGCACCTGCTCGTAGCTCAGCACGGCCAGGCGCAGCTGCGACTCGGGGCTGCTGTCGCTGCCGCCGCCGCTGCTGGGGCTCAGCGCCTCCATGGCGGTCACGCGGCGCCGCCGCTCCTCGCCGATGTCCAGGGAGCCGCACTGCAACAGACACACACGTTAGCGCACCGGTACTCGGCTACTCGGCAGCGGCGTGCACGTACACCACTTTCACTTCGCGCGCGCTGCTGATGCTTGGCAGATAAGATAAGGCGACGAGTGCATGGCGAGACGTGCGGCCCGCGAGACCAGCAACTGGTAACTGCTTGTTTGGCGCGCGGTTCGCGGCGAGTACGCGGCGCTAGCGCGCTAGGGCCACGTTGCCAGGCAACCTGTGAATGGTCGGCCGGCGCAGTGAAAGGCGCCCTTAACCAGCGCCAGCCGCAACGGATGGCACCGCGTGACGTCACCCGGCGCCGCTGGCGTGGGCGATGAATGAGATTCGTGGGCGGCCTCCCACGCACGAACCCCATCTAGGACCCCAAACTTCCTTATCGATTGTTCAAACAAATGCAGCGCGGCCTGGGTCGACCGGGTCTGGGTCTGCACCGCGAGCGTCATAGGCCTACCCCAACCCCAACGCTAACCGTATCTAAATCGAAATCTTGCCAAGCGCAGCTCCTTAATATTTATTATTGCGACACATCAATTTGCTCTGATGCGTTGTGCAACAGATGAAGCCTCTACTTCTTACTCATTTACTAACAAAATTCATTATTACTCAACAGCCATATTCATAAAAAAGTTTCAATTTAGTCCGGATTATATGTTCTGGGATTACAGCTATTCACAAAACAGAATAAGTTTAAAGTTATGTTTTATGCAAATCAAAGTCTTTACTTCAAGGTTGTTAAATATCACCACAAATAACACTTAGAAATACTGATAATCACCTATAAACAAAGTGTAGTTAGTTTGACATTCCAATCAGAGTTAGTGATTAATACTTTTTATGAATTCAAAACAAAGTCAAAAACTGAATTAAATATTGAGTTTAATAGCTATCCCTTTTATGAATTTAGCAATCAGTTATTGTATCGCGGGCGAATAAAAATATTGTGCAACAATTTAATCTGCTATCTATTCCAGTAGAATTGAGAAGATTAGGTATTAATCCGTTCCTGATCCATCTGCTAGCCGATTACCGTATTAATTCCAGAGAACTATAAACTAACTCCACGATAATGACACACTTTACTCTTGACCTTTTGTGATGCACACGGCGTAGTTATCGCATGTCCTACGGCCAGACAAAGAACTGCAATATTTCCAGCACCGGCAAATACCCCGGCTCTTTGCAGAGCATATTAAACTGTTCTATTTCCCGAGAGAAACTTCGTATCATTGCGGAAGATAAGGGATTGACGCAAAAACGGAGATTGGAAGGTGAGGCGACATATAAATAATAAACACTGTTCCTTTCTAAACTAATAGAAAAAATTACAAGCGAAAGTAATGCAGGGCTGCAAGTGATCAAACCCATTGATTTTAGTGGAAATAATGACCATGTAGTACAAAACTAATGACCAAATAATGACTAATAATAACCAAAAAATGACCAATAAGAACTAAAAATAATCAAATTGTGCACTAATGTTGCCAATTATTCAGTTGTAGGATAAATGACAAAGGACCTGAGACATGATTCATAAATATTATACGCAAAATATGCTTTATTTTTAATGTAAAAAAATATACATTTCAGTATATAATAGAGAACGTTTGTTACTTAATCAAAAAATCAATATATTATAAATAATACTAGAAAAACAAAATACGATTCTGAATACAATATATTGAATCACATTTGACTAGCTTTTAAAACGAGACAGACTATTCAGACTAGACTAACTTACTAGCAGTAAAATAAATCAATTATTTTTTGATTTCCTTGAAAAAAAATCTGATATAAGTTTTGTCGTTTTCTTTTCAACTTTTTTCTCTGTCACTTCAACCTCTCTTCTTCGGTCGGCTACTTCTTTTCCGATGGTATGAACACCTTCCAGCATGGCCTGGGCAAGTGCTATTTCTTGCATATCCTTTTTTTGCACAGCTGTTTTCAGTTTTTTGGTAGCCATTTCTAGGAGCTGTTCTGAAGTTTTTCTTTTTTCTGCTTCCTGCTGACGAATAGCTTTCAAGCGTTCACGTTCTTCTTGCAAAGAATGCCTTTCTTCTTCTATCTTCTTTATTCTTTCTCTTTCCGCAGCTTTTGCTGCTCTTTCATTCTCGGCTAATCGAGTTTCATCTTCCTTTTTTCTTTTCTGTTCTTCCATATATTCTTTGTACTTTGAGTGAGCACTGTACGCTGAAGCCAGTAAAGTTCGTGTCATCGGAACATTTTCTGGTTTGTTCGCGTATTTCGACATAGCACTTTTCACCACCATGTAGGAGTCCAGTGTTAGCTCTGACATCGCCGCTCGGTTGGAGGTGAGAGTTCGGCCAGACGAAGAGAAACCTCTTTCAATGTCCGCTTGGCCGTGCGAGAAACTTAGTACTGCCTTTACTACTTTGGCTACAGTAGGATACTTCAGCTCCCCTGTAAATTTCTTGAGGCGAAAGAATTGTGCCCAGTAGGTGTCAATACGGCCGTCATGACTACCCGGTATATCCTTCTCCATTTGAAGCAACTTCCATTCGTCCAAGAGTATGTCACTTTTAACGTCAAGAGGTAGCTCTCGTGCTATTACCAAGATATCATTGCAGCTACGGTTGGAAGTCCTCTCTCCTGGATGAATACAGCGGCAATGCCGTACAAGAATTTTCTTTTTTAAGGCAGATTTCTGAAGGATGTGGGAACAGATAGCTACATAGTGCTCCTGTGCTGCCTTCAAAAATTCCAGTCGATCTCTTTCATTAATTTTTGCAAGTTCTGACAATACGTCATCTCCACATACAATTTTATCAGGTGGGAGCAGGTTTTCGGTTTCTAAAGTTTTTTTGGATAATCCATGCTTCTTGATGGCGTTCACTTTACAGCACCTCCCCATCAACTTATGTGCCAAATCTGCGAGCTCTGCATAAAGAACATGGATTAGTGGTTCGTTTCTTTGAAACGTGCCTGTAAATAGCACAAGGAGCCTTGCGCTGTTGCATATAAAAAGAATTTCTGCCTTGATTGTCGGTAATTTTAGAAGAGATGTAATGTTCTTGTAGCATTTTTTATCTAAATATTTCTTTCTCATTTCAGGAACAAACTTCAAAAAGTAATCTCTAATGGCCTCGAACTGCTCTAAAAATCTTTGTGCGGAATCCAGTAGAGTCAACCACCTTGAGTTTACATGAATAATCAATTCATGATTTGGTAATTTAAGTTTTTTTTTAATACTTTGGAAGTCTTCCCAGCGTGAGGGCCATTTATCAAAAAATTTGTAAACCGCCGTTATGAAGCTCGTAGAATCCTCCCCCAGTACGTCAAGGCCTTTTTGAAATGCATTATGGCAAATGTGTATATTGCAGGTTCCCAGATCGATCAATTCTTTTCCGCGGGATATCAACAAATCTTCATTCCACAATCTTAGCACTTTTTGATTAACTGTAGGTCCATCACTGCCTACCATAACCATTCTAGAGGTTGGTAAAGAGTATGCGGTCAGCGCAACCCTTAATTTTTCTAAAATAACTTCAGCTGTTGCCGTTCCAATAAAAAAAGTTTTGAGATAACGGGAGACTACCTTTTCTTCGGTGTCTGACCAATACCGGCACGCTACCTGAAGTTCCTTGTTTCCACCATTGTCTGTTGTCTCATCGTACAGGAGAGTGTACTCTATACCTGCCAAATCTTTGCACAAATCTTCTCGGAAGTAAGGAGCAATGCCATAATTCAATAAGTAAGTAAATTTGGTTCTGCTCAGTGAAAAATCTTGCGGCACACTCTGTGGAAACATTGCTCGGAATGTTTCATCAATTCCATTGCATGAATTAGCCGAATAATTAGAGATGCAGCACTTCAGTACCCAGTACACTGCAGCAACATTACCACTGTCACACTTGTAACTCAACTGTACACTTACGGGCAAGCTGCCGGTCACATGAGAATTTAAGGATGCTGATGATGCAACAAACGGACATGCTCTTTCAAGTCGTAACTGCCTAGTTGATAGTTTTGATCGGCAACCTTCCTTATGCTTCTCTGTCTTGCAGTGTTGGACAATTGCTTGAAATCCCGCTGTGATTGTAATTGACACAGTACATACCATGCAGAACGCTTTCTCGCGGTCTTCACCAGCACGGCACAACTCCTTGACAAAGTAGCCATTGTCGTCTTTCCTTTCCATCCACACAGACTGGAAATGACACTTTCCCATATCTTAGTGCACTGAACAAATTAAATTTTTTGTTAAAGAGCCCCAACCCGTAACCTACGAGATAATGTTTACGTATTAGGCAGAACACATTGAAATACCAATGCATTACACCATATTCTTCAACATTAAACCCATTTAATCACAACGCAAGTATGTATGTGTATACTTCTGGTTCTACGACAAACAAAATGAACGTAAACAAAAATGTACAATTGACACAGGTTATGTAGTGTGTTCATCGGACATTTGCACGTGCAGTTCGCAGATGCGCTGTGCGCTCTGATAAGACTGTCTGGAACTAATGGTTACTACGTTTTACGGCAACACAAACAAAGAACAAACTGTCATCGGTAACGAATCCAGTTCTATTGCCGTCCATTATATATCAAACGACTAATCGCACTATTTTGTGAAAATAATGACTATTAATGACTTTTTTCACCAATTAGTGGAAAAAAATTACCAAGGCCAAAAATAATGACTTTTAGTGAAAATAATGACCGACTTGCAACCCTGAAGTAATGCCTATCTCTTCGGCCAGTGAACATTTAAGGAATTAAATAATTGTTGCTAATATCACAGAAATATTCAACGAATAAAGATAAATCTTACTATCTTTTACTTTTACTTTTAACTACAATGATATATGGAGACTTTAACCAAGATGTTCTTTACCTATAACCTCTTTCATATCTGTTAATTTTTATGACATCCTCATCTTGAAGTACTGGGACTCAAGTAGATCAAGTAGATATTTTTTTTTCGTATTTCCTTAATATTGATCTTATAATAAACATTGTTTAACAGATTACTAAGAATGTTTAGAAGTTTTCACTTCAGTCATATTGTTACTATTTATTTCACATGATGATGAAACTTAAATTTCTAGGAAAATAACAACAGAGAGATTAGAGATTGATATTAATGTTTAATTTATTTATCAGTAACATAGCAACACGCTTAAATAAATATGGAAAATGATATATACGAATTAATAATTTATAAACGATGTTATTCCATATTTCAACTTAATTCGTCATTGGAAAGAATGCAATTTAAAAACATTCAGTTAATACATTTTTTAATCAGTTACAAGATAAGATAAGCTCACGCTATTTACTGTAACTTATGGTTCAAATAACGTACAAATACCTAGAAAACAAAAGAAAATAAAAATAATTTTAAATATTTTTTATTTAAAATTAGGTATTTAGTTTCCCTTTATCCCATTCCAGTATTTTTTGTAATTCATTAATGGTAAATTTTCTGTTTTGATTTTGGTCATTATAATAAATTTTGCTCTCACACAAATTTTGAATACTCTGGGTCCTAGTATGTCTAGGATTAGTTGGTAAAAAATTTACTATAAAACCTTCTTCGAAAATAAAGATTTAGTTTCCTTGTATCTGAAATAGTATTGAGGATGATTGAAACTAATAAAGAAAACCTCTCTCAACAACAATGTTGATTGCAGGGCGTGCTCACGACCTTTGAATGCATCTTAGAATTGAACGAGGTCATCGCTGTGGAATGCGGTTGCATAATTCCGCAGGACTCAAATCAAATTGTCCTGATTCATCGTAGGAGGAATTGTTTCGGATCCGGATCCGGATGTGCTAATTGGAAACCACACTCTCGGGATAAAAAGATGAGAATTATTTTCTAATTCCGCCGGAAAGGATAAATGGATTACAAAAACCACCAATTCTCCAGCCTTATATTTGATTAGCGATGAAAATATGAACATGAGAGGATTACACTTCTATAGATTCAGGCATTGTCTCATTCAATGTCTGTTGTGGTGCTATTTCAACAATTAACTACAAAAGCACCTTTATGTTTTATCACAAAATCTGATGTATAATTGTATTCATAAAAATAAATTTCTTTATTTTCTTTTTATACATTTCTGTTATCGTCTTGCACTTTAAAATAGAAACACTTCATATTTTCTTATTTTATCTTTTAAAAATATCCGTCTAATATGACTATCACATTCGCATTTTACATATGCAAAAACAATATAATTTATAAATTTTTATTTGTTAAACTAAATTATTTGGGTGTAATATTTTACATTATTGACAAGGTTAAACCGTTTTTCCTTAGCTTTTAATTTTACAGATAAGAAGCTTGTAAAAGTTAACTTTCAAGATTGATAAACAGTTCGAAAAATGACAATTACACGTGAGTATTTATAATCATTATCCAGGAAATGCAGTAAGAGCTTCAAATTAAGTACTACTTCCGATTAACTAATTGTAGTTTTATAAACTGGCATTTATTCAAACTATTTACTAACTTAATCTTAACTTTTACAGGCTATTAATCTGTAAAATTAACAAGTAACTTATTTTACAAGTTAGTAGATTGTTTACATTTGAAACTTGTGTTTTGTTATTAACCCTTAACTAACGTCGTGCTGTCACAGTAACCGATGTCAATATTTATTTATTTAATATTATCCCGCAATTAAATTTATCGTCATATGCTTCTCGGTACCTTTAAATTAGAGAGTTTTAAGCAAGTGACGACTTTATCATGCTTCTTTGGTTGTTAGTTTATTTGTTAAAAAATAATAATCCATATGTCTTAAATGAGTCTCCAAACTAAGCCAGATATGTATGTAAGTGCAAAATGTGACATATTTAGGTAATGTGATTTTCGTGATAAAAAATATGTTTATAAAATTCGTTAGTTTTTGTTGATATGCACCTTTATCTTGAAGAAAAATGCATTCTGTTTTGAATACTTGCTGTTGTTAAATAATGACTTGTTGAATTGAATGTATTGACATTTTATGAAAAATGCAAAAAAAATATATTTATAATTTCTATTACTTATTCATAGTAGAATATGTATATATTTTTTACATAGTTGACATAAAAACAAAAAATATTATTATGAAATATAGGTTGTTTTTTTCGGTTATGATAGCGTAACAAAATCTTGCAGGCGGTAGTTAAGGGTTAAGGTAATTTTTGACACAATATTAGTAAATGACAGCATTTGGTTATAATCTTAATTTTAGTTACAAGTGAGTAACAAATAAAATATTGTAGAATAAAAGATAACAGTTTTTACTTGCTAATAATGTAAAATACTATATAGTTTTTAAGTAAGCATAAAAATATTAAAATTTGATTGTAGAGACCTTGAATCGAGCTCATTAACTAATTGCAGATTTTGAGCACGATTCAACACCTTCTTTACTAAGGTGTAAAAATAAATAACTGAATACTGAAGGAACTGATTGTTATTGTTGTGTTTGGCAAAGGTGGAATAGTGCACGGTAGCGTATTTCGAGGTATTGTAATGAAAACATTGCGGTATTCTCCTTGCAAATATTCCTGTTTAATTATTGTCACGAACAGTGGAATTTGTAAAGGTAAACGATACAAAGGCGCCCGCATTGCACTGCCATCGTTAGCATATCACATTCACTCTGTTCTAATATAGCTCTTTAGAGACCACTTTGACTCCAACGCTAATACTAAACCGTTCAAAGATACCTATCGGAAAAAATTCAACAAAATTTAACTTCAATTCAATTTTTCTAAAACAGAAGAGTCTGCAACCTTAAATTTACTAAGCTATAAAACGCTAGAATGAGCTGTAAAAGTTTGAATGTATTACAGCTTTGTTACGCAAGTTTATTGATGCAATTTCTGAATTTATAAGCAGCCTGTTGAAACTTGTTGAAGGACAAAGAAAGCATATCACCAAGGTCAAACCCAGATAAAAATAGTGATTGGCCTATCACTATCACCTAATTTGAAATATCTAATCAATGTTATTCTATTCTAGTCATTAAAAATCATTCAGAAAATAACACATTAATATGCTAACAATATGATAACTGTATATCATAAATATAAATGATGACATACAAAAGTGTTAGTAAAATGACATCATCAGTTGACATTCATCTCTCAGATATATATACACCCACGTTGCCTAAAATCAAAATCAAAAGTCATTGCAACTCGAAGGATCGGATGATGAAAACATTTTTTCACCGAATTTTAAAATATGTAGTAGGAACCCTATATTTGTATAAAATTTTACAAAAAATATTTCTCAAGCTATAATTTTTTTTTTTTAATATAATTGATTCGATTGACGAGTTCATCGATGTCGAATTTCGACTTATTAGAGGACTGTACTTGAAAAAACTCTTTTTTTGGGACTAGTTTTGAACATAAATATTTCGAGAATGGTTAGAGATAATTGAATTCTGTTTGATAATTTGGAATTAGTTGATCAATCTTGACTTCCGAGAGAAAAAGACGGAAATGGAGGTTTTTTTCATTCGTTTTTCACTGAATGTAAGTGCGTATACGCGGAGAAAACATTTATTTATTTAACTTTGTCCGTAGAATCGACTAGTATAATAGATGAGATTCATTACTGATGAAAAAATAGAAAATAGACAATGATGATGGTAATAAGTAACACTATAAAAAGAAACAACCCAATTGTAATAATTTTATTATTATCATCGCTACAACAAAGCAATTACTTTATTACTAATTATAAGTTTCTCGTATCTATTTCTGAACTTAAACTAGGATTTATCATAAAAATTTGCCTGTATAGTAACAAGAGATGTTTAATATCTATTTACGAATGCAGTTTGAATAAAGGAAATGAGGTGTGTGAAAGTAAAGCAGCTATAAATATTAAGCAGTAGTTTACGAGTAGAAGCGAAACTGCAAGGACTTAGCACAAAGAATGATTTTACGACCTGGACATTAAAATTTAAGATTACGTCTCAATTAGGAAACACCTTCAGAATTTAAAGTTCATTTCTCCGATAATTTCCTCCATGTTTGGACAACGAATGCCGTATTTGTAAATTACCGGAAATTCTAATTCAGAAGTTAATCTTGTTATATATTTCGCACAATATTGCAGCAGATTACACAATACATAATATTTACATGGGAAATAACGTTCAACCGCACAATAGCGGAATGACGATCCAGTAAACAAACAATGATAAGGAGAATTAAATGAATTAGCTAAAAAAATAATCCGCACTTTTTGTTCACATACATAAATGATTTATTGTACTAATAGCATTTAATTAAATATATAATGCTAATATGTGCAAAAAGAGAATAAAGACAATGAGGTTTTCCATTTTTTTTTTGCATGCTTTTAAAATTTTTATTTATTTATATAGAAATATTGAATATTTTATTAAGTTAAACTTAAGTAATAGATTTAACATGCCTAAAACTGTTATGAGCGTCGTAATGCTTATAGAACGAGGATTTAAACATCTAAGACTTGATATGATTCATACATCCGTGGTTTGTTCAATAGTTTTCCGGTTTTGGAAAATGAGTAGGTTATTTCTAAATATTATATTACAAAATTCTCTTGTCAATACCCTTTTCGTGATCAAGTCTGTATGGGTTAATATAACGTCCATATTACCGTACGAATACAGTTATGATTTAGTTACATACCCAGCTTACATTTGTTTATGTAAACAATGGCATAATTTCCTGAAGCACGTAATAGTTATTTGTATATTAAGGGTGCAAAATGCTACACTGAAGCTCGAAGCGCAGGTGAGTGCATCAATTATGCTAAAGCGGCAATGCTATTTTGCAGTCGTGGTGCATACATTATTTTTCTTACAACTGTTTTCAGTGTTAAAATAAAAAGGATTCAATGGCATAAGTAAAATTGTCCAAGTTTTTTTTATTTGTTAACAATGATATGTTACTAAATGACCTAAACAATCGTCACATATACGTTGTATTCAACTTTAATTTTGTACTAAATAAATAAACAGTCATTTTCATTATTCATTTAATAAAACATAAATTTTAGTTTCAAAATTTTATGAGTAGAAGTTAATTCATATATGAAATAAATGGTGGTCGTCAACAAAATGTCAGTTACAGTTGTGCGTTGTGCATGTGCATTTAATTTACAATAGATCACTTTTGATTACATTTCTATAGTAAATTTAGCCAATCTTGCGACAGTAAATTAAAGTGGAAACATTAGTATTGTTTAGAAAAGACACGTTTTGCACTTCAAAAACAATGAAGAAATGTTATGTTTATTTGACAGTTGTAGAAAACATAAATTTTCTGTTTATTTTTAAGTTGATTTCCTGGAAAATTACATTTTGTAAAAATTGGTTAGAAATGAACAAACATATAATGATAGCAATTAAAAAAATTCTGGACCTTCGCTCTCGTAGAAAAAATATCTTGTTATAAAACTAGGCATTAAACTAATGATGAGCAATGTGAATGGGTAGAAAAGGGAATGAAGACAATTATGTGAAAAGTGCATAGAAGAAGGAAAACAGTGTGTACCAATTAAGCAAGTTTACTTGGCAATTGAATAGTTCTGGCGGACGCACGTCAAGAAGGAAATTACATTATGTTATTCGGAATACTCAATTGAGGATGTCAGCGACAAAAAAGCGAATAGTTCTCTTTTTTGGGGCACAGCTGCTTCGTACGAAACACAAACCTTTCTTTTTCTTTCCGGAAAATTTATTCCTTCTTCCTACCATTTTCATACATATTACACTTCATATTTCAATTTTCAAATAAAACGAAAAATCGCCACGTTTTTCACCCACCTACATTTAATTAATTTTCTCGATAACAGTATATATGAATATTTGTTTTAACTGATATTAAATTCGTTTTCGAAAACAAAAAACGGTTTAAATTCTTATCATTAGTTATTGAAAAATAATTAAAATTTTTATGACATTTGGGAAAGTAGATAATCAATAAGAAATAAAACACCTTTCACAATAAAAAGTTTGTGTTTAAAAACAATTTTCTTACTGTAAATGAAAGGGAATTGTGAATGTTTTCATACGGAAGGTTTGCAATGCAAAACACTACAACGCATTCGTCGAAGATAGGATCATCGAGCATTCCTTTTGTGACATTTTACCCAGCGGCACGTGCTGCAATCACGAGACGATCTACTCACAAAAAATTCCCATCATTGTTCCATTTTAATTGGCCAACTCAAATTCATAACTGCATTGTACATCCGTTCAATATTTGCAATGCAATTTGCGTGTCATATTTTTGTCATTTTCCAGCGCCAAATTCATTAAAACTTTCCAACTTACTCACAGAGGAAAAAAGAAAACTTGAAATGTAGTTTTAAAAATAGAGAAATTCCAGGAAATACTTCGAGGTGCCAAAGATTAAAACTTATATTTCCTAACTCATTTTTGCAGACGGTACAATTAATTATAAAAACCATTATTAATTTCAACCAGAAAAAGAAATTTTATTATTGTAATTAAAAATTGCTTCTGTTGATTTTTAAATTTTTTGTGTATTAGAACATGCAGAAGTAATGAACGGATTTATAGCGAAGGACGTATTTAATTGTGCCTTCGAACTTGTGTTCTACAAATGTTCTATACGTTACATGATACTCACAGCGTATATTTTAGAGTTTCTTCATACATAGAGAATGGGAAGAATCGGTAAATAGAAATTAAAATATCTGGATACTACTTTTCAAATATGAAATCCAGGATACGAAATGACATTTTCTACGACTGTAAACTGTTGTAAATGCCTTGACTGAGTGTCAGAGTGAAGTAGCCAAATAGTTGTTGTACTGTGTGCAAAGGCTTTCTCATCGTGGTGTAAATTTTAAGTAATTTAATTTTATTTTCTGTGAATTCGAACGTAATAGTAAATAATGTGTACAAAGTTTTAAAAATAGATTGTAAATTAGTATTATAAGAATTTAGAGTTTATATTAAATATTTATAGGGGTTGTAATTTAATTGCATTTTATAAATATTTTTCATCGCAAATTTTATTGTTGGAATATCTTACTTGATTTAACTTAATCTATTCCAACCCCTGTATTTATAACGTGATAGTACAACGCCTATATAAAATTGTTGTAAACACATTTCCTTGCACTAATTTGACCATAAAGTAACCACATGTTTTTCAATTAATAATATTGTCTGCTTCTATCACGGTAGACTTTTGAATAAGGAGATAATGGTGGCGTCGACCTTCGTTACCCTTGATCAATAATAATTTTTGCATTAAGACTTAGTGTATTATTTTAGCTCAGATAAATGTTCTAAAACCCCTGTTACGTAAGCAAAGAATGTGATGGCTTTTATTTATTATAGTCAGCGGTATTTGTAGTGGTTTGTAAAAAAGCAGTGTCTGATTTTGTGAATGGTGCAAGTAATGTGTAGTTTTTGAAATTTCGTGTCGTTGCTCCAGTTGTTTGCGGTGTCGAACTTCGGTTTCTTACACCGGTTACGCAATTCGCTCGATTCTCGTCGCTTTCTAAAATGATTGTGATTGCCCGCCGCTATCTTGACAATGATGCAAGTCATGTAAATTGAATTATGAATTGTGGAGACGTTGATTTTTATTGTTGCAACCTACCATCACACTGTTTTGTTATACAAGCTCTGTTTTGACAGTTTGCCATTATACCTACTCTTTCATTGGATAATAATCATTTCCTTTACATGTAATTTTAATCGCTATTTACATAACTTATTTCTCTATATTAGCACAATTTTCATCATCTTCTATCAACAATACTTTCTCAAATTTCGTTAAATCTAATACTACCAGTAACAGATACAAAATTAGACCATAATTTGGAGCAAATTAATAACGCAACCAGTAAAATTAGAGCATTATCTCACGCAAAGAATTATTTATTAAAAAAATTCAATCGAGTGGTGATGGTGAACACTATATGGCTGTACTATATTTTAATATAGTACATAATATAAATAAATAGTTAATGAAAGTATACACTACACAACATAAGTTCTTAATTTAATTTAATTTTTTGCACTAGTGCAAAAATAGCAATTATTTTGCTGCTACTCGTATAAGGTAGTATTTATTGTCAATAGTGCTTGAAAGACTCTTTTATAAGTATGTCATACGCTATTTACTTGCATTATGAATGGATTTTTATTTAAATTCATTTTACAGTTTTATGTATATAAAATGACATTTTACATGGGTATTATGGTTATCATCACAAAAAAAATACCGAAGCAGAATTGTAATTCATTGGATATACGATTATGTTATTGCATTTAATCTTCCATTTTCGTACTCTTTTTAGTTTTTAAACAAGATTTATGATATAACAAAAAATATATAAAGTGCGATATTTAGTTTTGGTAGATTCTGGAAAGTTTTTATTCCTGGCTCGTAGCGCAGAAAATCAATCGGGTGACGTAAGAGTCTAAGTACTGCAGCGTCGTATTCTTAGCGCTGCAAAACCGAAGAGTTTGAAAGTGAAATGTCAAATGTTCGCAGTGAAGGTCTAACAATGATGATCGCATTACCATAGGCGCCCGTCAAGGCCGGCACGGCCAAAGACCCCGCACTATCTTTCACTAATTTTTCACCCACAGTGACATCATTCCATGGAGATTCACTTCGCGGAATTCTTAGGAGGTTTTTTCCATCTTAACACCCTCATATGTCATATTTCTTCACACAAATATTTACACAACATTCATCGAAGTATAATTCAAAAGAATTTAACATTATAAATACTTTTTAAGATACATTACCCTATTTTTGTAAGGACAAGTAAGAAATGCTTACTATGAAAGAAATGGAATTTTACGGTATAAATAGAAAGGCGCACTTAAAAGGAAAGAATTGAGTTTTTCAAAAAAATATACGATTTTTTTACATGGATGGAATCTGCGACTCTTACCATGCCTATTGCAATTTAAAATATTCCAAAATATAATACTTTTCATTCATAATTTTCTTAAAAGATGTTCCCGTTCCCAATTTTCGTGACGTCAGGAATCATAAACTCACACAAAGACATATTTAATTAAAATTATATAGTGTCACAGGAAAAGTACGCAGAGAGAGAGCTCAACATTTTGATTCGTGACATTTAGGCAAATTGCGTTCTATTGAACTACAAAACACCTAGGGATTTAACATGTAAAATCATTGTTTCGTAATTTCTTGCTTGCCTAATTATTTTAGGTAAACAAGCTTCAATAACAGTTGTAGAGCATAAAATTTTGCATCTGAAGCAATGAGCAAAAATAATTTTGCGTGCCTTGTAAGTTCAAAAATTAGGTATGAAAATAATGTGAATCACCCCAAAAATATCGGTAGCTATGGAATTGAGACAAAAATGAACAAATATTTAACGGTTTATCTGTCAAGTTAGCTGCGATACATACATTAATTTTTAATTTTAAAAATAACAACAAAATTAAATTGCTATATTTTTAAGCGTAACATGACAAATAATAACAAAAATAACCTAACGCAGCTAACTTGACAGATAAACCGGTAAAAATTTGTTATTTTTGTGTCAATGTCATGACTATTGCTATTTTTAGGGTGATTTACAACATTTTCATACTTAATTTCTGATTACAAGATACGTAAAATTAATTTTACTTATTTATTTAAGTATACAATTTTATGCCCTAAAACTGTTATTGGAAGCTTTTTTATGTAAAATAATTAATTCGAGTCACCACCCTGTATATTATAACCTTCCAGGAAAAAAATAAAATAGAAAATGTGAGATGGCCATATTTAACATAACACCAAATTAAAATTAAAGTTTCGAATTATAACTATAAATAAAAACTATCAAAACATCAATACTACGTTATTTACTGGACGAAAAGAAAAACATCAAGATGATTGCTAGATTAAGATGTGGTAATACAGATGAGAGAAACAAGTACTGGCTTTTAAATGAGAGAAATAGGCTTTGCTAAAGGGAAGAGGAATCTCTGAGGTATTTTGGACATCGTAGAAAGAAGTTCGTAGAGAAAGAAGAGAAGAAGAGGTTCTGTTAGACGATTTAGGACTCACGACAAGATTGAATAAAAAACTTATTAAGAATAAGGAGGTTAGCGAATAATTTAGTATTACTTATACTATATATTACTATAATTAAATTGTAAACAAAACTGCAAATTACTGTACTGCTAACATGTTAATATTTCATTTACTCTATCTCAATAAGTATAGGTATAACGGTAAAACATATGTACGATACTTATGTATAATTCTTTTGACAGATGATAAATTTGTCGTATATTATAAATATTTGTAAATTCGCAAAAAATACCAGCAATCTTCATATGAAAAAAAAGTTAATAACAACTTTTTGAGAAACCCTACCAGCAAATTTTTAATTGCCGTTTAGCCTAGATTCACACACTGTGAGAACATTTCTTATGAAACATTTCATTGCACAAAATAAGAATAACTGTGTTTAGAATAATTAAGTATTGAATTTCGTTAAATGTAAATTAGATTTAAATGTCTTGCATCAAGTAATCCTTTTTCACAACTTGAAGAGAATAAATTCTGTTTCTATTTTTACTCCTTTATATTTTTAAAACTTTATTGAAAATAAATATTAAACAAAAAAGGAAAAACACAATTTTACAAAATAAATGTATCTTATAAATGTAATGAAAATGTTCTACTTTATAAAAAATTTAATAAAATTTAACTTTGTTTTTCTGTTATTAATACAAAAATTGAATTCATTCTAAATGAAAATACAATTTATCTCAATTTCTCATTTTGTTTTTCTGTTGATTCCCCAATTAAGTACAATCAGACGAATTTATTACCTACACGAAATAATTATAGGTTTTTGTTATCAGTAGATATGGTATGAAATATAATGTTTTAGTGTAATACATGTACATTGACCATATATATAAATATATATATATATATATATATATATATATATATATATATATATTTGTATTGGGATTTGAACTTCAAACCTAATTCCGTTTAGTTCAACACAATTTTTAAATTAAAAAATAAACGTTGCAATAAAAAAACAACATTGTATGTTTTTGTATTGATGAGAACTTAGTTCTCCAAATACGTATTTAGGAAGTAGTAAAAATATTTTATGAAACATGTAAGGCAACTAAGTGTTTATTTAACTTCTGTTCTTACAAAACTCGCCTGCGTCTCATTTTGTAATTTTCTTATGCGTTAAATAACCACCTTTTTTCCATACTTATTTCATAAATACTTATTATTTTTTATTAGTTTTTTAATATCTAAAATTGATTTTTTAACGCATCCCTATAATTATATTCTATATGTCTATATAGGATTAATTGCAAATTTATATGACTATAATAAAATTTTGTAATAAACTAGTAATTTTCATTTTCTTCCCATAAGCGAACAGAGTTGAAGGCGAAAAGTATATCAAAATTTGTAATTCAATTGAAGAGTTAATAACGTTAAAATCACTTAGAGCGAAATTAATTGCCCCGGTTAGAGAAATTAATGAGCAATTAAGTTGTTAAGAGTAGCGTACACGACAACATTGTTGCTATATAAGGACCTTTTACTGGGTAATTGTGTCAACTGTGCTCAGCTGTCACAAGCCCGTCACACGAGCACATTGTTATTGTTATGTTTTCTAAACCCACTTGACTTTTGCAGGAATTCCGGGGCGGCGTAATTCACTTTTCATTCCAAATATGTAGCAATTGTTCACATTCGCAAATTCACAATACCTCATTGTTAAACAAATGCCCCGAATCAACAAAAAAACATAATTGATTATTAAATTTACATAAAGTACTACTAACAAATACAAAACAGGAGATAAATAAAACTAAATATTTTTAGCAAATTTGTCTACTAATTAAGCTACATAATTTGCATATTGTAATATTTTTTCATACGCTTGATATTGTACATATTTTTTATTGTATTTTCATGAAAAAATTGTCAAATAAAATAAAAATTGTAATCACATTTTATAAAAAGGAACAAATATGTAAATGACAGCTCCATCAATTTTCGTCCAAAATGCTGTTATTAAAAATATTTTTTACAGATTGTAATACGACAATCTATTTCATAACTGGAAATATAACTTTTTGTTTGAATTGGTCATTTTGCTAGTAGTAAAATGGACTTTGTGGTGCACTCTTTACTTCAGCTAAAGTACATGACAGATGACGTCTGGTAAAGGTCCTCAACAGTATAAATATATAATGTCTGTTATATGAGGTAAAGCAAATTTGGTACACTCAAAAATGGATAATTAATAAGTAAAAATCTGATTCTATTCTAATTTCTCGGTCATTTTTAGTAGGCATATCAGCAAGCTCTTTACATAGGGTATTTTTTAAATTTTGCACATAATTTGGTGCTTATAAGTGCATATTTAAATACTTTTTTCAAAAACAAAAATTCATGTTTGATTACTCTTTTCTACAAACAGTAAATTTATGTTTTATTGTTCTTTATAATTTTTTCTAATCAATAAAATAATTTCTTGAAATGAGAACATTACTAATTTGGGGTTATTTATGTAAATTAGAAATTAGAAAGAAGGACCTACCCTAAAATAATTTGTTATTAGATGTTTAATTCGAGATTAATTTAATTCTTATTAATAATAGTATTATTAGTAACCATATTTCACGATAGTGAAATATGAACTCATAATTCACTGTTCACGATCAATCACAGATCCAGAAATCAATTATTCTATTTAAAACAATTATTTATTTTAAATCAGCCGTGATGTAGATTTGTAGATCACTCTCGCTATCGCTGTCTGACATATGACGGTATAGTTATTTGTCATTGTATAAGTTGTCATTTTCTAAAAGAAATATAAGGTATTTCCGAATTTAGAGGAGTAGAAAAAGCAAAATATTATATCCGGAATTATTGTCATTATTCACTCGAGTAATCATAATTCCTTATATAATAATATACCATTTTACTAGTTTTATTTACAAACAGGTTTTTATTTGCCTTTTGATGATTTTTTAATGCATATTTTGTCACTTTTTTACTGCATATATAATCCGCTTTTTATGAATAATCCGTGAGTGATATTTATATATTTATTGATGAATATGAATTTTGTGCATTTCGTTTTGGAAAAGGTTAGTATCAGGATCCGAGCGTATTTGGCAAGCGGAGTATGATTAATTTGAATCCTACACATCTCGCAAAAAATTAATATATTCAGTGTGTATAGCACACATGTGGTATTTTGTAAGTCACAAATAATAAGCAATATATTCAGTTTATCGCTAATGTCGCATCTCGACCATTAATCAACGCGTGTACAACGTAATAAACACTGAAATTCGTTACATAACTCGCGGATTTCTATAAAAAGTAACTTGATCATCAAGATAACCAATTAGGCACAATTACATGAAAATTTATCTCGGCAATCAGAAGAAAGTATCTAGTTATATAGAATTTTCTCCGGTACTAACAACACAAATATTTTGTATTTATTTATGATGATTTTGTAATTTCCGAGATATCGTTGCCAATTAGGTATGGAGTCTTCCTAGTTGTATTATTCTTTATATTATTCATGACATTAATTTGACATTTATATGTGCAATACAACGGAATAGAAATACTTATATAGTATCGAACTACAGATGAACATATGTTTTATTCATAAATTCCATATGCTTAGTATATAAGTAAAATTAGATATTACTTATTGTAATTTTCTCCGAACACTTCTATAGAATTAAGTATCATCTTCGTGGAAAAAGTTTGCTGTACTTTTTATGCAAATTTTTAAATAATAGACACACCATCACGACTTATTATTTTTTATGAAACAGTACATAATGTACTGTAATGTAAATTTCAACGTTTTGTTACCCTGGGAAGAGTACATTAGATCAGATTTTTCTTGAAGCTCTAAAACTTTACAAGCACGATAACAATTATTATTTCTAATTATACTTAAAATTTTATTAAATATATCTTTTTCTACGTCGTATTGTTCCATTCGTGTTTTTGGAAAAATATACTGTCTTATAAAACTTATATAATAATATACTATTACTACACTGAGAAAAATTAAATATAACACTCTGTTTCAAAAGTTTTTTACCATTCCATATATGTAGGTAACGCGTAATTCATCTCTGTTTAAAAAAATAAATTTAAAATTCAATATTGAATTGAAACCGAAAATTATGTACTCAAACTTATATATTTAGAATAAAATAAAAATAATTCAAATGATTTAATTTTTCTAGCAAATAGAGCATATTTTTTTACTGAACTTATTATGTCTTGAATTAATATGTAAACTTTTAAATTCATATATCTCCTTTTTCCTACCGGTATCTATAAAAGGTAAATCACAATCATTATAAAGTCACGTCAATTCACTATCAGTGTACAAATACAGTTAATTTTCGATTTTTTATTGATACATTTTACCAGTTCAAACATAAAAGATTAGTAACATTAGTTTTTTGAAAATCGCACCATTTTGTTGCTTTCATACTTGCTTGCAGTTTATTTTACATAAAATACGAAATTGGAAACGATGATCATCTGACATTTTCACATATAACAAGAAGTGTCAAATGAGGAAGAACCTTGTTCATCATCAACATAAATTATTTAAATAAAAAATACCTATATTTGATAATAATCGTTACAAAAAAATCTATGTTCTGTTTCCCTTATGCCAACTATTTACATTTTATGACCTCGTTTCTGTGTATTTAGAACCACATGAATGTGTTTCTCATCATAACATCCCTCATTTGTGTAGTGCGTTGATATTTGCGAATTCCATTTGAATGTGAGGACCGGTTAGCCTCGACATTCGCATTCTAGAGGAGAAGTGCTGGTGTGTGCGCTAAGTGTGTGATGGTCAGTGAGCATCAGCAGCCCGATGCTTCAAGGCCCAATGCGTCTGTTACTGGATCCAGACGTAACGTTATCTCGAACCCGTAACTTGCCTCTTTACAAACCAAACGTTCTAGCATTAGTAGTTTTCCTTTTGCAAGTTGGTTCAGTTGCATCAGTTCAGATAGATTAGTTGGATCAGTTCACTTTTAGGTGCAAATGGAGTGTCTTTGGATCACTTTAATCCGTGAAGATTTATAATTTTAATTTTATTATTATTATTTTTTTAAATTAAATTACAACTGATTTTATGCCTTTGGATGACTATAGCCCGTATGGCGGTAGTAACTTTGATTTTATTTTTATTATTTTATATAAGTTCAATTACCTTGTCTGTCATCTCCGATGGTAATACTAAAACTTAAGTTTTGATTATTTCCGCATGTTAAATTTGTAATTTCTCCATTTCTTTTTTAATTATTCAAAAGTACAGCAAAATCACGTGACAACCTGAACTGAACCTTCTGATCTATCTGTGCGAGTGGATTACTGGGGGTCAGTAAATGCAGTAGAGGGGGTAAACTGATCTGGTCAAATGGAATGAAAAATAAGTGATTCGGATTTAAAAGTGTAAGTTAGATCAGATCCAAGTTCAAATGGAATACGCCTATGATTTCAAGTGCAAGTCTTATCAAGACCATGAAGTCAGTTATCAGTAGCCGTGACTCTGACCTACAACCAAATTAATCCTTGACTTCTCACTAATTAAGTGTAACAAGTAAATGTTACTAATTGAATAGTGACATATATGTGATTAGTGGTAATATAATTATAATAATTAGTGGTAGAAATGTATGAAAGCAAACTGTTCTCTCATGAAGTGTGCTGCGAAGCCAGACATCTGAACATCAAACAAGGACATTTGCCTACACTGCTCGCTCTTGAGGCTTCTCCACCCTTGAAATACGTAATAGTTTTATACGTTCACATACCACCACGTTTCGCAATTGTTTGTCACAGTCATAATATTCATGCTTGCTAGATACATATTCATCGTGTTTACCTCAAACATTCCATACCGTTCCTTCTCTAATTTTATATAAACGCAGTTATACTTCTACGTTTATGTTACTTGGTAGTAGTAAATGATGAAATATTTTAACATTAGCGAATAAAATGAGCAAATCAAAATTGTGTAAAGTAGCGGAACCGAAGGCTAAATACCTTACCGCTTGCTTTACGCAGAATTTCATTTCAGCAATTATATAGTTCGTAATTCGTTGCTCTGTTGTTGTATGTTAGTGACGAATCCAAAAACCTTCTTAAGAGGCGAATTACCTTTTTCAGATAATCATAAACTATAAAATTTATAACAATGTTAAGCACAAAATTTATTAATTAACACAAAATCATTGTATAAGAAAAATATAAATTATACATGCAGTAAAATAACCATAGGTATAATAATAATATAATATAATTGACATTCGGTTTCTTCTCAATTCGAAAACCATTAGAAGATTTTGTGATATATTTATTTATTTGTTAAGCAACAATTCCTTAAATAAAAACAATATTTTTACGTCGTAGATCGCCCCATTGTCCCTCTTTCCATTCCCAATCTTATGTTGTAGTTAGGAATTAGATCTAAGGACAAGTAAGTCCAAAGACGGAAGACAATCCGTTTTGAAAGAAATCACATATTCATATAATATCGTTTGCGCAAGATTTTGTTAATTCCATGATGAAATATTTCACGATTACAACGGAAAAGAGAAGAAACTTTCCAAGGAGGAATTCGCCAGCTATGTTATTAGCTAAAATGGTATACAGAACGCAGCTATTGTACTGTTCACATATGTATCATTTCACTCTATACAAATAGTTTTTATTTATTTAGCATTTATATTTAATCATCATCATTAATATCTCTACCTCTCCTCCAGAAATTATATCCATTTATATATATATATATATATATATATATATATATATATATATATATATATATATATCCTAATTATCCTAAAGTAGACTATTTATTTAATATTTATATTTAATCATCATTAATAGCTCTATCTCTCCTCCAGAATTTGTGTTAATTTTTTTGGACAGCGTTCCACCAGTTTTTTTACCTTCAGTATTATTATATCCTTCTCAACTAAATCCTACCATACGAGTAGTACGGGTCTTTTTCCTGTTGGTTTTACTTTCAATTTAATTTTTGGAATTCTTTATCTTCCATCCTTTCTTTGTGTCCTTTGCCTTGAGATTTTTACATATTTGCCTGTATCTTTTCCTCCATACAATTCATATAGTTCAAAGTTATTTGTATTTAACAAATATGAAAATTCATATGAACGATTCAATGGGAAATGTAACATTTTTTGCGCAATGAGAAGGAAAATAGATTGAGTGCTTGAAGAATAAATAAATGCGTCCAATTTATTTAAGAAGGTCGCGAGTTGTTCGTTTTGTTGAAGCGTCGCAAAAACGCGAAACAAATAAGAGCGTAAGCGTACTTGACTTAACAACCAACTCTAATTTCATTTGAAGCAGCTGTGAAGATCAGCACCGAATTCCAAACAGCGTAAAACCTATCCTTGACATTTCACTCCAATCACTTTTATCTCTCAAAGTAGGAGCTTCATTCCAGATACAAATAAACCACCGGTAGAACGAGAAAACACTTTGATTCACGAGCCACCTTCAATTATTTTCTACCTTTCTCACACAAATATATCTCTGTAAAAATGTTAGCGAACACGCACATTACATTTCTTTAGAGGTGCTACTATATAAAATATCCAGAACATTTTTTTCTCGTTCCTATAAATCAGTTTAACAATTGTCAAAATTTATGACATAAAACATAATATTTTTGCGTAAATCTACAATAAAACTTGTAGTTCTAAGAATGTCTCTAATTAAAGGATATCATTAACAGGTAGAATATTTCGTATTTATTACCTAGATTCATAAAAGGGATTAGCAACTAACTCCATATTTAATACGTTTTTGACTCCGAATTCATAAAACTACGATTAGAGTTAGTGCCAGTACCAAGGTACGAAGAAGATTAAGTATATTATTTTGTTCTCAAGAAAATTCAACTAGTTTGGTTAGTTAGTAATATTTGTAGATGATTATCAGTACATACACCCATTTGCACAGCTTGTAGTTCAATACGTAACTACAGATCAAAATTATAAGTACGTATCTAAATTTTGACTACTATTTAATAACCCATTTTACATTTCGTTTTAGTACGATATTGTCAATTGGACATAAGTGATGAAGAGAATGGGTTCGGTGATATTTTATAACCTACAAGTGGCTGTAAGGTACTTGTTTGGTGTTGTGTTTTACTTGCATTTTAGTATTCTGTTCTGTTACTTTTTGAATGTGGTAAAGTAAAGTTTTTCGCAAAGTAGTTTCATTATGTATAATGCACTTGTAAGCCTAGCTTACCATCACCCTGGAAGGATTACGAGTTTTTTGCAGGCACATCCTGGTCTAGTCCGGGACATCAGGACACATATGTAAGCGTGATTATCATGTCCAGAGCCCAGAAACTCCAGGATTCCGCAAATGCAATATCTACCTTCACTTGCTTTTTGCCATACTTTAATTAAAATTCTTATCCTTTCTATAGTTTTTGTTATAAATTAAAATTGCTAGTGTTTTTATAAAATAATCGCTCATTTGTAGATAACTTTTTTTTAATGATAATAAATGACATACTTAATTTTCGTTAACAGGTTGACAAACAAAATTTAGGTGAAAATGCCAAGCATTTCCTTTATCGATAAGGTTATTTTAAGACAAAAAATATATATGTAACTAAAAATTCTTGAACGGATTCCAAAAAAGATTACGTTTCTTTAAAATTCAAATATTATTCATTTTTCAAGGCCAATTTCAAAACAATTTAAAATAGATCTCATATCGATATCAATAACTGTATAAATCATGATAAATTCGTTAATTAATTCTGAGATATTTTGATACAATTACAATAGAAACAAAAATAGATAACAATAAACACAATCAATCAACATTTTGTTTTAAATTATACTTCTTAGAATTTCTGTATAAGTATTATATTCTAAAGATGGTTTAATATAAACTGAAACGGTAACAATCACCTTGAGGTTTCTTTGATATATAACCTTATCCAATTTCCAACTGAAATCTTTAGATACTACAACAAAATATCAATAAACTCAATATCATTAAAAATAGAAATTTAATTTTTTAAGAGATATATGGAAATGTCTTATGTAAAGTTTGAAACCTTTTATGGATAATATGGAAGATTATTATTCAGATGTCATAAATTAATCCAACTTGAATGCATCACGTGAAGAGATCGAAATAAGCCATAAAAAATTCATATCTGTTTGTATTTCTCAAGTCTCATAATATTTTAATCCCTTTTTAAGTTACTAATAAATTACATTTAAAATGCAATATTATTAAAATACCTTAATCTAGATTCAAAAGTACATAATTATAAAACACATTAAACACAAATTTCTGATATGATCCAGGAAAGAAAAAAGTATCTGATGTCTAAAGGAACTTTTCAAACATCTCTTACTTACTATTAAATTTCTCCCATAAGAACGAAGTGACCAAATTCCACTAACTTTGAATTGAATGAATATTTTGTGCTTTAAGCCTAGATGGTAGTGATCTCCATCTTTGAGCAATCCTGCTCATGTAATGTGGTACGGCATTATGGTGCATTGTTTGATGTGCATTTGCATGTCGCTGAGCTAGCGCAGTAGCCTGGAAGGAGCAATTAACATGTCTGGAGACTGGGGCAGGAGCACCAGGAACAGCAGGAAGCAAACGGGAGACAAGCAATGGCAAATTTCACGGTTTGGGATGAGGGCATGATAGATAATTGGAAATTGGATATGAATGTCGAATTAGAATAAGACAATAAATAATAAGCATTCTGTTTATAATTATAATTTAAATGTCAAACTTTGAAAGGGAGTAAAGAAAAGAAAATTCCAGGAACGAACAACTTGATCTCCTTTGCTCTGTCCACTTTAATCCCTTTTAGGGTTTTTCCTAAAATTATACAGCCTGTTAAATCTATGTTTTTGTCTTTTTCTTTCTACGTGTATACATATTGTCAGTAAGAATTTAAGAACAGTGTGAGTATAAAGAGGATTTAATTGGACAGATTTCGCGAAAACGTTTTGCCAAATGGTCTAAAAATTTAAAAATCCTTTTTTGTTCGTTCTTTCTACTTAAATATGATTATTCCTAGAAATAATCTCTAGAGCTTCATTCTCAGTAGGTATAATTAAATGTTAAGATTGGTTAAATCAAACATGACAAATAATGAAACATTTCATTGGTTTATAGAAACGACAAAATATAAATCACTGTAATATAATATTCATTTGTATTTATTTTATTTTTGTGTGGCCCTATAAGCCGAAATATGTATTGAATAAAATTCAAATATTTTGACAGTAATTGATTATTTTTTATTTATTCTGTTAAACCAAATAATAACAAAACTTGTTAATAAAATATAACTGATAACAAAATATATAACAATAGCGACATTAACCATTTTCGGCATAGACTTTCTACATCAAAATTTTGCTTCGTCCTTCACCGTTCAAATTTTAATTTAGCAGAAAAAATGCAAAACGTCTGATCCCCGGTAAAACATTTGCATTTCAAATAAACACGCATCACTGCATAAACTGTTTCTAAGAAACAGTTCTCATACCAAAACTAATTACAGATAGTAATAACTAATAACCCATTTTCCTTAAATCGTAAACGTTACCAAATTAGAATAAATAAGTACATATGTGATACTATCACCCGTAGTACTAAATCAGTTAATATTTATTGCAGAGTAAGTGTCATAACACATTAATTACATATCACACTCCGTAAAAATTATTCGCATATATGAATATTAATAGAAAACTTAGTCATGGAACGTAGTTCGCGTAAATGTCAAATTATTTTTACCAGTTATGTAAGAAAACAGTTATCAGACGGAAAACAAAAAACCGGTCAAAAATCTAGCTGTAAACAATCGAGATATTTCGAATGACGTTCACTTGTTGATTCTATCAATTTTCATACAATTAAGTTATCTGATTTTCAATAATCGAAACAACTAAAATTAAATTTTAAAATTGTTTTTGTTTGGGAATTTCAATTTGATTATTATCTGTCTGTTTTGATTTTAATCTTTTGTTTAAAACAATGGAATTTATACTCATCATACCATTTTCTCTTGAATTTTTTATGAGCAATACAAGTGAAATTGCCATAAATAGTTTTATTATAACATAAATTATTTTGCATAACACTTTTATTGTTAGATTTCTACTTGATCCACAAAGTTGAAGTATGAACAGAGTTTGCTAACTATTACAATAACCAACTTTGAAAGAACAAAGGGTAGTTCATGTTGTAAACACGTAACGAACAAACATAATAATAACAATAGGATTTTCTGTTTCTATTTTGTAAAAAATATAGTAAACAAATAAACGAACCTGTATAATAGAAATTAGGTAGTAAAAACGTGTGATTATTAATTTAAAAATATGGAATATTTTATAATAATTTTCATATCATTGTACTATTTAAACCTGAGATTTATTTTCCATATTATTTTATACAGGTCACGTACGGAACAAATATATGTCAGTATTTTATGCCATATTTATGATACATTGCAATAATATTAGTATTTGTTATATATTTATAATTTATGATTCATATACAATTCCTATTTTATTTCTCTGCAATTTTTTTTTGCAATTTAAAAATTCAAATGAATGTGTATGTGAGTGACATTTGACGTAAATCTATGCATAAATTAACTTTATAATTAAATGCGTCGACAAATTATTGATTCACGTTGGTAACCATTTCCAAAAAGTAATGAAATGTAAATTTTATTATGTGATATTTGCATGCAATTATCTCCGAAATTTTTTGCATTATACTACGCCATCTCATTTGGAATACAATGAAACTATTATTTCCAGCTTTCTTCTTTAAATATATCGCAGAAAATTCCTTCATTTGTCATACAAAATAAACGTTATTAAAAAAGGATATAAACATAGTTATATATTTAAATTTATACAATATTAAAAAATCTAATTAAACATTGCTTCTTATTTCTTACTAAGACGATTAAAAATTATTTCTTTTCAACAATCTAGTTCATACAACAATTCGGAGTTCGATTCCCATCAAGATAAATTTCTGTTATCTATTTCTCATATAAAATTGCCATTGTGATCGCGAAAAATGTCTATTTTCAGGTTTCAACGGAAATATCCATTTTCACCATCCCTGAATCCTTTTTGACTAGTTTCGGTATGACGTCTGTACGTACGTATCTCGCATAAGTCAAAAATAATTAGCCGTAAAATTTTGATATATTCTTTTTCATTGCAATGGGCAATGCCAAAAGGGTACTTTGCTAGTAGTGTGTTTTGAATTTTTTGCATAACTCAAAAACGAATAGCCGTAGAATGTTGAAATTTTATTTATGTAATTACTATAATATCTAGTTACCTCCATTTTCTGCTTCAATCGGCCTTTTCAAAAGGAAAATAGTATTTTATTTGGCAGAAACTTAATAAAAACAACAATTTAGATGGCTTTTAATTTTTGTAGGAAACATTTGATAATAAATTGACCTTTCAGAATAAATTTCGTGAGAAATATGTACGAAGGAAAACATTACATCTTTTTTTGCAAATTAAACATTTTAATAAAATTGATGAATGAAAAAGGATGATACATTTGGAAGGGAAGTTCGAAGATATGAAACGAATGGAAGTGACCTGACTTTCAAGTGAAATAAGAAAAGGCACTATTTAATAAAAACAATTAAAATTCAAATTTATTAAATATAAAGGAGGAAACAATTGTCATTTTAATAAATACTTGTGGAAGTGAATTTGCATTTATTCAAAACCAGTGAGGTTTTTTATTATTAATATGTTGAACAGTTTGAATATTAAAGTAAACTATAAAAACAATCGTGTTGTACTTGTACACTCGTTTTGAGATAAAGAAATGATTACCAGTGGAAGAATTTATGAAATAACAATAATTAGAAGCTGATATGCGTCATATGAAAGCACATATTGTCATGTTATCTAAATGCATATGATTTGCAGTGACGTAGGCACGTGGGGGGAGAGTCAGACCTCGCGACCGCGTGACGTCACGTGAGCTCGCGTTTAGAAACCAGCTGTTACTTTCCATGTGGACTAGTATTTGTATCCGGCCCATTTTGCTTGGCCTACTTCCCAACTCCGATCAAACAAGCGACACTCTACTGCCATTTTTGATTGTAGGGTTTAGTTTGAAGTTTACAGTTTACAAGTTTCAGTTGTCATGGCGATGGATCTCTCGACACACCGGTATATCACCCAAGAGTGCCAAGCAATTTGTACACGAACTTTACTCATCTTCTAGAAGTCTGTGGAAAATATCTCAATACATCAACTCAGTACATCACTCGGTTATGTCTCACAAAATAACAGTTTTATTTATTCATTACTTAAGTTTCGACTGTAAGACCATTCTCAGAAGACGAATAAAAAATCGGTACTACTTTATGTAGGTATCTCGTATGTGGACAAAGGAAAAGTATGGATCAATTCTTATATTTTATTGAACAAAGTCAATTTAGTAAATCACATTTTTTACATGAGTTAAGGTGGCTTTACACGATCAAAGAATTTGAACTATTTTATGTCATATTTTTACATCATATTCTTTGATCAAATGGCTCCGCTTTACACGTTCAAAATTTTTGAACTATTTTCCCTTATAAAGTAGGGGTATCAATAAAGAAAAGAAAAATATAGGTTGATTACAATGATATATGATTTCACATTTGTTTATTTTTCACTTTTGACATTTGATAACAACATAATCCCTAGAATTAACTAAAATTTGAAGTAAACGACCTTGAAATTTAGGACATGCTCTAAGTGAGAATTTCTATGTCATAGCATATGAACTATGAACAGTCAAATTTCTTTCAACGTGTACAGTGTCAGAATCACATTGAACAATACGAAGTTGTAGAAATTGATGTAAACTTATGATCGTCTAAAACGCCCTTTAATTTTTTTATGAAAATACTTGGTACCGTCAATTTATTTAAAAATTTCAATCAACCTCGACCGGTTTCGGCAGCACTTGGGTCATCTTTAGGAAATGATTAGCAGGGTTCACTCTAGCAGGGGGCAAATCTAAAAAACAACATTTTGGCTGTTAATGTGACAAAATATTGATAAGTTATATACTTAATTAATCGAAATTTGTCGATTTTTTTCTTTGGCTAAAATCACCATGACGTTTACATTTCGGATTTACTATTTTTGCCTATAAACTAAAAAAATTTAAAGTAATTACTTCTGAAGAAAACAAGAGCGATAAAATATCAATGTCTATGTCGCGCACTGCATAAAACACCAGACAGGGCGCTTGAAATTGCTGATCAAATAAACATAAAACAGACATTAAAAAAGTTTGCAGAACTAAAATTGAGAAAAAAAGTTCTTGTGATTTCAACGTAGTTAATTTAACTTTTGTGTAGTTTTTACATGATATATGTTTTGTTCGTTTAATTGTACAGTAATGCTTTGTAATAGCATTAAAACATACTTTTGTTATTTCTACTGTTTTGTAGCACTTGACTGTTAATTTGTTACATGTGTATATTATAATTTAAAACCATTTCATTTTTATTTAAAATAAAGATATATATTTTTGAAAAGTATATGTATAACAAAGCGGTAATTTGTCATTTTGTCCGGGACGACGTGAAAGCCAGAACGGGAGCTGTGATTATCAATGAAATATAATGCGTAGAGTAATATAAAAAATAAATAAAAATGTGTAGCCCATTAAGAATAATTTTTTGCGAATATTTCAACCATACGCATATAGAAAAATCTAAGAACTAATTGAATAAACTTATTGAATTTTAGAAAATAACATAATATGATAAGTAAAGATGTATATATTTACTTTAATTATTTTAAATTCATATTGTAATGTAATATTTTCTTAATTATTAATAAAAAATTACAATTTTTAATTCATGAAATATTAAAAATTTGTTAAAAATATATTGTACAGCAAATATCTTACCCGATGGCACTACTTGATGTTAAATACAATTCTGTAAGTATATTTGGTAATAATTTTATGTAAAAATCCAATATTTATACCAATTCTCAAATAACGAGCAACATTTAATAGTTAGTAAATAAACATTCCAAGCGAATTGTGCACTATACTTTTCTCGACCACAATATTATTTCCTAATTCACTTATATTTTAATAATAAAAATGTCTTCATTTCACTACTTCTTAGCAACTAGTTACAAAGCAAAAATTAAACAATACGATTTTTGAAAAAACTGTATGAATTTATATTTTAACACCATCTATGGTTACCACGAGATATGAAAATGTGTATATAATATACTATGTATCCGTAGCAATAACAAACATACAACAAGAAAATATCCTAAAGGTCATAGAAAAAATTATTTAATATTTTAAATTGTAAAATTCTTTTCCATCAATTTCCCACTTAAAGATCGACCGTAGACTATAGGATAATACATATCATTAGCATTAAAAATTCAATATTCTAAATGCACTTATATTTATATTTAATTTATTCCAAGTATAATGCGCAACTTTTTGTACTGAAAATAATGAAGAGATAAAGTAACTGTTGTGAAATAGTTTTTTGCTATTCACGTTAATTATTATAGAGCTTGAATTCACGGAAAAACTTATTTGCGTATAGTATCTGTACAGCAAGTGTAAACACCGGTGTAATTTTTAGATTTATCAAAAGCAAACTAATTAAAAAATCAATATGTGATCATAAAGGACGTTATCAGTGTATGTAAACATCGTTTTTTTAAAAGTGGGCAATTGAATTTTGTTTGGAAAGAAAATGGGATTTTTCACTTTGAAATGTTCTAATTATTTCTTTAATTATATAACAGTTAGCTCATAAATTTAATGATTATTGCTTTATATTATGTTTTGAAATAGTACTGTACATTTATACACATTGCTAGAATACTTTACCTACAACATAGCTGTGCGTTACTTCACGTTTTATATAAGAAATGCTGTTTTTTGTACCTTGTACTATATTCAATGTAAATACATTAATGTATGCGATATTTATCCAGGCATTTCACATAATATTTTTTGTTATCACAGCAATTTTTTTTCTTTGATATTTGAAAATGTATTTTAAAATTTTTCAGTGATAACAGAATTTATATTTATACTTTTGAAGTACACTTGTTAAATGACATGAATTTTTGTAAAATATAAATTATGAAACTTACTATAAGCTGTAGGTAGTTGCATAGATTCTATACAGACGATTTTGCACAATCGCCCGCCCACGTGCGCGTTTAATATTTGGCAGAAGAAAAAGTAAATGAAATTGCACCGCAAGTGTCTTTTTTCATTCAAGGTAAAATTACTTATTATGAAAAATTAATTTTTTTAAAAGGATTTACAAGCCACAGCTTCTCGATTTTTTCCTTTTTCATGCGCACAGAAGTGTCGATAATTTGAATTAGAAATAATTCAATAGAGTTTTGTTATTATTGCGAGTTTTGTTATTATTGCGTTTAAACCTTATGTTAGAAAAAAATATATATTTTTATGATCTTTGTAGAGGATAAGCGACTGAAGAGGTTGATGGAGAAATCAAATAGGCAGGAATGCAGTCATAAATTTTATTGTTAGGTCTTAGGCCGACGTTTCGCTACCATTTGTAGCTTCCTCATATATTTTTATGTTTTACTCATTATTTATTAAAACATTTATGGAATTTTAAAAATCATTTTAGCCGCCCCAAATTTTGGCCGCCCACGTTCGGGGGCGCGTTCTGCACGTACGCCAGAATCGACTTTATCCTAATATAAGTAAAATTTATGAAATAGGCGATGGTTTCTGGAAATCAGCCAACTTTACTCTTTCAAACCTCGACAGTTTTGACCCCAAATGAGTCTTCTTCATAAAATGATATTTGTAAGTGTGCAATAAATTGAAACACGGAAAAGTCATGATTTAAAATAATGATAAATTAAATTTTAATTTAACAGTGTCGTACTAAATTTTATTCTAGACGTCTTTTTATTATTAATATGACATTGTTTTAACATATCATTTATAATCATGTTTAAATTTACTTTCAAAACTTGTAACAGCACTTAATGAATCTTTATTTTCAAAATTATTAAAAATGCAAGTAAAATTTTGTTAATAAAACAAGTACTTGTGGTATATTTCTCTCTTAGCCACAAATACAATTTTGGTATAAATTGTAAAGATTGAAACATGTAAATAAATAGATCTCATATTCATTGCTTTCTGCTCAATAAGGATAAGAATTTATTTACGTAAAGAATACCTGCGTACTGTTGTCCCCATTTTTAATTTAAAAGTATACTTTTACTAGTTTCTGTTAATAATAGTATAGAGTTTCACGGATTATTGAAAGATAATGTGCATGATTTCCTGACAAAGCGGTGTCCCGCTTATTTTTGGGCGCCGTCTGTATATGAAGTTAATAAGTGTTGGTTTGGCATTGACAGGAAGTCGATTTGAGTTTGTGTGCGGGGTATGATTACATAGAGGCGGTCAGTAATTTCCATGAGGGTAGCCGGTCTCCAGGGCCGGAGACGTCGGGCGCCGTGACGCAACAAGCGACGCCGCCGTGGCGCCGACGCCTCCCCCGACGCGCTGTGGGTGGATGAACTGCAGATAGCGTAGCCGCATTTGCTCTCTCACTCTTTCGGCTGGCCCACGTCATCGACAAAATAACTGTTTTTCTCTTTACGTACATTGCGATATCAAATCTCTAATCTTTACTTATTTATTTATAAATCAAAGTATTACAATTTTATTCATAGTTAAGAACTTAAAATATAGACAAGATATTTGATAAAATAAAATGAAATACGTTCTAACGCACTACACTAGTTTGGCATCCACAATATAAATTTATTTAAACTATTTTTTTTATTTATTTAAATTAAAATTACCATAAATATTGATTTTTTATATTGTCGAAGAAATGGTGGAGACGCCAAACTTCATATAGGTACCTACACGATGAGCAACGAAATGCAGAACATATGACTTTAATATGGTATTTAAAAAATAGTGGATACTCGCTCTCCTGATAAATTTAGAGCAAAACTCCAAGAGTGCAAAGCTGTTAAAAAAATAATTAATTATAATAATTAATTCCGAGGCTGTCTGATTTTTAACGAAAATGTTACATTTTATATTTAATATACCTCGTACTGAAGAGTACTGTTGCACCAATTATGATTTTATCTCATGTAGAATTTAATTTTGAACAACTTTGTACTTTCATAGTTTTGCTCTAAATCCATAAAGGGAGAGAGTGTCCATATTTTTGTGAAATCCCATGTTAAAGTTCTATGTTCCGCGTTTCGTTGCACATCTATACATCTCGTAACTGATACAAGAAATCGACTTCTGTTTAAAAATCTACTCCCTGTAATGAATATATTGCAATAATTTTAGATTTTTGAAAAAAAAAACTTTTTTCGTTTTCAAAAAACAAAGCTCCTCTTTATCTTAAAATTGGGGGCAAATACAAGTTCAACGACTTCATCTATCGATTCCTCGCGCCAAGAAACAAGTATTGCAATTTTCATCAAAAAATTTCCAAGGATACAGATTTTATCGAAGAAAGTTCAAATGGCAAAAAAATCGTTTTTCAATTTCATAATCTTTTCTTTACGAAAACTGGACCAGTTCAGATAAAAATTTGAAACTTGGTATATTTATGTAAAATTTTCCGTAGAATCGTTTAATGTTATCGTTGTGATCATACCACGATTCGTTTATGGATTAAGAGTGTGTTTTTCAAAAAATTGGTATCCAACTTTATGTTGGAATAAATGCATCGAGAAATATTTTTTGATACATTTAACTAAATTTTTGTGGTTTTAGGAGTAGTCCCTTATTTATTTTAAAATAAAAAATAGGTCTTATTGTGATAAAACACTGGAAATTTTAGCTTTATAAGTCAACATTACAGGAGTTTTTTTAGTGTTACAATTTTTTTTAGCTTTATGGCTAAATTTCCATAATCACGTAATATGTGAAATTTATTGGTATAAGCAATATGGGTAAATAGTGTAATCGTCAGTGATGGATAGGCGATGATAATGATATAAAAAGCTGTGTTTTAACAGCTACTTAGGGAGTAATTAATCGGGTGAATGTGAAATGAGGCTATGGCACTAACAAGGGTCCCAAATCACGCACGTCAATTACATGAGCTCGCTACGGCACTACCACAAACACCCGCACAATACCACGCATCAATTATGAATCGCTACATTGTCGACGACACATAACCTCCTCTATACATACGCACATACTACGTAACTACATACATTTTACAGAAGACATTTTTAATGTTCATTAATTCTTCTATATATTTTCTAATGTGTTGTATTAAAAAAAATACTGAAATAAAAATTATTTTCATTTCAAAATTAATCGTAAAGAAAGTTGTACATGTACACATTGATTCTGCATTAAAAAGTACATACATAGGTACATGTACTCAGATTAATTTTATTCTTTATAACAAATGCAAATTGTACAAATTAAAGTTTTATTTCATATACCATTTTCGAACTTTCTAAAATATTAATATTTGTACCAATGTAAAGAACTTTTGAAATGTTTTAAGGATTCAATATAAATTTTAGGATAAAAGTAGGCTTTAGAAATCCGAAGAAACATGTATATTTCATCAAATTTTACATGTGAGGCAGACGTTTCGGATATATGATAACATCCATCATCAGTTCTATAAAGATTAAAAATACATTGCAAGCACTTGTGATGATAAATGTTTTTTAAATATAATAATATAAACTTACCCTAAACCAGTGGTTTGTAGTTACAATTTTGTTTTACATTATATTTTGTTTTGGAAATTTAAAATTACGTATCCATCATTGGGTCTATAATAAGTTTAATTAATTTACACTTAATAGTTTATATCATATAATTAAAAAAATTCTTGCAATATTTATTATAGACCCAACGATTGATACGTATTTTTACATTTCAAATTTTTATAATCAGTTTTAAAACAAAATGTTTACGAAATTGTAACAACAAATATTTAATTGATTTTATATAAGTTTAATCACTTGTTACGAGTAAGAATATATTCTTATATATAAAATACTTTATCATCACATGTGCTTGTAATGTATTATTAACCTTTGTCGAACTGATGATGGATGTTATCATACATCTGAAATGTTTTCATCACATGTTTCTTCGGATTTCTAAATGCTACTTTTATCCATGTAACCAAAATACTTAATTGATATTTAAAAAATAAAATTAAGAAATATATGCCGGGCAGTTTAGTTATTTCAAGACTAAAATGCAAGTAAAATGTGTCATGAAACAAGTATCTTACTTTTCTTTCCATCTAGGAATGATGTGCTACAGATGTTGAGATGTATATTTAAATATTTTTGTAAAATACTAATAACTATAATAGCAAAATTAAAAGAGAAGTACTGAAGTAGAAATATATATTATGAAGGTTATAGAGATTACAATCAAAGAAATCGATAAGCGAATAATCGAAGAAGTTAAAAGTTATCCAATTAAATTTAACAGTTCATTAGATGTTCATTAGCTAAGCGAGCTGCTGCGAATTATATTTTTTGCATGCATGTTAATATAAAATACTCCATTCAACGAAGGTTAAAATAAATTTAATAAATAATTCACAAGAACAGTCCGCGTTTCGGTCTACAAACTTTCTGCTTGAACAATGAACATTTAAATGATTTATAATCGTTTAATTAGTACAATAATGAAATTAAGATCAGGAAACTTCAGCCTGAATAAATAAATCAGAAAGCAAAACAAATACAGCAGGCAAACAATTTTCTCTTCATTTGGGTTAGAAAATTTGAAGCGTCCAAATTTCTATAAATAAAACGCGAAACACGAAAACACTTAAGATTAAACTGTAGGAATCATTCATTTCTAGATACGTCCACTTATACATGATTGCTTACAGCGCCGTTAATAAAACTGATAAATAGCACTTATGGCAATTGGTGTAACGCTAATTTATTTTGAGATGAACTTGAGTTGCTTATCTCGCGGAAAAATTTACCCGATTGCATTTAAAATGCTGATAACCTTACATCGAATAAATTTTATTGACAGACATACTGACTGGCCAGAAATAGAAACATGGCAATAGCACGTCAGGTCAATAAAATAAATAATGCAAATAAGTAGATCATCAAATTGCATATCATCTTTATATATGTTTATGCATCATTCAATAAACATAATTTTTAAGTATCATATAAATATTTTTACCGCAATTTTATTATAAATGATACCGTGAAAACCATTCATACCGTTTCTTATAAAGAAAAGTCGCTTATAACGACGAAAAGGCAAGATACTGGTAGGTCGTCGGTAAGAATTAATTGTAAAATAATTCGAATTTAACATGGCCGGTTTTAACGACGAAGTCTTATTTAACTTCTACATTGTACCATGAGTTTTATGTACCTACATATGCATAATGTTTGTTAATTTATTTTTTAAATAATTATGCATGTTTTAGTTTTTTTATGAATACTATAAGTATTTGAAATACTTTTTAAAAAAATATTTAAAAAAATTATCGAGGTACTTAAATCAATTTCAAATACTTATTTTTCAAATACTATACAATACTGGGTTCAACATTCTCAGATGGAAGTCAAATACCCCAAGGTATCTGTGTGGTTATAAGTTTCACTTGCATTTTAGTGGTACAGGTTGTCAACCATTTGGACACAGCGATATTTTCATTTGGATAAATATTGGCGAAGCTGGGATTTGAATATTTATTATTCATAATATATTTCTTGTTGAATATTGAGAATGAATTTTTCTGTTTTATATTTTGTATTGTCTTTAAGGGGTATAATATATTCATCTAGTTTTTTCATATGGAACTTTCTCACCTTTCATTAGTATAATTATAATTCATTAAATATTAAAGCAGAGATTAACTGAGCAGATAAAATTTATTGCACAAGCTTGTGTTACTTGCAGACATCACATTTTCAACTATGAAACACTAACCTAAAAAATGGCCGGCATCAGTTTCCTGTGATACATTTCACAATGCTCTCCGCTCGTCTCAAAGCCTCGGATGCTCATCGCTTCCTGCATTTCGACATTCCTGCTCATTTTATTTCCAACTAAATATTTCCTATTCTACATTTTTGATATATGAGAAATTATTGTGCTTATTAAAATATAGAACTATAAATGGTTAATGAAAAAAGTTTTTATTTAATCTAAAACATGTGTTTATATTTCATATTACAATTATGAAAGTTTAATAAAGAAAATCAAATATTGGCTATTCTTTTCATTACACTCTGATAATAGTTATTTTCGTATCAAAAATTAATTTTATTGGAAAAAGGCGATATACGAGTAGAAGTTAATTTGGATAATTGTGAATAAAATAGTATACATAGTTCGGTGGGAGTTTCATTACAGCCTTGCGCTATATCTGAGCCTCGAGGCTTCGCCTCTCGGTCATATAATAAGCCCTCGGCTGTAATGAAACATTTCCCACCTCACATGTAATATACTATTATTCAATGTTCCTCTATTTTCTTTTCTTATTATTAGGCAAAAGTGTGTTAGAACAATTATACCTACTTTTTTTTATTATAAATAAAAAATTTAATAAGTGCTTTAAAAATAGGAGTAATTTTTCCTAAATTTATCGTACTCCAAATTGGTGGGAACTTGGCAAATTGGGATTTCTGATGTTGCTTCATTATTATTAAGCGATTTTATTATAAGAATACAAAAAATTATTTCAATCAAAATTATTTCAGTTTGATACAGGTTTCGAACAAGTAAGTCTCCCTCAAAGGTATATAACCAGTCGTTAATTTTCTTCCGTTGATACTAAAATATCGCATATCATTTTAAAATAAAAAACAGATTCTATCTCTCTGTTGAAATAAACCACATGTCCATGAATTGATGTAACCTAATTCATTTTCCTTGTACTGTGTTTAGAATTTGCAAAGAAGTGAACGTGACCGAATCCACGTATGTAACTCGAGTAACCCATTCAATTATAATCGTGAGAAAAACTTACTTTCTATGCAATGCAAAAAGCATGTGTACCAGAAATGTCAAAAGCACACATTTCAATTTCGTTTTCATTTTCACGTATAATTTGCATGACGGTTATTATCTAGTAAGCGGATATTAATCATTTTAAATCAATTTAAAGGCACTAGGAAGTGTGGAAATCCTTTCTAAACAACAAGTATAATATACGCAGTTTATTTATCTTACAGGATGGTAATTCCATTGACATGCAAAACGCCAAACAATACGGAAAACTAAAATATAAATAAATATTAATATAGTAAAATATGATCAGATTTTATTTTTAATTTTAAGTGTAGCACGAATTTCGGACATATTAAAAGTAGAACAGTTTTTAGAGACGAATTTTTAATTATAATAGAGTACGAGTATAATGTATATAGGTAATGCATTACATCACAAATAATTAAGTATGTAAAGGCAAGTCGTAAGGCCACTTTTTTTTTATTAAAATGAGTTATTAGACATCTTCTATAAAATAGAATTAGGTGCCTATCGACCAAATAACCTGTAGTAACTCCAAAAATTATATTGCTGTAAAAACCCTAAATAGATACTGTAAACCTTGAATTGAGGTATTTTAATAAAACGGGGATTTCTTTATATTGGAGTATGACTTTATAGTTTTTTAATTTCTAAAATAATTTGTTTTACATGTGAAAACTATTCAAAACAGCTTTTCATTTATAAAAGGACTTGCTACCATTTCTTTATTATGTGATCTTCATCCTTAAACTTGATTTGGAGTTCATTTTAGTTATGAAGTTTTATTTGTCTCCCATAAATTCCATATTTTATGACTTACATTTGCATATTAAGCCGACGATATATGCTTTAGATATCGTTATATTTAACATTGTACATTACACAACCATTTTAAGAAAAATATTATATTTTACAGAAACTAAAATTAAAATTCAGAATACTTATTTCTTTTTAAATTTTGGAAGTATAAATCAAACGTATGTGATGTGAAAGGGTGCGTTTTTATCGACGTGATCCCCACTTGAACGCCTATGGATTAACGTGCGACACTGGAGGTTACCGGCCGTTGCCAGGAGACTTGAGATGTCGTGGTGACCTACTTGGGGACACAACCCCTCATGGGTGTGAACCACCCACTTCCTGCTGTCTTCATAAAAAATATTCACCGATAAAATACCACCATATTTATTGTCATAAAAAATAAATAAATGTTATTAAAATAAATAACGAATACATTTAGATCCTTGCTGAGTCAAAAAAAATGGTTCTTTGGAACGATTCGGTGAAAAAACCTCTATTTCAGTTTTTCGCTCGAGAACTTTTTAGTTTACAAATTTTCATTTTCTGGACTTAAATAAATAACGATTCGCTGCTTCGAAATTTTCAAACATAATTTTATTATCTCTTACGGTTCTCGAGATATTTACGTTTTGGAATCAGCGCATCGATATTTACTTTAGACTAAAAGATAAAAAAAATTGGAGGAAAAAAGTTCCAGGAAAACTGAAATTCTGCTTTATTTTCTTTTTCTCATTTTTTATCGAGTTGTTCCAAAGAACAATACGCGGAGAAAACATTTCTTTATGTAACTTTCTCCAAAGAATCGAATGGTATAATCTTTGAGATAGTATTTCTCTCTCTACCGATTTTCCAAATGTGTTAAAAAAATACATATTTCGAGAATAAAAATTTTAGGAACGACAAGATATAATTAAATTCTTTTTTTAACTTCAAAACAGCGCACCGACTCCAATTTTTGGTCCCAAAAATAGGTACTTTTTGATTAATTTAGCAGTTCGACTGTGATTAATTTTTAAATGGAAATACAAATTTTTAATTTTTTGTTGCCCAACTAGAAAGGTGAAAGATTTTGTTAAATTTTATATTCTTTAATATTATGATACTGATATGCATGTATAATAATAAAAAAATATTGTGTATTCAAGAATGAGTTTGAAAACAGATTTTATGTCGAAAGGAATGAGATACACAGAAATCTGAATAAAATTCAGGATATAAAAACCATAAGCTTAGTCCTACGTTCCAGAGACGCACTCATACTCGTACTTAAACAAATTTCGCGTCTCGATTTAACAAACACAAACCTCGTTCCTTTGTGAACTTCTTTTTGGAATATCGTGCTCCGATGTCTCATTGTGATGAAAATAAGCCGTTTGGTATTCTCCCCACGCCTACACATGTCGGCAAGACTGGGAGAATCTATAAGGATGCGTGTTTGAGTTTGTGGTAAGTACGGGACTGCAGCATCCCTGACCCGAAACCTAAGCAGCCGCGTAGTTAAAATGCGGAACCGACTACGTGGGGTGCCAGGACTCCGGGAAATTGGAGCGCCGTCCAGGGACGCACTGCAAATTTTCTCAATCCATTACAGTTTTTCTAAAAGTTAGATAGTTTCAATAAAAACTTAACTATCAACCGTATTAATATTTCTTTCAATTTAAGAAGAATGAAAAATATAAAAAAATTAAACCCTTCCATAAAATCCATGTTTGATGACGTATGAATACGTAGTGGACTGTTAATCAAATAAAATACCGCTGTGTCCGAGTGGTTTCGAACCAGCTACAAAGCTATTGGATTACAATCTATTTTTCGCGTCTCCCTCCAATATGACTACAGTATTATAGAAACTTAAATATTTTAGCGTTATATTCTGTCAAAATTTTTAATTTTATTTTATTGAAAATATAAAACGTTAATTAAAACTACTATTTTTGATTTATTATTCATATTATACTCTCATTGTTGGATGACGATTACGTTATCTGTTGAAAAATATCAATTCACATTCGTTTTATTTTTTTTGGTTAGAATAATAGTTACTATTTTTTTTTCTCAATAAAATAAGTGCCTTGTTAATATATCCATGTGTATCAAAAATGTTACCAACGTACAAACCTGTAGTTTATAAAATTTTAAGTACTAATAGTAGTAATATAAATCGAGTCATCGACGCAAAATATCTTGTGCTTCACACGCCGAGAAATTCTTTTGCAAGATCTCACTTTCGCAAAAGTTCAGTTTGTGGTCTAGTGATACAAATAACTATTAAACAAAGGCAAGTAAAAGTGCGAAACAAATACTTTAGGTAATCGTAGCCCTACTGAGATCTAAATCATTAAAATCCAGCCAAAATTCTTATAGTGATCAACAAAATCTTTAATTGTATAATAAACTTGTAACAAGAATGAAGATTGTATAATTAAAATGGATAATATCACATTGGAATAAAATGTCAAATCAAGCATAAACATTAATCTTAAAATTTCGATTAGTATTTTTTTTGTTGAAGTGTTTCGTAAAATTAAAGCCTGGGCATTAATAATATTTCCCCAATTCGCAATTACACTAAAGGGGAAAAACACACATTTTGAGAAAATTAAAGGAAAATTTTAAGTAACACATCAATGTTTATACTTTGCAATTATCGTTGTCAATTCTTGTAAATATTTAACAAATTTAATACATAGTTAGCCCAATTGTAACATTACACTTTTTTTTACAATTACAATTTTTTTAAATCCGGTTATTTATTTATTTATTTAGAAATTTGGCTTTGGTTTTCATGGAATTGCAAAAACCTTTATAAATACTATCCATTCCAATACTATATTTGGATTTTTACTCTGGTTTCAGTTCCTGTTAACAAAAATTATTTGACAATTTGCCTTAAAGTTGAGTTTTATGATTTATATACCAGGAATCGAATCCACTGCTGCGACAGTATACCATTTAAATGCAAGTAAAGCTCAGGTATTAAAAACCCTGACCTATTAGGAATGTTGTGCTACAGATACTAATATATATTCCAGATAACTGTTTGTATCTACAAGGTGAAACGCAATATTCATTACCAATTTTTTGTATTTAAATGTATATGGCTTTAAATGAAATTCTACCACGATTGAGCGTTGAAAGGACTAACCGTTTTACAAATGACTGTGGTGGAAATGACATGAACCAGAAGCACAGAAGCTAGTAGCAAATGTCAAGAGCTGTGAATAATTGAGCTCAGTCCGTGACCACGAAAGATGTGTCTATGTCGGAGTCGCAGTCGCGAATTGGCTACTTGTGGGACGCCTTGACCTTCTCATGTCAAGGTCGCGCTGTCGTAAAAATACTTGACAACGCAACAGGTACGGCGAAAGTTCAAAGCACGACGTGTGCGTCTGCTTGTGAATACGCGTCAGGGGAGCCTTACGAATCATTGCATTTGTAAAACATTCAAAAGGAACGCCGGCGTCATCATCACAGAAACAGAATGGGAGAAGATATGTTGATACTTCAGTGTTCACTTGGTTAGCGCATTCCGACTTGACTGAGAGTGAGATCTGAGGTTCGGTTCTGAACATTGGCAACTATTATCCTAATAAATATAGTACAGTGTCTGAGTGGTTTGGAACCCACTATAAGTTCTCTTGCAGAGACTTTAGGCTGACAACCATCTTTATCAAAATGCAAGTAAAATTATAATGGAACTGATGAAGTTCACTTCTCAATTTCACCCTCCAGGGTTGTAGCACCACAATTTCTGCAGTCTTGAAAACTCATTTTTTCATTCTATACTGAGAAATTCTTTGCCATTTATTTACCCCACAAATATTGTTCTTGTGGAACTCTCTTCACACTAATTAGAGTGCCCTAGAGATGATAAAAATCTTGTGCGGTATAAATATACCAGGGCTGAAGTAAGATTCCATAACTTTAGTTGCTATCTTTTGAACTTATATCAAATATAAACAGGGACGGAATTTCAGCAATTTTATCGGAGGGATAACAATGGAATTTTTATATCAATTTAAATATAAACAGGTGTGATACGAAACGCGGAACATAGGACTTTAACATTGAATTTCATAAAATTGTGTATATTCTCTCTCTTGATAAATTTAAATAGAAAACTAAGTATAAGAATACAAAGTTGTTCAAAATTCATTTTTACGTTAGATAAGGTTATAATTCATTTAACAGCACATCTGCAGTATGAGGTTTATAAAATATAACATTTTCGTTAAAAATCAAACAGCCATGGATAAAAAAAATATCTATGAGACAGTTTCATGAAAGATAACTTATTACAATTCTTATTGAGGTGTAAAATATGAAAACCTGAAATGCTTTTCTCAGTAAATTACACTTTACCAGATGTTATAAAAATGTTTATTTATAGTTTTTTATCTCTAAACTAATTAAATGTGAAATATGTTTCAAAAGTAGGGAATTACATATTTCAATATTTGTATAACTTTATCGAAAAGTAATAATTTATAATTTACAAATTTTCCTTATTTGCTCAAACAGATTCCATAAATTTTTCTATGTATTTAGTGTTACTGATATTAAAAACATGTGCAGGAAAACATGAAAGCAAATTTTATTTGCATAAAAATCTAAATCTTGAAAAATATGGAAAACATTTTTAAAAGCAGTTAATCTCCACGTTGCGATTTCCATTACATAATCTGATTTTCCGTAGGAAGATTAAGTTACATATAAATTAGATTAAACATTTTCGTTTGCTTAGATACTCATAATAGAAGGAAAATACTGCTTTCTTATTCAAGAAATATTATTTAAAATTCTATTCTATAAATAACATGACATTTGACTTATGGTAATTTTGTTAAACTATTACGTACTTCCACCTTTAAAATACCAAATTATTTGTCCTATATTCTCTTTTACTATTAACATTTCAACAACTGTCACGGAATTTTTATCAATTATTTATTTTAATATCAGTTGCAATACACTGATAAATAAAAAGGAAGGACGAAGAATAAATTGTTGACATAAAGTATATATGAGTGAACGTATAGTTTACAATATGAATAAGTAAAGCAAATTGGTTGCTCCAATTTATTAATGAATAAGCAATTCTTTGCCTCGTGATGATCTTTGTCTGCTGATGTAAATAATTCCTGAACTATGGAATTGCAAATAAATTCAAGTTGTGTACATGAATTTCCATTCATAATTCATAGTTTTATTTTGTCAATTCATCAATTGATATACAAAAACAAATCAAATAATAAAATTTCCAATATTTTTTGTCTAAATATCTATAGACTATTTTAGAATGAGAGAGAGAGAGTAATCAGTTTGTCAAACGTACTCCAGTGGCGTATTAATAAATGTTTTCTCATCGATAGTCGAATCGATGGAAATGTACTATTCTTGTCCTTAAATATTCACAACTTATAATATGTAATACGAATACATCGAAACAAATACAAATTTTCATCTTCTTTTAAAAATCCTATCGATGTCTATGTAAGATCCAAAAAGTATTATCGGAAAGTTTATAGCGGCGTATATATTGTTCGGGAAGTAAGTTTAATTGCAAGTATAAAGCATGTGGAATTCTATGAACATCTTTGTAAAATTATAGTTATTTTTCTGGTGGATTTATTTGCGCATAGTTAACAAAAATTCAATACTACTCCTGCAATTTTTTATTTATTATGCTCTCTCATTCTGAAATGGAGTATACTACTAAAATAAGGCAGTCGAATAAAGCTAACTGAGCCTCGCAACACCTGTGTGAAACCTAAGGAATAACCCTTATCCAACGTTTTGTGAAATATTTTTCTGGAATGATTTTTGCGCCCGCTTCGTGGATTTTAAACAGCGACGCTGAGAATATAGAGCAGACATTTAGGAATATATCCTGTTTTTCGTATTGGGTTACGTAGCGTATCGATTCTTAAGTCTACAATGCTGAAGGAACAAATCTTATGCTTTATATCTTCGCCGGAATAAATGGATTCTCAGTTTGTTTCAATTTGCAGCGAGCAGAGAAAAATCGCTATTTTAACTTGCTTCTTATTCGCTGGAGTGTTGTATAAAAATATGTTATCTCCATTTCAATCCTCAAGACGTACTAGTAATGCGACGGATGAGACGAATAAAAAAATAATGAGTTTCTTAATGACATTTTAAATGGGCAAAATATAAAATATTTTTCGGGTAAATGGTAAAGAATCTAATAAATCATGGAAAGTGGATTAATTATCGAAATCAAGTGGGACCATTACCGAATATGATTAACTCAATTAATCTCAGTAGCTTATATATTCACATATAATACTACAAGTAGTCATACTTCTTCACCGAGGATCTTGTAGGTTTATAAAATACAGTATTGGGATACAGTAGATTTATTTAAAAAAAATTATTAACCTCAACCGGTTTCGGCCCCACTTGGGTCATCTTTAAGATCTGAGTAATCAATTGAACAAAATGTATAGAATGTCATAATATAAAAATAAAAATGTGTAGCACATTAAGAATAGAAAATTTTAAAATATTTTAATGAATATTGAAACCACACGCACGCATGAAAAGATCTGTCAGTTCTATTCTATTCTACTTAACTATGACTTCGAATGGTATTCAAATATTCAAGGGAATTGAATCAGATTTTGATGGACATTGACATTTTTCTTTTTAAAAGTATTTTGTATGCATTTCTTTTGGTTAAATAGATGAAATATATATGGGAAATGCGTTCAAGGAGGAATGTCAAATACAGAGTAATCTGTACAACATAAAATTTAGGAATATAAGTAATATTGTCCTGTGCAATATAGTGATTTAATTTTTAGTCAGACAGTTTTTATTTACCAAAAATTGTTTTTTCCATGGTAAATACTTATTCCTATGACTACAAATAGTCAAAATGTATTGTATATATCTTAATAGCATCCACTAAAATCTATTACAATACTTTTTGTGTTGTACAAAATGTAGAATCATTACGATTTTTTATATAACTTCATGTCGTTTTCTATTATTTTCTTGTACTATAAATATAAACTGAACAAGTAAATGCAAAATGTATTTTTACTTTGTATAAATCTTAAAGGTCAGAAGCTATCAAAATTGGATTCACAAGTTCTCCATTAATAATCGTTGGAAAAAGAGCAATGCGGTTTGATGAATGTGCACATTTATTTTATTTCCCTTTTGTCGAATATTCTCAACGTGACTTTTGCGTCAGGAGTTACGTGCGCTGCATAAGATCACTTGAACTCTGATACAGCAGCGTGTGAAACGTATAATTTTTTGCACTCGCCAGTCATTAGTTTTGGCGGAGTGCCATTTTTTCTACATTCTTCCGCGTCCCGACTGCTTTTTTTAGACGACTAAACACCAAACGGTACATGCTACTCGCCAGTGCAATTACTGTCAAATTCTTTAAGTTTTTCTGCTGCTCCCGTTTATTAAATTTAACTCTCGAGCCATCATAATAGCATGACACACGTGAAACATACATGGTATTTGCTACATAAAAATACGATTGTTATTGTTCTTGGGAAATACCTATAATATATAATGTCTACTATAAAAATTAAACAATATTCTCCACGACTACAATAATGTATATTACATTTTATTTTGACATACATAATTTTTATGATGCATTCATAAACACATACAAATTCATGTTCTAAAAGTATGAAATTGGTAAAACATTGTACTTTTATTTATTACACTGTGTGCCTTTGAAAAATGTCCCAGTTGTGTGATTTAAAAACTAACAGGTACTTCAGTACAAGCTCAAAACATACATACATAACTAACTAACTAAAAAACAACCGCAAGTGAATTTTGAACCACTCGGACACACAGTGCCATATTACCACCTTGACCAACAAAGCTCTGGTTTAGGGCGCCAAATTTTAGAGGGCGACAGTTTTTTACAATTATTTTTTGTGTGTTCCTTTTAAATTTACGATACTTAAAAACCACGAAAATTAAATAAAGATGAGTTAAAAAAAGAGATAAATATAGTGAAATACATAGTTCAGTAAAAAAATGCTTGTTATAATCTAAAATAATTACCTGACATTCTATTTTTGCAAATTCATTAGTTTCTTTACAATAACTAACTAAATAAGTAGAAATTGTATTATCGGGGAGAGAGAAATTACAATTAATATGTACTAAGTCATTGTAGACCCATTAAATACCAAATTCGAAAGGAGATGTTGAGCTTATACTGACTTATACAAGAAATTCGGTCTTCTAAGTAAACTTTGCAGTCTTAAGAAATTTCAGATAACTCAAAAAAGCTATGCGAGTTTTATCAAATTAAATGTAGAATATCAACATTTCAGGGCTCATTTGCAAAAAAGTTGTTTTTCAAGGGCGACGGGTGATACTGGGGGCGCAATTTTGGTACTGGCTTTAGAGCGCTAAATTTGGTAATCAGACTCTGCGGATTCAGCGGTCTTTTTATTTGGTTAATAGGCGACGACACGTTCAGATAATCCATTTAGGACCGTACCATAGATCACGATAGATTTTTTCAAAGTGATCTGTCATGTTTACTAAAAAATAAACGTTTTTTCATTTTTTTTTAATTTCAATGTGCTGTTATAGTACATTATATGTAATGAATACATAAATACAAATTCTGATATTAGTCTCTCTTTCTGGAAAGGAGTTTAGCTGAAATTTAAAAATAATAAAACGTTGTATTTGCGTTGGATTTGGTGAGTAATTCGTGTAGTGGGTGGAAATGAAGGTCGCAAACGAATCGAAAACCCGTAGCCGGTGATTTTTGAATCAATTCCTGGCGCTGAATAATTCATAAGACATCAAGCGTTATCTAAGCCCCATGCAGGTGCAGGTGCTGCTATAAAGCATTAAAAATGGAAATGAATTCGTATATTTTGCGCACCTTTTGCAGTGGATGTTTGACGGTGTGAGATTTTCTCACTGACACACTGACCCATTTCGGGATCATAAAATTCTTACTTTGTTACTGCTACACCTTTGTTTTCTTTGCAATGAAAACCAGAGAAAAGCTTGCTGCTTGTTAAACTTTCATACAAGATGTTCCTACTTCGGCTCTGTTGGTTCGCTTACCGCTTAGCGATATACTTTTCGCGTTACATAAACTCGGAAATGTAAATATTGGTTCGGACGTTTTGTTTGATAAACATTCCGTGGACTCCTCATTTATCTGTTTGTTTTATTATCTTCAACCAACACTTATTTTCCACAAAACGTTTATTTAATTCACTGCTATTTCATTTATTTAATTCGTCATTTATTAAACAATTTTTTGTGGTCACAACAAAACCAACTACCAATACCGAATTTGCACGATATACAACAAAAAATCCATTAAATTTATTTATTTTAAATAAAGATAGTTAAACATTGAACATTAAAATTCCAAAATGTCAAAATCAGATTTGATTATAATTTTTATTTATAAATTTGTATCTTAAAATTGATGTACAGTGTAAACTTGACGAAGCACTAACCAATCAGAGATGTCAGTTTTGAAGGTTAATATTTAAATCACTCTTTTTAATAAATAAACAAAGTATAATATCCATATACAGATTAGTTTTGCTAGTTCATTAGCTGGCAAGAGTCTCGCTACTCTGATAATCAATACTTGTCAGTATTAACAGTACCCATACACTTGTATGTTATTCTGTACTCCATAAGTATTTCTAGTATATCTTTGCCAACCGTTGGTAGTGTAATACATAGTGTCTTCACTTTACACGCTGAAAGTTATGAGTTCTAAGTTCTAATCCCAAGTAAGTATGGATGTAATATGTCATGTCATTTCATTTCCATGTAATGAAACATTTACGAAAATATATAAAAAAATGTAAGGAAGTAAATGATTCACTACTCCAATTCATGTCACCACTTAGATATATAAATAATAATAATATTCTTCAATATATTCAATATACTATAAATCTGTACGTTTGGACACTTAATTTTGCATCCAGAATCGACACGTGTTAGTTTTTGGTAATAAAGATTAAAATGTATCGCCTGTCATACTGGATTCGTGAGAAAGTGACAATAACAGATCAGTTTTTACAAAATATTGTACAGAGGACAAGGTATAATTTCCGCTCAGTTCTAGAAAACCTATCATCGCTTCAGTTCAATTTTAATTTTGACTTTTCCATGTGGGGTCAAAACCGGTTGGAGCAAAATAAGACCTTCGAAACAGTGACTGAATTTCATTTATGATTGCTCTATCCAACTCAACGACCAGTCAAGAAAATCCTCTATCATCTACCGTTGTCTTATGTATCATAATCATTTTGTATTATGAAGGTAATCATCGCTTCAACCATTTCATGTTATAACATATTTGTGATAAATGACTGGTAAAATCCGGCTTGAAAGACGTTGAAGAAGGCGGTGGCTGTCGCGTCCCACATTTTCTCATTTCGATTTCATCGCTGACGTCAGAGGACGGTACCGTATTTTTCAATTAGAGCTGTAGTTTGCTGCATGAATGGGTTCTGTAGGTGTGCAGCGTTGTAGACTCCGTTGGGTAATGTTTCTTTACTATGACCTGTTCTACTTGAAGCTCTAATTTGACGTGGGCAGACTGACCTAGCCAAGACTCTGCGCTATATATAGCCCGTTACGGTTTGTTGCCAAGTAGAAAAAAACTGCTTTATATATCCGATTCAGTAGCGTGGCCTTCGGCGGCACATGGCGGGATTAATCACCGAATACACACACACACACACACTCAAATCTTACTTTTTTAAATATTTTACCGTAACTATTTTGCACGTTTTGGCAAAATCTATTACCCATTTTTACCAAAAGTTAATCAACTCAATGTCAAAAGTTTAAATATTTAAAAAAAAAGTCAAAACGTATTGCAAATACTTTAATACGTGGATATTTTTTAAAATCTCAAAATTGATGATTATAATACTTCTCTTAATATTAAAGATCGCATTCTATGTAACTGCATGTGTCGTTTTTATTAACCATATACGTAAGCTCTTTTCATATGTTCACATTTCATCAAAAGATAATAGAAAATATCAAAAAATACATAGTTAGCATATAATTTTTTTGCATAAAAATTAATTTGATGTATACAAGACTATATTTTAATATTGTTTCAAAAACAAAAATTTATTTTAAATAAATTTGTTTGTTCTTCTCAAAATTGTATATTTTTGTTTTATTCTTGCTTATAAATAATATTCTGTGGTCACAAAAATAAAATTCCATGAAAATCTACTCTAAAATAATTAGTTACTTGATGCTTAAATATTTTTTTTATATGGATATGTTTTTGTTAATAATAGTATTATTTGCAAACTACATTTGTTTTATTTTTGTTATTAATATTTTATAATATTATAATTACCTATGAATGCATATTTTTTGCACAAAACTAGCATATTTTTACATTTTCATATAATCCGCGCTTTAATATATGATGGTCGGTAAAAATTAAAAAATGAAATTCGCAATGCATATAAAAATAATACTTATTTTAAATTCAGCATTCAACAAGGTCGCTAAAATGTATTGGGGTATTTTCTAGAAGGAAATTTTATCTAAGCGGAGCAAATGTATCGAAAAAAGCGTTGAAGAGTGTCACAGATACTACTGCAACGATAATAAAATTAATGGGTTTTGCTAGTAATCCATTACACAATATGAGTTTTGGGAAGTAGAAGATATTTTTCACAATTATCCAAATGGATGTTTTGTTGTTTGAAATTCTTTATTCGTCATTAACAAATGAAGTATTCATTTAGATAAACAGTATCCACAAACAAAAACTTATCGCATTTCAAACCGGGACATTGTCATAAAAAATTAATAACGTATTAACTAAATTATGTAGTAATCTGCGAACAAAACACTATCGTCAGTAATGGAAACGAACTGTTATCAAAAGCAAAAAGTTCCAAGGTGATCAACAAATTACATTTCAATAATAAATTCTACAGTTACTTTCGGTAAGTTATCACAGAACGAATAACATAGCAAATAGCGATAGTTGAGAATGGAGGAAAGCAGCGTAGCAACAAATGGAAATAAGAAAGTGACGCAGACGATAAGGTGAACGAACGTATTCACCACATTTAATAAATGCAGTAGAGTGTGCACTGGAATTGGGCACACGAGCTACCAATCGTGAAAATATTCCAAATAACTGTTGCCTTTGCTTATTACAATCATATTTCACCGCTCATTATTTTTCAAACTTTGTTCATTTCAGAATTTAAATTAAACTTTGAAGCAACTTCGTCTTTTTAATTTTATTATTAATCACCAGCTTCCTATAAAAATATTCTTCCCACGACATGATCTCAAGTAGCTAAGCTTCTACTTTCCTGACATTTTACTTGCATTTTTCAGATTGTTCGTACCCAGAGGTATTGACAATTTATTTTTAAATTAAGAATAAACTCAATCTAATCTAACGACTATCTTTTACAAAAATGTTTAAATAAAAAGCAATTTTAAACAATTCTACATACAGGAAGAAACAAAACAGAGAATAGACACACGAAATACCTACGTAGTATTCTTTGGGGTTTTTATTAGAATTCTTTACAAATTACATAGATTAAGCAAGGTCTTAAGTATCGTAAGGTATTTTTTTGTGTCAATTACTTGCATTTGATTGGTGTAGGTTGTCAGCCTACAAAAATTCTGATAAAAACACCAAAGATTACTACGTAGGTATTTCAGCAAGGAACGTACAGCTTATAGTGGGTTCTGAACTATTCGGATTCAGCCGTATTTTATTTAGATAAAGATTGGCAAAACTTTAAATAATGTCAAAACTGTGAAACATAAAAAGAAAGATAAAACTCGATTTATTTCATGAATTCTCTGTTGATATGCGTTCCTATTTTATGAAATACGTTTCACGCATCCATTTTCATGTTCGATATGTCTTGTTCCACATTTCTTTGATGTGTAGCCCACCTATTGAATGGAGATATTATTTCGGTAAAGGATATGTGATTTGTTCGCAGCGTGCAGAGTTGGAAAGTAGCAGAAATAAAATCACTTTTCACATCCAATTGCTGTGAAGAGATGCAAGTTACGTAAGCCTGTGTCACGAATGGGAATATCTCAGAAGTAGGAAGCCGAAGAGAAAAAGACAAATACTGCAGCTCTTACTTTCAATTTATACACTACGTACTCCATTACATTTCACATAACGCGACGACTTGTGGTTTATACTTAAATAAATTAGGGAATTTATATTCCAACCACAGCGAACCAGTAACGTAGAAAGTATTGATAATTTCACATTGTTATCAAATTACAACTGCCATGCACGAATCTTACATATTTTATGAATTTAGTTGTTTTAACTTAAATGGAAAAAAAAACAAAGAATTTGTTAATTAAAAAAATATTTTTGTAAACTTCAAATGAATGTGTTGGATAAAGAGTTGTGTTCAAGATTAATTATGAACTTTTAAGTCTAGATTAAAGATTCTAATAATAACGCATTTTATACGTATAAATTAAAGTAATAACTTCAAGTTGGAATAATTTATGACACCTGAACACTCCATAAAAGGTTGTAAACCCTGCATACAACTACATATTCATTCGTTAATATTCAACTTTTAATAGTAGAAAAAACCAAACATACCAAAATAATAACAGATCCTGTTGTTCAAAAGTTTTAATGAAAAAGAGCGTCGTCCTATGAAAGAAAGAATTTCAACTTATAAGTATTAAGATACTATTAATAATATTGTAAAAATTTAAATATAGAACAGCAAGAAAGAAACCTTTTACAAATGAGAAATATAGGTAAAAGCGCTTATTTTTCTAAAGTTCCTTTAAATATGCATAATGAGATTTTATGCAAAATATATATGACGAAAACTCAATAAGGAATTAAATGAAAATATTTAACCTTGTGAGCAAATATTTTTTACACACTGTATAAAATAATTTATTTCTTTGATACAATCTAACATTAACCAAAATATTTTGACTTTTAATTAATGGAAACTTTGCATACATATTTATATTATTAATATTTTCATTATTTACTAAAAAGAAATCTTGCTATACTATAGCAAATTGCCAATAGCCAAGTTTGCCAATTTCAAGGATACCATTCCACTAAAGGTTGGTTACACCACTGTTTTTGTATATTTAAATTTTAAGTCTAAATGGACAATACCACAACGAAATAAAATGTCTAAAGAAATATTTAACAATTCTGTCAAAAAGTCTTGATTTGTTGGTGCTACTCGGCATGAATACGCTTTTATATTTTACAGTTATTTTGTATTATTATATTTTAAAGTTGAAGTAAGTTTCGTGTACTTTCATTGATTGCAAGAAACGTTTTGACTCCACTACGAGCTGAGATTGTTTGCAGAGGTGAAATTGCGAGTATAGTGCGTCGTAGAGAACAAAATTAAACGAAAAAGAAATCGATGAGAAGTGAGAAAGACGCAGGAACAAAGCACAAAGTTATCGCAAATGCGGAATCGTAGTAGCGTGACTTGTTTTCGTTGAATACACAAAAATTGTGATAAGACGCGAAACGTGTATATCTTCCTTAGAAACAGCCACTCCAAGCCGCTTTATCAAGTGTAATTGCTGGCTTTATTTATAATAATAACTGCAACAACAAATACAACGATAAGCGATGGGTTATCTTTTTTTACGCGAGTTACTCCCACTATGTATAGTATCCTGACCCATAAACTCGCTTGGTTATCTTTATTTACGGGCATTTGTACGAAGTTGCATAGCGACAACTGACTTCCCATCATCAATGGGGTTCCCGTAATTTTAATTTTATATATATATATATATATATATATATTAATTTTTAAATAAAAATACTACACATACATTGTTTATTTTTCAAAAATCTCAGAATTGTCCTTTAGTGAAATTAATTTTTCTTTTCTTTGAAAATCAAAAGCTTTGCCATTATTTTGATTCGATTATATAAATACTATAGTTCTAATCAAGTAAAAGTAATAAAAAACTTATTGAATTTAAATGCAAAGATAAGAAACACTTTTTTAATGTTAGTAAACAATAAAGTAATAATCATTTTTGTACCAAATTTTGATCAACGCGTTATCAATGATAACAGACGATTAAACAAAAAGTTTCATTTAAATAAATTCAATAGAATTTGCTCAACACATGTAAATAAAATCAGGAAAGACAAAACACTAGACAGAATTTAAATATATATCAAACGTTTAAATAACGTATTGTAAAATACAAAAAAAAATATAAAATTTTGTAAATAAGTTTAAGCTATCCTGAAAAGACTTTCACAAAAGTAAAAAAAAAAAATAGTAAAAAGTACATAAAGTATTTTTATTATGCTGTACAATTTGACATATTTGTAGTTTAGCTTTATTTTTGAACATCTTGTTTAACTTTATTTATTTATTTTATAATATGTAATATGTAATTAAATTAATTTTGTTACTCATATTAAATTGTTATAATTTTTCATCACATATCTGTATTTAAATCTACTTTTAGGTCTTGTTCGACAATTTTTGTTTGTTTTGAAAAACAGTAACCAGACCAGGTGTTCGCATTTAAGCACCATATACCCTGCAATACCTAAGGGTGTATCTTTACGGAATGAATTCAATGTTCAAGTGTAGATATGAAGAGTAATTGTTGTGGTCCTTATTTGATATAGTTTACAAAAAATAAAATTTAGGACAAATCCTTATAAAATATAATTGTATTAATTTCAAATCCACTTTTTGTAATAATACTTCACGAACCGCCTGCAAAATCCACTATTGTCTGTTTCTCGTTTGACAACTTTTTCCGTAATGTTCACTACCAGGTGTGAGTATTTGTGCACCCTGCTTTACTTAAGGGTGTATCCTTAGTTCAATTATAGATGTGAAGAGTAATTGTTGTGTTCCTTACTTGGTATTGTTTACAAAAAATTAAATTTAGGACAAATCTTTATATAATTTAATTGTATTAATTTCGAATCCACCTTTTGTAATAATACTTCAAGAACCGCCTGCAAAATCCACTATTGTCTGTTTCTCGTTTGACAACTTTTTCCGTAATGTTCACTACCCAGGTGTGAGTATTTGTGCACCCTGCATTTCCTAATGGTGTATCCTTAGTTCTAGTATAGATGTGAAGAGTAATTGTTGTGGTTTTTATTAGTATTGTTTCCAAAAAAAAAATAAAATTTGAGACAAAACTGTATAAAATTTAATTGTATTAATTTCGAATCTACCTTTTGTAATACTATTTCAAGAACCGCCTGCAAAATCCACTATTGTCTGATTCTCGTTTGACAACTTTTCCCGTGATCCTCACTACCCAGGTGTGCGTATTTGTGCACCCTGCATTACCTAAGGGTGTATTCTTTGTAGGCTATTCATCCGCGCCCCAGTTGCAGTGCCAGGTAGTGCGTCACGTGGACCTGGTGCACGTGCTCGAATCGTAATTAGATAAGAGGCAAGACTGGACGTCATTGCTACGTCGCGAGGCATTCCGACGCCAGAAATAACGCGTCAGACTTTGGCAACCGCGAACCTCTCTGATGCACTATCACGTTACAGATTCGCACGGGGAAACAAGTTGTACTTGTGATACATTCAGGGTTGGCCTGATTTAAATCGGTTGATTTAAATCGCGAATATTATCAAAGATAAAAAATATACTAATTATAATAAAAATGTAATTATTTGATACGATACTATTAATAATAACCAAAATATATTCTGTATATAATAATATCTTAAAAGTAAATGGTATTTTATTATTTTAATTCTCATATAACAGAAGTATTTTATATGTAACTAAAAGTAAAAAATTTTGTTACTTTTCCTGGTTTTATTCAGATGAATCGTTTCGGTTTTATTACAGATTTCGTTTTCGTTTATAAAATAAAATATTTTTATTGCTTTTTAAAACAATTGAAATATGCTGTAATACTCAGATATCATTAAAAATTAAAAAAAATATGATTTTTGCCAACCCTGGATACAATATTACATATATCATAACCCTTACATTAACTTAATTTACATAAAAATTTTATAATAACATATGTATTAATATATTTTTGACTTAACAATACCAACAATATTTTAAAATACTACAATCTTCATGTCAAGTTCATTTATCAATTTAATATCTCCGAGAGATTAACCAAATTAAATCTTGAGGACCAATCTTTCGTCAAAAAATTTATTCATTCGTAAATGAGAAAAGATAGTTAAAAGTAAAAGAAAAAAGCATGAAATAAAATAAACTAAAATTATTAATCGATTAACATTAAATTAAACTACGTTTATAGGTTAATGTATTATGTATTAAACTATATTCATTCCTAAGTGAGAAAAAATATATAAAAAGAAAAGAGCAAGAAATATACGAAAAAATATTAATTAGTTAATGTATTAACCATATATATTTGTAAGAGAGAAAATAGCTAAAAAGAGAAAAAGCTTGAAATATACCACAAAATTATTAATTGGTTAATGTATTAAGTATATTCATTTATCAATGAGAAAACGTAGTTAAAAAAAAACTGTACAAAGAGAAAGGCATAAAGAATATTTTTACATAGTGACATATTTCTTTTTAAATATTAAAGTGATTCTATTTTAATTGCAAGTATTAGTACAGTGAAAAATATTTATAAAAAACTTCGTTTTTTGGGCTGATAATCTACATGATCTTATGGAACTATTCGTAATTTCATGAGTAATTCTTCTATTTGTGTTTTTATTATAATATGAATTTAAGAAGATTTTAGGTATCATATGTTATATAGAAAAACATCAAATCAAATCAAGGATAAAATAATTTCTTTGGAAGTAGCAGAGAAGAATCAGAAGAGAACAGAAGGTAGTAGTAAAAAAATAATTTGACAGGTAGTTTTTATGTCTCGTAGTTTTAATGTTTTATATTGTTCCATTAAATAAATTATTAAATGAAAAAAGTAAGCAATATAAAAAAATATTAATTAATAAAAAATATTATATGGTTATTGTATCATACAATATTTAATTATAGAAAATTACATCCATATTGAGAAATATTAAAAAATATATATATAATGTAATAAATTATTATTAATAAATTAATAATTACTAGAAACAGTTTATGAAATTATTAATAATTAATAAAAAATAAAAGAAAAATGATGATTATAGGTAATAGTTTTTATTTTAAATTGTTAATATGTTAAAGATCAAATATATGATAGCTAAGAAAATGCTGGACATATGAACCAATTAATTAATTGTTAAGCAATAAAATATTAATTACAATTAAATGATAAAAACTATAGTCCTATAAAAGAGTAGTGCCAATATATTCGTACAAGAAAGATGATGATGCAAGAATAATGAATTGAATAAAATGCCATATGGCAAATACGATTGTTACTGAAACTGTAAAATGAAACGATAAGATTTGATATCGTGCCTAAAATAGAAACATAGTAAATGTATAACACTTTTATTAATAAAGAAATGAATATTGATTTAAAAATACGATTTGAAGACTGCTAGCCAAGTATATTAAAACTTGTTGGATAGTTTTGTGTTAGGTTAGGTCAGGCGAGATTAGTCCAAACAGCTCGTAAAAACGATGGGTGCTGAATTAACTTGTTTCAGTATTTTAAATTTAAAATTTAAAAGTGTCTATATGTGCATCACATATGATATTTAATGGTAGTAAAATTGCTAGTAAGAAGAAGAATAGAAGTCACGTACGACGTGTATGATTTGAATTTCATTTTTAATTTTAATTGTAGCGCAAATTTACTTCGGTATGCCGCATATGGTGAAGTTTGAAAGTAGAACAGTTTTTTATAAGAGGCGAATTTTTAACTTTAATACCGTATAACGTTGTACTGCAGTATATCACAAAAAATTAAGTAAGTGCAAATGTCGTAAGTTGTCTTTTTCTTTTAAAAATTATGTTAAATTATACATCGATCAAATAATCTGTGGTAACTTCAATTTTTTTTTATAAAAACTATAAATAGATAAGGTCGTAATTGCACGTAAGCCACAAGCAATAGGTACACGTTATAAGTCCGAGAGTTAACATGTGGTTAGAGTACAAGACGTTTCACTATAAACCTTGTCTTAAAGTATTTTAGTGAGATTTCTTTATATTGTAAGTACGATTTTATAGTTTTAAAACTGTAACGAACAATTTGATTTGTCAAATAATTTGATTTATATGTGAAAACTAATTAAAATAGTTATTCATTTATAAATGGATCTACTACAATTTTTTTCTACGTTATGAAGTCTTTATCCGTAAATCCAAGAGTTAACATGTGGTTAGAATACAAGACGTTTCACTATAAACCTTGTCTAGAAGTATTTTAGTAAAGAGATTTCTTGATATTATAAGTATGATTTTATAGTTTTTAGAACTGTAAAGAACAATTTGATTTGTCAAATAATTTGATTTATATGTGAAAACCAATTAAAATAGTTATTCATTTATAAATGGATTTACTACAATTTTTTCTTCCTTATGAGGTCTTTATCCGTAAATCCAAGAGTTAACATGTGGTTAGAATACAAGACTATCACTATAAGAGATTTCTTTATATTATAATTACGATTTGAAAATCAATTAAAATAGTTATTAATTTATAAATGGATTTACTACAGTTTTTTTCTTTGGATGTAGTTATCACATTTGATTTGATTGTGGCATATTTGAGCGAAGTAGAGGCGTCGCGCAACAAGTAAGGTATCGTTTAGCTGACCTGCATGAAGGGCAGCGCCTCGTCGGGATCAGCGTCGAAGGCGTCGAGGGGCTCGGAGACGCTGGAGCTGCAGCTGCTGCCGACGCCAGAGTCCTCCAGGCCCAGATCCGCATCCTTGTACTCCGTGTTCATGCTCACTAAACTACGCACTGGTCGCGTCAACTGTCACTGTTGGAAATTCGCGAACGTGGATACTGGAAGGCGACTGGACGCGCCTGAGACACACGCCGCACTGGGCCGAGCGCCGGCCAGCGGAATGGAAAGCCGCAAGCGCACCTCGCGGACGGTGCGCGCGCAGCTACGTCAGCCAAGGCGACACCATCGTCATGGCTCCACCAGCTACACACTACCATCCTTAACATCTTCAGCAACATCCTCCACGGAGAGTTCAATGTTTACAACCCCATATAGAGAACTAGGTAGCTTAAAATCATTTTTGATACGAATTGTCGTTACTTCGCAGGAATTATGGGTATTTTTTTTACATCAACAAAGTCTATGGGTTTTATCAATTTGTTTCACTAAAAAGGTGTCCATTTCTATCATTGAATCATTCTGATTAGGTGAAAATGAGGTCTATGGAATTATCATACGTAATATAATAAAAGCCCTGAATTTATTGGGAAAATTGACGAGTAGTTGTTGAGTAGTAACAAACGACTGTCAAAAATGACATTTAAGCAAAACTGTATTTTTGACTCGAATTATAGTTACTTCGCAGTAATTATGAGTAAATTTTACCAACTAAATTTATAGCTCGAATTATATTTGCTTGATTATTTCACGAATAACTATAGTTCAAACATAAAATATTTGATATCAACAAAATGTAACCATGACAATGATTTTGTGGTTTAATCAAATTTCTTCACTGATAAACTATTTATGGCCATCAAATGAAACATTCTGATTGAGTGAAAATGACGCGTGGGGAATAATCTCAAAAAAAAAATTACGAGTGGCAATAAAAAGCGGTCTCTAGAATACAAAATTTTTGGAGAAACTTATTATTCCCTAAGGAAATAATTTCTAATCGAAACTCCCCAAGGAATTTTCAGTAAGAATCTAATAAAAATAGATAATTTTACATTTTTATTTAAAGTTACAATTTCTAACTAAAATATAAGGACTTCTCATTAATTTGTTTATTATTTAAAATATATCAAGTTTTTTTTTTACCATAAAAAATTATTTTTCACATCTGTAAATAGCTATTTACATATGTAAGCAGTTAAAAAAATGCATCATTTTGTGTAACGGTAAGATATTTGCAGAACAAGCGAAGCGAAACCCCGCAAAATCACACAAGTTACACAAAATTGCAATTTCTAATGTTTTTCATACAAGATTTTTTCTAATTTCGAGAAGATTCTTTTAATTCTTTATTTTGTTTGCTAACTTTGAAATTTATACTGTCAGTTTTTAAAATTGACTGACATTTGGAAACGACATACTTTTCATAACCAGTTATAAAAACAAATTCACTTTTCATCACCCAGTGAAGAAAATTTTTTACTTACTAACTGGTTATGAAAAGTAAGACATTTCGAATCATTAGTCAATTAACACATTAACTTAAAATTAGAAAAAAAAATATATATCACACAGGACCTCCAAGGCACTCTAGCTGAAGTGAAGAATGGTGCACAGGGGTCATTTTTATGAGAGATATAAAACTTTTAAAAAAATGTCTATTATTTTTGTAATTAAACGAACAGTAAAAATTTTTTAGACGTAAAGATTTAAAAAGAAATATTCGTAGGCGTAAGTGTTTGAAGCAAATCAATTGCGACCTGCATAGAATAAAATTTACGATATCCAATACTCGTTTGTTTACAGCAGCTAAAAATTAGACAATAAATTTGTCACGTTAATTCCACTTATCGATTTGCAGTAAAAATACACAAAAAATATAAATTTATTATTTAAAACTGTCGTTTCTAGAAGCACGTGTCGTAAATCCAAACAGCGTTACGCGTAATGATTGTGTGGCCCAGAAAAGTCGTGGAAATTCTAGAACATATCTGGGCCGCAGTACACTGCCTCGCGTGACGTCACCACGGTGACCTACTGTACACGATGGGATTTAAATGTGACGTCAGACATCTTTTCTTCTGCTTTCTTTTGTCTGTGAGTTTATTTCTTACGTCAAGATAAATCCGCCCAACAAAAAAATCGATAAGAACACTACATTGTTTTACTTTTAATAATAGATTGTCACACAATTTGTTTTGACCTTTGTAATTAAAATAATTATTTTCTTGAAAAAAATTACAATAAAATTAGGTTATTATCGTATGTTATAAATTTTGTATAGATACAATCATAAAAACAGTTTTATTACTTTCATATCGGCTATGAATTTAGTCTGATAAGCTACAGAAGTTAAGATATTTTCAGTGAATAATCTAGCTGTTTTATCAAACCATAAATTACTAATAAAAATGAAAATGTAATAAAGAAAACATGAAATCTGCACCTGAATTGAGCCTCATTGCATAATTCTATATTTTTACAGGAAAAAATATCAAGAAAAAAAATCCACAACATTCCCGAATGGAACAGTACCTAAGGTACTTGTTGTATAACAAGTTTTACTTGCCTTTTTTTACTTCAATAAGATGATACAGAGGTTATTTTTTTTGTAAGAAGTCGTTTTGTAAGCTGCATACTAATAACCAATAAGTATAAATGCTTATAAACAAAGTGTAAGGAAAGTCTTCGCTATTTTTACATTATAAGTGTGCGATGACATAACATGTGTGACTTTTAATTTATTATAAAAACACTATTATTAGCTACTTGGATAGATAACTGGCCACTATATTGCAGATGCAATTTGCAATCATCATTAGCTGCAGAATGCAGAAAAGATATTTTATTATTAATACCAGTATATTGCTTCTTCTGGATAACATTTACCAATAATCTTGTTTTCTTATTTTATTTGTGTATATACTCACATTTGCTTCTGTTATCTTGATATGTTTATTTCTTGAAACAGCTATTTAAATAAACTGAAACACTAATTTACAAAACTTTGTTATCCTTGTTTAAAAGTGTGCTATAAATGGGATTTTCCTAGAACCACTTTTAAAGAAATTTATTTTAGAATTAAATAGATTATAATAATGTAAAATAAATGCCGTTTTTGATACTTGTTTGTGTGTTATTACGTAACAAATATTTGTAAAGGTTACACGGAAAAAATAATGTAGGTAACTGTTACTAAATGCGGTTTGCTATGAAGAACTTGCAAAAAGAAGTATAAGTATCATTATATGTATATACTAATTACTGCAAATAATATTTTGCTAAATTCATATATTTACATTAGCAAAATTTATTTGTAATACATACAAACAAAGATTTCGGACATATGGTAACAATAACAATTCTTTTTTTGTTATAGTAGATAGACTCAATTAATAGCAGCAGCAAAAATAAATTAACTAGGATGATTTCATTGCTACTGCTAATTTATTTTGTAGTGGTAACAAATATTTCTTGTAAACCTATATAACATTCGATTATTATTTATATGGAATATTGCAGCTAAATCTTTTTGTGCTAATAAATAACGTACCTATATAATGTGCCTCAAAAAGATACAATAGTTGTTCAACTATAGTATATCTTTCCTATTGTAGCTATTTTTTTTCTGTAGCAAAGTTTGGGTAAGAAATTATATAAGTTGCAGTAATAAAAATATATATATTTGTTGGATCTATTTGGACTAAAACATTTTGCTGGAAGTACGTACATTTTAAGTAAAATAACAGTTTTTTTTACCGTATACCGATAAATTAATGGCTCGTTTTATTATTTATGAAAAAAATTCTTAATTTTTGTTTCCATTAAATATAATTGATAATTGAATTTTACATTGCTGAGGGTAGTAACTGGTATGAAGAGCTCACCACAAAAGTAATTTTTATGAGAAACATTATTTAGATTTTTTTTTCATTTTTCTTTAAATTACAAGTAATAATTGTAATTATTATTTAATTCATACAATGTTGTGAGAACTGTAATGAAGAGAACAACACACAATTTTTATGAAGGAAGTAGTTGAATAAATGTAGTATGTACTAGTAGTCGTACGTACGTAAATGGCAATCAGTATCGTTAAACATTGTAAACAATTACAGCATTGTTTAGAAAATGAAATGATGTTTAAATAATAAATAATTTGTTCCGGCTCTTAACAATTTACGTTACATTTTTCGCGATAAGCCAAATGCGATATGAAGCGACGTTGAATGCCTCTAGGGTTTCATTCATAAATTTTCTAAACCACCGTAACCTTTTATGTTCCTTTCAGCCCTAAATCAATTTGCTCGTTTGACACCTACGCTATTTTCTCACGCTCAATTTCTACCTCGTATCATTCCAACCCGTCTGCCGGTCCTCGTACATCATACAATCAAGATTTGCAAAAGGAAAGTAGTTTAAAGTTTGTTGACGTAAGGATAGAAATCAAGGATGTTATTTTTAAAGCAACTCATAAGGATTCTAAAGTATTTTTCTACCCACACTTGTTGCGAAATACGTTGAAGTGCCTCAATGAAATTACATTAGTAAATACTTCGCTTCGCGGAATTAAACTCGTTTTATTTTCTCAAATCATTTCTATTATTACGCACAACAAATTGCTTACAAATATTAGCTCAGTTCGTTGACAATTTTAATAAGTGTATTTTAGTTCAGTGCAATAAACCGTGAGCTCGTTTTAGTGCACATTATTAAAACAACTAGTGCAATATTTCAAAAAACAATGAAGTGCAACTTTATATTATAACCTTATTTTAGAAAAGGCAACTTTGTTACAGAAATAGAAATGTATAAACAAATAATTGGGTTGTTTCCTGGTACATTTGTATCTGAGGAAGAATTTCTTATTTCTTTAAGCAACAGTTGTTGATGAAATTGAAGAAATCATTTTCTAAATTCTAATGTATAATAAAAAAATTCTTCTTGTTTACTCATTGTATTTTGTAGGTTAAGGTTATGCGTTATACCAAATCAAATTCAGTTTCAACACTAGCTTTCATCCACACTACCGCCGACACCAGTACCGTATCTACGCAGGTGCAACAGGTGCACCCAATTGGATGAAGGGGCCCCAAATTTTGTTCACAAGAAATTATGTTTTTTTAATTTTTCCAATTTTCTACTGAGTGGATTGACCATTATATTTAACTTTACATAGACTGTAGAAGTGTAGATTGTAATATTCGGGTATTCATTCAAAAAATCTTTATTATCTACAAAACCGATGTTTCGACACCTTTTGTCTCTTCTTCTAGGATAATAGATGTTTTTTATATTGTAGCGATCCCAAGGTCACGTCACGAGAGACTGCCGCTAGCAGACTTATCGCGACTGGTTCGCAATGCTTCTATTGTTCAGTGGTCTCGCGGGTGCGAGAACATTTCCGAACTTAATTGGTCTACTATTTAAGCCTGAGCAGAGAGCAGTAGAGAAAATAAATAGTTGGTGGGAATAAGTATCGTGTAAATAAATAGTGCTTAGTGTTAAATGTTTAAATAAATAATCTTACAGGCCTATATTTTTCTCTATATGAATTTTTACTATAATTTTGAAAAGGATTTTTTCTTTTTAAGTACATTCTAAAAATTTGTGGGTGTTCATTTTCGTGTAGGTACTTCACGAACTTCTTCAATATTTTCAAAATATTCATCTATGTCACTCATTATCACAGATTTAAACTACCCCTATATGTTGTTTAAATTTGACTTTTTAAATTGACATCTAATTTCTCTGAAGGAGCAAAATTCGTTTAAACAGGGTTACTAACAATAAACAGTGTTTAAATATTTAAACAGTGCCTAAAAAAGTAGTCTCTGAACAGAAAAATGAACAAAATGTCCAAATTAAACAGTGTTTAAGCTAAACAATGTTTATATTTTCGTTTCTGAATAGGCGCGTTAGTGTTTAAGTTTTTATTAATTATTATTATTTTTAATTTATTGTTTATAGTTGTTTATTCATAGTGTTACTTATTTTTATTATCTTTTATTATTCATATTTCGATTATTAAACTTAGTTATATATACGTGACAATATAAATACAAAATAAAATTGAAAATTTCGAAACTCGCCAAAAATTCACACATGTTACTTGGGCTAGATATCTCTGTTCCCCAACATGAACTAAAATCACTAGGTCCTATCTATCCTCTCCTAAAATAATTAGATTCTAACCTAAAGTCACTAAATCAATAGAATCTAGCGACTTAAACGTGAACATTTGGGTAAATGGCAGTACTGACTGATTTTTTTTTCTATGGCTCGTCTTTACAATGTATGATTGTTGCTGATGTAAAAAAATCGGCTGCAGATCTCGCTATTAAATATAGCAAAGATTTAAAACAGTACGAATTCACATGTGAAATTTAAAGTTTTAAGTTTGATGCCATTACTCTTGTACAAATTTACCAAGTACTTAACCAAATAACAATGTCGCTCTTCGGATATTTCTAACTCTTTCCATTTGGATTGCTTCGTGCGAGAGAATTTTTGGCAAGTTGAAATTAATTATAAATCATTTACTATCAACAACCGGTTAAGAATGATTATCCGATCTTTCTATTATTTTAATAGAATACAATATCGTTGATGATGTAATTAATGAATTTGCTGAAATGGAAAACAGAAAAGTGCAATAAAATAAATTAATTTTAATAAATTTGCTTTATTATTTTCGTAAACCTAATGAACTCAGGGACACAAATGCAAATTCTCGCTAGACTAAAAGGTGTATGTTGATTTTGAAAATTTATAAATTAGAGTGTTTATTGCTAAAAAGTACTTGCTATCGGCTAAGTGTACACCGTATAAATGCTTAGCGGCTTCACACAGTAGATAGCAATATGACTCGCGCGCGTATTGGCTGAATATATGGTTAGATTTTACATCGCTGTATCTCAAAAATAAAACATTAAAAAAAACATCTTTGGTACCTTTCCTGATAGTTTGTCACAGTATATGGGGGTCTATCTCTTCAGACCAAAAAGTTTCTCGATCAATGAAAATTGCACTGCAAAATGCAAAATTGGCTTGTTCTATAGTTAGTTTTAATTTTTTGTAACTATATATTTAACAAAACCATTATATTTTTATATTTTAAGTACATTCATAATACGTATAGATACATTTTCTTACAAAAATAATGAAAATATTCCAAGTAATTTCCGAAATATACCAAGTTAAAGTTAAAAATGTGAATTCCAAGAAAAGGTGTGATTTTTTGGCAAAATGTGGATTTTTGAATGTTCGCAATGAGATGGAATGTCGAGCCCACCATTAAATCTGATGGAAAATTTCCTATAAGACCATATAAAAATATAGTATAGTGCACGATACGGAGACTTCGATCTCCGAATAGGAATGGCTAGTTATGGCACTGGCATGCACTATCTGGAACTACTTCGAGAGGTAGTACAGAAAAGTGCATATGGATTCACGTTACTTCAAAAATGATTTGTCACTGAACACGCTGTTCTAACTTACATTTTTGTCATAAAACAAACAAGTGTAATAAAATGTACATTAAAACTACCTATTGCATGTCAACGAACAGAGGTAGTATATTTTTATTTTTACTATTTTATATATGGAGAACAATTTATTCTGCTATACTCTCCTTAAATACGGGCAGCGGTGGCTCACTTTGTTAGCGCACTCCAGGTCGAAGAGGAATGTGAGGTCTAGGATTCAATTCCCGGCAACTAATAACCGAATAAAAATAACGTCCGAGAGGTTTAGAACTGACTATAAACTTTCCCTTGCAAAAATGCAAGTAAAATAGTCATGGAACAGAAGAAGTTCACTTCTTAATTTCACCTATGTTTTTCTAGGGTTATAGCACAGCTGATGATGATTTTTAAATTTCAAATTATGAGAAAATACAAAAACTCAATTTCAACTATTAACACATTTCAGTTTTTCAAAAACTATATTTCTAAAAATAATTTAAGATAAGTTCTTACCGAATTCTCCATTAAATTTGTCATACATTATTCTATAAGTGTTCCAAACTTAATTAACATATGCTAACAAATATTTTTATTCTCAATCAGTTAGTAATACGTCTGTTTCTAGCCAACCAAACAGTTGGAAAGTGGCTCATTACTTACCTACTTCACTTCCCGGCTAGCCGGGAGAGATATTCCCGGCTAGTTAATCTAACCTCGTAAATGTAATTGCCATTTTGACAAGGCAAACTTGACAGTAATAAAACGTTCAGCCACTTTTTTAAGCTTCACGAATTTCTGGTGAAGTATATTCTCACTCACTATCAAACATAACGTTAAAAATAATATTCATAATTACAGAAAAAGCAATAAACCTTGTGATAACTGAACTGATAAAATAAGTGAACATTTCGTTTTCTGTCATAGATATATGTAAATCATAATAAAACTGTCAAAAATATGAACAAGATTATTGATTGCTTTCCCCGCTCGGTATATATGTATACTATTTACGTCTAATTTTGTAAAAAAAAAATTGCCAATTTCTGTTCAAAATTCTAATTTAACAGATGTTTTACATTTTGTTGCGCTGGTGTCAAATTTTCAAACCACATTTCATAAATATATACCTAACAATAGGTTCAATAAGTTTCTACCTAAAACGAGAAAAGATACGACTTCGGCGACCTCGTCATTTTATTCTACAGTGAAAAATACGTAAGTAGGTACATCAATTTCTTATTTTTTTTAAGTAAAAAATACAATTTCTAGAAAGATATGTCTGCAAATAGTCAAATTGCTAGCCTTATGAATTTTTCATTTTTTAACGATTATTGGATTTTTCATTCTAGAAATTGTTTTTTGAAGGACAGAATTTACATATACATACATATTTTAGAAGTGTACCTAAAAAAATAAATTGGTTTTTGAATGGCAATAACTCGAGATAATTCAATTCAGTTTGAATAAGACTTATGGAAGAAATTTATATAGATATATAAATAGACATGAATGAAAATTATTCCAGATTGTTTCCTTTGAGGAAAATCGTTAAAGTGAGTTCATTGTGAACAACACAGGATGAATTTCTGCTTGACGTGTCACAAAGGAGTTGAGAACTTATTAATATATGTATCATTATGTATATAACCCAACGTGTACAGTGTACAGCAACTCCACATCAGCAAATGTCAAGTTCTGTGTCTACACATTAGATCATTTACATACATTTGCCGTAAGTAAACACAGAGTTCGCTTCTATTACCCGTATCATTGCGAACTACCAACTAACCTTTATAAATTTTTTGTTGAAATAATTCAATAATCGCAATTACGAACACATCATAAAATTTTCAGAACCAGTCTTATAGAAATGTAAATGCGTATCTTTAATGTAATTACAAACTTATTAAATTCTAATTTCAAACAAGTCATTTAAAATAAAAATTCCTGATCTATTCCCAGAAAAAAATAATGACCATTATTTATCATAGGAGTTTGTGAATCATTTAATTACGTATGTATCAAAAAGTTTTTAACTTGATAAAATTTTCCATTCATTCAAAGTATAAAGAATAAATATTTAATGCAATTTTATACAACGTAGTACAAAGTTATCAATGAAAACTTTTTTAAAAAACAGCAACTCTGGAAAATTCTATATAATGTAATGTAAAATATGTATAGTTTAGATTTATAATGAATACATGTTGAACATGGCATGTTATTTTAAGAATTAATACACGTAAGCAAATGTAAGTCCAAAGTCTGAACGGATGACAATAGTAAGATGTATTTATCTCATACATATCCATGTGTCCCTGTTTTTATACCAGTATTACATAAATAAACCGTATCACGTACTCAGCACACATATAAACACTTTATTTACTGTTTTCCTAATGTATACTGGATAAAAAATATATTTGCACATTTTTTCGTTAATGAGTACAAAAAGTATTGCTGAACAATAAAAAAACAATACATGGTGTCCATTTTAATAAGCTAACCATTGGAATCTCGAGAACCGAAAGAGATACGAAGTTAGATAAATTGAGGCAAAGTTGTCGCATTAGTTGGCCGTTTTAATCATGTTTTTGTTTTCCCGAAAAAAATGCACAGCACATTAGTTATGAGCGAAAAAGTAATTTTGACCAATATACTTTTCGTCTTATAAGTATCTTGTTGCAGTTCATACTAGTTTCTATGATGTTCATTCTACAGACACTATTTTTACGAGGAATTGACAGCGGTCCTCAAAATTTCTGTGGCTCATAATTCATAATAAATTTCAATTTTCATTTGGTTGACAAAAGACAATTTTGAGCCCCATATGAAACTTAAAAATTTATATGAATTTCTCAAAAAGTGTTAGAGCTACAAAAAATTTGAGGACCGCTGTCAATTTCTTATAAAAAAGTTTTAGGTAAGTCAAAAAGCAAATTGGCTAAAATTAATTTTTTAGCCTCTTAAAACGGACATCTATTTACTAGGATATAAATCTTAACAAATAATTATTTTCTTCAAACGTCATAAAGTGACATCTTTTATGACGTGATTCACAAGGTTAAAGTTTAAAATCTACTCCATCGGAGTAGAAATTTTTACTTTTACGCCGCCGGAGTAAAAGCAAGGTCGGATTTACAAACAAACAACTCCTTATAAGTCCCGTCTCCAGAGGGCTTTGCGCTTCTTTATTTCTTTGAATAAAAGGAAAGAAAAACAATTTAATGTCGCACAATACAATATTCTTTCGCGAATCAAATATACAACCGTCATAGTTGTGCGGATAAAAGAATAAACGTAAATATGGATAATTTTTGAAAATGGAGGACCCCATCACAATGATGTGTTTGTGGGCCCGCAATATCTAAAACCGGCCCTGAGTAAAAATAAAATAAATAAGTATCCAAACAATCTGCGTATAATCAGCGAAAAAGAAATAACTGGTACAAGAAAAACCTGTTATATCGCCCTAACTGTCAACAACTAACATATTTAATTAGATAACCCACAAATTGAACGTCAAATAGTGTATTATTTTTTTAAATATCTACCTTTGAAGAAAAATAGAATGTGTTATTTAGAGCTGTGTCTTTGTGTGAATTGTATGCAATAGTCCGACTCGCTTCGCTCGCCGTGCCACACAAAGTATAACTTTTACTCTTAATAACACAATATTCTATTTAAGCTGCAAGGAATGTAAGTATATTATAACATACGAGGAGGTATAAGTAGAGGTGGAGCTTGCGGAACCGATGTTTATTTTACCGTATGAGATTGTAGTATTTACATCCCGAATCACTTATTATATTTTTAGTGCCACTGGCAGCAATTAATTTCAAATAATGTTAAAGTATTTGTAAAATGTGGGCCAACTGACACTTCTTATTTATTTGTTATTACCTATTATATTTTCACATTTAATAACTAAATATTTTTATTGTGTGATGAAAGCCCAACGAAGATTTGAATATTTAACTTAATATGTAAAGTTTGTACATTGTTCTAAGTACTTATACATTAAAATTATCAATAACTCTTGCGGCATATTTCAACAGAAATAAACTGTAAATTATCCTAAAAGTAATGACAAATGAGAGAGTGTACAATCTAGTATAAATTAAAAGCAAAGTAATGAAGTAGCAATCAAAGTAGTTTGTAATTAGGTCCTCATTACCACGTATTAATTATAATAGATGATGTTATTAAGTGATTTGTCTATGATTAGAATTACCCTAAAGCTTGTTTACATGTCGTATTTGTTTTCATACACGTGTATCCGTTTATTTATTTAGAAAGAAAAGCTGAAAGATGTTGTTGCCATAGCTACAACAAATCAAAACAATGTCTACAAGGATTTCCAATACTTCAGAAAAAGTTTCCATCATTTGTAATACATTTCAAAGAACGAAAAGGCGATTTTGAATTTTTCGCCTAACTTAAAACTGATTATTCGTAGAGTGTTGAAATTTTGTATGTGGCACTTATTGTAGGATCTTATCTATCTTTTAAATGAAATAAATGAAGTGCAGCAAAAATATGTATCTAGACGCCTAGTATCAATACTAGTGCTTTATTGTTTTCTGAAATGATAACCAATAACCATAATATCTGCAGTCACTATAATACACAAGCACAGATTTATACGTAATACTTGGATAGAGCATAACATATGAAGAAGTGAAACCTGCAGTCCTGAGGTCTGAATCTAATCCAATTGGCACAAATTATAAATAAAGTAGTTAGTATCTATAATGAAATATGAGATTTAATTAAATTTTATTTGTTTTAGTTGTTTAACTTTGAATTATTGAAGGTAGCTATTTATTTAAATGAAATAATGATGGAAACGAGTAAAATACGAAAAAAAAACGCATTGCGCAAAAAGGTTATAGAAATGTTAATATTCGATGTAAAGGAAAATCTAATGAAATATTAAAAATCACAATAATATACTATGCATAAAATTCACAGAATATCATTTTTAATTCAATACGCTCTACTTTAACATAATATAAAAATGCAGACCTGGTTTTATGTCGGAATAAAAATTGAAAATCCAAATTTAGTAAATGATTATTTTTATAATGCTCGTAAAATATCATTGTTATTTGTTGAAACTCAGAAATATTAGATGATTAAATTTTAATAAGATCATTCTGCGGTACAATGGTTATCATGAAAGTAAGATAAATTCATCATTATATCAACTACATAAGTACCTAAATCAATTCAAAATAAAATAACTAAAATAAATCAAATTTAATGTTCTTATTCATATGTCGTGCCAATTGGATTAGATTCAGACCTCAGGAAAAGGGCTACCATAGGCTTCACTTTTTCATACTCTATGGCCTATCTAGAAATATGTGTAGAGATCAGTGTACACGAGTGTATGACAGAGATAGTTGATATTATGGTTGTTGGTTATCATTTCAGAAAACAATGACGCAATAGCATTGATACAGCAAGGCGACTATAACTTAATAGGCGTGCAAAGTCATGGTCATATCACATTTTTTAATTTTAATTTTATAATAAATATTGTACTGAATTTTTATCGCATAAAATTTGAAATAATAAAAAGAGACTTTAAATGTGTATGACTTTAACTTGTTAAAACTTTCAGACTTGTAAAAAGTTGGTCTGAGTTTAATATTAAATTTCTAGGTCTATATTTGATTTGATTTTAAAAGTCAATCCTTTTAAATTTGATTTAAAAGTTTGTCTTGAAATTTGAAGTTTTTTGAGTAAAGACTGAACGTTGAGATTTGTCTGGAATTGAGTGTTTATCGATAGAAAAGTGAATATGAGATTTACAAGTGTAAAGTATTTATGTCACATGTCGAAAGCAACATGTAGTGGTATTTATGTTGAAACTATGAAATAGCAGCAAAATGCAAATAGAGCCGAGTGGAGGTACGAAATGTCCTCGTAGATTTTTCCCTGCAACGCTTTGCAACACTCGGTTGCTGCAAATAATAATTTTGATTGTAGCCACGTGCGTAGGTGTCGTATGACACCATCGAGATTTTACCTTCACTCGCGTTGTGCCATAGTTACGTTGACTTTGTGCGGCCAAGGAAAATAGATCACTGCTGTTTATTCTCTGCATTGCATCGATACGATTATTCGCTGCGCCAAACACTCAAAATGTTGTCATTTCTATTTATTGTGCAACAGGAATGAATCCCAAGTGTTTAGTTGATGTAAACATTCGTGCTCTACCGGGATTCGAACCCACTGAGACTTGTTGCTATAATCAATGAGCTACCGAGGCTTTCAAAAAATAATTAATTGAATGAAGTATTAATGTTTAGACCAAATCAACTACAGAACTCTTTTTTATGGGATGAGATATATAAATCATACAGTTTAAATTAAGGCAATTACCTTAAAGAACCTCTACTTTTATGACAGTGGTAAAGAGTTCAGAATTTAATTCTAAATAAACAAGACTTCCTAAACTAATACTGTTTTTTAAACTTCCTAAATTATTATGAATAATCTAAAACTTAAAAAAATCCTAATTGTGGTCTATTTGAATGCAGAGATAATAGGTATTAGATTACTAGGATAGTTTTAAGCATTACAACTAGTATGATTCGTAATATACATGGTTTGTTTAATAGAGTTTCAGAGATGAGAGATGAGAATGTTATTAATTAATATTATTTTTAAAATTTTATTATAAATAACGTTTTCGTTATTTTACTAAATTCAGTTAGGTTATTAATTCCATTATTTGATTGTAGTGAAATAATTTAATTGCTTTATTCGAGATAAAAATGAAATATAGGCACATATATGGAAATATTAACAGCTACAAAAATAAAATAAATAGTTGTTATTCTCTTGACAAATATTAATAACACAGTGATTACATTATTAAATTTACAGTCACAATTCAAAATACTCGAATATTTTATTTACTCTGAATATATTTTAATTTGAATTTAAATAAAATTTAAATGTAATCCTTGGTTACAGTTTGATAATTGATTAACAGCAATGTATATCTGCCTGTCTGGTTTAAAATGAAACATAGGAAATGATTTAATGAATGAAGTATTAAATATTAATATTAAAAGAAATTACAAAATTAAGAACTAATAAACCAACTAACAAACAAGTAAGTGTAATGTAGTACAATTATACACTAATTACAATAAACTTTGAAAAATTTACTCATTAACTGTTAAACAATGGCTCAATTTGTTATAAAACTTTTGTAATACATTACAATGATATTTGGGCAATTGTAATATTTTAAAAAATGTTTTGAATTTGAACTTTTATTTCATTTAAATATTGAAGATTTCCCCCAGCACAAACTTTTATTTTAAAGGTTACCAATAAAAAGAATTTAGACGTGTAAGATCCAGTGATCTAGGAGACCATTCGGCTATTCTACCATTCCCTCTGTTATTAATGATTCTTAAAATTGTTGTTGCACTTGGTGAAGATCTGTCAGAAAATTTTATAACCTTAAAAGCAAATATCAAGTACCGTATGTTTCATTTTAAATGTTACAAGCAAATATACATTACTGCCAATTAAATATCAAGTCATTACCATGGATATGATAAATCCCATGTTTCATGATAAAAAATACATACGGTACATGACGTACTTTGTAGGAGTAACTTAGTAACGCACAAAATTAAGGAGTCCTTGGAATTGCTTTTATTTGTTTTTCTACTCCTATATAAATTTATCCCCATTTTTTCATTTTTTTTTTATTAATTATTGAAGCTATGTTTCAGACAGTGAAATATAATTCATAATTCACGTTTCTCGGCCAATCACAGAACCAGAAATGAATTATTCACGTTTATTTTATATATGGATTACTCTTTCTACGGCAGTCATTAGTGTATTTTTTATAATGTCATTTTCTAAAATATTTATGCAATTTGCTGAATTTACAGGAATAGAAAAAGTATTCACTACGGCTCGTGACGCAAACTTCATCGTCGCGAATAATGACTATCATAATCTATCATGTACTATGATTTTATAATTGTCCAGAAATTGTCAAAAAATCATAATTTCAAATACATTTTAGTACACAAATAAATAATCATAAATTCAAATACATTTTAGTACATATTCAAACGGAAGTTGAAAAAATGTTGTACGAAACACGTAAGGAAACTGTGTGGTTATTTAATTTTTGCTCTTTTGAAACTCGCCAGTGTTCGTTTTGTAATTTTTGCAAGTTTTAAATAATCAACTTTGTTTGCTTACTTGTTACATAAATAGCTATTCTGCATACATAGTTATTACGTAGTTACCAGTTTACTATTTAAAAGTCAACAAATACTTAATATCCAGAAACAGGTAAAAATTTATTAACTTCATAGATTTTATTATTTAAAATTTTTTTGTAATTAATACTGAAGTTTACGTATGTAAAAAGAAGAGTAAATAAAGTATTGTAGCGATCGGAAGGTCGCGCCGCGGGCGACGGCCGCTAGTACAACTGTTACGACAGGTCCGCTCGCTTCCCATTGTTCTGTTTTCCAGAGGATTAGCGAATATTCCAGAACTTAATTGTTCTACTATAAAAACCCCGAGCAGAAGATCGCGAAGACAGTCTAATATTGATAAGTGTAGTGATCGTTGGTGATATAATAAATAGTTGGTGATATAAATATTGTGGAAATAAGTTTTGCGTAGTATTAAGTGTTTAAATAAATAATCTTAGTGTTTAAGTCTTTATTAATAATTGTTAGTCTTTAAATAGTGTTTATGTTTATTTATTCATAGTGTTACTTATTTTAATTATCTTTTATAATTCATATTTCATTTATTAAACTTAGTTATATAAATATTAGTGTTTTAATAATTTTTTTACACTTCACCTAAATAAATAAAAAGTTACAATAGCTATTCTGCAGATATGCAGTTATGCTTAGTTATCAGTTTACTTTTTTATAAGTCAACAAATACTTAATATCCTGAAACCGGTAAAAATTTATTAACTTCACCGATTTTATCATTTAAAAAGTTTCTGTAATTAACTGAAGTTTATGTATGTAAAAAGAAGACCAAATAAAGTATGTAATACCAGTAGGTAGTGAGATGTATGAAAAGTAAAAGGAGCAGTAAAGTACGCTTGCGACAGGTAATGAGTTTTTTTGGAAGTTGTAAGCAGTAGAGCAGGCAGAGTCCGTCAGCTGACGGAGAGATCAATACAAGTGTGGAGGATGCCAACCTGTAGCGCCGAACGTCCCCAGGGCCAAGCCGCTATTAGCGACAGCCCAGCGCAAAGTTTTAAATTAGGCCACGCAACAGTGTCGAGCTGGGATTATTACGGGCCCTTACACCACGCACATTCTATCAACCAAAGCTCTTCCTTCCGGAACGCTCGGCGATGATGGTGGCTTACTTACACTTATGACTGATGATGATTAATGATGATGACAAACACAACAGAACCATAAACAAACACGCACACTTATTCAAACTAAACTGATTAAACTATTTGGATCTGTACATCAAACTAAACCGACGTTTGTACTTTTCTAGTATCTCGTTTTTGATACATTTTAGAGAAAAATGTTATTAGAAAAATGCTTAGTAAAATAATATTCTTCAAATTTTGATCTTTCAATAAAAACCAAAATTTAAATTATATTTTATTGAAAATTTTAAATACAATTAAGAATATTATATTAGAAACATTTTTTTAATAATATTTTTCTGTAAAATGCATTAAAAATGAGATATAAAAAAATACGAATGACTCTTTTGCTATACCTATGTAGACTATCCCCTTAAGCGGAGGCCGACTCGACGCGCTGCCTTTTGAAGTATGTGACGATAAGATGAGTCGGCATTAGCCACCTCTTATGTTCCTGTCTTAATATCAATGGTAAAAGTAGACCGATACTGTGTAAATTAAGTAATAAGACTGCAACGTAGCGTTTGATCTAGTAACACTTGTGACGCGGGACTTGGAAGGAAGGTAGGTGAACGTGTTATATACCGTCAGTACAAGAATGAACTCGCTGGAGTCATTTGGTTGTCTGTAGCGATTTTTTTTTTGTGAAACAATTTTTTCTAAAAATTAGTAACGTCAATTTCAAACAACGGTGTGCTACCAGGTTTTGCTTCAAACTTGGGCACTGTGCAATGGAAACTTTGACAAAACTTAAGCAGACCTACGGAGATAGTGTTATTCCAAGGGGCCAAGTTTTTCGCTGGTTTTAGGCAATTGAAGATGAACCACGCAGCGGAAGTCCTTCATTTTCAAGAACTGATAAAAATGTCGTCAGAATCTGGGATCTTGGGTGTATTGACTGTATTCAATGAACCGAAGAAGAGTTAAATTTGATTCACATTACTGTTCATCAGATTTTGACTAATTCATTAGAAAGTGAAAAATCTGCACAAAAATGGTTTAAAAAATAATTAACTAAAAACATTTCTGTGGCTCCTCAGTTTCCTTATGAGCCTAACTTAAGTTCTTGTGACTTTTTCTTCTTCCCGAGATTGAAAAAATCACATCAAGGGAACTCATTTTGGGACACTCCAAACGGCTGTTATCGACCAGCTGAACGCCTTTCCAGTATCCGAGTTCCAGCACTGCTATGAGGATTCAAAGAACCGTCTCCAGCGCTTTGTGGCTTCCTAAGGAAGTTATTTTGAGGAAGACAATATTGAATTGTAATTCTATTAGATTTTTTTTTTAAATCCATCTAGAAATAATAAATACCTAACATTATGTAAAATAACTATACTTTTTATCAACCAGCAATACTCCCTGTTTTATCTCGTTAAGGAAGCGTACCGGTAAGAAAATATATCCACTTCAACCACTGCTTGAGATCATGTAGCCCTCTTTTAGAAATTGTTTTCGCAAAGATTTATCTAAAATTAATTTCATCATAGAATTTAACCAAATTTATCTCAACAAAAAAAGTTTGCATGCAGTAATTATTGTAAAATTTGAACTGCAGTTACATTTTTCTCACCAAGCCTATTCCGGTTGCCTTAGCAAATTGATAAAAAAATTGTAAATAACGCTATCGGGCAATAACGATTATCAGACTTATCTATTATTATAGAAAACGAAATTTGCAGAATAGATGTACCAAACATTATATCAACTTTTGTATTTTTTAAAGCGAGAAAAACGATATTTTATTAAAAGCAGTATATTCTTCAACAGGCTCTGATGATTTGGTTGTTTAATCTTTTTTTGTAGTATTGTTTATTTTTTAACATTTTAATCTAAGTATTGTTGCAACAAAAATGAGGATCGTTTAAATTTTAAACTTTACTTAGCAGTTAATTAAGCTTAACAAGAATGGTACAAACGGTCACAAATGGGTTTATTAATGAGAAACTCAATTATTTTTCATTTTTCAGTCAGTTCGAGTCGGAGCGCGCTGTAATAGAAATGTAATATTATCACAATTATTTGTGTGTTTGTACTTGTGCTATCTGGAAAATGTCATGTTTGTCTGCTTTATCGCATATGTGAGATTCCTAATTCATCAAACAATTCAGAGGTCAGTTCAAATCCATCTGGTCTTCATTAAGAATGCAAAATACATTTTTGATAATATATCTTCTGACATATAATTGGCTTTCTCATATCTTGTTTTTTATTGATATGGTATTTATTACTATGTTTGTGAGCAGTATCAGAACAATATATTTTTACTTATTGTGATATATTTCTGCTGTTTTACATAACGTTTACAAAGAATGGAATGTCAAAGAGATTCATTTGGATTTAGCTGAGGGCGACATTTGTAAATTGATTGTGATTGTGATTGCAAACTGATTAATTATTAATTTGAATTGTCACAAAATCATGTAAAATGCTTTTGCGCGGAAATTTCCCAGATATAATGTTCCGGAAGTACATTAACTAATTCATGAAGCCGCTAAGAACTCTGTTTACTGGATAAATATTTTTAAACTTTAAACACTTCTCCTGTACTGTGAATGAGACTGAAATATTTACGCGAATAACTACGTCTCTGATTACAGTTGACGCGAAAAATAAAAGATTATTTCGTAACATCATGTTGTTTATTATTTTTTTACAAGACGCATTAAGTTAACGATGCCGAGTAATGGGGATGAAGAGTGTATATTGGACCAACAGAAGTTATTTCTTTTATTACAAATAAAATATGTTATTACTTATATATTCGCTGAAAACAATAACAAGCAAAAAAAGTCTACTATAAATCAAGGTTGAGAATACTATCATTATTGACCTAGCGCCAAGTCAAGATTATGTCCTAAGTTGCGAAGCAAAGCAACCGACGGTTACAAGGCGTTGATCAATAGTGGTCGTCTCAACTCTGGTAAACTTTTTCACTTTTCACTTTTAGCCCTAAGAAATTTATATTGATAACAGATATTTTAACATGAACATTTACTTGTTTATTAATATTAACAAAAATGATGTAGAATGCATTTATTTTTATGTCTGACGTTTCAGTTTGTTAACCTGACTTCTGATTCTTGTTTTGTTTTTATTTACTTATTTGATAATGGTAAAATAAAATAATTGTGAATCTATATTTTACACATTTCTTGAATTTAATGAGTCAAATAATATTTGGAATTGGAGGCTTGAATTTGTTTAAAAAGTAACTGTTGACCTAGGTTACCATGGTTACGAAACAAACTGTAATGAAAAACAATTTCTCTGAAATAAAGATAATTAGATATTTTTTTCTAGAGATTTAATTTAATTACTAAATAAATCATTTTTATTACCATTTTTTTAAATATTTTCAATATTTAATTTAAGGTTTATAATTTTCTCTTTCCAAGGTAACATTGTCAAATGATGAATATTTGATCCAATTGATTCCGCAATCAAGATCTCAGTCTGGTATTTAAATTAATAGTTTTGCTCTTTAAAATGATTTCCTTATTTATTAGATTTCATTGAAATTTTGTTCCGCAAGATTTTTGACAAATGATTCATGTGGTAACATTTCATTCAATGAAATTTATATTTAAATTGGCTTATTATATATTCATGTAAAACATTTAAAATTGTGGGTCGCTGATTTTATCATTTTATTAATTTTAATGTTATATTTGTTTGTACTCCTACATCCATATATTTAATTATTATTTTATAATAACAGTTTTTTCCTATAATTTTCTATCATGATTGTAATAATAATTTAATGTTGACTTACTGCATCAATGAAAACGTGGATAAACAAAACAATTATTTCTCTTTTTAAAATTACAAAAATTTCATAAGTACCGGCTAAGTATAACTAGAAATCGATGGCGCTACTATAAATAGTCAGTGATTTCTGCTTCCTGGCTTCATTAATCAAAGGAAAATTAAAATGAAATTAGGGTTCGTTCTAACTATAGCAAGTACAGAAATAAAAGATTTACTTGTTATAAAAGTGGCCTTGTTCCGTACAGTGTGGTCAAGGCCGCAGCGATGCGTATTGTAGAGTGTAGCACGTAATTTTCTTTTCATTTCACATGGAAATTCCCTGTCATATTGTCATGTCGAATGTGAGCATTGATGCGGCAAAAAATTGCAAATTCTATCGCGCAAACCAGGACAAATTAAATACTTTTTGCAAAAAAAAACATGGATTCAGCGCTTTGAAATATCAGGCATGAGGAAAGAGAACATTTGTGAAAATTATATGAACTGTATTTTTTACATTTACGAGTATATTCTCATCAGAGATGTTAAAGTTAAATCATAGCACAATATTCCTATACGGAATAGAGCCTCAAATAAAGTACAATCACTTTAATGTGAACATTCAAATATAACAACTTGGTAGTGTGAACAACATAATTTTTTTATTTTATAACATAAACAATCTGTAATACGTGAGAGAGAAAGAGAGAGAATAATAAATCAGTCTGTCAAAGACATTCAGGTGGTTCGAAAATAATTGTTTACTAAGCAGTGGCGTGCGGTCGTATTTAGTAATAAATTGAATAATATAATTGTATATTTTTTTAAATAGTAGGTACTATAAATTAAAATCTGCATAAGCTGAATTTTTGCACAGACCTTTGATTGGACGGGCTGAAAATTCAGCAATGAGATCGCAATTGCAAATCAAACTGTTAAAGGTTTTTTCCTACGACCACTGTTAAAAATAGTATTTATCTACAACTATTAAAATATGGGTACATTATACGTGTAACACTACATATAATATACTACTCATATTACACAAGTGTAATATGAAAAGTTATATTACACGCTACACTTTTCTGTAATAAATAGAGCATGTAATGTAACATATAACATTTTAATAAACTGTTAATTTATTAATAATATATTTTTTATCATAAATACCAATAAAAATGACTATAAAAGTATAATAAATACAATTTGAATAGTTATTTTGACATTTAAGTGCTACTGTGGCGCCATCTGTTAAGCTATATATGAACTACTCAACCTAACTGAATATTTAAGAAATAATATCAGATTTTTTATATGCCTGATAGTTGTAGATAAAGTATAGTATTTGACACGCATAATATGGCTACATTACATTGACATTATTGACAACGTGTTAAAAGTAAAAAACAAATTTACTTTTAACACTTCTTATGTTCAGTTGTTCATAACAAATACATCATGACCTGTCATAAATGTCATTCTATATAATACTTAGTTTTTATTTACTAATAGGTACATAACTGGGGTCGTAGGAAAAATAGTGTATGATATTTGTGTTAAAAGTAATTTTATTTCGTTCGTGGGGTTTGTTACACTCGGCTTCGCCTCGTTTCAAACTTCCCCACTCACTCATAAAATGGCACTTTTAACACTTATATCATAAATAACTATTTGTCAATATCTCGTTTCTTGGGCATCGTACGTTGTTAGAGGTTATTATAAAACTTTTAGAGCATAGAATTCTTTGCAAGTTTGGTTATATTCATTTCTTTCGTATGATCAACTATTTTCGAGATATAGCGCGGAGTAAGGGAAACGCGCATTTGTTGATGATTCTGTTTCAAACTATGGAATTATATTGATGATATACATTCTCCGGGACACTTCAATACACTCACTTCATCAAATCAACAAGAATGCAAAGATCGGAGAAATTATCATCTCTTTTACCTACAAGTGCAGCAGCTCCATAGCATTTCTAACGGATCTACTTTCAGTTAGACCTGGCTGAGAAAGGATTTACAACCTGAAGAATGGGGATGAGATTTACAGAAAGAGATTCTGCAGCCGACAACAATATTGATTTTGATGAATTATGTGAATTTCAGCTTCAGACTATATTAGAGTAAGTGAAATTTAAATTTAAATCTCACATTAATAAGAAATTAACAGCTGCTAGATTAAAACTTAAATTTCTTTATCAGTTCCGATCATTTTTATCATCTGAACTAAAGTTACGTTTGATCAACACACTTATTATGCCCTTGTTCGATTACTGCGCTTGTGTTTATATACCTAATCTCACACAAAAGGATATTGGCAGGATTACTCTTTTTCAGAACTCTTGTTTGCGTTTCGTATATAATGTGCGTAAATTTGACCATATCTCTGAGTATAGAATTTCTGCCAACATGAACTATATTGACGAACGCATGAAGTATCTGTATCTATGTTTAGTGCATAAAATAATCCTTACGGAAACTCCATCATACTTACGGGGAAAACTTACGAAAAAAAGACATACTTACAGTCTACGTGATAAAGATGCATTTGATATTCCTGGTTTTAATAAGTCTAAATTTAAAGGATGTTTCTCATACATTGCTCCTTCACTCTATAACGATATCCCAAATTATTTAAAATCACTGTCACTGCCAACATTTAAGCTGCATATTAGGAATATGTTCAATTTAATAGATTAATATTTATTTCATATTGTACTAATTGTAACTTCAGTAACAATTTCATCTTTCATAGACAATTATATACTTAAATATGTACTTGTATTTGGGTTAGGTGGAAGACCAGCCTTTGGCTGAACCTCGCCTTTGAGAATAACTCAATAAAGAAATTATTATTATTATTATTATTATAAGTTATGACGGATGAAGTGGACGACAGCAATGATTCAGAAGTAGAACTTAGGCAACCAGAAGAACAAAATGAGGACGAAGAACAGGAGTCTTAAAAGCGTTATATCTCGAAAACAGTTGATCATATGAAACAAATGCACATTACTAAACTTGTGGAGAATTTTATACTCTACATGTTTTATAATAACCTATAACAACGGTTGATGCACAGGAAGCGATATATTGGCAAAAAATCAATTTTCGTGACCTTCGATATATTGCGATTTCATTGCCGAATTTTCAACCCGCTTGACCAATCAAAGGTTTTTACGCTTGAGGAAATCTGAGAAATAAGGAGAAGGGAATGCACAATGTAGGTTAGCTAATATAGTGCGTCCAGATCACTAAGATTATGGCTTTGACTTTCTAATTGTTGGGTGTACCGCAACTCAACGGGATAGTTCGGTACCTGGTAGTCAGGGTTGGTTTATTTTAAATTAAATTCATAATGATACAAATGTATCAGCTTACTATTATTATTTAGTTATTTATTTATGATGTAAATTTTATAATCATATATTTTTAGTATATAGGTAAAAGAATTAACTCAGAGAAATTTAAATACAACCCCGATTTTCTTTGGACTTTTACTCCCATAAATCTTTTGCACAATTGCATAGTTACCCTCGGCACGGGTCTAATAAAAACCATAACCTTATAGTTCTAATCAGACCACAAGCGCTTAAATTCATAGCTTACCGGATATATTTTGCTGCAGTGGAAGCTTCATACATCGTAGAGAATAAAATAAAAAAAATTATTCTATAGACAGGGGACATAGATATTATTATTTATTTTTTACAATGTTGTAAACATAATTTTAGATAGGTAATTATGGATTGCATTGTAATGAAATGAATAGAAAAGCCATTTACATTTCATTTATAAATAAGTCGTTATTTAATATTGTTTTCTGTTATATTAAAGTATGCAATAAATATCATAATTACAAAAATTATAAATCATATCCTATCCTTGACGCATACCCGGCGAAAATTTCATCGCACACCACTGTTGCTCATTGATAGTTGATAAAGCTAAATTCGATAGAGATCTACCGTACTTGTACTTATATATTGACTACAATATAATACGAGTAGGTACATTAAAGTAAATATAAATTTCGATAAAGAACTCTTAATTATCAACAGATCAATCTGTAAAATGTTATCAACGTCTATGTTATGGACCAAAAGGAGTTGTCGGAAGGTTTGTAGCGGTGTTTCTATTATTTGAGAAGTAAATTTTATTATTTATATATATATATATATATAGTGGTTTAACACTCCGTTGTGGAGTTGCACCGCTTTTACTTAAGCTTTCTAGATCCTTTTTTGGAGGGGATCGGACTCCGTTTCAGTTATTTATTAAATATTCTTCGCTATGATGTTCCATTTCTTCCTGTCTCTTGTTTTATTTTTCCATTTGTTAATTCCCGCTCTTCTTAAATCTTCTTCTACTTCTGCTAGCCATGTTGATCTGGGTCTTCCTCTTCTTTTCTTACTTCCAGGGCTCCATTGCATTATTACTTTTATTGGTTCTTTTTCGTCAGCTCTGCTTACGTGTCCTAGCCATTTTACTCTTTGTTTCTTGATTATTTTTATTATATTTTCTCCTTTTAATTCTTTGTCAATCTCATGGTTCATTCTTACTCTGTATTCATTATCAGATATCTTCTTAGTCCCAGTATCGTTCTTATCATTTTCCTTTCTATTATTCTTAATTTTTCTTCGTCCTTCTTTGTAAATGTCATTGTTTCGGCTGCGTATAATGCTATTGGTCTTATTATTGTTCTATATACTCTCATTTTTGTTGTCTTGGAAAGCCCTATTTGTAGCAGTTATTTTTTCTTTTATTTCTTCTTCTCTTTCGCCTCTATTTGTTAACATTACACCTAAGTATTTGAATTTGTTTACTTGTTCAAACTCTGTTTCTCCTATTTTAATAGTCTTGTCTTGCACTTCTTTTTCCATTATTTTATTCCAGATATAAATCCTGCGACATTCCATGAGCATTCTAATACAGTTATATCTGTTGAAATAAAACAAGTATATCTTGTTATTCTGGTGGATTTATTTGCAGCATAGCTAACAAAAATCCAATACTACTTTAACAAATTTTGGTTTAATAGTCCCTCTCATTCTGACAAGCAGTATAGCTTTCGTTAATATAAACACTGTAATGTTGAAAAAAAAAATGTATTTATTTTATTAATAATTACATATTTTTGTACTTGTATCACTAATAAATATTTATAGGTAGCTATATAAAAAAAATAGAATTAACAAAAAAAACGCCGGAATACAAGAATCTTGCAAGACAATTTCTTACCTTGTCCTGCTTTGAAATTTGTATCTCTTGTCTTGTTCTCGACTTGTATTTTTGCAAGACTGAGTCGTGAAACACTAAATGCAATGCTTACAGATTTTCACTATATTATTTTCCTGTCAAATTTACAACCCAATTTTATTTCTTCATGAGAGTAAGTTTATATTTTTTATACAATTATCGAAAAAACTTAACCTTAAAGACATATGTGTTTAACTATTCATTAACTCCATTTTGAGAAATATTTAGTACACGACTTTGTAAATATTTTGTAAGTCAAACTTTTATATATTTACAACCATTTATTTTTTGAATAATCATCAATAGTCACTCTGTAATTATTTACTTGATGTATGCTTTTGTATCTTAACTACATTTAATTATATATCTTACTTGTAATTTTAAATAATGTAAATATATCAGCGTCTGGTCTGACCGAAACCGATTACCAATATAAATAAATTAACAAGATATATACCATTTGAATAAATAACTCTCTTCTTTTTCTGCATTGCCATCTCAACATTTCCTACTATTTCCATATTTACTTTTAAATTGTAAAAACAGCATAAAAGTTGATAAAGAGTAGAGTTACTATGCGGTGTTAATCTCTATAAGAAAAAACAAAAATTTTATCTGTAACAATGGTGCTAGCTATAGCTAACTTTTTTTGTCCACTATTTGCAATTTAAAAAAAGAGATTTGCGATAAATAAAACCGTTAGATAATGAAGCTGGATAAAAAACGTACTTTCAAATTAGTTGAACTGCCAAAAATGGAAACAGCCTTATAGGTATAAAGTTTCTTTAACAGGATAATAATTAATAAATATATGTACGTATTTATTTATATTTATATCATAAATGTGTGTCTTTTGTTATCCATATTATTTTAAATTTTATAAATCCTCAGTGATGTGAATAGTTCAATAATATTGAATTTATTTTGTTCTGACTAACGCGATTGTGTTGGACTTGTTTTGTGATCAATTCTACATTTACATTTCTAGTGGGGTAAGAGACCTTCAGCTTATAGTGGGTTCCAAACCACTGGAACACAGCCAAGTTTCTACTTAGTCATGATTGGAGAAGCTGAAATTTGAACAGTAGATCGTACATTCCGCTTAAATCATATCGGAGAGCGCTTATCAAGTGAATAAATTAACAATAAAGGTGTATCTTTTGAGTAATTACAATGTGAACTAAAGTTAATTACCAGCGAAAATGCAAGTTGAAAGCTTGATGCAGACAAAAAAGTTTGAAATTAAACTATAAATAATTAAAATCACAGACAGCAAAAAAGTTTTATATGTTAGGAGCATCAAGTGGGCGTATTCACTAAGCAACAAACCATAAAAATTAATTTGGAAAATATTACCTACATTAAATTTTACCACATGTCATGGTAATGTCCACAACATGATTTAATTTTACGCAAATAAATACGAAAATGAAATATATTCGTTACACTTGATAACAGTTTAGTACTGAAATTGTTTTATGGTATTTTTACTGCCTCAGATAAAATATTGTATACGTGTTTAATTCATTATAAACAAATGTGAAATACAATATGAATATCTTTTTTTAGAAATAAAGTTTTCCCATTGTATTTTATATTTTTTGTAAATATTTTTGATTGTTTAAAGTTCCTAGTCAATCCATGATAAGAGTGAATCACGTCACCGCTAAATACAATAAAAAGAAAAACACTTATCATAATAAAAACTACAAACACTATCTTTGTTATGAAATAAAAATGTAAATAATATGTCACTCAATTTGACAAATGTTGATAGTAACTTGTAGTTTATAGTTTAATGTTATATTTATAGTTTTAGTGACATATAGTAAAACGAATTAATTTTTATCATAAATTGACTATAATATTAATAAATAATAATTTATTAAGTTGTAAATCAAACAGAATTTATACAATGTCAAATAGCATATTGTACATCAACGACATGAAGACGATACAAATGGAAAATAAAATTATATTTCAATATTTATACATTTTTATTATATTTTGATCTAGTCATTCAAATTCAAAACTAAATATAGATTTGTTCCAATTTCAGTTTGGAACTGTACGACACATGCGCAGTACGAAAGATGTATTTCAACTAACTCTAACCGTTAGTCGGTTGTTTGTACTAATTTCGCCAATCCAAATTATTTCTCTGACTGTCAAAACAGAATCGGAGCATATATTGCCAAGTTAAATAGCTAAAGTCTTCTAAAATAAAATTCGAATTATAGTAACACAATAATAATTAGGTAATTTCTTATTTTTTAGAATCAATCCACAATGGGCTATATGACCACTGTCGAATTAAAGAAAAAATAGTACAAAAACTAAAAATTAACCATTATAACTACCCATTATAATGACTAAAACTAAATATTATCTTATAAATTCGCTGAAAGTAGCATTTGAAATTAAAATTTATTTAACGGCGCAATATCTCTGACGTCACGTAGGAGAGAGCAGGTTGCAATGATAAAATGGGAATTTATTAAAACTATTTTTTTAACTTAATGATATCAAATAAATGTTTGTTAATGATAATTTAGTCATAAGTATTAACGAAACAATGTATGAGATATGAATAAAAGCAATTAACGGAATAAAATAAAAATATTTCGATATTACACGAGAGATTGTTTGGCATTGAAATGTCAACTGTCAACAATGTCAATATCGTATGATTTTCGAAGGCTGTTCAGTGTTTACATACATCGTTTTAAAAATAAACCTGGGTACTCTGCCGAATGTAGATTATTCTGTGATAGATGTTTTTTATAGAAGGAATTAAAATTCTCTATCTAATTTTCCTACGTGACGTCACATATCTCCTCTCCAAAACTTTATTATTGTTTTCTTCGGAACTATCAATAATTAAGCAATTTAAAAATACAGGCATTTTAATTTTTTTGTACAGAATCATAAAATGAAAGAAAAAAATATGATCATATATCTCATTGTTGCACCAAAACTATGATCCGGAACTATACAACGTTCGCGCATGCGTAAATCAAGATATATGAACTGATATATCTAGTTGGAACAAACCTAACAGCAACTGATTTGATGTTTGATTCAATTTAAATTAATACTTAATAACTTAATAATAACTTACACTTAGAATCACAAAATTAGAAGATAAGGTAGAAGGAATATTGTCATACCTGAAAAACAAAAATAATAATTAATATAATTAGAATAAAAATAATTATAATAAATGTTGTCGGTGTATTGAGTTGTATTTTTAAAGTTTGTTTTGAATGTTTTTCTTTGAACGAGGTTTGTATTGTAACAGTACGTTACCTATCTCCTTCGCAAACATTCATAAATTGGCCAAAGATTATCTAGTGGAAGGTTTAACTTACCCTACGTTGTGTTTATTTAAATAAGTAACCCTTCATTGTCGTAATACAGAGTAGCTGTTAAGAGTGGAGGAATCGGGACAGGTATTTGATAAAATAAAAGAATGATATTCACTCCAAAAGACAGACAAAATATCTGACTTGTGCATTTATTATAATAAAATAAAATCGGAAAGTACTGTGGAATATTACGCTCTCTGGTATTCACCTTATAAACCTGAGGGAAACCACAGCCAAAACCTCAGGTAGAGAGACAATTTTGAACATTTAACAATCATATAAAAATATTGCATTCGATTCATAAAGAGTTGTCCCAATAATTTATTACAATCATTTATGGTAAAATTGATTTATTGCGACCAAACTGATATTGGAGTCATTGACAATTGTAAGTGTGTGCGTGTTGGTTTGCGTGGGTTTTTATTATTTGTTTCAGAGTCGGCATGCCGTTGCTCTGATATCTTTGTTTCTGGGGGCGCTCGGCATTGCCTGAGGGCCGTTGTTTTGTGGTAGACACCCAGCTGAGCTGGCGAGTCTAAAGCGATTACCACTGAGTGGTCGCACGCTCCTCGTGGTGCCGGTGCCGCACCACGGTTGTGTATTGTTTATTTATACCCAAGTGAACGTTCGTTCGTGCTGATACGGCACATTCTTGAGCCTGAGATTTTGTGCAGAGCACAAAGTCTCGCAAATTACAATTGTTAGACAACCAATATTAGATCGGTTATATTTAATAAGATAATATGATATCATTGTGACAACTATAATTAATATATCATAGTAAAATCAAATAAATAGCGTGTCCGAAGTAATATTTGATATAAGGTCAAAGTGGAAGGTGCTGACTTATTCCTGGCAGAGCCATTGAACAAAGTCAGTAGGAAAGGTGCTGACTTATTCCTGGCAGAGCCATTGAACAAAGTCAGTAGGAAAGGTGCTGACTTATTCCTGGCAGAGCCATTGAACAAAGTCAGTAGGAAAGGTGCTGACTTATTCCTGGCAGAGCCATTGAACAAAGTCAGTAGGAAAGGTGCTGACTTATTCCTGGCAGAGCCATTGAACAAAGTCAGTGGGAAAGGTGCTGACTTATTCCTGGCAGAGCCATTGAACAAAGTCAGTGGGAAAGGTGCTGACTTATTCCTGGCAGAGCCATTGAACAAAGTCAGTGGGAAAGGTACTGACTTATTCCTGGCAGAGCCATTGAACAAAGTCAGTGGGAAAGGTGTTGACTTATTCCTGGCAGAGCCATTGAACAAAGTCAGTGGGAAAGGTGCTGACTTATTCCTGGCAGAGCCATTGAACAAAGTCAGTGGGAAAAGTTTGGAGTTCGAGAGACCAGGAGGACTTACCTCGGACACGCCAAGTATAAGGGAGTCCTGGATCAGACCCCTCGAGTACAGCTTTGGACTCGGGTTATATACAAAAATATCCCTCTTCTCTCCTTCAGAATGAGGGCGTTTCGGGGGTAGCATCTTCCCTCACCACCAAGATCCAGACGCGTGATCGTGGAATCTTCTAGAATCTAAATATCAACCCTGCAGGTACAGGCTCAGCGTCTTGCAGTATATCCCTTTCAAGTGGTTTGGCCATCTGGCTTTAGCGCCAAGACGTGGAGTCCATGGGCGTGCGGATAATCCCTTTAGTACTTTGGTGCATTTCAAAATATAAACAAAAACATTATATTCTCTGTTATGTTACATATTTATTTAAATTAACAGTACCATCTGCAAATATTATATTATATAATTATATTGTGTCACCTGTATTAGCGTGACATAGGTAAATTTATATTAGTTAAAATCGAATATCCTATTTATTTAGTACGTCTTTTATTAAGGAATATTTGAACTGATGTGTTGTAATAACACATCATTTTAGAGAATTTCAGAATGATTCAAATAAATAATAGTTTATCAATTTTATAGTTAAAGTTATTTGTAGTTAAATGATAACTGAAAGGACATGGTTTTTACCAATATGATACTGAAATAGATATTTCTGTTATTTAAAATACTTGATTTGCACATCCGAACATATTTAAACAACGATATAATTTTATATAATTATCTATGGCAGTATATGAATATCATAGAGAAATTTGTGAAATCTACGCCTATGTTCAAGTGTCTAATATTCCTACATGTAGCAAAGTGTCGACCCATATTCTTCGCAGGTCATAATGAAACTAAGATAACAAAAATTTGTTACACTATGCTGAGTTTAAAAATACAAATAGATGTCTATACAATAAATTGTTCAAAAAAAATTATTGTATCTAAACAAACATTATTCTAAATATTAATAACAAAATTATACATGCTAGCAGTACTGCTTCAAACTCCCCCAGATATTTAATTGTATTAGCCAGCAATCAGATGAGTGAATACAGTAAATATCTCATGCATTACTATTTTGTTAGTTTCTACTATATATGTGTATTAGCTATTTTCCAAATTATTTACTTCTATCTACATCAAGTCTCAAGCACAAAAATAAATAAAACTAATGACATAAAGATTGGGTTTTTTTTCTGTAATGAAACATCGGTGAGATTAGGCAATACATTTCCTTTTTTTTTTTTATTAGTATGTAACAATTGATTTTAATTTATAATAAAGTATAATTTTTCCTAACTTACTACTATCTTTTGTCACCAACCACTGTTCTTCCTGCGATGTTTCTTTGTGTTGATTTTGATATGGCCAAGAATGTGGAAACCAAAGTTGTTGTAGATTGTTGATAATTTTGGTTGATATTTTTCTTCAATTCTTAATCTTGTCTGGCAGTTGTAGAGGAAGGCGGCGTCGTTGGCGCTTCTGGGGATGTATTTTTTTCTTTAGTCGTATTCTTCATTTGTGGTTGTCGGTAGATGTGCAGATGTTTTCTCCATTTGTGATAGTCAGTAGATGTACTCATGTTTTCTTAATTTGTGGTAGTCGGTGGATGTACTGAGGATTCCTTCATTTGTGGCAGTTGATGGATGTACTGATGTTTTCTTCATTTGTGGTAGTCGGTGTATGCACTCCCCCGATAACATACTATATCTGCAAACCTTTCAATCCGTGTTCTTCTTATATGTGGTGCCGATGACTGTTATCTTCTTGGTATATTATATATTATCCTCGAACTATTTATGTAGCTTTCATCACTTCAATAACAATAGAATAATTTTATATTTCATTGCACTACACACTACACTGAACTAAATTTCACTAATATATATTTCATTACAACAAACTGCACTACAAATATATAATACTGACTTACCATATATATACAATTGAGTAGAATAAATTGATGGTACAAATCCTTTACCCAATATCCGATGTAATCCTATTCTTCATCTAAAGCTGAATTATATTCTTGGATTTTTGTGATTACACGTCCTGTTGCCTTTTGGAATAATTTCCCATATTCGTTGATTGCAATGTAAATCCTTTGTATTTTTGTGACATTTTCGAATTTTAACACACTCCAGTACACCTGTACTACACTATTTGTTTATTACCATAGTTTGTGCTCCTTCTTGATTCTCTAATTATTCAATCTGATTTAATTCATATTGACGTAATGAATTTTTAAGATATTACTGATCCTTTTCCTGGGATTTCCTGGTATTTGTTTATTAGGTCATGACCTATTTTATCTCATTCTTAATTCGGCTGCAATGGTTGTTTTTCCTACAAGCTACCTGCCTAAATGTTTGGGGTCGATGTCCTTCTTCGGGGTGATAATTTCCTAGTTGTGTCGGTAATCCGATCTCCTTGTTCGGTAAACCGACACACGTCTGGTTTTTTTGAATTTCTGCTCCTAGCTGGACACTGGACACTAAAGTGCTTCATGGTTGTTCGTTATTGTTTGCAACACACTTTAATCACCGTATCATTTCACACACTTCAACCCGTCGTAAAATATTCCAGATGTTTCACAAAACTTGGAATATTTTTAAACTCATTTCTGCACGCAGGTCAAAAGACCTTTCCAAGTGTTATGGATTGCTTCACGATATAAGGGAATGCATCTGTGTTACTATTGTTCATTTTATTTCATTGTTGATTACAAGCATCATGTTAATTTGTTTTTAAAATTTAGTTTTATATAAATGTTTTTTTTTCAAACAAAGAAAGTAAAATATAATCTCTTTTTATAAACAGACATATAATTTTAATCAGGTAAGTTTTTTATTTTGACAAAAATAATTATTGTTATAATTATTATTATTATTATTTTTATTTGTTTCTAATCTATAAGAAAATTTATGTAATTTATTTATCCTCTGGGTCTAGGGCATTTTCTTTCTAGATCGAAGGTCTTATGACTTTATGCGAAGTTTTACTTGCATTTTAATAGCATAGAGATCAACATCTAAGAGTGTTTTCGAATCACTCGGATGCAGTGGTTTATAATTAACGATTTATCGATGCTGGGATTTGAACCACAGATATCACATTATTGTTAATTTAACTAATTGAATTCAATTTTAGTTTTGGAACGGGCAATAAGTTGCAAATAGTTTATAGATAGCATAAAATCATTATTAAACAATTTAGCAAATTTTTTCTCTTTAAATATTATTTAATTATTTTGACTTATTTCATTATTTGCAATTTACTTCGGAACATCTGGTTATTATATTACAACTCGAGTTGTCTTGGTCAATCCCTTATACCATGAAACATACCATCTGGCGCGTCGAACCGATTCCGAAATTTAAGATTTCACATAACGCGCTGAATTTATTAATTACCAAATATCACTCTTCTATCAAATATTCTGTCCTCTCCCCCAATTAACAGCTTTTAAGACTCTGTATCCTGGTCACGGCACCATTTTGTAACAGTACGTTACCTATCTCCTTCGCAAACATTCATAAATTGGCCAAAGATTATCTAGTGGAAGGTTTAACTTACCCTACGTTGTGTTTATTTAAATAAGTAACCCTTCATTGTCGTAATACAGAGTAGCTGTTAAGAGTGGAGGAATCGGGACAGGTATTTGATAAAATAAAAGAATGATATTCACTCCAAAAGACAGACAAAATATCTGACTTGTGCATTTATTATAATAAAATAAAATCGGAAAGTACTGTGGAATATTACGCTCTCTGGTATTCACCTTATAAACCTGAGGGAAACCACAGCCAAAACCTCAGGTAGAGAGACAATTTTGAACATTTAACAATCATATAAAAATATTGCATTCGATTCATAAAGAGTTGTCCCAATAATTTATTACAATCATTTATGGTAAAATTGATTTATTGCGACCAAACTGATATTGGAGTCATTGACAATTGTAAGTGTGTGCGTGTTGGTTTGCGTGGGTTTTTATTATTTGTTTCAGAGTCGGCATGCCGTTGCTCTGATATCTTTGTTTCTGGGGGCGCTCGGCATTGCCTGAGGGCCGTTGTTTTGTGGTAGACACCCAGCTGAGCTGGCGAGTCTAAAGCGATTACCACTGAGTGGTCGCACGCTCCTCGTGGTGCCGGTGCCGCACCACGGTTGTGTATTGTTTATTTATACCCAAGTGAACGTTCGTTCGTGCTGATACGGCACATTCTTGAGCCTGAGATTTTGTGCAGAGCACAAAGTCTCGCAAATTACAATTGTTAGACAACCAATATTAGATCGGTTATATTTAATAAGATAATATGATATCATTGTGACAACTATAATTAATATATCATAGTAAAATCAAATAAATAGCGTGTCCGAAGTAATATTTGATATAAGGTCAAAGTGGAAGGTGCTGACTTATTCCTGGCAGAGCCATTGAACAAAGTCAGTAGGAAAGGTGCTGACTTATTCCTGGCAGAGCCATTGAACAAAGTCAGTAGGAAAGGTGCTGACTTATTCCTGGCAGAGCCATTGAACAAAGTCAGTAGGAAAGGTGCTGACTTATTCCTGGCAGAGCCATTGAACAAAGTCAGTAGGAAAGGTGCTGACTTATTCCTGGCAGAGCCATTGAACAAAGTCAGTGGGAAAGGTGCTGACTTATTCCTGGCAGAGCCATTGAACAAAGTCAGTGGGAAAGGTGCTGACTTATTCCTGGCAGAGCCATTGAACAAAGTCAGTGGGAAAGGTACTGACTTATTCCTGGCAGAGCCATTGAACAAAGTCAGTGGGAAAGGTGTTGACTTATTCCTGGCAGAGCCATTGAACAAAGTCAGTGGGAAAGGTGCTGACTTATTCCTGGCAGAGCCATTGAACAAAGTCAGTGGGAAAAGTTTGGAGTTCGAGAGACCAGGAGGACTTACCTCGGACACGCCAAGTATAAGGGAGTCCTGGATCAGACCCCTCGAGTACAGCTTTGGACTCGGGTTATATACAAAAATATCCCTCTTCTCTCCTTCAGAATGAGGGCGTTTCGGGGGTAGCATCTTCCCTCACCACCAAGATCCAGACGCGTGATCGTGGAATCTTCTAGAATCTAAATATCAACCCTGCAGGTACAGGCTCAGCGTCTTGCAGTATATCCCTTTCAAGTGGTTTGGCCATCTGGCTTTAGCGCCAAGACGTGGAGTCCATGGGCGTGCGGATAATCCCTTTAGTACTTTGGTGCATTTCAAAATATAAACAAAAACATTATATTCTCTGTTATGTTACATATTTATTTAAATTAACAGTACCATCTGCAAATATTATATTATATAATTATATTGTGTCACCTGTATTAGCGTGACATAGGTAAATTTATATTAGTTAAAATCGAATATCCTATTTATTTAGTACGTCTTTTATTAAGGAATATTTGAACTGATGTGTTGTAATAACACATCATTTTAGAGAATTTCAGAATGATTCAAATAAATAATAGTTTATCAATTTTATAGTTAAAGTTATTTGTAGTTAAATGATAACTGAAAGGACATGGTTTTTACCAATATGATACTGAAATAGATATTTCTGTTATTTAAAATACTTGATTTGCACATCCGAACATATTTAAACAACGATATAATTTTATATAATTATCTATGGCAGTATATGAATATCATAGAGAAATTTGTGAAATCTACGCCTATGTTCAAGTGTCTAATATTCCTACATGTAGCAAAGTGTCGACCCATATTCTTCGCAGGTCATAATGAAACTAAGATAACAAAAATTTGTTACACTATGCTGAGTTTAAAAATACAAATAGATGTCTATACAATAAATTGTTCAAAAAAAATTATTGTATCTAAACAAACATTATTCTAAATATTAATAACAAAATTATACATGCTAGCAGTACTGCTTCAGTATCTTGTATATATAGAGTTTTATTTTGAGAATACAATACAATGGGTGCGACAATAAACATGTTTTTAATATCTTGTTTTTTTGTTACAAATATTATTCCAGTTATATAATCTCTGCCAAAAAAGATATGTAAGTTTCCTGTTATGGCAAATTGTATTTAACATTTGATGAGCGTGTAGACGATTTGGATTCGCTAATCCGAAATCCCACAAGGCAGTAAGTCAAACTTCATTATGAACTATTAGTTGAGAACTTCCTAATTGGGAATAAAGTTTTATCGCCAATAAACCGCAAAAAGAACTTCTGTTTCTTTCATTTGCAATTCTCAAACTTTCTACGTGTAATAAGTCCATTTGCAACCGCTAATCTATAAGTGAGACATATGTATTTGTTTATAATTAATTTTATTGAATAAGACACTTCTGGGAGCACGATACGGTCTATTAGTTCGCAAATACAATTTGTATTTGTAATTTCAAATAGTAAAAGTATTAATCTCACATTTGTACATTCTGTATAATTATTTCTCTGTTAAGAAATACGCTACTTGTACCATATTTAACGTTTGTATGTTCGATAAACTTTCGTTTTCAGAAAGAACTACATCTGGAGCAGAAACAATGCTTTAAACACTAAAGATGGTAAATATATCCGTATTATTACCCATTGCTGGATAGACACAATGAACAGAAATTTATATATAATAGTAATTCAAACAATTAATAGCCTGAGGTATTGTTTTATGCATATTACTTTACTCTTAATGCAATACAATAGAATTTACTGTAGAAAATCTGTTTTAAGTGTGTTTGTGTTAATATTATTCTGGAAACTTGTCTATTTATATAACAATTCATGAAACAATTCCTGAAGTCGCTTGTGCTCTATGTTAATTCATGTTTGGGTAAATCTGAAAATTATTCGATTTTAAAATTTAATCAAAATTATTTTTCTGATTATATTCAACGTGTTGATTTCAAATTTTCAAACGGACTTTAATTTCTCTTTTCTCTTTTTGATCTCAAAGTTGCACCTCAAAAATATGTTTATTAAGTACATCTTTAAAATGGATAGAGGTACAGTCTCAACGTTTATATCACTTGATTCTACGGACAAAGTTACATAAAGAAATATTTTCTCCGTATATAAATGAAAAATGAGAAAAACAAAAAACCTCTATTTCAGTTTTTCGCTAGAAAACTTTTTTTCATCAAAAATGTTTATTTTCTGTACTTAAGTAAATATGGATGCTCAAATTAAAAATTTTCAAACAAAATTCAATTATTTCTTACTGTCCTAAGATTTTTTGACCACAGCCCTCTAATAGATCGAGATACGACTTCAGCAATCGGTTCTACGGGGAAAATTACATAATTGTAACAATTATCAGATTTTTATTTCAATGGATACAATTTTCAGTAATTGTGTGTGTGTTATGACCCATTCTGTTTATCTAAAATTCCATAGTTATATTGCTATAATTACATGATGGTGGATAATACTATATTATTATACAAGTCTTAAAAAACGGTATATTATTCTATGAGTTGTTTGGAGCTCGACGAGCGCATCTTAAAAAACGAGTATAATTACTATTTTTTATAGTTTGCGTCAATTATTTAATAAAAATTTTAAAATTATTAATTAAACAATAACAGATTGTAATCTACGGATATATAAATGTGAAATATTGTAACTCTGTTGAATGAAGTTGGGCGTATTTATCTGTTATTATGCATTTAAAATATGAAAATATTTATAAATCTGTACATTATGAGATATGAAATTTTAATATCCTTTTAAATTAGTTTTGTTTATTCAGTTTTCCTACTCAGAAATAATATAAATTGTATTAAAAACATTAAAAAATATTTGAGGTTATAAATTTGACATTTAAAGTGGAGAGCAGTTGTTAGAAGTACCAATTTTATAACAACAAAAATACCAAAAACAGTTTAACAATATTTTATATTATTAAACTGTTTTCAATATAACAATAGTGGAATTGTTAACGCAAAGTATAAAAAATACTTAATTTTTCGATCGGAAAAAAAATAGTAAGTATATAACGCAAAAACGCAATACGTAGAAACGAACTCTCCATATTTCTGTAGTTTCTAGTCTAATCTAACGCCTCGTCCGACAATTATCCACTATCGTCTAGAAAAAGATCACTTTTTTAATTACTCAATATAGTATTTATGTGAAGATATTGTAGAATGGAAGTAGTGCGTTGTGAAGGTAAGGGAAGGAGAAGGAACAACAAAGGCCGTCGGTGCAGCGCAACAGCCCGACCGGGGATGAATGAAATATCGACCGCGGGAAAACTAGAGCGTAGTTTCCCGACGCAGGGCGCACGCGTGCCGCCGCAGGGACCCGTCGAATCTTCTGGAATGCTCCCCCAGGAATCCACCACCCACACCTACATCATCGCCGAATTATTCAATATGCTCTTCTATTATTATCTCTTCGCACTCGAACACGTGTTCATGTATTCCATTCTAGTGTAATTATGTATTTTTATTATTTAAATTTTATAATATTAAGCCAACAATTGGATATTTTGAAAGGAATTAGATATTGGAGACTATGGCTTTGTTTAAATTGAAATTTCTTTATTGAAAAGACGACGTTTCGGTTCTGATTGGAACCATCTTCAGGTCTATGTTAACATTAATTTCACAAATATTGATGTTAACATAGACCTGAAGATGGTTTCAATCAGAACCGAAACGTCGTCTTTTCAATAAAGAAATTTCAATTTCAATATCTAATTCCTTTCAAAATATTTTTATTATTAATATTTACGAAATAAAACATGCTCATAGTCTCATACTATATCTTATACATCGTCTATTCCATCGTAGTTTAATTACACTCAACTTATTCATTTTGCTCTCTAAATTTCTTCTACAATTATCTCTTCTTATTCTAACATATGTACATCTTTATCAATTTCATTCTAGTTTAATTATGTATTTTTAATTATTAATATTTACAAAACAAAATATAATCGCACCCTCATCCTATATCTTATACATCGTCTATTCCATCGTACTTTCATTACACTCATATTATTCATTACGCTCCCTAAAATTTTTCTTCTGCAAAAATTGTGCCAAACAAATTGATACAATTTACATCAGTTATTTTGTGTTTCCCCCTCAATTAATACTATAGTTATAAATTAAAAATTTAATTTGTTTATCAAGTAATATCAAGTAGCTTGAAATTTCTTGATGACAAGTCAAATATCTAAGATAGGAAATGAAGTCAAATCAAGTAATTCACAAAAATGTCAAGCTACTTGACTTGATGAAACCTTATTTCTACCCAAAAACTGTTTATTTTTACGATATCTTTCCCGAAAGAATTTGTCTCCAACACTACCAATCAAGTACTATATATTATATACATTCATACTACATCGTCTAATCCATTACAGTTTTACAGTCTTGCTCTTATCAAATTATTCATTATGCTCTTTGAAATATCTTGTATAATTGTACCAAAAAAACATGGTCTCCTGTCCGAAAATTCTCTGTTCATACACTATTTTGACTCTAACTCATATGCCCGTTCATCTTTATGGTATTCTACCCAAGATCTATCTGTTCTTATAAAACATTTATACAAATAAAATTATGTTTTTTCTATAGCAGATGTTAAAGTGCAATTTTATCAACTCAAAACAGTGGATAAAGTAGCACTTTAACCGCAAGGGTAGATAAAGTAACACTTTAACAGCAAGGGTAGATAAAGTACTTTAACTTTTGTTTATTCGAAGTACATTTCCATAACAACGAACACTACTGACATTTTAAAATTGTTCTTAAATAATAATTTAATTTTTCTAATTCTTTTCTCTTCAAAACCTGCTATAGAAAAAAATAGAATTTTATACACGACGATAAAATTAAATTATCGACTCGCGAAAAATAATTCACTCGCGATTATATCGCTCGTGAATTAATACTTTCCGCTTGTCGATAAAATATTATTTTATCGTCTTGTATAAAAAATAACTATTGTTCACACTTTTTTTATATTATTCATCAGGTTTATTTAAACTAATTTTCTGTATATTATTCGTTCCCAAAAATAACAATTTCTCATCCAAAATTGTCTATTCTTATTCTTCCTTACCTTTAACTCATTAGTTCTTCTATTTTATTATAATATAATTTATTTTTCAGATTATTATGTTTACAGACACCAATGATTCATTTACATTTTTTCTATAAAATAAGGTTTCTATCCAAAAACTATCAATTATTTTCATAGCTCCATATTATTAAAAAAAAAAAATAGTTTTATTTATCATTAAGGTTACTTAAACTAACTCTGTTGAGAAAACACGAACTCCCACCCAAAAACTGTCTGTTCTTTTTACCTACAATTTAGAACTCATATATGAATCCATGTATAAATGTACATAAGCAAGGTCATAGAAATGTTTGTTAATGTTGTAATATAAACATTCAATTGCATGCATATTATTTATACTTATAAAAAAATGTTAAATCCACTTTTTACTTTTAGTAAAAGTAGACGTAGATTTAATATGGCTTTTTACTGCGCTTTACAAATCTTCATTAAGTGAAACACCTTTTACAAAAAGTTCGCTGGGGATTCCAAGCTTTTTCACAATTAATTTAAATTTATATTGTACGCCAAATGTACATCGTATGAACCTGAATTTAAATTAAACATTCATGATTTTCTTTCTTTGGTCATAAAACCCAGTAATAGAATAGAGAACGCAAATAAAAAAATATTTATTAGATTATAAGAAAAAATATTTAAGATTTTTTGTCTGTTTATTTTAAAGGTTGAAACGGTAGGAGGAAAAAGAGGAAGAGACAACTTGGGAAGTCCCAACGGAATTCGTCAACAGGTGAAGCGTATTGTGAGTGGAAATGAGTGGATGATGAAATGCTCTGGGATTTTTTTCACGTTTTTGTTACAGTTTGACTAGTTATGTAACGGTTAATTGCTACAGAATGTGAATTTTAATAACTTGGAACAAACACATGTAATTTTGTCCTTGCACAAGCCCAGCTCGCTTGAAACATTTCATTGACATTCAAACTTTTTGTTAGGCGTTAGGTTTTTAAAAACAAATAAATCCACGCAAGGTTCAAACGTAAATAAAAAGTATATCACCATAGCAACCGTTTACAGACAAAAGTGTGCTTATTTAATTTACATCTAAAGAGAACCAGTAACCAAAAACACGTATTTCGCTTTTATTTGGGCTTTTCATTTTGGTGTAAACTGTGACAAGTTATTCCCTAAAGCTGGATTTAAAACTGAAACAAAACATACATACTTTAACTTTATGCGAGGTATCCTAAATAACTTGTTAAGCATGAGGATCTCGAGAACACTAAAAGATACGAGCTGGGTTAAATTAGAGCAAAGTTGACTTATTAACAATGTCTTTGTTTTTCTAGAAAAAAAGCGGATGATTTGAGACTCCGATATTGTGTTCTATGTGGTTTTTGATAGATAAAAACCGTTTCTCTTAATGTTTCATATTTTCTATTAAAATAAAAAGAAATCCCGTAAATTCATTATAAAAAAAGTATCAGAAGAAAGTGCACACCAAAATCACATAATTTTTTAATTTTAATTTACTTTTTCGTACATATCTTGTAACCTATTTTTTTTTACGAAACTAAAGAGATCGATAAAATGATCCCTTAGTGCGACAACTTTGGTCTAATTTAACCGACCTCATAACCAGAGTTATTCTTATCATACAAAATTGGTTGATTTTCTACCAAATTTATTATTTTAATAAATAAATGAAATTAGAGAATATCGATTTTATTTTGTCTTCCCGAAGCTTTGTTTTTAAAATTTCGAGACGAGACGACTCTGATTCGAGAAATATTTCGTCTCACCCGAATCACTAATCACAGTTACTGGAAACTAGCAATCACAAATCACACTGTGATTGAAAAGTAGCAGTTTCACTCATCTCTATCCTAAACTACAGATGCAGATCTATATTTTGTACTTTGTTTTTCTTATAAATGAATACATCTATTTCCTATGAATGTATTACATTATGTTCTGTGTTCTATGACACTTATAAATCAGCCTTAAGGAAGCAAAAATAACCACCCAACACCCATGTAAATTGTAAGTCTAGGACAATTTTATATGAAAAGTATGTTTTTATTCAATCTTCCTAGTGTAGCGGTTTTATCCTTTCAACAAAGTGAAAGTGAGAAATGTCTGCAAGTATATGTTAAATATGCATTGTTCAAACTCAGCATAAAATTAATGATAGTGAATGTTGTTATATTATATTTTATTTCTCATAAAAAGATAAAGTTCATGTTGTTATTAGGTGATACAATAAACAGTAAACCTTTACTCGCTTTATAAAATCTAGAAGATTGCACTACAAAATAAAACGAATCTTCGGAAATAGAATGTAATGAATCTATAATAATGCTGAAGCAACTTGACAATGTAGTCTTCTTATTGCATGCCTTTGTAACGTAGAAAGTGAACGCCCAAAAACTATATCTTGTAAAAAGCTTAGCGAACACAAGAAGTTGAGCTCGTATTTCTGGTCTTTGGACAGTTCTTTGCAACTTGCTAAGCTTCAGCGCAATGAATAGAGAATAAATACTATTGTCATGTAAGAAAAGTTGCTCAAGTCGTGGGCGACAACTTCTGATGAACGATTTGCACAAGTTTCATAATTAGTTACTCTGTTTCCTGCCTGCGAACAAACTCCCAAAGTTTAGCTCTACTAAATACCTACACAAACAATATTTTCATTTTGTGAGGCTCTTCAACATGATCTAGAATCTAGATAATTCAACGGATTATTTAAAAATGAATAATTTATCTTTGATCTAAATATTCCTCAATTAAGTACTTTCACACGTAAGCAATTGGATTACAAGTACAAAATTACTGGGAATATTACCAAACGTGCAAAATTTGTAAGAGATCTTGGTGTATTATTAGACAGTAAATTTACTAATAATGTACATATTCACATGCTCACTAAAAATAATATGTTACGTTTTAAGGGTTGCAGAACATTTAGAAAATCCTAATACATTAATTAAAATAGTTTAGTACCTATGTTCTTAACCTAATATTCCGCTGTCATTAATATTTACATTAAAAGAATTGAATTAAATTAAAATAAATTAAAATATTTGATGAACCGGAATTTTCATTCTCTTACTTTGATGCCTCTCAGAAAACTAAGAATAATTTTGGATCTATCATCTTACATAAAATTATTGTAATTTATTTAAAATACCCCCATATGCTATTTGGGGTAACAAACTGTTTTCTTTAGATACTTTTAAACCAATTCGTCGTATACAATCTACATTTAATATATATATACATATATATATATATATATATATATATATATATATATATATATATCATGGGCGCCCATAAAATATTTTTCAAAGGGGGGCAAAATAAATAAAAAAAGAATAAAATAGATATATATTTTTATGTTCAATTGTACTAACAAGGCTTAAATTTTAAGCAACACTTAACATAAAATACTAATCGAAATTTTTATAGCATTCTTGAATAGTTCATTTAATATTATATTTCAATGTAATATTGTCCATTCAAAGGAAACTTTTATATTATAGAGATAGACTGCAAACATATATTTACTAGTAAAAAAAATAGAAATGTTCAAAAAAAAAAAACATACATAATGTAATTTTTTTGGATAGGTTTGTGTGGCAATTTTCAAATTCATTCCATCTTTCGAAAATTCCTCAAAAATTTCATTAGGAACCTCTTCAATAAAATGAAGTTTATTGTAGTTAATTGTTTCAGATTTCTCCAATTTTATTGACAGTTAAAATAACTAAACACAATTACTAAGGAAATTATTTGTCCCACACACAAAAATGCAAAGCGCTAAGATATAGCAAACATTAATAAATTTCTTATAGAACATAACTATGGTGAAAGAATTAAATAATAAATTTGCGAAAAGCCAGGGGAGGGCAAGTGCCCCCTCTTGCCCCCCCTTATGGGCGCCCATGATATATATATATATATATATATATATATATATATATATATATATATATTAATAATATTCAGTATTTGAAATAGATGAAGTATTTTGACAAATTTGGAAATACTTTTTTTAAAACGCCTACAAATAATCCGAGATCTTGCAAGAGTTTCTGGACGTGTGATACACAAGATTTTTTGCGTCGATGACACTATTAATTTATTAAAGATATATTATTACTACTTAAAGTTTTATACATTATAAATTTTTATGACAGAAACATTTTCGGTTCATATGGATATGTAAATAATTCACTTGTTTCAATTTCAATTATAAACAAAAGAAACTATTGAAAATAATAAAATAAATGTATTTTAAGTAAGAAAAAATAATATGATAACATAAAAACTCGTTAAGTGTTAATTAAATGTTATAAATGTTTTAACATAATAAACTATTCATTGCATAAAATAATTAGTTTTCGTTTATTTTGTTTTTCTTTAGTTTAGAAGATATCATGTTATGAAACTTATATAATCATTATAGTTTATTTAACTAGTGAATAATTATTACACGCGAATTTTTTTTGTACGTATAAGGTATAATTTAAATTTCTCGCTCCACATTATTCCCCAGTTCACAGCGTGCACCTTGGAAGGAAAATCAGCGGAGTGTCGCTACTGTATTATTCTTTATACTGTGACCAGACAGTCTAATGAAATCCAAAAAAACATCTCCACTATAGTAGTAGTAAATAATTTATTTATTACCTTTTGGTGTTCAAATTTCTACATTATCTATATTTTACATTTCATGTGGTATTTGCATTATTATAACTTACTATTTAATCTACTTATATATACTTTCTTCATTCATACTGTGTATGGCTTTTCGTCGTGTAGTATCTGTTGTGTAGATTTGTCATTTCTCAGGTTTTCGCTGCAGTCTCTTCTTAAGTGATTTATTGTCCCAAAGCTTTGCGTAGAGGCGATATTGTAACCAATGATCGAATAGTGAGGTGCAATTATTGCAAGTTGAAAACATCTCCACTATATTTTTGAAAACAAATTTATGAATGGAAATTCCAGTATTATTGTTCCAACAAGAGTCGACTGTACGTTTTATTGATAATGATACGTTGTTAAATATAATAGGGGATACTTGAGTGTGATGTATGAGTCGGAGAAAACAGCAGCTCGTTGTGCGTGTGTTGGTAGTGGAAAGTGAATAAATTCGAGCATGTTGTGAGTGCAGTTGGTTGGCGAAGGTCGCCCGGTTGCTTTTTAAGCGCGTATTTTTCTCGCGGACAACCGGTAACGGGCTGTGCTCCCACAACACTCGTATCCGATCTCAGACCGGAGTAACATTATCACACCACCTCGGGCGCACACGCGGCCTTCGATTCCTTCTCTCTCCCAAACACCAAAACATCAACAACTTCAAAACCCTTCCTAAATCCTTACCCAAAGTCTTAAAAAACCAATCCTAAAGTTAATTTGTTTTCTGTAATTGTAATCCAACTCTCAACAATGAAACACAGGTTATTTAAATCATTAATCTTTGACTAAATTCAAAAGACAAACCAAAAAAAATTTTCTCTTTATCAGCCTGGACCAAATCTAACGCAAACACCAACACCAATACCAACATAGTACTCTGGTTCTTATAATCATTATTCTTTGTGTTATACCAGAAGACAAACTACAAAAAATTATATTCTCTCTGTCAACCTGAACCGAATTACCAAATCCCAAACCTAATGCAAACACACGAACATCATTCCTAATTCCTTACCCTAAATCTTAAAAAACTAATCCCAAAGTTAATTTGTTTTCTGTAATTGTAATCCAACTCTCAATAATGTTGAACACATGTTATTTAAATCATCATTCTTTCTTTAAATTCAAAAGACAAACTACAAATAATCATTCTCTTTATCAGCCTGGACCAAACCTAACGCAAACATCAAAACATCATATTCTGGTTCTCATAATCATCATTCTTTGAATTATATCAGACAAACTACAAAAAAACCATTGTCTCTATCAAACTGGACCGAGTTACCATCTGCCAAACCTAATGCAAACACCAAAACATCAACAACCCTTCCTAAATAATTACCCAAATCAAAGTCTTAAAAAAACCCCAAAGTTAATTCGTGTTCTGTAATTGCAAACCAACTCTCAATAATGTTAAACCCAGGTTATTTAAATCATCATTCTTTGACTAAATTCAAAAGACAAACCAAAATTTTTTTTCTCTTTATTAGCCTGGACCAAATCTAACGCAAACACCAAAACATAGTACTCTGGTTCTTATAATCATCATTCTTTGTGTTATACCAGAAGACAAAATACAAAAAATTATATTCTCTCTGTCAACCTGAACCGAATTACCAAATCCCAAACGTAATGCAAACACAGAAACATCAACAACTTCAAAACCCTTCCTAATTCCTTACCTTAAATCTTAAAAAACCAATCCCAAAGTTAATTTGTTTTCTGTAATTGTAATCCAACTCCATTTGCAAAATATAGTAAAGCTGAAAATGAAACCTGTCGATTTTGTGAAGAGTACAGTTAATTACAGGTTTTACTATCATCCCTTCTCTAATTAAAGTCTTACAAAAAAAAATTGGATTTGTATTCAGTAATTGTAATCCAAATTTTTATAATGTTAAGCAGATGTTCTTACAATATCATTCTTTGTCTGAAACCAAAAGAAGAACTGCAAGAAAATGTTTCTCAAATCCAAAGATTTGTTAACCCTTTGAATAAAATAGAAGAATCATTCCTTTATATTCCTTATAAAGAACAATTACAGTAGACCATACAAAATATATATGTGAAAGTTAATGTAAAAAATCGTAATTCAATAAAATATTTAATGACCCAATAGTATTTTAATTTTAAATTTCGCTTAAGTGGAAAATATCACATCACTTATTGGTTTAACTATACATTAGTAATGTAGAAAATTTTATTATTAAAATACAGTTTTTAAAAAATCTTTTATTTTTTTGTATCTCTAAATAAACAATTTTAATCAAACCTAACCTTACTTAACTTTATATGATTGGATAATTTTCTTATCTTGTCGATGAACAAGATTGAAAAGTTATTTCTGAAATTCACTCAGTATTTCGAAGGCTTTGACCCTACATGAGTCTTCCTGAGACAGTGAAAGTGAAGTTATTTTTATATATTAATATTACTGCCTGAAGAAGACCCATGTCTGAGAAAAAATAAAACTTTCGAAATATTGACTGAATTCTAGAAATTACAGCACTATTATTATATTAAATTTAATTAAACTATCTATTCTATGAAATACATAGATATTAATTTTAAGGGGTAAACTCCAATGTTGGTTGTTTACTGTAATCTCTACCACTACTCTGACCAAAAAATTAAATAGGGTATGTGGGATTGAGATGGACAACATTTTAGTAAAATAATTATTACTCTATAATATTAATTAATAATTAAAACATAAAATTTAGTTATAACTACATATAATCTAGGCTTACTTATAAGAATAAGGAAAAAAATTAAACTAAGTTCACAAAAGTCCAATTTTCCTCCACTATCTAGGTGAGACGGACCAAGGCTATGAGGAAATGAATTTGTTAACAGATTTTTGTCATTTGTTATATGTGGTACACTCTTTATGTACAGCGACCACAAATTTCACATTTTATCCAATCATTCTCCTTTATCGTTTTTTTAATAATGTTCCTTGCATCCCGCATATTCGTTTTCATAATCTTCAGCTTCTTTATTATCATCACCTTCTGATTAACCATTGAACAACTGTTCTTCAGAACTCGTGGAATAGCAACTAGATCGTCTACCTTTCTATATGCGATGGATTTTTTTCCTGTTTACCGGTTGAATCGACCTTCTTAACTTTTAAATCCTCTGGTCCATTTCTCCTCAGCATAGTCTGTCACAGGAGCAGAGGTTAAATGGACCACTAAATTATTTATGACTGTTTACAAATAGAACCACATTTTTAGGTTACTTTAAGTAAAGTAAGTACATAAATAGTTAGTTTAAACCTACTGAAATAGTAATTAACTAATTGTGTATATAAGGTACGAATTTTCTGGCAATTTTTAAGTAAATTTTCTATTTTCATAGACCTAACGTATTATATATAATACTTTAGGTGTGTGGTATTATTCAATGTTGACTGTATTAATTTTCAAGTGGCTACTTACACTGTCTCTAAACAACAAAATTAACATTAATATTAAATTTCACTCTAATGTACTTTTAAGGCTAAAAGTCTATGTTTCCTACTGGTCCATCTCTCCTTCATTTATGCTAACATAAGAAAGTTAGCGGAAATTAATTTTTTGCAAACTTTATTGTTAAATCGTTTAAGGATAAAACGGTCACAGAAAGTAAAACTTACTACGCAAGTAAAGTGTTTTATCACTGTGGATATAAGCACACCCATATTTATTTTGAAATTCTGTAATATAAACAAATGTTAGTAATTCCCACTTAATAATTTTATGCAGCTTAAATTTCAAATACGACGTGCAAACATATTTGTTTTGTATACAATTACTGCACATGTAAATACAACACAACAATTTATTCCTAACACCTACACATTTATATCTATGCACGTATGTTTATATCTGATTGTAGTACGAGTTCCAGGAAAAGCCGTATGTGTTTGTCAATAGAAACATAAAAATAGGACAATGAAATGGCAGGAAATTTAAAATAGCTATTAATTTTTATAAATCGTATAGAATGCTCGGAATTTATGAATACATTAGAGAATATATTCATTTAGTGTTATATATTTCAACCTTGGAATTAATGTACCAAAGATAACTGTACGTATTTTTCATCTAAATTAGTAATTACATAAATACTTAAAGTACTTCATATCATAATACTTTCACAAATTTAAATAATAAAATATTCTATACTGTACAGTACTTTTTTATTAGAAGTAATAGATACATTTTCTTTATATAAAAGTTTTATCATATTAAACAATCTATTTCATGACAGAGAAAAAAAATATTAAAGTCTGATATACATGCAACGACTATCAGTTTTTATTTTTCAAATAGGAAACTACCATTATTTTGGTCAAATTAAAATCACCATTTTTTGCCTTTTCAATGATGTATTAATTGTCATAAGTGAGTGAAAAAAAATTAAGATAATTAAGAAAAAATCGTCATAATTCTTACTCGGATATGTAACTTTATAACGTGAAATAAAAGACTAAGATAAATCACTTAAAACAAATGCTCGACATTACGACCATGTTCTCTTTTGCAGAATATTTGAATATTTTTTTTTCTGCAAACGGCATAAAAATTATATCTTTTGTGTGATTGACGCGGTTGAAGTTTAATTTTTACGCCGCCAGAGTAGAAATTTGTACTTACCTATAGAAACTACGCAGAATCAACCAATAAGAAATAACCTGTACAATAGAAACCTGTAATATTGACCAAAATGTCACTATAACACTAGATAACCTAACAATAACGTTACTAAAATATATCAACAACTGACAGTTAACCTACACATTGAACGCGAAAGTAGTAAATTATTTTTTTTAAATATTTGCGTTTCAAGAAAAAATAGAATGTGCCATTCAGGGTAAAAGTGTCACTTTTACTATTAACAATACAATATGCTATTTTTGACATTTCATAATTATCTTATTTTTCTTGAATATTTTCATACTTCACTTACGACAACTAAGATATCATTGAAAACACAAAAAAATGGCGGTTTTAATAAAATCGTTGCGTGTAAATAAGACTTTTTTTCTCTATTTCATCAAATAATACATTTCATATGATAAAACTTTAATGTAAAGAAAATTTTTCTATTCCTAATAAAAAAGTTAAATGCAGGTTCCTTTTCGCTGATATTCATAAATATAAAGGTAAACGCGAGAATAAAAACAGACAAAAACGATTCATGTTACGCGATGTGAAAGTAAAATTCCGAAAAGGAAATTAAAAGAATAAAAGAAATGTAAAACATCGGATAACTGAAGTCTTTCATCATTTTTAAAGCGATTCTTTTTAGAACTTTTTAACTATTCCAATTAAAAGTCTTGAAAAAACGATTCATATTTAAAAGAAAAAAGCTGCAACAATGTGAGTGCTTTAAGGTTGTAAAAAACAAATTTTATTTGGACTAGTTTCCAAGACAGCAACAAGTATGCCCTTGAATTTTTATCAGATTAATGGGTTTATTTAAAATCGAACAAAATAAAATTGTTTTTCATCCGACCTTGACAGAATTTATAATTGATTTTTTAATTGCACACATGAACTATTAACAAATGACTCTCAACTGTCAGACAGATTAAAAACATTCATCATCTTGCATCGCGTTATTTCTAATAAAATTTATTAATTCTCGAAGCAGACAATCATAAATAAATAATCTAAAATACAATTTGATTCTCTAGTAGTAATATAGATTAAACAGAAAGGTCAAATGTCAGGATGTTTTGCGTTGTGGAGAACATATTCCTGGTCGAAACTTCGTAACCTGTTGATAACAAAAGAAACAACGTCGCAAAAAACTTCCGTATGGACATAATTTTACGGTTGAATGAGGCTTCTACTTCAGGATGTAAAATGATGACAGAGATTAATTATAAGTGTTAATAATTAAAGAAAGTGAATAGATTGTTAAGGAAAGTCCATCCCAAAAAGGAATCATTCGCTTATTTATTGTTAACAAATTTACAAACATTGTCGTAATAATTTATTTGTGTTAGAACAAAGTTTATTGTAATTTTGTTGTTCGTACTTCCTAAAACATTTGTAAATATAATAAATTGCATTGTTTACACGTTGTTATTTTTCTTAATAAAGATAAGGTTTAAATTATTGTTGCCGCGAGGCGAGACGAAACGAGATAAACACCTGTGTCGTCTCGTTTCGATTACCGAGACAAAACCTTGCCGAGACTAAACGAGACAGAGAGGGTTTTGTCCCATCTCGTCTCGAATTTATATCATTTTAATACAAAATATGAATAATAATACTAATCATAATTATTATTATAATGATGAAAAAGTAAAATTTACTCCTGCTGGATGTCTAGATATGTGCGAATGCATCTTGTAATATACAGGTTGTAACTGGAAATATTAAATTTAACCTGTGATACAAATCGTCGAGAACAACAATATTTATTACTAACTTTTTCCGAAGTTACAACTTTTTTGTATTTGTACCACCTCATAAATTAACGAATCATTTAGGTATTTTCATAATAATAATTTGATTCAGTACCAGAAACAATGAAACAACTATTTTTGAAAAAGTTTGATATCAATTTTTTCAAATAAATTTTGAAATTAACAAATACGTAAATCGATTTCTTGAACTTCCGGGAGTAAAAGTCTACTTTAACTCTTCATTTTCGAAGTCTAATGTAACACTTGTAATCCCTGACGGATTAAATATGAATTTAATCCCTGGGTGATTAAATTAATAAACAAGCCTTCTGTTTGAACAGTTTTATAAAAATTGGCAAATAATTCTATTTAAAATGTATATGTGAAAATGCAAAGAACAGTGTATATACCTAAGGACAAAAGGGCTTTTAATCCCTCAAGTGATTATTTCCCTCGCCTACGGCTCGTGAGATAAACCTCACTCTCAGGATTAAATCATGCACTTTAGTCCCTCAGAAAAAACAGAAATAAAACATGGCAACAAATATAGTATTTGTCTTACCATGAAGCTAGAAATACAGTGACGAATATAATGTATTTTTTGGTAATAAATACGTAAAAAATTAAAGTGCTATTACTGACATTTAAAAAAAACACAATAACGAAGTAAGTTCCGTATTTATTTAAATTTTCTAATAACAGTTAAATTTTTGAAATTTTACAATTCATTTTTTAATTTAAGATTGTCCAGTGCCCTTCGCCAGAAATCTGTCCATTTTCTAACATCTGGAATGTTCTACTGTCAAAAAATTACAAAAATGAACAGCCGCAAAGTGAGTGTGTTACAATAATAGGTACCTAATAAATCGAAGTAATTTATGATCATGATCAAGAAATTCGAGACGTCTCGTTCGGTCATCTCATTTCGTCTTATCTCAACCTTATCTCGCCTTGTATAGTCTTGAAAATCGAGACAAAATCTTAACGAGACGAGATAAACCAGTAGGCAGATGAGACGAGACGAGACGTGACAAAATATTCTTCTCATCTCGCGGCAAAATTAGTTTAAATTGTTGTAAAATTCCTTAAAAATACTTTCTCAAAAATTTCTAACTCTAAAATATTTTCAATAAAACCCAATTCCTTTTAAAAACAGTCTCCACCTCTGTTGTCAATTCCAGAACTTGTTGCTTTATAATTGAACTGTTAAATGTTCACATATTTTCCAAATCAAGAATTTAAACAGTTTGTTCTGCTAGCCAAAGATTTCCAGATGGAAATAAAATTACTTTTACCCAAATATGAAACTTGCAAAGCTGTTCTATAAATAGATTATGTGTTTGAACGAGTTCCTTACACAGCCTGGTATATTGTTACTTTTGCCCTTTTGTAGCAAGTTTAAGCTTAGACAAGGAGAGATATATTTATTATTAAAATATTTTGTGAGGAAGCGAAACTCCTACAGCCACCAAGTTTCGCATTCCGTACTATTTGTTATTTGAAATTGTATAAGGACATAATTTTTCTTCAAGCTTAACCCTGCCTGTAAAAACATTCGCTCACCCTGAACCGGAAGTTGATTCTTACCTATATCCATCATTTTACAAAAAAAATTGAAAATGATTATAGTATTTATTTAAATCATTTACATACAATTAATACAAATCAAATTTTCGAATTAGTACCATACTTAGGCAAAAGTAATATCGCAAAGGCGTCTGGTTAATGAATAGTGAACTTGTCAAATGTAAGCCATTTATTTGTGTCTGTGCTGTTATTGTTTTTTTTTTTTGTTTGATTATACCTATATTATTTAAATAATCTGTGAGTTTTCCTTTTCATATTGAAAATGGACATAAAAAGGATGTCTATGGAACACCAACGAATAAGAATGTTTATTGCAGTTGGAAAGAAAAGCGGAAGCATTGATTTTGACTTATTTTTATGAAAATTTAACAGCAAACGTAATATAAGTTTCAAGTACTTTAGTGTGTATATTGTACTATGTTCATGTATATAACTTACATTTTTGTACGTAGCTATTCGTATTTTTTTACATTTTTAAAAATTTAGTTTGCTTTTTCAATAAAATCATTGGCCCTTCCTAGAAACATAACCTATCTAAGGCCCTGCTCGGAATGTAACTAGTACAACTGTTCTCGTACGGTTACATGAAGCATGCTCAGTTCATGCCTCCTCGAATATTATAATGTACTTGTAGCTTAATAACTATTACAATATATTGCCTTGTATTGTTTTGTATAAAAAAGAATTTAAGAGGGTTTAAGCTTTTGTCAGTGCGATCTAGAAGATCTATTGTGATACAGCCTTTACTTAGTTTTCCGGAAACAATTCCAGATTTTGTTCTTGATCTCATCTACCGTAAGATATCTATTACCTTGTTGATTGAGTCTCTGTGTGGTTACGGCTGGGCATTCACACAGTATAGCCAGAAGAACTCCTGTACTATTACAATATAAATAATAATTATAATACTTACAAACTGAAATTTCTCGTGATTTCGTATAACTAAGGGTATTTTTTATTTAAAACTAGTATCCTTATATTCAGGAGACTTCATAGAAAAGATATTGACTTGTGCTGAAGCTAGTGACAGTTTGCTGAAAGCTGTAAATATGTATAACCGAAGGATGAATAATAAATGTATAAGAGTCGATTAGTTAAAAACATATGAAGCGCGATCCATCTTCCGGGTGTCTCAGGGCGCGGATAAATAATTGAGGCGAGCCGGCCCTGCACGGGGATTTATAGGGCCGGAGCTACGCAGGCCCGACTGGCGTCCCGGCGTCATCACTTCGGGCTGATGGCACGCGATGAATAATGTATTTAGACGCTCTTTCACGATTCATCGGTTTAATTTTTAAGTTAAAGGGAACTTCATTCCCTGTAACGAAGTATTGAAACGTGCCCGATTGCCCCAATGAGCTTCACTTGATTGCAGAAGCTTCCTATTTATGTTTTTCTATCCACTCATCGTTTTCAAATGAGATCTGACACAGCCAATATTCGGCAGCGGTTGGAAGATACAGCGACATCTAAGAAGGACTCCTTTAGTAAACGAGGACAGCAGCAGACACTCAAAAAACAGTTACAAGCATTTAAGGTCTCTAGAGTAATTAAAATTCACGGACACTGTGTCTGTCTTTAGAAGAAGTTCAACCAGAATTCAGGGGATCTCCAGCCAATGTTACGAATTCTGAATTTAGTGTTTAGAGGCTTTGCGATCATCATTTAGGGGCACAACAAAGTATTTTACTAAAGAAACAAATTAAGAAAAAAATCAGGTGTACTATGTTGGCTTTTAGAGGAAAAGTAGCTAGTATTTATGGATCTAGAGCCAAAATTAGGGGCCCTGTACAAACATTGCTAAATATTTTAGTAAAGAAACAGTGTCGGACTTCAGAAAAAATGCAACCAGTTCAGGGGATCTACAAATAAAATTACGAGCACTGTATTGATTATTTGGAGGCTCTGCAATCTTCATTTAAGAACAGGTTGTTATAATTTTACCCGACCCAAAAAAAAAACTGGGTTGAACACTTGAAACCCAAAAAAAATATACAACACTTCCAAACATCCAAATGTACCCAAAAAAAAACCCGAAAACACGTAAAAAACGAAAAAACACAAACAAACCTGGGTGGGTTGGGCTTTTTATAAAAAAAAACCTGCATTTTTCTCAAACATGTTTAGGGGCACCACAAATCATTTTACTAATGAATGAAATTAAAAAATAAAAATTCAGGCGCACTGTGTCGGCCTACCGAGAAAATACAACCAACGTTTAGGGGATCTACAGCTAACATTCCGAGCCCTTCATTTAGCCTTTAAAGATTCTACAGTCATCAGTTATAGTTTACAAAAGAAACAAATTTAAAGTAAAAATTCAAGGGCACTGTATCGACCTTCAGAGAAAATGCAACCGACTTTTGAGGAACCTACAGCAAACATTGACCCCTGCACTTAGCATTTAGACTCTGTGATCTTCAGTTAGGAGCACCTTCGGAAGCATCACAAATTATTTTACTAAAGAACGGAATCTACAGCTAAAATATGGGGCCCAGCATGTATAATTTAGGGGCTCAAATTTAAAAATAATAATCTATAAGCTCTGTGGTTAGCAAGCAGAGTCTATACTGTCAGTATTTTTTACCGTGAAACATAGGATTTATCATATCCATGGTTACGACTTTATATACTTGCTTGTCTCATTTAAAATGGCACAGGGTAGAAATGTGATATTTGCTTTTTGGGTTAAAAATTATCTGACAGAATAATTATACAAAAATAATAGCTATTTTTGTAACAAAGAAGGAAACAAAGGTGTTTATTTAACGCAACCGAAAATTTCAAAACGAACGCTGGTGAGTTTTGAAAGAGCAAAAATTAAATAACTACCCAGTTTTGTTACGTGTTTCAATAAGTACTAAAATTTTTGACAATTTGTTGACATAAAAAGCTATTCCAAGGATTTCTTAATTTTGTGCGTTATTAAGTTACTATAACAAAATTATTGGTTATAAACAGATAAATGATATACCATGAGAATTTTTAACGTGAAACATGAGATTTATCATATCCATCGTTACGACTTTATATTTGATTGAGAGCAATGTATACTTACTTGTCTCATTTAAAATGACACAGGGAACGAATTTGATATTTGCTTTTTGGGTTAAAAAAATATCTAAGAGGTTTACCCCAAGTGCAATAACAATTTTAAGAATCATTAATAACTAGAGAGGAAATGATAATATAGTAGAATGGACTGCTAGATCACTCGATCTTACACATCTAGATTCTTGTTAGTGGTAACCTTTAAAATCAAAAGTTCAAATTCAAAACATTTCTCAATATATTAGAATTGCCCAAATATCATCGTATTTAATTCAAAAGTATTATAACAGATTGGGCTATTGCTTAGCAGTTAAGGATTTTTGAAAATTTAATTTATTTTGTAATATCTTACAATATTAAAATTTAATAAATTTGTCGAATTCATTCCCTATGTTTTATTTTAATGATAAATCCTATGTTTCACGTTAAAAAAACTTACGTTAGAACAAAATGGTTAAGAATCTCCGTTGTAGATCAAATCATGACCTACAGTGCTGTCAGACTTAAATATAATGAAATAAACTGTTCTTATCTTGGATTTTATCACTGCCATAATTCAGTCTATAAATAACAAAGAAGGAAAAATTTGTTTTGTGTGATTATCACATTTACTGTATATTATAAGAGTTTTCATTGGAAGTGAATGATGCATCTACTACGCACGGTAGCGATTAACGAACGCGAGTTTAGATGTTCTTGTACCGCCCTCTTGACTTTAACGTGAAAGGGTTTTCTTGTACGCGCTGTTTTCTTAATCCTTCCTTGTGCCTACGCTCTGCACACACGCACTAATGGCAAATTTATTTTTCATCCTTAATCAAATTTTGTGCGAAATACCAATACTCATCAAATTGGAGTCAAGTAAAAATAGGAAAATTAAAAACTAGAAAAATTATTTTTGTGTAGAGAGATTCAACTATGCTAGAGCGGCAATGCTGTTTTGCACTCGTGGTACACACATTATTTTTCCTACAACTGCTTTAAATGTTAAAATAACAGAATTTAATGACATCAGTAAAAGAGTCTAACATGCTTTATTGTTATTATGATATGTTACTAAGTGACATAAACAATCGTCACCTTTTAGGGTATATTTAACTTTAATTTTGTAATTAATAAATAAATAAATAGTTATTTTTATTATAATATTCAGTAAAACATACATTTTAATTTCAAATTTATGTGAGTAGAAACTAATTCATATATGAAGTAAATGACAGTCATTAACAAAATATCAGTTGCACTTGTGTGTTTATGTACATCTAATTTCGAATAGATCACTTTTGATCACATTTCTATAATAAATTTATCCATTCTTATGACAGAAATTTAAAGTGTTTGTAACCCTAGGGTGCAAAGTACTTTACCACACGTTGCCGGGTAAACATTATTGTTATTTAGAAAAGACATATTTTGCGTATCGAAAACAATGAAGGAATGTCTTGTTTATTTGACAGTTGTAGGAAAATAACTATTTCGCGCCTCCGTTTCATTACGACTAGTATTACAGAACTCAAATTCGTCCAGAAACTCTCTGTTTGCAAGCCTAGGCCGGCAAAATGTGGGGATGCTAACTTAAATATTTTAGCATTACGTTCTGTCAAAATTTTAAATTTTATTTTATTGGAAATGCAAAACGTTATTATTGTTGAAAAATATCAATTCACATTCATTTCATTTTTTAGGTTAGAACAAATGTCACAAAAATTTTTGAATGCAACAAGTGAATTGTTTATATATCCATGTGAACCGAAAATGTTTTTGACATAAAAACCTGTAGTCTATAAAATTTTAAGTGGTAATAATGTTTCTGTAATAAATTAAAAGTGTCATCGGCGCAAAAAATCTTGTGTAACACACGCCCAGAAACTCTTTTGCGAGATCTCGCATTATTTGCAGGCCGAGTTGAAAAGCTTTTCTGGACTAATGATACAAATAACTATTGTACTGTATAATAAAACATACCTCTTTTACGTAGCTGCCGGGAGGTAACAACAAATTTTAAATAAAAGTAAATTTTTAGTGAGAGAATATTTCCTGGTAAAGTTTGATGTAATTCGTAGGGACAGTTGGTCGAGGATTTTTAAAGAGACGTCCAGTCGGGTGCTACTTTCATTAATTACTCGCTGTTGTTTACATGCCTTACAAATTCTAGTTTTAATTAATAAAACGGAAAATCGATTACACTGTAATTACTTCTTGTCACTCTCATAAATTAAATTAGGGAAAATCTGAATTACTTCATACATTAACGCACAAATAAAAAATTTACAAAGTGTTTTCAAGCAAATGCAACACAAGCTTTTAGTACATCAATAACCTTGAAACAGATTATTGTTACCTTACAAACATATTAATTATAAAGCTTAGCTCTTATGACATGAAATATTAATGTCATATATGGACAATGATTAAGAAAATATATTAAAAATTTATAGATTAATACCATGCATAATAGAATTTATAATAATTAGATTGTCCAACATTTGTAACAATAAAATGTACATCAAATTAATTCTTACTGAAAAAATATACATACACAGGATGTTTCTCTGCACGAAAATTTGATGACATAATTTGATATACTGATTATAGAACAAAAATATTTTTAAAAAAATCGCAAAAATAAGGACAGTGTATTCATTACGAACATTTTTTTGCCAAAGGTTTCATAGTACATTCAAGTATTAGACACTTACATAATAACTAATTAATAAATGATTATTTGTAGGCAGTGTTTATACTATTATTTCACTAAAAATGTTAACTAGGAATGAACTACCCTATTTTTGCGAATTTTAAATTATTTATTTATGCAACAAGTGTGTAAAGTAAGTGTTTATTTTAGTCGAGTGCTGCTTAAATTATAGCACACTATGTTACACACGTGTTGCATACAAAATTTTTCCTATAACCGAAATTTTAATAAAAATTAATTTCAAAAGTAAATAAAACCATTAATAAATGTGTTTACGTTGCTTAGCAACGGCTCCTTTACACGCATTAGTGCGTGAAAAATGAAACTTTATAAACGCGATAGAGGGCATAGTTCTGCCCAGTTGTAGGAAAAAAAAAATATTTTATAATCAGTATATCTGATTATAGGCCATTAAAGTTTCGTGCTGAGGTAAGGAAACACTATGTATTTATCTTCAATAAAAATAATTATTTAATTTTCGCGCCACCGTTGATGTAACTAACATCCATAGCAACATAAGTCGAAGTTTTTGGTAATATTTATTATTTAGTTATAATTGTCAACAATGTTATACAACTATTCTCGTACGATAACATGAATCTCAGATTATAATGTACTTATATTCCATGTAGTTTAAATAACTATTTTCACCAATACGCTCTTTAATTTTTGAATCGTATCAATATCAGTTGTTTTCATAAAAGTTTATATACGCGATGCTTTTGTTTTGTAATTAAAATTAAAAAGTGAATCTCTCTTATTCTATTTATAAAGTTTAATATGTTCCCTGCAGTGTACGTGGGATGGAAGACAGTAACATCTTTCCGCTGTTAAATATAGACGTAATCATGTACACGCGAAACACGTGGGTGACTTATAAAATCCAGAATTATTCATCAAATATAGGTTAGTACATTCGCAAAGCGAATAAACTAATTTTTATTTGTTTGTTTTACTTTCAAATTCGTAACTTCTTCCTACATAAAAACAACCCCTGTGTAATTTGCACCAGCTACAGTGTTTGGAAAATGTAACAATATGAAATGTTTTCCGTTGATTTTTCATAATTTTTCTTGATTTTGTATGCAGAATGGACAAGTGTTAGTTTTTGGTAATAAAGATTAAAATTTATTGCTCGTTATTCTGAATTCGTGACAAAGTGTTCAAAAACAGATCTGTTTTTACAAACTATTACAAGGAGAACAGGGGATGGTTGTAGTTCTAGAAACCTATTTTTGAAAGAGTCGTGTTCCATCGCCTGATAAAGTTAGACGCACACAATTCAGAGCAATTTATTGTGGTTAAAGTACATTCAGCTAAATAAGCTGAACACACGATGTTTAGACCGATAACTACATAACGGTTATAACTCATGTAAGATGTAACTTAGTTTAATATTTTATTACAGTAATGCGATCCTTATTAACATTGTATTGCATTCTAGATGTATATAAATAGGTGTATTTATTTAGCTTTTGTCAGTTTAGATCATGTCAGTTGATTTTAATTAATAATAATTTAAATTTTACTATTATTATCATCTTCCATGGTAATTCCGAAACCTAAGTAATGTCCGCATTCTAAATTTATAATTTGTCCATTTTCTTTTACGCTATTCAAAAGTACAGAAAATAAGGTGACAAACTGAACTGATCTTTTTGATCTACCTCAGCAAGTGAATTACTTAGAATCAGTATAATCTGTAGAGGAAGTAAAAAATGAAAATGGAAAACACCTGTAGTAATTATACATTAATTTTCCTCTTCCTGATAACTTCTTTCATTCTGTCTTGTCCTAACCTCAGTACATTTAGTAGAGGAAGTAAATTAATCCAGTCAAATGGAATAAAAGTAAGTGATCCGAATTCAAAATTGTAAATTAAATGGCCTTATATCACAGGGCAACGGCTTTCAGCTCGATGAAGGTAAAGAATTACACACTTAAAATATGGGTACTTTCGACGTCATTTTATGAACTTAAAAGTTAAAGAAATAAAATATTTTATCCACAACAGTCAAATAATGTGCCTATAATTTAACCGTTTTTTATCAATTAATGACCTTTGTGACTGTTGCTAATTAAATAATATTGACAGTTCGATGGAATAATATTATTCAATAGTTTCTACCCAGCCCCATTTAACTATTTTTAACAAGTAATTAATAATTCGGTAAATTTGTTACAATTGCGTTAATCTATTTACCTATGGAAATATATTTGACAGTGATAATTATTATAATTGACAGTGAAAATATTATAATAGCTATTAACATACGAACATACCTAGGATAGTTATGAATATCATAACCGCCATAGATGTCAATTCAATTCCGAACTCGGAAAGCAAGGATTTTAAGATGTAAGACTTGGTATGATTCATAACATTCTAGGTTTATTCAATAGTTTATTGGTCAAGTTTATATAGGTTGATATAATGTGACAATGGGGTATTCCAAGCCTACGGCTTTTAAAGAAATTCTTATTGGATATCATTGTTTACCATATATAAGTAATATTAAAGTGAATATAATCATTATTTTTCTGATTTTTAATACCATAATATCAAAATGAAATTGTAATGCATTTGAATCGAGTACGTAAAATTCAGTATCAGCCTTGTTGTGACAAAGAAGGCACTCGCGTCAGCCTATTGGCTCTTGTTCGAACGCGCCACGCCTCTAACTCAGACCTACGAATGATGTTCTCAGCTGATTCTCAGTGCCTGTGACGTCACACGCACGGCCGATTTTCTAAGGTGTAATTTATTGAAACTTTAAAAATTTATTTCTGGCGTGTTTGAAACCTTTCGGCGAAAAGAAAAAATACGGGTCTAATATTTTTATGCATAGAATAACATATTAAAAAATGAAAAAAACTTGGAATACCCCATTATCATATGTTATTTTGACAATTCTGAACGGTAAAAAATATTAATTACCTACTGTCTATCCAAATTACATGATATACAGTTATGACTTAGTATCATGAAACCGATAAAAATAATTATCGAATACTCCCAAAGGAATGGTATTAATACTGGAAGTACCAATTATTTTAATAATTCATTTTACCGTGTCAGCAGTCAATGTACGAATACTCATATATTACTATTTATAGATATTACAAAAATGAGAATCAAGAGTATTAAATATGACATTAATATATAAAATATAAATATTAATAAAAAAATAAGTACGAAGATGACAGACGAGAGGTTATGTGCTGTCCACATCAAATTTTTTCTACTAGTTATGAGTTATATGAATGTACGTAGCATTAACCATAGGAGGTTATTGGATGTCGAATAATGATGTATGAACATATGGTAATGTAAATAACGTAGGTAGAGACTTATTTATGGTCAAGAAACAGTTGTAAATCAATCCACGATTAGTAATGATTTTCCTTAGTGAACTATGCATATTTACTGATGTCTGCAGACCACCTTATTCTGTTTGAGTTGTGGTACACAGTGAGTAAAGCCAATGAAACGATAAGCACAGATCCTGCTGTACACTTAAACACCGTGAACGTATTCTAGTTAACATGCTATTGTAATTGCTTGGGAAATTATATTAACTACACTACTGCAGGAAATTAATTAAATAAATAACCGATTAAGTAAAGATAATTTTCTCTGAGATGTTCTATAAATAGACGCAAGATGCAGCAGATAATGATCTGTACATGTCTAGAAGATTTAACGTTGTAAAAGTCTTAATAGACATTTTATCACTTTACAAATATCTTTTTTAAGTATCAAGATACCATAGCCTGCTCATTTAATATTATAATATATTTTTTAGTGACAGAGTCTATTTTCTTCAGTTTTTAACCAATCATGAAGCAGAACATGAAAATTCAACCAATGGGAACAGTATTATAATCATAAAATTCCGTTACCCCCGTTGACTTTCAACTACCAGATAAATAAATAGTTTAATAATTGTAAGCCAATGAATATTTATATTGTTTCTTTTTACTTTATCTTTGGAATTTATCTCACCAAATACCACACAATCTCTGATTTTCTCAGCTAAACTTTCATTTTGGACAGACCTGTATAAATAAGCAGGCGAGATGAGCGACCGCCCGGGGTGCCAATTTTTTAGGGGCCCCGAACACCTTATTACCAAATTAAATATTTAATATTAGTAACATTTTTTGTGTATATTTATATTGATTATTTGTGCATAAAAAAAAATAAAAATTGTTACTTATTTGACAAAATAGTAAATGTTTGCAGCAAACAAGTTAAGGTGCATTTACAATCAAATTCAAAGTTAGCACAATTTCAAGATAGCTTAATATTATACGCGTACGTATTTATTTGTAGCCATTTATAACAAAAACAAAAATACACACCGACTCACTTCACTTGAGCTGAAAGCTAGTAAAGTCCAAGTTTGTTCTTCAGGTTCGACTTGAATTGGCATGCTCATTATGTTCTAGTATATTTTTCCGGTAGAGGTGGTAGTATAGTATTTCGAATTTGAGAAGATTTGACAGTATTGCTAATAATAGCTATTTATGTAACAAGTTAGAAAATATCTCATTTTGTGTAACGGTGGGAAATTTGCGGAGAGAGCGAAGCGAGACCCTGCAAAATCACACAAGTTACACAAAATTGCATTTTCAAACGTGTTTCATACAAGATTTTTTTCTAATTTTGATATAATTCTTTTAATTTTAATTTTATCTTATAATTTTGAATTTTGATATATAAGCTGTCACTTTTTAAAATTGACTAACATTTGGTGAAGGCACATTTTTCAAGTTAAAAAATTAACTTTTCATCACTCATTGATGAATTTTTTTTATTTCCTACCTGGTTACGAAAAATTTGGCATATCAACATGTCAGTCAGTTTTAAAAAGTGACTCTTTATATATCAAAATTTGAAAAAATATATTATTACTTCTTACTCTTATTTTTATTTTCAAAACAGTATCATTATATTATACATTACGTTACTGAACAAACAGGGCGTCAAAATTTATTTCTACAGAGGCTCGAAACCCTAAATCCGGCGCTGATTTTTAAGCAATCATTATGTTAAACTCCTCAGGATTTGCCATGCAGTTTGCTTTCTTCTTTTGATATTATTTCTGATAAATATACTCAAAACCTATACATATTAAACAGTAAAAAACACTTAGTTTATCTAAATCCAAAAGTGCCGGTTACCATAATCATCGGTTAAAAGAAAAATATCGCATCGAAACAGTAATAACGTATATTTTTGATAACTTACATCAGATTTTAGATGCGACATTATTTTATTAATCGATGGTTAAGGTAAATGGCACTTTAACCGTGGAACAACCGGCCCTAGTAAATTATAATGACAATATTTTTGTTCTTTTGTCATCATAGAACAATCCCATAATGACAGAATAAAGCGACCATTACTGTATAATTTATAATAAAAAAAATATATACCTATTATTTTTATTATTTATCATTTTCATCATCAATGGATTGTCTTATAACCGAAAGGATGAAGCGATTTTCACTACATATAAAAAATGTGTATATAATAAGAACTTATCAGGTATCAGTTAACATTACAAACTTCCTTACTGTTAAAAAACATTTACTATTTATTTAATAATGTATAGGGCATTATTTATTGGTAAAGGAAGTAAACTATTAAATATTTGTTTGATTTGTTTGTTTGCATATGTGCAGGATATCAGCTGAACGGAGAACAACTGTCGCGCAGGAAAATGCCAAGGTCTGCAGGGAACCGGAGCTGATGTGGAGAGTGAAAGTCCGAACAGTAGACATCAAACTGTTTGTAACAATGACATACATACTCTATTTTACTATTTTTGATTTGATATATTTTTATTTTTAAATAATTTTAACATAGATTCAGGGATCTAAATATTCAGAATTAAATGTTTTTATAAAAGAATAAATGGCGCAATATAGTAAATAATCCAGTACATATTCGAGAATGCATAACGCAAGCAACATTTATTATACGTTGTGTGGCGTATTTCCTCGCTCATGTCCTGATAAGAGTCTCGGGAATTGAATATCCTTTTTGACGTTGATATATTTGTTTATAAGGATAATCATTTATCATACTTCATCCATATTAATATTGCAAATCGTAATTTTTAACATTACTTACAAAGTTAAACCTGGTAATTGAGATTACCATATCAAAAACGAAAGCGAAAAGAAATAATAAAAATTAAATATACAACAAAGTAAAATAATTAATAAAAGAACATCTTTTTTGGAGTTGCAACATGTGATTTTATTAAATGACTGCAACTCCGAAAAAGACCTTCTCTTAAAATAATTAACTTTGATAATGAGACACTAAACACGTATTACTTTATATTGTAAAAAGCCTTATAGTAAGCAAATAATAAATTATAGCTATTTATTAACAAATCTAGAATTGTGTTAGAATGTGGACACTTGCGACTTGCATATTATATTGTATTTTTGAAATGTAATTTGTATTAAATAATACAAGATACTTTAATAGGCCATGGACTTAAATAATTTTACCTGAAGAAGATTACGATACTTGGAAAGTCCAAGCACAGGCAAGTTTAATAAAAAATGGTCTGTAGAATTATGTAAATGGTACTACCAACGAAACCCGTAACACAAGAAGCAAAAAACACCTACAAAGAACAAGCCTTATTAGGTAAGAACTGTAAAACATCAAAAGATGTGTGGGACACTCTAGAAAGAAATTACCAAAGTAAAGGCCCTGTCTGAAAAGCAACGCTGTTAAAGCAACTAATTTGGAAAAATAAAAAAGGTGATGATGTTAAAGAACATTTAAATAATTTTATGGACACCGTTGATAAATTAGAAGAGATGGACATCACAATTAATAATGATTTATTATAGTTTAGCATCTTCATAAGAAAATTTTCGAATAGCAATTGAGTCACGAGATATGTTACCAATCCCTTATGATAGGTATAAAGTAAAGATCATAAAAGAAAGTGAGTCTAAAAATAGTATGACATCAGAAAATAATACTAATAATTAAATATTCTATACAAAAATACATCACAATATTATGGCAAGCAAAATTCAACAAAGAGGAATAAAAATTCCAAAAATATTTTGTCACAAATGTCAAAAATTTGGACACAAAGCTGCAGAATATAAAGGAAAAACCGACAGCCTAAATCAAATACAACAATTCAATGTCATAGATGTCAAAATTATGGACATGAGCAGAATGTCGAAATCAAGTAAACTTTAATGTTTTAGAATCAACATGTTTCACAAATAGTAATCAATTAACTCAACAAATGGTGCATCGACAGAGAATGTACATCACACATGACATCCGTCCCAGAAGATTCCCGTAATATCGAGCCTGAAAATAAAGATCTTCAGTTAACATCCGAGGGTCATACAACATAAGTAGTTGGTAGAGGTAAAGTAGCTTTAAAATCAAAAGAAATTAATATAATTTTAAATAACACTTTGCATGTACCAAGTTCATGTATCGGTAAGCAACATAACTAAAATGGTTATTCAGTATTATTCAAAAAGGAACAAGTAACTATCATTATCATGTCACCTCAAAGAAAAATAATTCTGTCAACAAGATGGTCAAAAGAACTTTATTATTTAGAAAATGAAACAGGTAATGAAAAAGAAAATGCTTGTGTATTAATAAAGAAGTAAAAATCTGGCATAAAATTAAGGGGCATTTAGGCGAACCTTATCTAAAAAGTGGTTTAATTTTTTTTTTAATATTTAACATTTAGATCAAATGAACAGCTTAATGACTGCGAAAAATGTATTAAAGGAAAATTATCGAGACTTTCTTTCCCAACCAAAGAGAAGATGAAAATAAGCGAACGTTTGGAAATTGTACTCACAGATGTATACGGACGTATGAGAAAACCAACAAGAGGTTGTCGATATTTTGTAACGATTGTTATGAGTATCATACCCGCCGCAGACATTTAAGGTCTGGTATGGTATGATTAATAACATCTGTGGTTTGTTCAATATTGGTTTCAGAAAATGAAAACGTTATTAATAAATATTATTTTATAAAATTTACTTATATATAAAGTTTTCGTGATCAAGTCGGTTTAGATTGAATGACAACATGGTTACAGTTATATTATACAATTTTGACATATCAGTATGGTAATAATATTACCGTATTAATACAGTTATTGGCTTAGTTATATTTGCCTAAGTAAACAAAGGCATAATATACTGACACCGATAAATAAAAATTATAATTATCAGTACTATAAGTGAAAGAGAAACAAAAGCAATGAGCCTATTTGAACGACAAATTTTATAAATAAAAAAATTAGTAAAACGTAGAACGAAACAAGTTTCTTTTTAAAAAACAGTCTCACGTGTCTACCTCTGTTGGCAGTTTTAAAACTTGTTGCTTTATAACTAACCAACCAACTAAATATTCATATATTTTTACAAACAAGGAGTTAACTTCTTTGTTCTACCAGCCAAAGATTTTCAGATGAAAATAAAATAATTTTTACTCAAGTGTGAAACTTGCAGAGCCGGTCTATAAATAAATTTGAACGAGTTCCTTATACCCCTTGGTGTATTGTTTTTTTTGCACTTTTGTAGCAAGTTTTAGTTGAGACACCGATAGATATACTATTTAATTTTTGACGTTTAAGTTATTTTGACTTACCTACATACATGATTAGATTAAATAAATCAGCGGTTCTCAATAAACGAACACCCATGACCGAATATTTCTAAGAACAATTTAAATAGCCATGCCTTTCATCTTATAAAAATTTTAATAAAATTTTAACTGAACTTTGTTTAATTAACTCTCAAATATTCTAAATTTGAATTCAAAACGTAAGTTATTACCGTATTTTATAAAAAAATGCTTTAGTTTATAAGAACTTTAAACCGCTGTATCTTTCTTGTTATTCGATTATGATCAAAAGTTTATTTAGAAAAAAACTATATTTTGGTCCCCTCTAGTTGCCCTATCAGTTTCGTCCGTACGTTAGAAATCACCCTGTATATTTATTATTAAAATAATTTATGTTAAAACAAAACTGCTGCTGCTGTCATCAAGCTCTTTTTGTGTCATTTTTAAATTATATTTCCTAATAGATTTTTTTGTGAAAAGCTTTGAATTTAAAGGAAAGCGCACCGTTTAATCTTTATAAATTTAAATATGAAGGGCTATTAATTCGAATGAAAAATGCTGTAGAGTTATTTAATAGTCCTTCGCCCTTACAATGAGCCCTAAGGGAATGAAATGCACGAATTCCGGCCAAGGATAATGGCCCTTAAAATATTTGCCGCATATTTCACCTGCTTTAAATTGTAAATACTACACAACAGACTGCATTTTATATATATATCATGCATTACAGAAAAGAGAAAATTGGTAATATATTATATCTAGAAAATATTTCACATATATCTATATATGAACAGTAGCGTATCCAGAAACACTCAGGGATGGGCGACTAATTGTTTTTTATTCATGAACAATAAAATAATAATAAGCACATTTTTTTTTTAATTATCACAAAATCATTGAATTAGAAAATATTATCAGAAATAATAAAACCTGATTTTATCACCAAAATTTTGCACTATTTTTTTTGCTTAACAATAAACAAGAAAGCAAAAAAATGAGTGCTTAATAATAAAGGTTTATGTGAGAAAATCAGAGAGGTCGTATGGTATTTGGTGAGATAAATTCCAAAGACAACGCAAAATGAAACAATTTAATTATTATTATTATTTTAAAATATTAATGGGGTATTCATTTTTCATTTTTTAATATGTTATTCTATGCATAAAAATATTAGACCCGTATTTTTTCTTTTCGCCGAAAGGTTTCAAACACGCCAGAAATAAATTTTTAAAGTTTCAATAAATTACACCCTAGAAAATCGGCCTTGCGTGTGACGTCACAGGCACTGAGAATCAGCTGAGAACATCATTCGTAGGTCTGAGTTAGAGCCGTGGCGCGTTCGAACAAGAGCCAATAGGCTGACGTGAGTGCCTTCTTTGTCACAACAAGGCTGATACTGAATTTTACGTACTCGATTCAAATGCATTACAATTTCATTTTGATATTATGGTATTAAAAATCAGAAAAATAATGATTATATTCACTTTAATATTACTTATATATGGTAAACAATGATATCCAATAAGAATTTCTTTAAAAGCCGTAGGCTTGGAATACCCCATTGTCTGTCGTACTGATAACCATAAACAATAAAAACTTGGTATTTGGTAGTGGAAATTTATCGGGGTCACAGAATTTTTCAATATAAGACTGTTCCAATTGGCTGAATTTTCATGTGTTTCGTATTGTGATTGGTTAAAAAATAATCGTTGGAATTTATCGGATTAAACCAAAAGACCAAAATTAGACATACAACAGAATAACCTACATAAAGAAATTTAGGCGACGACTTTTCATCGATGCAAATCCGTTCAAATTTTTTTAAAACAAGATATTTTGAAAACCAATGTGAAATTGAAATTTTTCGTCGGTCGCGAGCAACATATCAGTACAATATATGTACATCTTTTTCTTCAGGTTACTTTAATGCTACAAATTAGCGGCATCCCTATTTTTCATGCTGCAAAACCGTACTTCTTCGAGCTACTACGACGTGAAAATAGTACCAAAGTGGTAAGATGTGATCACGGCATTTAATAATGAATCTGCCACTCCCTTCAGGGCAAATTAAGTTCTGAAACAATTTGGTGCTGATATTTATTCATAAGCAAATAAATTATTAACGTAGCTTTTCTATATAAAGCATACATTACAACTCCTTCAAGGAGTTGGATCCGAAGAAAGTTTTGACTCGACTCGCATCGGCGAAAAAAATTTTGATTTACTATTCTTATGTGTGTATAATTTAAATTTTTTATCCAACACCGTGTAATTATAAGACTATAACTATGCTGTTTTTAGATAAATAAAGTAGGTCATAAAATAAATGTGGATTAGAAATTGTAACTCACTGTTTGTTGGTTCATACCATAGCAACTACGTTAAAAATCTTCTCTACTCTATTTTTTTTATTAACTGTCATTTTAACTGTCAAAAAAACTTTTATATATTTAAATCAATGATGAAAAGTTGTTGGATAAAATATTGTATAGCACACATGTGTTAATTTCCTAAATCACTTGAGAAAAATACCCCAGTCGACCTTACGGCCTTGTAAGCTAACCATTCCTCACGTGATTTATTTGTAATGTAACACACTTGTATCATAAATAACTATATTTTTTTCTAATTCAATGCGTTTGTATTAATTAATATATATTGGATCTAACATTATTATATATGTTATTGTTTATGGTTACGTTAAAAAAAAAGAAAAACGGTAATTCATCGCCCCTTACGAAAGTTTCTGAATCCGCCACTGGTTCGATTCGAATTCGAATCACTTTCCTATTTTTATGACATTTAAATCATTGCTGTCAAAAAATGACGTTGCATTTGTTCTGTTTGATGATCCTTGATTGATCGAGGAATTGAAGAAAGTTTGTACAACCGGACAAAAATGGTATTAACATATATTGACGAGATAGACCCTTATATACAGTGACAGTAATGTTGTAGTCAATGAATTACCAAAGTTTTTTATTTGAATTTTTTTCCAAAATATTTAACGGGTTTCGAAAGAAAACACAAAAAGTAAATTCATTTTAATGAGTACGACTTGGAGCGCATCCTTGACGTCATATACCTGTTTTTATTGTATAGTAGAAGATTAAGTATATGAAATTCACTTTCGAATAAGCCGATTGGCCCTTATAAAGTTTTATGGGACTTGCGGTATTGGTACTTTTATACATGTAGCTTTTTCTGTCGTATGATGTTAAGGGCCGTACCACAAATTTTGTTTCAAAATGTTTCCTAATTATATACTTATAAATCTAGAGTAAAATATTCAAATAATAATGTATTTTAAATGCCGTCTTCTAATTTCAATTTGTAAATTGAGAAAAAATTAAATTAGTGAAATAAATTCAACCGGAAATTTTAAATACAAACAGTTATTAAATAAATATAAGAAATACTTAGTTGTGAATTTTATTTTTATTCATATTTTGACTTATAAGGCCATTAACAGGAAATACTAATAGATATACTTTACAGAAAAATTTTAGTATTTATAGATAGAAGAACAAAGACAGAAACTAAGAATTAACCACCTTTTCAATGGTAACAATATCTAAAAAGGATTAAAGCGGAGAGACAATGTTCATTCATAGAATTTTTCTTTTCATTGAGTGATCTTTGGATTTCCAATTACATTCTAAGAACTACACTATTAGTTATTTATTTATACAAAGTAAGTACAGTATGAATTTATTTAATTCGGACCTGTTCTTACTTTTCAAGTGATACCTTTGAGTTGGGATAATTTATAACTCTTGACCACAAAGCTTTCCACCCTTCCATAAAAGGTTGTAAAACCCGCATAAGTCAGTTTCATATACCTAAACTTCTGCTCTATGTGCTTTGCAAATTGTGATGTACTTTTTTTTTCGAAATCATTAAAAATTTTGGAAAAAAATTAAATAAAACAACTTCTTCAATTCATTTTGTACAACTCTACCGCTATATATTTGGAGTTATCTTGTATGTGTGCATATATTACGCACTTTTATATAGAGCGCTTTTGTGAAAAGTGACGTCTAACCTCTTAAAATTATAATGTAAAAGTATGCTTCCTAAAAGCGCTATTATATTGTTTTTGATAAATGGTACTGTATTTAAAATTTCTTTTCTATACGGATTGCTAGTTTTTAATAGTAATTATATATCATTAGGCATTAAAAGCATAAAAAAAGAAAATAGCCGTCATTCTTAAAAACATTTTTTTCGAATTATTTATGCGAAATTGAAAATTTATTATTTTAATATATTGTCTCATATATTTAACCGGGGCATCTAAAAGTTGGGGGCCTCGGGCATTTGCCCAAATTGCCCTGTGATATCTACGCCACTGTGATTCGGGTCAAAACTTTCTTCGGATCCAATACCTTATCCAGACGCAAATACAAAAATGGCAATACCCAAAACTTTCTTACGACATTCAGTTTCTTCTTACGGAAATCATCAGCAGCGTCTGGTATTTATGCATTTTTAATTAATGAATATATAAATTTTTATAAATAAATTTTCTCAAGGGAGAGTGATTATCTCATCTGTCACTGAGCATGAATTAGAGAAACAGGCACTTTTTGTAGCTATTGACAACAAAGAAATTTGTAATATAAAAATATATTTTCACTGCCAAAATCCAAATGACGTTTAATGAAAATAATGTGTAATAGATGTCCGTAAGAGACGAAACTCTGGGTCGCGAAATGATGAAAGAACCATTCACATAATGTATGTTGCGACATAAGTCATTTCATACTAGTTATGGTACGATTTATAAAACCTTGAGTGCTATGTAATTATAACATTTACCTGTCAAATACTTATCGATCATCGGCTCTAATTAAATCACTATTTATTTTCTATCAAATACTGACACCTGTGTGACCGTCACATGCAATTTCAATCGCTCAAATTTACTAATTACAAAATAAACACAAAACATACGTATTCTTGATACGTCATTTTCCAAAAGTTTTCTTTCAAATAATTATATTCCTTTAATTTTAAATAATCATCATTACATTTTTATAAATAAATGAGAATGAACGAAATGCAAACTTGAATAATTTTATAAATAAATTATAGTTATATGGATGTACAAAACAAAAATTTTCTAGCTAAACTTTAAATTAGTTTTGCGAATACAATTATTTTACAAATTATGTGTCTATTGAATCATTTCTTTATTATTTTCTTCGACCGTACTATTATAGTTCTTCAAGGCTGAATTTAATATCCACTGTGATATAATTTTTTAAGTTTATGAGATGCAAATTTGGATTTTCCTTCGTCGATATTCGTCTGGCCTGAACCACATCATGAATTTTAATTTTCTTGTTTACATAACGTGATTGTTGGACAATAGACCCACCTAGTTTTCGGCAACTATTGCAATCCATTGCATTCATTTTAATTAAGAGAAAACCTGCTTGCAAATAAATACGTTTACTAATATTTACGTTTATAAAAGTTTTATGTAGTATACTTTGTTGAAATAAGCTGACATTTGAGAGTTAATGAAATTCTTTAAATATTCATTTTTATCACTGAAAATGTTTTCATAAAATGAGTATAATTTGTAAAATAAATAGAACTTTGATGTATTAAACAGAAACAGATTTAAAGAAATATACCTACAGTAGGTAAAGATGAAGTTTGCATCTTGCAATCAAGAAAATTATAAGTAAGGCAGAATATTTTATGTTATGAAATATAGTAATATGAATTTCAAATATAATCAAAAAGGAAGAACTATAAAATTGTGCTTATTGACGAACTTGCAAAATACAGGCATTTTGTTTAATAAAAATGTTTACAAAATACATGTATCTATTTATTTTAGTATTTTTACATTCCAAAAATTATTTTATCTTTCAAACAAAAATTTAAATTTCAAGCGTTACTCAGCCAACAAATTTAAAGGTCCACAATGCTCCAAGGTCATAGAACTGACTAGGGTAACATCAAAGGTACCCACACGGAGTATCGCTTCTGTATATAACTATTCTGTGCTTTGGTGGTAATCTTTGGTTTTCTAAGCTAACTGTTATTCAATAATGCCAACTTATGGCGCTGTGGAGAAAAGATTATTCTAAACTGTATTAAATTGATGGTAGTTGTGTTCTGCTGTAAATAAAATATTAAAATAATAATTATTAATTAATTATTTTAGACGCCATTTTTTTTTTATTAATTATATTATATTTATTTAAGTGGATTTCATTTAGTAAATTAACATGTTTTTGTATTATTTCATAATATTCATGCATGTTTTTATAAATTTTGTGCATATATATGAGCCTATTTTGTTATTTTTGCATGCATATAATCCAAACCCTAGTTACAATTTAATTACCAGCTTAAATGTATCTATGTAAATATTGTAAACAAAGGCTTTACATCCTGAAACAGGCAAAATATGTACATATTCTCGTAATACTAATTTTATAAATCATTGGAGACATCAAATACTGCAGGTATTTTAATTATGTCACCGAAAAGTTATATACAGAAGCGAAAGTAAGACAGAAAAACGAAAATTAGAGACAGATGGGGAAAGCCAACAAATTTAAAGGGCTCATCATTTAAAATCGGAAAGTTTCGTCACATCTTGGTGGCTCGAGTTTCTCTGTTTATAAAAAATACAGAAATCCATTTATAAGAAGCAACATATTTGTTACCACTTTGATAAAAATTCGGAAAAATAATTATCAAAAAGAAATTATTATATTTCACATACTCCAAAGTGGAAGAAGTTGTATCAGCTATCCACACTTTATCGACGGCCATGTATACGATGATACTAGCTGATTCAAAGTTGTATTTGCTAAATAATTGCTTAAAAATACAAATGTGTGAAGCTTGTTAGATTTTTTTCAACAAAATTATAAATTAGACAACAACATATATATGATAAAAATCATAATTTGGAGAATTCTGAGTTTGTAAATTTTAAAACAACAAACGAATATTTTTATAATTACTTATTTTGTTTAGAAAATATTTTCTATATAAATATTGAAAAATTCATTTGCATTAATTAAAGGTATAGGATATTGCTTATATGAATTTGCTTTTATTATATTGTTAAATTTATAATTTAAGTATTTTTACATTCTAAAAATTATTTTATTATTCAAACAAATATTTAAATTTCGGGCGTAAATCAGCTAATAAATTTAAAGGTCCACACAATGCTCCAAGGCTCCAACTGAATAGGGTAAGATCAAAGGTACTTCTCTTAACTATATATGACTATAACTGTTCTGTGATTATGTGTACTAAAATTGCAAAGTTTTGCAAAGGATGTTGAATTTAGAGATGAAGGTATAGTAGTAGAAGAATGCATTGTCGAGTCTGCGTGAGCACTTTCACGTCTAGTCCACGTGCAAATGCCATGCAAAGTGTCCACTCCACTCACACACGTACACACGGGCATGTAAACAAATACCCCGCGACCACGAACAATCACACATCGGCCCACATACGCACTCGCCAACCGGTTTATCCGGCGTCGCCATGGCAACCAGGCGTTCACCCGGGTTCGCATCCCAGCTAATGATGTTGCACACACATCAAACAACGGAATGCGTCGTTTTTTACACATTTTTTGCTTCATTTCTAAACTAAAACTTCAAACTTGTTTTCGATCGGTAAGGTCAAGGCTGACGGAGATTACTGTTTTGAAAGGGAAATTGTTCTTATATTGTGGAGTGCTACAACGCAAAAAACTGACCCACCGAGTTTTATCTTTAGTTGTTCTTGTTAGTAGATTAGGTTTTTGTTGTTTTACCGCTCATCGCTATCTCTCGCAACTTAAATGTTTATCAATTTGAAATTCGTTCCAGTGTAGAAGAAAGAAATTTATCGATTACTAAATAAATGGTTTAGAAAGACATTTGGATTAGTTACGGCTATACTTTTACTATCGCTACGTTTACTGAAAATAAAGATAAATAGATATTTTAGCGTTAACTTTCCAATAAATAGTTTAAATGCCAAAATTGTGCAACGTTTTATTTGCATTTAATTTCTGGGCAATTTCACACAAAACATTAACATTTATTGACAATAAACACCCACATATATCATCTGCATATCAACAATAGCACTACTGTACTATGCTCTCATCATAACAAATATTATTACTATTAATATCATGAATACTGTAAGCGTCACTGGAACCTGTAAAATATTTTGTGACGTAAATATGCTATACTCGGCTGTAAATTTTTATATACCCTAATATCTTTCTTTTCACAACAAATACTCGCTACCAAGTGACGAAAGAAGGAGTACTTCATGAAGTATTTATTACAATAAAAAATATATTTTTCTATAACTGTCAAAAAATGTTAACATTTTTAATATAACAACAATGCATAAAAGTAGACAATTTTTTCACAGTTGTTATGTTACCTTGACACCCTGCATGTAGTACCTGGGAAAACGTTTTTTCACGGTGATGGAAAACATTTTTTCACTCAATTTATTTAGATAAATAAAAAAATTATAATAATGATGCAAATTGATTGTAGAAAAATATTGTTTGTATTTTGTGCGCGAAATATTTTTAGTGCGTTCGATTGACTTTTTTGGCTCGGCATGCCTCGTCAAAAAAGTGACATCTCACGCACTTAAAACACAAACTTCGCACACTTAATCCAAAAATAACTATTTTGAAGTTTACATAGATAAGTACACGGTTAAGAAAAATTTTGTACCATAATTTTCAAAACTTCAATCAGATCTTTAATGGCCACGTTGCCTATATTCATTTAACAGACTTGCTCCATTTTACCACGTATTATTTAATGTTCATTTCACTACCATAAGATTAAAGAAAAACAGAACATTTTACAAAGTCTTTCACTTTTTTTAATTAAAATTTTTACGGTACCTAATCATTGTCTGTTTAACTGATGAGTCATTAAAAAAATTTAAATACACATTTCCAATTAGAAATTGATATACTTTTACATCTCCAAGTAATCATAGTTGAACATGATTTACAATTTATATTTTTTCATATACAGCCGAAATTATTCAAAAACAGGACCTTTAAAGTCAAAAAAGATTATTTTCTTACAGGCACTGATATCAAATTGGGTAGAGATATAATCTGAACGATTATACTAGACGATTCTACAAGAAAAGTTACATAAAGAAATGTTTTCTTTACATATACCTACATTCTTTGAAAAGATTCGGCAAAAAATGAGAAAAACTAAAAAACCTCTTTTACAGTTTTTCGGTCGGAAACTTTCTCCAAGAATGTTTATTTTCTGGATTTCGAGAACAGGAAGAGATAATTGAATTCTGTTTAAAATTTGCAATCAACGCATCGATATTTACTAAGTCCAGAAAATAAACATTTTTGGAGAAAAAAAATTCAAACAGAAAGAAATGTTTTGCTTTTCTCATTTTTCGCCGAATCGTATATACGGAGAAAACATTTCTTTATACCTATAACTTTGCTCGCAGAATCAAGTGGTATAATCGTTGAATTTATATTTATACACATTTTTGAGATATACCCAAAAAACATACTTTTTTGAGGTGCAACTTTGACAGCATAAATATAAAAAAATCAAATTCTGTTTATAAATTTGATATCAGCGCAAGGACTTTTATCAATATGGACGGACTACTTTCAAAAATCAAAATTTTGGTCCAAAAAATACATATCTATTTTTGAATTATTTCAGAATGTAGGTACTATATGAAAAATTTTTTAGTGAAAAATTGTAATTTTTCATGTTCAACTGTAATTAGAAATATTTTACGAATGTAAATAGATATTAATTTTTAATTGGAAATGAGAATTTTTGATCTTTTACTAACCTACTAGTTAAAACGACAATAATTAAATACCATAAAGCAATGAAAAGGAGTAGTTTCGAATTAATTCAGTGTCGTAGTTATATTATTACTTATTATCTTATATGTAGATAGAATGTAAAATTCTTAAGAGATATATGTAAAAAATTAAGGGAAATATTAATTTAGTCCAAAAGAAATGTATGCAGTAGTTTTACTTGCAGTATAGCAAGGACTTTGATTCCGTGAGAGTCCATCGCTATGAAGTTGGCCACTTAGACTCATGGTAATTGAACGCAAACACAATAGCTTCGGCAGATTCCGCCCGTAGCAAATTATTCAGAGCAAAACACATTGTGGTCCAGTGGAGTGGAATTGAGACCTGAGATGTCGATTGGAGCTCGAGTATTAATCAATAACAATGGGAGACCTTGCTGGACTAATTGTAGGTGCCGAGGAGGTTCCTCGAGTTTCAAACTACGCACTAAACCGCAATTGCCCTCATTACAATTACATTCATGTCTTCATTAAATACTAAACTTATTGGTGGCATTCAGTGGGTTATACAAAATCTGTATTATTTGCATTAGCTAAAACACTGTTTTATCTTAAAATATACTTTAATACAAAGCTAATTCAGTAGTACCGAACGAGCTTGTTTTAGTTAAAACCAGTGATTTTGTACTTATCTAGATACCAACACTACTAAAATGTTTGTTGTCGTAAGAGCAGAGACATACTTTGAAGCATTGTCTTTCTCTGAACAATTTCAGTGTTGGCGCCTGAAGGCAAACGCCCCTTTATTCGGATGTCAATTTTAATTCGCAGTAAAAAAAAGTTCGTCGTGTACTTTAGACTTATTAATTGTACTGTACCTACATATTTGGACAAAGATGTAAAAATAAGAATTATGGTAGATTTTTAACAAAAGAAAATAATTTGCCACTACACATCCTTTGAGAAACACTGTACAACGTTGGATAATGACCTGACAACTCCCATGCTTTCAACTGACAATATTGATAATAACATGACAACCCCTCCACGTTTAGGCATACGAGAAAAAAATACCGCTTATCTGCAAAAAATGCCATTTTACTTCCTTAAATAGTTTGATAATGTCCGATATTGCCTCAAATTTCCACATATTGCTTGTAATGGTGTAGTAATGCCAGTAACTGCTGAAAAATGCATGTAATGCCACGAAAATGTGCATCAAATGCCACGGTGGACGACCCTTCAATTTTTTCGAAAACTATGTCCCAAGTTTTATTATAGGTAATAATACCTTTTAGTTTCTACAATTTTCTATTTATTGGAGAGTTATAAAAATATGTAGTCTCTTTGTGAATTTTAGGCACCAAGTTTACAATTTAAAAATGACTTCTGAATTTTTGTGAATATTCGTGTTTGAGTTTGTATGCAGCGCGAAACATAATCGCTCATTGGTCCATAATATTATTTTTTTTAATTGAGCTTTTCATTATTTTTTTATTAACCGACATATTAACCGGTTTACACCGGTTTTCAATTTTTAAAACCAATTTTTGAACTAAAATAATTATTTTTATAATGTTCTTAATATGGGTTAACCGCTAATCAGTATATTTTCGGTTACATGCCCTGTTTAATAGGTACTGTTAAAATCATATCAAAAAACGACGAAGACAATAAAGTGAAAAATTTCATTAAATTGTGATGTTTTATTTTACATTCTGTGGACAGAAAACAAAAATTTTGCATGTTAATTGTTGTCAGGTACAATTAACTTATCATAACAGTTTTCGAAAAACAGCAAATTTAAGATAGGTTTGATAGTATACTTTAATTTGAAATGATATCACATATTTCTAAACAGTAAACTACATTGTAAATTAATTATTCTCCTTCGTTTGCATATCTTATATTTATCTGTTGTGGTTTCCTCCGACAACCACAATAATATTTTTATTTTCTAGTTTTAACAACCGCAGAGATATGTGTGTATGGGAGACAGACGGTGTGCAAGTTCATATATCTCATGATGAGAAGAGATTTCATCTGTGCAAGGTGTGGGTTGATAAACCCAGCGTGTGCGCAAGCACGTACGTCTTTCTCGTTTTATTAAGATGTAAAATTAAATTGTTTGCACTATATACGACGTACTGAGAGCATAAATTTGTTTTATTGCTATTTACACTAAAGTACATTATTACTAAAGTTTTATAAAAGCCCAAAAGTGAGGTCTTTACACTCTAGGATGCAACGAAACCTGTTCTGCATTTATAATGCAGTGGAAGAAAATCTGACAATTTCTAGTAAATTAAACTTTCTGTTTTATAATTTTCTTTACACTTGCAATCATAACTACATGCTTTATATTATTAGAATAATTTGCATATGAATATTATAATAAAATCTAATATCTATCATGAACGTTGCACATTATCTTGATTTCTACTTATGTAATGTAATGGCAATGGATATCATTAAATAAATGACTTATACGGCAATAGAAATAAAATCTTTTCATTTTCTTTATGAGCAATACCATTCATAATATATAGAAAAAAACTGAAGGCCTCAAGAATGTACCAAATAAAATGTAATGATTGTAATTATTCATACATATACAGGTTTGCAACGACACGCGGAAAATAGGATTTCAAAAAAAATTGCGGATACTCTCTCTCCTGCGAAACTATACGAGAACAAAGTTGTTCTACATCAGATAATATCATAATTGAAAATTGATGCAATAATACATCTGCAGTACGAGATCTATTAAATATAAAATGTAACATTTTTGTTCAAAATCAGCCATTGTTAGAAAAGTATCACTGATAATTGATAATTCTTATTGATTGTATTTTAATATTATTTAAGTTGAATTTAGATCCTTTTCTTAAATAATATACCAGTATTACAAAAATATACAATTATTTATAATGACAAGTCAGTAACTGCAACAACTGTCACTCTAAATCTATCGGAAGAGCTAGTATCAGCATTTTTTTAAATCCCATTTTAAAGTACTATGTTGAATTGAATAAATAGCAAGTAAGTTTTTGACGAAGAATATGAAGTATCTTTCCGTGAAAAAATATATTTTAAGGTAGCAAAACATCTATCATGATACTTGTTGTATTAACAAAAAAATTCAACAGAAAATTTACAAATATTACATTTCTCAGAAAACTAGTTAGATTTGAACTATTTGGAACAAAAAAATAAGATAGCCGCTTATTTAGATAAACTATTAGTAAACAGCAGTGGCCTAACTACTGGTGTTCCGCATGTTTAGCGAAAACTCAAAGAGGTCGGCCACCCTAGACACACATCAAAATTATTATTATTTTAATCCAGACACGACTTCCAAAAATATTTTAATTTTTCCTTAAAACACAGTCAGGTATATTTTTCAGTTGGCCTCAGTAATTAATATTTCTTGGTTGAGAAACATCGGAAACTCAAGCGACGGCCGATTCGACGCGCAACCTTTTGAATGATGTGTATATGATCCAATTATAAAGCATAGGATGATTGACGATAGGACGAGTCGGTGTCGCCTGCTTTAAGTATTACTGTTATAAGACCATAGCCCTTATTTAGAAATTGTTTTCAAAAATATTTATGCATACTTTTGCAATTAGAGAATGAAACCGAATTTATTTTAATATAAAAATAGTATTCATGCAATAGTTTCAGTGAAATTTTAACTGAATGTTACATTTTTCTCCACATCCCTATTACAATTAACTCAATATAAAAATCAATTTTGAAATTAAAATTAATAAAAAAAGAAATTGTCAGAACATTAAATAAATTCGGCTTTGATTGATTACTTTTTTCGTTTTTTGTAATATTGTTTATTTTTTAGCATTTTAATTGTAAATTTATTAAATTGGATGTTTATTTTTATTTTGCTGGAGGCTAAAAAATTATCCATATCCGATCAGGAAAACGAGTTCCATGAGTTAATTCTAAATTATATTCTCTCAATAACAAAAATTAACTATAGATCAAATTAAATTTTATTGAAAAAAGAATTTTATAAAATATCTTATTTGGGGATCATTAAAAACCATTTTTTTTTTATTTGCATTGTTACGCCACTCATGAACGGTCAACTTGAGTTAATTTTCCCTTTTACTTACTTAATTTAAGAAAAAAATGTAATAGTTATATATTTAAGACAATTTTATTTTATTCCTCACTTCATAATGTTTTCTTCTAGCTGAAATAAGTAGGAGTAGGAATAAAATCTTATCTTTGTAGACATCGCCAAGAAGTGTTTAACTGTTTTACAGTTCTTTTACAAATACGTCCTTATTTTTTAAATTCAATTCTTTTTACTTCTTTATCGCGAAAAAAAACGATTTTCAGAATTAAACGGGAATATTCATTTTGACTTGTTTCGGCATAATGTCTGTAGGTACATACGTATGTATTTTGCATACCTGAAAAATTATTAGCAGTTGAATGATAAAATTTTGTAGATGGGTCTGCTATAACATAGTGTTCTTTTTTTTATTACAATCGACAATGCCAAAGGATAATTTGCAGTTATTTTTAATTTTACGATGTGATCAGATCAGATTTTTAAAAACAATTTAAAGATAAATTTACTTACTTGAAAAAAAATATGTTTTAAGATGTGATACAAGCAAAATATTCTATAATTAAAAAAGAAACTACATCTAGTGACAATTCCTTTACTCGTTGCTGTATAACTAACCAAGTAAATATTCTTATATTTTGAAAAATAAAGATTAAACTTGTTTGTTCTACCAACCAAACATTTTCAGATAAAAATAAAATGATTTTTACTCAAGTATAAAACTTGCAAAGTTGTTCTATAAATAGATACTGTTTGAACGAGTTCCTTACACTCCTTTGTATTTTGTTATTTTTGCACTTTTGTAAGTTTTAGCTTAGACGAAAATAGATTTATATTTATTATTAAAATATTTTTTTCAGACAACACTACTGCTGCCACTAAGATTCACATTTGGTACTACTATTTTTGCATGAGATTAATGCCTATATTCATATATAGTACTTCGCCTTTACATATTTGAGTACTTGTCAAATGCTGTCAAAATGTTAAATTTACAAATATTCCCAACGCAATAATTACAATTTCTCCAAATCTCTACCTTGAAGTTATTACTTAGCTGCGAATTCAGGAAGTTTCAACTATGAAACATGTCACGTACTAAAAGACGAGTACGACCGGAGTAATACTTGGTGAAGTAGCTTGAGTAAGCATTGCCTATGAAATACAGACATTAATAATTTCATATGTGATAAAATTAATTCTGTAGAAAGTAGCGACAAAAAAAGTGCCGTTATGCACACCCTGTTAAAGAATGCAAATCTCTAAATAAATGTCAAAATTTTAATTCGACATTCGTAAAGGTTAAGGTTAGCTCACAAAAACTATTAAAAAGATGTGATGAGCGTATGCAAACCACCTTCGAATCGGAATCTGAGGAACAGTCGCCAAGGTAAAATAACTGACCCTTGTAAAAGCCTTGCTGGGATCTCCGCATCCAAACTGGGTTACGACTATTAAAATCTCGCGAAAAGTGACGGAGGCCTTGGCCGACCAGCGTCAATCATAAATGCCCAATAATTTTATTCGCAAGAAAAATGGTCCGTAAGTACCTTGTTTCAACACATGATTACTGGCTTGTAATATGGCGAAATATGCGACAATTCACAATTATAAACCAATAATTCAACAATGACAATAATTGGTTTACAACACTAAATTATTTATTTTTATATATTAATAAAATAAGAAAACAATAATAGCACTCAGTTTTTCCATACGTCATCATCTTCATCATTATCATCTGTAGAACAAAATTTCTAGATGAAATACGGCCTCAAGTATCTTAAGATACTTGTTTCTAAACCAATTTTACATGCATTTTAGTGGCATTTTATTAGCCTAAAGCTTCTGTTGTCTACAGTATATAGTAGGATCTGAACTCAGTGACGTCGCCAGTCAATTTTACTTGGGTAGGCATAGGCTGGTCCGACATTTTTTAGGGTGGTACACAAAGTATTAAAAACCAATATTTTTGTTATTATCAAAAAATAAAAGAAAATTACATTATAAACAATTCTTAACAATCTTAACCATCGACTAAGAGAAAAATATCACATCAAAAAAATGTCATGTTATCAAAAATGTACCTACGTTATTTACTATTTTGATGATATATTTTTTTATTAACCGATGGTTAAGGTATACGGAACTAAACTTTAATTTACATTCAATTTAGAATTATCCTTCTAGAATGTCTTGAAACAAAGGTGTCTATTATTAAATTTGCAAGCCTTTTATAGGTCATAGTGTCATAGTATGTCTCAAATAAGTCTTTATTCTTGTTAAACAAGAATAAGTTCTTTCGCCTCCTGCCTTTGAAACGGAAACAATAATAATTATATATGATAAATATTTCAGAAAAAGCGACTTTGTGCCTCTAATCATTTTTTTAAATTATATTTTCTATTTTAATTTAAAATTCGGGCTCACCCCTCGCGATGACCCTGTCTGAACCATTCGAACACAATTTTATGGAGTCCTGAAGACTCTAGAAGTTTCGAGATTAATTACCCGCATGTATAAAAGTGTCGCGAACTGGAAAAATTGTTAGTGAGAGTATTCAGTGAGAGTTATTGAAGGTAGTCAGTAGAGGACCGTGAAGTAGAAGTCAGAGAATGCAGTGTAAAGTTAATCGAGTAGAGTAGAGTAAAGTTAGTCGATTCGAGGCAGTCGGTCCAAACAGCGACATGTAAAGTAAAAATAAATATTGATAACTTGTGAAAATAGAGTAGAAATAAATATTGTCGTGTGAAAATAAATGAATATTAGTTAATAATTAAAGTGTTAAGTGTGAATTACTTATCGTTAAGTTTATTTTGTGTTATTTTCGTTTAAATAAAACTTGTTATATAAATATTCGTGTTTTTTTGACAATTTACACTTTACCTACAAAAATAATATTTGGATAAAGATTGGCAAAGCTGAGATTGCCGTTACAAATTTTCTAACTACTGTTATTATTATTACTAATTTTTATACGAATAAAAAATTTCTTGCAGAAAATTTATTAGTAATAAAATGCAAATCATTTAACATTTAATTTTGATTATGCAACAGAAGTTATTTTTCACTAATAAGAATGCATTATTTATAGGAAGAAAACAGTTTTTCAGCGAAAAAATTATAAAACTAAAGTGGGATTGTCATGGTTACATTTTGTTCATAATAAAATTTTATGTTTAAACTGTCGATTAAATTCTTGCGAAATACTTCGCAACAACTATTCATATATTTTGCCGATATATTCATGGCTCTTAAATATTACTTACAAATGTATATTTATCGTACTCTTTTATGATGTCTATCAAAAATAAATAATACCAATTATGAACAATAAAAAGAGGAACTGCATGTGTTATTTCTAAAGCATTATGTTATTAAAGAAACATTAAATTTAAAATATTTTAAACAATGTAGAAAAAGAATTTATGTGAAGTGCTTGAGTTTTTTGCGATTATATAAAAACGCGGTTTAATTTACCGGGCGTGGTACAGAAGCGGTCTTAATTTTGATGTTTTCTGCAAATACCAGTTACCCAACAAGAAGTTTCCGCCATTTCGCCGCGAAAACAAGAATAATAAATTCGAGATAAAAATCCGGTTGAAGTGACGCACAGTTCGTAGGTGTGCGGCTTTTTTGTTCCGAACCAGATTCTATGAAAATACTCGCAGAGGCAAAAAGCGTATTAAGTAATATTTAGTCCCTGAGTTCCAGTTACTGTCTAACATTGAAAGTGATACGCGAGAAACGAACCACACCGGCTCGGCTAGGTTTACAGCTTTACAGTTGCATTCTAACTGTTCACTTTATTCCTTTTTTCTATAGCAGATGTTAAAGTGCAATTTTATCAACTCAAAATAGTGGATAAAGTAGCACTTTAACCGCAAGGGTAGATAAAGTAACACTTTAACAGCAAGGGTAGATAAAGTACTTTAACTTTTGTTTATTAGAAGTACATTTCCATAACAACGCATACAACTGACATTTTAAAATTGTTCTTAAATAATAATTTAATTTCTCTAATTCTTTTCTCTTCAAAACCTGCTATAGAAAAAAATAGAATTTTATACACGACGATAAAATTAAATTATCGACTCGCGAAAAATAATTCACTCGCGATTATATCGCTCGTGAATTAACACTTTCCGCTTGTCGATAAAATATTATTTTATCGTCTTGTATAAAAAATAACTATTTTTGTCCAACACCAAAATATCAAACTCTATCTCAGTTATATCCAACATATTTATAATCACAAAACCAGGATATTTTTATATAAACAAACTTTAAATACAAATGAGGATACTAATATTCGGGTATTCAGTCAAAAATCTTTATTATCTACATATCTGTTTTTTGACTTACCCAAGTAAAATGTTCGAATTTTTGGCGTGTTTCGAAATTTTCACTTTTAATTCTGACTTTTCTGTAATTACAGAATTTATTTTGTATTTATATACATCATTTTTATATTATATCAACATTAATATATAAAAAAAATCTATTAGACCTGAAGAAGACACAAGTGGTGTCGAAACGTCGGCTTCGTAAATAATAAAGATTTTTGACTGAATATTCGAATAATACTATCCTCATCATCCTCTACAGTCAAATATTCATCTTCATCTTTAAATACAAAGAGTAAATTGACCCACCTCTAAATATTTATTTTAGAAAAAAATCTCTACATTTGCGTTATGTGAGGGTATAGCAAATACAATAGATACCGTTTAATTGGACCACCGGTTATTAGGGTATACCTATATATTTTTTTAGCCAAATCTCTATGAACGAAAACCAAACACATAATTCATTATTTAAGCGCTTAATTGGGTAAGTTTTCGCTTAATAATGTCAGTAACGATTATATTTCTTATCGGAGGATGATTTAATTCTAATGGGCTATAAGAATTAATTATTGTGATTACCAATAATAATGACAAAAACTATATATTAGGTATATTATAAATTCACTGAAATTAGCATTTGAAACTCGATTTATGTAACGGCGCCATATCTTTGACGTCACTTAGGACAATGAGAGAACAGTATACAATGCTAAAACTAGGAATATAAAGAACCTAATATTTTTACTTAATGATATCGAATAAATGTTGTTAATGATAAATTAGTCATAAGTATTTATGAAACAATGTGTAAGATAACAAAAATATTTTGATATTACACAATAGATTGTTTTGGTGTAAATTTGATTGACATTGAAATATCTGTACTAATCTATCAAAATTGTCAATGTCCTATAATTTTTGAAGGCTGTATAGTGTTTACATACATAACTTTAAAAATAGAATCTGGGTTAATCTGCCAAATGCACATTATGCTATGATAGATGATTTTTATCGAATGAATTCAAATTCTCTATTTAAGTCTCCTATATATCTCCTCTCCAAAATGTATTATTGTTTTTCTTCGAAACTATGAACAATTAAGCGATTAAAAAATACGGGTATTTTTATTTTTTGTATAAAATCATAAAATGGAAGAAAAAACATATGGTCATATTCCCCATTATATATTAGGGCAAAAATTAAAATACTACATAATGAGTTAGTAAACATCATTCTTAAAGGTAGTAAACATTACAGTGATTAATTTTTACGGAAGGTGATTTTGATCTAATTTCGTTAGTGAAAGAATTAGAGTAACTACAAACTACAAAGCAAATAATCAAACAAGTAGTAAACATCAAAATAATTAATTTTTACGGAGGATGATTCTTGACCTAACTACATTACATTAGGGCAAGAATTTGAGTAATCATTTCACTGACTGTTTTTTACGGAGGATAATCTTGAACTAATAATAATTAGGGCAAGAATTAGAGTACCTACTTCACAGTGAGTGAGCATGCCTCACACATGTAGCAAAAATTACGGTGATTTATTTTCAGGGAGAATGATTTTGATCCTCGTTTTGATCTAATTACATTTGAGCAAAAAATAGAGCACCTCACAATGAATGGGTATGTACTCTTTTGTCAGGTAATAAACATTACAATGATAAATTTTTATTTAGGGTGACTTTAATCTAACCATATAAGAGCAAGACTTGGAGTACTTCACAATGAGAGAGCCTTTTCACGCTAACATTCTATATTACTCAGTATTATACAGAATTTTTTAATTTAAAGATAGAATTAGCGATATAAGAAAACAGAATTTGGCATTTGTTTTTTATTTATTCATGGCAACTGCTATTTTCTTCTAAAAGTATACAAAATGAATGCCAACAAAGGAATTTTATTATTTAACTAAAAATTAACTTCAAACATATAATGGGAATTGTAATTTTATGTACATTCCAAATATGTAAAAATATATAGGTTTCATTTAAAGGAAGAAAGTTGGGTAATTAATATAGTATGTACTCACCAATTGAAGACCTCGTAGTACTTTAGTACCACAGGAAAATTTTGAAATAAAGTCTCTGATATCGGAAACAACAATATAATTTTTATTTATAAACAAAGTTTGTTTCACAGCAGTTCATAACCTCAACACTTATTTACTGTTTGAATCATAATTTATTTAAAACTACACTACTACAATCAAAAATATATAATTATTAACACTTTACAACAATTATTATTTACATATTTATAGTTTTTAGCACTATAATAGTAATAGCTCTTACAAAACAAACACAATAAAACAAATGTCAAACGGTGCAATGCCAACTGAATGACACCGGCGTTAAAATTCCCAAGTACCCACAAATCAAAATTAACTAAGTAGCTACATATTTCAACGTATTTTTAAATATTTTTTCTGTTCTAACCTTTAACCACAAATGTATTTCAGTGAGAATAATACGTGTTCTGTTGCGTTTATTTAATGTAACCTGTTAAAACCAACATTAAAAATTATGACGCATAAATTTTCGCGCTATAGATATAAGTTTTAAAATTATATTTGATGAAATTTGATATTTATTATACCTAGTATAACATAATGATTGGTTAAGATTCACAAATGTCAGCTTAAAAGAGCACAGCGTCGAATAAACTTCAAATTGCAGACATGACGAAATAATTGTACTATACTCTCTTAAATAAAATATCATGCATTTATTAGAAGGTGAAACATTATACATTATTATGACATAAATTTTCACTTAATTTTTTTAACAATGTTTATAAAAATATATAAACAATTTTTAAACTATTAAATAGATGTAAAAATTAGAACAATATGCAATTTATTCTGCAATATAATTTCTTTCAATGACCTTAATACAATCTGTAGGTATATTTGCTACAGTTTGTTGTATTTTTAGCCTCTCTCTGATAATTAAGATAAGGAAATCGTTATAATTTGAATCATTAGGTCTCACACGAATACAAGGATCTTGACATCGTTATATTTCTGTCTTTCCACGAACTGTTTTTATAGCATACTTACATTATTTGTTTTCGTATAACAAAATAATATAATTTTCGTCATAGAAAATTCTATTAAAAATGACCTATACAAATCATATGGGATAATTTAAAATGATAAGAAGATTTGTGAAATATCAACTATATTAAATAGTTTTACAAAAGGTATTAGTAAGAATAATTGTTTTAACATTTAAATATACCAAACTTTATTGCTTTGTAGTGGACAAAGAATAATTTATAATCTCGTAAGTTGTAATTTGTAAAGTACTATGAATTAAAATTTATTAATACTATAAATAATTACTTTATTACACTAGTTAATTACTTGAAAAGGTTATTGCCTTAACTTACACAATTGAAATAGTTTTTGCATTTTACAACAATACAATTTGCACTTTGTTTGTGATTGTGATCATTTCGTCTTTTGGAATATTATCAGTCTCATGCAGTGGCGTGCACTCCATGAATGCGTTGGATGCGGCGATTTTTTCATTTAATTTTTTTTTTTTATTGTTATATTATCTTTATTTCAAACTCATTTAAAATGATAATAATAATGAAACTGTAATTGTAATATTGAACATTTATTTAGAAAAAAATTCCATTTCAAATTTACTTTACAGTATATTACAGTAACATATACTCTACGTTATCCATATTACTATACTATTATAAATAAATGTGAATATCGATTATAGTATAATTAAAATTAGGCTTACATTTGTTGACAGTTTTTTTTATTTATTAGACCCTATATGTACCGGTTGTGAAAATGATACAGAATTGATAAAATAAAGGCGTATCATATGATAAAAATCGACTTATCAGTACCTACCAGTTATCTGATTAAGAAAGTAGATTTACCAGTAAATTGGTGAAGAAAAATAAAATAAGGGTGAACCAAATAATAAGAATCCGGTTGCCACATTTATCGAAAATTTGATAATGATATATTTAAAATTGGACTTATACTTGTTAATTATATTTAACTGATATTTCTTAAGAAACCACATTTAGTCGTTGCAATAAAGAAAAGGTGAACCAGATAATAAGATTCAGGTTTCCAGATTTATCGCAAATTTAGTAATGAGATATGTATTTTAAATTGGTCTCATATTTGATATGTACCTATACAGGGTGACCAATAAAAAAAGAATGAAAATTTTATTTCTCAAATCGTTATTCAAAATAAAAATGCTGAATTCCATAGTGAATTAGTCGTTAAAAAGTGCCTGAATAATGTGCAAGTTAAAATATTTTTAGTATTGAAATAAAAAAGTTATAAGCAGAAAACGAAAATTGAAAAATTTTCATATTCGTTCATCTCTTGTAGGGATGGGACCGAAGCCGAATAATTATTCGGTAGTCGGCCTATTCGGCCATTATTTTCACTATTCGGTATTCGGCTTATTCGGCCTATTTTAATACCAAATATTCGGTTACAAGAAAATATAGTAAATAAATTTTAAACAAAAGATATACGTCTAGTTATTACTAATGTATCGACATTAAGAGTAAATAATTTATCTAGATATATTGTTTGGTGGTAAATCATAAAATTTTTCTTGAAACTAAAATAATTACATTTAATAGTAATTATACAAAAATTTACCTTAACAAAAAATAAATAAGTTTCGGCACGTCAAGTCAGAATAAATACACCCCTCTTCGCAACGATGATCCCAATCATGCTTTCAGATTGTAGAAAAATACTCTGAGCGAGACTCACCGCGGATGATCTATCTTCGCAGGTAGTTGCGTCAAAGGTCAAGTGGGATAGGAGTGACGCTGCTATTGTTCGAGAATTTTATGGAGTCCGAAGGCGCTAGAATGTTCTAGAGATTAATTGGCGGCAGGTATATGAGGGTTGCATCGGGCGGCTCATGAGGTCAGTGAATTAGTATCGATCACAGTGTACAGAGAGTCACTGAAGAAAGTCAGTGTCGGTTAGTACAAGTCAGCAACATGTAAAGTAGAAATAAAAATAGTTGGTAATGTAAATAAATAGTGTGTGATATAAATATATTGTGGAAATAAATATTGACTAGTTTTAAGTGTTTAAATAAATGTTCGTAGTGTTTAAGTCTTTATTAATAATAATTACTTCTAAATTAGTGTTAATCTTTGTTTATTTATAGCGTTCCTTATATTTTTACTATATTATTATAATTTACTATTCGTTTAATAAACCTAGTTATGTAAATATTCGTGTTTCAATCATTTTTTACACTTCACCTAAATAAATAAAATAGTACAATACATTATTGGATAATGCCGAATATTTGTTATTCGGTTATTTGGCTGAACTGCTATTCGTCACATCACTAATATATAATTACCTATGTATTTTTTGGGAAAAATAAAAACATGTATAAAATCACTCCCACAGGAGGCAACTTTTTTCTAATTTAATCGGCTATGTATCTCATATCGTTCTCGGGATTCCAATGCTTAATCAGTTTGGTTGTTCACCCTGTATATATTAAGATACTACATTTAATACTTAGTAAAATGACAAAGAAAAGGTGAACTGAATAAGATTAAGGTTACGAGATTTGTCGCAAATATCTGTAATGATATATTTAAAATGGTTTTTTTATCGTCCTACAAGTTTTTAAGAGAGCAGATTTACCGGTCAAGTGACAAAGAACAGGTGAAATAAAGGTGAACCAAATAATGCAGGTTTTGGCTGGGAAAGGGTAAGGCTGCATACCTTCACCGAGTAGCGAGTGCAAACAATGGCTTTGTTGGTATTCGAAGCAAGTCGCCCTTCGCAAGGCCGGCCGAGTGAAAGGAGTCCGCGATTGCTCGTTCGCTCCAAACCGCTAACGAGTAATCGCTCCCGATCGCAAGGACAGGCGCCTACCAAGCGACAAACACACATTCATCACACTACATTACTCCAAACAAATACAATATACTATCATTCATATTTTCAAACAAAATTCATATCCGAAAAGGTGAAACAAGTAACAGTGTGAAGAAAAATAATCACTTGATTTTCACAAATTTATTAATTTACGTCTTAAAAATACTATCACTATTATTTTCAAACAAAATTGATGTCCGAAAAGGCAAAACTAGTAACTGTGTAAAGAAAAATAATCCGTTGATTTTCACAAATTTATTAATTTACGTTTTAAAAATACTATCACTATTATTTTCAAACAAAATTGATGTCCGAAAAGGCAAAACTAGTAACAGTGTAAAGAAAAATAATCAGTTGATTTTCACAAATTTATTAATTTAAGTCTTAAGCAATTTAGAGAAGAACAATTTGTGAATGAATTGAAGTTAAATACCAATAACAAGAAATTTCGTAGACAATATTTACATAGATTTCTAGGACATTTATTTGATGCTAATCTTACTTGATCATTTAGAATGTTTTCTTTATTCTTAAAATCTTCTTGGATTACACAATCTAAAATATTCATTTTTATTACAAGTGTGATTAGTATCAATCATATGTATAGTTATATTTGAGATACTATATGATCATCAAGTTAAATAATAAATATTCTTCACATGCAACATAATGATTATTTTCATTCATATTTATAAAATGTTCCATGAACTGGATACAATGCACAATAAATAGTGAAATAAGTTCTTCTTCTTGTTGTTTTTTATTACTTCTTTTATAGATATAAACATTTAGATAACAATTACACTCTATAAATATTTATTTAGAATAAACTACTCCTCAACACATAAAGAAGGGTTGTTCCAGAAATTGATTTTATTCTGCAAATGATGTACATATTATGCTGATATAGTAAAACTAGAGTACATTTGGAGCAATCAAGTATGGTTTGCGATTTTTGTTTCGATAAAAAAACTAGATTATATTTTAAGCCTGAATAAATAATTTTTCATGGTTTTCCTTCAAATAATTTTTGCTGTAAACATAAAATTTCAGCCTGAAACCAAAATACTAGTAAAATTCTATTCCAATAGGGTCTGATTTTTCTGTGTTAATCTGTATTAAAAATAGGAGGTACGTATTTTTTTATTTCGGAAAATAAAACTGCATATACCCATAAAAAATTACAAAGTTCGAAAAATATACTCTCCCGAAATACAATAGTATTTGTTGACGTCACGCTCACTGTTCAGAAAGAGAAGACTGGAGTAATTGAAAGAGACCTAGTTCTGAATTTTTGATAATGTTATTTATTTTGTTTTGTTTTCATGTTTTTAACTTTATTTATTAGGATAAATTAGCCGTACAGATTATGTCATCAAAATAGTGCTTCTTTTGAATATAGTAAATTTTTAATTGATAATTAGTAATATTAAAATGTCAATAAATGAACTTTTTTTTCTATTTTATTATAATCTGTACGCTACAAAAATTAAGATACAACATGTTTTTTTTTTTATAAAAAATTCAAATCAATATTGGTATAGCCATCTTGTAGCAAAAAAAAAATATTATTCCGTACTCTACATTTATAATTTCTAAAATAATTAGAATTTCTCTTATTCCTAAATAACTAAATTTGGATTCAAATTCTAATCGATTTTAACTTCGCAGCATTTTTTAAACATTTATTTATTTTATACGTTACAAACTAAACTAGAATTCGCCAAGATTTTAATTTAAAGTAAATAATTATAAAGTAATGTACTGGAATCTTTTTTCAAATAAGAAAAGCAACTCTGTCGTTGCCTTGAAATACTTTTTTCTGAAGTAATTAACCAATATGTAGTCTAGGAATGTGATAGTAAAATATTTGAGCGTTTTTTGCAACTCTCAATTGTGATGAGCAAAAAACACGAGCAGATATCCGCCAAGTTTTTATCTTCTCGGTACAGTTCTCACTTTACGAGTGTTACATCAATGTTTCGAATACTTTGTTGCTCATAAACTTGTTGATTGCGTCGGATAATTAACTAATTTGGCACATGCGTTTATGGTGGAATGCATTGTCACACTAACACACTAAACACATGACAATGACACTTTTTGTTTGAAAGTGAATCGATTGGTTCTGATATGCATAATTGATTCTTTGTTTTCTAATCCTTTCTTTTTGCTTTTAATATTTAAATTACTTACCTTCTACATATTCAAATAGATACCTATACTTTAAATTTAAACCTTATATAGAACAAAACCAAAAACTTATATTCCCATACCCATATTTTGAAACAAACTAGTAATAGTTATTTACATTATAAATTCAACAGATTGTAAATAAAATTGAGTGCTGTACAAATACCTAACGCACACATAAAGTATTATTTTTTTTGGCCGAAATATGTATTTTCAAGAAAAATATTAAAATAAGTGAAAATAATCAAAAAAAATATTTCTTCAACACATTATTGAACGAAAAATTGTGGTAGGTAACGCTTTGCTAGGCACAAAGAAATTTTTTCTTAATAACCTCTAAAAAGTTAAAAAAATATCGAAAATAAAAATCGCAATGCGCTATGTAACATCGCAACTATCGTAGACGTCAACAATGTGTAATTGTTATGTTTACACTTCAGGATGTCAAAATTAGGACATTAGTCTCACCCAGTGATTCTCAAACTTTTTGATGCGTAGGCACCTCAAATCGATTATGTAAAATTTCTTGCACCCTCATCATGTATGCATTACATTTTAAAGACATTTTATTAATCTTATGGAAATATGTTTTCTAATTAAAAATATATTCTTTCAATGAGAACACAATAAAATAGTGTGATACATGAGCTAGATGTAATTTATATAATTTGGGTGTATTTTGGACGTACTCACATTTCATGTACCACCGACTTCAATCTTTCCGTCTTTTTAGTTTTGATGTTAGCAAACCTTCAAGATCACATTTACACAAGAGATAGAGAATTGAACTAAAACTCTTACGTTGAAATATACATTCTGCAAATATTTCCAAAAGGATTCTAATGAAAATTCAGAATATTTCATTCTCGCAACATATCTAGTCAAAATTATTAATAGATTTATCTGGAAAATACTAGCAAATCTGTGTTCTCAGTGTTAATAAGTGTTCATATATCAACTTAATCGTGTTTCATTTTGTTTTAGGATTTCTTGTAAACATTTTCATCTTGTCTCTATTTTCCAAAATTTTATCTTGTCTTTAAAAGACTTTTTGCATGCTGGTATTTACTTTATTCATTTCTTCAATACATCTGTTATAAGCAAATTTAGAAATCAGAAATTCATTTTTCAACAATTCACAAAAATTAAGTTTGTATTCTTGTTCAAAAAGAAAAATTGAGTAGGTAGTTCTTTTAATTCGTTTACACGATTTAATACTCATTCTTCGGACAATCATTTGACATCAGTATGAAAAAAAAGGTTCAAATACTCAGATCCACGTGTTGTCAAAATGCATACGATGCTGAATCGCCCGCGACACCCACTTTGAGAAACACTGGTCTAACCCCATAACCATGAATTGTCAGCTGTCATTTAGCTTGTACAGCAATAAAAATATCAGGTATACAAACTTAATTCTTTTTTGCAAATTTCATTGAGTTATTCTATTAAAATGAAGTAATTTGTATTAATAACATGTAGTATTGTCATGTGCAATACGGTGACTTAGTCATTAGCCGAATAGTTTTTATCTAATAAAACCTGTTTTCCCATACTAAATGCAAATGACAACACTTTTCTGGGATACCTGTATAAGGTACATATCATTAAAAATAGAGGCCAAAATTTTTTATCTCAAATTTTAAATGATAAGTACTTTATATTGAATATCTATTTCTATTCTAAACATAATCGGAAAAATAAAAAAAAAATCTTATTTCCCAAGAACGAACAGAATATAAAAGTCTGGATTCACAAATGGACCCTCTATTTAAAAAAAAAAGTTATCATGGCCCTTATTTAAACCCTGTTTAATACAAGAAAAATAGTGAAAAAATATCAAAGCCGTATTTTTGAGATATGATTTTTAATTTTATATTGATGTTGATTTTTACCTCCCACCTATCAATATAATCAATGAGGGAGATATTGTTTTTGATCAAATTTCTCGAGTGTGAGTTTTCAACATATGAGCACGAATTATGGTCCCTAGAATACGGTTTTACTATTTTAATCGTGATGTCTGTATGTTCGATTTGTCGTCCACGATAACTCCAATACGATATATGTAAAAAGTATAATATTTGGTATTTAAGACTTATATTCAAATATGATGAACTAATTAGATTTTGAATACAATTGGTTAACCGGAAGTAACTTTGCTTAAAGCTTTAAACCGTTTTTCCTAAAAAATACCTCTAAGTACCATATTTTCGCAAATTACGTTAATATTAAATATAAAGATTTTTTAATTTTTTACCGATCTGCATAATTACGTTTATATATAACTTCTAGCTAGATAGAAAAAAATATATAAATTATAATAATGTTACATATCGTTTAGGTTGAGGAATTTCTATAAAACAGATGAGTTATTCATAAATGTTCACAAAATTTGATGTATGATGTCAAATTTGATTTAAATAAGTTTAAAAGATAAAATAAGTAAATATGAAGTACTTTTATTGTAAAATTTAAAAAGATGGAAGAATTATATAAGGAATATATTTGCATGCGTGAATCAAGATAAGTTCGGTTCCGGTTGTAGTAACGTCAAAAATAGCTGTTTTTTATGAAGGAAATTTTAGGTATGAACTAAATTTAAAATATACTGAACTGCAATAATAAACTAATTTTAAAACTACAAATTGAATGTACTGAAAAACTTATACAGATTATATTACTACAGTAGCGGGAGGTAATATATTGGACACATCAGATTTTTTCATAATAGCGCTGATATGTGAAATGTCCGGGTATTTTATGAAATGACAGATTTCTCAAGCCGACTACGACACATTGAAAAGTGAGTTTTTCTTCCATTGAGTAGGCAAGTCAGTGTGCCAACTGGCAATTGCAACACCGACATTGAATTAAAATATTTCACATATTTTTGAATGTAGAAATTTGTGTGATGGATGCGCGATAGCCGTTTGAATTGGTTCTGGTTTTCATATCGCATTCAGGGTCTCGCATTCCTGGGACGCAATCGCTAGAATTTGTTTCTCCCGATAATGTCTTGCTACTTGTTCATTATAGGCTTGACACTTTAATCAATTAATTGGCTACATTAAAGCGCAATGAACAAAGATAGTCATTAATGACATAGATAAATGATCACAAATTCAATACATCACGGAATTGATAGACTCGGACGATAATGTTCATCATTTTACCAAATATACACACATTGTGCCTAAATTTTAAACACAATTTTTGTTTTTATTTATATTTTTATGCAAATAATAGTAATTTAATAGCCTCCTTAAAATAAAATTTAAATATTACATTCAACTATAGTAAGCTTTAGTCAAATTTATTTAAATACCTACGTATTTTTTTGTAATATATTAATATTAACATATTCTAAGCAGTTTCTTTCTAATATTCCTAATTTTAAACTCAAAATTTCAGCGAAAAATCAAAATTCCTGAAAAATAATCCCAAGTGGTTAATGGTTTGTCCATCTTATGACAAATTTATTCATATACCCATAAATGGGTAACAATTATTTTTATTTAAATATGACTCATTAAATTTTTTTCTTATATCTTGTAATGTTACAATATATTAACATATTCTAAGCATATTCTCACACATAAATATTTTTCAAAAATTCAAAATTTCAAAGTAAAACCAAAATTGCTGAAAATTTTATCTCATTTTAATATTGCTGTAACCATCTTGTAACAATTATATTACCATTATAGAAGACATGTGTAAAGAAATTTTAATTGTCAGTTTGAATATTTAGTCATAAATCTGGAAAAGTATTAATTTTTGGATCTACGAATCAAAAGAAAGATAGATTAGCTGTCATATTTAAATTCAACTTCTAAATGGTTTCTCTTATACCTAAATAAATAAATTTTACTTAACTAGAATTCGTGAACCAGTTATTATTTAAAAAATGTCCTAAATTGTTCGACAGTCAAATGTTTCAAATATTTGTTTTGGTGATTATAATCTTAAATGACTGAATCTAGAAATTAATATTAACAGTAGTTCATAATGTAAAAAAAGTATACTGTACAATTCGAGCGGAATGCTCATATCCCATTCTACTGATTGAATTGAAATTTCATCCTCAAGGAATATAAGCATCATATCCTCTTTTGTTGTACAGTGTAATATATATTTTACCCGTTTTTGATACATATTTATAATATTACATTATGACACAAATGTATAAGCCAGCAATTCAAGACACGAGTGCTTTATATGTGTATATGTGTATCATACACTATTTTTATTATACCTCCTGGATAAAAGCTAAAATATTGATTATTACGTTTCATAATTTTGTGTTATATGACAACATAGTTCACATAGATATTGATTTGAATTTTGATTATGTTATTGCTTAGCACTGCGTGTTTTAATCTTGTGTTGTTGCACGCTGTTTAGTTTGTTAAACATGGATTTCAAATATTTCAATACCTTTTAAAGTTTAAATAAATGTCTTCATCATTTGTGAACAAGGTCTCAAGTAATAAAATTGTTTCGTTACAAGTTTACTTGCATTTTAGAGATGTTAGGTTGTAAGCCTACAGTTCACATAAGGTCTACAGCTTATAGTATATTCCAAACTAATGGACACAACAGTATTTTTATTTAAAGACTGGCGAAGCTGAAATTTGAACACAAGATCTCATATTCCATTCCATTCAAATATCCTTTCACTTTGTACATTTATATTCCATATTCTCTATTTATACGTTACTATTTGTTTTTGTGTATAAATATGTATGCGAGTAGAACGTAGAAGGCGGGAACAGCTATGAGTGTGCGTTACGGTAAAGCTGACATTACGTACCTGCTACGTCGACGATCTTATAATAGCGGTTTTTTTGAATGGGGCAAAAGGCAGTTGTTCACCTTGACAAGGCCGACACTGCAATTTTCAACAAAGTGTAGCAGCATTTCCTCACACACACTTTTTACTGCTGAGATTTATTACCAAGCCAGAGGTTTTCAAAAATGTTAATTGCTGGATTATTAATTATATTGAACTTTAAATATTTACATATTTTTTGTTAAATATGTCGTATGACTACCTTTCTTTATTATTTTCTTACAACTTTAAAAATAATATATAATTCAAGACTTATTCCCAATAGCTACATATAGAAGCTCAGTTTTATTAGAAAGGGCATTTACTACACGTCTAGCTGATGTGAGGACTCCACCACATGGGTTATTTTTATTGGAAAATATATGGTAAAGAATTTAACTTATTGCTTATAATTAAATAAATGTATTATTTTTACAAAGAACACTGATTTAATAGTCTATTTAAAATAATATTTAAATATTATATTCATCCAGAATCAGTTTTTGTAATATATTAATACATTCTAAGCATTTGTTTTCAAATATTTATCATTTTTAACTAAAAATTTCAGCTAAAAATTTAAATTCCTGAAAAAATATTCCCAAAACGTTAATGCTATATTCATCTTGTGACGAATAAATATACAATTCTGTAGTTTAAATACCACAAAATTGGTTATTAATTAAATTTTATTTAAAAACGACTCATTTAATTTGTTTCTTATATACCTTCAAATATATTATATATTCTAAGCATTTTCTCACACATAATAGCACATTTTGCAACAAGTGCAGAAAGTCACGTATTTTCCATGATGTGTGAAAGTTTCGGCAAGACACGAAGTCGAGTGCTGGAATCACAAAAAGTGGGAAATAGATGATTCTGCTCGAGTGGCACACTATACATTTTCTACAATCACACTGCTAAACGTTACAGAACAAAAATATATGCACAAAAGCTATCTGACGTAAAAAAAAAACAATAGAGTGTTGGCAATTACTATGAGACATGATATTTCCCACACTGCACATGCGCAGTGTTAGCAAATACTGTGAGAAATGATTTCTCACACATCAACCCACCATTGTGGGAAATAGGCAACTTTCAATCTTTATATAGTGTGAGAAAAATACTACTTTCCATAGTGATAATAGAAAATCGTATATTGTGCAACAAGTACAGAAAATTGTCTATTTTCCAGGAGATGTGTAAATTTTGCCACGAGATAAAGTCGAGTGCTGAATTATCACAAGGTGGGTAATTGGTGATTCTGCATGAGTGGCACACTATACTATTTCTACGACTACATTGCTACACGTTACAGGATAAAAAGACATACACGAAAACTATTTAATTAAAAAAAAATACGCAAGTAACCTCACAAAGAGTAGCTTCACGCATGCGCAGTGTTGGCAATTATTGTGAGAGATGATATTTCCTACACTGCACAAGCGCAGTGTTGGCAAATACGATAATAAATGATTTCTTACACTTTATCCCAAAATTATGGAAAACACGCTATTTTTATAGTGTCAGAAATCTGCCACTTTCCATAGAGATCGTAGAAAATTATATTTTTAAGTTCAAAATTTCAGCTTAAAGCCAAAATTGCTGCCCATTTTATTCTATTATATTTGTATAAATTTATTTGCCAGTTTAAATATTTAATAACCAGTCATAAATCCGGAATAGTATTGATTTCAAAAGAAAGATGAATTTGCTACCATATTTAGATTAGTTTATCTTATATCGAATAACTAAACTATTTTCCTGAAATTCGTGAAACAGATTATCGGGAAAATATGATTACCTGGTATTAAAATAAAGTACAGGTGTTCCGACCACACAATGAAGGTAATATCAGCTTATAGCATGATAGTAGAACAATGAGGCAAGGTGTACAATATTAACAATCGTGCCCGGGTGGTGTGATTGCATTGTGGCATTGTGTAACGATGAAACCGCAGCTTTAAGCTCTCAGAAGCACGTGTTGCATGAAATTAAATCCTGCATCTGTTGCAGAAAAGCTCCCGACTCCAAACGATTACACTCATTGAAATAACAACAAGGGTAGACAAATACAAATACACTGCAAGGTTAATGTTCGAAAAAGAACTAAAGGAATCCTCTTTGATTTATACTTTTATTCTTACATGTATGAAAGTAATAAATTAATAATCTTTTTTTTTTCCAGCACAATAGGTGAAAGATTTTTTTAATCTAATTATTTATTTGTAATATATTCTGGAAGATGACATTGAAAGGAGAAAAGAATAATAAATGCCCAAAATCCAGTTCTGAAAGAATACTGGCGAATAATAAGAAGAGGGGAGAAAAACGACAAATTACCAAAATAGGGCCAAGCAAGAAAAGTTTACTACGAAAGAATTGGATATTCTATGGTACATATAGAAAGGTGACGCAAATTGGAGAGAACATACTACGAACTTCATCAGTGGTATTGGCGAAAAGGGTGAGTAAAGATGGATCACTTATTGGAATAATAATTATTACTCTATAATATTGAATAATATTTAAAATACAAATTTTATTTTTCTAGACTTACTTATTCTAAAAAAAGGAAAAATTTAAACTACGTTCCGTAAACTACATAAAAATATTTTATTCGGCTTCAAAAAAATTCAACTCTCCTTCAGTATATATATTGTTGCCAATTGTCATTATGTGGTACACTCTTCGTGTAAATTATCGTTTTTTTTAATCATTTTCCTTGTATCCCGCATTTTCGGTATCATAATCTTCCACTTTTTCATTATCATCACCATCTAATTATCCATTTAACAGCAGTTCTTCAGATCTCATGGAATAGCAATAAGATCGTCTACCTTATTATTATTTTTTTCCTGTTTACCGGTTGAATTGATCTTTTTAACAATAAAAATCCTCCGGTCCATCTCTTCTCGGAATAGGTGGTCTACCTGTCCTCAGAGCAGAGGTTATATTGACCTCTGAATACTGAATTACTTACGACTGTGTACAAATAGAACCACATTTTAGATTATATTAAGTCTTACGTACATGTTTAAAAAGTATGTACATAAATAATTAGTTTAAACCTATAGAAATAGTAATGAACTAATTGTGTTTATAAGGTACATTTTTTTGGTAAATTTATAAGTAAATCTTGTATTATTCAGTGTTGGCTGCATTAATTTTCAAACGGCTGCTTACACTATACCTCTAAAGAATAAAATTAACATTTCGTATGACAGATATTACTCTAATGTACTTTTAAGACCAAAAAATCCATCTTTCCTATCCGTCTCTCCCTAACTTACCCTAGAACTACAAGAACAGCAAAGAAAAATAAAAAATTCCAATTATAACAATAAATATAAACTACCAACAATTTCAATACCAAGCTATCTATGAAAAGAATGACAACAACACATTTGCTAGATACAGATGTGATAAAAAAGAAACAACAAGTACTGGCTTTCAAGTAACAAAAGGTGTAAGTTTTCTGAAAGAGGAAAAAAATCTTTCAGGTATCTAACGACATCATGCAAATTCGGAGAGAAAGAAGAGAAGAAGAGTTTCTGTAAAAAAATTGGGGTTAGGACAAGGCTGGATGAAAATTATTAGGAAGAGGAAGGTTAATATATGATTACTATTAGATCCAATTTATACTTTTAATTCACTTATTTTTCGTTCTATTTGAGTGGATCAGTTTATCACCTCAACTATATGTCCATTTGCACAAAAAAACTATACCTATAAACTTTTTACAATAGCGAGAGAAATTTGAACATTCGCGCCATTTGCTATTTTCTTACGTAAAATGAAGTATTGTTGTTATAAACGATGATAGGTGATGGAAAACTGTTGATTGAAAAAAAATGTATATAGCAGTTATTTTGAACCTACTTAATTAAACCCCTAAATATTACAACACATTCGATTACATACTATTCGCGAACGCAATTAACTCGTAGCCCTCTGGTGGTAGATTTAAGAACCCTTCAAATTCGTACTTTTCATGTCAACACGTTTAGGCTAATGGTTATGTGCTGATATTGTTTCTAGTTGTACTTGTTTCATCGTGATTTTATAGTTAAAATTTCAGTGTGTTTCTTTATTGTAATCATTTAAAATTACATATCTGGTATAAAAATTTTTTTCATACTTCCATTTTCCGATTTTACTTTTAACCTAACCTCTTTATTACTTTTATATTATTTACTTTACTTTTCATTTAATTATTTTCCGATATGAATCCTTCCATACCTAGACCAAATAATGTAAATTGTTGTGTTTACGGCTGTCATTCTAAAGGAAGTAAAAACAAGAATTTAAGTTTTCATGGTTTCCCACGGAATGTTACGTTAGTTAACAGATCATATCAGAACAAGTAAACAAACGAAAAGCCTGGATTTATAAATTTCGTACTGGCAAACGAGTCAGTAAATATATGAAAATATGTAAATATGCAGCTTACACTACCTTTTTTGTATTTTGGTAAAATAGTTAAACTATTTTCCTCCTTAAAACAACTTGTTTCTAACCATAGCATTGGTTGAAAAGAATTTAATTTTATAGATTTTTGCTGCGTTCATTGACATTTCAAGTCAGATAATAGTAAAGCAAAGTGTAAAAAATAAAAATGCACTCATTTCCTTCCTAAAAAAGCACATGCACAGGCAAAATCAAAAATTAAAACTATTAAAACATCTTGTAACAAAAAATTAAAAGGGCTGCAATATGTTTACATTTACCCCCTTTTCCAGCCTTAAAACTACAAAGAAAATAAAAATATAAATTTTTTAATATTAAACAGTCATTTATTTCATGTGACGAAGCCAAGCACTAGTTTGTAAGCAAAGTGCAAAAGTGTTACATTTTGTATCACTAATATTTGTGACACTACATAAAACAATTAGTCCTTTATTTAGCACTTGTTCGCCTTTCAAAAAACTGCGGGATTCATTCGTAACATCCAAATATTTAAATAATTCTTGGAATGATAACCTCAAATCTTTGATTGACAATGTCATTTTTTCTGCTACAATATGAATTATTGGAGATTAATATAAAATATCTAAAGTATATAATACTAACTCGCAGTATTGAAACTTATCTGAATGATACGAATAACAATCTTTAATACGTATTTAACTTAGTAACTCTATAGTGAAGAATGTACATAACCCTATAGGAAATAGCAACAGAATACGAATTAGAGCCGCCATATTGTAAACGCACACAGCGACGCCAACGGTAATTTCGTTCGCGAATAGTGCAGCTCTGATGGCTCTTAATTCTTACTCGTCCTTGGTCCTAGAAAACGTAAAGTGACTAAGCATAAAGCTCAGTGAGGAATTACACAAATACTCGCACACTCTCGCACACAATCGTATCTCGTGGACAGCCAGGTCAAGGACACTACAGCACAAAGCTACTTAAATTTCGCAACCTGGATAGGGTCACTACGGCCCACAGCCGCTCGCTGCATCGTTGGCGGCCAAGCCACGGCACACTACAGCCCAAAGCTGCTCGCTGCTCTGTCGGCAGCCAGCCACGGTTTTGCATCAATCACTCTCATAGACTCAATACACTATCTCACTTACTAACTCAACATAACATATCATCCATGGTAATTCAACTCACCTCAATTCAATTTACTCAAGCTCACTATCAAAATGACTACACAATACTCAATGATCACTTTGAACTCTAGAGAAATACTGTAAGAATAATTGTCGATCCCTCCGCATAATACTCATGATACTAATTAAATTAGGAAACTTATATCATTATAAAGTAAATAATAATTACCAACAAATTATTTATTACCTCAATGAAATATTCGCAACATTGTATCGATCCAATATCATAGACAGGGATAAAAATGGTGGGGGTAACCATTAAGCCTGTACGAATTTCAGTGTAGATTCTACCATCTTTGTTGTTGCGTCATGTCGTTACATGTACAATGAGTTGTTATTGAGTTGTACGTACGCTTAACAAGGGACTGTTTGAGACATGCCTCAAATGCAAAATGCAATGAGTGAGTAGACAGATACTGTACATTGTTGCAAGCCACATTAAATGTTTGGAATGTAATCTGAAATTCGTCATAGTAATCTAAATATCCTGTTTGTATCTTTTACTACTAATAGTAAACACTGAATAAAAAAATTAATTGACAGATAACACATTTATTTCTTCTGAGTACAAATTTTAACACGCTGAAAAAATTAACATTGTAATAATAATAATATATGTTTATTTAGTGTAGCTATATGATACATTATATATAAGAAATACATTCATTCAGGTACAAAAATATATAGAAAAGTATGAATAAGAAAGAAATATAGGTTCAGTTTCTAATTCTCGTTTAAAGCTTGCCTTATTTAAATTTTTTATTTTATTTGGTAGCTCATTATATTGAATAAGTCCAGTAAAAAAGATTGACTTATGTGTTTTTACTTTATTAGCCATCTTTATAAAGAAGTTGTTTTATATCTAGTATCAAGATTATGAATCTCGTTTATAATAGTAACAGAATTTTGTAAATACAGTGAAGCATTACCAGTTTTAATTTTATGTATACGATACAAAATACATACAATCCGCAAAATATAATCTCTTTCTAAAACATTCTGTGATCTGGCAATTTATTTCAGTACATAAAAACGGAAAAACATCCTCAAAGGCATTTGACCTTGAATTTAAAAAAATATAATTTTATAATATTACATTTTCTTATTTTGCACCCACGGATAAAATCAAACCCGCCGCCTCTGGTTTGAACAGTGTAAAAGAAAATGAAAAATTTACAAATATATATTGCAGAAACTAGCAACATATTTTGAAATTACCATGGGAGATGATAGACAAAATAATAATAATAATAATAATAATAATAATAAAATACAGAGGCTAAAGTGATCCAAAGGCATCTGATTCGAGCTGCGTACTGCTCAAATTTTATTCCGCTGAAATAAGTATAAGTATTAGTCAGTGACGTAACCAGAGTTCTAGAAAGAGGGAGGGAGGCTGAAATAAAATTTGTCAAAATTCAAAATACCTATACAGGGTGTTCCATTTAAGCGTGCCACCATTGCTATCTCGAGAACTATAAGAGCTACGAGGTTGGTTAAATTAGCAAAGAACCATCATTTTACAAGACTAATATAATGAGCAAAAAAAAAATTTTTTTTCATCTGTGGTTCTCAAAATACGGGACACAACTTTCTTATTTTAAATGGGAACATATGTTTATTTTTAGGTTATTCGATACAGTAATTTTTTCTGAATTCAGCGATATAAACATATCATATACTAATATAACAAAATAATTGCGAAAAATGTATGTTAGATTTATATGTATTTTATTTATATCTGGCTGAAAAAAGAGTGCTATGATTAGAAAACATAGACATATAGTTCTGTCTAACATTGTTTGATTATTTTTTGTTAAATTTTATGTTCTTAAACTGTCAGTTTTAAGACGAAAATGAATTGTTTTCTATCCAAAGCACTCTTCTTTCAGCTAGATATAAATAAAATACATATAAATTTAACATGCATTTTTCTTAATTATTTTGTTGTATTAGTATATGATATGTACATATCGCTGAATTCAGAAAAAAATACTCTATCGAATAACCTAAAAATAAACATACGTTCCCATTTAAAATAAGAAAGTTGTGTCCCGTATTTTGAGAACCACTGGTTGAAAAAAAATTTTTTTTTGCTCATTGTATTAGTCTTGTAAAATGGTGGTTCTTTGCTAATTTAACCAACCTCGTAGCTCTTATAGTTCTCGAGATAGCAATGGTGGCACTTTTAAATGGAACAGCCTGTATATGAATATATAACACAATTTTATTTTAAAAATACAAAAAAAATAACTTTTTGAGGCGAAGAGGGGGGGCTTAGATTCCTATGCCCTCCCATAATTACGTTCATAGGCATATATTATTAATATTTATTGTTCTGTTCATGAATAATTTTTATGTCATTAAAGAAAATTGTTGGTCACTTTATTATTACTTGCTATTGACTATCCTTTATACATATATAGATTAACAAGCATAAATAAATTTTATTACAATATTTTGCATTTAATTTCAATTGAACATAAATTTATATTATCTGAGAAAACCCCAATGAAATTTGGCCACAAATCCGAATGCAAATTGTGAAGGATGTGCGTCCTTGAGCTGAAATGGAGAGTGCTCCAGTGTGTGATTTGGTTGTGGCAATTTCCGCAACATTTACCGCTGAACTGAAGCGTGAAAATGAAAAAACGAATTAGTCGGAATCAGAACACTGTCGCTGTCGTTCAAACCACAGCCAACAACTAGGAAACTTCGTTTAAATGTCACTTCATTGCAAGCAGGACGTCCATATAAAATAATAAATAATAAATTTAAAAAAAGATATAATATTTAAAATGAAATAATTCTCGCCACCCACGAAACACGCTAGAGTCTTGTTAGTTAACCTGGACGTCTAATAAATGACTTTTTAATGATACTGTGAAACAGCTAGATAATTTAAATATCATTAATGATTAGGAATTATTTTAAGTAACCTTTTAGTTTACATATGAGTAAACACAGCTATAGATATGCATTTTAAAATATGAAACCATCTGGCATATAATATTTGTACAATCTTACATAATCAGACAAAATTAAAAGTATATGTCTATGAGGTTTCAGTCACCTTACATCGAATTCTACTACAATCTTATTACATTGACTTTAAAAATAAATACGTGTAGTCATTACTAGTATTTATAGAATTTTTTAACGAAACATTTCCAAAAATAAAAAATCAAGTCTAATATTTTTTGAATTAAGAATGTTTTTACATAGTGTTTAACATAATTCATAAAAATTTACATTCAAATTTACTGAAAATGTGTACACATACGACTTTCGCGATTCTACAGACAAAATTACATAAACATACCAATTTGAAATTTGCATCTCACCGGATACAATTTCTAGAAATCTTTCCCATTATCCCATTTTGATTTTTTCACATTTTGACCAATTTCAAATTTTTCTTCTTAGAAATTATATATTGTACAAAAATTATACATATTTGTATTCTTATGTAGCTATGTATTTTTGTAATCGAAAGGTAAAATTGCCGAAGTCTTATTTCAGCCTAATTTTAAGATATACATACTTATAATCAGGGTTGAGAAAAACCCAACCCACCCGGGTTTTTAAAAAACAAAACGGGTTTTATTAGGTTTTATTAGAATCGACAAAATATAAGAATTATTTGTATTTATTTTGAATTATTTTAGACATAAATAGTTGATATTAATTTCTAAAAATACATTTTAACACTAAATACAAGTATTAATATGGTTCCATTTTTTTCTGTTCTCTTTTATGACGTATATCGAGTGTATTGTACAATTTTGTTGCTCGGTGTTATCTTGCATGTTATATTATGTGTATCTTATAATCATAATTTATTTATGTTTATGTAATTTTTAGGTCGTACCGAATAAAATTATTTTTAAAAAAAGTATGATTTTTTAAGGTTTTTTTTTCGAGTGGATTTTTTGGATGTGTATTTTGGGTTTATTAAATGTTTTTTTTTAAAAAACCCGGTGGGGAAAATTGCAACAACCTTGCTATAAATACATTTTATGGGGTTTCCAGGTTTCCAGTTTAAAGACAAATATCTTCAGAACAAAAAGATATCGAACTGAAAATTGAAAACAGCATATTTTAAGACGGTGTTTTCAAAAGTTTTTAAATCAAAAATTTTCCATAAGTATATTTCTTTTTACTCGAAATTTAAAAATTTTGCTGATTTTTAATTATGCATATCTATGTTTATATTAACGGTACATGTAATCTCTTTAAATATTTCATAATTTAGAAATGGATAATTCTGAAATATATTCTGCTTAATAAGATAAAATAAAAAAATAGGTTTTCTTGTATCGAAGCTTACAAATGTATACGTCAGCGTAATAATTTACAAGCTCCTGGGTATTTTTGAGCTTTGAGCTCGGGCTGACGGCATATGCAGAGCTTTGTAAGCACGCAATACGTAATGAAGCAGAAGACTGAACGTAGCCGCGTTGTTACGTAACTAGTTTAAGAGCTTATTGAATTAGTATGACGTTTCATGTTTCATTTATTTCCCGTAATGCGGTTTGCACCAATAGGGCGGCTTTACATAACTCAACTGTTCGATTTTAAAAAGTTCTTTAGCATTGTGCAATGTGCGTTTCATTTGAAATTCTATTTTTATTTTTGTGAACTGAGTAGACAAAATAACAAAGATAATGGTTTTTAAGATAAGTTATTATTTTTCTTTTTAAATTTGTGGTAACCAAAAAATTATCTGTCTAACAGTGAAAAACAAAAATACAATTGATAATACTTGCTCACTGTTAAAAATAATGCACACGTATCACACACAACTAAATAAAAGTTATCACGAAATTGCAATTTTGCCATATATTTATGTACACATCAGATTTCATCATTTTGCAATTAAACTATTTGAAAAAGAATTTGTTAAAATAAAATTGATATTTAAGAAATATTTCGAAAAAAATATATAAAAATACCGATCCTTGTGCTCATAGGCGTGCACAGAGTTTAGATAAGGGGGTACCCAGGTATAAATAGGGAAACAAAAATCATACTAGTTTCGTTAGTTATTTCTTCACAATTTCAACTTTACAAAATAAATGGAATATGAACCAAACTAATAATGTTTTTGTTAATATTGGGTTAATAATATTTCGTTCAAAATAAGTGTTTTCAGTTAATAAATTTAGCTTATTTATGTACCTACCGCATTTTATTCCACTTGAAAACTCAATATATCTTTTCACAAATAATCTCCCACAAAAAACCTCTACTTTATATCATTTTATTTTATTTAAGATAGGAAGACAAGTCATGAATTTAGTTTTAAGTAAAAATGTTACGTTTCGACAACATAATTAAAAACATACTAGTTTTAATTGAGGGTGGCTGCCTATGCCTGTATTAGAATTTAAATTGAATACATTTCCGCAAAAAACAAAAATCTTATCACGATCACTTTATAAGCCCATTTGTCTATTTGCATTTTGCTATTTAACTTTTTTTGTATCTCTCAAAATAAACGAAATATTCTCGGTACTGGCCTTTCGCAAATCATCCTATTTATGTAAGTCTTTGAAAATGTGTAATTATTAGTACATTTAATTTAAAATTATTTATTTGTATTTTATGAAAAATAAGTAAAAATTAATTAAATAAGTAACAATGGAATAATGGATATGAATTTGAATTTGGCAGATGATGAGAAAATCAGGTCAGTGGTTAACGTATTGTATAAATCCGTTGCAGGGACAAGGGAAATGATGGTCCTCGTCTCGATCCCGTACATCACGACCTCCAAGGCCGCGCGCAGTCACGACTCCACGTCACGATGTCGATCAGTTCACCAGCTCATCTTTACTTTCACCCGCTCCGCATTGCCCAACACCGCATAACGTTCTTTGTTGCGCACAACCATGGGTTTACAACCATCTTTACGTCATTCACAACGTAGTTTTTACACTTCTTTTAACCCTAACCACAGAATAGGTTTATACAGAAGCGACAGTAAGACAGAGAAACGAAAATTAGAGAGAGATGGAGAATGTGCACAAATTTAAAGGGCTCATTGTTTAAAATCGGAAAGTTCTCTCACATCTGAGAGAGAGATAGGGAAAGAGCATTCTGTATGTAACTATTCTGTGCCCTAACCCTTCAGTATAATCAAATCATTTGATTATTGTAAAAAAAACATTGATTGCCATAAAACTGTTGCTGATTACACAAAAAAAATTCTTTTATGATTCAAATATTTATTGAACACAATAAAAATTTTGATTATATAATTGAAATTGTTTTGTCTATTTTTCTCACAAAGTAATAACTAATAAAATATGAAGATTTTAATATATGGACCAATATTATGTAGAAAATAGGTTCTTACAGCTAATACTGCACTGATTTGACAGTGTAAATTGTAAATGTGTTTAACTAATCTTTTCTCTTTTTAGTAATTATAAACAATAGAGCGAAATGAAAAACACTAAATTAATTACTTTTTAATGCCAACTTGTATATAATTATAATTTCGTTATATAAAAATGGAATTTAATATTGTGATACCGGGGAGTATTATTTAATGTAAAATGTATAATTTTACATATCCATGGTTACGACTTGACATTTGCTTAAAAGCAATGTATTTGCCTGTCTTTTTAAATGAAAAATTGGGAATGAATTATAACATTTTTTCCAACTTTTAAATATAATAAATCGTTATTAACTTTAGAGGAAATAGTAGAATAGAAGGATAGCTTACTAAATCATTCAATCTAGTGTTTCACAAGAGTCTTGTATTTTTCTTGCTCTTGCCTCAATCTTGCACAAAATGCAAGACAAGAACAAGATAAGAACAACAAATTTCAAAACAATACAAGAAAAATGTCTTGCAAGATTAGTAAGATTTTAATCAATTCTTGTACTTTCGTATATTTTTTTTGCTAATTTTAAATATAGATTTATTACAAGAACCAACCTATAAATTAATAAAAGTTCAAAAAATATGGAAGTATTAAAAATAAATACAAATTTTTAACGTATGTATGTAAATTTCATTTTCAAAAAATATATAATAGTAATAATTATTGACTAAATATTATAATTATTCTTCGAAATCATGTAACCAAGAATTGAGACATCAAATGCTTTCTTATAACCGGGGATACTTCGAAAAAACATACGTGTAGTATGTGCATTATAAGAAATATATATAATTGACATTGATATTATCTAAAAAGAAATTTTCTTGTGATACAAGATTATTTATATGTTCAAGATCATTTGCGAATATTAACATGTAAGACAAGTAATATGTAAGAAAATGACTATCAAGACAAGATTTTTATATACAAGAGTTTTGAAAGACAAGATATACTTAAATTTCTTGTCTTGCTTTTCGAGACAAGACAAGAAATCTTATCTTGTGGAACACTAATTCAATCTTAATCTAGATCTTTTTTATTGAGAATTTTTAAAATAATCGTGTCACTGCGGATCACATAGTGACCCTACATATAATCGTGAATAAAAAAATGTAATCGTGAGTGAGTAAACGTGAGTTCAATTTTTCTACTAGCGTCAAAACTAAATATTTTAATTACTTTGAACTGCCTTTATTTTACATTTACCTATTTAAATAAATAAATATATAAGTCTATCACTTGTACTGAAATATTACAATCTACTTTTTGTATGCGTCTGTTAAATTATTGGGCCTTTTTAGGTCACGTAGTGACCCGCCATGAACATAAGCAAAATTTAATTTGGGACCGTGAACGTGAATGACCGTGACTAAAAATAAATACACGCGTGAATGACTGTCCGTGACAAAGCTTTTAATTTCCTGAGCGTGAGTGAACATCAATAAAAAAATCACTCACGTGTCCAGCTCTATAGTTTATACGGGCGAATTTAGATCAATTAAAAGTTAAAGTTCAAAATATTACAGTAGTTCAAAGATCGTATGTGAGCAGGTAATGAACAGATTTTTAAAAATTTATTGTACCTAAATATCGTTTATGTTATCTTGTTTTGCGCCGATGACACTTTTATTTATTAATGATATAATTTACAACTTAAAATTTTATATACTATGTTTTTATGTTTGTAAATTTTTCGATTCACATGGATGTATAAACAATTTACTTGTTTTATTCAAAAAAATTAGTGACATTCTGTTCTAACCGGAAGCTATATTCTTGCGAGAGTGAGTTTATTTTGAAAAATAATGCGAGATCTCGAAATAGTTATTTGTGTATCAAGAGCGTAAAGTGAATCTTTATTGCTCGTGCTTGTAACTTGAAGCACGAGCGTAGCGAGCTCTACAATCGAGCTAGAGCAATAAAGATACTTTACGCTAGATAAGATACACATAATTTTTTCTACGACTTTACTAACGAAATAAAAAAATAATAATACCTATTTAGTAAGTTCAATTCAATCTTAACCAATTTCCTGTTTTGTGTTGCTGTAACCATGACGATATGAGTAAATAAATAATCTAAGCGATCAAATTAAGTACTTTACCGCTCGTTGCTATAGAGAAGTATTTTTTTGCTCGTTCCTCAGTAATCATTAACCTTACGATGACAAAAGAGAGCATAAATATCAACTTTTCATGGTGGTCGTAGAAAAAAGAGTTTCTGGGCGTGTGACACACAAGATTTTTTTGGACCGATGACATTTTTAATTTATTAATGAAATATTATTTCTACATAGATTTATAAACAATTCTTTTGTTTTATTAAAAAAAAAATAGCGACATTTCTTTAACCTAAAAAACAAAACTAATGTGAATTGATATTTTTCAATAATGTAATCATAATCATACAAGACGAGTATAATATGAATAATATATAAAACTAGTTGTTTTAATTAACGTTTTATATTTCCAATAAAATAAAATTAAATTTTTTAACAGAATCTAAAGCTAAAATATTTAATTGCATCCCCGGCAAGCAGAGAGTTTCTGGACGATTTTGAGTTCTGTAATACTACTCATAATGGGACTGAGACGCGAAAAATATATTTTGTGTATTAAAAATAATTTAAAAACACAGTATTTAAAACGTGTTGCCTTCAAACTGCATTCGTTTTTTAGTAATTTGACAAAAAACTACCCTCCACTATTGTCTCGAGCACTTTTTGGAAAATTTCTATAAAAACAAAGCCATTCAATTTCTAGGCAACACATATTTTCATGCAGAATTGTGTGCAACGAAAATTTGGAAAATTCTATAGTGTGAAATGAGTGGCTTGAAAGCGTGTAAAAGCTTACGACATATATTTCACGTTTTGGCTTTTCATAATTTGCTTTTCAAACATCTCTCATGAAATGAGAAGTGATTTCTCCGGAATGAAGAGCAAATGATAGAGAACATCAACAATCATGTCAATGAGCAAGACATGGAGATCATGACGCGTATGTCGAGATACGAATCACTTCATGCTTGTCGGTATTGCTCTCGATTTACATAAATTTGTCCGTGTGTTCCGTAATCACGATGCATGAGTAGATTATAAAAATGCCTACATATTGTGCTGCAACTGTTTGTTGCAATATTAACTCTACTTTAATTAAGGCACTATAAAGAGGAGTACACGCAGCAGCGTTAAACATAATATTTTCAAACCTTTCTTTTTGATATAAATATTAGGCGTTAAATTAATCTCTGTATTTCTGCGGACAAAAAAGTACAAACATTAGGAAATAAAGTGAGCGATTGAGGTTATAATTTCAACATTGTAAAGAACAAGTAATTATCATTAAAATTTTAGAATGAAAGTATGAATATGTTAGTAAGATTGATTTTTTTAAATATTTATTATTATTCACAGCACATGAAAAAATGCAACGAGAAATCATTATACAATCAAGAAGTAAGTTATATTTAGAAAATTGCAGAAGTTTTTTGTATTTTCAGACTTAATTATACTTATAAAATATATTTACAACATTTTCAGACACAAAAACTGACAATTCAGACTTTGAAATAGAGGAAATAGCTGTAAATCTTACTACTTCTGTGAAGAAATTCATATCTTTGGCTGAAAAAATTCGGCGTTTAAATTAAGAAGTACAAGAAAGGGAAAAAAATGTGTCTAAATTTGTTGACAATGAAACGTAATTGGAGAAATAATTATCGTGAACATTGCTTTTTTTTTAGAAAAAAAGTTTCAAAATCAAAAAAAAAAATAATCAAACATATATTTTATAAAGTTTAAAATTTATAGTTTTCATTATTTCTTATTTTGCATTTCTATTATTTATATTTTTCACACAAATGTATTTTTTTAAATACTGTTCTACAAGGCTCTGAAATATGACCTTACTTACTACGAATTGTCAGTATTCGCTAGATTTGTATATATATAATTTCACAATAATAACATTTAAGAATCTACAGGCTTTAACTTCATTTTTAATGTGCAACAAATTCATTATTATTACATTATTGTTATACAAAAACTTACTAAAAGGCACTGTAACAACCCTGTGCGAATACGTATGTATTTAGAGGTGTATTTATATAGGTTATATAGGCATGAATTTAGCTGAGATGCAGCTGTATTCACTGTGCAAAAAACTTGTCAAAATGATCTGATCCGCATGTCATGTTCGAAATCACAGCTTATAATTTCCGCGACAAAAAACCCGGAGATTTTCAATTATTCCGGTATTTAATCTCCCAGTTGCACGTATTTGTAAATAAAACAATGGTGACCTGACGACCACGCTCATTATTTACGAGTGCACAGAGTGCAGTAATCTGCATTGATGCAACAAAGGCATAACGTGTTCTAATTCTTGCACCGTTGTCCCTCAAAAACAGGAAATAAACTGACAAAAACAATCTCGGGAATGTAAAATAAAAGTCAGAAAAACAAACAGAATGTTTTATTTCGCTTGTTTTTAACCTCGAAATGTGCAGTCAAATAAAGAATAAATGTTTTATAAATATATATACGGTTTTGTACATGAGCTTTTGTGTGGGAATTTTGAGGGTAAATATATAGAATAGTTGTGTAATAGAAACACGTGTAGGATTAGCCTAGGGCAAAATTACGGCTGAATGCAAACTTACACTACATTAATTAATGCATCCCTGTGCAACACATTCCATTTGCATTCTATAAAGGGAACAGGGAACTACCTCTGAACATCCCACACAATCCAAACAAATTGACAGATACTTCACGTTCATCAAAATCCATTTCCCCTTAAATCAGGAAATAATAATAAAGTTAAAATTGTTATTTTGTGAAAATAAAATAAGGTATAAATCGTGTTAAAGAATTGGGTCGCGAGTTGAACGAATTGTCGAGAAAAACAGAGTTTGTTTGTGGAAAAACCACGATTACACATCCTACCGAAATTCAATAAAGACAAATGGTGAATAATGGGCAAGCAATATGCGATGCGCTTTTGCGTTCGTCTCTGTTTTGCAATAAATAGATAAAACACTGTCGGAGATTTTATCACAGCCTGCTACAACCTACAATATTTAACCTACTTTCATTTCAAGAATGTTTCTGTATCATTTAATTTGTCTTTAAAATATAATATAATTAATTTATATGTGTGTGCTTTCCGAGATAATTAATAGCTTTGTTCAACACTGCCTTTGCTCTTAATTTCTCTTTTTTATACAAATAACATATTGGCATTACATGTGATATGAATTTATGGAATATTCATTATATAACCATTTTACTATATATTCTCACGCTACATTTATTATCTTATATATTACTTTATAAGTTAATTGCATTTTGTACCTCCTACTATACTCCGTTCACGTTAAAAAAATAGTGAAAATTAATACAATAAATCCAATTTCGGCTCTGCGATTGATTAAAATGTAGACCGTTAAACGAGTTCAGCTAAATATTTTGTTTTAAAAAGGGTTTCTTGTAACAAAACATCTTGTTTTATTACAAAATACGATCGTACTGTTTCAAAGCTAATCATTGTTTGTAATCAAATAATTACATCTAAAATTAAATGAATGATATAAAAAAAATTATAAATTGCAATTACTTATAGGGCATTATAATCAGTATACAGGGTGTGCAACGAAATGTGGAACATATGACTTTAACAAGGGATTTCAAAAAATTACGGATACTCTCTCTCCTGATAAATTTAGAACAAAACTACAAAAGTACAAAGTTGTTCAAAATTAAATTCTACGTCAGATAAGATCATAATTGTTGCAACAGCCTGTCTGCAGTACAAGATATATTAAATATAAAATGTAATACTTTCGTTAAAAATCAGGCAGCCATGGAAATAAAAGAAAATATCTATTTGTCAGTTTAGAGAAGTTTCACTAATTGTAATACTTATTTTTTATATTTTAATATTATTTAAGTTAAAATTATATTCATTTCTTTAACAATATGCTAATATTTAAAAAATATGTAGTACAAATATAATTTTTAAAAATATTGAACACAGTAAGGTTTACTAACTGTCACAATTGACACATAGATATTTTCTTTTATTTCCATGGGTATCTGATTTTGAACGAAAATGTTACATTTTATATTTAATATATCTCGTACTGCAGACATGCTGTTGCAACAATTATGATCTTATCTGACGTAGAATTTAATTTTGAACAACTTTGTACTCTTGCAGTTTTGCTCTAAATCTATCATGAGAGAGAGTATCCGCAATTTTTTGAAATCCCATGTTAAAGTCCTATGTTCCGCATTTCTTTGCACACACTGTATATAATTTATAATAATGATTATACGGGACATTGTTAAATATGTCATCCAAAAGACGGTACTTTCAGACGTTTTCCAGGGTTAAATGTCACATCATATTGCTTTTGTGGGTGCAAAAACTAAGGTTTGTTTCCCTGAGTTGATCTTCACGTCATTAATTTCTGTTCTAAAATTGACTAAACTTGTTTATCTAGCATTTTTATCGTATACGCATGGCCATAGATGAGACTACAGGTCTTTTATAAAAAAAATATTGTATCTTAGTTTTAGTTGCGAATAGATTATAAAAAAATAGAAAAATATTCAATTATTTTAATATTACTAATTAAAAATTCACTATGTTCAAAACTAGCGCTATTTTGATTACTTAACCCGTACGACTAATACATGTGCACAACATTCGTAAACAAGTAATTGTAAAGTACCTACATTTATCTTTATACACATCATTTGAAAGTTTTCCTTGATAATTAAAGTTATAAATAAGCAAATACAACTAATAATAAACAGCGTTATTAATTTCAGAACTAAGCCTGTTTCACTCATTCCAAACTTCTCTTTCTAAACAATGAACGTAACGGCACCAAATACTATTGTTTTTTGCGAGATTATATTTTTCGAACTTGGTGATTTTTTTTTTCAAAATACAGGTTGTTCGGTTTCAGGAATTAACCATTGGGATCTCGAAAACCTTAAGATATACGAAGAAATCATGTATTTGTTTTCCCAAAAAATCATAGTTCGCTAGATACGAGTTAAAAATTGATTTTGGCCAATTTACTTTTTGACTTATAACTTTCTTGTTTCAGTTCATACAAGTTTCAAGTTTACACATTCTACAGACACTTTTTTACGAAGAATTGACAGCAGTCTTTAAATTTTTTATAGCTCGTATACTTTTCGAGACTTTCAATTTTCAAATGGGGCTCAAAGTTGTCTTTAGTACTGTCAAATAGACATTTTTTCTCTTTGCAATGATATAAAACACATAAATAAAATTAAAATAAACTAAGAAATTAAAGAATTATTGATAACACACATGTGCAAATGTCCATCAAAATGAAAATAAACTAAGAAATTAGAAAATTATTGATTTTATTCATTTCGATCAAGTGTGCTTTGGAAACAAAATCAAAAATCGTTTGTTTAATATAAATTATTGACAATTAAATTCAATATTCACCTAAATTTCTACAAAACAGCAGCAAATACATCGTGTGCGGTTGTAGCCTTTCTGAAGATATGTTTCTAAAGTAATCTACTTATTTCGGTAAGCATCATACAAAAATCCTATCTAATTGAATTGATTTGTCAAAATTTTGTTAATAAAGAAAAGATTTTCGATTTTGTTTTCAAAGCACACTAGACCGAAATGAATAAAAACAATAACTTTCAGCCCCGTACGAAAATTGAAAGCTTGTATGAATTTCTCAAAAGTGTTGGAGTACTCCAATTTAACCGACTTCGTATCTTTTATGGTTGTCGAGATCCCAGTGATTAGCCACTTAAAACGGACAACCTGTAGATTACCATACAAAAATATTAGAAACGCTTAAACAACCCTTTGCGCTTTCTCCTTATCGTATGTGTTACAAAGGGGTATATATGCTATCTGCGTCCAACCAACAACAAAAACCAAATAATTAAAAAAAAATTAATATGTCATTTATTACGATGATGTTGGCTTAGAAAATTTGTACTTCATTGTGTGCTGATAGTTTCATTAATTTAATTTATAACACTTTTTGTATATTTCCTCCATTATTATATTTGTATATAATATTATCAGTGTCGACATTTGCTTACTGGGAAAATGAGATGATTTCACCCGACAAGATGAGGTCACCAATTCCCCCTTGGCGATTTGAATCACATGGTTACGATTGCTGACGTGAGGATCACCTCGTGGAAACAAACTCTAGGTTTGTGTGTAAACACAATGAAGTGGATACGGTCCTGTATTGCAAAGTGTTTGACAGTTGGGAATAAAACAGTTGACACTTAAATGTCGCAACGTAACGCACATTCTAATATGTAAATCCGTGAATTCCGCCCACAATTGGAATTATTTAATGCACCAGTTATCCGCGATTATTAGCAACGTATGAAATGAAATGCAAATGTATTTGTGGGTCTGTTCGAACCTCATGTACCAACACACAACACACGCAATTATTAATTAATTTATAGCCGTGCATAAGTCCCAGAACACAAATTTAACTGTTATTCTATATAACTAGTACGTATATGGTCTCTGGAGATTGTATCGTTGATAATAATAGCTTTTTGTCACTAATATTGCAAATGAAAGTCAATTATTTTAAGTGGAACTGGAAATGTCAGCCGATATTGTAGATAATGCATTTACTCATTTTTGACTCTAACGTTATTCAACCTCCTTTTAAAATATAAAATATAATCACGCAGTAAATCAGCTACAAAGTATTTTAAAATAACACTCACCTCTTGTTCTTGCAATTTACACATACATAATATACTATTGCACTATTCATATTAATGAAAAAAATCACTCATACATTTTATAGAAATGTATCACTACAACTTGTAATTCTATATATTTTTTAGTTTCTTTAAAATTTATTATAGATATTAATAAAGTTATATACCTACTTAATAATTTTCTTACTGATTACTATAATATGATCTAATTAATACGCATATATTTCTTGTATTAATTTCCTTACAAGCTACTAACTAAAATGAGATAATAAATTTCATAAACTAGTTCTCAAACATAATTTATAGTTTATAAGTAAATAAGTGCATATATTTGCCTCTAAAACTAGTAAGGAAATGTAAGTAGTAATCAAAACTTAAAGAAAATTACCCAATTTTGATTGACACACTAAACGAATTATTAAAAGTTCTTGCATTATTTGTTTTTGTTAAACAGAGTGGAACATTAATTTCAAATTTGTGGTAAATGTTTTAATTATATTAAACGGTGAAAAGTAAAAATAACACAAATTCCTTGAAATTCCTATTTCATTCGGAAATATCTTCCAAGCGTAGGTTGTTAATAAATAAGTTGATTGGGATTTTGATATCTGATTACTGATTACGCTTTCATCGATTCTGAGGTTGTGGAACCGAGAGTTTGTGAAGGAATATTCCGGAGGGTATTTCAGATTGTAATCTATTCACAATTCAGTGAATTCGGCAGTAGTAAGTGTAAATGTGCCATTAAATAATGCTATATTTCACCAGGGTTCCAGGGTGCAAATCAATAATATTTAAAGGTCAGAAAACTATGAAACATACGTGATTACTACAGATGGGATTTTAGATTGTAAAATATGCAAAAATAGGCACTTTAGCTTTAAAAAAATATTGTTTACGGTAATAAATCTGCAATTAGGTACTAAAAATTAATTTTAAGTAAACATTTACTTCATAAATGATTAAAAATTAAAAAATTATTAACATTTGTAATCATTGTTGTGATTCAGTCGTATTTATTTTTATACCTGTAAAAAATAATTTAAACAATAGGTTTCCAATATTTTCCACAATAAAATTGTATCGCATATCTGTAAATATATTTTTATAAAGAATAAATCAACAATCTATGTCACAAGATGTTACGGAAACATCCTTTGTACCTACATAAATTTTCTAACATTCCTAATATTTTACCCTGTACATATTTTATATAGAGTATACAGGATATGAAATCCAGACTCAACAACGAAATATATCCTTCCATCACATGATTGAATTTTTTACGCAATATATTAAATATTTTCATAGACTCCAAAAGTGGAGTCCTGGAGTTCATACAGATTTTAGATTTTAGTTTTGTGATGGTTGCAATAATTGTTTTAAAATTATTAGTAATGATTCTGTGAGACGAGACGAGACCAGAAAATATTTTATCTCGTCTCGAATATTATTATCTCATCTCGATCTCGAATCTCGCCGAGATTTCTCAATCTCTCGAGAAAAATAATTTTAAAACCTTTATAAATCAGGACGAAATTATTGAATTCAAGAATCTTGATTTTATTTTCTCGTCTCGAAGCTTTGTTTTTAAAATCGCTCTCGTCTTCCCTGAGACGAGACAATGAGCTTCGAGAAATATTTCATCTTGCCCGAATCACTAGTTATTAGAAATATAACATTGAAACACGATGAAAACAATTGCACAAGAACAAAATGGCCTCCTTTAATATTACAGATATTTATAAATGAGTTAGAATTTAAAAATAATATTTGAAAATATGATGCAGCTACATTAAAATAATGATTTAGGTATTAATTATGGTAAATTGGATGTAATTTTCAAAAAAATACGTTTTAGGTAAAATTATATTGGATTTAAATTACAGCATTTTCTTCAAAACATATTTTGTTCCATCTCACTTATAAATAGTACTCAAGTTCAAAACAGATAAAAACTCTAAAATCCCATCTCTACTAATTATTTAATCTTACCATTATGTCATTGACAGATTTTCGTTCAGGGTTTGTTTAATATCTGTAGTGATACTTTCAATAAATTCCACGGTATTTAAATATCTCAATTACGACAAACATATAACGAAACACTGGTAAGTTAACTGATTTGTATGCAAGCAAACATAGTCAAATGTACTCATAGAACGCCTGTTTATATATTCAAATAAATTCCGTATAACCAAATAACTTATACTAATTTATACACGCGAATAATTACCACAGCGATATTTCCACGAAGGAATTCATTTCCCAAAGGGATAAGGGAACGATATATCTTATTGCTGTGTTCAATACGAAACAAAGTTGAACAATAGAGAAAGTGATAACAGATAAAAACTAAATTAAAAATTTAATACTTCAGCGTGTCGTTATGCCCCGATTGTTGCATTCAAATAATTTATCAAACAATTAATTATTTTCAACGAACAATACATTGTAAAATTTAAGTAGTGCATTTGTGGGATACGTGATTATGATTTGATATCTTTTACTAACGTAAGAAATATTTTCCGCATTTCAAACTAGATCAAATATAACTTTCTGCAAATAAAATGTTTAATTGTAATTCTACCGGTTTATTTTTATCTGCACGTAATACAGCATAAAATTCAGATTATAAAATTAAATTCCTTGTGCAACTTTGTATAAAAAGTTTTAAATATTTGTAATTGTTACAGGTAATGACAAATTTTTATGTCACAAAATCGAAAAAACTAATGCGAAAATTCATGAAATTAGAAGCGGAATTCCTTTTATTTTGCCAGTTGTAATCAAATCAGTATTGACTGAGGTAATGTATTGTACAATCCTTTTGTTACAAAATCGGAAAATCTAATGTTTTAATGACTATTCTACATACATCATTTTCACCTAATGAGAATACTTCATTTGATGGGAGTAGGTAGTTATTGAGTGAAGAAATTTAATAAAACCACAGTATCGCAGACATGGTTACATTTTGTTGATATCAAAAATTTTATGTTTGAACTGTTGTCATTCGTGAAATAATCAAGGAAATATAATTACTGCGAAGTAACAACTTGGGTCAAAAATGACTCTTAAATCACTCCAACTTATATTATTATGCAAGTTTTATAAGACGATATATTGTTCCACGAGTTTGGGGCTCGACGAGCGCAATTCCAAAAATACGAATGGAACAATACGTCGTATACAACAAGTATAATATATAAATATATTATTTTTTTTTACTTTGCTTCATTTATTTAATAAAAATCTTAAAATTTTCAATTAAAAATTAACACATTGGCCCGTATTACGAGCTCACTTTTATAATAAAATCGCAATTTTAACGCTCACTTTTACATCAAAATCTTTTGTAAAAACGAACGTTAAAATCGCGATTTTATTATAAAAGCGAACTAGCTCACTTTTATAATAATATCGTGATTTTAACTTTCAATTTTACATAAGATTATGATGTAAAAGTGGGCGTTAAAATCGCGATTTTATTATAAAAGTGAGCTCGTAATACGAGCCTTTGTATTTGTAATCTAGGGATATATAAATGTGAAATATGGTAAACCTGTTGAATAAAGTTGCGCACATTTATCTGTCGACAAGCATTTAAAATATTATGAAAATATTTATAAATCTATACAAATGAATATGGAATTTTAATATACTTTTAAATTTGTTTTGTTTATTCGGTTTTCTTACTTAGAAATAATATAAATTGTATTAAAAAAGATTTTAAAATATTTGAGGTTATCAATTTGACATTTAAAATGTCATTTTTGACACTCGTTTGTCTGTTACTACGCAACAGATATTCATAAAATTATCCAATAAATCAGGACTTTTATTATATTACTTATGAAAATACAACTGAAATTTCTCATTTGTTTTGCCTGTGTTTCTAAATTAAAAATTGTATAATTGTTATAATTGGCGTTTAGTAAAAAAGAGGTAAACAGGTAATGAATCAAGTGCGTATTTAGATAGAAGTAAGCAAAGCAAAGCAACGTACTTGCAGCAGCCAAGGCCGTTCACATCCATTGTCTGCGTAACAGGAAGTACGAGTCGGTCACACGCTGTTCCGGTTCACGAAATTGCAGCGCAGAGTTTTCCGGTAGATGGCACAGGCGTCAAGCGTAGAGAAGGAATTCACTCTGAATTAATTTGGTGAAGTCAAGCTTTCATTTCATTCTGTGTCACAGTGAAATTAACTCTTCTATTGCGCCTATTTGGCTACCGTAACTTACCGAGAATATATTAATTATTCACTGCTAAAAACAAAAAATCAAATGGGTTTACGGACACCAGTGACTCACTTGGTTAGGATCAAATTGAGTGCACTGTGAGGTCTAGAGTTCGATTCCCAACATTGACAACTATAACCCTAAAAAAATATCACTGTGTCCCAGTGGTTCGAAACAGGGTTGGCAAAAATCATGATTTATTAAAAAAAATAATCATTGATTTAAAAAAAAATTAAATAAAACAAAATTAATTAATTTTTTTTAATTTCTAAAGATATATAAGTGTTACAGTACTTTTTTAATTGTTGTAAAAGCAATATTAATATTTTATTTCGTAAACAAAATCGAAATCTGTAATAAAACCAATTATTCATCTGAATAAAACTAGGAAGAGTAACACGAATTTTTACTTTTTTGTACACATTTAAATACTTATTTTTCTATCTTCTATTATGACAATTAAAGTGATAAAATATCATTTAATTTTAAGTTATTATTAAATACAGAATTTATTTTGGTTGTTATTAATAGCTTTGTAACAAATAAATACATTTTCATTACAATTTGTATTTTTTTAATTCAATATTTTTATTTAAAAAAATCAGTTGATTAAATCAGGCCAACCCTGGTTCGAAACCCACTATAAGCTATGATTTTAATATGATATCCATACTCAGGGACGTTGTTAGAATTTGAAAACAGGGGTGGGGGCATATTTCCAGCTTCCAAACTCCTTATATCATAATGTATTAATTCTAGCGGCATAAATAAGATAATATTTATATATTAAAATAATGTAACTATCAAACGGGGGGAGGGGGCAGAAATCCAAACAAGAAGGGCACAAGCCTCCCAAAAAAATGTTTAACGACGCCACTGCTCAAAATTTTTTTTACCAAGATAGCAGATTTATAAATAAAAAACTTATTTCATGTCTTTCTTGAAATTCAATATTTATTCCTTGAAATTTTGTTTTAAATGAAATTTAAAACTGAAGGAAAAACGAGATATTCTCTAACTAACATAAAATAATAAAATAACTGAACTTCCAATAAGGAAAAACGATTCAATTTTCCTGCATAAGTAAACGATATGCGGATTTTTATTTTGGAGTTGTTGTGAAATGCCCTTCACTTATTATAATTTTAATTTGTCGTACAATCTCGCATGAAACAAAAAAGCTGTTTTTACATGACTTAATCGAGAAATGCGTGTGTATGCATATTAATATTTCATATGAAAATAGAATTATATTGACCTTACTAACGTGTTTACTTTCAATTCTACTGCAACTCATATACAACACGTTTACAACATTCAAATATTTTAATATATCCTACAACTGTTATATTTAATTCTTATGAATATATCATCATAATTAGAGTTATATTTTCTTGAAACATCCACTACAAATTCTTTATAATGTCTTATAAGTGTTATAAGCATTTAATTTTTTAAATGACTATAGTATAGTAATACTTTAAGAATTTGTCATAAGTTATATAAGGAGAACTATGAATTGAAAAGTAAACTTTATAAATGATATAATTCTTGACCCGAGTTATCGTTACATCGCAGGAATTATGAATAAATTTTACAGATTAAGTTATATTTGCTTGATTATTTCACGAATAACAATAATTTAAACATAAAAATTTTCATATCAACAAAATGTAATCATGATGTATTGATAATGTCACTGTGGCTTTATAAAATATTTTCACTTTTAATATCTCCAACACATTGATTCTTTCTGGAATTTTTTTTCGAGTGCAGTCCAACAACGAGTGCAGATTACGTTTTTGGAATGCACGAATAGCACGATAAAAAATTTCCAGGATATGAATCAATGCTCGAGGGTAGATTCGGTAAGAAAATTCTATCGACACAGAAAGTAAAATTAATTTAAGTTTTATATTTTCCTTAAAATATTCATATTATGATGGAATAATAAAACGAATTATTTATTATTTCTAAAACTTGTTTTTTTTTTGAAACAATGACAACTCAATATAATATTTTCTCTGTTTCGAAATTAGAATGTCATATTCCAGCACGCTTATTGATGTTAGAAGGAGCTTCATTCTTAAACGATTTTTAATTATATTTTGTTATTTGAGATTGGCATGACTGCATTAAATACACAAAATATCTAGGCAACTGACAAAGTAATTCTAATTTAGGTAACAGACGAAACAGAAATCACTGTCACCAACCTAACTATTCTATCAAAAAAATCCCTTAATGGAAATTGTCAAATGTTATAAAAAATAATGTAAATAAAAGCCGAAACAGAGAAAATCGTATAAAACATTCGTTATAGAAGGCAATTCAAGCACTCGTTCGTTCGGGCACTCGCTGCTTCGCGCTCGTTCCCGAAATTCAAACTCGTGCTTGAAAAGGTTGCCTTCTACAACTTATGTTTTAATATACTATTAAATTGTCAAAGCGACATTTTTGGCAGGAAAAAAATCCATTTATTCATTTTACTTACTTAGTTAAGGCAACTAAGGAAAAATTTCCAAATTTTTTTTATATTACTATAGCAACTATGCTTAATTAATTAATTTCGTACAATTTTCACTAAAAAAAAATACCTTCTTTCATTAAATGAAGAATTTTTATTGGGTATGGAAATAACATATTAAGTGGTATAATTTTATATATTCCATATTATAAAAATACGTTGAATTTTGTTATTTTGTTATTTAGTTGTGGATGTGTGTATGTATGTATAGTAAACGGGTATAGTTATGTGTGTAAGTACTCGCTCCAATTGATGTAATCCGCCATACGTATGCGAAAAGCACAAATAAGAATAACAATTACAACACGAAAGAAAGTAGAACTGCTAGGCGTGACCAAGGCCGTTTTCCGACCTGGTCAACTCTCCGTTCTAATCGCAGATAACGCGGACTCCACGCCAATTAACTGATCTATATTAATTACATATGGGGATTAAGTAACAATGCCGTACACACTATGTCTTGTTCTTGCTTTTCACACCGATTAAATATTATCACTATCACTCAAACACATGCATTTTATTCATTATTAAAGGTAATGACAGAAAGTGCAGGAATAAGAAATAGATCGTTGTTTGGAAATATTTTGAATTAGAAAATAAAACTGAAGTACAGACTGTTTCTATATTCTATTTCAAACTTTAAGGGTATTTGTATACATATATAATGTGTCCAGATTTCATCAGCCATTGTGATCTCAGAAACTATAACAGCTACAATTTCGATTAAATGGGAATTATTGTACGAATCTGGGAAGCCATTTTAATGATTCTCCCTTTAATGGGGGAAAACTGATTTTGATCTATTTCTTCTTCCACAAATAATTCTTAAACAGTTGAATGTCTCAGAAAATGTTTCAAATAATAGAATTGTATATACCCATCTTTCTCTAAACAAAATAATTTTTCTATATTTTTTCCATTTATATTCTTTTTACACGAATGGCACAAAACAGCATACCCATATTTCGTTTTAAAGTATTATATCATACTATAAATTCACACAAATTAATAAAATGTTTAGTTCACATAAAAGAAGATAGAGGCAGCACCTACCTGGCTGCTGGTTTTTAAGTGGAAGGGATATAAAAACATAGACATAGACGTAACAAATAATCGTTTACCGGGCCAAACAACTATCGGATGTACGCTTGCGATGCATTGGGGGCCCGGTATCAATATCATTTAATAAATATACTCTATTTATCTATCTATCTATAGAGTATATTTATTAAATGTCAATATCGTACTTTTTTAGGACTCGAGATGCACGCCACTGGTTGAATTTTAGTGAACAGGGACCGGACATACGTCATTTGAACATCAGTAAAATTTTTGTTATAGTAAACAACGCATAGAAAGCAATAGATTTGTTGGTTAAGTTATTTATGTATATTATTTGCAAAGAGCAACAAAACATTTGAAATTAACAATGTAATCAACCTTGCTCTTTCTAACACAAGAAGTAAAGAAGGAATGTAATACATATTCAATAAATGAGCCACACAAATACCTTCCTTCTTTATAAATATTTATACTGGGTTCATCTTCATTCTATATAGCAGTGGTCCTCAAAATAGGGTATGCCAAGGTACAGATAAATTAAGAGTAATTAAAAAGAACAATTTTATTTGTAACATATGAAACAAAAAATAATACTATGTAAACTGTTTAATATAGATTAACATAAATAATTTATAATAAAATAAATACATATTTATATACAGGATGTTAAAAAGGATCACAAATGTTGAAGATATACAATTATTTGTCAATAATTTATATCACATTTTTTTATTTAATTGATAAAATTACAGGACTGGATTTCAATATTTCGTTATTTTACAATATTAACATTATGTATCATGCTATGATATTAAGTATTGTCATAGACTAAGTAATTAAGTTATTAAGGAAACGTGAATAAACAAATTACAAGTATTAACGTAACTATTGCAATTTTGACAATAAAAAACATTACTAAAAATAAAATTCAAAATTCAAACAAAAGAGTGTTTTATTCCGAAATGGTTCGTTTCCGGACATGGGTATATTAGGATTATTTTCTTGTTTTGGGTTGATTAATATATTTTCTAAATTTGGTCCCCTATTTTTCGAACACCCTGTATATTACTTAGTCTATGGTATTGTCTAACTAATACCTTACAATCTAAAATATAAAATAATAATTATTTTTATACAAGACAATAAAATCATATTTTATATTAAAAGATTATAGAAAAAATTAGAAAAATTTAATTTTCATTTGGGACCAATTTTAAAATATCAGAAATGCAGTGGCGGCTTGTCAAGGGAGGCAGGTGATGCAGTGCCTCACCGTACAAAATGAGGAGAGGAGAATTTTGCATTGTATTTTTAAATTTCAGTCTTCTAGGAATTTTGAATTTAGTGCGCAATAAGTTCACAAGATCTAGATTCCAAATTCCCACTGTTTTCCAATCTTTTATATGTATATTGTATAATAATAAATAAAATAATAAAACATGCATACGCTCAGCACAACGCCTGCGATAGAAGTGCAGAGGGCAGAGGCATAAATTCTACTGCCTCAAATTTCATCAATGTGTGTGTACGACTGTTGTATTTACAATGTTCACAGCGTTTATAGAAATTCTCTAGCTGCACTACCTAGTTCACGGAAGCTTGAGGCTTGCCTCTCTCAAGTGCTTTGGGATTGGTCTGTTTGCATATGAGCGAAACGAACATGCGACTGAACTGAAAGCTTCTGAAATTTTGGCCGTTGCATTTGCAGTATTACAGTTGTTCAAATCTACTATAAGTGGGTGGATATTTTTGGATATATAAATTTAAGTTTATTTAAAAAAAAATTCAGCTGTTTCTTCTAGTATGCAGATAATAAATGAATCATGATATTGTTTTCTGATAAATGAATGTCATTTTATTAAGTTTTTATTCAGTTCCTATTGCCTGCCAATATTTTAATTCACGAGTCACCACTGCAGTAATGTGACTTGTTATGGAAATGTACTTCTATTAAATGAAAGTTATAGTAGCTTACCTACCTTTGCTGTAAAAGTGTTACTTGATCCACTATTTTGAGTTGAATAAAACTATAAAAAATTATTTGAATTTCATACCCTACGAAAGGCTTAAAAATGTTTGTATCAATTACATTTAATTTTTTAAAAATTCAATTGTTTGAAGACCACTGTTGTATTGTATGACACATATTTAAGTACTTTAATTTGGGTTTGGCTAAATTGCTTTATTTAAATATATTTTTAATGTTTTTGTATAAAATTGCTTCATTTTTTAATTTATATTATAAAAAAAATATTGTTTGTACTGCTTTATTTTTTAAATAAAACTTTGTTTATTTTATTATTTTTTACCTCTGGCCACTCAGTATGGGAGGTATTGGTATCATGCCAAAAATCAAATAGTGAGTTTTCAACGAACACAATGTTAATATTTTTACGATTATGTCTGTCCACGTGTAAATGGATAGATGGATGGATGGACGTTGTCATAATGATTACTCAAATATTGGTGAGTAAAAAAAGAAAGTTGAAATTTTAGATATAATATTCTGACACCCTAGGTTAGATCTGATTAGAACCACAGAATAGTTACATATAAACCTATTCTGTGTTAGAACCGTAAAGGTGTTTTCATGAAGATCTCAATGTTTTTCTGAAATAATTTCATTAATTTTGAGTATATGGGAATTTTTGTAAATTATAATTTAATATTTAATTTGTTTCTACCTAACTCCATTTAACTATTGTATGTAATTATGATACGGTAAATTTATTACAATTGCGGTTAATCTGTTTACCTATGGAAATAAATGTTTTATATCTGATAGTGACAATTATTATAATAGACAGTGACAACATTGTAAAAATAATTATCGTATACTCTAAAAGGAATTGTACTAATACTGTACATTTCACCACGTCAGCAGTCAACGCGCAGATACTCACTTATATAAAATATAAATATTAATAAAAAGTGTAAAGAAGTCAGGTGAGAGGTTATGTGCTGGCCACATTAGATTTTTTATGTTTCTTAAAACAAAAATTAATAAGTAAATTGTTTTGTTTTTTGTTTTCGTAGTACGATTGATCATAACGCCTAAAAACATGTTCATACCAAATCCAACCATTGTTTTGTTCTACTTTTTACAATATTTTTTGTGTGAAATGCAGTGCTGTAATTACAAACAATGTAAATGTTTTGTAGTCTGGACTTTGAAAAAATCAACTCAAGGTAAGTTCAGTATAAAATTTATTAACAAAAATATGTACAAATAATATTTGTGTGCTGCATTTGAGACTGATTTCTTATTCCCGGTGCATCTGAAAATGTCAAAGTTGATAACTTTAATGAGAGATAAGTTTAATATTCGATATCTAACTTTGATGCTGCTAATTATAAGGCATGCATTAAAGCTTGAATCGAGGGTATAAATAACTTCATATAAATATGTTATCAGAAAATTAAATCACAGTGAAGCAATTATAGCAGAAGCGAGTTTTCTTTCTCTTTATGGAAAAGATAGAATAGAATTTTATAGTGTAGTTGTGTGAAGTGATATTTAAAACTCTTAGAATAATCTAGTTGCTCCTTACATGAAATTTGTATTCAAATGTTTCTAATTATGTACTTTTAAATCTAGATAAAAGTATTCTAATGATAATGTATTTTTAAATGTATTTCACAACTTCAAAGGAGATATATATTACGGGGATAGAGAAATATAAATAGTTATTGAAATTTTTCTTTAAAAGTACATGCAAAAATCGTTTTTAGTTTTGGACAAATCATCAAAAGAAAACGTTATTTTATTTTCACTGTTAATTAACTAAAATTATGTATTTATTGTTTTTATTTCTTATTATATTTTTTCAGTTTATAAAATTTATATGAAGTAAATTCAGTATAATTTTTTTTTTGTTTCCCTTCAAGTTGGAATAAGATGCCTGACCACTAAGTTACCCAACCCCCCATAAAAGGCTGTAAACCCTGTATAAATCACTTTTAAATATCACTTCAGTCAACTATATTTTTTACTATGGTAACGTTGATTGAAAAGTATACTTTTCTATCAACGATGGTAAGCAATAAACATGGTTGTTTGCAACCAGCAATACAGATTTGATATGTAAGTAGTATGATGATTTTTAAGAGTTAGTGAGTTTACATGTTTAATAGAAGTTTAGTTATATGAAACTTACTTAAGAGGGTTTTACAACCTTTTATGGATGGGTAAGAAGCTTTGTGGTCAGGTGTTATAAATTATCCCAACTCAAAGCTATCACTTGAAAAGTAAGAACAGTTCCGTATTAAGTAAATTCATACTGTACTTACTTTGTATAAATAAATAACTAATAATGGAGTTCTTAGAATATGTAATTGGAAATCCAAAGATCACTCAATGAAAAGAAAAATCTTACGAATGAACAACTTGACTTAGTCAAATCTCCATTGATCTCTCCGCTTTAATTCTTTTTAGATATTCTTACCATTGAAAAGGTGCTTAAAACTTAGTTTCTGTCTTTGTTCTTCTAGGTATAAATACTAGAAATTTTCTGTGAAGCATATTTATTAGTATTTCCTGTTAATAGCCTTAAAAGTCGAAATATGAATAAAAATAAAATTCTTTTTTTTTTTAAACAACTAAGTTATTTTTATATTTATTTAATAAGTGTTTGTATTTAAAATTTACAGTAGAATTTATTTTAATAATTTTATCCTTCTCAATTTACAAATTGAAATTAGAAGACGGCATTTAAAATGCATTATTATTTGAATATTTTACTCTAGATTTAAAAGTATATAATTAGGAAACATTTTGAAAGAAAATTTCTGGTACGGTCCTTAACATCATACGACAGAAAAAACTACCTGTTTAAAAGTACCAATACCGCAAGTCCCATAAAACTTTATAAGGGACAATCGGCTTATCCGAAAGTGAGTTTCATATAACTATACTTCTACTATACAATTATAGAGTGTGTGCAACGAAACGAAGAACATAGGACTTTAACATGGGATTTCAAGAAATTGCTGATACTCTCTCTCCTCATAGATTTAGAACAAAACTGCAACAATACAAAAGTTCAAAATTAAATTCCACATTAGACAAAATCATAATTAAGGCCACAGCACGTCTGCAATTCAATTTAAAAATTTGGGTATTTTAATTTTGTATACAGAATCAAAAAATGGAAAAAATATGGTCATATTCCCCATTATGATCTTATCTAATGTATATTTTAATTTTGAATAACTTTGTACTGTTGTAGTTTGGCTCTAAATCAGGAAATAGAGTATCCACAATGTTTTAAATTTCCATTTTAATGTCCTATGTTCCGCGTTTCGTTGATTCGTTGCACATATACTATATATTAAGACGTTATTTAATACTCTGTTCGAAATGAGAGTGTACAGAGTAGCTCATGCGTTTTTAAGATAGAAAATCAATCTAGCTGTTACGCAATTATTATTCCTGGAAAACCGTTTCTCTGTCGTGGACATCTGCCTTGCGTGTCACGTGCATATAAGCGTGTGAAACGAAGTATAAATGTTCATCTTACATCTGTGGCTGATGGGTAGGCTACCCAGGGGGTTGCTAATAGTTCAGGAGATTCTTCACCGCCTGGAAACAGCGCCACTTGTCCGGGAGGTAAAACGGCTCGAACACGTGCGGGAACGGAGTGTCGAACCCGGTCACTCGAGCAACCGGGGCTTCCAAACTCAAAAAGCATTCACTCTGAAAGTAAACATAACGTTAAACCTCTAGGTTTCTTCTTATTCAAAAACAGTAAAAATTTGTACATAGGTATACATATGAATGTACGTAGAATCGAATAGTGTTGTAAAAAAAAATGTATCTCTACCCAAATTTGAGTAATTGGTCCATACCTATAAATGATTGTGAGATAGAGCTTTCACAATTTCACCATTCAATTCCTTGTATCAAAATACATACGTATATAAATTTTCAATTAAAAATTCTTACTAGTATATTTACAATTAAAAATTGAGTTTTAGCCAAACAAATATGGGTATCACAGGTAGAAACATCTGGTAATCTGGCTAGATCACTTTCCGGTGCACTCTTGAATGCTCTGAAAAGTGGTCTAGCTCAGTGTCTCTGGAATTGGAGCACGCTATGGGACCGCTCTGATTCTTGGCCTACTGAAATTGTATCACATTGTGGACCAGATTACTGCTTTAAGTTGTGCTCTGATTTCAGTGGGCGAGGAATCATTCTTAAGACTGCTCTAATTCTAGGCCTACTAAAATTTAATCACATTCTGGAGCAAATTACTGCTCTGGATTGTGCTCTGGTTTTACTGTGTTAAGAATCATACACTGAGAAAAATGACTGGTTTTTAGCAAATAATTATTCATATTTGGAGGGTACTTCATTCAGCCAATTATTATAATCTTGCAACAATTATAATTTAATCTTTAATATGAAATCTATTTCATTCATTCAGTTAAATTATTTACTTGACCATGATTCATTTCACTTAAATTCATTTTAATTTTCTCAAGTAAACTGGTATATTTATATTTAATATTCTAAATTGAGATTTTTAATAAATAAATATACAATTTTAAGAACTATTTATTTATTTGTTATAAATATATAACTTTTTTGAAATAATTACATAGCATACTTCTGTAAATTACATATTTATTACCATGAAAAATAGTAAGTATTACATGAATCTTCATTTATTTGTTACAAATAAATATTATTTGCGGCAAAGCAGTTGCTTCTTTGACCGAAAACTGTTCTATTTGTTGAGTTGAATTTAAGTAATGTGTATGGTCTTGTTCGTTAGTCGTTTCATCTTGTTCGAGGTGTAATTGTGATTTCTGCCGTGTTTGTTGCGTTACAAAAAAAGTAGAGACTATGGCTGATGAAATAGAAAAAAAATTACTTGAGTGGAATTTAGAAGACTTGGTTTATATTTTTAGGGTAAGTATCTTTCTAGCCGAGCATACATTTCTCAATTTTTAAGGTTAAGAGGTAATTATTTTTTACTTTTATTAAGTTAAATAGCGTTAAGAATCATACTCCGAGTGTTAAATGTAAATTGTTTACTGTAATGCATGGAAAATACCTATTATGTTTTAAAACACAAAGAACATTATGTAGCAAACAAAATTAATGTATCAAATTTTATTTCAGACGAGGAAATTGATTTTGATGCGTTTATCGCATTAACACCAACCCTTATAAAAAATGAATACCAAAAATAATATACATGTGCAAATGGTTCAAAGTATATTTGTAATATGTTTAAAGTCTCGAGTTAAAGAAATACTAATTTAAATAATTTGACTTTTTTTTCAATAGTTTACAATATTCGTATATTACTTTGGAGTATTTGTATTGTAATAATGTTTTTTTATGTACTCATTAATATCCTATACAGATATATATTAATAAAATACATGATGTAAAAAAAATTATTTGTGGTTTTTATTTCAATAATTTCCTTCAATAAAAATATTCATTTGAATTCTCTTAGAGTGGACAGGTTATGAAAAGTGGGTATATATTTGGATAAAATAAATGATTATGATTCATGCAATTACATTCATAGTTCTCATCAGAAAGGAATATAATTCAGCTCAATATATATTTATTTGAGACAAACAAATGCCTCAAATAAATTATTGCATTGCTTCGATTGTATATATATTTGGACCTATTCAAGCGTAGGATTTATTTGTAACAAATGAATTTTCAATTCTCTTGATTATATCTTTTTCTCAGTGTAGCATTCTTTAAACTGTTCTGATTCCTGACCTATTGAAATTGTATCACATTCTAGAGCAGATTACTGCTCTGAAATGTGCTCTGGTTTCACTTAGCCAAAAATCACAATTTGGGGCAGATTACTGCTCTGGATTATGCTCTGGTTTTACTGGATTAAGAATCAGTGCAGTCTTAAGACTGTTCTGATTCCTGACCTACTGAAATTGTATCACATTCTAGAGCAGATTACTGCTCTGGAATGTGCTCTGGTTTCACTTGGCCAAAAATCACAATTTGGGGCAGATTACTGCTCTGGATTGTGCTCTGGTTTCAGTGGGCCAAAAATCTGAACATTCTACAGACTGCTCTGATTCTTGGCCTACTCAGATTGGATCACATTCTGGAGCAGATAACTGTTCTAGAATGTGCTACGGTTTCAGTGGGCCAAAAATCACAATTTGGAGAAGATTACTCCTTTGGATTGTACTCTGGTTTCACTTGGCCAAGAATCAGACATTCTTAAAACTATTCTGATTCCTGCTCTACTGAAATTTTATCACGTTCTGGAGCAGTTTACTGCTCTGGAATGTGCTCTGGTTTCAGTGGGTCAAAAATCACAATTTGGAGCAGATTACTGATCTGGATTATGCTCTAGTTTCACTGGGTCAAGAGCATTCTTAAGACTGTTCTGATTCTTGGCCTATTGAAACTGGATCATATTCTGGAGTAGATTACTGCTCTAGATTGTGCTCTGGTTTCAGTGGGCCAAGAATCATATTCTAGAATAGATTACTGATTTGGATTGTTCTCTGGTTTCACTGGGTCAAGAATCAGAGAATTTTTGAAATTATTCTGTTTCCTGCTATACTGAAATTGGATCACATTCTGTAGCAGATTACTGCTCTGGAATGTGCTTTGGCTTCAGTGGGCAAAAAATCACAATTTGGAGCAGATTATTGCTCTGAATTGTGCTCTGGTTTTACTGGGTCAAGAATCATCAGAGTATTCTTAAGACTGTTCTGATTCTTGAACTACTGAAAGTGGATCGCATTCTGGAGCAAATTACTGCTTTGGATTGTGCTCTGGTTTTAATGGGCCAGGAATCACATTTTGGAGCAACTTACTGCTTTGGATTGTGTAGTTTCAGTAGGGCAAGATCTAGAGCAAACACTTGTGCTCTGATTTTTGATCCACTGAAAATATATCACAATCAGCAGATATTGATGATCTGACATTTGAACAATCCAAGGTTGATTTTGATGCTGAGGAAGGTAATTTGAATAGAAACTAGACCTTACTATGAAATATTGCCCCAGAATACGATGTATTTAAATTAGGTTATTCAAATATTATAATGTATTTTAATGTTAAAATAACATTTTCTCTCTTCAGTTACGCTAACTAGCATTCATTTGAATATAGATCCATACTGAATTAATAGCAATAATATTATAAATTCATAGTTTATAGCATTGTATTTTTGGATCCTAGTAAACATGAATCGTATATTTATGTAGAGAGAATTTTTGTTTACATATTCATTAGATTATTTTGCGAATGAAATATACCTCATTGCTATGCAGCACATATAACGTAATTGTATTGTAGGCATATATTTAATAACAAAGTTATTTTTGAAAAGAGTTATTTACAAAATCTTGTTTAGTTTGTCAACAGGATTATATTTATTTCAGCGCATATTCGATTCGGACTGCAAATGTATATAAATGATATTTATTTTGTATAAATTTAGTTATTCGCCGTCTGTACGTGGGGATGCACAATTCATTCGTAATTTGAATCCTTGTACAGCGAAGAAATAAAGTCAGCTTACTTGCACGACGGAGGATATTTCTGCGCCAAATCCCGCAGTTAGTGGAGCCTCGTGAGCAACCAAAACCCGCCCAGTTTTTTGCGCCGACTGAAAACATAAATAAACATTCATTTATAAAAACAAAAATACAGTATGTACATTTTTTTATGAATACATTCTCTTTGAGTGTCGTGTACCTTACAATCAATATTTCCAAGAACCGCAAGTCGTGAATTAACGTAATAAAAAATTGGAATAAGCACTCGAGGTAGAAAATGATAAATCGAAAACTATAAATAGCGCAACCTTGTTGTAGATAATATCGCAATTCTTTTCACAAGTAGCACTATATAAGTTTTAATTTTTAAGTCCATAAACAAATTACTTTATGTCCTTGAAGTAAATGCTGAGGTCAATCAAAAAAAAATCAGCTGGATGTTAAAAATCTTTAATATACCTATTTATAGACATACATATCTTGAAATAATTGTATAAAACTACTGAAATATTGTATATTACTATAATATAAATGAGGAATTGAATTTGAGTGTCATATTCACATTTTTATTCAATATCAAAAATACAACAGAAATATTGCAAAAATTTCGGTTTCTTTGGGTCAAAAATTTTGGTTTTTGAAATTGGTATGTATTGATAGATCTTGATGTGCTGATTTTTGAAACAAATTATGATTATCTCTTTACATTCATGAGATATTTTACCTCACAGTAGCACCTCAAAAACTGTGTTTTTTTTAAATGATTCTAAAATTAGTAGAGAGAAATAATTTCAACGATTCATCCATTCGATTGTACGAAAAAATTACATACCTAAAGAAATGTTGTCTCTGTGTCTAACTTCTTTGGATGGATTCGGTGAAAAATATAGAAAAAACAAGAATTTCAAATTGCAATTGCTGGGTACCTTTTTGTTTTCATTTTTTTTGACTTAAATAAATATTAATATGCTAATTTCAAATTTTCAAACAGAATTTAATTATCTCTTCTCGTTCTCGAATACTGTTAAATATTTTGAAATGCAAAATTCTATCCTATAACATCTCTACCGGGAAAATGTACTAGAACATAACTCGTATGCAAATTAAAATCGGACTTGAAGTGCACACTTGTACCTTGCTAGCTTTCAATTGAAGTGAAATTTAGAGTCGGTGTGCGCTGAGTAAAATTTTTTTGTAAATGGCTGCAAATAAATACCTACAATTTTAAGGTAGCTTGAAATTGTTTACTTTGAAATTGATTGTAAATGCACCTTAACTTTTTTCTGCAAACATTTAATATTTTGACAAATATGTACCAATTTTTAGTTTTTCTTTTTATATATAAATTAATAAATATTACTAATACTAAAAAAATATATTTTTTTTAATTTGGAGTTCGGCGTCCCTAAAAAATTGGTCGCCTGTCTCGCTCGCCCATTTATCTACGCTTGACTATACTACTGATATACGATAGCAGTATCGATACTTTTCTTTCAATACCGTTATTTAGTGTCTATAGTAATCTTTCCATATTTTATTAATATCAGTAAATTTTTTAGTCAAGAATAAATTATTTTTTTCTATAGCAGATGTTAAAGTGCAATTTTATCAACTCAAAATAGTGGATAAAGTAGCACTTTAACCGCAAGGGTAGATAAAGTAACACTTTAACAGCAAGGGTAGATAAAGTACTTTAACTTTTGTTTATTAGAAGTATATTTCCATAACAACGCACACTACTGACATTTTAAAATTGTTCTTAAATAATAATTTAATTTTTCTAATTCTATTCTCTTTAAAACCTGCTATAGAAATAAATAGAATTTTATACAAGACGATAAAATTAAATTATCGACTCGCGAAAAATAATTCACTCGCGATTATATCGCTCGTGAATTAACACTTTCCGCTTGTCGATAAAATATTATTTTATCGTCTTGTATAAAACATAACTATTTTTTTGATTTTTTGAACATAAAACTATTTTTACCTCCCGCTTATCACTATATAGATAAGGGAGGTATTGTTTTTGGTCAGATTTCTCGAGTGTGGGTTTTCAACATATGAGCACGAATTAAGGTCCCTAGAATACGATTTTACTATTTTTAGCGTGATGTCTGTATGTGTGTGTGTGTGTGTCTGTGTGTGTGTGTGTGTGTGTGTCTGTTACGATTTTTCGTCCACGATAACTACAATACGATACATGTAAAAAATATAATATAAATATAAACTGATTAGATTTTGATTACAATTGGTTGACCGGAAGAAGTACTTTACTTGAAGCTTTAAACCGTTTTTCCTAAAAAATACCTCTAAATACCATATTTTCGCAAATTTCGTTAGTATAAATACAAATTTTTTTTAATTTTCTACCGATCTGCATAATTACGTTTATATGACTTCTAGCTAGATAGAAAAATAGTATATTATTTAACAAGCATAATATGTAGGCTATATTACACGAGGATGTAATTAAAAATACGAGCGGTAGCGAGTATTTTTAATCATCCGCGTGTAATGTAGCCATATTATGCGAGTCGAATACTATACTTTATCTACAACTATCAGGCATATAAAAAATCTGATATTATTTGTTAAATATTCAGTTAGGTGTGAGTAGTTCATATATAGCTCAACAGATGGCGCCACATTAGCCTTAAATGTCAAAATAACTTTTCAAATTGTATTTATTATACTTTTATAAGCATATATATTGATATTTATAATAAAAAATGTGTTATTAATAAATTAACAGTTTAATAAAATATTATGTGTTAAATTATATGCCCTATTTATTACAGAAAAGTGTAGCGTGTATCATGACATTTCATATTACACTTGTGTAATATGAGTAGTATATTATATGTAGTATCACACGTATAATGTACAGATATTTCAATAGTTGTAGATAAAAATATATAAATTATAATAATTTTACATATCGTTTAAGCTGTGGAATTTCGATAAAACAGATGAGTTATTCATATGTTCACAAAATTTGACATATGATGTCAAATTTGATGTAAGTAAGTGTAAAAGATAAAATAAGTAAAAAATGTAGTAATTTTATTGTAAAATTTAAAAAGATGGAAGAAATATATTAGGAATGTATTTGCATGCGTGAATCAAAGTAAGTTCAGTTCCGGTTTTAGTAACGTCAAAAATAGCTGTCATATTGGTCATACAAAATTTATGAAGGAAATTTTAGGTATGAAATGAATTAAAAATATTTTGAACTGCAATAACAAACTAATTTTAAAACTACAAATTCAAGGTATTGAAAAACCTATATAGAATATATTACTACAGTGGCGGGAGGTATTGTGTTGGACACACCAGATTTTTTTATTACTTCTGGGAAAAAGGCTTACTAAACTGTTTTATCTTGGTACTTGTAATGAAGAAAAGTACAGATTTTAATTTTATTGGAAAACATAAGAATGATGATATATTTTTCCTATTGCACGTTTTTTTTTCGATACTTGAAAGTATCGATACTTTTCTTTTGATCCGATACTGGTTATCGATAATTCTTATTCGATATTTCTGATACCCAAGTATCGATACACATCCCTCTAATTCTAGATGCAGATAAATTGTCCAAACAGTCAGGAGCGGGATTCTATAACTTCAGTTGCTATCATTTGGACTTGTTATGATATCAATTGTAAATATCATCTACAAAGTAAACATTCTATTCTATATCAATAATAGTTATTTATGATTGATACATACTTACATATACTCATACATGTGTGAAAAACATTCTGTAAGTCTACAATGATGTGGGAATATCTTAAATTCATTGCAAATTTGAATTTCGGTCTTAGTGACATTTGATATTTGACGTTTGTAATTGATATTTTAACAAGTGCAGTTCTTATTGATAGTTGTTATGAATTATAGAATCCTACCCCTTGTCTTCATTAACACACACACAGTGGAGCACATTCCATACAGTTAGAAAATGCTAACATGTGGATAGTGACCTTAGTTAAGGTATAACATAGAGATATGACATTGTCCAAATATATTATCGAAAGATCTAAGGTTTAAAATCGCTTGCAGCCAGCTGTGTGAGAACAGTGGACCAGTGGAGTAGTTATTTGGAAAACTCAAGCAAACAAATAATGAGGATAGGTGACTAACACTATGACCAATATTTCGTTCGTCTAACTGTAAGTGTGCACTACTCAGTTGGCGTTAGGCGATTCTCGAACATACATGTTTTGCTTGCTCAGTAGTAGTGTCATATCTCTATGTTATACCTCATCTAAGGTAGTGACCCGTACTGACCTTGCACACGGTGTCCTTGTCCCAGGGGAGGATGGACACGAGGTCGATGACCTCGCAGTGGATGCCGAGCTGCGCGAAGGCGAGGTCCGCCACCTCCCGCAGGACGTGCACCTGGGTGCCCCAGCCCACCAGCGTCACGTCCGAACCTGCACGCGAACTCCGCATTAATCCTTACCCTACTTCCACCAGCACTTTAAAATAGCCACTGGCTAATTATAGCCCTACGAATTATAAATGAAAACTTCGTAGCGAAATTTGCCTTTTATTATTCACCGAAGTGTTGTAGGTCACGTATGACTATTTCAAAAAGTTAAGTTGTTATGCAAGAAAGTTAAAAGTTGTCAATTGTATTTCAGATATTTTATTTTAAAAGAAAATTGTAATAAATAAATTTCATAAAACTAACTAACTGTTGAAGTATCAACTTCAGAATGTGTTACTTCATTCATAATTGAAAGTTTCTATTAATTCTAATAGAATCCTAAACTACTTTTTCTCGAAAAGAATAGAGTGAAATAAGAATATTAGTAAAAACGCGACTGAAAAATCTTTCGTGGTAAGCGAGTTAATTTTGACTCTTAATGAACAAACTATTAGTTGTACAGGGTATTGGTTATTTTCATATTCCTATAGCTAAAGTATGTTCATACATTTATATGTATATGAATGAAAATATTACTATCCGGCATAAATGAAATTTATTTTTCGTAACAAAAACAAGAATATATGGTAACATTTTGACACTGCCAGGCCACATGCATGTCTCTCTTCCTCAAGTTCTAAGATATGCCGATATGCGGACTCGCAAATGCCTTTTTAAAAGCAGACAGTCAATGAAATTGTTGACATCATAGGACATCGCAATAAAAGGTGTAATTGATTTAATTAGAAGTAGTATTAATAAAATCGAGAAAGAGTAAACAAAGAGATTGGCGGATTAAATTATTTAAAATCCTTTGGTTTAATTTCTCAATACTTGTAGATACGAAAGGCGCTTTCTTTCGACCTAAAACAATTGGATCGAATAACAATCCGATTGGTATACGTCTTTTGCTTTGTGATCACTTGTCCCCACTTAAACAATATGACAGCAATTCTTGTTTAAGAATCACACCAATATAGCGATCTTAGCGATCCAATCGCAAAACATGGTGAGGTTTGTTTGGTTAAAACATTCTTCTGTTCTGTGATACAAATAATAAAATATTATTATTCATTTAAATCAAATTATATTACATCAAAGGAACAACGTAACTAATAAATTATTTATATGCAAATAATACTTTCTTTTTATCCTTAATTGACATCAAATATTTTTCGCACTTTCAATACAACTTTATACTTTGATAGCAGCATATTTAAATTCATAGCTAACAGTAATTCTTATTGGTATCTTTAGTGATAGTTTGTATAACTATTGAGGACTGTTGTTTTTTCGAGTGGTATTCGCAATTAGATCGCACCAATCGGATTAGGATTACTCGATCCGATCTTTCCTGGTCGAAAGAAAGAGCTTGAATAATTTTATAAAATGAAATACACTGTAGTTATTCTTCTTAATGACCAACAAAACGTATATGCAATGCTGGTAACAGATCTTATTTTATAAGAAGACAGCTATATTTTTCCCTAATAAATAAATGAATATAAAATAAATTATACTGCGAATATTTTTTAAGGTGATACATAGGATTTATCATACTCCATGGTTACGACTTGAATTTTCTGACAGGCCTACATCAAGTGCAACAATAATTTTAAGAATCATTAATAACTTTAGAGGAAATGGTACAATAAAATGGCTTGCTGCATAAGTAAATATAATAAATTACAATAAATTTTCAAAAATCCATCCATTAACTGCTAAGCAATGAATCAATCTGCTATAAAAATTTTGAATTATATACGATGATATTTGGGCAATTGCAATATTTTGAAAAATGTTTAGAATTTGAACTTTTAATTCATCTAAATTTTTTAAACTTCCCCAATACAAACGTCTGATTTTAAAGATCACCAATAAAAGATAACTAGGTATGATTGTATCATTTTCTCTAAAGTTGTTAATGATTCTTAAAAATTGTTGCACTTGGTGTATGCCTTTTAGAAAATTTTATAACCCAAAAAGCAAATGTCAAATTCGGTCCCTATGTTTCATTTTAAATGAGACAAGCGAATACATTGCTGTCAATCAAATATCAAATCGTAACCATGGGTATGATAAATCCTTATGTTTCACCTTAAAAAATTTTCACGGTATGTATTCGATTAAAAAAATATTTTTATAAATAGGTAAAATGATTTTTTAAATAGTTTGCCTAAAAATTATAATACAATTTATAATGAAACGTTTCTATACTTCAATTTCATAGCTTCTAGGTAATATAGGATTCAATTTTCACTAGATTATATGTCAAAGGACCGCAGAATAGATCAACTGAACTAATTAATTCATTCAATAATGAATATCTAGTTTCAGACCTGAAGCTATTATGTTTCAAACAATGTGCACATTAGTAATTTGCAAAAAGAAAATTTTCAACACTTAAAAATAAAGTTTTAGAATTAGATATAACACTCGTTTCAAAATGTTTTTCACATTTCATGTGTGTGCAATGCATAATTCATCCTCATTCGAGAAAAGTTTAAAAAAGAATTTGAATTCAATATTTTTTTGTTTTGAATGAATATTCATTTTATTGTACGGGGTAACTTTGATTTTTCTACAGATAATTATTATTTTATTTTGCATATAACAGTATTATGTTACATCTTTGGGACTTTTTAAACACAACAATTTGACACATTTGGTCAAATATGTGTATAACTAGGGAGTACAAATGTAAGTGTTATCGTTTTCTTATAAAAAAAATATCGAATTTATTGTTAACATAGGTATTGTTATTTTCGTATGGTGCCAAACTTCTATGTGTACAAGCAAACTGTTTGGTTTAACAATACTTACTACATCGCATAAGAACTGCTGAATCTTTGTGATGACAAATAGTTCACCTAACTTTTTAAATCTCCGCATATAGTTTCTATCATGTTTTGTCAGAAAAGGTGAATTTGATACAGGGGCGTAGGGGCCGGGTTGGGGGGCAGAGGGCAGTTGCCCCCCTGGAAATTTTGCTGGGAAGGGGGGGATTCAAAGACTGTATTTTCCCCCCTTTAATTTTAATATTTTCAATGTTTAACTTCGTTAATTACAATTTTCATTCTTGATTCGTAACATTTTTATAATGGATTTATATGTTAACTTTTGTACTTTCTGATTACTTGACACACATACTCATATGATAAATTTATCAGGAAAAAATCGAGAATTCTGCAAAAAAAAAGATTGTTTAAAAGTAACTTCATATGACATATCATTGATATCATGGTATGATTAGATTAAATTCTGAATTGTGGTAAAAGAGTTCGTTATTCAAAATTAAGAATAGGGACGTATTTTCGACAAAATATAGGGTGATTGTTACTTACTTATATATTTATAATATTATTTATATTATCAAATATTATTATTATTATGATTAAAGTTTATTTAAAAAAAATCTCTTTATAACCAAATACAATGCCCCTCCCCGATATTTATAATAAATAATATTTCATAATGTGTTTTAAATCCTACAACATTTTTAAGATGAAGAAAAATAATAAATTCTGCGTTTTTTCTTTTTTTTATATTTAACTAAGATTAAGTTTTTATAAGACAGATAAATAGAAAAAATTTAAATATGAAATTCTAGTTGAGATTTTTGAATATTGGTATTTCTTTTTATTTATATATTTATTATTAGAACCAAGAAACAGTTTTTAATAATAACTTGTTTTTTAACATGAAAATAATAAATATTAGTTATTTGCGTTAACATGTATAATAGGTATAAAGTATTTTTCGAGAATAAATTTGCTGTTTACACATATCTATACCTCTATAATTCATTATCAAACTAACCCCCAAAACTTCAATTGTTAATAACTAATGACAGAATTGGACTATATTTAAAAAAAAAATGAAAATGATAAGAAAGATTTTACTTTCAATACCCGATAAAAAAGATCTGCTGTCACAGTGACCCCTGTTTCATTATAAAGTTGATACGTTATTAATTATTTATTTATTTTAACTATTCTATGATTTTTTTTTAGTTTATTACGAACTATTAATCAAAAATGATTAAATTTTTGTAAAGTGACGCCAATTTCCGAAAATATTTTAAGAAAAATAAACTACCGAATGAAGTTGAAATCGAAAAATATCTACTTATTCAAAAATTATATATTTATTACGGAATACAAATATAAATATAGCACAGTTTATATTGTTATTAAGTCGTTCATTAATATAAAATAGATTAAAACGAACAATCATTTAAATTCAAATATTTTATTTGTCAGTGACATATGTTTAATGATTAAATATACCATATGTTTATTTTGCTTTGTCAGTTGTATTTAATAAAATCAAATATAATTAACACGTTTTTGTAATTGAAAATAGTGTCAATTATAATATTAGTGAGTAGTTAATATGTGAAGGGATTAGTCAATGGATTACCGCTTTACGCGACGTGTGTGAATTGGTATTTTAATCAAAAGCAGTAATTAATTTAAACGCAAACATTTTGACAGTGATGGTTTGTTCCGACACCGATAAATAATTGGAAAACAATAACTCAACCCGGATAACAATATATCACTTTTAATTGCTAACAAAATATATACGCTCCAACAATATTCAACATTGTTCAGAATGATTTTTATGCGATTATGCAGATATAATTAAATTTGACTCGCCAATCGTGAATTTTAACACAAAAAAGTACAGCCGACTCCATGCCCTTAAATTCTGAAATAAAACTGTAAAAACTCGAAACCACAGACAAACGTCATTTTAAGTTTCGGTAAACTTTAACTGGGCGCATGTAATCTGCAGTTACCGCACTAACACCATCTACTTCAATCGTGAAAACTATTTCGATTAAATAGAATCGACTGTATAGTACGACAAGAGATCTCAAGTTGACGTTTAAATTGTTTTATGGTTGTGGTATCTATTCAAAGTTTTGCTCCAGGTACCCAGGTAAGCACTGGATTTGGAAATCCCAAAGTAATATTAGCCTCCCTAACTGTACGACATGGAAATAACTAGACAGGGATGTATTTAAAATTTTAATACCGTTAATTTCTTAGCAATAATCATTATCTTCGTGGAATTGCAAACAATTTTTGCATAAAAGCGAAACTGCTATAACATAATGTTCTTATTACCAAGAGTACATCAACGTTACTACAACTTGTGACAATTATTAGAGTATTTTTCATAAAACATGGTATTCAAATTTTAAATACATCCCTGTCTAGTTATTTCCAGGTTGTACAGTAATCCATCTATATTAAGTAAGATATGTTAATGTTACTTTGGGATTTCCAAATCCAGTGCTTAGCTGGGTACCTGGAACAAACAGTGTATTCTAATGGATTTCGTACAATTCTATACCCTATAGCAGAACGCATAAAGGTCACATTTCTTTCAATTCTTTCACTCAGGGAAAAACTTTGAATAGATACCACAACCATAAAATAATTTAAACGTCAACTCGAGATCTCTTGTCAAACTATACATTACTTCAAAACATTTAAGCCGGTTTTACATTGGGCAACAGTTGGGAGTGCAATTGCAACTTGCAATTAATAGCGGCAATAACTTACAAATGCAATTTTTCTTGCTTTACATTGAACAACATGCAACTTAAACATTTTTAAAGTGTCACCAACTGTATTACCAACATTACTTTGTATAACGATGGTTTCGATTCTGAACATAATAATAAATGTTTTACTTGTTCATCTGTCCATTGAAAGAATGGTTATTAAGTAGCACAATTTTTTAGTTGTTTCAATGGACATCAAATTGTCTCACTGATCAAAATAAATACATAATCTATAAATAGTAGATAAACAATAAGTTGGTAGCACCATAAATTACCAAGTTGCACGTGCAATTGTTGCACGAATTAGAACATGCGCTATTTTCGTGCAATAGATTGCGGGTATGTTCCACGTGCAATTTTCATTGCCATCTATCAATTGTAAGTTGCGGTTGCACCTAGTGTTTCATTAGTCTTGTATTTTTCTTGGTCTTGCATTAGTCTTGCAAAAAATGCAAGACAAGAGCTACAAATTTCAAAGCAAAACAAGGCAAGAAATTGTCTTGCAAGAAATGTACAAGAATAGTAAGATTTTCTTCAATTCTTGTATTCTCGCATTTTTAATTATAAATTAATGAAAGTAAAAAATGTAAGTATTAAAAAAATTAATACAATTCCATTTTCAAAAAATATATAATAGTAATAATTATTGACTATATATATTATTCTTTGAAAACATGTAACCTAGAGTTGCTAAAATATACCTATAGTAGGTAAGTGCAGCTATACGATTTTTGTTTTTCTAATATTTATTTTATAATAATATATAATAGTATCATAACAAATGTATTTGATAATTGACATTAATATTATCTAAACAAAAAAAATTACGTGTGATAAAAGATTATTTATATATTCAAGGTTATTTGCGAATATTAACGTGCAAGACAAGAAATATGCAAGAAAATGACGAACAAGGCAAGATTTTTATATACAAGAGTAATGAAAGACAAGATATACTTAAATTTCTTGTCTTGCTTTTGGAGACAAAACAAGAAATTACTAAACAAGGCAAGAGATCTTGTCTTGTGAAACACTAGTTGCACGCGCAACTGTTGCCCAATGTAAAACCGGCATTTTGGGATTTTTTGATTCAACAATTTTTAAAGAAAATTTTAAAGGACACTATTACTTATGTTTTTTCTTCAACTATAGTGCCAATTGTTGCTTCGAAATTTTTATTAATTACCTCTTTATTATACTTTCCAAAATAAAAAAATATTTTACTTGAAATTTAATATACTTGTAAATTTACAAGAAAAAATGTACCTGGTCTGATGATATCTGCTTTCCCAATAGGTGAAAGGAATTCTTGTGTAGGAACTTCTTCCACGGCAGCTCTGTACAAAGTTTTCGGTTCAAAAACAATACAAGGGTCCTGGTCCTTAATGCAGGACAGCAGCAAACCTTTCGCCTTAATTGGACCTCTGGGAATGACAACCTAAATTAAATTTCATAAACTTTATCATATTTAATTTTTCACAATAAATAAAACAATTGATTTTGTTTGTCACATACCAATATTTAACAAATAAACTTTTGTAATTAAAATTGCATTTGTTGATATTTTCAATATTTACATATTTGAATGTTTTAGTTCCGGAAAAATAATTATAAAATTTATTTACATAACAAAATGACGTTGTTTTAAAAAGCTGTAGCTTTGATGAGCTTTTATTAATTGTGTTTTACCTTCAGGCCGGGAGTGTGGGCGAAGTAAGCTTCAGGGCTTTGCGAATGATAGAGGGCCCCGTGCCCCACCGCCCCACAAGGGGCCCTCACTGTAAGACTCCCACATTCGTAGGTACCCCCACTTCTATATCGGTATTTTGCTGCTTCATTCACCAACTAAAAAATGCCTTCAATCATTCCATTCTAATTTAATATTTAATGAATTTGGGAATTGGTTTAATTATACAAAAATCTAATTAGAAATTTGAAAATCGGTAATTAAATTAATTTATTACGAAAACATTTCATTGCGAATCAATAAACGTAAAAAGCAGAAAAAAAATTAAAGATGAAAATGTAATATAATAAATTCACTAGACTATAAAATTTTATCTTTATTTATAATATGAGGTAAATTTTCACAAATAAAATACATAAAAGAATAAAATTCTGTTTTCAAATAATCTGTTAGCAATAAAGAAGTTAATTATTAAACATAAACATTTTTATTACTTCAATATAAAGGTGTTTCAAAATTATTGTAAAAATATTTAAGGGTCTCAAAAAATGTTAGCTGAAAATAAAGATTTGTACTGTAATAAGTATATCGAATATAGTGAATGTTGCTTCGTTCACCAAGGGACGAACATAACAAGAAAATGGGATGTTGTATAAGACAGCAATAAAATAATATTTATATTATAAAGCAAATAGACAAAAGACACGAAAAAATTAAAACGTTAATATTTAATTGAATGAAAATAAATTAACATACTTTATGCATAAGTAGGTACATACAGCGTATCTAGAGCAGGGCCATAGAGGCACCCGCCCAGGGCACAAACTCAGGCTCTTTCCTACTTCAAAAAAACTCAAATCAGTCTAGATAAATGAGCGCACTTTCTGGCCACTTAACATTAATTTTGCAAAAAACGCTCGAACACGTCAATTTTAGTATAAAGGGGGACACCTGAATGGATTAGTACCAATGGCATAACTTCAACCCTAAAATAGGGGTGGACTGTACCTCAAAAATTTTAAATGGAGAAGGGTGTTAAACATTACACAGTTCGAAAGGCCTTTCAATTTTCTTTTCAACAGTTTTTTTATTTTCAAATCTGATAATTAGTTCCAGAGAAATATCGGTTAAACAAAAATTATCAGGTGTGCAAAACTGCAATCAAGTAGGCTTAAACAAATGACAAACTTACATAATCTATGTTCTATATTCAGATTTTTTTAGATTATCCTACAATTCCCACTTTTTTTGATAAGATATTAACATCCAGACTGACGAGGGGGCGCAAAGAATAGGGTATGTGACAAAATTTTGGTTTTAACATATATGATACTAGACAAAAATAAAATACCCGTATTTTTTTAAATCGTTTCTATATTCGTAGCTGTCATTTCATCGTGGTATAATTGTCAAATAAAAGAGGTAGACTGGGAGCGTAAGAAATAGACAACCTGTCTTTTTCCACGATCCTACCAGACAGACGTCACGCGTTCCTTATCCGGAACATTAAATTGCTATATAGACTGGGAGCGTAAGAAATAGTATACTTTACTTTTTCCACGATTCTATCATACTAAGCAAATGTTTAATCTTTATTATTGTAATGAGAAGCTATATTGGTTACTTTTTTTATTTTGTGACTTATATACTGAATTTCGATTATGGTCATATACCTCATTATGTTTGCCCAGGGCGCAAAATTGTCTAAATACGGCACTGGGTACATAAAACTCAGGCTACAGCGGTCTTATAGAGCGATGTACGTCGCTATATCTGTCTTTATCGTTAAAGGACACATTAATCTACAGACGCTGTATAAGACTTTGTCGCTAAAATCGACAACACATTAAATCCGAATTATTTTACAATTCATACCGAAGATCAATCATTACCTTGAATTTTCTTATATAACCTTAATTTTTTACATTAATTTTGAAACACCATGTATTATAGCAATTTTTCACCTGGTCGAAAGCAGGAAAAATATAATCAGCAAACTGAATTTCAGCTATAGCAGTAGAGCCCATATTAGCAACACCTATACCGAACCCAACGATTCCTTGTTCACACAAGGGTGTGTTGAATACTCTCGCTTTCCCATACTTCTTCTGCAGCCCCATTGTGCAACGAAATACCCCACCAAAAGCTACATCTTCTCCGAAGATCATAGCGGATTTATCTGTACTTAAAGCTAAGTCTAAAGCATTGTTGATGGCTTGGAACATGTTCATCTTTTGCTTCTCTCCTGAAAACATGGAATATGTAATAATACATATATTTTAAGTGAGAGAAATATGACATTATAAGTAAGTGAGATGTTTGATGCACGAGCGCATAGTGGTAAATTCTCATGAATATATGACATTTTACTCACGTGTGATACAAGACGTTTTGTATTACAATAGCGGCTTTTATATGATATTGGTTAAATATATGAAATTAACGTTTTATAAACAAATATCCAGAGATGCAAATGCATAAAGTACTTTAAAAATCGCTACTGTAAGATAAAATATATGTTCAGTCATTAGCGTCAGGCTGTTTTTACAGAGGCTCGAGCAACTGAGAAATTGTCTCGAGGCACTGCAGACATTGTAATATCATAAGGTTAAAGAAGAACACAAAATTTTACAAAATCTCTCACTTCTTAAGTTACAAATGGAATTATATATAAATATACGCAATCATTGTCTGTTTATCTGTTCTATCTGTTATAAAAAGTATTTTTTTACTTTTTTTTATTCCAAATTTTGGATTTTAAAATAGTGCATATTGATAGAGGTAGCGACGATTATTTTAAATTTAGAAGCAAAATTTAATTATCTCTTTCATTCTTCATATTTTTGATCTCAAAGTTGCACTTCAAAAAATTGTGTATTTTCGATATATCTCTAAAATGGGTAGAAATAAAATCTGAACGATTTTACCAGTTGATTGTAAGGGCAAAGTTACATAATTTTTTTTTCTGCATATAGGTACGTTTTTTGGAACGATTCGGTGAAAAATAAGAAAAACTAGATAACCGCAATTTCAGTTTTTCGCTCGAGAACTTATTTTCTCCATATTTTCTTATCTTCTGGACAAGTGAATATTGATGCGCTGATTCCAAATTTCCGAACAAAATTCAATTATTTCTTGCCGTTCTCGATATATTTCCGTTAGACAAAAAAAAGAGGTTTTTCAAACGTAATATCCCAAATAGGTCGAAATACGATCTGGGCGAAAAAACTAAATTCGTCAAAAATCCAGAAAAATGTAACATATCTTGTTTTTTTTCGATTTTGGCTATTTTCAATTTTTCCTTTCAAAAAGTTGTATCCGTTGGAAAAAAATCTTATACAATTTGCTCGTAAAATCGAATGGTGGGCTTATGCTCTCAGCTAGGTTAAAAATATTTTGTTATAATTCATTATAATTTTTTTTATTCTTTAAACATAAAAGTGGAATATTTTGTGATTTGATTTACAAGGAAGAAATTTAATTTCTATTTCGGCATATTGCAAAATGTCACTTTAATGACATTAGAAAAAAAAAATTGTAAAGCCAAGTACCAAATTATTTTTCGCGCCTCCGTCCCATAATGACTAATATTACAGAACTCAAAAAATCCCGAAACTCTATGTTTCCGGACTAGACCGACAAAATGTAAGAATGCCAACATAATTATTTTAGCATTACATTCTCTCAAAATTTTTAATTTTATTTTATTGGAAACGTAAAACCTTAATTAAAACAACTATTGATTTATTATTCATATTATAATCGTCCTGTGTTATTAAGTCAATTGTTGAAAAATATAAATTCATATTCGTTTTATTTTTTAGGTTACAACAAATGTCACTAAATTTTTTGAATAAAACAAGTGAATTATTTATAGATCCATGTGAACCGAAAATGTTACTGATATGAAAACCTATAATGTACAAAATTTTAAATAGTAATAATATTTCTTTAATAAATTAAAAGTGTAAAGTGTCATCGGCGCAAAAAAATTGTGCATCACACGCCCAGAAACTCTTTTGCGAGATCTCGCATTATCAAATTATCAAAGTAAGCTAGCTCTCGCAAAAGTTTAGTTTCTGGACTAGCGACACAAATAACTATTTTAAAATATCTACGTTTGAATAAAAAATAGATTTGTCATTCGGAGTAAAAGTGTCTTTGGGTGCCTCGGATGCAATTTTCATGCAAACCGCGCTACCCACATAAAATATCACTTTTATTACTAGTAACACAATATACTATTACTGTTATTTTAAAGAAATTTCATTTATATTTTTTTGAATTTCGCTGTTTAAAATAAAAATGTATTCTAATTTATTCTTTTCATATATAAATATAAATTTCCTGTATTTCGTTTTGTATATTAACATACAATGTCACAAGGCATCGAAAAATAAATTTAAGATTTGAATAAAAAATGTTTAAATAAATTTATGTTGCAATACATATATGGTAAAACATAGATAAATACAGTAATTTAACCAGATAACATATTTTAAACAATTTTTATTTTACATGTTTAATAATGATAACAGTTTTTGTGATATTTTTCTGTAAATAAGATATCAAAAACTAAAATTTGCTTAATAATTTCGTAATGACGAATATAATTCTGTATGATAATAAAAAATATTTACTGATCTATATCGATTATTGATAAATAAATACCAACCTTCAACAGGTGATGGTGGGTCTGGTTGATATGTAAAATGAGTCCTTTTCGATAACACATTATGTAGCACCCTTACACTATTCAAATTCTGAACAGAAACACGTACAACTTTTGCCATGTTAACCTAACAACAAACTAACACGGACTGTTTATCGTATGCGTTAGAGCACATTGCTTCATGCTTGCGATCTTATGACCTTTATTAGAATTGATAATATTGTTTGTTTGAGGTTTGAAAATTAGCGGGAACAAAAAATGGTGAGTGCTTTTTATTATTTATTATTCGTAAATGTATATAAAATATGTATAACTATGGAACTGATTTGGACGATTGAAGATCTTCTTCATTTTCTTCCCCGATTAATTCGTCGGCTATTGCTTCAGCGATTGCTTGAGCTTCGGTTTTTGTTGGCACTAACGATTTCAGTTGCTCTACCTGAAAATTGAATAGAAAACCATTTATACAGTTCGTGTTGTACTACACATTTTTGAAAATTCAGTTCTTATAAATAAATCAGAAACAATAGATGTTTTTTTGAAAATATTTAAAATTTATTTGCGGAATAAATTAACACAAGTTTTAAAGAAACTTTTCTGTGGATTAATTTGGTAGTAGACTAACGTGACGTGGGTTAAATTTTCAATAGATTTATCAGTCAAAGTACATAATAAGTTTTGCATAATAATTTATTTGAATTAAGTTCGTAAACTTTCCAACTCTTTGTCTCGAGTTTTTAATATTCAAGTAATATCTTAAAATAGATACAGAATAAACAATTTGAATTTAATTTTATTATTTGTTCTTGTGCTTCTAAACTTATTAATAAACAAAGAAATGACATAAGTAAACTATAACTCGAGCGTACGCCACAAGTAATAAGTATGCATGAATATAGTTAAATATTTTTAAAAAACGATAATTAAAAATCTGATGTGGCAGCTCATAACCTCTCGCCTGTCCTCTTTACACTTTTTATTAATATTTATATTATATATTAAATTTCCGTGCGTTGACTGCCTACAAAGGAAAATTAATTATTAAAATAATTAGCACTTGCAGTATTAGTACAACTTTTTTTGGAGTATTCAATAATAATTATTATAAAATTTCACGGTCAATTATAATAATTGTCACTGTCAAATATAAAACGTATAAAACATTTGTTTCCATTTTCCAGATTAACCGCAATTGCAATAATTTTAATGAATGATATCATAGTTTCATAGTACAGTATTATTTAAAAAATTCTCATATATTTATAATTAATTAAAATATTTCAGAAAAACACTTCATTAAAACACCACTTTCGGTTGCACAATTAACTCCAAAACCTAATCAGATATAATCTAGGTTGACAGAATGTTGTATCCAAAATTTGAACTTTTTTTATTTACTAGTATTTGAGAAATCGTTACGACAATATCCATCTAGTTCTAGAGACTTCAAAACGTGCTTATCCATTGAAAACTAACTAACCGATTTTTAGCATGATTGCAATACCTCCTTAACTGAATGGCGAGAGGTAAAAAGAAATACTGAAGTACTGAAGTAATGTTAATAGTAAAAATTAAGATTTTTTTCTGTACAACTATAACTATACTCTATGTTCTCACATATTTTTTTTATTAAAATGTAGTTATACAGGATGTTCAATAAAGCGAATCAAATTTACTCAATTTTAAATGACTATGATGATATGACTGATTTACCTTCATAATTTATGTAGCCTTCTAAAAACACTAACAATTTTATTTGAAAGATTTCTTTGTATCTCTTATAACTTCCAAGAAAAATCGCGTTCCCTAGTTTCATTTACACCCTGTATAAGGTACTCTATTTAAAAAAATTAAAAATAATTCTTGTCGAGTTGTAATGCAACACCCTGTACATGTAAAAATAATTTTACGTTATTTTCCTTGAGTAGGCGAATAAATTCTGTTAATGAATTTATACTGTATTTCTAACGACAAGATAACGAAAACAGATATTTCAATGACAAATCATAAAATATAAAAACAATATACATAAAATGAAACATTTACTGACCTGGTCGAGAAGGAAGCGTTCCTTGATGGCAGCCTTCTGCAGCAAGATCTTAACCTTATCCAGCAGCTGAGTCTTTCTTTCAAGCTGAGCTTTAACCTCGGCAAGCTGGGTCGATAACGACGCATCGTCCTCAGCGAGTTTATCCCCGACGACAGTTTCAAGGAACCGCACGCGTTTTTGCGACTTGGTTAACTCGTCTTCTAACTTTGCTGACCGTTGCACGCTCTCCGAGTACTGCTCCCGCACTTTTTTCAGCTCCGTTTGGTACTTTTCGCCACTCACCTGGGTCAGACAAAAAATACAGAATAAAGAATAGAGATATTTTATTAGGGAAGATAATAGTACAGTATTAGAAATTAGATATGGAAATAACGTATATCACTCCTAAAGTAGCGGTAGCCATGGAAATGAGACAAAAATTAACAAATGTTTAATGGTTTATCTGTCAATTTAGCTGCGTTAGTTTATTTTTATTATTATTTGAAAGTTCTGTTGATGTGATAATATTACATAAATTAATTTTGAATTTAAAAAATAAAAACAAAATAAAATTGTTGTATTTTTTAGCGTAATTTGACAAAACAGTACTTTCAAATAATAATAAAAATAAACTTAACGCAGCTAACTTGACTAATAAACTGTTAAATATTTGTTAATTTTTGTCTCATTTCCATGGCTACCGCTACTTTAGGAGTGATATACGTTATTTCCATATCTAATTTCTAAACTTACAAGGCATGTAAAATTAATTTTGGTTATTGATTCAGATGCAGAATTTTATGCTCTACAACTTTTATTTAAAGCATTTTTACTTAAAATAATTAGGGAAGTAGTAAATTACGAAAATATGAATTCACATGTAAAACTCTATGTTCGGGTGTTCTAGTCAACACTCTGTATAAATGTGAAATATGGTAACTCTATTGAATGAAGTTGGGCACATTTATCTGTCAATAAGCATTTAAAATATGTCAATATTAATAAATCTATCCATTATGAGATATGAAATTTTAATATCATTTTTAATCAGTTTTGTTTATTTGGTTTTCATCAGGGCATGTAACCGAAAAAAATCTTGGTAAACGGTTAACCCTTATAGAGAACGTTATAATAATAACGGTTTTAGTTCGAAAACCGGTTTTCGAAAATTGGAAACCGGTTTAAACCGGTTAATATATCGATTCAAAAAAATAATTAAAATTAATTAAAACAAATTAATTATAAACATTTTTATTACAGAATAATTAATTACAATTTTTTTTTTAAATTACCATCTGAGAAAAATATAACAATTGAAAAGAAGCAATTTAATTAATGAATATTCACAAAAATTCCCGTAATATCGTCAGAAAAACGTAGGTCACTTTTCAATTTTAAACTTGCCTGTGTTGACAAAGGCCGTATTTATTTGGGACTTTTTAAGTAACCTTAACGGCCAAAGAGACTACCTACATTTATGACTCTCCAATAAAATGTTAATTGTAAAAACTGTCATGACTCATGTTCAAATACAAATAGAAAACACAGATATAGAAAAAAATATATTTTTTTTTTCGCTAAATGATATTAAAATAAAGGTTAATGTTCGCTAAAACCGGTTTATTTTTTTTTGGTTAACGGTTACCGGTATTTTCGGCCTGAAAAATATCGGTTAAAATTACGGTTAAAGTTCGCAATTTTCGTTCAAAATATCGGTTACCGGTTTTTAACCGGTTACATGCCCTGGTTTTCATATTCAGAAATAATATAAATTGTATTAAAGAACATAATATTTGAGGTTATTAATTTGACATTTAAAGTAGGGTGTAGTTGTTAGAAGTACCAATTTGACAACAACAAAAATACCAAAAACAGTTTAACAATATTTTATATTATTAAACTTTTTTCGATATAATAATAAAAGATATTGTTAAACTGGTTTTCGGTATTTTGTTGTTGTAAAATTGGTACTTCTAACAACTGCACCCACTTTAAATGCCAAATTGATAACCTCAAATATTTTTAAATGTTTTTTAATACAATTTATATTATTTCTGAGTATGAAAACTGAATAAACAAAACTAATTTAAAAGAATATTCAAATTTCGTAAGCCATAACGTATAGATTTGTAAATATTTGCACAATATTTTAAATGCATTTTAACAGATAAATGTGCCCAACTTCATTGAACAGAGTTACCATATTTTACATATATATCCCTAGATTATACACTATTATTTTTTAATTGGAATTTTTAAATAATTACAGCGAAGTATAAAAAATAGTATATTATACTCGTTTTATACGTGTATTTGGAGCACTCTTCGCTGAGCTTCTCGTGCTCAAATCATGGAACAATATACCGTCTTATAAAACTTGTATAATAATATATTAATTTATAGTTTGTTTCCTCGTCAGAAACAAATAATGAAAAATGTATTTGTAATTATAAATATTAAACCCTGACCTACATTTGCGGGAAGTTGACCTGAATTTTTCTGCTTTACTCCCGTATTATTTCACTGTATTTGCTTTTGTACAACACAATGAAATTATTATTTTATTCATTCAATTTTGTGAACTGTTGAAATAAATTTAATTTTAAAATAATTATGAGCATTTGAAATTTATTTTTGATAACAGCAATTAAATATTTATCTAATAAAATATAATAATTTATTTATTATTTATTAATTAACATTTCAAAATTATATTAAAATTTTATACCACTACACATTTCTAGATGGAACAGGGCCACAAGTATATGAGGTGTTTGTTTCATGACAAATTTTACTTGCATGTGTATCTTTTTTTTTAATTATGTAGCCGTTGCAAGAAACTTATAGATTTCGAACCATTAGGACATTGGGTTAAAAATTGGAGAAACTGGAATTAGAACCCCGGATCTCGTACTCCGCTTAATTTGAAACGGAACGCGTTAATGAAATGAGCCACCGCTGCTCGTGATATCGAAGAGGACTTTTATCAATCTATCGTTTTAATATAAATGAAAACTATTACTATAGTTAAGCACCCAACATAACTTTAGTGTAAAGTGGGATTTAAATGATTATATTTCAGGTGTTCTTGAGTTACACTGAGAATAACGAAATATTTGAATTTACACGTTTGTATCTTTTAATATTTTACACATTAATTCAATATAACATATGCTACATTTGCAAGGATTAATCAAATCGATTTAATTATTTACATTTCATTCAAAATAAATAACTTTTGAATAGATATTTTTCGATTTTAATTCCATTGAGTAATTTATTTTCGTTCATATATTAATTAATTATATTTTCATTCGAAACAGAAATATATACTGGGTGAATTCTAGATTTTTTTTTTTAATATAAATAAATATTATTAATGTAATATATATTCAATGATATATTATTATATAAGTTTTATAAGACTGTATATTGTTCCATTAGTTAGGGGCTCGAAGAGCGCAGCGAGGAATGCTCCAAAAACACGAATGGAACAATACGCCGTATAAAACGAGTATAACATACTAATTTTTGTACTTTGCTTCAGTTACTTAATAAAAATCTTAAAATTTTCAATTAAAAAAATTATAAATTGTAACTTAGGGATATATAAATGTGAAATGTGGTAACACTGTTTAATGAAATTGGCCACATTTGTCTGCCAATATGCATTTAAATATTACGAAAATATTTATAAATCTATACATAATGAGTTGTGAAGTTTTAATATCCTTTAAATTAGTTTTGTTTATTCGATTTTCCTGCTCAGAAATAATATAAATTATGTTAAAAAAATATTGAATAATATTTAAGGCTATCAATTTGACATTTAAAATGGGGTGCAGTTGTTAGAAGTATCAATTTTACAACAACAAAAATACCAATAACAATATTTTATATTATTAAACTGTTTTCGATATAATGATAGGGCAATTGTTAACGCAAAATATAAAAATACATTTTTTTTCTTAAATATTTCAATAAGAAAACCTTTTATTACAGAATACTTGATAGATGCAAAATTAAATAACCTAACCAACGTTACTACATACACCCCATACCCTATCATATTTAGCGGGACAGATGGAAACAGTAACAAACTGTTTTCCCATGTTAATTCTCTATGTCAAGGTTTCTAGTATTCACCCTGTATATTGACTATAAACCCATTTTAATACTTTATTTTTCTTGAATGAAGCTGAATTAGGTAAGTAATGCGTAATTACACATATGATATGTTCAAAACGTTTTGAATGTTATACTTAATAAGAAAACTTTATTTTTCTTAGTGTTCAATTGTAAGTTTTTATTATTAATTAATAAAGTTTAAACAACTTTTAAGTAATTATTATTTTAATTGCATTCGAGAGTTTTACAGTTATAAAATGCATATTAAAACTTTTTCCCACTTTGAAATACGAATGCAAGTTAGAGTTTTTCTGTGCATGAATGTAAAGTGTGTGGGCTAGCAGACGTTATCGACACAAATCAAAGTTTCTGCACCTTTCTGTCTGCGGCGCTACAGGGGCGCGATAGCAGGCGCTTGTTTTCAACTTGGAGCTTCTCCACCAATCTCTTGAGCGATAACACGGTCTTCTCCAGTTCGGACGCCTTCTTGCCTCCACCCTGGAGGTGGTCTCCGCCGCTTGTTACCAAGTGCTCTGATTGTTCGGATTTCAATACGTCGATATACCTGTCGACAAAAGAAGAGAAGTTACAAGTTAAGAATATATTACTCATTTATTATCTTCGACAATTCTTGTATATCATTTGTTAGATTTATATGTAGAGATATAATAATATAATATTTATTGCGCCTATTTGATACATACAATATATAGGATGATTCAGCGAGAGTGTGCCAAAATAAAACAATATGTTAGGGGAGTCATTTTAAGTAAAAAATATTATATGAAGATGAAGGTATGTCCGGAAACTTTTCGTTACAGAGTTACAGCCAGTGGTGCGCTATAGGGTGCTCGCGGGGGCTCGACCGAAAAACATTGAAAAAGAAGAAAATAAATATGATTTATACTTATCTACAATTTTTTTTTTTCATTTAAATATAGGTATATATTATTTTAATATTTTTTTTTAGGAAACATGCGAGCCCCTTGTAAGAATTTCCATAGCACACCACTGGTTACAGCTCATTGAAACTACACCTCATCGAACATTTTCATTAATAACTCCGGTAATACTTACAGACTTACACTAAACTTTTTGAACTTAGTATGAGAATACTACTTATTTAGATGCATATTTACATTTTCTTTTGTTTCTGTATCTCAAACAGAGGCGTCTCATGTGGGAAAGTCATAAAGATTTTTATCGTTATTTGTTGAACTATTTATTAACATTTTTTAATTTTTGCCTATAAAATATTACATACAATACAAAAATACACAAAAAGGTACTCTTGATAAAATTTGATAAACACAGTAGTTTTTGGAATATTTTAATTTAAAAAAAAAATCAAGTATACAAGAAATTAGATCAAAAGTTAAGAAACAATCAAAAATGTAAAACTTTGTAATATTTTATAAAAAATCAACATGTTCACCATTACTAAATTTTTCCAATTTTTGTTTTTTTGCAATAATGTAAATAAGATAAATATTTTTTTCCTATTTTGTTCTTATTCCCAGTGTAACTTTATTGATTCTTAACTTTTAATTTAATATTTTGGATACCTAATTTTTTGTAAAAATTAAAATATCTGAGAAACTACAGCGTTTATCAAGTTTTATCTTACCTTTTTTGTGTATTTTTGTGTTGTATGTAATATTTTGTAGGCAAAAATTAAAAAATGTTAATAGGTCAAAAAATAACGATAAAAAAATCTTCATAACTCCCTCATATGAGACGCATCTGGTTGAGATACAGAAACAAAAGAAAATATAAATATGCATCTAAATTTTTAGATTTTTTAAAGTTTAGTGCAACTAGTAGCAGAGTTATAATAAAAATGTGTCTGATGAGGTGCACCTTCAAAGGGCTGAAAATTTCCGGACATACCTTCATAACTTCATATAACATTTTTTACTTAAAATGACCCCCCAATTTATTGTTTTATTTTGGCACACTCGTGCTGAATCAACCTGTATACAGTGGTGATTTTTTTGATGGGATAACAGTTTTCACATTTGTTTTTATAACGTATTTTGTTACAATTTGATGGGGATGAGATGACGAAGAGTCACTTACAATTTGTTGTGAAATAAGTGCGTTTGACTTCATCAGCCGATGGAACGTGACTCTTACAAATGATGATAAGTTTTTGAGGACTGAGCGGAAGAACCCTATTTCCTTTTTACCAGATTTTGTAAAATCTAATCTATTTTTTACACTGTTTATTCAAATATTTTATTCAATACTTCGAGATACTTGTAGCTGTTTTATTCATCAAAGAAATACAATAAATGTTTGTATACTACTAGAGAAATGTTAACATTTAAGGAAAAATTCAGATTATTTAAAAAATGTATACATCTAAGTTTATGCAACATGTAGTTTTATATCACATATTTCTCAGAAATAAATATCAATATGTTACTATGTTTGGTGCTTCAAATATAAGCCATTAAATGTGACTATAAATATAGGTTTTCGCTAACCCCAGCTTTAAATGATAGCACAAACTTTCATATTTAAATGTTACAATGTTATTAAAAAAAACCACATCTATAAAATATTTAACTATAAGGGAATCCTAGAAAACGAGAAAACTGATGAACTTGCAAAAAAAGGGGCTAAACTTTCATACCACGGGCCGGAACCTTCATGTGGTCTTCCACAAAGCCACTATAAGAAGGTGGTCAAAAACTGGGAGGAATCTGCCATATCCTCATATTGGAAAAATATTCCAGGCCTCAATCAAGCTCGGAAATTCATTTCCCCAGCTTCGACAAACGCCAAAGAGTTACTAGCTCTCAGCAAAAAGGATCTTAATATAATGACAGGAATTCTCACTGGCCACTGTCCTTTAAAGTACCATTTGCACAAAATTGGTATAGCTGAAAATGAAACCTGTCGACTCTGTGAAGAGGACGAAGAATCGTCGGAACACATACTGTGTGAATGCCCAGCCGTAACTGTGCAGAGACTCACAATCAACTAGGTAAGAGGTATCTTACGGCAGATGAGATCAAGAACTTGACTCCTGGAGCCATAATCGGCTTCATCAAAAATCTGGATCTACTTCCGTAAAACTAAGTAAGGGCTGTGTCACAATAGATCTTCTAGGTCGCGTTGACAAAAAGCGACAAAACGCTTAAACCCTCGTATACTTACATACAATATTTAACTATAACAAGATTTCGGTACCTATCGAATTTTTGTTCCTGAACTTTGAATGTAGGTAGCGTAATAAGTAATCCTTTCCTGAGGAAATGAATGAAACGCAATGAGGACACCTTGTGTCAAAAACACTTACAGTAATTAAAATTTTATTGCACCAATAATTGCAGTTGTTAATTAGAAAGTCAATAATATTTTTCTATTACTGTAGTAAAAACTAAAAAATCAAATCATTTCTTTGATTACAACAAATCTCAACTATATTGATTGGTCATTTCTTTAGTTAAAATTACACCCAGATTAATTTATTAATGATGAGATGAATATAATTTACTTTTATACAAAAAGAAGAGTCAAATTTTTAAATCATTACGAATTTCATTTAGACGAATGTAGACGGTAAAAAATGTTATTTTTTTCACTTTTCCTCTGATAATGAAATTTAACCATTTTTAGATTAACGATTAAATTCATTTTAAGCTAAAATCTATTATGTTGTTTCTTTAAGGAAAAAAATAGAATGGTTAGGAATCGAATCGAGACTACACCATAAGTGTTTTTTATGAAGCCGTTTAGATATTGAATTTTTGACCCTGAACTTTCAATGTAGGTATCGTATTAAGTAAGTAATCATTTCCTGAGGAAATGAAACGCAATGAGGTCTTTAATTCGCTGCAAAGATAATCAATAAGAATAATCCGTGATTTGAGTGCGGTATCGGTGTAATTTGAGATTAACCTAAATAGACAAGTATTGATTGCGTTGCGTGGGCTTAATACCAAATAATTATCCGGCGAAAGCTCCGTGGATTACCTTTCCAAGTGCTGGATCTGCTCCCGAAGGAACGGGCTGTCGGCGGTGGCTTTCTTCAGGTCCAGGCTCATCTCCAGGTTCTGGGCCTCCAGTCGCAGGTTGGCTTTTTGCAGCGCGGCGATTGTGTTGTGTAGGCGCTCGACTTCAGCGGTTACTTCCGCCGTCCCCTGAAAAACAAAAACGTCAAACGCGGAAAGGTCACAGGGGAAGTGGGTCATTTATTACGCTGCATTTCTAAATTATACTGTGCTTGTAAACGTGCTATATTATTTATAACATGTAACATTTCTGTTATTTGCGAAATGTGAATTATCTTAAGTTATTCTACAACGTAAGATCAAAAAGGATTGTACTGGATTAAAAAATCATGACATGATTTATCAATTTGGTATGGCATGAAATGTAAAATACATACACTCGTAGTACAAACAAACAACATAAAATGAAATTGTGAATCAAATGGTAACATAAAAAAATCTTATGTCCAACACATTACCTCCCGCCACTGTAGTCATATATTTTATAAAAAAATCTATAGTAATTAAATATTTAGTTTTAAAATTAGTTTTTTCAGAATTTTTTTAATTCAATTCATACCTGAAATTTCCTTAAATTAAATTTCTAATACTGTATCAGAAACCGAAGAAAACAGTTATTTTTGGTGTAACTTAAATCTACTCCTTGTATAATTCTTCCATATTTTTGTATTTTACAATAAAAAACGTTTAATGCTTCATGTAAAGTACTACTTCCTGTTAACCAATTGTCAAAATCAAATCAATTCACCATATTTGAATTTAACTCTTAAATAATAAATATTATGTTTTTACATGTCTCGTGTTGGAGTTATCGTGGACGAATAATGGTCACACCCATCACACTTGAAACCCTATTTCGTGCTCATATGTTGAAAACTCACACTCGAGCAATTTGACCAAAAATAATACCTCCTTTATCTAAATATTGACAGGTGGGAGGTAAAAATAGGACATTCTATTTAAAATATCTAAAATCATAGTTACTCTTTGTTATATCATATCTATCAAAAGATTAATTTTCTCAAAAATCATCCCAATAAATAAATGCTTGATCTTATATAAACAAATATAATATATTTTTTAAATAAAACAACTTTTTAGTTATGTTTCTGTAAAGTTTATTTAACCCAACATTTCGGCAGCATAAATTTCTGCATTCTTTAGGGTAATAACAAATAAAACAAAGTAAGTAAACAAGTAACTAAGAAACGAATAACATATTTTATATATAGGAAGCCATGCTTTTTTAGAATTTAGCAATACGCTTCAAGCACCCAAATATAACTGATAACAAAATATAGTTGGGTGGTCCAATTTTTCTTTGAAATCAAAAATACTTTCACCCCTCAACTCAAAATAATATCTACTAATAACTGTTTTCAAAAATGTGTCGCATATATTAAAATTAGGTGAACAAATTCAGATAATGTAAAAGTCCATGGACTTATTAGAAAATAAGGCCCGATTTTTTCTGTTTAAATTGCTGGATACCGCTGGATACCTTAACCACCGGTTAATAGAAAAGTATCGCATCAAAATAGTAAATAATGTATATTTTTCCAATTTAAATTAGTTTTTCGAGGCGATATTTTTCTGGTGTTTAAGATAACCAGCACTTTAACAAGAGTACTAGAGATTAAAAAATCGACATTAAGTTGCGAAAATAAAATTGATACAACAAATACAAAGACAAATACCGGAAGAAACAAAATATTGGTGAAATATTTTAAAGCGAATAGTAGCTACAATAAAATTATTAGGCGGGTAGCTTTTCTTGGGACCGACGAAAATGTAATCTCAAATTCAAAAGGGAATTAATTAACTTGCTTATATTTAGCACAATATTATGAACAGAAAGGAAAATGTAATGTTATTTATTTATTACTCTGGAATTGGACTACTGTTGGGTAATTAAAAATTATTATTATTATTATTATTCTAATTATTATCATTATTACATGTTATTTATTCCGAATTTATTGATTTAATGGGAGACAAATTGAAAAAGAAATGAAGTGAGGAAGTGTAAGAATCAGTTGATTATTCCCTTATTTTAGATTCTATTCCAGACATAGTTATTTTTACCATCACAAGGGCATAGGGGATTCTAGCTAAATCGAATTTAGAGAAATTAGTTAAAAAATAGAAAGAATATCCATATTAATGAATATTAATAACCAAATAAAATGATATAATTAAAATACTGCCGATATACGGAGGCTTTTTGTTATAGCGTGACGTCACCTATATGAATTGCATCAATATTTTGAGTGGAGACGTTAAAAGACCGCGAATGTGAAAAACCCGCCATCAAGTCTGTAGTGTACTTTTAAAGTGTTATTACAAATAAATAATTATCTGTCGACTTTAAAAATATATCAAATTGCTTGGTAAAAATGCTACAAAGTTTGACATTTAGAAAAAAAGGAACTAATAATTATGAAATTTAATATACTTATTTCTGTTACACCCTGAATAAATTTCTAATTTTGGGAGATTGCCTGTTAAGCTGAATAAAATAAAGAATTATCAATATTCTTCGATGCCCGCATAGTATGTCTGTATTGTTGGTCACGAATCAAACTGCGTTTTACGTTTTAGTTGTTTTATGACATTAATTTTTAATTTAATTATCATTCAAAACAACGATTATAATACCAAAAACGTTATTGTTATGGCAATTATTTACATAGAAAATAGTTCTAAAAATATTTGCAGTAGCAAGATAACAAGTGCTATTTACATTTCCTGACCTTAATTAAACGCAACAAGCTGTATGAAACCATAGTACATCTAACCACACGAGTATTCGTATAATATAGAGTTACATTCAGTGAAACATTACTCATTGTAAAGTAATATTACCAGTGGTTGTAAAATGCATTTCGGGCTTAATTCTATTGGAAATTACGTAATAGTGGTGTGCGCAACGATATTATGCCTCATATACGGATATTTCAAACTCTGCCATGGATATTGGGATCGAAGGAAAATAGAATGTGAACCAGGAAGTTTCCCATTTGGAAGTATTACTTCAGTTGTGTTGCGGAAACAAAGTTTCACTGATCGCATTGGCGAAATTTACACAAAATTTAAGCAGAAAGGCATGTATGGTTGTTCCATGACAACAATGAATTCACTTATGAAAATAAGAGCGCATCCTGCAATTTTTTTTATCAAATTATTTAGAGAAAGTATTCAAAACTATTAATTTGATGTGTGCAGTACTTTCTGAAACAAGCAGGCACCTTTTTGAGAATTTTAGCGAACGTATCTAAATATAATAATTTGACACCGCTGATTACAAGAAAAATATTGAAAAAATATCAGGGCACGACTTTCTGGAATAAGGATACACTCTCTAAGAATCTAGTAGAAAAATATAATCGAATTATACAGGGTGTTCCATTTAAGTGTGCCACCATTGCTATGTCGAGAACTATAAGAGCTACGAGGTTGGTTAAATTAGCAAAGAACCACCATTTTACAATACTAATACAATGAATAAAAAAAAATTTTTTCGACCAGTAGTTCTCAAAATATGGGACACAACATTCTTATTTTAAATGGGAACATATTTTTATTTTTAGGTTATTCGATAGAGTATTATTTTCTGAATTCAACGATATGAAAATATCATATATTAATATAACAAAATAACTGAGAAAAATGTATGTTACATTTATGTGTATTTTATTTATATCTGGCTGAAACAAGAATGCTGTGGATAGAAAACATAGACATATTGTTCTGTCTAACATTGTTTCATTATTTGTTGTTAAATTTTATTTTCTGAAACTGTCAGTTTTAAGAAGAAAATGAATTGTTTTCTATCCAAAGCACTCTTCTTTCAGCCAGATATAAATAAAATACATATAAATCTAACATGCATTTTTCTTAGTTATTTTATTATATTAGTATGTAACAAGATGAAAAACAGGCTTTTCATCTTGTTACGGCTTGTCATATTTTTTGAGGTCTATGACTCTGGTGTTTGTAGGTCAGAAAAATGCTGACTTTAGCACATAGTAACGACCGTCTTTGCCGATTAAGCAGGCTATGATAATATCGGCCAGAACACGAGTCATAGATTCTAAAAATCTGCGAAGATAGAATTAAATCTTTAAAGGGTGGTAATGTAACAATAATTGACGAATTATTCCAAATTACTATTGTTTGATAGATTTCATAACATAAATTGCGCGTTAACAAAAATGTACCGTGGACAAATTATATTTCGTAAAGTTTAATAACCTATTAACGTTTTGTAACTTATCCACGTGATGTGCGTAATAGTTACATTGCCAACCCTTACACTTTTTAGAGTATAAATAGGATTTAATTGAGTCAGTTAAGGAAGTCAGTAGATAAGTGTTAAACACAGTCTAAGTTGTTACCGAGGATTAGTAGGTATTATGTCAGTAGGTAAATAATTTTATTAATTTCCCCTCCCTGAATATTGAGTAATCATTTAGTAAGTTAATTTTGGGAGATAGGTTTAATGACCAGTCTTTCGTTATTGTTTGATCAGTACGGTGTGCTTAGTGCTAGTTTATCCGTTTATTAGGTGAGCGAGTGCGTGCATTTGTTAGTTGAGTGAGATGTGATATATTCCCGTTGTGATGTGTTGTTACCCTTTACCTGAAACCTTGTATATGATCGCGCTCGGGAGGGTCTCTGTAAAGAGTGCCGAGAAGAGCAATCAGGAAAGCGATCTTTGTGTCGCACGATTAGTGCGTTTTCGCTGATACACTGGGATGGTAAGGGTTGGGATGGTTTTATCCTGGTTTTCTAACCATGCCCGTAAAGCCGGAGTAAACCCATTGGGGTGGTCAGCACTGAGTGGGATTATTGGTACACTCAGGGTGGCAAATGACAGAGACTTGTGCATTGATTCTGTCGTCATGATAAAGCCACTGCTACTTTTGAGTAGCGGGTATGCGGTTCGCATATCGACCTTATCCAACTACCTATCATTGTTTGAGTGAACATTATTTGAAATGGTTGTGTGCGTGCGCCCCTCACTAAGTAGTCATGCTTACGTTGTCTCTTTCATTTCAGGACGTGCAGTGAAGAAGAACCGGCTAATATATTGTAATAATTTAATATATTGTATTTATTTATTTGGATTTAGAAATTACAGGGTAAAGGTAAATGATTTCTTTTATTTCAGCTCCCTAATGAACAAGCGTCTCATGCATCGTTACATATAATTATCTTTCTATAATAAAGTAGAGTCTAGTGGTAAGCTGATAGTCGTAATATAGGTAGTTAACGACTCGGTTACAGTCATCTGACATGGTTCAGACTGCTAGCTCTGGAAGTTCATTGTTTTGATTTTATTATAGTTTTTCTTGTAAATAATGTAAATAATGTAAATAAAATTTAAAGTTATTTAAAGCAAATATGTGCGAGCCATGTTGTCGTTATCCTGGTTCAACCGTTCATCGCCTTTCATCGTCTTCATCCCCGACTGTTACAAGTATATATGTTCATATCGTTGAATTCAGAAAAAAATACTCTATCGAATAACTTAAAAATGAACATATGTTCCCATTTAAAATAAGAAAGTTGTGTCTCGTATTTTGAGAACCCCTGGTCGAAAAAAAAAATGTTTGTGCATTGTATTAGTCTTGTAAAATGGTGGTTCTTTGCTAATTTAACCAATCTCGTAGCTCTTATAGTTCTCGAGATAGCAATGGTGGCACGCTTAAATGGAACACCCTGTATAGCGAGTATCCATATTTACTAATTCCTCTCCGTTGATTATAGAAAATATAGTAAAAATCGCAAAGCACTACTTTCTAAAATAAGAGGACATCATTTAAGAATCTGGCAGAAAAAAATACCGAAATTAATTCGACCCCGCAAATTACAGGAAAAGTATAGAGAAATAGTTATTTTTTATACAAGACGATAAAATAATATTTTATCGACAAGCGGAAAGTGTTAATTCACGAGCGATATAATCGCGAGTGAATTATTTTTCGCGAGTCGATAATTTAATTTTATCGTCGTGTATAAAATTCTATTTTTTTCTATAGCAGGTTTTGAAGAGAAAAGAATTAGAAAAATTAAATTATTATTTAAGAACAATTTTAAAATGTCAGTAGTGTGCGTTGTTATGGAAATGTACTTCTAATAAACAAAAGTTAATGTACTTTATCTACCCTTGTTGTTAAAGTGTTACTTTATCTACCCTTACGGTTAAAGTGTTACTTTATCCACTATTTTGAGTTGATAAAATTGCACTTTAACATCTGCTATAGAAAAAAAAAATGAAGAGCACTGCTTTTTTAAATTAGATTGAGTGGCATAGTTAGAGGGGGGCAAAAGACATCTGTCCCCGGGCGCAGCATCTAGGGGCGCCAAACAGATGTTACATAATCACAAATGAATTTCAAAATGAAATATCTTCCTGTTTTAAATGCACTTCCAGTGTTATTTTCAGTTCATTCTGAAATGTAATGTCTATTTGTAGGTTAATGTACGCGACAAATTTCAATTATTTTGTTTCTTGATTCTGTGCTTCTCTATAATTTAATTATATGTTTAAAAAATCATTCATACCCCAAAAATAAGCTACGAAATACAGGTTTTTATGTTCTGAAATTAAAAATTTCTGGGAAATTTTGATATTTTACGATATAATTTGATGTAGGATCCAAATGATAACCTTAAATAAGATATAATTATAGAGGTGATTGGTCTTATCATTATTGTCGAAATATTTATTCTATTACTCTCTGACTTCCATTTTTTAATAATAATTTTCTGGGAAAGTTAATATTTTATAATATAATTTGATATAGGATCCAAATTATAACCTCAAATAAGATATAATTAGAGGTGAATGAACCTACTTCTTATCATTATTGTCGAAATATTTGTTCTATTACTCTCTGACTTCCATTTTTTAATAATAATTTTCTGGGAAAGTTAATATTTTATAATATAATTTGATATAGGATCCAAATTATAACCTCAAATAAAATATAAGTAGAGGTGAATGAACATATGTATATCTTAACATTTTTGTCGAAATATTTTTTCTATTACTCTCTGACTTAATTTTTTATTAATAAATTTTAAAGGTTAAAATAATCTCAACCTACAATACAATATGAATAAATATAATTTTGGAAAATACTGCATAAATGCTTTAATTTTATATTACATACTTAATTTAGTAACAATGTTTGTTATGTTATTTTCAATTAAAAAAGAACAGTCAACTCATCAAAATAAAATAAGCAACGAACAAATAAATTTAACAATCGCGTTAGACTCGCCATCATGTGAGAGGTGATTGTTTGGTAATGTGTAGAAAAATCATGAAACTCGTCAGAAAGGGACGCGAAAACTGACTTTGTCTCCGGTTGCTGAAAACCTTAGCTACGCCTCTGGTAAGAGTGTACTCTGTAAGAACTTGTCGACAAAAATTTATCATTTTTTTAGCGAACAATATCTAAGTCTATTAATTCGACCCAACTGAATATAAAAAATATTAAAAAATAACAGGGGACTAGTTTCTGAAATAAGAATGCATCCTTCAAAATATGTGAATTAATTTTGATCGTGCCTAATCTTATGATACTATAATAACCAATATTATGTTTTAAGGCTGTAAATATGCTGGTTTGTATTTCTTCAACCGAAAGGCTCTATTACTAATAGACCCAGACCTAATAAAAAAAGTACTGAGCACCGATTTCCAATACTTCCCTGACCGAGGCATATACTACGACGAAAAGAACGACCCATTGAGCGCCCACTTGGTCGCTTTAAGCGGCGAGAGATGGAAGGAACTTCGGCACAAGATAACCCCGACGTTTTCCTCTGGCAAACTAAAGGGAATGTTCCCCACCGTTTTAACCACCGCTGAGCGCCTTACCGAAGTTCTCCACGGCGAGAAGGCAGTGGAGATGAAGGACATTGCCGCGCGATTCACAACGGACGTGATCGGGTCCTGTGCTTTCGGGATCGAGTGCAACAGTCTCGCCAACCCGGACGCGGAGTTCCGCAGGGCTGGTAGAAGGGTCTTTCAGTCTACGTGGTTCGATGGGGTCAAGAGGCTTGTGATTAGAAACGCGCCAAGAATTGCCAGGATGCTTAGAATTAAAGTGAGCTTATTTTATACTCAACTCTATCTTTAAAAGGTCTTTTTTGCAGTTGCAGTCATTTAATAAAATCGACTAATATACCAACGTTTCGACTGTAAATTAGTCTTCATCAGGGTGCTGATAACATACAAATCATACAATCAAATATACAGACATACATTCAAATCAGGTAATAGGCTTACATAAATGGTATTAAAATATTATCAAGTATTCTGTAATAGTTATTTGTATATCAAGTGCTGAAAGTCTATATTTGTCGAACCAAAACGAAAGTTGCAGCCTGAGCTGAGTTATATACACTATTTTTTCTACTCCTGCAAGATAAAAAATAAGGAAATAAAATAGCTATTTTTAGTACAAGTGAGCAAAATATGTCTTTTTCTCACGGGCCTAGAAATTGGGCACACGAGCGAAGCGAGTGTGCCAACTGGACAAGTGAGAAAAAGACATGCTCACGTGTGCTAAACATAATTTTTTCCACAATCTTAAAATATAATTAAAAAAAAAACATTGTACTTTTTCATTTAATAATGAAAATCTCAACAGTACAATTATGTTTATAAATTATAATTAAATTTAATGTAATTTAATGTAAAATGTATTATAATGTCTGTAATCCCATGAAAACATTGTGCTCAGAGTTAGTGTATTTTGCTCACTAATGTTATTTACTTTGCTCACTTGTGAAGAAATTTATTTACTTTGCTCACTTGTGAATCAATATGCTACTTTGCTCACTGTTTTAAGTTGAATAATGATGTATTTTGCTAACGATTTTGGAAAAAATTATTTTTTAAACATAATTTGACATTTATTGCAAATTTTGTATTTGTGATGCGCAAGTGATACGTATCCATGGCAGCAACAATGCAATAAACATTTATTAGTGCTGCAAAGAGTCACTTTCAGCATGAAAAACAAACCAGAAAATTGTATTTTCAAAGCAGGAGTAGAAAATAGTTATTTACATACCAAATGCGGGAACGACTGGTTTCCGGAGGAGTGTTTGGCGGCGCGAGCTCGCGAGCGCTGCCATAGAATGATTCCGGAAACCCAGTTCACGCAAGAGGTTTGTACAATATTTTTCGTACGAAAATCATAAAATCAGTAATTAATTTTCTATTTGTGCAAATATTTTTATTTATTGTATACACAAAATGATTTGTGGTTATGTGTTTCAGTACTAACAAGTGCTGTCAATCTGTCAACATGACAGCAGTTGTTGCCAACATTGTATATCAAATGCACTAAATTTACTTTTTCTACATTAAATTTCGTTCAATAATCCCCTATTTTCTTTTAATATTATTAGGTAAAAGAATGTTTAAAACATTATACTATTTTATTATAAATATAGTTTTTTAATAAATGCTGTAGAAGTAGGAGTGTTTTTTCCAAAATTTCCCGGTCACCTATCTGGTGGAGACCTGGGAAATTGACGTTCCAGGCGTTGCTTAGGCAACGCGAAACAACACATTTCAATGCATGAGTACGAAATAGTTATTTACATACCAAATGCGGGAACGACTGGTTTCCGGAGGAGTGTTTGGCGGCGCGAGCTCGCGAGCGCTGCCATAGAACGATTCCGGAAACCCAGTTCACGCAAGAGGTTTGTACAATATTTTTCGTACGAAAATCATGAAATCAATAATTAATTTTCTATTTGTACAAATATTTTTATTTATTGTATACACAAAATGATTTGTGGTTATGTGTTTCAGTACTAACAAGTGCTGTCAATCTGTCAACATGACAGCAGTTGTTGCCAACATTGTATATCAAATGCACTAAATTTACTTTTTCTACATTAAATTTCGTTCAATAATCCCCTATTTTCTTTTAATATTATTATAGTTATTTACATACCAAATGCGGGAACGACTGGTTTCCGGAGGAGTGTTTGGCGGCGCGAGCTCGCGAGCGCTGCCATAGAACGATTCCGGAAACCCAGTTCACGCAAGAGGTTTGTACAATATTTTTCGTACGAATTTATACAACTAATAATTAGTTAGTTTTGAACAAATAAAATTATTTATTACAAATTATACATGATTTGTGGTTATGTGTTTCAGTACTAACAAGTGCTGTCAATCTGTCAACATGACAGCAGTTGTTGCCAACATTGTATATCAAATGCACTAAATTTACTTTTTCTACATTAAATTTCGTTCAATAATCCCCCATTTTCTTTTAATATTATTAGGTAAAAGAATGTTTAAAACATTATATTATTTTATTATAAATATAGTTTTTTAATAAATGCTGTAGAAGTAGGAGTGTTTTTTCCAAAATTTCCCGGTCACCTATCTGGTGGAGACCTGGGAAATTGACGTTCCAGGCGTTGCTTAGGCAACGCGAAACAACACATTTCAATGCATGAGTACAAAAATTATTTAATAATATTAAAAGAAAATAGGGGATTATTGAACGAAATTTAATGTAGAAAAAGTAAATTTAGTGCATTTGATATACAATGTTGGCAACAACTGCTGTCATGTTGACAGATTGACAGCACTTGTTAGTACTGAAACACATAACCACAAATCATGTATAATTTGTAATAAATAATTTTATTTGTTCAAAACTAACTAATTATTAGTTGTATAAATTCGTACGAAAAATATTGTACAAACCTCTTGCGTGAACTGGGTTTCCGGAATCGTTCTATGGCAGCGCTCGCGAGCTCGCGCCGCCAAACACTCCTCCGGAAACCAGTCGTTCCCGCATTTGGTATGTAAATAACTATTACATGATTTACTGGATAATATTTTAATACCAATTATATAAGTCTGTAACCTGATTTGAATGCATGTCTGTATATTTGATGGTATGTTTTATGTTATTAGCTCCCTGATGAAGACTGATTTACAGTCAAAACATTGGTGTATTAGTGGATTTTATTAAATGACTGCAATTCCAAAAAGACCTTCTTTTATTAACATCCAGTCGATAAAACCAATTCTATCTTTAAACATAAAGATCACAGTGATGAAAATTTTTCATATTAATAAAAATAATTGCACATAAGCTTAAATGTTCAGGTAAATGTGAAAATGATTGGCAATGAACATTTGCTCACAAGCAATAAAGTGTAACATTGCTTTATTGCTCATTACTGCAAATTCCAATTAAAATGTACATACATTTCAAAATTTTACTCAATTTCACTCAATCAGAATGCTTTATTTGAACAAGGAAGGCAGTTTTAAAGCGATAATTTTTGATAAAACCACTTTAGGATCGTCATGGCTACATTTTGTTAGGGCTGTTGGGAGGGGTGGACCAGGGTGGGCACTGACTCACCCTGAAAGCAACTGTGCTCACCCCGGTGCCCACATAACTGCCAACTGCAAAATTTTAATTAAATGAAAAGGAGAAATATGACTGATCTGATAAATCAAGAGGAAGTAACTATCTGTAATAAATCCAACATAAGTAAATTGCAATGGAAGTAATGGAAAATTACATGTACATACATATACCATTCTCAGCATTATAATTGAAATTAAACTTCGGTTTAATAAAAATATTTTAATGAGCATAACTTCATTTAATGTATAGGATTTTTAAACTATGACAATATACCTTTGGTTGAACATTACAAAATTGATTGATATAAAAATTTTTACAAAAAAGGCTACAAATTTTACTATAAATATTTTAAAAATACGGGAATAGAAAATATATATTTTTTTAAATTGATGAAAGACACAAAGTCGCTTTTTCTGAAGTATATAATTATTATTATTAAGAAGAATAAAGACTTGTTTAAGACTAAGACTAAGACCCATAAAAGGCTTGCAAATTTAATTACTAAAATTATTGTAACGTAATTGAAAAAAAAAATGAACTTGGACAAAGTAATAGATACCTTTGCTTCAGGACATCCTAGACGGATAATTCTAAATTAAACGTAATTTAAAGTTTTGTTCCGGCTACCTTAACCATCGGTTAAGAAAAATATCGAATCGAAATTGCAAATAACGTATATTTTTGACAACTTATGATATTTTTCTATTAATCAATGGTTAAAGTAACAGTGTTGTTTTATTTTTTGTTAAATAACATTTACTTATTAACGAAAATATAAGGTTTTAATATTTTGGGTGCCCATCCCCATCCTACAAAATATCAGACCGGCTTGTGCCCACCCAAATAAAATTGTCTAGCAACGTCACTGCATTTTTTTGATAAGAAAATTATATGTTTGTACTTAATACTCGTGAAATAATCATATCTGTTATCCAAGACGATTAAAAATTATCGATTATACGGAACGTGTTGTCTGAAAACACCATGAGACCAAAGATTGAGTGGTATTTCCTAAAGGCAACTCGTCAAGCACTTCGCGAATTTTCAATTGTCGAATTATAGACATGTAGACGGTAGATTGTATCAAGAACAAAAATTAAATTACACAATAACACAAGAAACGAAACGTCAAACTGCGCTAATAATTATTTGTTTACTGTTTTTATTTAAATGCATACCAACTGCCTTTCCGTTTATGTTGTTTAAATTAAGTACGTTCATTTATTGAATTCGGTGAACTCTCAGTTGTTACTGCCAGTGTCATTTCAGATAAATAGAATCAGAGACAAATTTCTGGTACATTTATGTAGTTGATACTATGTTTGAAGGAACAAGATCATATTCTATCCTAAATACTCAATATATAGAATTCAAAATGACAAAATTACATTTCTGAGTTACTGTATACAAAATAACCAAACGCACCTAAAGTGAATATATGAATGTTGGAATATTCGAATATACTAAAGTTCGTATACATGGTTACTTAATAATAACCGCTGTATAATATGTGGTAACTAAGAAAAATCAGACATTCTTATTGGTTTATTACTTCCCGAATAATATAGTTACGTAAAATTGTAGCCATGAATAGTATTCTGTATGACAATTCCTTGAAATATTTATTTATATTTTATCATTTATAATTACTTGTTACTAAAAGAAAATGACAGACATTTTATCAAAGCAACACCTATTTAGTCGTGAAATTACTACGGCAATTTTCATTAGTAAAAATTGTCAATGTAATTCATATGTGACTGGTTCAATTTTTCAATTTAATTGGATCACAGAATTTGAGTGGAATTATCAAACAAATATAATTCGAGCTATGAATTTAATCAGTAAAATTTTAAATTAAATCTCAGTATTTTGATGAATTGAACCAATGAGATTAAAATCTCACTGACAATTGTCAGTTACTGGCAATTGCCGCGGAATATAAATGATCAAATAGGCGTTGCTTACATACAATGTCTGTCAAAATTGTGACAAGTAATTAATTGAAAAAAATAAATATATTTTGAGGAATTGTCAAGCCGAATACCATTCGAAACTAGAATTTTACTTGTAAGTTTTGCTTAACTCACTCCTGCTTGTTGCTTTAGAATATCATTAATTGTCCTGCGGGCCCGTTTGATTTTCGTCGCAACAGTCAGTCGTGACCATAGCGACAAAAACTTCAAGTAAAATTCTAGTTACTTGTGGTATTCCATATGACAACTTGGGTCAAAAAGATCTTTGTCATTTTTGACTCTCGTTTGTCTGTTACAGTGTAACAAATATTCGTAAATTTTACCGTTCGTATACATGGTTACATAATAATAACCGCTGTAATATGTGGTAACTAGAAAAATCAGGCATTCTTATTGGTTTATTACTTAATGAATGATATAGTCACATAAAATTCTAGCCATGAATAGTATGCGGTTTGACAATTCCTCGAAATATTTATTTATATTTTATCATTTATAATTACATGTTACTAAAAACAACTTGACAGACATTTAATCAAAGCAACACCTATTAGTCGTGAAATTACTGCGGCAATTTTCACTAATAAAAACTATCAATGTAATTCTAAAATGTAACAGAATATGAGTGAAATATAACATAAAAAAATATAATTCGAGCTATGAATTTAATCAGTAAAATTTTAATTCCTGCGAAGTAGTAACGACAATATGGAGTCAAAAAGATTCTTTTTCATTTTTGACTCTCGTTTGTCTGTTACTGTGTAACCAATATTCGTAAATTTTACCAGTAAATACATATAGCTCCCATTATACTAATAATTGAACAATACGAACAAAGCATAAAATTAGAATATGAAACACTATAAACTGCAAAGCAATCTAATGAAACGAATTGTTCAACCACCCCGTTATTGCAGGTGATAAACCCATCAGTCTCCTCGTTCTTCCTGGGCGCCGTGCAGGAAACCATAGAGCACCGGCGCGCCAAGAGCATAAGTCGCTTGGATTTCCTGCAACTGCTCATGGAGTTAATGCACAAAGGCGCGGATAATGAGACGGCGTTGACGGTGCGAGAGGCGGCGGCGCACGCCTTTGTCTTCTTCCTGGCCGGCTTCGAGACGTCCGCCAGCACCATTACCTTCGCTTTGTACGAGCTGGCGCGCCAGAAAGACCAGCAGGAGGAATTGAGAAAAGAAGTCAAGGATGTGGTGGAGAAATATGGAGGGGTTACGTATGAGGCTGTGCAGGATATGCACTATTTGGATCAAGTTTTAATGGGTAATGACATTTTTACATTCGGCATCATTGACCGTATTTATTTGGGACTTTTTAAGTAACCTAGGAGGTTAATGGGGAAGTTTAGCGTATTTTTTTATTTTATCAAGATTGCCCTCAAAAGTGATATTCTACATTTTATTTCGACGAAAGATGTCTAGATTTCTCAAAAAATGAAATTTTATACAAAAATGACATCAGAGTGGCTCGCGGAGAGCGTATCGTCTATGTTAACTAGCACGCGCTAGGTTTCCATGGCAACAGAGAAGCGTGTGGTATAATGTCTCAAAATGCAACCTACGTTCAAAAAGTCAGGTCTCACCAACCCTTCTGCGCAAGCGCATAACTCACTTGTGATGTCAATGTGGCTCAAAGATAAATCATTAATTATAAATAATTAGCAATATAATTTAAACTTTCAATTAAATTTTAAGTTATAATTATTCATATACTTACGACTTACAGATATTTCACATGTAATTTCAACCACGCTAAACTTCCCCATTCTGTTTACTTGGTACGTTTGAATTGAAGTAATCCAGAACTGATCCAACTCACCCAGCTATTTTGCTGGGTTGGTGAGTTGAACCTGTTTTCTATCTTTGTTTACAATGCTTTCTCTTTCTATTTCTGTCAGAATTTATATCTTTTATAGGATAAAATGAAAAACTTAAATAAATAACTTTAACAAATAACTTAAATTATCAAATTAAAATTTTCACTAACTGTAAAATTTGATTGTTTATTTGGTACCAACAGGGGTACGTTTAGGACCAGTTTCCCAAATAAATACGATCAATTGCCTTATAGGCTTATACAACACTCACTATAGTTTGTATATTGTGTTTATTTTAACGTGAAACATAGGATTTGCCATATTCATGGTTACGACTTCACATTTAATTGACAGAAATGTAACAAAGCGTTCACTTTAAAATAAAATGTAGATTGTCAAATTGGCATCATTATTAACTTTCAAAAGAGCCTATTCTGTACTGTAATTATGTGGTTAATTTTTAATCAATTGCTAAAATTTTTGATAAATAAAAACAAACATTACAAGTTATGTTTTAATATTTTCTCCAGTGCTATCTATTTTCATAGGAGAAAAAATTTAGCAACTAGTTAAAAATGAACCACTGAATTATAGAATATGGGGATAGGGTCTATTCTGTAACTCAGTGGTTAATTTGTAACTAGTTGCTAACATTTTTGACGAATAAAAACAAACATTACCAATGATGTTTTGATATTTTCTTCAATGTTATCGATTGTCATTGGAGAACAATTTAGCAACTGGTTAAAAAACCACTAAGTTGGACAATAGGGGGGGATTGTGTCCTATTCTGTATCTCAGTGAAGAATTTGTAACCAGTTGCAAATATTTTTAGCAAATAAAAACAAACATTACAAGTGATGTTTTGATATTTTCTCCAGTGCTATTTATTTTCATTGGAGAAAATATTTAGCAATTGGTTAAAAATTAATTACTAAATCAGAATGGAGGGAAATTGTGACATATTTTTTTAAATAACACATTTCCACGTCGATGAAATGGACGTGATGGACAAATAAAGTGGGCCGCTAGGTCTCCTGATATCACAGTACTTGTTGTTTTTTTTGGGAAACATGAAAAACGAAATTATTTAATGATAATATGTATAATAATTAAAGAATTAATACATAAAATTCAAAATCACTCTAGGCAAATCAAACTTATCCAAAATACAAATATTATAAATGAGTTTTATTATTGTTTCGAAATAAAATGTTACCATCAAGTATATATTTTTTTTAACTACATTTTTTAATAAAAAGTATTTAAATTTACTAATTCGAATAGAAAAAAAATCAAGAAACTGTTTTTTGAAATACAAATATACTCTGTAACAATCGCTTTGAAATAAAATATCGAATTCTTTATCGGAAAATATTCATATCTACTAATTTAACCCAGCTGAATCCTGGGCACTACTTTTTGTAATACGAGTGCACTCTGCATAAATCTCTAAAAGATCATACCGACTTTTTTATCGGAAAATATCTCAATCTACTAATTTATTTCTTCTGATTACTGAAAAAAATGAAAAAAAATCTCAGACTGATAGTTTCGAAAATACGTCTGGAAACTTCATACATTAATGGTTATTAATAGCTGTAATATCCAATTTGTCAGATACTTGAGTATTAATCCAATTATGTGGTTAGCCCAAGAGATAAGAAAACGGTAAGGGATAGCCCGTAGCAAGAGAGTTGCATTGATTTAAATCACTTAATTTAAATCACTGATTTATATCAGATTGATTTTTTTTTAAATTATTGATTTGACACACTTGTTCTGCAATTATTTAACCAGATTCACGAAAATTGGGCACTGGCGAAGTGTCCATGTGTTTTGAGAACAGAAATAAAATTCAATTTGATGAATTTTTTTATAATCTTCACAATTATTCTAATTATACAATATTGGAGTATAGTTGACAATGTTACATTGGTACTTTCTTGTAAAATTATGCGATACCTATTCCTTTTGCGGGATTTTGTGTAAAATTCATAAATTACTCTAAATTTAATATATAAAATAATATAAAATACTTAACTAACTATGGTTGATTAACGCTACAATTAAAATATCTCAATTCTGTAAGTAAAAAAAGAGTAATATTAATTGACACGTGTGTTGGCTCTCGTTGAAATATTTTAATATGAATAAGAATTTCACACATTTTGATGATGACGTAATGTACATTTATGTTTTAATATATTTATTTTTTAAATTTACTGACTGTTTTAATAAAATTCTTATTCAAAAAAGAGTGTTAATTTTACAAGATATATTACCTATTTTGAATTTAAAACGTAGAAAAATTTTGCATTACAGTATGATTTTGTGTTAAATTTACTTTGAAATGTATTACAATATAATCCGGTTATAACAACATCGAAGGGATCCCATAAATTTCGTCGCTATAGCCGGAAGTCACTATAACTATAACTGATAAAAGTAAGATAACGTTAGCTTATGCGAGCTTTTAAACAAATAGTCACAATTTCGACGTTATATCCAATTTGTCACTATAAGCGGCATATGTCGTTATAAATAAATTTTACTGTAGTTTGTTATTGTTTCTTTAAATTTTCACTTATTCTTTATAATATTTTTCTTTTTATAATAAATGCTACTTTAGGAAACACGTTTTGAACGTGCTGAATTCAAGAAAAATAATGAAAAAATTCCCAGCCCACTATATTTTGAAATAGGAGCGGACCTTGTAAAAACCTATCGGTAGAAGTAACTATTCTTTGGTTATTCTCCTTGTGTAGACGAATAAATTCTGTTAATAAGTGTATGCTGTATTTCTAACAAGGGAGATATCGAAGGCGGGCATTTCGATGACTCACCTGTATATATTTTTTTGTAATTTAATCTCAGATATTCATGCCTATCTCAAATATTTCTATAAATTGAATGAAAATCTTATGAAATTTGATAAGTGGATGACTAATTGCACTAATTTTGATAATGTACACATGTACTTAATCACGAATCATATCTTCATCAAATGATGAAATCTAAATCTCAGGTGCTCATGTATTTAAATCTTATCTTTTTAAAACACTCATAATAAATTACGACCGGTAAACACTTGTAACATGTATCATTATTGTTTTCTACAATAGAACCGGTTTAATTGAGTAAACCTTTAATTCATCACGACATATTGTTTCGAAACCGGCTTTGTTAGTAAACATTTAAATCTTATTTATTTTAGAAACAATGCGTCATTACCCGACGTTTGTGATACTAATGCGTAAATGTACCGCAAATTATATCCTCCCAGAAAATAAAATCTTGGAGAAAGGAACTCCAGTTATAATTCCGGTCCATGCACTCCACCACGACCCGGAATTCTACCCTAATCCGGACCTGTTCAACCCTGGACGATTTCTCGATCAGACCCAACTTAAATCTGATTACACTTACTTGCCTTTCGGCAATGGGCCTAGAATTTGTATTGGTAATAAATTTCAGCCACAGAAATAATAAAAAGTTAACTGATAATATTTCAGGATTACGTTTTGCAATGATACAAATGAAAATAGCTATAAGTATTTTGTTACTTAACTACAAATTCACTGTGAATAACAAGACAAATGAACCACTTGTTATGGACTCAAGAAGTTTTGTTTTAAGTCCTCTAGGAGGGACTTACCTCAATGTGGAAGAACTCAACGACAAATAGAACTCATATACTCAAACACTCATATATGTATATTGAACAATTTATGTTATAATTTTGTATTATAAATAAAGTTATACGAATAATTTTTGTATAATAACTGATAGTAGGTATCAATTAATTTGTTAATATGTAACAATAGCTTTCGCTATTGAGTCCATCTTTATGTGGTACCTACATAACTTCACGACTGATACCAGTAAAATAATAAAAACTTAATGTGTTTATTTTTATTTATAAGTTTGTTTTCCTGATATAGAGGCGTATACCAAATCATTTTTAGGTGAGACATAGTTTATTGTTTGTTTAAATAATGGGTCAGAAAACAATTAAAAATTCACAAAAATTACAATCTTTTTACATCTTAAAGTTATTTCCAGTTATAGTTCAATATGAAAAATTACAATTTTTAGTTTTCCACTCTAAAATTTTCCATATGCAACAAAAAACCGAAATAATAAAAATATTTATTTTTGGGTCCAAAATGTTGGTTTTTGGAAATAGTCAATATTGATAGACATCGATGCGCTGATTTCAAATTTACAAATAAAATTAGATTATCTTTTGTACTCAAAGTTGCACCTCAAAAAAGTATGCTTTTTGAGTATATCTCAAAAATAATCTCAATGATTACACCATTCGATTCTACGAGAAGAGTTACATAAAGGAATGTTTTTTCTGCATATATGTTCTTTCGAGCGAGTCAGTAAAAAATGAGAAAAACGAAACAACAATTTCAATTTTTCGCTCGGGAACTTAAAAATTCAAAATTATTTATTTTCTGGACTTAAGTAAATATCAATGCGCTGATTCTAAAATATAAAATAATATATTGAATATAAAATGTAACACTTTAGATAAAAATAAGACAGCCATGGAAATAAAAGAAAATATTCATGTTACAGTTTAGTGAAGTATCACTGATCATAATTCTTATTGTCTGTATTTTAATATAATGTAACTTGAGTTTAGATTCTTTTTTTAAATAGTACACCAATATTACAAAAACATAAAATTACTATAATGACATATCATTAACTATCATAACTGACACATAGATATTTTCTTTTATTTCCATGGCTGCCTGATTTCTAACGGAAATATAACATTTTATATTTTATAAATCTCATACTGGAAAGGTGCAGTTACATTAATTTGACCTTATCTGATGTGGAATTTCAATTTGTACAACTATGTATTCTTATAGTTTTGCTCTAAAACTATCAGAAGATAGAGTATCCTCAATTTTTTTAATTCCCATATTAAAGTCCTATGTTCCGGATTTCGTTGCACACACTGTATATTCATATATAATTGTAATAAATATTTCAATGAGTCACGCTCCTAGCATAAATAAAAAAATTAACCCATAAGCAAAAAGAGTGATTTAAGGTAAAAATTGATATAATCTGCCACAATAATATTGTAACGAGCGAGACTCACCGCAGATGACTCATCACGGCTGACCTGTCTGGTCAGATAGTTGCGTTGTTGATCGGGAATTTTAAAGAGACCGGAAGGCTCTGGAATTGTCGACAGGTATATAAGAGTCTCGTCGGGCTGTTAAAAAAAGTCAGTATCGGTCAGACTGTGCAGAGAGTCACTGAAGGAAGTCAGTGTCGGTCAGTGCATGTCAGCGACATGTAAAGTAGAAATAAATCTACATATAATGTGGTAATAAATAAAAATAATTGGTGATATAAATAAAAGCTGGTGTTACAAATATCGTGTTTAAAGGCCATTGCAATTTTATGTTCAAAATAATGTACATAATTTTGTACAAAAATGGACAGCATTCAGGCAGTATCCTGCTTTATTGCCCTTAAGCTAGCATGTTTATTTTATATAAACAAGGGTATTTCTAATATTCTTTAATTAAAATTCTAACTTCATTACGTGACCAAGACATTTTTAAATAAATACTTATTACAAAGTTGAACATAAAAATATGAAAATTCAGTTAAACGTTGAACAACAAATTCACATCTGTGATGCGATAACTTAACTCAATGTGCATCTATGTTGTGCATATTCTGTAACAAATTTTGCTAAAATATGAGACAAATTCTATATTATTTTGTTCATTTTTCTGATTGCTGTATGTCACAATACATTTTCATATTCATAATTTTGAAACAAAAAAATGTATATGATTTTGAACTAAATAATGTACCGCTTCAAACGGACTTTAGTCTACATTTTAATCATAATTATTATTAAATTTGTGTAAATATTATTTATTCATAGTGTTATGTACTTTTATTAACTTTTTATAATTTATTATTCGTATTTCAATTATTTTTACACTTCACCTAAATAAATAAACGTTACAATATGCTCCAAACTTTAGGGAGGTAATTTTAATAGACAAATTTAAATTATTATGATGTAGCGATTACCAGACTATAATAGAAATGGATAGTGTTCTACAGAAGTAGGTAATTGTACGTGGAAATTAGATAGTAAATCTTTTGATAATGGATTCCAATTTTTAATAAAAAAAATACAATGTAAGAATTTTTATTTATATGTGTATAAGATTCCGTGATAACTATCAGTGTACTTTGATCCCATCAGATATAAAACAAGTATATAAAAATAATCTAAGACTTATTTAGTACACAGCTATTGAATATTATTAATTTAACAATTAATCTCTTTAAAGTGTTCGAAGTTTATATTGCCAAAAAATTGGAGTTTGACTTGAGATAGAAAAACGCTACATCTTATAAGTCGAGGCAATAACCTTCTCTGAACTGGAAAGGAAAATCTACCGTTGTTCACGTTTACCCATCAGTGTGTGTTGTGCAGTGTAAGATGTTGTACTTTATAATATCGCTAGTATCGCTGTTACCGCTTGTGTTTTACGTGTTTTATAAACACCACCATTCTTACTGGGCCCGGAAAAATGTTCCATCGTTTCCACCGTCAATTCCTTTTGGAAGTATCGGAGATTTTGTCATGAGAAAAACAAGTATCTTACATTTATTTAAAGACATGTACATCAAAAGTAAAGAAAAGGGATATAAATACCTTGGCATTTACCTGTACTACAGAAAAGGGATTGTTATTAATGATCCTGTGCTTCTAAAAAGGATTTTGACTACGGATTTTCAACATTTTCCAGACAGAGATATTTATTATGATGAGATAAATGATCCTCTAACAGCCAATGTGCTGTCATTGACTGGGCATAAGTGGAAAAGTCTGAGAAGTAAATTGACGCCTACATTTAGCTCAGGAAAGTTGAAAATGATGTTTAATACTGTTATTAACTGCGGCGATGAACTTATTAACATCTTACAAAAAAATGTTGGATCCACAGTAGAAATTAAAGATCTTTTATCTAGATTTACTACAGATGTTATAGGTTGCTGTGCTTTTGGTATAGATTGTAACAGTTTAAAAAACCCGGACACAGAATTTGGTATTTACAGTAGAAGTGCATTAGGTCAAGACACAAAAGATGTAATAAAATTAGCAATATATAAAAATTTTCCTATGCTAGCCAAATTCATGAAAATCAAAGTCCTCAAACCGGAGGTTACAAATTTTTTCATGAACGTTGTGAAGCAAACAATAGACCACCGTGAGCAAAACAATATAGAACGCAATGATTTCATGCAATTGTTAATTCGTCTGATGAATAATGAAGCTGAAGGATCAAATCTGAATTTAACATTTAATGAGGTCGTTGCTCAAGCGTTTGTATTTTTCTTGGCTGGCTACGAAACGTCATCCACCGTAACAAGCTTCGCTCTTTTTGAAATATCGAGAAGTGAATTCATTCAAGAGAAAATGAGAAAAGAGATTTTTGATGTCATCAAAAAATATGACGGGAAAGTCACTTATGAAGCGATAATGGAAATGGAATATATGGAGAAAGTAATTTTAGGTACGTATTGTTACAAATGAAACTCCTCAATATATTTTGAAAGTATTAGTTTTAGCAATATAATTTACTTAAAAGAAAATTTCAAAACAAATAACATATAAAATTAATTTATTAAATCATTGGTTTTCTCAAGCAGTAACTTAAAGATACATTTTTTAATTAGTAACTTTTTCCTCCCAAAATAAATGTTTTCCCGCAGTAACACACTTTGATTAGTACTATTTTGACATTTTAACAATAATTATTGAGTCAGGTATTAATTATTCTTAGATTCTTACCTATCCATTATTAAAATATCGAAATGCATTCCATTGAAGATTTTTAATTTTACTTATAACTGATTCAATATTTATTATTGAAATATTAAAATATTACCAAACAAAATGAGTAACTAAGAAGAAGATAATATGTTTTCTGTTTTTATGCTTAGCCTTCCATAATAAACTTTATTACCGGAAAATACATTATATTTTATTTATGTAGTTAAAATCAGAAATCTATTTAATAAGAAGAAAATTATAAAAATGTATATTTGTGTTACTGCTTGAGAACTAATGATGTAGTAATAGTATATTATTCAATGAGCATGTAATATGTACTATTACACATGAGAATGAAGTTTGGCAACACAAGCGAAAGCGAGTATTATAAATCATTCGAATGAGTAATAGCCATTACATTCGAATAGAGTACTATACTTTATCCGTAAATGTAACATGAAAAATATATGTTTATTATAACTAAATATGTCATCACACTTTGACAAATAAATAACAATAGCTCGCGTCACTGTTTCACAATATACTTAACGCAAGGCAATTATTTCCAGTGTTATTTAGATATAGTTTAATCTTAAAAAGAAAAAAAAAGTATGAAAACTCACAAAACTAGTGTTTTGTTTGTCTTTTTATGTAGAAAAACTTACTTAATAGTATATTATTTAACAAGCATAATATGTAGGCTATATTACACGAGGATGTAATTAAAAATACGAGCGGTAGCGAGTATATTTAATCATCCGAGTGTAATGTAGCCATATTATGCGAGTCAAATACTATACTTTATCTACAACTATCAGGCATATAAAAAATCTGATATTATTTGTTAAATATTCAGTTAGGTTTGAGTAGTTCATATATATCTTAACAGTTGGCGCCACAGTAGCACTTAAATGTCAAAATAACTTTTCAAATTGTATTTATTATACTTTTATAAGTATATATATTGATATTTATAATAAAAAATATGTTATTAATAAATTAACAGTTTAATAAAATATTATGTGTTAAATTATATGCCCTATTTATTACAGAAAAGTGTAGCGTGTATCATGACATTTCATATTACACTTGTGTAATATGAGTAGTATATTATATGTAGTATCACACGTATAATGTACACATATTTCAATAGTTGTAGATAAAAGTAATTTTATTTTTACTCTTTCGCCAAGTACGATTTAAATTTGACATAACGATTGAATAATATTTTCCATCAAACTGTCAATATTATTCAATTAGCAACAGTAACGAATTAATTGATAAAAAAAAGGATTGAATTCTAGGTACATTACTTGATAGTTGTAGATAAATTAAAGTTATACATTAAACAATTAGCCGGTTTACCTTGAACATATCTTTTATTGCTAAACCAATAGTTTCAAAATAAATCAAGGAGTTATATTTCTTTGAAACTTATGTATAGAATTATTCGCACTGTATTAATAAAATTATTTTAGAATCAATGAGAAAGTACCCTTCTGTGCCTGTATTGTTGCGAAAATGCACTAAAGACTATCAAATTCCTGACAGTAATGTAGTAATAGAAGCAGGCACTTCTGTTTTTGTATCCACTTGGGGACTACACAGCGATCCAGAATATTTCCCCGATCCAGATACATTTGATCCAGATAGATTTAACAAGGAAAATGTTCAAAAGAGGCCCGAGTATTCTTATCTGCCTTTTGGAGATGGCCCACGTATTTGTTTAGGTAAAAAATAAAAATAAATTGTTGATAAATAAATAATTATTAACTTTCAGGGTTGAGATTTGGAATGATGCAAATCAAAATAGCTCTTTCTATCTTGTTGAGTAATTTTAAGTTTACATTAAATTCACAAACTGAGGTTCCTTTAACGTTTGATATGAATAAACAAGCAGTTCTAAATCCAATAGGTGGTATATGGTTAGATGTATTACAGTTAAATAAAGATGAATATTGATTTAAATTATTTCTTTCATTTAAATTAAAAAATCTGATGTGGATTCCACATGACTTCCTTCTCCCATGTACGCTAAATTATACTCATTTTTTGCTGCACTTCATTTAAACTTATTTCGCTTGAAAGTCAGATCATTGTACGGCTAATATTCTTCAACTTTCATATGTTTCATATTTTATTAAAATGTTTATCACTATTGACTATTCCTTATTGCATTACACAAAGTTATTTTTATCGGTCAAATACTTGCAAAGAAAAAGATTCTCATTAATTTCCTACCTATTTCCCAAGAAATATATTCAGATTCTGAGAGTTGTCAAATATTTCCTACAAAAATTAAAAGCCAACTAAATTATTATTTTTATTAAGTTTCTGCCAAAAGTAAAGTGCTCTATTGAAAAGGCCGATTCCATAATCAAAATTTCAACTTTTTACGCATAATCGTTTTTGAGTTCTACAAATAATTCAAAAAAACACTACGAGCAAAGTGCTCTTTTGGCACCGCAGATTTCAATAAAAAAGGGAGGTGCACAACTAGATGTTATAGCAGTCCCATGGACAAAATTTCGACATTTTACGGCTTATCATTTTTGAGTTATGCAAGATATGTACACACATACATACAGGGTGGCCCAGCGAAAATTATCAGCGCAATTTTTGGCCACTTAACATTAATTTTGCAAAAAACGCTCAAACACGTCAATTTTAATACAAAGGGGGACACCTAAATGGATTAGTACCAATGGCATAACTTCAACCCTAAAATGGATGTGGATTGCACCTCAAAAATTTTAAATGGAAAAGGGTGTCAGACATGACACAGTTCGAAAGACCTTTCAATTCTCTTTTCAACAATTTTTTTAATTTTTAAAACCGATCATTAGTTCCAGAGAAATATCGTTTTAAACAAATTTTATCAGGTGTTTAAAACTGCCATCAAGTAGGCTAAAACAAATGACAGAAACTAAAGTACCAGTTGGTACCAGTTTAATAGGTGTTCAAAATGACTTCCATACAATAATAAAGATTTTGCTCAAAATTTTGGAAATACGGTACGTTGCCGTAAATCTTCTAAAAATTCGGGTAGCGTGGCATAAACTTTAGACTTCAAATAACCCCACAAAAAAAATCCAACTTACAAATTACTTGTTTATTACAAACAACTTGTAGAAAGAATTGTTTATTTAGTTTCTGTCATTTATTTTAGCCTACTTGATGGCAATTTGAAACACCTGATAAAATTAGTTTTAAACGATATTTCTCTGGAACTAATGATCGGATTTGAAAAATAAAAAAACTATTGAAAAGAGAATTCAAAGGCCTTTCGAACTGTGTCATGTTTGACACCCATTTCTATTTAAAATTTTTGAGGTGCAGTCCACACCCATTTTAGGGTTGAAGTTATGCCATTGGTACTAATTCATTTAGGTGTCCCCCTTTATATTAAAATTGACGTGTTCGAGCGTTTTTTGCAAAATTAATTTTAAGGGGCCAAAAATTGCGCTGATAATTTTCGCTGGGCCACCCTGTATGTACAAAAAACATACATACGTACGTACGTACATATGTATCTACAGACGTCAAGCCGAAACTAGTCAAAATGAATTCAGGAATACTCTAAATGGATACATCAGAAAACCGAATTTTTTCGCGATTACAATACTTCCTTTACTTCGTTCAAAGGAAGTAAAAATGGCAGATACGTATATCAGATTGTATTTATTATTTTATAAACAACATTAAAGTGTTAATTTGTATTTTTTGCTTTTACAGAGTGGGATGTTTTAATGAAAACTTTTTATATGTTATGAATAATGAATTTCAAACAGTAAAAAATATATTAAATAAATAACACACAAATAAAATGAGCCAAAGGCAATATTTAAAATATCTATATACAAAGTTTATGATTTTATATCTGCGGAAGATTCTACTAATTTTGAGATATAGAACATTATTATATCCAAAATGAGCCAAACACAATAGCCTGTATTACAAGCTCACTTTTATAATAAAATCGCGATTTTAACGCTCGCTTTTACGTCATAATTTTATGTAAAAATAAGCGTTAAAATGGCAATTTTATTATAAAAGCGAACTAGATTACTTTTATAATAATATTGTGATTTTAACGCTCATTTTTACATAAGATTATGATGTAAAAGTGGGCGTTAAAATCGCGATTTTATTATAAAAGTGAGCTCGTAATACGGGCCAATGTTTCTAGTTCTTATGTAAAAAACCATTCTAGATTTATCACCTAGTATTCAGTAACAGTACAGGAAATATTTATATGCCTCATGTAAAATATCATACAGAACTCAGATTTTCAAAAAATTATTCTCTATCTTCAACATTTTTTGAGATACAAGCCAAAATGTCTAAAAAGAGCTAACGAAATGTTTCAAATTTTTAAACTTTCACTAATAAACTTCTATAGCTATATAAATCTGATCATGGCATAATTTTCAGCATTACGTTTTGAGATATAAATCAATTTATCAAAAATGAGCCAAAGAGAACGTTTCATTTTTTATGTAAAAACCTTTTTTAAATGTATATGCTGCAACTTCTAGATAACTATGTCTTATGTCTGCAATAATTTAAAGTCTCTATCTCTCTCAGTTTTCGATTTACAATCCGTTCTATAAGAAATACGCATAATATCATTTTTATTTAAATAGTTATTTATGTCACTAGTCCAGAAACTGAACAGGCCGAGCTGAAAGCAAAAAAAGTTTCTGGGTGTGTGATACATAAGTTTTTTTGAGCCGATGACATTTTTAATTTGTTAAAGAAATATCATTACTATTTAAAATTTTATACACTATACATTTTTACGTTGGTAACATTCTCAATTCACATGGATATATAAACAATTCACGTGTTTTATTAAAAAATATTGACATAATATAAAAATATAATTGAAAATTTTGACTGAATGCAATGCTAAAATATTTAAATTGGCATCTCTACATTTTACCGGCTTAGGTCGACAAATAGAAAGTTTCTGGATGATTTTGAGTTCTGTAAGGCAAAATAGTTATTTACATAAGAGTCAGAAAAATAATACATTACTGTCGAGGGACCATATTGAAATATGAGGCACTTTGTGCTTCTGACGAATCATCTATAATTTTTTTCTGAAACCGTTGATTATAATAAAAATTAATTTTAAATGTAATAGTAAATCCGATTGTTAATAAGTATTAAAAATAAAAAATGAAGTACAACAAAAATGTTGAAATATTTTCATGACTAGTCAGGGAAATGCTACTTCCGTGCCACATTTTAGTATTTTGGTTAGGAGTGCACACATGTTAAAGCATATGTATAGTCGATTCCGATTGTAATAGATACCGTCGTTTTTATGGCGGATGATTTTGATTTAATTACAATAAGTAAAGGAATATAATAGTTCTCTAGTCTATTTTACTTCCTATACTACATAACTTGCAGCAATTAAGCACAGTGTTTGGTTTTCGCAAGATTATTATCTAACCCAAACAGGTTAAATTGAGTTTCATCCGGAAAAACTACCGATTTCCAAAATTCACAATCTTTCTTAAGATCCAATTTGCAAATGCAAGTCTCCTTGTTCTGTTGATCAAAAATGTGAGGCTTCCTTCTGATTATAACGACCATTGCAAATTATAGATAGCATTTCTTAAAGTTTTTGTTCAATTATTTCAGATATTTCTGATTTCAAACTTTTCACCAGTTGATATTTAAGAATAATTACTTCAATATATGTAAAATATCTAAATATAAATACTATAAATATTATATATTCGTGGGGGTGTCGAGAACTCCCAGAAATTTTACCATGGGTGCTCGAACATGCATGGCTCCCATGTACTCATCACCTATATTAAATAGTAAATAGTAATGATTGTGAAATGTTCCTACCTTAGCGGAGACTTCCAGCACAGCAATCTTCCTCTCCTGAGCTTCGAGCTTTTCCTGCAGCATGGCAGCGCCGAGTCCCCCCGCGTGGTACTGTTGCATCTCCAGCTTGGCCGTCAAGGCGTCCACCTCTGCTTTGAGCCGGAGGTTCTCCTGTTCGCACGTCTCGATCCTGGCAGACGTGATGCTAACTGCTGATGACTTCACAGACTTCAGGCGTCCCTCGAGGATGTGTTTCTCTCGCTCCAGCCTCGTGATGATGCTCTTGGCGGAGCTGTAGCTCTGCTGAAGCTTCTCCAGGTCCTCCACTTTGGAGGTTAGTTGAGTTTTGAGTTTCTCAGCGCTCTGTTGCCATTTCTTTATTTTTTCCCACTGGGTGAAGTCTTCGGCTGCTTTCAGGCGACGGGCTTCGTTGAATTGGGCCTCTCGGTCCAACCGGCTGTTGGCTTCGGCGAGGTCTTTTTCTAATTGGGATATTTTTTTCTGTAGTTGCTCTTTTACTGTCCTGTCGTTTTTATCGGTTCTTACAGATAAAATTGGACTGAAAAAGAAAACATATTTGACGTGTTTCCCTAACAACAGAAGACAAGATTGTCTTATCTTGAAATTTCAAGACCAGACTTGACAAAGTCTGATTCTACATTAAAATATCGTGTTATTGTCTTGTCTAGATATCAAAATTCTAGGTTGTTTCAAGACAATATCTTTATATTTCATAATCACTGTAATACATTTACGCACAGCAATCTCTTATAATAAGAAACGAGTTCTTTCGATTTTTTTTATTTTTTTTTATACCTTACCTATCAATAATTTTTGTGAACATTAATTTTTAAAGTATTTTGTTGTTTGTTTTTTTTTAATTCTTAATACAGGGTGTCCGTTTTAAGAGCCTAACCATTGGGATCTCGAGATAAAAAGTCGGTTAAATTAGGGCAAAGTTGACGTATTAGTTGACCATTTTAATCATGCATTTGCTTGCAAAAAACTGGTTTTGGTAAATTTACTTTTTGATTTATAACTTCATTGTTTCAATCCATCCAATTTACTAGTTTGCACATTCTACAGACATTTTTTTACGAAGAATTCACAGCGATCCTCAAAACTTTTATAGCTCGTACACTTTTTGAGAAATTCATACTAACTTTCAATTTTCATACGCGGCTCAAAGTTATCTTTAATACTTTTTTTCAATAGCAGATGTTAAAGTGCAATTTTATCAACTCAAAATAGTGGATAAAGTAGCATTTTAACCGCAAGGGTAGATAAAGTAACACTTTAACAGCAAGGGTAGATAAAGTACTTTAACTTTTGTTTATTAGAAGTACATTTCCATAACAACGCACACTACTGACATTTTAAAATTGTTCTTAAGTAATAATTGAATTTTTCTAATTCTTTTCTCTTCAAAACCTGCTATAGAAAAAAATAGAATTTTATACACGACGATAAAATTAAATTATCGACTCGCGAAAAATAATTCACTCGCGATTATATCGCTCGTGAATTAACACTTTCCGCTTGTCGATAAAATATTATTTTATCGTCTTGTAGAAAAAATAACTATTAAATAGAGATTTTTTCTCTTTTCATCGATATAAAACACATATAAATGAATATGGAAATAAATTAAGAAATTAGGAAATTATTGATTTTATTCAATTTTGATCAAGTATGCTCTGGAAATAAAATCAAAGATATTTTGTTTCAACCAAATTTTTAACAGTTCAATTCAATATTCGCCTAAATTTATATAATACAAAAGCAAATATGTAGTAATCAAATTTTTATCAGTTCAATTCGATATTCGTCTAAATTTACATAAAACAAAAGCAAATATGTAGTCTTTCTGGGTAACGCTAAAGATAAGTTTCTAAAGTCTGCTCTGCTTATTTCGATGCGTAATATATTGAACTCCTAAAATATCCTACTTGGCTTCCATTGAAAATTTTGTCAGTAAAATGTACAGTTAACCACGAATTGAATTATATGGTCAAAATTTTATTTGAAACAAAAGATTTTCGATTTTGTTTCCAAAGCACACTTGACCGAAATGAATATAATCTATAATTTTCTAGTTTCTTAGTTTATTTTCATTTTAATGAACCTGTGTTTAATATCGTTGAAAAGAGAAAAAATCTCTATTTAACAGTACAAAGACAACTTTGAGCCCCATACAAAAATGTTGAAGACCGCTGTCAATTCATCGTAAAAAAGTGTCTGTAGAATGTGCCAACTAGAAACTTGTATGAATTAAAACAAGAAAGTTATAAATAAATCAAAAAGTAAATTTGCTAAAATCAGTTTTTTTTTGCTCATATCTAGTGATCTATGCTTTTTTTTTGGGATAACAAAAACATTATTAATATGTCCAACTAATGCGGCAATTTTGCTCCAATTTAACCGACTTCGTATCTCTCACGATTCTTGAGATCCCAATGGTTAGCCACTTAAAACGGACATCCTGTATATTAATTTCAGTGCATTCTTTAATATAACAATGTTCTCAAATTATAAAAATATTGCTAGAACAAATGTTTTGAATTGGGAAAATAATTGATACTTTAATCTGTTATATTTATCATCATATCAAAGTTTAAAAATATTTATTTATTGATTCTTATCTAGATCAAGGAAATGTTGTCTTATCTTGAAATTTCTAAACAAAACTTTTGCCAGTCTTATCTTGATAATCTAGACAACATAATATAAGAGTCTAGAATGTCTATATCTGAACGGCGTCACTGCATATTTATTGTATTGCAAACTGAAATTATAATTTTTATTTGTACCGTTTTATGAGTTGCCCCTTAAGTTTCCTGATTTCTTCTCTCGCATTTTTTTCCCGATTCATATTCTGTTCATATCTTTTCTTTAAAGCTTCATGTTCAGTTTCCAACAACTGCTTAGCTAATTCCAACTGTGAAAACTCTGGAGACGTCTCAATATTGTCTTCTTCTTTGCAGATCTTTAAGTCATTTTGCAGTTGCATCACAGTCATAGTGAGTTCATGAATCTTACTATCTTTTTCTTGCATTTCTTGATTACTGTTGCAGCTTTTTTTGTTTAGTTCGACTCTGAGCTTAGATATATCTTGTTTTAAAGACATACTTTCTTCTTTGTACTTTTCAGACTCTGTTTTGTACATTTCTATTTCTTCCAAATGTTGTTCATCGAATCTAGAAGAAAATAAATGGTTTAAATGGGCTGCACTGCAATCAGTTCCATGCTTGTAATAAAGGAATATTCATTTTTATTTTTATCAGTTTTTACAATCTTTTAGTTAATTATCAAATAAATTTTAAGTGAAATATATCAAATAATGTCAAAACACAAAATTTTAATGTTATACAAAAGACATTTGTAAAGTTGTATTAAATTATGTGAAAATATATTTTTCGCGCCTCCGTTTCATTATTATATTACAGAACTCTAAATCGTCCAGAAACTCTCTTTTTGCAGGTCTAGGCCGGCAAAAAATAGGGATGCCAACTTAAATATTAATTGTATTGGAAATGTAAAAGTTTAGTTAAAACAACTATTTTTGATTAATTATTCATATTATACTCGTCTTGTATGATTATGATTACGTTAATTGTTGAAAAATATCAATTAATTTCTATTTTAGCATAAAAAGAAGACCAATTCATTTTTAAAACTGTTTTTGAGTCTCTGAAAAGAGCCTATTAATAAAATATACCTACTCTTTTCGTAAATTTTCAATAGACACGAGTCTATCATTCGCTAAAGTCCTCCACCTTACAGATTCTTGACGACTGGCTTGCAATTGTGAATTCAAACTCGACACAGATGTTTGCAAATCTGCCATGTGACCCTCGAGGATATGAACCTGGCTAACATATTGTTCTATTGCTGTTTTATTTGTGATTATTTCACTAGATGATGTCTCAGGTTTTGTTGTTTTTAAACTACAACAAAAAATCTGTAAAAAGAAAAGTAAAGAATTATGATGATTCTTACTTGATAAATGCACGATGCTGTTGTTCCAAAGTGTTTTGTAGCTGTTTGATTTCTTCTTGAAAACGCGCTGCCGCTAAACTGTGTTCATCTTTTCTTTCTTTTAACATCGTTTCGTATTTTGCAATTGTGTCTTCTTTTTCTGTTAGGGTTTGTTGTAGTTTATTTAGTGTGTCCTGAAATTTACTTTTGTTTATTTATAATTACAAATTTATTATTATAAATACTTTTAGGGAATTATATTCGTCCATATCGACTTCGTCAATGACATTGACTTGATTTCTAGGCGGTTCTCTCACTGAATCATTTCTGTTTTCTTTTTCGGCAAGTTGTTGTTTTAAGTTTTCAAAACTCTTTTCTAATTCTTCTATGAGAGTTTGCTGCCGTTGTAAGTTGCCTTCTTTCAGGGAAATTAATTCGTTTAATTGTTTGATTTCGTCTTGAAGAGTTGTAATCATTTCTTCTTGTTTACTTTTTTCGATGTTATTAATTGTTTGAGTGTCAATTGATTTGTAAACTTTTGGAATATCTAATTCGGGAATGTCAGTACCGGAATCTACATATTTTATAACTGGACTCTTCGGGTCACTTTCCAAAGAAACTCTTCGAGAAGAAACTGAAGATTGGGAAGAAACTGATAAAATATTTAAGTTTGAAATGTAATTATTATTGCTTTTTAATAATTCTTCTTCTAATCGTATTAATTGATCGTCTTGATTTTTTATTCTGTGCATGGCTTGTTGTAACTCATTTTCTTTAAATTCTAAATTTCTTTTATATTTAAATTCCTAAAACAAGTTTATTTAACAAAAATTTAAACTTTATATATTTAAAATATACATTTAATTGGAAAGTATTTTTGTCTCGATGCCACTCTAAAAGCTTTTCAAAAGCACTGTGCGGTTTGTGCTTTAAAAACGCAGATTTTAATTCTAAAGTATTTTTCATTTCAACGTTTAATTGTTCCTGTAGAACAATGATATCGTTTTTCTGTTTTTGTATGAATTGTAACTCATTAAAAGCATTTTGCTTATCCTTAAAAGATTCATATAACATGTCTGCTACCCTTTCCTGAGTGTACAAAGGACTAAATCCTAAATATTGTGTCCTGAGAGTCATTATTATTTGCTCTAATATCCTAGAAATAAAAGAAGTAACTTAGTTTCATTTGATGTTACGAGATGGCGCTGACTAGCAAATTTAAATCGGATGTTTGGAAACCAGCACATGAATTTCATAAACTCGCCAAAAAAGAATAAGGTTCTTCCTCGTCTAGGGGAGCAAAATGACCAATGATCGTCTAGTGAGGTCATTGTTGCTGACACCCGATTTTTACCGCACCCACCCTTAATTGGGTCGAGTGCAATTTTTGGAGTGGCCCTCTTACTTTATAGGGGGCCTTTCGAATAAATACAAAATTATAATATTTTCTTTTCTCTTAGGTTTTAAGGTTACTTTAAATTTTAAATACACCTTATTTTGGGTTTAAAGGCTTTTTTAAACAAATTTAATTGCAAGATTTTTTTTAAATGAAAAGTACTTTTAAAAAAGAATATTTTAAAAGTTGCATAGAACATTTTTCCTACAATCGAAATATTAATAAAAATTCATTTCAAAAGTAAATTAAATCATTAATAAATGTGTTTACATTGCCTAACAACGGGTACTTTTTAAACACTAATGCGTGAAAATTAACTTTACAAACTCAAAAGAGAGCATAAAGTATACTTTATGCCCGTTTGTAGGAAAAATAAATGTTATTTATACCAATATTTTATTTCCTTTAAAGTGATTTTTTCTCTTGAAATGCATGGCAAATACATCGAAATATTTTTACCGTATTTCCATGCACTTGTAATATAACTATTGAGTATAAGATCGGTTAGCACCCATAATTGGGAGTGGCAATTTTCTTAGATAATGTTTCTTTAAAGCAATAATTTAATTTTTTCTTACCTGTATTTCAAATGAAAGATGTTTTTAAGACTACCCATCTTTACATAATTCTCATTAATAATCGCATCTTTTTGTTTGCGATCTTCAATTAACAACTGCATCTCATTTGTGAGAATATCTACCCGATTTTTCGCATCAGATTCACATATTCTGGCTAGAACCACTTCAGTACTCAATCTTGCAATTAAGGCCTTCTCATCACTAGAAGACTGCAGATCTAACAATAAGTGTTTCAAGTTCATCAGTTCCATATTTTGAGAAGATTTCAGCATCTCTCGAGTTTTTATTTCAGATTCCACGACGGTGTATTTTGTTTGTAGTCTTTCGTATTTATTTTTTAAGTTGTGAAGTTCTTCTTTGGTTGTTCTTAATTTTTCAGCAGTGTTTTCGTATTGTTCGTTACTAACACAGTAAATTAATTTGTCTTGCAGTTCTTGCTGGAGTAATTGTTGTTTTAAATTTGCACTGATTAGTAATTTATTTTGATTTTCACACTCTGTACATCTTTCTTCGCATTTTCTAAGTTGTTCTTTTACTAGTTCATATAAACTGTTTATATGATCAGCCCTTTGTCTTTCACTCAGTTCGTTTAGTTCGTAGTTAGCTAATTTTTTAGTTAAAATCACAACTTCATCGTTAGCGTGTTCAGTTAAGTATGCTTTAGATTTTAATTGAAGTAATTCAAAAAATAATTTATCTTTTTCAGAATTTAAGAGCTCTATTTCTTTTTTGAATAAAACAGTGTTATTTGCTTCTTTAAATTCGTTAATGTTGTGAAGTAATTTTCTGTATTTAATTGTTAGATCGTTTATGGTTTTATTGGCAGTGTCTAATTTATTTTTCGGAATAGAATCGCGCAGAGTTTTTTCCAGAATAGTGAGTTTATGAGTGAGATTATTTTGAGATATTTCCAAATCTTTGATATACTCGCTTGTCATGTTATTTGCATTGCAGAGTTCTTGTTTTAGTTTTATGTTCTCTGAAGATAATTTCTTTTCATTTTCTTCTAAATAGAGACATTTTCTGTTGAGACTAACTAAGTCTGTGCTTAGTTTTTGTCCAATGTCACTTTCAGAAGTTTTTGTGTAGGTTTCAAGTTTATCTTGAAGCGTGTTTATTGATTTACTTAAAGTTTCATTTTCGAGTTTTGCTTGGTCGAATTTAGAAGTCAGAATTTTCTTTTCTTCTAAATGCTGTTTATAGAGTAAACCGATTTGTTGCCGAATTACATTAATTTCTTGTTTGAATAATTCTAGTTTGTCTTTTAATTTGTCGTTAACTTCCATTTCGCTGTGGTACTCCTAAAATATTATTTTATTATTTTGAATTAAAATATTTTAAGCGACTTACATTTAAGACAATTAATAAATGTGAATTGAGTTTAGAAATGATTTCAGCGCTTGTTGCTGAAATATTCGGAGGAACAACTAAGTTAGAAATTAAATTCCCATCAATTGTAGTTAATTTTTCAGCTGATTCCTGTACTTTATTCTGAAGTTCTACGAGTTTTCTTTCAGCGTTTATCACCTGTTCGTTACTTTTGTGCACTTCGGACCTATTTATTAATTATTAATTCATGTTTCACAACTAATTTATTATTCATACCTTGACAATTTGAGTTGATTTCGAAGTTCTTCGTTGGTTCCTTGAAGGGTATTGACTTCTGCTTGTAATTTCATGGCTGGATGGTACCATCCGGTTACGTGTCTGGCATCGAGAATGTGTAGTAATTGTTCAAGAGATTCTGATTTAATTTCTCTCGTTGCTTTTTTCTCACGCACACTGGCGAGAATCTCGTGGAGTCCCTTTCTCAGAGCTTCATTTTCTTTTTTGAGATCTTTAATTTCATTTCTGTTTTCGGAAGTATCAGTTTCTGTTTGTGTTTCTAGAGGTTTTTGTTCGGACAGTTGTCGTTTTATTTTTTGTAAATCGACTTTTATTTGCAATTTTTCGTCTTCTAAGATTTCGATTTGATTTTGTAAATTGTTTATTAGTTTTTTTTGTTTGCGATGTTTGGAAATTATTCCGTTTTTGGACACTGGTGCGTCTAACGGTAGACCCATTTTTTCCCTAAAATTTTTGATTTTTGAAACAGGCAAATATTAAATGAAAAAGTACTGACCTTAAGGCGAGATTTTCTTGTTCGATTTCGTCGCAAATCGCTTGCAATTTATTGCTTTCTTGAATTAATTTCGCGATTTGTTTCTCTCTAACATTAATCTGAACTTTGCAATCTTGAATTTCTTTCACCGCATCAGTCAATCCGAATTGTCCTTCTTCATATTTTTGCAACTGATTCATTAATTCAGCCAATTGTTGTCCATGATTCTGAGCGTCTTGTTCTGTCGATTCTAAAAGTTTTTGCAATTCCTGACATCGTTCATGCGATTTTTCAAGCTGTAATTTTAAGTCTTCGTTTATATCTGGAGTAGGAAGGAAAACTGAAGATGGTTTGCGGGTTTCTGAAATGTTTTTTAGAAGAACTGTATTATGTTCAATTTCTTTTGTAGCTTCTATAAGTTTCGATTGCAATTCGCTAATTTGTTGATCTTTTTCCATGAGAATTGTTACAGGAATTTTATTTGAATCACCTGAAAACTGACTTAATTTTTGTTTTAAATTATTATTTTCTTCTTTGACTTGTTTTAACTCTGATTGTTTTTCTTCTAATAACACTTTTAATTCATCAATTTTCATGTCTAGTTCAAGGGTAAAACTTTCGATTTCGCTTTCTCGGTCATTTTTTTGCTGAACCAATTCTTCAATTTGATTACGCAAAGCGATATTTTCTTCAGTTAATTTTGTAATTTTCTCTGCGCACTCCTGTAAGGATGTTTTTAGTCCTGAAATTTCTGTAGTTACTGCTGATATGTGTTCAGTTGCTTCGTTTAAATTATCTTTTAATGTTACAATTTTTTCTTTTAAAACAATATTTTCTTTTTCTATTACTTCTATATCAGTTAAAAGTTGGGATATGTGTTTATTTTTTTGTTTAATATTTTCAGTTAAATGTTGATGTTTTTCTGAAATTTCTGAAGATTCGGATTGTGAGTCGATTTCGTGTTGATTATTTTGTAATTCGGATTGTAATAAGTTTTTTTCTTCCTGTAAAATTATTATATCTCTTTTCAGCTAAAAAATAATTACCTTTAATAAATTTTCTAAAATAAATAGATATTTTTACTTTATCTATTTCTTGAGCCTGAGCTTTGTTATTAATTTTTAAATTTTTTATTTTATGTTTAAAATTTTCGATTTCTTTAACAGTACCGGGATCAGGTGTGGTTATACGAGATTCATTGGAAGATTTAAGTGATTTTATTTCGTTTTCTAAACTTTGTATAATTCTGGCTTCTTCAATTCCTTGCTTTTTAGCAATTTCGTCAAATTCAGTAATAAGCATTTCGACCTTAAACCAAATTAATTGTATATAGAATAATAAAATGTGTTAATAATTACTTGTCCATCTTTATATATTAATATCTCTTGTGTTAATCGGAACAATGCTTTTAGTTTTGATAGATTCAAGCCATCAGTGTCAACATCAAACCATTTTAAAGTTTGACAAAGGTCGTCTTTTTGGTCCTCACTCATTTCACGCGGGGAAAGCTGTAGCATTTCCTTCCAATCCATTATTTATTTTAATTAATAATATATACTTTCTTAAAACTTTTCAAGAGCAACACTCAGGTATAAACACAGGTATGATTATAAGTTTGTTTGTACTGACGGTTGCTACCAACAACGTTATTGATTACGATTTTGATTAATATAAATGAATTTTAAACGATGTATTGTATAGTAATATATAACGAAAGTCTTCTCAGTCCTCTAAATCCAGAAGATGTGGATGTAGAGGATAAAATATTATATATAAATCCTGATTGCCCCATAAAAATAATTCTTGATTACATTCGATCAGCAATTGGAATTGATCCAGAAAGTAATAATTTTAAATTTATGATATTTAAATCTAAATTAAATTATAGTTGAATTTGATTTATGTACTTTAAATGGCGAACTGAAATACATGCTTTCATATGAAGAATCTGTGTATGGAACAACAGCTCTTGATCCGTTTGGCAATTACATTTGTGTTTTGATTGAAAGTAAGAATAATTATTTAAATAAATAAAGGTATTTGTAATTATTCAGTGAATTTATTTTAGAAAATGAAGAAGGTGTGTTAACTAAAATAGTACCTTTGACGACAAGTCCTAGTTTAACCAGTAAAATAAATAAAAAATATAAAAGAACGACTGATGCAAGACTGGTAAAAACTGTATAAGCAAATTATTTTTTATTAACAATTTCATTATAGACCGTTGGTCACAAAACAGAGCAAGGAAACCGTCCAAAAAGTCAAAACACAACATTGTCCAGTAATTAATTTATTAATATACATTAAAATTATAATGCATTAAACTTCCCAGTCTTTCACACTTCTTTCAGACAAATGACTAAATTTTCCGTGTTTGCCAATTCCCGTCATGAATTTTTTAGCGCCAGGAACCGATTCGTCTAAAAGTACAGTCACACCGTTCAAGCGTTCAAATTCTAAAGCTTCTTCGAGGGATTTACACCGGAACGCAGCGTTGTAAGTTGAAAATCGGTCTACGTTAAGACACTTTTGCGGGAACTTTGCTATTGAGTTCGCTAGGTTTAGTGATTGTCCTAAAGCTAAAATAAAGATTTAGTACTTAACCTAAAGGTGTTTTATCTTTAGAAGCGTATATTCCCACAAAAGGTATTCGTAAAGGTGTCTGTAAGATGCCATTAATTTTAAGAAATTTTCATCGCTTAAAATTGTAAAATGATTATTAAATACATGTTAGAGACTTTCAGTAGATACTTTAAAAACATCTTAGACGCAATGCAATACCTTAGAGATAACTTGTAGAAAGGTTAAAGGCACCTTAGGGACACTCTAGAAACACCTAATAGACACTTTAGTAAACACTATAAAAATACTTTAGAGTCATATAAAAAACATCTTTGGCACACCGTGAAAATACCTTAGAAACATCTGGAGAATACATCGAATTAAATTATACCTAAAGTCAATAAGGGAAATATAAGGTGTCCCTAAGGTCCCTATATGATTTTACAGTGGCCGTTAGATATCTGTAAGGTGTCCCTATATCCCTAATGTCTCTTTAAGGTTTTATGGTGTCTCTAAGATATGTCCTTATCTTCCAAAGACCTCTGTATGGCTTTACGGTGTCCCTAAAATGTCTGCAAAGTCTCTTTATCCCTAAGGTCTTTCTATGGCTTTACGGTATGTGTAAGATGAATTTAGAGTGTCTATAGTTTTACGGTGTGTCTAAGAAGATTTACACATAGCGATAAAGACTTCTTTATATTACAGGCACCTTTACGAAAACCTTCCCTGGGAATATACACGGCCTTTATATTTACCAGTTCCACAAGCTACTAGTCTGTTAGCGAGCCCCCATTCAAAAGCTTCTTTAGCGTTGATTGCTCTTCCAGTTAGAATCAAATCTAAAGCTCGGGACAGTCCGATTAAAGCTTGTAATTTTACGGTACCTCCGTCAATTAACGGTACGCCAAATCTTCGGCAAAACACTCCCATAACTGCTGGTTCCTCCACAACTCGCAAATCACACATTAAAGCGAGTTCTAGGCCCCCAGCTACGGCGTAGCCACTCACAGCTGCTATCATTGGCTTCTTGATAAACCTTTGAGTGGGGCCCTAAAATCCGTGACTGTAACTCGAGATAGAGACCTTGTTTTCAACCTACCATCGTGCCAGTATCTGAAACTAAGTTTTCAGAATTTTCTACAGTTGATAATTCGCTTAAATCGTATCCCGCGCAAAAGTTGCCTCCGATTCCATGGAGAATTGCAACCGGAGACGAATCATCATTCTCAAAATTTGTTATTGCTTGTTTTAGTAATTCTGCTGTAGCTTTATTAACGCAGTTACGTTTTTCAGGTCGATTTATTCCTATTGTTGTTATTTTACCTACTTTTTCTACTAAAATATCTGAGAAAAACATATATTTAATCATATAACCTCATTTTGTTTATCATACCTGTTTGTATTTTTGTGTTTGTACTGTACATAGTTTTTGATAAAACAAAACGATTAAATAATCTAGCTAAAAATTTTGTATTACTCATATTTAAATAATGTTTAATTATTATAAATAATGCCTACTTTATTAAGCGAGGTTAGTACCATGCTGTACACATGAGAAAATAAAATAGTTTTAAATTTGTACCATTTTATTATCAATTTAATATTCTCACAAAAATATTACAAAAATTAATCACAAAATGAATGAAAAATGTACAAATAATTCGTTACTATGTCAACTTAAATAATCTAGAGTTTGTTTTATAAGTCGTCCAAATCAACCGCTTCTACTTTAGGGGCGAGCGCTTCCACTTTTGGGTCTTTCTTTTCAATTTTCTTCTCAGTTTTTCGGGGAATATTCAACTTAGCCCAGCTTCCCAACTCTGCTTTTCTTAGTTTAATTTCAACTTTTGTGCCAAACATACAACATTGACTTTGGTCTACATCCACAATCTACAAAAAAACAATTTAAAAACAAACGTTTTGTTGTTTACAATTGATAATCGTACCCTAGTTAATTCCAAATCTAACTTGAAGGAATTTTTCTCTTGGGGGAAGACCAAATCTAAGTAGACTCTAATGGGATTGATTTTTACAACACTTGTGTATGGGCAGTATTGTTTAGCATACACGGTTAAAACTACAAAATTTCCAGTTTGGTGCCAATCCCAACGGCACTCAATTTCTTCTGTGTTACTATCCTACAAGAAATTAAAATATTTTGAATATATTGTTTGTTTGATAATAACGCCATCCGTGCTAAAATGTTAAATTTTACCAAACAGCTGCTTAGCCGGTAAAACGGATTTTTTTTGTTCAACTGAGTAGTTTTTTTGATAAAAGTTTGGCATTTTAGCATGGATGGCGTTAGTGTATTTTTCTCAATGACATTTAAAGTTGATATGAAAGCGCTTAGAAGTAAATTAGAAAAATCTGTTTTTATGTGAATTAGTGTTTCTTACTTTTTTAATCCAGAGATGCGAGCCCCTTTCGCAACCTTCTTGGTTTAAAAACGTATTAAAATCAGAAGTTTTTCTCTGACAACAAGACCAATATTTCATTCCCTCGTGAAAGATCGGACAACCGGGATGAAATATACAAATTTCACTATCGGAATGTGATCCCTCGTATGATTTCCTACATCCACCATTTTTGCAAGATGTACCTATAGTTACCACATTATCGTCCTCTTTCGTTGCATTAGTTGAGGCTTCAATTGGTTTTTGCTGCTTTAAAGAAGGAGCAAGTTCTGGTTTCAAAGTTACCATCGGTGTATCAAATGCCGGTCTTTCCAGGGTTGATGCTACGATAGGTTTAACTTCAATTACTTCTTCAGGATTAGATTCTTTTACGACTGGTTTTGGTTCAGGTGGTTTTTCATTTGAATGTTGCGAGACTGTACAGCCTGGTATATTTAGAAATTCTGTGAAGTCTGTGCACTTTTTGTTGCAACAAGACCATCCTTTATAAGCGTCGTGGAAGAAAGGATCTCCAGAATGGTACCTACAAGCGTCTATGAAATGATTTAATAAATGTCTATTCAAATCATAACCTAAATTTACCATTTGGGTTGTTATTAGGATTAAATTTCTTGCCACAACCTTTATGATAACATAATAATTCTTCCTCGTTTGTCATTGTTTTTATAAAAGATAACTACCAACTCCGTTAATAGGCTGACAGATATATTCTAAGCGCAAGCACACTTGCTTTCTTTCCAGAAATTTCTTAACCTCACAAAATATTCAATACTTTGCCTCACTTGATAAACTTATTTATTTGAAATAAATTATATTTAATTCTTAAAAAATATTAATTAAATAATTAATATAAACAAATAAATAGATAGGTAATAAAGAATATAATTTTCTCAGTCCGTGAAAAAGAAAATGCAACCTTTACATCGTATTTGTTAAACTGGTTGCCAGAACATTAGTAATTTTAAAATTATTGTGCGGTATATTTATTTATAAACTTAATTATATGTTATTTGCATACATCTACATAGTTATTACAATATCACATGCAGAACTTGTACGCTGCAAAAACGTGCAATTTTGAACCAAAATATTTTTGAGATAAATGTAATTTTACTGATATACATATCTCAATGCGTCCATTCCAAATTTTTAAACTGCAAGTCTTTTCGGCAACCACTCTTCGAATCTTCAATCTATATTAAATAAGTTTTCCAAGTTTTGAACAACGCCTACATATTTCAAGAAAAAATCCGAAAAAAAATCATTTTAAAATTTCGTCTATGATGACGCCTCGAAATTACATTTGTGTTTATTTTGGGTATATACCTAAAAAAACTAATTTTTAGGTCGCAACTTTGAGAGTAAATATCTCGATAATAAAAAAAGATATCAACTGTTTTGGACCGAAAATTATTATTTTACGCTTTAACATTTATTTATAGATAACTTTCTTAAATATAAATAAATAAAATAAGTAATTTGATGATATAAATCAAATCACCCGGATACATTATTACTTGAACTTTTAATTAGTATTTTATTTTATTGTATTTTAATGAATGTATCAACATCACTGTTTTTATTAATAAACGCCTTCTTCCGGGGTTTCTTAGAATTTATCAAATTAAACTCTATTCTTGTCTTGTTGTTTACACTCTATACACGTGCTTACATATAAGAACGAAATGTTATTTATTTTTGTCCTTGTACAGAGATAATTTAAAAAAATTGTATTTTAAAAGTTAAAATTATAAAAATATTTTACACATTTATATGTTGAATTGAAATAGTCAAAATATAAATCTAGAAAGACTTATTTTTTGTACAATTTTTTGTGTACTTTTATACTAATTGGTTGTCCCATTATAAAACTATAAAAAAGTAATGTTTAATGTCAACTGAAGTCCATATAATTTCTTTTAATTATATGGTATAAATTAGACACAATTTATTTAATAAAATAAAGTAGGGTGTTAGTAGTAAATTTATACCTGAGTAAAAGGTATTATTAACAACTTTACACCTTGCACGATGAAATTTTATTGCTAAAGGTAAAAAAACCCGAATTATCAAACCTTTCTGGGAAACATAGAAAATAAGTGTCCACCTTCAACGGTCAACATGCATACGATGCACGTTATTACATGTTTACAACATTGTCAATGTCATTCTGATAAATTTTCTTCGTTTACAAAATCTCTACTGGATTTTTAAGTCGCAGAATTGCAGATATAATCGTCTATGTTTTTTCAACTAAGCAATTAGTAATTAACTAATTATTAGTTATCATTAATTTCAAATATAGTTCTATATTTGGTTTGTTATTACTGTAAATTATCTATATTGCTTTTAAAATATACATATTTATGTATTTGATTATAAAAAATACATGCATCATTATATTTAAATATTGTTCTTTGGTTTGTTATTACTACAAATAATCTATATTGTCATTAAACTGTACATATTCATATATTTGTTTATAAAATTGCAGACATCATTATTTTTAAATAAGATTCTATATTTGGTTTGTTATAACTGCAAATTGTCAAAGTATATTATTTTTTAAACTGTACATATTCATATATTCGTTTGTAAAAAAAGCAGACAACTGTATGGTACGTTGTACCGTTATTCATATACCTATAGTGAAGCTAAATTTTGCTATTTCATTATCAAAACAAAATACGCATTAGTAAAACTATTACGAGAGCGTGTTGAAAATAATAATCATTATGATTTAATTTACAAATATCGGGCAGTAAACAATTATTAGTATGGTTTTCGTGGTCACACACTGACGCACTTGAAATGCAAAAGACGGAAGTTATTTATTATTTACACGTGAATCTCGGAAAGCTAAAATTACGACGTGTTCCGCCCATATTACTAATTACTAACCTGTTATCTCTTCAGAGAAGTAACGCCTTCGGTTGACATGCATACACTTACAGTTTATTTTCCTTATATAACTTACAATGAATCGCGGAACGTAAAACCAATGTTGGACGAGAAAAAAATAATTTTATTCAATTAGGTAAAAAAATACTTATATTATACCAGGACTGAACTAAGTAAAAAAGTGGGCCCGGGAAAAATTTTAAATGTACAGGCCCAAAGTTATTAAAAATTTAAAAAAAATCATTTTGGCATCGGCCCATCTACCAGTCCGACCCTGCATTATACCGACATTTTGTATTTCGACAAGATACTGAATTTTTAAAATAGAGTAACATCTAAAAGCCTAGTTTATATTTCATTTATCGGTTTCAGGATATGAAAACTTTGTTTACATAGACAAAAGTAAGTTGAATAACTGTCATAACTGTAGGTATATACATACAGTGTGTTCAACGAAATGCGGACCATAGGACTTTAACGTGGGATTTAAAAAAATTGCGAATACTCTCTCTCCTGATAGATTTAGAGCAAAATTACAAGTTGTTCAGTATCAAATTCTACATCAGATAAGATCACAATTGATGCAACAGCACGTTTGCATTACGAGATATATTAAAAATAAAATGTAATACTTTCGGTAAAAATCAGACAGCCATGGAAATAAAAGAAAATATTCATGTGACTAAGGATTTGGGTGAGACGAAATATTTTTCGAATCTGGCTTGTCTCGTCTCGAATTATCTTGTCTCGAGCGAGACGAGAACGATTTTGCAAACAAAGTTTCGAGACAAGAAAATAACTAGATTTTCGAATTTCAATGATTACGCCGAGAATTCTTGAGGTTTTAAAATTATTTTTATTTCAAAAGTCATAAATGTCACATCTTCTGTGACTTGATTAACAAGATAGAAATTAAATTTCTACGCCGCCGAAATAGAAATATAGGTACTTCTACGCCGCAAACGTAGAAGAAAAATAAACAAGTATCCGTAGGAACTATATAGAATCAGCGAATAAGTGATACAATAGAAACCTGTAATATCGTCCTAAATGTCATACTATAAAACTAGATAATCCAAGAATGAAGTTACTAAAAACCATCAACAACTGACAAATTTAAATTGATAACCTAAAAATTTCCATAAGCCATCTAACAGTATTAACATTGTACGAATGAAATGAAACCTGAATTTTCATCATTTTAGTGGATTTTTATATGATTTTCTTGTAAGTAAAGACAAAATGTAGATGGAGCAGATAATTATATTATACATTACCCTAAATATATATTTTCTTTCCCAAAAGATTGTTCAATTTCCCTAGATTTAGAGAAATTTTCCTAGACAAGAAAACACTGCGCACAAATTAATATTCTAGACGGGAAATAAACGAGATGAGATAAAATATTTTATATTTAAAATGAGACGATACAATAAGAAGAAAAAACACGTCTCGTCTCGTCTCGTCTCACATAATCACTACATGCTACATTTAATGAAGTATTATTGATTATAATTCTTATTGTCTGTATTTTAATAATATTTTAGTTGAATTTAGATTATTTTTTATAAACAATATACAAATATTACAAATATATAAAATTATGATATATCATAGATATTTTCTTTTGTTTCTATGGCTGCCTGATTTTTAACGAAAATATAACATTTTATATTTAATAAATATCGTACTGGAGACATGCAGTTGCATCAATTATGATCTTATCTAATGTAGAATTTAATTTTGAACAACTTTGTACTCTTGTATTTATGCTCCAAATTTGTCAGAAAAGTGAATATACGCATTTTTTTAATCTCTAGTTGAAGTCCTATGATCCGTATTTCGTTGCACACGCTGTATGTACGGTAATAATATTACCATATTGATTTGTTAAAATAACTTATGGGACACTTTCTGAAACCGGTAAACTATTGAACAAACCACGGCTGTTATTAATCATACCAGGACTTAGATGCCTTAAAATCCTTTTTCTATAAACTCAGAATTCAATTGACTTCTGTAGCGGTTATGCTACTCATAACAAATCCTAGGTATGTTAATAGCTACTAATGTACGTGACCTGTAACATTTATGTATAATATTTCCTTAACGACGATACCTGATAATTTAACTTAGATTCCTAGGAAAATACTGTTAACAGTAAGAAACATTGGTAACTTAAATTGAAAAATTGTAATAAAAATTATTAATATTGATGACAGATATTAAACGAGTTTTATTATTAAATATTTAAGCCTAATTGTTCAGTAGCGTGAAAAATATAGTAAGCAACACGGAATGTTCATACATCTTAACATCCTTCAAAGTTATTTAGTTACTATTACAACTTCTTTGGCAATTTAGACGTACTTACATTTCTTGTAACTTAATACACTATTTTATACTGTGCGTTAACAATTGCTCTATTATTATATCGAAAACAGTTTAATAATATAAAATATTGTTAAACAGTTTTTTTGTATTTTTGTTGTTGTAAAATTGGTACTCCTAACAATTACACCCCATTTTACATGTCAAAATGATATCCTCAAATATTTTAAAATGATTTTAATACAATTTATTTTATTTCTGAATAGGAATATCGAATACACAAAACTAATTTAAAAGGATATTAAAATTTCATAACTCATAATGTATAGTTTTATAAATATTTTCAATTTTTAAATGCAACAGATAAATGTGCCCAAATTCATTCAACAGAGTTACCATATTTCACATTTATATATCCCTAGATTACAATCTGTTATTTTTTTAATTAAAATTTTTATTAAATAAGTGAAGCAAAGTATAAAAAATAGAATATTATACTCGTTTTATACCAAGTATTGTTCCATTCGTATTTTTGGAGCACTCTTCGCTGCGCTCGTCGAGCTCCAAACAACTCAAGGAAAAATATACCGTCTTATAAAACTTGTGTAATAATGCATTATTATTTACGTAGTATCTTAATTATTTGTATTTATTGTAATTTATTACTAATAATAAAATATTTTCACATTCATTAAAATATATTGAACAACAAATACTTCTTATATTGATTTTCCAATACATATATCATTGTCAATTCCAAAATTTTCTATTCATCAGCATTACTTTCTCTAGGATATCTTGTAATATGAAGTTTAAAATTCAAACTTTGCGTCAAGATGTTTGTTACACCGAGAGCCAACAGTTTTATCAATTCATTTAAAATGAACATAAACTTTGTGCTTTGGCCTAAAACGCTTAAATTTTGACCCATATTTAATATAAAGTAAACAACAAAAAATGTTTAAATAAACACATAAAAATAGAACGTTTTAAAAATCCTTTTTGCTTGTTGCTAAGGAGAATAATAGGAAACTTTAGACTTCTAAGTCATTGTACTTTTTGTCCTTGCATATTCTTTGCACTTCATTGCTGCAAATGCAAATAATAGATTTTCGTCATTGCGAAGAATCGCGCGTCATTTATTGAAGTGAAGACGTAACAAATGATGTATATTTTCAAATATTGTAGAAATTAATTTATAGCCAACAGTTAGTTTATCTAAAAAACAATATTTGAACTGACGTCGAATTCGCAGAACTAGCTAGAAAGTCATTTGCTTTTTGCTGATCTTTGCATATGATTAGTTTTTTTGCGAAGTTTTTTGGAGCACAGGTAATTGGTTGATCTTCTTTACGTCAATGTGCAAAAAACGAGGAAATAACAATATGTTTTTGACTTTACCCTTTATTTTCACTGAAAAAAGTTCAACCAAGGTGAAATGCTGTTTATATTTTTAGTCACTGAAAGCAAGGTTCTCGGGGATCCCCTTTATATTTAAGAATTTAAAATACAGGAAACCGGATTTTGATTTGTGGCCATTACGAACAATATTTAAAAATAGAATCTGGTTTATTAATGGAGAAGAAAGGGAAATTATTGATATAACAAGCTGATTGTCCTACTGACTCTTTGATTTGTACAATTGAAAAATTAAACATGTCAAATTTTAATCTTGAAATATTGATGTAGTTAGATATAAATTAAGGTCATACAAAATGAGAATGAGAATGAGAACTATATAAATGAAAAATCAAAATATAAAGATTTGTTCGGGACCAAAAAGGATGCAATCTTTACAATCTTTATATAATAAATATATATATTTTTTAAGAATAATATATCTAGAAAATACCTATTTTATCACAGATATCAGTCATGTTATATTAATAAGTTAGAGATTTTACTAGACGTCTAGCTGTTGTGGAGAATGCACTACAAATGAAATAGATGGTAAAGGAAGTAAAAATAGCTTTGTAATTCTGGGAACATAAATTTCTAAGAAGAATCTACTGAGGTGTGAAAAATAATCATTGTAGAAGATGAACAATTATACATTATATTACAAGTGAGTGAAATAAATCATTATCATTGTTTTAAATGTTTCACGCTACGCACGAGCGAACAGGCGCCAGTTTCATAAATGTATGTCATTTCATTCACCTTTTATCTTATCCGCTGTTGAAAATAAATAACTGAAACACAGATACAAATTCAAAGAACAAGATGGATGGGGTATTTAGAAGAACTACCTCAAGAAAACACGAAGCAAAGAAAAAGAAAGACAGACCAAAAGAGATGGCTCGAAGAAGTCGAAACTGAAAGAAATATGAGAGATAAACAGGATAAGCAAAGCTGGCAATAGAATTAATGTACTTAATTAATAATCATAAAAAAATCGACGGGTATTTGTAAACAAACATTGACAAATTATATGTTTATAAAATAGAAATTGTAAATAATATGTACCAAAAATTTCCTAATTGAACAGCTCAGATTTACGCAAAAGACCAAGTTCAAGAAACATAGAAAAATTCCTTATAAACAAATTGATAATAAACATTTGCAAGAAAAGTGCAGTTAACAAACATCGGAAAAAGCCTTCAAGTAACTTCCTTAGTACTGGAGGTAAACAGTGCATTTGACGCAAATCACAACAAAATATTGGAATCTCCCGAAATCCGCCCGCGGGTGGACCAGGTCCGCGGCTTTCAGACCAGTCATTGACGTCAGAGCCGTCTATCGAATGAGCTTCACCGTTGACATTGGCCTTCGCGGCCGCTGCTATATAAGCTCGCGGCGTGCAACATCACACATCAAACACTCGTGTTCATCAGTGCAGTGCAGTGCATATACAGCAACCATGTATCCCAACCCGTTCAACCGCAAACACTCCACCATCCGCCAAGTCATCGACAAGTTCCTCAAGCCGGACTTCAACAACAACTGGCGCTCCAAGAAGAACTTCAACCAACCCTTGAAGCGCTATGGAAGCGACGACTCGTGCGCTTCCTCCGCCAGCAGTGCTTCTTTCGCTCCCAAGGGATTAAAGTGAAACTCTTCCAAAAAATCTTGGATTTTGATTATTTGACGATATTTGTGGATCAGTTATAGGTAGGTGTCTTTTATATACAATTACGCAAAATATATCACTTGTTTCAAACATTACTACGCAAATTTTAAACACGTGTACATGTGTACTAATCAAATTGTTTTTCGTTGTTACAGAACCACGATGAAGGCAGTGAATGTTGAAAAGAATCGAAGAAGATTAGATGGATCGTCGCAGATAGGAAGAATAAAGTGATTGAAAAATGTGAAACTAGTGTTCTCTTCAATATTTCATCCCAGAACTTTATAAACATCAAAGATATTTATATTAATTTATAATATTTATGTATTTATTCAATAACTTATTCAAGCATTATATTTATTATAATTTATAATAAAATATTTCTGATATATATTTTGTGTCATTTCCTAGCCGAATGATTTTCACACGTAGAAATAAAATTAAAACATTAGATAATATTATTATCAAAATATTTCCGACCTCGACTTCAAACTGTATCATATAGGTATTCAATGTCAATTGTAAAAATAAAACTTGAATGTCTTGAAGTTTGGACATAAGCTGACCTAGACAAGAAATTAAAAGGTCACAAGTGCAATGTTCGCCAAATAAATTAATAGAGACTTTATTGACCTTATAATTACTCAGATACAGACAGATAACCCTTAACTGCAAAATTAGAAAGATTTTCGAAAGGCTAATTTTTATTTACAAGAAAATACATCTGTATCCTTATAAACAGGAAGTGAAAAGCAAAAAAATAAAATTTCGAATTGAGAAATTAAAGTTATGAAAGGTTTGATTTTAATTTAAGCAAAGGGTTTTGAAATATCATTGCATATGTAGAGCAAAAATTACAAAACTAATTCCATTTTTTTCTATTTTGATAATGTTGAAATTAATCTTAATTATGTCTATTGGCCAAATGAGATATCTTCTGAGAAAAACGTCTGTAAAATGAAGCAATTTGAGATACAGCGCGCAAGGCAACAATAAATTATATAACACAGATTTTCTTTACAATGTTCATTTGGTTTACAAGTGGCAGCAATTTAAACAATGATTGATGTTGTGAGCTCATGCGTATGTACATACAAATGTGCTATGTCCATTTTATTTTCAAATATTCTAGCATGAATCGGAACAGCATTTCCTGAATGAAATGTGAAATTAGAAAGGTAATCATTTAATCAGTACATTGCAACTTTATTTACCTATGTGACATCTCTACGAATTAATTATCTTCACACTTTTACTGGCGAAATAAATTGTCAACCATTGTGTAGTTCTTGTTTGATTTTTAAATCTCTATATTAGGTCAAGAAATTGTGAAGACTGAAACATCGAGTAAATAACAAATGTTACCAGAATAAATATCAAATGTATTTAAATTTATACAAATCAAAAAAGGTCGAAAAAGTAAATATAAAACATATTTTGAATATACTTGAAACATCTATAAAAATCACAGACAATACATGAATAAATTTCCACTTTCTGTTGGTGGATTTTAAGCAAAAATTAAGTTAAAGAGATTCTTATTCAAAGCTTAAATAACAAATTTTATGAAAATCTGTTTAATGATAGAACAAAAATTATTGTATATATTTTATCCCAATAGTAATTTAGTAAAATTTATTTTTTTTATTTTTTATTTCGGTTTTATTTAGAACCAACAATGTGAACCATGCCATTTATTCGTACTCCTTATGTCCATCATAATAAATAATAGATTTTATATTAGAAAGTCATATTGATGTATTTAACGATAGCTAAAAATTACAATGAATTTATTCAACGATATTTATAATTAATTTGTGAAGTTTCTCTGTAACTTAGGTCTTGATAAGGGTAGGTAATTATGTACCTACATAAAATAAGCCAAGGTATTATTGACCTAACTTTATAAGATCTATACAGGAGTGGCCAAGTACTTGACTAATCAGAGCCACTTTTAAAAATTTCAAATTATTCGAGAGCCGCAACCAAATATTTAAGAGTTATATTATAAATAATTGAACAAATTATTTTAGAAATAATATATGAAACATTAAATATTATTAATAAAAATTTAATATAATAAATAAAGTAAAGCGATCGGCAGCAGATGCATGTTATAAGTAGTGATAACGAAGTAGAAGTTTTTTAAAATTAAGAAATGATTGTAAAATTATAATTCTTTAAGAATGTTTCTTCAAAAATATTGCAAGTTAACAATCGTTGTTTGTAAAAATAAAAATTAATTTCTAATATAGTATGACACGTTGTAAAAATTAAAACACACTTCAAAAATTACAACAAAAATATTAAATAGCTATGTAAATCTTTGTATTTTTACAAAAAGTACTTGTGAATTTATAACGATTTTGAAAGTCTACATTAGGACTGACAAAAAAGTCGACATCAGTTTAAGTCGATTTTTTTAAAAAGTCGTTCGATCGATTTTTGAAAAGCATAGTATCGATTAACTGAATTTAGACTTTCGACTTTTTTATCGTCGACTTTTTCCATTAATTACACTTTATTGACTTTTGTTTTCAAATAACTATCTCGACTTTTTAACTTCGACTTCGACTTTCGATTTTCGATTACCTGAAACTTTAAAATCTTTTCTTATTTATTACCCTTAAACTTTTATAATTTGTAATACTAGAGTATTTTCAATAGGTTGCTGAATATTTCTTTATATTTAGGTTCAAAGAAAATCTATTTTCAGCTTCATGAATGGAAAAAATGTTTACAAGAGTAAATAACAGATTGTAACAATGATTAAATACAGGAATTAAATAACTAAATCTTGACGGCAATATCTTTCAAAGAATTTTCCTGTCAAAATCCTTTTACCAAATTCCCAACCAACCAAGTTTCATATAAATAAAAAAATATCGAATCAAATCAAACATCTAGTGGTATTCTATCGTTAATAAGTATTTACTTGATAATTACAACTGAAAAAATAGTTCATATAGAAAGATGAATATTTGTTTAACTGCTACGTTTTTTCGACTATATCGACTACCTACTCGATTTTTCAGAAATTTATGTTTTTTCTCTTTTAGCATTTCAACTTTCTCGACTTTTCTGATATTTTCACTTCTAGTTATTTCGACTTTTTTGATATTTTGATTTTTTAATTATTTCGATTTTTCAATTTTTTTCGACTTTTTTAAATAGTTGACGATTTTCGATTAATTGATAAAAATCGATTTTTCAAAAAGTTGAAAATCGACTTTTGGTTTTCAAAGTCTGTCAGTCCTAGTCTACATATATTTACCGGGAGCCAGAACCAGAACTAATCCATTTCTTTTGAGAAATTTAAGTTACTTTATGAAGAGTGATATAATTAAAAACTAAAGTAAAAATGCGTCTTATATTTATCCTTGTATTTGTTTTCATTTTACATCTATTAATAAATAACATAAAAAAACCTATAATTATTTTTGGTATAATCACTGTTTTCCAGTATCAAAAAATTTCCTCGTATTTTGATTGGTGAACAAATATGGCGCATCTTGTGTTGGACACCTGAACTTTTCCATCACGTATTTTAAAGATTTCATATTTTTCCTGCCAACTGGTTCTAGTAAATTGTTCCATAGTAAATTTGCAGCTGCAAAAAAATAATTATTTAATTGATAAAGACAAGGATTTGTATTTACACATACCTAAAGCGTGGCCCTTTTGCGAAAAATGAAAACAATCATATGTAATGTAGGAAATATCGATTACTTCGTCATACAAATGATTTGGATCTAACGGAGCGTTGAAGAATTTCATAAAGGGCTGGATGACTACTGTAAAATCTTTTTTACGGTCATAACGTCCACTAAATACCTAAAAAAAAATCCACAGTTATTTAGTTAAAAATTGTAATAAATCTTTTGCACGATACTTTTTAATGTGATTGGGGTTTCCAAAGTATTGTTTTTAAATTTATTATCAGTACGGTAAGTGATTTCGAACATTGCTTACTACACGATAAATCAGTAAATAAACATTGTAACAATTATAGTTATTTACGGCATAAGTCCGGTAAATGAGTAATAATAATAATATAATAATAATAATAATAATTATATAATGTTTATTTTAGCACAATTGCTATAGAGCAATTGAGTTTTTGCGGTACGATAAGATGTTTTCAAATGAGGCGACGAAGGATTCAAGTTAAGATTTAGGAATTTTTAAAATCATTTAACTGACATATGACATATGACGGACATTTCATTTTATACTGTATCATATTTTTCAATTTCTACCAAAGGTTCAATTTTGTTACTTTGGAAATTATTAAGGAAGTAAAATAAAAACTTTAGTTGTCATTGGAAAATTTTAGAATAAAAACGTCATCATATCATCTTACACTTTTCACATGTCAATCACAAACTTTCAATAGAAACATTAAAAGAAGATCAAATTTAAATAATTTAAACTTAGTATTGCAAAAGTAGAATAGACCGTACAAATATTTTAAAACCAATTAGGTCGTATAATTTTTTTTAAGAAATTTATATCTAGTTATTTTACTAGATTAGTCCGGTAAAATGGAAATATGGTGCAGTATAAAATAAAAGTTCTACCGGTTGAGGATAGATAAAATTATCATCCTTACAAATTTTCTTTTTGATGCAGACCTGTATTTTGCACTTCTGTTGTAAAGAAAGAACATTATTTACATTTTCATGTGGTAAGTTTATTATATATTCAAAAACATCCGTTAAATATAAAACATTTTATACCGTTTTTCGGAATATTGAAATCTAATCTTCATAAAATTTGTCATGTAAATATTTGCAACAAATTCACAACCGGTTTACAGAGAAACATACATAAAAGATAGATTGGTATAAACGTAGCATGTTGGTGATTCTTCAGCCTTTCCTTTTTTGCACTGACGTCAAAGAAGAACGGATGCGTTTAATTAAGAGGAGCATTGACGTCATACAACTAGGGCTTCCAATCTTGATCATCCGGTCCATAAACTTGAACTTTAATAATAAACAAACTTAATTTGTTCTCCGTTGACTAGGTTAGTTTGTTTACTATATTTTTTACGCACTGTTTATCACATTTTGACAAAAATATGAAAAATAAACAAAATCTAAATTTAACTTCTATAAATAGCAAGGCATTGTTACATTTTTATTGAATTTAAATTGATCAGCTATAAAAAACATTAAACAAGAGACACAATGTTGCAAGAATAATGGGTGTCCATGAGTTGTCATCTGACAATCACTCTCGTCTTTGTAAAAACATTTTAAAGATAAACTGTCGTTGTAAAACTTTTCCTCGATATTATATAAATAATTTATTTCTGCTTCATAAAAATAAATTTTCAAATTAGTTGGTTATTTTTGTCTCTTACCAATTGTTCCTCAGCGTATTGGTACCCTCTAGCTAAGGCTGTTATTTGAGCCATTTCGTCCACCATTCCAAATTGGTGAAAGCAGGAACAGAACATTGTGTGGAATATTCTACACATTAATGAGCGTTGCACCCTTAAGCTTACTGAAGGATCTGTAAATTCATTTTCATATTTGTAAAATTATAAAAATATTAGAACACATACAAATTCCTTTTTCCAAAAAATGTACTTATTGAAAAATTAAGTAAAGTTCTTAATTTTGTTATATTTATATAAGTTTATAAGTAGAGCAATTATTAGAAATAAGAGCAAAATATAGAGCACATTCTAGCGCATATACAGTGTGAATTGAAAGTTGGGCATATATGGTTTTTACAGATACAAAAATATACTAAATAACAAAGTTTTAGGAAATCAAGAGGGGCATTTGATTATAGAATAATAGTTATTTGTGTATCAAGGTTCTAAAAGTAATCTTTTTGGGCCGAAACCGAAGTTTGCAGTCGAGGCAAAGCCGAGGTTACAAATCAGATGAGGCCCAAAAAGAACTTTTAGCCGAGGTGCACACAACATTTTTTAGGCGATTACAACAAGAAATTATGAATTTTCATTCAAAATCTATTTTTGACATCTGTCAAAATTTACTTTACGGCCGCATTTACTTTACGGCCGCATTTACCTTACGGCCGCATTTACTTTACGGCCGCTATTTTTACTCGCAAATTCATTACTTTTTGATTAATATTTGTAAAGGAATAGTTAAAATTTTACTTACATTTGTTATTATATTCTAAAATAATTAATCACATTAATATGAACTATGTAAATCAATAATGAACAAACTAGCGGCCAAAAATTTTGACTTTGACAGATGTCAAATAAAAATTGATACTTTAAGGTTGCCAGCAGATACGAAAAACAACAATTTATGTTCCAGCCACCTAAAAAATATTTTTTAGGCGGCTGGTACATAAATTGTCGGCTGCAAACTTCGGTTTCGGCCCAAAAAGATTACTTTTAGAACCTTGATACACAAATAACTATTTTAAACCAGTTCAATTTTTATAGTTATTTGCTTTAAAATACTTCATTTTGTTCTAATATTTTCTATATTTCTTCTAATTCCTCTAAATTTAAAATTACTTATTTATCCCAAAATTTGTGCCAGTTTCTCTTATTACTGACCTATTCATTGGTCTATATTTTTGTTCCAGTACTTTTTCCAGTTCTCGGTATTTGCTCTGCTGTTTTTACCTAAGAATATAAGTGCTCTAATTTCTTCATCAATTGCTCTAGTTATTTATCTAAGAATTTTTTGTAATTTTTTAAATTCCTGATCTATTTATTGCCATACATTTTTATTTGGCATAGTTTTCCATATTTCCTTTAATTTTATTGCAGAATATGATCAAATTTGTAATTGCTCTAATTAATTATTTTAAAATTTGTTTCAGTTTCTCTTACTTCTGATCTATTTATTAGCTTACATTTTTGCGCTAGTTTTTTTTTTCACTCAATTCTCAGTATTTGTTCTACTTATTCTTACCCTTGAATATACTCTGATTTCTTCGATAATTGCCCTAGTTATTTGTATTATATTACTCCAGTTTGTATAATTCATGATTGTCCCAAATTTTTGTTATAGTATTTACCCATTTTTTTCTTAATTGCTCTTTATACAGGGTGATTTAGCATGAGTGTGCCAAAATAAAACCACAATTTGGAAGAGTCATTTTAAATAAAAAATGTTATACGAAGGTATGTCCGAAAACTTTTCGTTACAGAGTTACAACCCTTTGAAAGTGCACCTCATCAGACACATTTTTATTATCTGTTACTAGTTGCACTAAACTTTTGAAACTTGGTATGAGAATACTACTTACTTAGTTGCATATTTATATTTCCTTTTGTTTATGTATCTCAATAAGAGGCGTCTCGTATGAGGAAGTCATGAAGTTTTTTATCGTTATTTTTTGACCTACAAACATTTTTTAATTTTTGACTATAAAATATTTCATACAACAAAAAAATACACAAAAACGTACTCTTGATAAAACTTGATAAACGCAATAGATTTTGAGATATTTTAATTTATAGAAAAAGTATACAAAAAAATTAGTTAGAAGTTAAGAAACATTCAAAAACGTCGTATTTAAGTAATATTTTATAAAAATTATTCGAAATGACCACCTTGAGCACGAATAAATGCGGGTAACCGACGAATTAATGAATCATATATTCAATAAAATAACGTATATCAGCATGTTCACTAGCATTAAACTTTTCCAATTTTTATGTTTTTACAATAATGTAAATAAGCTAAATAATAATTGATAACAAATTTTCTTTGATTTTTTCTTAATTTGTTCTTATTTCTAGTATAATTTGAGTGTTTCTTAACTTTTAACATGATATTTTGGATATTTGATTTTTTATAAGAATTTAAATATCTCAGAAACTATTGCGTTTACTAAGTTTTATTAAGAGTTCCTTTTTGTGTATTTTTGTAATGTATGTAATATTTTATAGGTGAAAATTAAAAAATGTTAATAAGTTAAAAAATAACGATAAAGTAATCGTCATGACTCCCCCATATGAGACGCCTCTGGTTGAGATACAGAAATAAAAGAAAGTATAAAGTATAAATATGCATCTAAATTAGCAGTATTGCCATACCAAGTCTCAAAAATTTAGTGCGATTAATAAAAATATGTTTGATGAGATACATTTTAAAGAGTTGTAATTCGGTAACGAAAAGTTTCCGCACATACCTTTATATAACATTTTTTACTTAAAATGACTCCCCCAATACATGGTTTTATATTGGCAAACTCGTGCTGAATTACCCTGTAAAAGGGCAATTAAGAAAAAAATGGGAAAATATTAAACAAAAATTTGGGACAATCATGAATTAAAAAAACTGGAGCAAATTCTAATACAAATAACTAGAGCAATTATCGAAGAAATCAGAGTATATTCTAGGGTAAAAAAAAATATTGCAAATGCTGAGAAATGAGTGAAATACTAGAGCAAAAATGTAAGCCAATAAAAAGATCGGAAGTAAGGGAAACCGGAACAAATTTTAAGATGAATACTTAAAGCAATTTCAAGAAAAATTTGATCATATTTTACGATCAAATTAAAAGAAATATGGAAAACTATGTCAAATAAAAATGTATGGCAATAAATAGATCAGGAATTAAACAGACACAAAAAATTCTGGGATAAATATTTAGCTAGAGCAATTTGCGAAGAAATTAGAGTACTTATATTTTAAGGTAAAATTAGTAGAGCAAATACTGAAAACTGAAGAAATACTAGAGCAAAATGTAGACCAATGAATAGGTCAGTAATACGATAAATTGGTACAAATTTTGGGCAAAATGAATTATTTTAAACCAAATAATTACAAAAATTTACTACATTATAAAGTAAATAGAGCTAAAAACTAGATTAAACATGCAGAGCAATTAATTACAAATGAGAAGAACAAATTCTTGAAAAATAACTAGAGCATTTTCCAAAGAAGTTACAGCAGAGTAGGGGGCATAAATAAGTAGAGTAAATAATGAAAACCAAAACAAATATTAGATTAAAAATTTGAGGCAATAAATAAGAATTAGAATTGCAGGAATTGCAATATATTTTGTTAACATTAAATATAGATGGCAAAAATAGGACAATAGAACACATTCCTAGTTTACTAGGCAAGCTATAAAAATAGTAGGATTTTCCAAATTACTTGTGCGTAAAAATATGTGAATCATATTATTCAAATATTAAATAAACAGTAAACACTTAAAATTTATTCACATTTTTTATTACCTAACACTGGAATTAAATTAACGAAAGTTCTAGGCATGTTTTCCTGGAGAAAATCCAACGCTTTCATCAACTTAGCCGCGTGCATGCTCGGCGTAGCTTCCTGCGGTCCGTAGCACTGCCCAGAGCAGATGTCATTCTGCCCGAAGAATATGGTGATCATCTTCCAGTCCCGTTGGTAGTCGATCCTGGGGTCTTCCCGCATCTTCCTCACCAGGATGCGGGCCTGGTGGAGGGCGTCAGCGTCTGCCGCCACCGGGAACGCGACGTTGAGCTTGGATTGTTGAGAAAGGAACTCGCCTGTACCGGTGCTGAAGCCGGTGATGTTCGGGTTGAACATCTTCAGGATGTTGGGAACGGTGAGGAATTCTTTCCATGAGCCTTGACCGCCTGAAATAATTGGCAATGAGTGATTTTGTAACAATTTTGTACGAGCAACGGTGGTCACTTGATTCGAATTGACAGGGTCGATTCTTGATGTCGAGAACTATTATTAAAATATTAACCAAAGAAAAATATCACATTGGGACCACCGATCTCTATATATACTTCTAGAAAGCATATGAAAAAGTGAAGCCTGCGGCGGCCATTTTCCTGAGGTCTGAATCTAATTCAATTAGCGCGAAATATGAACAAAATCATTAGTATCTATAACGAAATATGAGAATTTTTTTTCAAATTTGATTTGTTTCAGTTATTTTATGTTGAATTGTACTTATGTAATTGATAGAATGATGAATTTATATTGCTTTCATGATAACATATTGCACTTCAGAATGATTGTTTTCAAATTTAATTACTAAAAAATAGGTTAAAAACGACTATGACCGAACAAGGTCTAAATCATCTAATATTTCTGAGCTCCAACAATCAACAAAAACAATATTTTGCGATTATTGTAATAAATAATCATTTACTAAATATGGATTTTCAGTTTTTATACCGTTATAAAACCAGCTCTGCATTTTTATATCATCTAAAAATAGAATGTATTAAACTAAAAATGATATTCTGTGAATTTTATGCATAGCAAATTTTTACTTGTGATTTTTAATATTTCATTAGATTTCCCTTTACATCGAATATTAATATTAATATTTCTATTTTTTTTTTGCGCAATAGGTTTTTCCAGATTTTACTCGTTTCCGTCATTCTTTCAATTAAATAAATAGGTACCTTAAATATTTCAAAGTTAAATAACTAAAAGAAATTTTAAAAAAATACCGTCAATTGAATTAGATTCAGACATCAGGAAAATGGCCGCCACAGGGTTTACTTTTTCATATGGTATGCCCTATCCAGGATCCAGGTATTATGTAAAGATCATTGATCGGGACCAGTAGTGGCTTGTCAGGGGAGGCAGTTAAGGCAGTGCCTCACCATGAGAAGAGGAGAACATTGTACTGTATTTTTAAATTTCAATATTCTAGAAATTTTAAATTTAGCATGCAATATATCCATAAGACTTAGTTTTCAAATTCCCACTGTTTTCCTATCCTATATAATGTCGAATAAAGCATTCGTACTCCCAGCGCATTGCTGACTACAGAAGTACAGAGGCAAAAATTCTCCTGCCTTAAACTTCATCAATGTATGTGTACGATTGTGCTGTTTTCACAATGTTCAATATCGATTCCTCCCTTAATTCAGAAAAGGGAGTCCTGAGGCATGCCTTAAGCGCATTTTGATTGGTCTATTTGCACATTAACGAAGTGAACAAGTGACTGAACTGAATGATTTTTAAATTCTTGCAGTTGCATTTGCAGTTATTCAAAATTAGCATAAGTGGGTGGCCGTGAACACCAGATATCTTTGGATTTTAAATTTAAGTTTATAATATAAATTATAATTTTGTAAGTCGTTTGCAGAGGCTTTAGGTTGACAACCAACACCAGCAAAATACAAGACAAATTGTAATGGAATGGTGAAGTTCACTCTCATCGGATTGCCATTTGCCAATGATTATTATTTATTATTTATCATGAAATAACTAATTTTACGATGTATTTTTGATAGAAGCTTCTTGACTAAGGAAACTATAGAATAATAAAACGATATTGGGATGTCGTCAATTTATTAAAATTTAATCAACCTTGACCAGTTTCGGCTCCACGTAGGTCTTCATCAGGAGGTGATTAGTCATAAATAAAAAGTACAATAGTTCGTTATACAAAAAAACTAAAATGTCACATTAAAGAAAATGAGTAAATTTTCGCAAAAATTAAAGAACAGTGCGCATCTCATTTTATACACTCAGGTGTAAAAAAACGGGCCACTTTCTTTTATACCATCATTTTTGTAGTAGTTTGCGTAAAACGTTTTGTGTTTTGTTATTATAGGGCTTAATTAAAATTCGTGTTTCACAAGACTCCTGTATTTTTCTTGGTCTTGCCCTAGTCTTGCAAAGAAACGCAAGACAAGAACAAGGCAAGAGCTACAAACTTCAAAGCAAGATAAGGCAAAAAAATATCTTGCAAGGAATGTGCAAGAATAGCATGATTTTCTTCAATTCTTATACTTCCGCATTTTTTTTTGCTAATTTTAAATCTAGATTTATTATAAGATCCTACCTATAAATTAATAAAAGTACAAAAATATTCAAATATTAAAATTTTCAAAAACTGTATAACAGTAATAATTATTGACTAAATATATAATTATAATTATATATAAATTGTTCAATAAATAAATAAAAATTATTCTCCGAAATAATATAACTAAGAATTACGACACAAAATGCTTTCTTGTAACCAGGGATGCTTTGAAAAAAGCTTTCTGCTTCTACAGATGTCGTTGTTGTGCTATAATATATATACATATAGTATGTGCAGCTATTCGATTTTTGTTTTTATAATATTTATTTAAAAATAATATATTATTGTATTATAAGAAATATACAGGGTGTTCGAAAAATAGGGGATCAAATTTGGAAAATATATTAATCAACCCAAAACAAGAAAATAATCCTAATATACCCATGTCCGGAAACGAACCATTTCGGAATAAAACACTCTTTTGTTTGAATTTTATTTTTAGTAATGTTTTTTACTGTCAAAATTACAATAGTTACGTTAATACTTGTATTTTGTTCATTCACGTTTTCTTAGTAACTGTCAAAATTTGTTGTCACTGTAATTAAATTATTTTGATATTGTTTTGAAGCTTTTCTATTAATATTGTATTGTTGGAGCTGAGTTGATAGGGCTTTTTTTGCATAACAGATTAACGGGAAATTTGTACCTACATTATCTGAAAAATAATTTACCAAATTTATTGGAGAATGTTTCACTATTCACACGGCATCATATGTGGTTTCCAAGTAAGACAATATCTTCAAAATTTATTTCTTGATCGGTGGATAGGCAGAGGTGGTTCAACTACGTGGCCTCCACGTTCACTAGACTTGAATCCGTTTGATTTTTATTTTTGGGTTCATTTAAAGAGCTTAGTTTATTCGACGCCCATTAATAACGTAGAGAATTTGCGGCAAAGAATCATAGACTGTTTCAATAGTATAAGACTAAAACCAGGAATATTCGAACGTGTCCGACATTCAATGAGAAGACTTCTAGAATGTTGCATGCAACTTCAAGGAGGACATTTTGAACAACTATTGTAATTTTGAGAGTAAAAACATTACTAAAAATAAAATTCAAAATTCAAACAAAAGAGTGTTTTATTCCGATATGGTTCGTTTCCGGACATGGGTACCTATATTAGGATTATTTTCTTGTTTTGGTTTGATTAATATATTTTCCAAATTTGGTCCCCTATTTTTCGAACACTCTGTATATGTTAATTGACATTGATATTATCTAAACCAAAAAAATTACATGTGATATAAGATTATTTATATGTTCAAGGTCATTTGCGAATATTAACATGCAACACAAGAAATATGCAAGAAAATGAGGATCAAGACAAGATTTTTTATATACAAGAGTAATTGAAAGACAAGAAATTACTAAACAAGTCAAGAAATCTTTTCTTGTGAATTACTATTTAAAATGTGGAAAATTACAGTATGTGATATTTATCACTATACATTGAGCAATAATAATCAAAATTGTAATTTAAAGATAATATGAATTAATATCAAAAAATGAGTATTTGTAAAATAAACTAAACTAGAGTTAATAATGCAAATATCACTTTGCATTGAAAATGACAATAAATCGTAAACAAACAATTAAATCCAATCAATAGGCCTTGTATGTTTCTATGAATAATGTCAGATAATTATTTGATAGCAAAGAAAACCGATATGTAAATTTTATATCTGTTTATTATTCTTTATTAAATATGCCACTTGTTGATATATTGCACATCCTAATATAATATTTTATCACAAAATACTAAAAGTTTTTCTCAATATACCACATAATAGTGGCCAGGAACAAAAATTTTAAAAAAGTATGGCTTATTTTTTGCACCTGAATGTAGTATTTCATATGTAATGTAACTATTGTACTTTTTATTTATGACTAATCACTTCGTATTGATGACACAAGGGTGCCGAAATCGTTAAGGAAGATTAAATCTTAATAAATTGGCTACATCACAATAACGTTTATTTATATTCAAAAATGGAGAATTATTAAGATCTATACCTGTTCGTTTTTATTATTTTCCTTTGAAGTAACAGATTTCCTAATCTCTAAGTTTTTTAAATGGTTCATTCAAAATCCTTATCAGCCGTAATAAAAATTTTGAAATTCCCATTAAATTATGGTTCATGTGGTCGGCAATATTGTATTAAGTTTTGGTAATGGCATTTATATGTTCTTTAATACGGGTTTTAAAAGGTCTACAACTTTAAGCAATATATGGCATCGTAATCTTTGCAAATGATTTAGTAACTCATCATGTATGTTAATACATGGTAACCTTAGTTCTCTCATGATGTCCAAGAGGACGATACGATCGTTACAAATTAAACAATATTAGTGGAAAAACTTCTACCTACCTACTACAAACTATCTTAATGTTGTTAATGATTTTTTGTTGTAAGGTCTAAATTGAAATGTCTAGGTTTTGTTTTACAAAATAACTTTCCAAATGAAGCCATCAACTGAAGGATCATTAGATCATTTTTCAAAAAGTGATGTGTTACCTTTTAAAATTAAAATTAAAGTTATTTTTAGAATTGCAAGAGATGTGTTTAGATGTGAACTATATGACATAATGCAATTAATGTTTAAGTGAATAATTGCATGAACGCCTTTGCAATTGACATGGCATGACCGTTTCGATTATAACAATAATAATAGGATGTAATTTTAGAATAAAACGATTGTTAACATATCAGTTGTGACAAAAACGACCAATCATATCTGGCATGCACAATTATTAGTAATTGTGATTAATGCAATTCCTATGTCTCAATTGAAAAATTCTGTCCTTCGATAATTTTTTTTAAAACGAAACTAGTTGCTTGCAAATTGCACTTGCATAGAATTAACATAATACTTGCAAAATGTGAGAGCAGAGACTGAGTTTCAGTTCGAGGCTGAATGTATCACTCAAGTCAATGTTTAATCATTGCTCAGCAAACGTAAAGAACAAACACTTCTGGAAATGGTATTCCACAAATTTGTAGAATTTTTTAACAAACAGAACAATTTCTACGAATTGAAATCTGTAAATTATATGCATTTTGTAATTAAATTTTCTCTTTGTAATTACTATTATTCAATAATTTCTGTGTATGATGTAAACTTTTTTTACGCCGGTCTGAAAAATCTACCTAGTTTCCAAAGAGAAAACAGACCAAACATATTTTTCGAAAACTGTCTTTTTTCTAATACCGCTTGTTGCTATATTTCTAGATTAAATATTATAATTATAAATTTATAAACAATTGTTACAGGTCACTTACATATCGCATAGCTATGGATGAAATACATAATTACAAGTAGAGAGAAAATATCTTTTATATACTGCAATTTTTGGTAAAAAAAAGGAACAGGTACAATTTTAACAAATCTGTTATTTTTTTTTCTAATATTATTATAATAGGATTAAACAATAATGTATTGAAATATTTCTTTTTAAAATTGATAGTTCTCACCTGCTATAATAGTCAGGGAATATCTTATTTGATAGCATTCTTTTTTATAAAAATTGTTGTCACGGAATTTTTTTAATTAATTTTGGCACAGTTTTCGAAAAAATGTTGTTTGATACTTGATTGCGACATATGCTGTTGCATTCTCAAAGATTCTTTTTACGAGCACAGCCGTTTCGTAAACTAGAATCATAAATAACTATAAGCAATGTTATAAAAAAACACACAAATTTAAAAATTAACATAGAAAAGTTGAAATATAAAACATATTTCATCTGTTACAGGTTCGTGAAGGACAGGTACTCTAATTATATTTGAGCTGATGATAGTTTTGGTTTGCATCGAAACGTCCCCATTCATAATAAAAATTATTAAACATAATTTTACATTTATCAATCTAAAGTCAATGTCACACTATCATTCAATTGAATGACCGCGAATGAGAAAGAAGAAGAAGTGATCTGTGAATGATAAAATATTTGTGGGTCGCGATTTTTTCGTCATTCTCAATCAGTCACGGCTCACGTCTAATTTCATTCGAGAGACAACTAATGTACTCAACTTCACTTTGGTGTTTGATACGCTTTTTATTTCTTCGGAAGTAATATAATAAGAGCCGTGAATTTATTGGAAAAATTTATTTAGTTGTTGCGTAGTAAAATGACTTTTAAATCACTCCAGCTTCGCTGTCGTGATCGAAATGTCATTTTTGACCAGAGTTGTCGTTACTTCGCAGGAGTTATGAGTAAATTTTACTTATTAAATTCATAGCTCGAATTAGATTTGCTTGATTATTTCCAGAATGACAACAGTTCAACATAAAATTTTTGATATAAACAAAATGTAACCATGACTATGAAAGTGGTTTTTTTCAAATTTCTTCACTGAAAAACTATCTAGTGAAAATGACATGTGTGAAATAATCTACATATACATATATTACTATTTGCTTTAATTGTGGAAAATGTAATAAAAAAGAAAAGTCGAGAAAAGTGGATGACAGATAAATTTTGTCTTTCATAGTTGTTTATAGATGTGAATCTCGTTTATGATTTAAAATGTCTGAAATACAGGCATTAATAACAACATTTTCTACAGTACAATAACTACTATAGACATTTTAATTTTTTGAATTTAAAATTGTAAAAAGAAAAAATATGTGACATATAAATAACTTGTGTCATCATTCAATGCTAAAATATCTTCTTTCTCATTCTCCATCATTCAAATTATTGATAATGTGACATCGGCTTAAGCCACAAACATTTCTACAAATCTTATTACATAAACATCTTACCGGCAGCCCAGCTAACCCCTCTATTCTCAATCATCGTCCCCATGGCCCACTGTTCCATAGCCCCGTTCCCGGCCACGAGGGAGTCTCCCATGGCTCCAATCACATCTATATCCCCAGGTCGCAGCTGGTGCACGCTGGCAGGCCTCTCCAGCGAGCGCCCTACACCTGGTGCTGTGCCGTTCACGCAGGGGAAGGGCATGGACCTGGGGAACGGTGTCTGGAGCCGAGCTGACGTCGGGACCGAAGGGTACCGGATAGCAAAGTCGCGGAGTCGAGCCTGGAGAAAGGGTAATGTATGGTAAGTTATTCATTGACATGTGGTTCAAATGTTTAATTGGAAAAAGCAGTATATATGGCAATGGCCTTGTGAGTATACACTCACTTTATGTAGCGTTATTGTGCAATCATTAAAGTTCCCTTTCTTTATACATTTTAACAAAGTAAACATTATTTTTTTATATGTTTACAACGAGAAACATTGTTATTTAAAAACATGGTATACACTTTTATCCATCATTCAAATCTTCATTTACAAAACGTAGGGATAGTTTAGTTATTGTTTTGCTGATAGTTAAAGATTCCTTGCCAGTGACGTAACTAGGGGGAGTACACGCCTACAACGCGGGTGGGCTTCACAGGTGAGGGGGCCTCACTTTGCTTCTGGGAAAGTAAACCACAATAAATAGGTAAATATGAAGTAGCGACACATGTCAATATCATTGTGCATATTGTGTGTGTTTTAAATCTGCCGCTGTATTAAGCCGTAGCCGATAATTAAATGATTATCACATATCTCACATATTCAATGAGATCAAAAAGAATGGCTCGTATTACGAGCTCACTTTTATAATAAAATCTCGATGTTAACGCCCACTTTTACATCATAATCTTATGTAAAATTGAAAGTTAAAATCACGATATTATTATAAAAGTGAGCTAGTTCGCTTTTATAATAAAGTCGCGATTTTTACGTTCGTTTTTACATAAGATTTTGATGTAAAAGTGAACGTTAAAATCGCGATTTTATTATAAAAGTGAGCTCGTAATACGGGCTATTATTTTTAAGCTGAGCAGTCTTTCGGCAAATTAAAAGTCATTAAAAATTACCTACGAAGTAGCATGTCCTGAGTGAGATAGATTAAAATGTTTTAGCATTCTTAATGATTAAACATGAAAGTGTCCATAAGTTAGATTTTGCAAATAAGGAAACACGGAAAATTAATATTCATATTGAATTTTCAAAAAATGGTACAAATTGTGTCACAAATAATTTAATTATTATTTGGGGATACCACTTTTTAAAGTTACAATAACCCGAGAGGTTGACAATAAGGGAGTTATTTAATAATAATGATTTCATCGCTTTTAACTATAAGCCATACAGAAATTTGAGCACCAGATTCGAAATTTATACGAGGTCCAAAAAATCTTCCCTTTCATACATATAAGGGTGCACAAACATATACAAGTATTGTTGTTGTTAACTGATATTGTTTCATATACGGCCATGCTTAAATAATATTGATACCATGTTTTAGAAATTTTCTTCAATTATTGTGCAAAGTAAAAAATATTAAACATTATTTCTTAAAAATAACAAATTTCTAAGTTAATATTTAGGGATAGTTAAAAACATGGTATGTACTTTTACCCAGCATTCAAATCTTCTTCTAAAAAAATAGGGGTAGTTTACTTGAAAATGTCTTTGCAGTTAACTGGAGATATCTTGTATAGTATATATTATACAAAATAATGTTACACAGTAGAGATTAAAAACTACATTCCTTTTTATCATTTAACAGCAATTCTCTTTTAAAAAGTACTTAAAAATTTTCTTTATCTCAACACAACCATTTGTAGATTATATGTTTTATGAAAAAATATTGCTGCGATTTGTAAAATGACATAATATTGATTAATAGTTATTTATGATATAAGTGTTAATAGTATCATTTTATGAGTGAGTGGGGAAGTTTATGAAACGAGGCGAAGCCGAGTGTAACAAACCCCACGAACGAAATAAAATCACTTTTAACACAAATATCATACACTATTTTTCCTACGATCCTAGTTATGTATTTGTAAATAAAAACTAAGCATAATAGAATGACATTTATGACAGGTTATGATGTATTTGTTATTAACAACTGAATATAAGAAGTGTTAAAAGTAAATTTGTTTTTTACTTTTAATTCGTTGTCAATGACAACGTGTTAAAAGTATTTACTGTGTTATAAACTGTTATTTTTAACTTGCTAAGCAACCGTTAAAAAGACTATTTTTAACAGTGGTCGTAGGAAAAATATATGAATCATTAAAACTCAAGAAAATTGGAGCATTATATAATATTATCCTGCTTACAGTACCTACTCAATGTCATTCATTTTAAAAATGATGTGAGAAGGTCTTCGACAAGGTAATACGATTAATAAGTTGCAATGAACAAAGCAAGAGGAAAGTGAAAATTTGCATGTAACATAATTCGTCTCGTGGTCATTAGAATGCGAGTCTGGAAATGCGAAGACACGTGCGACATCGGAAACGAAACAATTTGCTTTCGCTGGACATACGCACAATGACAAGTAGCTTTATTTTCACCAATATTGTTGCCAAATTGGGACCCAGTTGTCAGTTGTTCAATCAAATTTCCAAAAAACTACACCCAAAATGGGTATCAAAAAATTGTACTTACTCTGGCTGTTTCCTTTATAAATTCTTCATAAGTTTTTAATTTATTAGGACGCTGTTGGGCTGTAATTTCTTTGAATATGTAGCACAATATAATTAAAACAATTTTTAAATACATTTTTAAATATCAAAACATCACATCACTATTTAAGTTACAATTTAACAAGAAATTATTTATGCACACATTTATAAATTCATTGTTCGTAATTAAGATACACCACTTCGCACATTGTTAAGGAAATCAAATTAAGTGAATATGTGTAACATTGTTAAAGCACTGTGTAGCAGTCAATATCAATACAGTACACAAAGTGCAACAGTTAGGTGGGAGGAATTGTAACAGAGTAGGGTGTTGATAACACTGCACTTTCACTAAAGGGTTAAGAAATACTCATATCGCACCAACGACTCGTGACGTCATATTTCACTATAAATTCTAACTAAATCAAATACAAACAGAATTTTTATTTAAAAATAAAACTCTCTGTCTTATTTTTTATTATTTTAATTTTATTTGCCAACATTTGCCCATTTATAGGCTTCCACGGGTACACATTCAGAATTATTAAAAAAAATAGTTAATTTAAAATTAAATTAGACAACGTTTATCGCTCTCTTAAACGAAAAAAGAGATAAATTAAAAAGATCTGTGTCCAAAGAGCTTATTGTATTCAGTCATAATTCTATTTAGAGGTGAATTACTGTGACTGTTTGTATTACATTTTTCAACGTAAAACAAATTTACACTTCGTGTATGTATGAGTGGTACATGACATCTTATATATAGTCAATAATTTTATAATTATCATTCGAAATTGTTTTATATTTTTAATGCAATTGTCATATTTCACATTTACGACTTTTCATAATATAATTTTTTACTTCCTTGTACGAAATAAAGGAAGTATTGTTATCGCGAAAAATTTTGGATTTCAGATTTCAACAGAACTATGTACATATTTCGCATATCTCAAAAATTATTAGCCGCTGTACGTCTCCCTTTTTTTACAATACGCAGTGCGAAAAGGACACTATTCGAAGAGTTTTTTGAATATTTCGCATAATTTAAAAATGATTAGTCGTAGAATATTAAATTTTGTGTGTGGAACTGCTGTAATATTTATATATTTATGCACTTCTATTTTTTATTTCAATCGACAGTGCCTAAAGGGCACTTTTTTAAATATTTTTTTTTTTGCATAACTTAAAAATGATTAGCAGTAGAATGTTAAAATTATGTATGTGGAACTATTGTAATATCTAGTTGTGCATTTCTTTTTAATTTAATACGCATACAAAGAAATCATGTCTCCTCATCAATTTTTTTTATATAAATGTAACACTATTGTTGAATTATTTATGATAAAAAATTGTATAATATTAAATCTTAAGAGGTATGTCCATATATATACAAGTGTATTAAAATGTATTGCGTATTTTGTTAGAATAATAGTATATTATTTAACAAGCATAATATGTAGGCTATATTACAGGAGGATGTAATTAAAAATACGAGCGGCAGCGAGTATATTTAATCATCCGAGTGTAATGTAGCCCTATTATGCGAGTCAAATACTATACTTTATCTACAACTAACAGGCATATAAAAAATCTGATATTATTTGTTAAATATTCAGTTAACTGTGAGTAGTTCATATATAGCTTAACAGATGGCGCCACAGTAGCACTTAAATGTCAAAATAACTATTCAAATTGTATTTATTATACTTCTATAATCATATATATTGATATTTATAATAAAAAATATATTATTAATAAATTAACAGTTTATTAAAATGTTATGTGTTAAATTATATGCTCTATTTATTACAGAAAAGTGTAGCGTGTAATATAACATTTCATATTACACTTGTGTAATATGAGTAGTATATTATATGTAGTATCACACGTATAATGTACCCATATTTCAATAGTTGTAGATAAAATTAATTTATTGCGAACTTATCTTTTTGAAACAAACTGCAGAGAAATACTCATATTTATATATAATTTAGAAAATTAGATCAATCTGTAATATTGTTGAAACGCCAATAATTATGAATTGGTGACACAAGGTCGAGTTGGGTGTTGCATACATTCAGCACTCTTTAAAAATTACCTTTTTTCGTAAATTACGAGAGGCTGGGTGTTTCCCCGCAAAATGGACTTCGAATCCATGAAGTTCACGGTAGTCTCTAAATGATAGCGATTTTAATTCAAAACTTTTGAAAAACTTGAAGTAACCCTGGTTTGAAACTGCAAAAACACTTTTTGTCACCGATCCAGCTCATATTTGGCATACACATACTATGTACATACATGGGACTAATAACTTCTGAAGGCCAGGGCATCGTTAGCCAATGGACCAGGGAAAAAACAAGATAATAGGTTGAGGATATGAATTGTGGGTAAAATAAATACAATTTGTAAAAATATAATCGTTTACTAAAAGAAAAAATCTTAATTAAAACGTAATCTTACTTTTTTGTGAATTTTTCGACTACTTTATTATTAAAATTTTTAATTCTCAATTTTTTGAGTCGCTAGGGGGGGCAGCTGCCCTTACCTGGTTCCCCTTGGCGACGCTTTTGAGTCAAGGGATTAAAAATAAAGGAGTTATTTAATAATAGAGATTTAAATCACTTATTACGTAAGAATTATAGGTCGTATGGAAATTTAGATACCTAATTCGGAATCTACGAGGTCAAATTACGGATAATACGGATATACAACCAAAAATCACCTTTTTTACAGGAACACGTCTATACATACATATGTTAACTTGTGTATATCTTATGCTATTCATGTGAGTTAATGTACTTCTACATGCTATAAAAATGATTAAGTTTCTTGTCCATTTAGAGGATTGTTGACTACTACTAGCAATCTTGGATGCGACAGCTACAATTTCAGAAGGGAAGAAGTAGAAATGATTAATAAATAATTTGTATATGTATTATTGTAATTGTATCTGCATCAATATATTTGTATGTATTTATTGTTGTATATAAAAAATATAAAAGTACAATCGAAGTACTAATGTGATTATTTAGATAGTTTTAGTTTTAATGTTTTACATAAATCAGAAAGTATGTTGTAAAGAGTACGTCAATTAAACATTTTATTATATTGTATTTTGTGTTATAGTTCATTGTTCGTTCGTAGTTTTGTAAATACATTGTTCTTTCCTTAAAGTTGTAAATTCTAACTGCTTCGTTAATACAAAATTCAATATTATATAATAAAGAAACATTTAAATTATAAAATTATATATTTTATTTCTATGCCCTTATTAACATATGTGTTATGTTGGTTGCAGAACACAAGGAATAAAATAAACACATTCATTGAATAAGTTAATATATAGATATTATTGTAATCAGTGACACATTTATAAAATGAAAATTTCCCCAATTAAAATGCTAAAACATGGATAGTGATATCAGATAATAAAGCTACACTTAATATAAAATTGACATTATTTAAAGGTAGTTGATTCGCAGGGTTACGTTGAAAAAACCATCAAATCAACAAACAAAAATTAATTTTTAGTTTTAGAATGAATCTACATTCCTAAAAATTTTGTATGGGGCTACTTTGCTTGAAGAATTTTTCAAAAATCATTTGGATTTTACAAACCAATGTAAATTGAAATCTGAAACTTTATATTTATATCAAGTATTCATAGATGTGTTTATAAAGAAATTATCAATTTTCTAAAGTGTATTAATAGAATAAATTTCAGAATTTTTTTTATTTCACACACTAATGAAAATATTTATTTAAAATTTGATATCTATATTCTTTAAGCATTGAAACATCTATTTAAAAAATACTGTGTCTTTTAGGGTGTTTAAGTAGTTAGGTACATGTCAAGTGTGGAAACATCATTTTTCCAGATGAGCATTTTGTGGCACGAGCTTGCGACCGCTACAATAGAACGAAGAGAATGAGAAGTTGTTAGCCCCATGTACCTAATATGTGTACATCAAATATGAGCCGGATCGGTGACAAAAAGTGTTTTTGGAGTTTGAAAACCACAGGGACTAGTTCAGGGTTTTTTCAAGTTTTTAAAAGTTTTGATATTCTTCAGGATCTGCGGCTAAACAGGAAATTTTGTTGAAATTTGTCCAAAAAAAAAGGACGATTTTTTTTAGTTTATCATCATTATTGATGTTTTCTAAATTATTTGCAAAATGCAAATAACGTAGAATTAACTCATATCTATTTACAGACATTGAATCTGCAATCAGATTCATTCGCAAAGCTTCATCGCTGCTCCAATATAGACAGGTACGCGGATATTGAATATAGGACATAATTAAATTTATTCCAAGAAATATATAAAATTCGTATCTTATTAACCCTAAATTTATTACATTGTTTTGATTAGCTTATAAATTTGATTGATAATATATCATCTATTAATTCTTCTGTAAAAAATGATAAGAAAAATTCAACTGGTGAAGTTTTATCTATATTTATAGCTTGTGTTCCCAAAAATGGTGGTACAATGTCCAGTTGGACGTTGAATGGACTTTTCATCACTGCAGACCTGCACCATTACAAATGCAAGTAAAAAGCAATGTCAATAAAAATTATTCCAGTCCTGTGCTCTACACAGCAGATAACGGAACTAGCAACTTATTTAATTGTCTTCATCGGAATTGTCTGATGAAGTAATATTACTACTTTCATCGCCAAGTGAAATAATAAAAGGTTCAATTAAACTATCCATTATTCCATCTAATTTACACATTTTTTCTTCTTCTTTAATGACGTGGGCTATACAGTTTTGCCAATCAGCACTTGTTACATTTTGAACTGCCTGTAAAAAAATTTGATTCACATCCTGCAACTTGAATGTAGTGTTCTTTGTTGCCACTTCATTTTTCAGCTTTGCCCAAATCATTTCAATTGGATTTAGTTCGCAATGATATGGTGGTAATCTGGCAACAATTTTCTTATCTTTCTTTGCCATTTCATCTGTTACATATAGATTAAATTTATCTTTATGAAGCTGAATTAAATGAAGTAACTCCGCTCGAACCAGATCGTCATCAAAATTTATATTTTTTGAACGTAACCATTCTTGCATCTCAGTTTTTCTTGACGACGACGTAGGAATTTTTTCTAGTTTTCTGCTGTGGTATGACGCATTATCCATTACAATTACAGCATTTTCTGGCAATTTATGTAAAAGTTTAGCGAACCATTCTTCGAACACTGCACTATTCATCTCTTCATGATAGCCTCCAGTTTTTTTGTTTTCAAATAGTAATAAGCCTTCATCAACAAAACTAAACTCAGAACCAACATGCAAAACAATGAGTCTTTTTCCTTTTCCTGAAGGATTTTTCAAACCTGTTGAAAGACCTTCATTGAATGCTTCTCTTCGGCTTCGAACATTGGTATCAATCCACATTTTTTCTTTTGTATACCCTTCATTGACCCATGTTTCATCAAGGTAATATATATTCCTACCTTCATTTCTAAATTGCTTCATACTTCTCAAATATTTTCGTCTCCACTGAATAATATCATCACGCTCTGTCAGGATACTTTTTCGGTTTCGTTTCAAGTACCTATAAATCATGAAAATATTATTGTTTCTGTTTCATTTTGATTAAACTATGAACTTACTTGAAATTAAGTTGCTTTAACAATTTATATAATGATGAACGGCTCAGAGATGGCAAATCTGGATGTTGTTGTATTTCATTTAAAATTTTATTCAAAGTTGGTATTTCATTTTTGAAAAAGAAACTATGTACTATTCGACGCACAGTATTTTTATTAGAATCAGTATATGTGGTCACTGTTGAAGGTCTTCCACCATGTCGCTGGGAGCCCGTAACATTTCCAGTTTTTTTATACTCTCTTATAATACGGTAAACTGAAGACTCTGAAATACCTGAAAAAATATTATTTTAACATGATATCATATTAATTAAAAAAAAAGTTGCTTCTTACCTGCTGTATTACAAATTTCACGTACAATAGTTGAAATTTTCATATCGGGCGAATCTGTCACTAACTTTTTGTACATATTTAAAACGCACTGCTTCTCCGCTTCAGAAAAATGTCCCAAATCTAGACGCCGACGTTTCTTCACTGGTGAAACATTAATCGTTGTACTTGAACTTGGACAACTCATTTTCTCAAATGCAAAAGCACACGGAATCAAAAATACTGAACTTGATAAAGGAAAGTCAAAAAGAAAAAAAAAGCGTGATAAATGGTATTATAAAAATACACAGCGTTAGTGAAATACTAATAGTACTAATAGAACTGGTTTTATTCGTGAAACGTCACAAAAAGAACAATGAAACGAAAAACACGTGCAAATTCAACAATTGATTTGACAACTTCCGAAAGTTTGACGTTTCAATTATGTTTGAAAAGGTTAACCTGAAATTTCATCTGGTTAAATGCGGCTTCAAGAAATAGCGCAGCAGCCAATCACAGGCTTTGATTTACACAATAGGATTCCTAGTTACTGTCTATAGTTTAAAAACAGAGTATAATAGGTATATGCCGCATGCACAGTGTTGGCAATAATTATTAATAATAATAACTGTGAGAAATGAAATTTCTCATACTGCACATGCGCAGTGTTAGCAGTTTAAACCACGATTGTGAGAAATTTTGAAGCTTTTTAAAGTATGAGAAAAGTTTCACTTCCCATAGTAATCGTAGGAAAATACTTTTATATTTTATTTATAATCTGACAGCTGTTTGAATTATCTGGAGACATTTGTCGGAATCAAATATTGATCAGTATGAAGCTAGTCCTATCGTTCATCAAAGTGAACCGCACACACAAGACTGAAAATAAATATTTTTATATTTATTTTAATGAAAAACTACTTTTATTTAAATTATTTAAACTTAGATATTATAATTATTGTGTTTAGTATATATAAAATATTTTAATAGCTGTTTTTACAATTTTATTTTGACACAAGGACATTTGACAGTTTACAGTGACAGTCAAGGAAAAGTACTTTACAAACTTGTTAAATTTGTAATAAATCAAAATGAATAGATTGTTTGGAAGAGGGAAACCAAAAGAACCTGGCCCTAGTATAAGTGATTGTATTGCAGGGGTACAATACAATTTATTATTGTTTTACTGTGTTTATAAATGAACCCGAAATATTTCAGGTTGACAGTCGCGCAGAAAACATAGAGAAAAAAGTAAACGCCTTAGAAAATGAACTTCGAAAATACAAAGATCAAATGAATAAAATGCGGGAAGGCCCTGCAAAGAATAATGTTAAATCAAAAGCTATGAGAGTTCTGAAGCAGAAGAAAATGTAAGGTTAGCTAATGAGTCATTTCCTAGTTTACATTTAATTGTTGTAGGTACGAGCAACAATTAGATAACTTAAGAGCCCAATCGTTTAATATGGAGCAAGCTAACTACGCCCATCAAACGTTGAAAGATACTCACTCGACAGTAGCTGCTATGAAGGACGGGGTCAAACAGATGAAAAAGGAATTTAAGAAAATAAATATTGATGAGATAGATGTGCGTATACTTTATGTGTACTTACCGTCGTATTACCACTATATACTTTCTTTTTTGTGCTGGATCCATTCTCGTATGCTGATTATTCTTCAAGTCTTCCTATTTTCTCCACTTTTGTTACTCCTCTTTAGCTGTTTAGATTTGGGTCTGCCTTTCCTCCTGGTTTTCAGAGTAATATTGATTTTATCTGTTTCTTTTGATCTCCATACTTGTTACAGCCATTTGACTTTGTTTTCTTCATTCTGCGTATTCTAATTTTTATTCCATTTCATTATTCATTTTACTGATCCTAAGTATTATTCGCATCTTTGTTTCTGCTTTTTTAAATCTTCGTCTTTTTATTATATTTATGGTTTCTGCAGAGTACACTGTTTTATAAATTTTTAATATTTTTTTTTAAATTAATTTATTTTGATGTAGATCTTACGCTTATAATTAATATTTTTATGATAAAAATATTATCTATTTGTTTTAGTTTCTTGATCTAGGAATATCTATCTTATTTTATGTGTTTAAATTTAATTTTGCTAATAATAATCAAATTATTTTCAATAAATCACAGTAATTTTGTGCATATTACTCATTTATTTAACAAATTTTGTAACTAGTTTCTATTATATCATCAGACCATGATAAAATTTGTTAAATAAATAACTCATATTAACAAAGTTACTGGTCCATATTACGAACGCACTTTTATAATAAGAGCGCTTTTAGGAAGCGTGCTTTTATGTTATAATTTTATGAGGTCAGACGTCACTTTTAAGAAACACGAAAAAGTTTAATAATCAAAGTTGCCAGTCTACATAATCTTTGTCCATTATTATTTTCTTTTCATGAATCATATTTTACTTGCTATTTGTTATGTATAATTTTCCTTTCCTATCTGTGCATTGAAGTCTCCTAATACTTTTAATTTATCAATGAGAATGTTTTGTTTGTGCAGGACCTGACGGACGAGATGGCAGATTTATTGGAGCAGAGCGATGAAGTCCAAGAAGCGCTAGGCCGCAACTACAACACGCCGGAAATCGACGACGACGAACTGGCGGCCGAGCTGGACGCCCTGGGCGACGAGATCGCCTTGGATGACGACACCAGCTACCTGGACGACGTCGTTAAGGCTCCCGAGGCTCCCAGCAAGGACCCGGGCGAGCCTGCTAAGAACAAGGATGGAATTCCTGTTGATGAGTACGGCCTTCCGCAAATACCCAACTAGTGCTTTGTTATGTTTTATTATAAGTTTACAATATACATTTATTACAACACTTTATATGTGATGTTTATTTCTTTTACAATTTTATTCAGAAATAAAAAGTAAGAAAAAAAAATAATAATAAGAGTCAATCTTGAACTTCATGGATTCCAAGTCTGTTTAGCTGGAAATTACCCCATTTTCGCGTAATTTCCAAAAATATTTAAAACTTTACGGGTGGTGAATGTAGGCAATACCCAACACGACCTTGTGTCACCAATACATAAATATTGGAGGTTCATTTGTTCATAAGTACTTCCCTGTACTATAATCTGATAAATGAATTTTAAATTTAATGCTGAATGCACAAAAAATTATAGGATGTAATATAAAGGGCAATTTGAAATATTACTAATATAGGAATGTAGGTGTAGTATGTAGACATGAAATATTTTCTGATACAATTTTTTATACTAAATTTCTATTTAATTTCAAGAAATGATACATCAAAACAACAGTACACAAGTACTACTTCCTTAATAACAAATACATTCTGATATTACATCAGGAATATTTTTGCTACAAATATGAGTATTAAATTTCCATTCAACTTTAACAAATTACACTTTAAAACATTCAGCGTACCACGATAACTAAAGTAATAGTAATTTATTACCAATCATTGTAAACACTAATAACATGAACATTCCATTTCTATCATTTATTACAACACTTTAATACGTGGTGTGTTTATTTCTTTTACAACACTTATTGATTTATAGTTTTCTATGTTTGCCAACAATGCTTCTTTGCATTCATCGAATAAATTCAAATCAAAGCCTTCTATCTTGGTGTAGTGGTGTACATGCGCCTAAATAATAATAAATTAATATTTACTACAAACAAGAAAAACAGTCATACTTTTCTTTGGTATAATTTGTGGTAATTCTGCAACACTTGATCAAATAAAGCAATCATCGCAGAAGAATTAAACAGGCCCAACATAGAGGCCTGATGACCTGCAGGAGGAACACCGCAAATTCCTACTTTAATCGCCTGTTGACTCCAAGAAGTGAACCGACCTCGAGATTGCAACTGGTCGACGTAGTACCTCATATCAGAGACGCTAAAGTCGCCTCTGCCTATAAGAGACGCTCCTACCAGCCTGGAATTTAATCCTACATTGTCTTCAATAAAAAGTTCAACATGAAAGCCCGGTTTTTTCATCCCGGGTAACCAAATTAGATGAATTGTTAAAGATAAACTCTCGGTTAAAATACCAAATATATTCGGAAAAATAATATTGGTGAAGAAAATAAAAATTGATTATCCAAATCGTTGTTAATTAAAATGTAAAAATGCCATCGGTACGAAAAACATCCGTTAAAAAATATGCAGAGAATTTTGAAATGCAAGAATTACATAAAAAGTAAATAAATTACTAGTTTCTGCAATAATTATTTTTAAAAACGTATTATTAAGCAAGGTTCTAGTCGTAAAATACTTTTTCCAATAGTAATACAAAGTCATGTAATTTAGAAAGTATTAAATGAAATTCAGATTATCAATTCTGAACAGAAAAAAATCAGATTGCATCAAGTGTAACACAAATCAGTAAATTCTATATCAGAAAGCAACAATATATTTTAAATAGTCAATTAAAAATCAGAAAAAGCATAAATGTAATTCAGATCAATTTAGAAAAGGAAAGCATTAAAAATGCATCAAATGTAAATCAAATCAATAAATTGTATTTCAGAAAACATTGTAAATCAAAAAAAGAATTAAATTGTATTTAGATTAACCAATTTCAAAAAGAAAAAATCAGAGTGCATCAAGTGTTTAGAAAGCAACAATTATATTTTAAAATAGTCAATTATGAATCAGAATGTTTGAGATGTAATTTAGATTAACTAATTCTGAAATTCATTTGATACTTTCTCAATCACAACTGTTTAATCTGAAATACAATTGACGCTTTTTGAAATACAACTTGAAATTTTTATACAGGTGTTTGGTGAAAGGCTTGCACCAGTTTTTATTTTGAGAGATACAAAAAAAATTGTTATGGAAAATGAAACTAGGTAAAGTGGCTCGTAAAATAATCGTAGTAAGAATTTTGTGTTACTTCCGGTTTTAGCGATAATGTGTACAACTTTAATTCTAGGATAGGGAAAATATTATAGTTTTACTTCAACCATTTCAAAATGGCTACAATTTATATTTACCCTTATGCTTAATATTATTTTGTATCTCTAAAAAAAAAAACGAAATAATCTCGATATCGACTTTTCACCAAACACTCTGTATACATATTTTTTTCATGTAGAAATAAAAATACTGAGACTATTATTATTTTTTTTGATAAACATGTAAAATGAACAAGCCGTAATGAATTTCTTTGTCAATTTAAAATAAACTTCGGTTACTTAACCGATGTACAAAATACAGAAATATAAATCACCGCAATGAGAAAAAACCAGGCCTGACATACCTAACGGGTCTAATTTGACTAGTTGGTTATTCCTGTGACAACAATCATAGAATATTTCCTTGCGCATTCTCTTACTGGTTTCCTGTCCTTGTAGTCGATCTACTGAGAGTGAAACAGGACTGACGCTACTGGATATAAAATGCATGTTTGGGAACGGAACTAAGTTTGTTCCAATATCATTCAAATCAACATTCAGTCCTCCTGAAAACCGCGAGCCACTAACAACTATTTAGTAATAAAGCTTAGCAAACAATTCTCACCTTGTTAGATGAAGTAACATGTTTACAATCACCGCATTCATATCTTGGAATGGAATAACGCTGGATTTACTTTTTTGATATTTCATGACGATGTCTAAAAGTGCTCTGTTTTCAACAGGGAAGACACAAGTCGCACAATTTGTGAGATATTGTGTAGCTAAGGCCACGTTGTAAGGACACGTTATTACGTCTTCAATTCCATTCGGGTAAACACATGTAACAAATCTTAAAACATTCATTCATCATCTGTACAATTAAACAATTTTATATTCTTACCTATCTACATTTTCAAATTCTTCTTCCAAAAGTTGGAGAACAAAAGACCCCAATCCAGAACCAGTTCCTCCTCCGACAGAATACATCATTAAAAATCCTAATAAATGGTCACATTTTTCAACAGTTTTTCTTAAAGTATTTGTTATTTTTTCTTCATATTTCTTTCCATGTTCGTAAAAACCTTCTGCCCAATTGTTACCTGACCCGGGATAATTTCTAATTGTACAAGACTTGTCAAACAAATATTTTAAAGGACCGACATGAAATCTATCTACTACACTATCTTCCATGTCTATTAAAACTGCCTGTAAAATCACAATAAATTATTTAAAAAGATGCATTGTAAAATAACTACCCTGGCTTTAGTATTATATTTCTTCAAGTCTGAACACTTCGCTATGGTGGCAGAATCTCCATTCTCCATAGAAAAGAAACTATTAAACGATTCACGTAATTTTGTTGATTTTGACACATTTGATTTGGAAATTCCTCCAGGAACATTATTAATGCCATATTCTTGCAGTACAAGTGGCCAAAATAAGCTTCCAACTTGATTCCCACATTGACCCACTACAATCAACACATCTAACCCTCAATCTACACAAATATTTCTGTTTATCTACCTTGCACTGTTATAAATTCACCCATAGGAATTATAAATAAATAATTTAAACATTCTACGCCAAATGAGAACTGTCAATTTTACCTTTCAGTTCATAATAACCTAAAATATTTCAAATAAATACACAAACAAAACCAACAGGGTATTTCACACACATAAAAATTAAACGAAATCAGTGATGCCAACAGTGCGATAAAAATGCAAGTACGTTCGTTGTTAGATAGATCAAGTACAATTTATTTACTCTTGGCGTATACCAGTAGGTGTATGACTTTTGGAAGGTTCGTTTAAAAAAGTGCGTAATAAAAATATTGCACTTTATATTCTAGTGTACATTATTCAATCCTGTTCTATACTACTTTGAAACTTAAATAAAACGCACCTTTGTCAATGTTCTCAACTACTTAATAAAAGTTTTCCCTAAAAATATTTTAATTTTAATTTAAAAATGATTCAAACAGAATTTAAGATAAACAATCTGCATTTATGAATGTAATAAAAGAAATAAGCATAAATAATTATTATTTTAATTTAAATAACAAAATTAAATGTCAAAATCAAATGATAGGTTAAGATAAATTTTGCCGACCACAAGAAAACATGGACAAATCATATCATAAAAGATAAGCAAATTCAGCTAAATGAGCAAACAAATAGTAAGTGTTCTGTGAAACAAATATTATGTAACACAAATAAGTAATCTTCCTGCATAAATATTTACCATCAACTGTTGACCGCATATCAAGCAAAAACAAGACAACTATATGTATATAAAGCCTTTAAATTTTCTACGATTTAAAAATGGCACAGAATCCTCGTGTAATTATTGTAGGCTCTGGGCCTTCGGGTTACGCTGCGGCTTGTAAGTTACTAGAAAATAACTATACTAATGTAACAATTCTCGAAGCAGAGAACCGAATCGGAGGTCGGGTACATAGTGTTCCATATGGGAAAGGTTTCATTGATTTGGGGGGCCAATGGTGCCATGGAGAGAAGGGAAACAAAGTGTATGAAATGGTGAAGGATTTAAATTTACTCGAACATTCATTGTGCGACTACACAGATTTTACTTTCCTGGATTCCAGCGGAAATTTCATAGATAAAACTATAACTGATACTTTGGTGACGTTGCTGTTTAATCTTGCAGAAGACAGTGAATTGATGAAAGGTTTCACAGGATCGTTTGGGGATTACATAACGCAAAGGTACAACGAGAAATTAAATTCAGAACATCCTCAAATTGATAAAGCAATTGCTAAGCAAGTACTGGATTGGTATCATAAAACAGAAAACAACTTAAATGCTTGCGCAAATTGGTTTGACTTGTCCCTCAGAGGATACACTTTATACACTGAGTGTGAAGGAGATCAAGCTTTAAACTGGAAAGATCAAGGATACAAAACTATTTTTTCTGTTTTAAGGGTAAATATTTGTTTTATAATTACTCCATCTACATATTTTAAGTTTTAGAAAGAAATACCAAACGCTGGTAATAAACTACCAATTGATGATAAAATTTTGCTCAATAAAGAAGTTATAAAAATAAACTGGAACAATCCAAAAACAAAAGAAGTGACTGTGGAATGCAGCGATGGGTCAAAATATGTAGCAGATCATGTAATAGTAACCATATCTCTCGGAGTTTTAAAACACAAATACAATAGTTTATTTGTGCCAAATATTCCCGAGGCAAAACGAAACGCAATTGAAGGCGTGTCGTTTGGTTGTGTAAATAAAGTGTTTTTAAAGTTTCCCAAGAAATGGTGGTCTGAGAAAATAGAGTGCGGCTTGAGTCTAGCTTGGAAAGAAGAGGATAAGAGAAAAGTTGTAACAGAGTTTCCAGACGGACCGCAAAAGGTAAAAACTTGGGCTGTGCGATCAGGAAAAATTGTGATTTATGATCAGAAAATATCGATCATATTTGATCAGTTCTATCTTCATTGATCTGATAGATCTTTATTTGTGGTCAATAAAAAATATCGATCCTGTTTATCAGATCAATCTTAATTGATCTAATCAATTTTAATTGATAAATTCTGTAAGTGCAATATCCGTAGTTTATTGAAAAATACAAAAAAAAAATATGAAATAGAAGTTGAAAGCGTTGTGTCTATGCCCAAATTCAGATTAGCTCTACTAAGCTGTATTTTGTATCCAGCTCTATCAAAATCGATGATCATTTAAGATCAATTTGACTAATGATTTTTATCTAATCAATCTGATCGATAAAACAAGCAAATTAATTAATCGATCAGATCGATCAAAGAAACTAATCGATCAAACGATCATATCGCTATTTTCTTCACTGAGATAATTTTGATCGATCTTTCGATCAAATCAATCTGATCGAACATTTTTTGCAGCCACCCTAGTAAAAACACTTCCACACTTTATTAAGCGCAAAATATATTTTAGTTTTTTTTTGATTAGGAAGGCATCTCCTGGCTTAGTGCATTTTTCGGTTTTTACCCAGTTGATTATCACCCCGAAACATTATTAGCTTTCTACAATGGAGATTTTTGCGAGGAAATAGAAAAACTTCCAGAGGATGTGGTGCAGAGAGGTTGTATGTATTTACTGCGTAAATTTGTGGGGAAAAATTTCCAAGTTCCCGATCCTGTGACCATATTGAGATCAGCTTGGAGAACAAATGACCATTTTCGAGGGTCATATTCGTTCCACAGTTTAAAAACAGACAGATTGAACACCAGTCATGGACAACTAGCCGAACCGCTGGGAAATAATAAGTTGCTCTTTGCCGGAGAAGCTACTCATCCCAATTATTTTTCTACGGTTCACGGAGCGGTTGAGTCCGGGTTTCGCGAGGCACAGAGAATTATTTCTCTTTACAAGTAAGTCACATTTACAAATCGGAAAATCTGGGATATTTTTTAAACAATATTAATACATACAATTGAAATAGGAATAGCATTCACAGTTAATATTTATTTTTAAAAGACTACAGTTGCGTTTTGTGCGCTTTTAGCTAATAAATAATTACATAAAATACTAATTAACATTTTTCTTGTTTATTTATATATGTTGTTACTTTCAATTTTAATTAATAAAATTAAAAATATCTATGTATAAGAACAAAATTTTGAAAATTTACACAACTAGATGCCTCGGCTAAGAAATTAAACACAAAATAAGATATTAACAAATGTATTCTTTACAGGTTAAAAGCTCGACTGTAAATCATCTAAGGATAAACACAAAATATTTTATTTTACTATGCATGTTGTAAAAAATAAATAAAAAAATAAACATTTATATTCTGAACATGATTTTATGTATAACAAAGATTTTGTTGTCGGTATTTGGTGGAACATTTTGAAATTAATTGAAAGAAATAATTCACTAGGTTTTTTCATTAATGTTGTTTATTTTGTAACGATAATGTTTCGTCCTTGCAATTGTTAAATTTGAAATATATTTATAGTTGTAAGAGATATTTGAAATTTATTACAAAATAAGCCAATTGCCCCTTATAAAGATTTATGGGACTTAAAGGTTCTTTTAGTCGGATACTACCTTCTGTCCTGAACCGAATCTGAAATTTATGTCTAAATTTAGATCAAAGTATTCTAATAATAATGCATTTTAAATGTAATTCAATTTATAACTTGAAAAGAAATTAAAATATTAGGGGATTAAAGAAATACGAACAGTTACTGCAAATTCAGTATGAATTTATTTAATACGGCCCATTTCTTTTCTTCAAGTGTTACCTTCGAGATGGAATAATTTATGATACCTGACCTCAAGTTTCCCAACTCTCCATAAAAGTTGTAAACTTTGCATAAGTCAGTTTCAAATGTATTTTACAACTACAATAAATACATGTTTATATTAAAAAGTGATGAATTGGTAACATTTACCTGTTCTTGGGTAAAATTTCTCTTTGAAATAATATCTATCCTAATTTCTAAGTTTCCTAAATGGTTAATTTTTAAATTTCCATTCAAATTATACAATTACAAAACTAAATACCAATATCAGTGAAAAACCAAGTGAGTTATTTCTTTTAATTAATGATTTTACGTGTCCACATTATTTAATTTTCAGTTCCCCTCAACCAAAAGTCTTGCGATGCAACATCGCCGTGATCGGCGCGGGAATATCAGGTCTTGGTGCAGCTGTGACCCTGGCCGAGACCGGCTGCACAGACATCCTCGTCCTGGAAGCTCAGGATACACCTGGAGGACGTATCCAGAGCCTGAAGATAGCAGATGGATATGTGGACCTTGGTGCGCAGTGGCTACACGGAGACAAGAACGCCTTGTGGCGAATCAGCCACGAGAATGGCCTTATTTCTCCCAGGACAGTCTATGAAGGAAGAGGACCTTTCTTGAGAGAAGATGGATACAAGTTTAACGATTTTCTCGTGGAGAAAGTTAATTTTATCGTTGGACGAATCTTGGAAGATTGTGAAGAATTTGTAGATTCCACAGACGTACCAGACTCAGTCGGCAAATATTTAGAAGAAAAGTTTGGAAGTTATCTCAAACATATTTCTAAAGAAGAAATGCGGCTGTATTTAGAACTATATGACTGGAATGTTCGGTTTCAAGTCATAGACAATTCTTGTAATAATTTATATAATGTATCTGCAAAATTTTGGGGCAGATATTTTTGTCCAACATCTGAAGGACAGGCACATATTAATTACTCAAACGGACATGCATCAGTTGTAGATGTTTTAGTAAATAAATTACCAAAAAATAAACTGTTACTGTCGCATCCTGTTGTCAATATCGATTGGAATAATTCTGTGAAAATAAAGTGCCAAAATTCTACAATAATAGAAGCAGATGCAGTAATAGTTACATGCTCTCTCGGTGTTTTAAAAAACAGACCAAAGTTATTCTCTCCTTCACTCCCGGGGGAAATGAAAGAAATTATAACAGCAATGGGATTTGCAGGGGTTGTAAAACTATTCCTGCTGTTTGAAGAACGATGGTGGGACAACGAAGAAGGCTTCCAATTAATCTTCAACTACGATAATTCCTACGGTGATGACTGGTGTAGATATTTGTCGGGATTTGATCCCGTGTTAGACCAACCCAGAATGCTTTTAGGGTGGGTTGGCGGACGAGGAGCCGAGCTGATAGAGACAGTGAGCGAAGAAGAGATTGGCAGGAGATGCGCACAGCTTCTTCGGGGATGTACCGGGAATAAAAATATTACTAACCCGGTGCAAGTCATCAGGTGACATATATTTTGGTGCATGATGCATGCTTGTTGGTAGTAAAGAAAAGTAAAGCATGAAACATGTGCATAAAATAGAAATCCGAAATTTCATATGCAACAAATTCTGAAGAATTTCATGAAATGATTTAAATACTACTTAACTGTTTTAAATTATTCCAAACTTTTCAACTATACCTAATTACGTTTCAATTGTGGTGGTCTTTAATATCAATTTAAACTAACTTCATTTTTTCAATGTAATTTTTAATTTGCAATTAAAAAAGTTAATAACAATTAATATTTTAGGAGTACATGGTCATCGAACCCTTGGGTTTTGGGCGGCTACAGCCACACAACTCCAAAGTGCGACCGTCGCGAGCTTCTCCCTGAAGTGTTACAACAACCGATACGGGATTCAAACCATGTAGTTCGTGTATTATTAGCTGGGGAGCACACACATCCTAAACATTTCTCCACAACTCACGGAGCGTTCGAGTCGGGAATACACCAGGCTCGAGTTTTACTCGCTGAAGGAATTGCCAAAACGTCAAAACATTAATTTGTGTTCATATTTGTTTAGATTGTAGATATATAAATCTATTGTGATATTATTTGCTTCATTGACTTGTAAATGTGCCAAATGATTAAATTGTAAATATTTAATTTATATTTGCTTTTAATTTCCTGCTGATTTTTAAATATAAAACGATAAAATACTTTTTGTATGTCAGAAATAAAAATGATGAAGAAAATAAATTACGAAGTGATAAAATATGAAATTAAACAATTTTGTTTAACAACAGCCCTGCATGGTTACAAATATATAGTTTATAAAAATTCTTCTATTTATGCTCGGTATTTTTCCAGTAAAATACTTCGCAAAAATAATAAATATGTTTCAGATTGGCGTGGTTCACAATAGTATTTCTGTCGCTATTCTTCAGCATGTATTTATTATTTACTAGCTGGGAATTTAATAAGCAAAATCCGGTAGAAACAGTAGCAGATTCAATGTACAACCCAATTTGGACGTATCAATTTCCCACCGTTACTATTTGCAATTTAAATAAAGTGTCTGCAAGAAAATTAAATAACTTCATTAAACACATGTAATAGTTTCTGATCTATTAAAAAGTATGTTTAAATTTAATTTATTTTAGAAATACTATTGGTTTTGAAAGAGACTATATAATAACTTTAATAAAACATCTTATAAACATTTTATACCTGCAGTACAATCCAGCGAATATTGCATATTATAACGATTTGCAAAAGCTTATAGATGTGAATAATTTAACAGTACAAGGAATCATGATGTCTATTCGTCCAGACTGTGTCGAACTTTTACATAGTTGTACTTTAAAGGATAGATTTTGGCGGTGCGACAGTTTATTTGAAGAAATAGTTTCTTCCGAAGGTTTATGCTGTTCTTCGAATTATTACGCATTGAGAAATCAATCATTTGTTGGGTAAATCATTAAAAAATATTTTAAAATATAAATAATAACATAAATTGTGTAGGTATTTAGCTGAACGTTACAAAGACAAACCCAGACGAATGAGCGCTTGTGGATATCAAAGTGGTTACAAAATTTTAATGTACATCAACCCAGAAGATTATGTATTGGCTGATATGCCTGCGTATGGCGTAAAAGTAAAAATATATATTTATTTTTGAGTTGCTATACTAGTAACGATTGCACCAATAAATTTCTCCAACCAAAAATATGTTTAATGTCTTAAAAAATTCTTGGATACATTTTATATTTCTTCTAAAAAATCAGTCAATAGAAACATAGAATTATTCCACGCCCACCAAGAGTACATAAGCCCTGACTAAACAAAAGAACGCCCAGTTTTTTTCCAGCAAAATTAGAGATGGTTTGGAGTGAGAATCATATTTTCGTAGAAGTTTTTTCTTAAAGATGTATAGCGTTATTAGCAAAACAGTATCTTATTATTATTTCATTCAATTCTGTTTTTATTTACTTAGTTTTTGTCCTAGTAAAGTAGAGTATATTCTACAGCACAAAACACTTTATAATTTAAAAAATTAAGTCTAATTTTTTATCTACAAAACTTAATCGCTTTCCGGAATAAATAAACGAAAAGTAATGTAGCTTATTAAAAAAAATCACTTTACTTATTTTGCTGTAGGATTAATTGTATTTTTTTCAAAGTTGTGTTTTTAATCATTTACAATTTTTTGAAATGAAGGTTTTGATTCACGATCCCGCGGAATACCCAGGTTGGAGTACAACTCAAGAAATAGTAGCAGTAATGGAAGAAGCTTTTATAAGCATCGTACCAGAATTTACCTACTCTACAGCAAACGTGCGAGCTTTGGACATTCCCGATAGGAAATGCGTCTTTGATAAGGAGATATCATTGCTTAATTTTAATAATTACACACATATAAACTGCCTGATTGCTTGTCGCATAAGATTAATCCAAGAGAAATGTGGATGCGTTCCATTATTCTTCTGGAACATAAATTCTAAGGGTAAGAAACTACTGAAGTAAAACGAAATACCGAAGTTTAAATTTCAGAGTTTAATCGATCAAACAACTACGCGTGCGATATCAAACGTGCCCCATGTGTTGCTTCGATGAAAGAAGTATTAGTGTCTTTTTTGCCAGGGTTTAAATATCACGGAACAAAGGACTTTGATTTTAATTCTGCCACAAATCAAAGCATGTGCAAATGTTACCCAAGTTGTGAGGGAAAGGACTACACAATAGAAGTTTCCAAAACTTTGTTTTCTCGGGAACACGCCATCAATTACGTTCAGTTTTTGTACGTATTTTTACAATTTTAACAACTGTAAAACATTTTTTTTATAGTTCTGGCATGAAGAATGAGAACTACAGCATTGCGAATATTTATTTCAAAGACTTGATTTCCATTCGATACCAAAAAGATGTCAGTATGAATTGGTATTCCGAAATAGGTAAGTTAAAAGAAATATAAATACAAAAGATCTCGCGATTATAATTATATTTTTTTGAAGCCTGGTTCGGTGGATTTTTGGGCCTATTTCTGGGCTTTAGTTTCACTTCTGGATTTGAAATATTGTACTACGTAACAATTCGCGTTTACATAAATTACTTTACCAAATATTCACGCAAGAATAAAGTACAGAACGTACAAGAAAATCAAGAAATGAAGTTATTTTATGTGGAAAATGTTCCACCGTTACATCAACTTTATAAATTAAAGACAAAGAATAACTGCTGGTATTTAGATTAAAATTTAATATAAAACTGTTAACAAGCAATGAATATAAATATAAAATGTTAAATACCTAATAATTAATTCTTCTTCTTTAAAACTGGAACCCTCACACCCATAAGCTCGCACAGTGTGTTTCTCACTACGCGGACTTCTTCTACGGGTTTCTCCCAGTTGGTATCGCTGATTAGAGTCATCACTTCATCTAGCTTGTCTTCGGGGATGGTACTGCTGTCTCCATATACTAAAAGAGCTTCGTACAGACGCGTGGACGTAGCCTTTCTGACATAAGTGTGACGATGGCATAACAAAATGGATAGTTGGACTAATGCTGTGCCACATACGTCTCTAGGAACCTAAATATTTAATAAATTAAATAGATTCGGGTGTCACATTTTTTAAAAAATAAGAAAATTATCAATTGGTGTAAGTTCCGCAAATTTATTGTTAATTCTTTTCATATTTTCAATATGTCTTTTTGTGAATTTTGAGTTAAACGTTCAAAGGAGAAATGATTGTTAGCTCTGTAAAGTAGATTTGTATCAAACAAACTGTTATTAAACTTTTGTTGTAATTTTCATTGTTATGCCGTATGTTCATTTATTTGTACGTTTGTAATATTTTCAGCTCATTTTCTATATTTGAATTGATCTTTTTCCTACTTCCAATTGACTTATATCAATGTAAATATTTCCTACCAAGTTTGTTTTTATTGTTTTCTAACTTTAATTTATTTAATAGACAGTTCTGATGATGGTCTAATCGAATTTAATAATAGTTATTTTTTATACAAGACGATAAAATAATATTTTATCGACAAGCGGAAAGTGTTAATTCACGAGTCGATAATTTAATTTTATCGTCGTGTATAAAATTCAATTTTTTTCTGTATCTGATTTTAAAGAAATTGAAATTAGAAAAATTTAATTTTTATTTGAGAACAATTTTAAAATATAGTAGAATCAGTTGCTATGGAAATGAACTTCAAATAAATATAACTTAAAGTACCTTATCTACCTTTGCTGTAAAAAGTGATATTTTATCTACCCTTGCGTTTGAAGTGCTACTTTATCCACCATTTTGAGTTGACAAAATTTCACTTTAACATCTGCTATAGAAAAAACAAATTTATGAAACTTACCCCAAGAGAATATTTTGCTTTATATTTTCTAAATATTTAAATTAGTGTAGGGAATACATTTTAAAGAGTACTTACTTGAATGATTTGACATAAAGCACCAATTCCATCAATTAATTTATAAATATCTCTGCAGCCAGATATTTCTATTTGAATTAATTTTAACATTTGCGGAATAAATTTGCTGTTATTATCATCCACAATACATTGAATGCATCCAGAGGCCATTAATTTTTCAAAAAATCTAAAGATTGAAATTGTAATTCTGTCTACTTTTTGATATTTTGTAAAAATATCTAACACTACGTCGCAAATTCGAGCGATTTCTGCTTCGTTTTTATCGTCTTTTATTGTATTTAAAAACGTGAAGAACGATGCGCTTGATGTTTTTACCTATGGAATAAAATATTACACAGAATAATTAATTAACTTGTGTGTTATTTTTTGTGGTTCCACGTTTTGATTGTTACATACCAAAGTTTCAGTAAGGCCTCCAATACTAACAATAAGTCCCAACAACAAATTATAAGTATAATCCTCAAAAGACAACAAGCGTACAAATTTTGGGAATGTAATTGCTTCAGAATTCCAATTCAGCATTTCAACATCAGACGGAGGAAAAATCAGCTGTAATTCATTATGAAACGGAATGTTTGGAACAATTGGGTCACTGAAAACATAACACTTAGTGATTTAACATCCAATGGGATCCCAAACCATTAAAAAAATGAAAGAATAAAGTGAAATAAAAATATTAGTGAAAACGTGACTAAGAAATTTTTCGTGATAAGCGAGATATGAATTTTTAAAGTGAAAATTTTGGCCTGTGATGTGATATGTCTTCGTTAGTGATGAACAAATTGTTATTTGTACAGGGTATTGCTTATTTTCATATTTGTATAGCTAAAATATGTTTATATATTTTATACGTATATGAATGAAAAAAATATTATTAGGCATAACTGAAATTTATTTTTCGTAACAAAAATAGGAACATACAGTAACATTTTAGGCGTATTCCATTTGCCACTTGGATCTGATCTAACTTACACTTTTGAATCCGGATCACTTATTTTTCATTCCATTTGACCAGATCAGTTTATCCCCTCCAATGTATTTACTGATCTCAAGTAATCCACTCGCAGAGGTAGATCAGAAGGTTCAGTTCAGGTTGTCACGTGATTTTGCTGTACTTTTGAATAATTAAAAAAAAAGGAGAAATTGCAAATTTAAAATGCGGAAACAATCAAAACTTAAGTTTTAGAATTAGCATTCGAGATGACAGACTAGGCAAAATCGGGGGTAGTTGAACTTATATAAAATAATAGTAATAAAATTAAATTACAACCGTTACACGGGTTAAAGTCATCCAAAGGCATAAAATCAGTAATTTAATTTAAAATAATAATAATAAAAATAGAATTACAACCACTTCACGGATTAAAGTGATCCAAAGACATTCCATTAGCACGGAAAAGTGAACTGATAAAACTAATCTATCTGAACTGATCCAACTAAACCGACTTGCAAAAGGAATACTACTTTTGACTCTGTTAGGTCGCATGCATCTCTCTTTTCCGTAAGTTCTAAGAAATGCAGACGCTCGATTTTCTTTTTAAAATTAGGCATACAATGCTAAAAACAAATGACATCACAGGACATCGCAATAAAATTTAATATCTTACAGCTCGCGAACGAAATAATATTTAAATGAAATATTTTCACTAATACTCATTAATTATTGTATATTTTCATATTCTTCTGCAAAATGATAATATTTCGACAATGGTTCAGGATTCTATTAAAAGCGTTACTAACTTGTGTATCAAACTAGAGAATGTTTTCCCAGCGAGCGCTCGCGTTCTGTCTATTTTCTCTACGGCTTGTTGGGCGATACCTGCCATGAGTTTACTGACTAAATCTCTGGTCAGTAAAGCAGGATTTGATTTAGAAAGCAAGATAGTCAGAGATTGAATCCCGGACATTGCAGCTTCTCGAACCCACGCGCCAATATCCCCGCGGTTGTCTTGCGTGTATTCGTTGAAGCCGTTTAAAAATGTGTCGTAGATTTTCTTTACTGTTTCTGGTTCTGTGGGTTTTTTAAGTTAATATTTGATGGGTTGTAATATTTGTTTTACTTACTTAAGTCTCGTTCTGAACCGACTGTAACTGAAACTTGAGATAGAGCTTTTAAAGCGTCTTTACGACATTCGGCCCATTTTAAAGTCTGCTCAGTTATTTCTGTTGTTTTTATAATTGAATCTACAATTTCATTTATTTTTTCTTCTAACATAAATAATGGCAGAGACCCTATAAAAAAATAAAATGTATATTATGCTTAAAAAGTAAAAATTATGAGGCAAAGTCAAACGAAAACTTTCAAAATGTACCAAACGGTATTTTTTCTTATAAGAAATATTATTACCTCACACCTATCAACCTACACAGATAAGGGAGGTATTGTTTTTTGGTCAAAATTCTCGAGTGTGAATTTTCAATCCAAAAGTACGCATTGAGTCCTCAGAATACATAATGAACTGATTAGATTCTAATTACAATTAGCCAACCGAAAGTGGTTCTCTTAAAGCTTTAAATCATTTTTCCTAAAAAAATTCTCTAAATACCATTTTTTCGAAAATTATATAATTAAATAAAAATATTTTAAATTTTGTACAGGTCTGGCTAAACAGAAATATAAATATTATTAATTTTACATATTGTTCAAGCTGAGAAATTTCTATAAAATAAGTAAATATGAAGTATTTTTATTATACAATACAAAAACGTGAAAGAAATAAAAAAGGAATAGATTTATATATGCGCAAGTCAATGTATGTTCGGCATTTTTCGGTTTTCGGTACAGTTTCGATTTAAATTTAAATGTAATACAATTTTGATGCAAAGAAATTTTGGTATGAATTGAATTAAAAATATTTTGAACTGTGCCATAACAAGCTAATTTTAAAAATACAAAGTTAATGTACTGGAACGAAAAGAAAAACATATTTATAGAATATATTTATAGTGGCGAGAAGTATTGTTTTTGGCAGATTTTTTCTTTGAGTATTGAAACACATCCAATGAAAGTTTTACAACATTTTTAACGTTACTTTTGCCTTTGCACTAATTACCTAAAGCTAAAAGATGTCCCATCCGAACAATTTTATTATTTTCTTTAAGCTGTGAAATGTAGTATTCAACAACAGCCTCATATTTTCTGTCCTGTTTCATATCCTTGTAATACTCGTTAAAAAAAGCCGGCAAAGCTTCGATTGCAGCTGCACGAATTGTCGGAACTTCGTACGACAAACATTCATTTAACAAATTCAACCAATCATCTACAAAACTTGTATTATAAAAAGAACAGGACCAGAATTTAAAGCAGTACCTATAACAGGAGTATTATAATACGGCATGTGAGCCATGGAGCACTTTTTAATAAAGCTCGCGCACGCCTGCTTCATAAGCTCTCCGCCCAAACCTCTGAAGAGAAGTCTTTGTCTGAAACTAGGGATCAAATCCCGCACTTGTTGAATGGTGCTTTCTTTCAGCAAGTCAGCTACTTGAAGATTTCTCTCCTGCGCGCAAATTGACAACGCGTGGAGAATTTCTCCGATTGCTAAAATAGCGCCATGTCGTGCATTTAAATCTATACTTAAAGTTTTTTCAAACAATTTGTCCAATACTGTTTCTGCTAAATATTCCGGCGCCTACAAAAGTTTTATTAGTGGTGGACTATACGGAGTTGTTTAATAAGTGTGGCAAAAATAGATATTAAAAGTTTGGGTTGTTAAAAATAAAATTACTGCTTAAGTTGATCAAGTTGCTTTCGATGAAACATTTTAAATAAATTTTAAGGAAGAACACTCGCCTAAGAATTTATTTATTCTTTACTCTATTTCGATCTATAAGAGCTATATTATACAGAAATCGGTATGTTATACATGTTGAAGAAGTGAAAATCAAATCTATGAAAGACAAGATATGAAGGTGTTCAGAAGTGGAGAATGTATAGGATATAATTGACGTTTCGTTTCATTAAATTTTTCTACTCATTTAAGACTTTCTTAATGTTGTAAGCTTCTAGGAATGTTAATATTTTCTTTCGAATGCAAAATTTCTTAATTTGTTTTATTCCACACAGATTCTTTTCTAACAAATAGGTAGGTACATTGGAATGAGTTTTGTTGTTTTAAAACAAATTTTAATGCTCTTTGAACCTTACATTAAAATTACGTTTACTTAGTTATAAATAACTTTTAAACTGATATTTCATATTTGCATATTTCAGTATTTCTTTATTTGTATTATAATATAAATTAATTTGAATAAACAGTACTTAAGAAAAATAATGTTTTTTTTTTATTTCATCCATAATTGATATATTGTAAGTAAATAAAAGCTTTGGACAATATTTATTTAAATGCAATGTTATTAATTTTCAAAAAAGTAATAATTTCAGGAGTGTATTAAATTAATTATGTTAATTAAACGTATCCAGTAGTATTTTAATCTATTGATTATACTATAAAATATCGAAATTTTTATTGTACGGGGGTAACTATAGTTATTGTGCAACAAATGCAGAAAGTCGCCTATTTCCCACGAGGTGTGAAAATTTCGGTACGAGGCGAAGTCGAATGTTGAATCACACATGGTGTGAAACAGTGAACAAGTGGCCCACTATACTTTTTCTAGAACTACTGCCAAACGTTTTGGAACAAAAATATATGCACGAAATCTATTTCACATAAAAAACAATATGGCGCAGGTAATCTCAAAAAAGTGTACCAGTGTTGGCAAGAATTTTTTTTTCTCACACTGCACATGCGTAGTATTCGCAAATACTGTGAGAAATGATTTCTCACATTTTAAACCACGATTCTGGAAAGTAAGCAACTTTCAAGCTTTGTATAGTGTGAAAAAAATGCCACTTCCTATACTGGTCATAGAAAAAAATAATTTCCCCTTGTGAATCTGAACATATAAAATGTATCGACATGTGTATTATATTAATTTTTAATGATGGCCTTATAACTGAAACTGCAATAAATAAAAAATAAATTCTTAGTGAGTGATCTTTCTTAAACCTTAAAATGACCCGTATTTAACTTGCGTTTTTACCAGACTTATCAAACGACCCTTTTAATTAAACATTAAAAATTACTTTAGCTGTTAAGTTGTGTAAAGCCTTAGCAGACAATTCCCGAATAACAACATCCCAATGATCGACTTTCCTATCGACGAGATGATCGATTAAAGGGAACGTATATTCCTCAAACTGAGCTATATACACGCTGATATTCAAATAAGCAGTTGTACGAATGCCTACTGCAAAGAAATCAGCTACAGTTAGAATATCGATGCCGTGAGGAAAAGTTCCTTGACGGCCGACGTTTTCCTGAAACGCAGCGGAGGCTGCTCGCCTACAATTCACCTACATTATGAATTAATAACCTGTAGAGTAAGGAATGAGTGTTGTCTTACTTGTCTGTCGAATACAGCGACGATGAGTAAGGCACTGGCAATGTCGGACACGTAGGGCTTCAAGTCGTTGACTTCGTACGCGCGCGCAAAGGCCCAGCAGACGTAACAAGCGGCGTCGCGAATATGGGCCCCTACGGAGGCATAGCCTCGAAGCTCGTCGTACATTAAAGCTTTTACGACAACGGGAACCACTTCTGGTAGGCGTTGAGGCAACAGCAAACCTCTTCTTCCTTTAAAAAGAAATAGACGATCATACGCAAAAAGAACTATTTGTAATTGACTTGTAATTTAGAAATTAACAATATTGGGTACTTATTTTTTATTCTAAACTATTCCCAAGCCATATAACTTCAAAAAACAGTGTTTTGTGTTCTTATAAGTGAAATATTCCAATAATAACCAGTTTTGGGTCTTTTTTTTAATTTTTTTTAAATGGTTTATATTCCTAGATAGATCTATATTTAATGATCTCTTCCTGCTCCTGAGATATGTAACCTCAAAGTTGCCTCTCAAAAAAGTGGGTTTTTGAGAATATTTTAAAAATGAGTAAAGATACAATCTCAACAATTTTATCATTCATTTTACGGCAAAAGTTACATAAAGAAATATTTTTTTTTCATATACGTTCTTAGGAAAAATGGGTGAAAAATGAGAAAAACGAAAAAACAGAAATTTAAAATTTTTGTTCGAAAACTTGTCTTCAAACTTATTTATTTTCCCGATACTCTGATTCCAAATTTTCAAAAAGAATTATCTCTTACCGTTCTCGATATATTTACGTTTAAAGTTTGACTAGAAGACGTTTTTAAAGGATACCCCTTAAATGGGTAGAGATACTAATTCGGCGACCTCACCATTTGATTGTACGCCAAAAAAAATTACAAAAGTATAGCAATTTTCAATTTTTTTTTCTAACGAATATCCTCTAAAAACCTCTTTTTTCGTCAAATTTTAATGTAAATATCTCGAGAACAGCAAGAGATAATTGAATTCTGTTTGAAAATTTGGAATCAGCCTATCCATATTTACTTAAGTTCAGAAAATAATAATTTTGGACAAAAAGTTTCACAACAAAAATTTTAAATTCCTGTTTTTTCGTTTTTCTTATTTTTCACCCAATCGTTCCAAAGAACGTACATGTGGAAAAACCATATCTCTGTGTTATGCAATTTTGCGTTTACAACTTCATTTCTAAATTTTTAAGATTGTACTATGATTGGAATTCGTTCAGGAATAGAAATAAATGTAATGGAAAGTATAAAACACATACCAAGCTCTGCTAAAGTGAGACAACCGCCATGCCAAGCGCCATCACCCTCCCTAGGGTTAAACAACTCCAAAATGGAGCCAAGGACATCATCAGCCATATCCTTTGGCAATCGTCCAGTTACTCGACCAATTCCTTTCGCAGCGGACCATCTCACTACTCCATCACCGCTTCGAAGTCCTTGCATTAGCTCATCCAGTACGTCTTCGATCTCATCGGGAACGTCTATCTCTTCTTCTTCTTCTTCTCGTGCTTTCTTCGCGGCGTCGGGTTTGGTAGCATCCCCAGCGCTTAAATTAGCCGTGAGGATGCGATGTCCGCGTTGGTATCTCCACGGAGCTAAGTGTGGGCGGAGGAAGACCAAACCTATGCGCTGCACGATTTTAAAACCTAATTTTGGAATGTGGGTACCGGGTGTCTCTTTGTAGTCAGTGTTTATTATCCAACGCAAGAGTTTGTCTCCATGAGAGACAAGGTCTTCTCGTTTACCGTGTTTTAATATCATGGCTATTGTTGCCAAACATCCTTGTTTCATAAATGCTTCACTATTAGAATTTACAACATTGCACGCCCAATCAAAATATTGTGGCAAATACTCTTCTTTTACATCAATTCTATTATAAAATATTACTAAATATAGTCAAAGTAATTCAGGTTTCTTTTTACGAGACTAACTATTGGGTTCTCGAGAACCGTGAGATACGAAGACGGTTAAATTAGAGCAACGTTATCATTAATACTATTAAATAGAGATTTGTTTTCTCTTTCCAATGATATAACATATATGTCCATCAAAATGAAAATAAACTAAGAAATTAAAAAATTATTGATATTATTTATTACGGTCAAGTGTGCTTTGGAAATAAAATCAAAAATCTTTTGTTTCGAACAAAAATTTGACCAATCAATTCAGATAGTGGTTTAGTAAGAATTTACTGACAAAATTTTCAAATGAAGACAAGTGATATATGTTTGAAGTTTAATATGCTGCACATCGAAAGAAGCAAATTATTTTAAAAACATATCTTCAACGTTACCCGGAACGTATTTTCTTCTATTTGTAGTTTAGACGAATATTGAATTTCATAGTTAAAATTTTATTTGAAACAAAAGATTTTTGATTTTGTTTCCTACTTGACCGAAGTGAACAAAATCAATATTTTCAAATTTATTATTTTATTCTCATTTTAACGTACATGTATTTATATCATTGGAAAGAGAAAAATATTTATTTCATAGTATTAAAGAAAACTTTGAGTCGCATATGAAAATGAAGTATGTATTTCTCAAAAAGTATGTTATAAAAAATTTGAGAACTGCTGTAAATTCCTCGTAAACAAAGCCTCTGTAAAATGAACAAATTATACACTTGTATGAATTAAAACAATAAAGTTATGTGAAAAAATAAAATTACCAAAATCAGTTTTTTGCTCATATTTTGTGACCTATGTATAATTTTGGGGAAACAAATACATGCCCCAATTTAACCGGTTTCGTATATCTATCCATTCCCAAAATTCCAATGGTTAGCCTCGAAAAATGGACATCTGTATATAAAATTTTAACTTACCGAGTTAAAAACTGTGAAGCTAAATACGCAGCTGCATCTCGACATTTATCAGCTGCAACTGTATACGTTTTACAAACATCAAATATTCTTTTCATCACCGGTTTGTGTGACTCGCTTTCGTTGTCATCAAACCGCGACATGTGAAACGGTATTTTAACAATAATAGACAACCAAAGTAACAGAACATATCTCGTTGTCCAAGTCTCAGTTGAACTGGGGTCTTGTTCTTCTATGTATTGCAACACAGGCTCAAAATCTGTAATCTATTACGCCGTTACTTTCATTCAATAATAAAAAAAATGCTTTACCTCATGTGGTAAATGTCGTACAACAGTTTTATATCCCCGTACTTTAATGATAACGTACATGTACTTAAACGCCTCATGTTTCAATTCACTAGCATTGTCTGGATTCCGTACAATATTTATTATTTTTTGTAACAACTCATCGATATGAGAGTCTAATAAATGTGGCTGTTCATGATACTGGTCCAAAATATAAATATATCGTTCATATGATCTCTCCACAAGTGACAATTGTGCATTGTATATATTTTTTAAATTGTCGAGGATTGACACTACTTCTGAAACTTCAGCAAAATGTTCTAGGGCACACCCCAATCCAATATTTTCAATATTTTCTTCCTCTTTTTGAGAATCATCGTACGTTTCCATCATTACAGGCATAAAAAGGCTTTATATTTGTAAACTTTTGTGTTTTGACAGTCAAGAATACGACTTGAATATAATAACAAGTAACAATGCACATGTACTACGGGTACTAACTTATAAAACTAAAAATAACTATTCAGTTTCCATAGTAACCAACCAAACAAATGTCAATTTGACATTTAAATTTGACAATTTTAAAAATTTTTGCTTTTCATGAAGTGGAGTGCCTTAATTTTTAAATTAAATTGAACAAAAGTTATTAAAATGGTAATGTAATCAAAAATATGATTTTCCCATCTCATGCATTTCAATTTTTAGAACTTTGCCATAGAAGATACTTTTGCAGAGGAAATAAAACAGAGAGCTCATGATGATATTATAGAAAATGAACGGAGGAGAATATGCGAACAAGGAGCAAAGAAACAGTTAACTAGAGTACTTAATCATCATAGAGTTGAACATGAAAATTACTTAGAAGATATAAAAGTAAGTAAATCATTTCAGATTTAAAAATACTTGTATCAATTTAATTTGCAGAGAAAAAACACGTATAGTCATGTACAATCTAACTTAGAAAAAGAGGAAAAACTTGCCATAGAATTACAGAACCAAAAAAGAAAAGAAATTAGTGATTTAAAAATAAGGTAAGTACGATTAACAATTAAATATGAATATTATTTATGTAATTATTTAGACAACAATTACGGGAAAACAATGAAGAATTAAGAGAACTTGAAAGAAAATTGCGAGCTGCTTATATTACGAAAGAAGTAGCCGCTCAATTAGCGGAGAAACAATACTTACAAACAAAGAAAAAGTTAGAGGAAAAAGAAACCAGTGAAATGTTACAAGCATCTTTGAGGACTAATAAAGAACAAGAAAGGATGGAAGCAGAAGAAGAAATTAAGAGAAAAATGGAATATAAGAAAGAATTACACAATCAAATGATTGTTAAATATCAACAGAAACAGAACAAGTTTGAAGAATTCCTAAAAGAAAAGAAAATGGTCGATGACATTATTCAACGAATGCACGACGAAGACATGCAAGAATTCGAAGAAAAGATGTACAAGATGAAAAAGACGCAAGAAGAAATCAGGATGTTCAAAGAAGCGCAGAAAATATGGCGGGACAAAGAGAAGAAGGAACTGGCAGATGAGAATCAAAGGATAATGGAATACATGAATATGAAGGAGAAAGAACAACAATCAAAGTTTGTACTTGTATTTTACTCCGAAAAAAAAATATTGAGTTTATTTTCAGGGCAGCACAAAAGGCGGAAGAACAAGCGGCGAAGGACAAGGCAATGGAGGAACTTGTGAAGAAATCCTACATCGAACAGCTGAAGCGAAAAGAACGCGAAGAAATCCTGCAGGACTTAGTCATCGAAGAAATAAAAGAAAAAGAGGACCAGAAATACCAACAAGAAATCCGTAAGCAGATTCAGCAACGGTTGGAATGGCAGGAAACCCTGGACAGACAGATGGAAGAACAGAAGGAAAGACTCCGACAAGAAGAACTAGAAGACCGACAGTACAAAGAACAGGTAAAAACTTTTTTCCCTATTGCAGTGTGTAAAAAAAATATGTGTGCTAAATTTAGAAATAAAAATAACAATCAATTGCATTTTACAAATTGGCTTAAAAATAAAATTTTCTTTAAGGAGATTCTATTTGTAGAAATCTGTAAATACCGATAATTAGCTATTTTTTTTTATCGTTAATATTAAAATTATTTGAGGATTTTTTTAAAGACAAGCAGATACTCTTTTAAAGAAAAACATTTTCTCAAAATCAGAAATAAAAAAATTGATGTGGACACAACACGACTTCCTTGTACACTTATTAAATTATATATTTTTTCTGCACTTTGTTTACACGGTGCACGACTAGATGTTATAGTAGTCTCACTTACAAAATATCAACATTCTACGGCTAATTATTTTTGAGTTATGCGAAAATTTAAAAAAAAGTCCTTCGAGTAAAGTGCCCTTTTGGCACTGCCGATTGTAATAAAAAAGGGAGGTGCACAACTAGATATTATAGCAGTCCCATATACAGTGTGTGTAACGAAACACGAAACATACAAAATTTCAACATTTTACGGTTAATCATTTTTGAGTTATGCGTGATACAAACGTACAGACGTCACGCCGAAACTATTAAAATGGATTCAGGGGCGGTCAAAACAGATATTTCCGTTGAAATCAGAGAACCGATTTTTTCACGATTACAATACTTCCTTTACTTCCTACAAGGAAGTAAAAATTTCTTATACCTATTTTAAACCCTATCAAGGTACCAAAATATTAGTATTTTTTGTTATTACTTGTATATCTAATTTTGTATTGCGGGGTATATATTTGAAAGGGATACTTCGCGAAAGTATATGAACCACTTGTTTACTGTTTGGTTTCAGCTAACCGCGAAGATAATGGAAGACGAGCGCATTGAGCAGATGACCCGCGAGAAGAAGCTCCGGAAGATGGTAGAAGTCCGGCGAGAAGTAGAGGAGGCCATGCAACAGCGAAGGGCGAAGCGCGCAGAGGAGTTGCGTACCATCTTCTACCTGCAGGAGCAGGATAAAATGCGCGAAGAGAAGCGCAGGAAGATAATCGAGGACGAGAGGCTCCGACTCCTCAAGGAACACGCAACTAATCTGATAGGGTACCTACCGCCCGGCGTGCTCAGAGCTGATGATTTGCCGCATTTAGGATCCGAGGTTTTAAAGCATTATTCCGCCAAATAAATTTTGTATATTTCGTAATTTTAATAAAAGTTTATTATTGTAATAGACGCTTAATTTGCTTCTTGTTGGATTTTTTACAGTTTCAGCCTTCTTCAAGGAGTAACTCATATGGTTTGAATTGTTCATAAATTTTTGAAACACTATAAGATATACATATAAAATTCCTTATACTTTTGCTGCATTTCACTTAAACTTGTTTAATTTGAATGCGAGATATGATTCTCCAATCAGTCGAACATTCTACAGCTAATTGTTTTTGAATTATGTGAAAAATTCAAAAAAATCTTCGAGTAAAGTGCCCCTTTGGCACTGCCGATTAAAATAAAAAAGATGCACAACTAGAAGTTATAGCAGCCCCACATATAGTGTGCACAACGAAACGCGGAACAGTACTTTAACATGGGATTTTAAAAAATGCTGATTCTCCCTCCTGATAGATTTAGAGCAAAACTGCAACAGTATACAATTGTTCAAAATTAAATTATACATCAGATAAGATCATAATTGATTAAACAGCACGTCCGCAGTAAGAAATTTATTAAATATAAAATGTAATATTTTCGTTAAAAAATCAGACAGCCATAGAAATAAAAGAAAATATCTGTGACAGTTAATGTTATGTAAATACAGATAATTTTATATTTTTATAATACTACTATACTATTTAAGAAAAAGAATTTAAATTCAAATTAAATAATATTAAAATATAAACAACAAGAATTATATATCACTATTCACTAAACAGTTACATATATATTTTTATCTACAACTATTGAAATATGGGTACATTATACGTGTGATACTACATATAATATACTACTCATATTACACAAGTGTAATATGAAATGTCATGATACACGCTACACTTTTCTGTAATAAATAGAGCATATAATTTAACACATAATATTTTATTAAACTGTTAATTTATTAAAAACATATTTTTTATTATAAATATCAATATATATGCTTATAAAAGTATAATAAATACAATTTGAAAAGTCATTTTGACATTTAAATGCTACTGTGGCGCCATCTGTTAAGCTATATATGAACTACTCACACTTTACTGAATATTTTACAAATAATATCAGATTTTTTATATGCCTGATAGTTGTAGATAAAGTATAGTATTTGACTCGCATAATATAGCTACATTACACGCGGATGATTAAATATACTCGCTACCGCTCGTATTTTTAATTACATCCTCGTGTAATATAGCCTACATATTATGCTTGTTAAATAATATACTATTTCCAAGGCTGTCTGATTTTGAATGCCAATATTACATTTCATATTTAATATATCTCATACAGCAGACGTGTTGTAGTATCAATTATGATCTTATCTGATGTAGAATTAATTTTGGACAACTTTGTACTGTTGTAGTTTTGCTCTAAATCTATCAGGAGAGGATCCGCATTTTTTGAAATCGCATGTTAAAGTCCTGTGTTCCGCGTTTTGTTGCACATACTGTATAAAATTTCAGCATTCTGTGGCAAATCATTTTTGAGTTATACGAACAAAAGTAATGTCGACGTAGAATTTTAAATAAATAAAAAACTTTGAATTCTAACTACTTCTTTTTGTTTTCACTTGCATCCATCAACCAGTCGAGAAGTTTTCTTCCTGTTTTTTCATTATTTAAAACAATTAACACAAATTTATAAATTTTTGTAAATAAAAGATCTATTTTATTCCAAAGCATGAAAGATTTATTAACCATACACACAGATATTTAAGGGGTAGAAAAGAGTAATTATGGTTTATACCAAGTTTTTATTGAAGGTAAAAACCACATAATAATTAGATACAAAATCTACAAACGACGACCACGTCTTCCTCCCTTCCTGCGCGTAGAATCAGATGGAATTGGTGTGACATCTTCAATGCGGCCAATCTTCATCGAAGAGCGAGCCAGAGCCCGGAGTGCGCTCTGTGCACCAGGTCCTGGAGTCTTCGTCTTGTTGCCTCCAGTAGCCCTCAGCTTAATGTGTAAGGCAGTGATGCCCAGAGATTTGCACTTCTCGGCGACGTCTTGAGCCGCCAACATAGCGGCGTACGGAGATGCCTCGTCTCTGTCGGCCTTCACTTTCATACCTCCTGTCACTCGTGAAATTGTTTCACGGCCGGACAAATCCGTCACATGCACGAATGTGTCGTTGAAACTGGCGAAAATGTGAGCTACTCCGTATACATATTCGCCTTCACGTACCTGGGGACCCAGGGATACTTGGACTTCGTCTTTCTGTACTTTGTTTTTTCTTGGAGCCATTATGACCTAAAAGTTACAATTAGTAACAATTATTGGAACAATTGATACTTCAACAATTTCACTCAACAATAAAAAGAACACAGTAACCAAAAACATGCGAAACTTATGTCTTGTCAAATTATTTCTGCCATCATCCAGCACATAATACGTTAAATACAAAAACTATAGTTACACACGAAGTTATTAATGTTTATATATTTAAAATATGATAGTATTTTTAAATTTTTAAACTATATTTTCGATAAAATTAACACTTTACTAACCTCGTCTTCCAACTAACACACAACAAGAAATCAAAAAGAACTGTCGGTAAAGAAGCAACCAATTCCAGTGCTGCCAATTATGTTCAAATTTATGCGGGCACTTTTTCATTTAAGTAAAAAGGACCATTTTAAAGTAATATTTATAAAATATTGTTGTAGATGATATGTTAGGATTGTTAGGTATATGTTAGTTGTAATGCAATTTGTTAAATATGAAATATAAGTGATAGAAACACAAAGAAGGTAGCACAAAGGATTGAGGGCCCGACAAGTGCTGCTGAAAGGACGGCTGCGGAAAATGAGCGCACTAGGAAATGTCAAAGCAGTGTTCGGAAAGAGAGAAATAGGTGGCTTGTGGTCGTCGCTCGCCATATTTGTTGTTGTCGTTGATGGGGGAGGCCGAGCCATAAAGTTTTTGGGTGGAAAGTGGTGTTTTCGCTGGAAAATTGAATGTAACGGAAAGCTTTGTACATGGCTTAATGTTATGAGAACAAGTGTCATTACTTTAAACATAGGTATAGTTGATGAAAGAGTCTATTAATTTCCTCAAGTTTAGTGTTGAATACAAGGGGAATTAAAAACACCCCATTTATTTATATAATTTTAAATGATCTCAAGTTTGTGAGTGAAAGTAGTGTTAGTTAGCGTTTTGATTGTTAGTTTTGAGTTTAGATTGAGTGTGCTGTGCTGATAATAAGTGAAACTGTAGTTGATTGCTGTATCGGTTTTGCGACCGCGAGTGACCCCAGTTCTGTGGGTCAAGGCAGGGTCGGTTAAACGAACTGAATCCTGTCTTTGTTTTGAAAGTGGCGGCGTCTGGTGACCTTTCGGGGGGCGGTGGGGGCGGCGACGATGAGGGTGCAATGCGGGATTGGGAAGAAGGTGGTCGTTTCAGTTTCGAGGACTCTGATAGATTCGAGGAGGACTCTTTGTGCAGCTGGAGCTCTGAGCCCGAGAGCCTCTGCAACAACTGGCGGGGCTGGAAGAAACCGCTCATCAATTCCTCATCTTTTACTTTCGGATCTGGGAAGAGGAGTTGCGATGGTAAGTTGTTATTTGTTTACAAAGCACATCTGCAATTATTACTCATTTCTTTGTTTCCCTTTGTTGTCATTATCTGCCAAATGCAATTGTAATATAAATTCTTTGTCATTCAAATTATTTATAAATGTTTTGTCATTTTGCCGATTATTTATAATTGTTTTTGCGTGAATACCAGGCTCAGTGCATTGACATTGTGAATTGTTTTTGTCGTTGTTGTTTTGACCTTATATTTCGCGATTAATTATTGTCGTGCTTATATTGTGTACAATATACCTGAGTGTTGAAATATAAAAAAAAACAAAAAAGATAAAGTCGGAAAGTAGAACAGATGGAAAGAGAAAGTTGAATTAGGATGCGACAGTGATAATCTGAGCGCGGTTGTCCAGCAACTGGTTACTGTGCAGCTTGCAGGTTGAATTTGTTACAATGTTATTGTTCTTGAACAGTGGAAGGGCATTAGCCTAGCCTGGGGGTATGTCTGACCGTCGAGGACGCCTCTACTTATAAACAGATGCAGGCGCATGCGCTCAAGCACTTCAATTTTAACTCACCATTTTAAATAAATCACTTTAAAAAATTGTCGCATTTTTTAGTTTAAATAGGAATAGAATATGTTGGAACAAATGTTACAGAGCTAGCACCGGTGCTACCGCTGACGGAGCTCGCTGCGAAGTGCGTGGCGTCGCACATCCCCTTCGAGCTGGTGGAACATGTATACCCGCCCGTCCCGGAGCAGCTTCAGCTTCGCATCGCCTTCTGGAGTTTCCCAGACAACGAGGAGGATATCCGTCTGTATTCTTGCTTGGCCAATGGCTCGGCCGACGAGTTCCAACGCGGGGAACACATCTTCAAGAACCGAGGAGTTAAGGATCCTCTCCAGATCGGGTTTCACTTGTCCGCGAGTGTGGTGCAGTCGTTGGGCAGCAGAGTCACCCAGAATGTAGCAGTGACGTTCGATCGACGTCGCATATCATCTTGCAACTGCACGTGTTCATCCACGGCGTATTGGTGCTCACACGTAGTGGCCGTGTGTCTTCATCGCATCCACCAGCCGCAGCACGTGTGTCTCAGGGCCCCCGTGTCGGAGTCCTTGTCGCGTCTACACCGGGAGCAGCTGCAGAAATTCGCGCAGTACCTCATCAGCGAACTACCGCAGCAGATTCTTCCTACAGCACAGCGCCTGTTGGATGAGCTGCTAGGCTCGCAGCCTTCAGCGATTAATTCAGTGTGTGGCGCTCCAGATCCTACAGCAGGTGCTTCCGCGAACGATCAGACGAGTTGGTATTTGGACGAAAAGGCTCTGCATGACAACATTAAGAAGATACTTATCAAATTCTGTGTTCCTGCACCCATTGTATTCAGGTATGTAAATACATTACTCGCTATAAAAAATGCAACATCCATAATTAAACAAAATTTAAATGTAATATTTTTTACATTTTTTTTATTACGGTACTTTCATAAACAATTAATATATGAGATATTTTTATAAACCAATATTAATAATAAATGGAGCATCGATTCAAATTCATTCTACAGCCACATCTCATCTTCTGTTTTAATATTTTGCTGATTTCGTTACACCTGTCTACCTGTCATCATATTAACCGGCGCGAAAAAGTACGGACCGACATTAGTACTCGTGTTACCTATCCCCATTGCAGAATTAGAACACTTGATGTTCCTTGGGGACTGTGCAAAGACCTGAAGTACTATATAACCGTCCTGATTCTCTTTTTGTTGCAATTTGATTTGTCTTTATCATTTCCTCCATATTTGGTTTCGTTTCAAACTACCCTATAATTATTCCTCGCTCGACTTCTTTAGAGTACAGTGCAAACGGTTGTAAACGTAAGCTGATATAGATAATTCAAACTTTTGCTTTACTTGAAAATCTAATCCAATTTTTTTTTAAATTTGACGGTTCATTAAGGTATTTAAAAAAATGATCTTTTAAGCTTATTTATATTTCAAATAAATTATTAGTTGACAGGTCTATAATTCTTCCAATAATTGCGATATTGGAAACGGGATATCAGCTAATAATTTCTTCAGTTATATAATGAAGATTTCTTTTCAGAGTAATTAATTCAGCTACTATATAAGTAATCTGAAATACTTTTTTTTCAAAATTTCTTATGTATTTCAGTTGTATAGATATTAAATTTTGCAAATAAATTTGGGTTGGGATATTTAATAATTTTTCGCCACAAATTAAACAAAGCGGAATGGGCCAACTTTTTTTTATGCGAAGTAAATCAAAAGATTCAATATTCTATATAATATTGACAATAACATTTGGACTTTTTACTTTGCAAGGTTCTGGCTCAGTTTTTGGAGGATTGTTTGTGAAATTGAAAGTATTTAAGTTTCAATTTTAAGTAAAATATTTTTTGGCGAAATGTAAATAATAAACACTAAGAAAAGTTTCGCGGAACATTAAAGTGGCGTGGGATAGTAGTTGAGGACCAGTGATCTAATCATTTAAAGAGAACTAGTAGTTTTTATAAATAACTATAGGTAGAATATCACCAAGGTGTTGCATTTTTTATGGCTATCAATGCACAAAGACTATAAGCTAATAAAGACAATGGGGTTCTCATTTTTTTTTTAAATACTTAATAATACACGATAAATAAATTAATAAAGATTTATCGTGTCGTCGTTACCCGAACGATAGTTTAGAGAAAGATAATTAGTGTTTTGTATGAAACAGAAACTAGGTAGCATTTCAGTAAAGTTAGTCTCTCTGAGTTCGTTTATAATTTTCGAATTACTCTCATGAACGATATTATAATAATTTTTATGTCCTTGCACTCTAACTCAAATTATAACTTGTAATATAAATTTCTTTAAAATACGTTCTTTTGGAAAACCCTATTGAAACTTTTGGTTTACTTAAAACTCTAATGATCTGAAGACATTAGTTTGTGTACCTTGAAGGGGTTGCATTATTGATGGATAGGGAAGTAAGGAATGAATGTTGTGTGTTGCAGCGACGTGAACTACCTAAGCACGACAGCACCACCAGCAGCCGCAGAATGGACATCCCTGCTGCGTCCACTGCGCGGCCGCGAGCCCGAAGGCATGTGGAACCTGCTGAGCATCGTGCGCGAGATGTTCAAGCGCAACGACCGCAACGCCGTGCCGCTCCTGGAGATCATCACGGAGGAGTGCATGGCGTGCGAGCAGATCCTGGTGTGGTGGTTCAACACCAAGGTGGCGCTGCTCAACGGCAGCTCCGGCCATGGCGGCGGCGGCGGCAAGCACAGCAACGTCAACAGCAACAGTCATGCGTCCCAGCATGCTTGCTCTTCGCTGTGCGATGAGATTGTTATTCTGTGGCGGCTAGCGGCGCTTAATCCTGGGCTGGCGCCTCAAGAGCGGGATATGCTGCATAATCAGTTTACTAGCTGGCATCTTAAGATCATGGAGAAGGTAATAATCAAAATATATTTTACTTTTAGTTATACACATTTTTCTTAAGATTTGGCAGTTTTTAATAATTCTTTTTCTAGTAGAATCATAGATTTGTTTTCCTCTGAAAGAACAAAGTAAAATAAGAAAATATGACTAAAAAATATTTCATAGTAATCGGTCTTCGCCAGTGATAGGTATTGGTAATTTTCATATTCGTATAGCTAAAATATGTTTATATATAAATTTATTTGTATATGAACAACCTTCGAATATTATAGTTTCACCTAACTCGCAATTCGCTATAACAACTTGTGGCTTATCGAAGAGTATGGAATATCCGCCAAAGAAATTATTTTAAATTCGTGCATATTTTGGAGCATGCTTAAGCTAAATAAAAACAACATGGCGATACATATTTTCTAAGTTTACGGAAAACCGGTTAAGAACCACTGGGGAGTAAAAAAAAAACTTTTACGTAGATTAATTGTATAATAAATAAAAATATATATTTTAATAACAAATATAATAATATATAGTATGATGAAATATCTGCCGGCATCAGACATTTTAAAAAATACATCAATTTGTGAAGATAATATTCCTGTTTTTATTTTGAAAGATTGTATGGAATTATTAATTTATCCAATACATATATTATTTCACCATAAATGTCACTGTTTTCCAGGTAAATGAAAAGTTACAAAAATAACTCTCATTTTCAAAGCCAATGAAAAAAAATAATATATGCATTATCGGCCAATTTCTTGTTTATATTCTGCTGCTAAAATTTTTGAATCCATATTATTTCAAACGAGGAATTATATAATTATTTACAAAATGTTGTTATATTATTCAGTATTCTGTAAAAGGGATGTAATTCTGTTGAGTAATAAACATTATTATTATGAAGGTGACCAAGAGCCGCCTGGGCTCCGTGGTCAACACCAGCCAGAACGGGAACAAAGCGGCCGGCCATCGCCTTGACCTCGAGGTGTTCATCGGATTCAAACCCGCGATAGAAGCATGTTATCTGGACTGGGATGACTACCCGATGCCGGGCATCACGTACACGCACGACATCAACCCTATGTACCATTGTCCGTTCACATGCTTCCGTCACTCCGGCGAATCGCGCTCGGAGACAGTGACGCAAGTGAACTCCAGCCTGGCGGTGATCAACTGTGAGCTGCCGGGCAGCCACCACCACACGCACCACCACCACCACTACCACCACCACGGCGCGCCCAACCGCCTCCACTTCGCGGACTTCGTGCGCCTCAACATGCAGGGCGGCGAGCCGCGCCAAGGGAACCGCTCCAGCGTCAGCAGTGAGGGCTTCTGCGAGAGCGACGACGACTCCAACCTGCTCGCGCCGCGCATCTCCGTCCCCATTACACGCTCCGTGGACTCGGACTCTTCCAGCAGCAGCAGCTCGTCCAGCAAGCCGCCGCCTCCCGAACACGAGCTCAAAACCTCTCGCAGACCGTCCAAGGACGACTCGCTGTCGTCATCTAACTCTGACTTGCCACAGTCGGGCGATGAGTACAACTTGTATTTCTACGATTCCAAAGCCATCGCGTCGCTGGAACAAGCCGAAGGAAAAGAAGCAAATGTGCAACAAGATCAAGATTCTCAAAAACCAATATTCGCCAACTTGAAACGAGCTGATGATCCTTGGGACGTTCTCTTCGCTAGAGCGGAAGGTCTTCACGCGCATGGACATGGTCGGGAAGCCTGCATGCTGGGAGTTAAGCTAGCCGAGGAATTACTGGCAAATCCTCCAGATTTAATGATAGATATTCCACCAGTTCCACGAAGAAAAGGCAAGAAACAACAACTAAATCCGGCCTCACATCAACTCAGCTGTTTGGCGTCAGCCACTCTTGCAAAGTGTGCGTTTCTGTGTACAGTGTTAGCAGAAAATTCAGAGTACTCTCATCTAGCATTTCGTGTAGGAATGTTTGGTTTGGAAATGGCGCGACCGCCCGCTAGTACAAAACCTTTAGAAGTCAAACTAGCCAACCAAGAAACAGATCTTGTGACGCTGTTGAAGAGAATTCCGCTGGGTCCGCAAGAGATAAAGATATTGAGGGAGAAAGCAGAACAGTTAAAGGACGGGACTTTGAAATCCCGCGGAGAAGCGCTGCTGCCGATCATGCTGGCGAACTTTATCTTCGACGCTCTGGTGATGCCCAACGTGATAGGAAGAGAGCTGCGAGGGAAGATGTTGAACATGCCGTTCAGGTCGCCGTCCGACGAGGCCCTTGCATTCGAGGCAGCGGTATCCGCGCTGGGCCTCAAGGCCAACGTGTCCGAGGCCGACCACCCGCTGCTGTGCGAGGGCACACGCCGCCAGCGCGGAGACCTCGCCATCGTGCTGCTAGTGTTCTACAAGGACGATTCGTGGAAAATGGCGCGGATCATGGACCGCTTGCTGGACCGGGAAGTGCACCAGTTACTTAAGTCCCCCATACTTAACTCCTACTACACCAGCAACCCGCCAGTAAAGAGCCAGCTCAATAACATCCGCAGGGAAGAGTGCTGTCCGGAACAGGTGGTTTCACCACTTTCCTCCTTGGTGCCTCCAGCTGAAATCCTCATTCACGATATTAGTAAGTGTATGTCTCGATATTAATGCATTTGATTAAATAATGCATTCGTGTTAAATTGTGTGAAATGTGCAGATGGTGGGAGTCGTCCGCACAGCTCGACGAGCGCCGAGGTGGAGCAGGGCCTTGGCGGGCTGTCCCTAGGCCCAGGCGCGCCGGCCCCGAGCAGCGTGCAGGTACCGCGCAGCAAGGAGTCGCGCTACAAGGGCAAGCGTGCCTACCCGTCCATCCCCAACCAACCGTCCGAGGCCGGCGCGCACTTCATGTTCGAGTTGGCTAAGACCGTGCTCGTCAAGGCGGGCGGCAACAGCAGTACCTCACTCTTCACGCAGGCGTCCACCAGTCAGAACCACCACGGGCCACACCGCGCGCTGCACATGTGCGCCTTCCAACTCGGCCTCTACGCGCTCGGCCTGCACAACTGCGTCAGCCCCAACTGGCTCAGCCGCACCTACTCGTCTCACGTCTCCTGGATCACAGGTAATTACACACTACCGTTTAGCATGCAGGTTTGATGTCGGCAGGTACTTGTTCAGGACAAGCTATGGAGATCGGGGCGTCGGCCATCTCATTCCTGATAGACACGTGGGAAGGACACCTGACGCCGCCCGAGGCCGCGAGCATCGCGGACCGCGCGTCGCGAGGCTGCGACCCCAACATGGTGCGCGCTGCCGCTGAACTGGCGCTGTCGTGCCTACCGCACGCGCACGCTCTCAACCCCAACGAGATCACGCGCGCCATCCTGCAGTGCAAGGAGCAGAGCGACGTGATGCTGGAGCACTCGTGCCTCACGGTGGAGAACGCAGCCAAGGGCGGCGGCGTGTACCCCGAGGTGCTGTTCCAGGTGGCTAAGTACTGGTACGAGCTGTACGTGCGCCACGCGCCGCCCGGCGAGCTGCTGGAGGCGGACGGTCAGCACGAAGGCCTGGGAGACGCGCTCGTGCAGCTCATCGAGCCCGAGCCGCCGGCACAGGCTGTCAACAGCCAGCCACCGCCGCCCGTCGTGGTGACCTCGGCCCCGCCGCCGCCCTACCAGCACCCGGCCGTCACCACGCTGGCGCCGCTGGGCCTGCCCGTGCCGTACGCCGTGCCCTACAGCTTCGCCGTGCCCAACATGCACCCGCACATGGGCTACCCGCATCCGTTGCCGCCGCCGCCGCACGTGCAGATGTACCTGCCGCAGTTCCAGTACCACCCGGCGCCCCCCGGTCCCCAGATCCAATACTACAGCCTAGCGCCGGCTCCTGCGAGGCCGCTGTTCAACGCGCTGCCGCCGCCACCCAGCATCCGGCCTCCACCGCGCCCCAGCCAGGCGCAGCTGCGCTACCTGCTGGCCGCCTACCGCGTGGGCATGCTTGCGCTCGAGACCTTGGCACGCCGCGTGCACGACGACCGGCCGCAGGCCAAGTACGCGCGCAACCCGCCATACGGCGAGGACGTCAAGTGGCTGCTGCGCGTGTCCAAGCACCTGGGCACGCAGTACCTGCACCAATTCTGTGTGTGCGCCGTCAACTCCATCGTCAGCCCATTCGTGCTGCACGACGTGGCCATCGAGGCGGCGCAGTACCTGGCGCGCAACAACCCCGGGCTCGTCATGCAGCACCTGCGCACCGCACTCACTCCGCTGGTGCAGAAGTGCCAGCAGATGTACATCCAGTGCATGCACCAGAAGCTCTACCACCTCACCTCCGGCGACTACGAGGACTTCGTGAGCATCGTGTGTGCCGCACGTGCTGCTTTCCAGATCACGCCGGAGGGCAACACGCAATTCAAGGAGTGGTTACAATCGATTAGGAGGTAAGGGGAGGTTATATGTAGTTAGAGAGGAGCAGTTGTGTCACCGTGTGTTGTGTTACAGATCAAAGTCCTGCAAGAAAGACCTATGGACACAAATAAACGCAGCCCTGCAAGCAAATAGCAAATGACAAAGGACGGACGTAGGGTGTAGTGCGAGTTACTTCCGAGTCCCCCACCTAGCAGACGAGCACTGCAACCTGCTGCTGCTGAACGTGTGCCTGGAGGCTCGCCCCCGCATCAACGAACAACAACGCGAGCGCGACGACGACGACCTGGACGCTAGTGAGTGATCAGTGCCGGTGTCGCGCCCAGACTGACTCTTAGCGAATAGCCGCCGAGGCTTTGGTAAGTTATCAACCCTCAGGTGTCAACCATCTCTGCCTTCAAAACCCTATCAATTCATTTCTCTAGCCGTCATTCCTTCACCATTTCATTCCACGCCGTATAAACATTACCCCCTCCACTACATCAACTAAATAAACTAAATACAAAAATAATAATAAATACAGAAAATTAGTTTATTCTTTCTTAGCTCCAGTGATGTCACCGTAATATGTGAAATAAAATTGTCGGTATTCTTTTTATCATAAGCCTCATCTCACCTCAGTTAAAAGTGAAGTAAATTGAGCTGAGATTTTTTTAGTAATAAAAAAAAACAATTATGGTCAGCTTCAGAAATATCTCTGAAAATCTGTACAAACCTTCGATTTAGATGTAAATAAGAAATTAATGTTTATAAAACATTTGAATAGAAGATTTTTAACTATTTGTTTATAAATAAAATTCGTAATATATTCAATATAATCGGCCCTTTTTAAATTGGAATAGCATTTATGTGAGTGGCATTTACGACAGGAACTACAGTGGCAGGGGATTTATACGGCGTGGAATTAGGCCGCGTGGTACGCACTCGTATATAATTTGTTGAAGAGATGTTAATTTCCGTTTTCGGTTCTCATTTGAATGGAAAGTGCTATAAGCATGTCCGAGTCTGTAGGAATGTGTTCAGATCGTTATAGACTTTTCACGAATTACTGCAAAATAACATGCTCCTATAAGTAATCGCAAACATTAACAGAAACAGATGTTTCTTAGGCGTAAGGCGTAGCTGTTGTAAAATATAAAATATTTTTTAAACAGTGCAACTTTTATCCTCAACTCCCGATGAAATGCGACTATTTCATCCGAAGTTTAGAATACAAGTCTAAAAAATTAAAAAAATATATGTTTTATGTTGATTGAACACTTTGAAATACATTTGTTGTATATAGAACGATTATATCGAAATTCTACGTTTCTCATTTTTATTGTTCGTTGTTCGCAATCGTTTTACATATGATCTCGTGAACGTGGCGCGGAATTCGTTTACTTGCGATGGAACTATGTTCGCTGTAACTTCATTTTGCTAAGAATTAAACAGACGTGGTTCTTTCTTTCTTCACTTGTGCCTTGTAAGTACAATTCTTCCATAAGTGTGAGATTAATCAGTGTTTTTATAATAGAGACGACCGTGTTTATAGCGAACATAGTTTAACACTATACAGCCTGTTTCAAATAATATAAAATACATATCTCCATCCAGTTAAAATAAATATTTAGTTGATTACGTTTCTAAATTGTCTGAAATTGAATAAACGCATTTGAAATTCTGGGCTACTCAGGTTGGATTAAAGAAAATCCATTATTATTATTTGAGACAGTCTTTATACAAATAGGTAATGATTCCGGCCACTATAATAGTCTCTTATTAGCTTAATATTTTATTTTGAATAGATATATAATTTGAAATTAGTTTAAAGGAAATTTTGTTTGAGCGCAAAGTTTCCCTCAAACTATTTATTACAGCTCATCAGATTGTAATTGTACAATCACACTGATGGAAGTAATACGGTTTTTAAGCAATTATTTATATGAATAATTTTATGTAGTCTCTGAATGGAATTGTATCTTTAAGGAACCAATTAATTTTAGTGTAATTGAAATTTGATTTTTATGATTTTACTATCATTTTTATTTTGTTTTTTATGAGAGAAAAAAGGGCTGATTTATAATATATTATTATGCTAAGAATACTTATTTTATTGTATTCAGTAGTATATGAGAGCATTTTAATATAAAGGGCGACTTGCAGGATTTCATTCGTTACGTTCGATTAGGACAACGCCTTATTTATAAACATTTCTGTTTGTAAGTCTGAAGTTTTATATGAAAATGCAAGTAATATTTCATAGGAATAGGAACAGTGCCTGATATAACATTTAAATGATCCACTTTGGTTCAGAGGAAATTCCGTTTGATAGTTTGAACATTTCTCTCAATGAACTCATGGTTGTGTATAGAGTTATCGAGTTTAGGTGTCCCTAGCAAAGTATTCGGTTCGTTTCCCACTGTTTCGATTTGAGAATTGGTTTTACCATTGTACAGCGTCTCGGATAACTTATAATTGCAAATTTATGCATTCAGGTATTTTAATATTAATGTATATGTATGTTCTCATATAAAACGTAAATATAAATATATATTGCATATTGACATAGTATATTAGGTGTAGTTGCAATTTTTAAAATTCATACATCTATCATTTACTTATATTTCGTGATAAGCATCGTAGTTCTTATTAAATGGTATATTTAACTACATATTTACCGAGTATATTGCTGTGTATTTTCATTAATTAAATCATATTTTTACACTTCTAGAAAATTTGTGAATAAAATAAACAAAAATGTATAAAAATATATCATGGAAATGGCTTTCCACTTTTAAATGTTATTGAGAAATAATGTCACACAGAGTTTGTAACAAATGATAATACACTGAAATATGACTCGTTTATATTTTCCACTTTGTAAATTAGGATGATAGTTCAGAGCATGCAGTAAGAATGAGTAAGCTACACGCTGGCCCCGAGCGATTCATCACAATCCGTACTAAGCAATGTGTACTTTACTTCATATTCTCTCCAGGTAGAGTACAGTTGTTCGATTCGATGTACATACAAAGTAAACGTGTTTCCAGCGCAGCTTGAATCCCGGCCAGTTAAAAAGTGATGATCAGCCATGGTACAAAGTAATTTAACATATATTAAACAACTTCATTTGTCATAGAAAAGTAAAAATAGATAATACGGTCCTTGATGCGCCCAGATTCAATCTGCTTGGAAATGCTCGTTAGTGTAAGTAGCTCAGAGTATGCTCAAATACTTGTAATTATTATAACTTGCTCACTGTAGCTTCGGGCTGGCGTGAAGCTGAACAAAGTGAGGATATTTTATTTTACTTATGCGAAATCTACTCGTAATTCACTTTGTTAAAATTCTATGGGTTCCATAGCTATTTAGATTGATCTCGTATGGTTTTCAAATTAGAATAACATTTATATAACATGTGTTTTTATTGATGTTTTGTTTTGTTTGCCTATAATAATAGCTATATGATAATTCATTTTACACTTACATCATTTCTAAGCTGTATGATTGTACGAAGAGATTGGTAAGTGATAATATTATAAAAGATTCATGTACGATTAAGTTACTAGATGTAACCTATTACTCGTGCGAGTGATTTTAATAAAATTAATTGAGAACAAAGCAGTGTTTTACTTTCCCGAAATACCGTTTGTGCGGGCAGCTCAAGGCAACCGATAAGGCAACAAGTGTGAGTTCACGAGCAGTGTAGGCGGATGGCAGAAGCGTCGCGACGCAACGCTTTATATAGCAGGAGCGACGCTACGCGCAAGCCTGCTGTTCGCCCAGCCCCAGCTAAATAAGGCTTGTGTGCGTCTCCCCTCGCGTTGCTTCTCAAAATATTTCCACAAAACCAACACATTCTCTAAACACATTTCCCATCATTTCACTTTATTCCGATGCTTATTTATGGACCAGAAACGGAACATATTTCACCCTAAACAAGACAATTGGCTACCTGCCTATGTACTCAATTTTACAGTTTCCGGTAGGGCTTTTAGACGTCCCGGAAAACCGGGATTGTCCTGATTTTGTCCCGAAACAAGGTCTCGAGACGTCTATTTGTCTTAGATTTGTATCTGTCAACAGTGATATTTTATTTCATATTCCTACAATTCGCAGTACTTGATTCATGACGAATATGGATAAAGAATTTCTCGAACAATATTTAAGCATTGAAAATATATTAATATGTGTTTTATATGACGGGTCAGAATACCAATGTGGAACGATTTTTTTCTTTAATTCAGTGAACAGATGAGCGTAACGCATTATCTTGTCACACAGTAGAAGCTATTTAACAAAATATTGTCATTTTTTATTATAATTGTACAGAAATGTATAATGTTTTAACAAAAAACAGTAATTATAAATATCCAAATCTTATGAAAAAAATTGAGAGCCCTAGTTTCCGGACAATATTTTTAGATGAAGTAACAATAACAAGACATATGAGAACTTCAAAGATACAAACATATTATGTATATACATAATACGGGTTCATAATTGTAATAATAGATAGATAAAATAGATTATTTAGCTATGTAAAATTGCCTGTTGTATGCGAGTAAAAGAGATTGATAAGCTCTGGTGAAGGGCTTTTACAGGGAAGCTAGAAGTAAAAGTGGCGATTTGGTGTATTTATTAATAAAGTAATTTGAGTTGAAAGAGTTCGGCGTTGGCGCAGGTCTGCAAGACTTTTCTAAATTGGTCAGGGATGCGCGCGCAGCGACGCCTCAGCATCTGAAGCTGGCCGGACGTGGACGTCGAGACGCTGAGCCCAGTCGCTGCTGACTCGGTGAATTGAGTGCCTCCTGAAGCAGACGGCGCTCCTTATCTTACCTCGTAACACACGTAAGTACTGTCACCAACCACTTTACTCTTTTCTTTCTACTCAGTCTTTACACTCGTTTCAAGTGAATTTAAAATACAGCAAATGTGAACGTGAAAATAGTGCGACAAATAAGTGAAATAATAAATACTGAAGTGGTTCATTATAGAGCTATAGGTTTGGGATTTAAACACCATTTGCTTTTGAACTCACTTTTAACTACTCTTAAATTTAAGGACTATCGTTAATACAGGTGAATTTTTGTTTCATCCTTTAAAGAAATTTTAAACAGCGGTTTTATAAAAAATATTTTTTTAATCTGTTCTTGTTCGTATTGTTTTTGTATTTAATACAATAGAAGCGGTGATAGAAAAGAGACGTAATAAGTATGACCCAGTAAAAGAGGTGTTATAAAAATAAGTAGCGGTTTTGAAATCTGAACAAATATTTGAATCGCGCTGTTGTAAGCTCTGGGATCTAAAATTAACCGGGAGTGGCGCAGCCAACAGAACCGCGTGGCTAAGAATAGCCGAACATGATACGCGATGCCAAATACAGTATTGCTCCCTTATATTATTGCTTTGCATTCAACACTACATTATATCACATTATTACCTTTTAATTATAAAATAAAACACAAATAGTACAACATTTGTAATAAACTGTATTCCAAAATAAATTTATTTCACGGGTACGCATTTAAATTTGGAAACGTTCAACAATTACACAACACTGGGAACAATGCCCATATTAGTAAATATTTACCACTAGGTATTGTATTTAACTCGCTTTACATTTAAAAATAGATTAGAATACAAGAGCTACTAGAGAACTCCTAATTCATTATTTTAATTCAATAACTTCAGGTATTTCTGTAAGTTAAAATGTATGAATGTAAACGAAAATAAGAATACTGTAGAGTTAATTTTTAATTATTATTTTTTACGTTAAAATGTATGAATGGCGAAGGATGAATGAAGAAATGTAAAAAGAAGCTAATGAGGATATGTTTTGCAGTTAAATAACCCCTTTCCACCATGTCCGACGATGAGGAAGTTTACTCGTAAGTAGAGCAGCTCTTCGGCCGCTTCTGACTCGCCAGGTGCTTGTGCTAACCCAGAGGTGCACGCAGCATGATCTGTTACCTCTAAAGGCTTTGTAGCTAAGTTCTCAGGACCAGCTTGCTCAAATCTTTGTATTGTATCCCTTGTCTCACTGTTACATTTTCCCTTACAGCGAAGAGGAGGAGGAGGAAGTCGAAGAAGTCGTAGAAACGTAAGTTGATTATGTCTAAGTGTTTGGCAATGTGTAACACTATTCTCTCTGTTGCAGAAAGTAAGTGGGCGATTCTACAGCGAACATGACACGAAACAACAGTCGCAAACATAAAGATTAAAATATAAAGTATATAATTGGCGATATCGGTGTAGTTTTGATTTGATTTAGTTAGGGTATGTACTGATTTTGTTTTGTTTTTCTCTTTCCCCCCGATTGGCGGTTCGGCCCACAGGGTTACCGAAAGGAGGATTGAGTAAGTGAAGCCGGCAGCGCGCCGTTGTCGTTGTCGCCTACTTCTGTGCGCAATCCGCTTGTATTGTCATTGTCTCATATGTCTGGCTTAACTACGTGCAGATCACCGCCTGACTTTTTTTTTCATATTTTTGTGTTCGTCATTATCCTTCGTGTCGCTTTTTTCCTTCCAACGGAATCTGTCCCACATTTTCGCAGTCGTTTCGTATAAAACAAATTCCAGAAAACTTCTACTGCTCTACATTTTTTATGGTGAATTTGTTTTATATAATCGTTGTTTTTGTCCGTAATAATGTTCTATCTATTATATTTTTTATAGTGATTAAAACAGCAGCAAAGCGCATCTGCTCCAGTTGTATCTAATTCCGATTAAACAATGTGACATACATGTTTAGAGCTGAGCCAAAAAGGTTATTATAAAACACACATAACACGGCAAAATTCATTTTCAAATACAAATGTAGAAGTTGATTTTGTACTGTTTTGTTTTTGTTTATAGGAGTAGTAGAAGAGCGACTCTGACGTAAGTTGTACTTGTGTGCAGTGCTCTAACGAAAGCTCATGTTCAGACTCTTGTCTCTAACATGTCTACTCTAAAAGTATTTAAAATTATTTCTCTTCATTCAGCAGAAAGTATTGCCCCTCTTCATAGCTATAACTTTTATTTTAATTTACTACTCTTCCTTCCTGTATAAAATACTCGTTAGTTAATAATATCAACTAATTTCTTATAAATAAATAATATATATGTCCAATAGAAATGATAAATAATGGATATAAATGAAAATGAGCTTTCTAAACACTTGCAACCTTCAAGTCCAAGAGTGCTCTACGTAATGTCCGACACTCCCGTAACTTAATCTGTCGATCTGTGCAATAATTCCATTACCCAGAAAAGTGTTTCTATGTGCAATGTGTCGTCTTTTTACTACCATAATATCCATATATTTGTATCGTTCTGTAAATGCTAATCAAAGAAACAATGTCAATAATTTTTGGGCTGATATGATGTGCTTTTGTGTGTTTAAACCGTGTTTTTGATTTTTGCTCTTCCATTAAATAAAATAATAATACTCGTGTATATGTACATCATCCGTGCTTTAAATAGATAAAGTATATTCCTGTATTTATCTAATGAACTATAAGTTAATCATAATAATAATAATTAAACAAGGACTATTCTTCAATCATTCTTATGAGAGAATGATTTAGGAATAGGCGTTTGCCAACTCTGGTTTGAAGAATGTATGTGAAATGTTGCTTTATTGTTTAGGGGCGAAGCACCACAGGGAGATCCTGAATTCATCAAGGTATATATACTTGTTGTGGGTGTATTTAGAATAAGTGTAATTAACTGGAGTTGTGTGTGTAGCGTCAAGACCAGAAGAGATCGGACTTGGATGAGCAGCTGAAGGAATACATCGCCGAATGGCGCAAACAGCGCGCCAAGGAAGAGGATGATCTCAAGCGGCTCAAGGAGAAGCAGGCGAAGCGCAAGGTGACTCGCGCTGAAGAAGAGAAGAAGATGGCTGAGCGCAAGAAGCAAGAGGAAGAGCGTCGCATCCGCGAGATTGAAGAGAAGAAACAGCGCGACATCGAAGAGAAGCGCCGTCGTCTCGAGGAAGCCGAGAAGAAGCGTCAGGCCATGATGCAGTCCCTCAAGGAGCAGAACAAGAAGGGCCCCAACTTCACCATCACCAAGAAGGACAACCTCAGCTCCAACCTCTCCTCTGCTCAGCTCGAGAGGAACAAGACCAAGGAGCAGCTGGAGGAAGAGAAGAGGATCTCTCTCTCCATCCGTATCAAGCCTCTGTCCATCGACGGACTTGGCGTCGACCAGCTCCGCACCAAGGCTCACGAACTCTGGGATTGCATCGTCAAGCTGGAAACTGAGAAGTATGACTTGGAAGAACGTCAGAAGAGACAAGACTATGACGTAAGTATTCAAGAATCGAAAGAAACGTATAAGAAGTAATGAAAAAATATAAATATTTTTTATAAAACGTAAAAAAAAATATTCTTATATGTTTAACAATGAAATGAAATGTTCCACTCTTTTTCATTACAAGAACCAAGAAAAAGCAAATTCCCAAAAACAAAAAAAGGTAGTTTCGAATTCAAAAAATTTTAATCAAAAAGTCATTAAATATATTAATAAAAAAAATCCAATACTGAATTAAATGTATTGATATTAATAAAATATCGAAAGATTGGTATTGATATTAAAATATTGAAAGAAAAGCATACCCGATATTCTAAGCCTTTCTACTCATGTGTCAATTCTATTTCAGTTGAAAGAACTGAAGGAAAGACAGAAGCAGCAACTGAGACACAAAGCCTTGAAGAAGGGTCTCGACCCTGAAGCCTTGACCGGCAAATACCCCGTAAGAATAGCTTGTAATGCTCTATTGTCCAAGAACTAAACATGTCTGTTTCCAGCCTAAAATCCAAGTTGCCTCCAAATATGAACGTCGTGTAGACACCAGGTCATACGACGACAAAAAGAAACTCTTCGAAGGTGTAAGTATTTAATAGAAACCCAAAGACCCATTTAGGTATAAATAATTTGAATAATTACATACAGGGATATGATACTATTCTAATGGAAGTTAGTGAGAAAAATTGGAAACAGAAAATGGATGAGTTTATGACTCGGAATAAATGTAAGTGAGTGTAGACTTCGTGTCTGCACGCGGTTGCTTGTGTTCCGTGAATGTGTACCGTACACAGTCGCAGTCTCTGTTCAGTGTCTCATTCGCCGCGAGGGTCATGTGCTTCTCTGTGAGAAGTGGATGGCCCATTCGGTCAACAGTAACCCCCATATTAACTGATCTAGAGGAGGTTCACGGACATCGCCAGTTTATGTTGTCCCTGTCTACTAATTGCTTTTGTCCTGTCTTTGTTTTTCACACATGTTTGTTATTGGTTATTCTGACAGGGTCTTGAAGAACAGACCAAGGAGACCATCGAGAAAACATGGAAGGACAGATCCGGCCAGTGGGACGCTCGCCAAAAGTGTGAGTATAACAGAAGTACACATTCCGCACCATTTTTGCACCTACGCACCTCTTAGAAGACGATTACATTCACATCTCTGTCTATTTATGTGGATTTTTGTGCTTTTTTAAGTAATATTTAATCTCTCACATCATTTTTGCGGGATTTTGCCAAGTGGTGGTTGGGTTGGGAATGAGGGATGATGTGTGTGCGTGTTTGTAGCCAAGCTACCCAAGTGGTTCGGTGAGAGGCCTGGCAAGAGGGCGGGAGACCCCGAGAGCCCCGAGGGCGAGGAGGAAGGCAAGCAGGCCATCGATGACGACATCGAGGAACCTACCTTCGAGCCCGAGCCCGAGGAGGAAGAGGTTGAGGAAGAGGTAGAAGAGGAGGAGGAGGAAGAGGAAGAGGAGGAAGAAGAGGAAGAGGAAGAAGAAGAAGAGGAGGAATAAACTATTTATTATAAGGTATAGACGCATTAGGGCTGTGCGATCACGGAAATTTGTAATCGATCGTCAATCTTAATCGGTTAGAAAATATCAATCAAGCAAAGATCGATCTTGATTGATCTAATCCATCTTTATTAATAAATCTGCAGTCGAAGTTCAAAATGTAACTAAAAAAACACGAGAAATATAAAAAAATGATCGGATCATTAAAACCAATTTGATCAATGAAGATCGATCTGATCAGTCAGGATCAATGTGATCGATCAAGCAATTAAATTAATCCATCTATCAGATCGATCAAACTATTAGGTTGATCTATCTATCAAATTGATTTGATCGAACATTTTTCGCAGTCCCAATACTGCGATCCTTTCTATCAGTAGTTCTCAACTGCTTTTATATTATAATATATATTTATAAATATATATTCGTGTAAGCATATTTATATTTCAAATAAATTATTAGTTGCCTTTAGAAATATTAGCTAATAATTTCTTCAGTTATATTATGCGGTTTCATTTTCAAACCAATAAATTCATTTACTTCATAAGTAATCTGAGCTTTTTCTAAAATACATATTTTTTTCTTTCAAATAAATTGAATTGTTTGAATTATGCAGTTATTAAATTTTGAAAATAAATTTTGTCCTTCGATAATTGATTAGGATGTTTGATAATTCTTCTCTACAAATGAAACAAGACGGAATGGACTGATTTTGTTTTTTGCGAGGTAAATCCAAAGTTTTAATATTCTTCCTTATATTGACGATAAAATTTAGACTTTTGGGAATATCTTTGCATCTGCAAGGTTCAGGCTCAGTTTTAGGAAGACTTACTGTTTTATCGATTTCTCATAGTGAAATTGAATCTTTTAAACTTTGTTAATTATTCAGCTGATCAATTAAACAATAAAATATATTTTGGCGAAATATAAATAATAAACCAAAAAAATTTTGCGGCACACTGTTCTATATATTACTAACCCATGTTTTTCTGTTGCAGATAACTGTAAAGAAACACCACATCCTAATGGCAGATACCAGACGCTGCTTAATGTATTATATGACAATTGCTGTTCTACCTTCCAGCATATAAATTATAATTATATTTCCAGTAATTAATAAACATATGCCAAACTGTACTCTTAAATTATTTACTGATACATTTGTTATTATATTAAAAGTATGTAAACAATTGTCTTCAACCAATTTATCGTCATTCATACTTCTCTCACCCTTAAAGATTCCTACTTTTACCACAACGGATATTTATAAATTAAGTTCTTTACAATGTTTTGATCCGGTGGTGGTTACAAATTAAAGACAGTAAATCAAGTAAAAGTGAATTTATTTTTCAAATAAATGATATAGAGACGATTATATTCCATAGATAATAAGTAAATATAATACATGTATGAGTCTAAGCAGCCACGACTTTGCTCTGTTGTCCCTTCTGCGTCATGTTGATCTTGTCGCCCAGGCTTAAAGCCATTCCCTGTTCAAACCAACCTTTATATCTACTCAACAATGTACTACAACGACTTACCTGACTCTTCGCACGGATTCTAATATGCCCGGTGACCGGCGATTCGGGTTTGTTGAAGGGTTTTTCAATACTTAAATTCGCCAGGGCGTCTTCGCCGAAGATAGACCTAGCGTACATATTGGCCGCCATAAAACCGCATTGACCAGACAGCGCTTTCTCGGGCGTCAAACATTTCATGTTTGTGCTCTTTAGTAAATGTTTGAGGTACTCTGAAAGGTCTGTGATTGTTGTGTTGACTGCAACTTTGTTTTCCCACTCGAATTCGGCCCACATTTGACGGAATTCTGTGTCGTTACACGACGCAGGAACAATGTAGTCCATGATGTCTATGTGGATGTCGTTTAACACAACCACGTTGCGGTCTGAGGCTGCCCCTGTCACGTCATAAACTAAAAACGCAAATTATATATTTTTTTTAATATAAATTAAATTTTGAGTCTAAAGTTATGCTATAATAAAATAAACAAAATTACCCGGTAAATACATGAAATGTCTAAAATTAACTAAAAATAGAGAAATAAGAATTACTCAATATGTAAACCATGCTAAAGAGCCAAATAACGTTGAGTATAGAAAAAATACAAAATTAAGAGGCATTGAATAATAAAGCATCCAAATAGTAAATTATATTAGCTCAGTTAAGTCGTGGTCATTCAGTAAAGTTTCTATTTTTGTAGCTGTTAATATTTCAATATTACTTTCTATTTTCACTAGTGAAATAATAGAATTATAATCTGACTCAAATTAATAAAATAAAGAAACTTTTTTTGAATGAAGTAGAAAACAGTTTTTTATTAGGTTCTTAAATTGACGCTATATTTTAAACGGTAAAAATGTTCTTTAAATCTTTCAATATATTATTATTATAAGTTATTTTTAAATGCCCAATTTATTATTGTTATCTATTTCTTTAGATTTCTCTAGTAAAGATTTTATATATTAAATTAATATGCCATTGTTAAATTTTTAATGAAAGGGGTAATTTTGTTTATTTTATTACAATGTTTTTTATGTTTCATACCAATATTTCCGAAGATAATTCCATTTTCGGTGGAAGCAACTTTTACATTTGCTTTAATATTGCAGAAATCATGTGGAGCTAAAACCACTGGTTGTGGTTTTTCTACTAATTTTAAGTCCCCTAAAGTTGCTAATTCTAAAGTACAATTCTGTAGAGTATCGCCTACAAGTAAAGGAATTAAAATTTTAAAAGAAACACGTAAAAACGTAATTACTTGTTTGATTAACAATTAATACATCCAAAACTATGTCATACTGATTGACATGAACGTAAGCTTCAGCATAAACTGGATCGGAGAAACCTGTTAATTGTGTAACTTTATTTAATTTGCTGACAGAAGAAGCGACTTCGCTTCCAGGCGCCTGTCGACCTCCGGCGACTGCTTGAGATAAAGACATTTCAAACACATTTTCCCCGCTTAAATCTCCGCCTCTGTTAGTTGACAACTGAATAAACGAAATGGGATCGTCAGCTTGAACGAGCGACCCTGGTTTTTCTTTCGCTTTCTGCATGGATTCCTCTTCATCAGATTTAGCTGCGAGCATAAGACTGAGCGCCAAGCGACAGCGCTCGTTGAAGATGTGGACGATTGAAGGTGAGCGCTCGCTCAAAACACGCAAACACAACAACAGATGATCCGCGTCGTCGTTTGTGATGGCTTTTGTCGGAAGGCCAGACTTCCCTAAATGCAGAATGGAAGCCATGATCAACATGGCGTCTGTGCAGAAACGGTTGTGTTTTTTGGGGTCGTTCACCAAGTCTATGTACCTGAGGCACAGTTTGGTGAGAGTTGTACCGAGAGACGCGCCGATAAAGAAGTCTCCGTCCATTAAATACTGGCGCAATGGTGGACGTGTTTCTGTTTTCTTTACAGTTCTACAATCACATTTTATTAATTGTAAGACAAACTAAAGAAATAAAAAACGTAAAACTACATTAGTTTGTTTTAAACTTACTGCGTGGTATTGAAGGCGGACTGGCTCGCATAAGTTCCATCCGAAGTTACCAGCTTGGTATTATTTGTGCTGGGAGTTTGTGTTTGCTCCTCTTCAGTCTTTTCCCCAGCAACCAACTTCATCTCTGCTTCCACTAAAGGAATTTCTCCCAAAGTCTGATGGATCTGTTTCATTATAGCTTCAATGTCTTCCACAGAGTTGCTGTACTCTCCTAGAATCCACAACGCGGCGCGCTGAACTTTCACCGACTTTATATCGCTGAACGCTTCTAAAAGTTTTTCTATTATGAGCGGCCGTAGATTTTCGAATTTTTGGATGGCTTCACGAACGAATACCAATACATCCGAAGCTGCTAGTTCGTTTGTGTCAGATAAAAACTCGATTAGGACCGGAATTACAGTTGCTGCTACATCGGGGAACTAAAAATCATTATTTAATGCGGTTTCTAGATATTATTTTTATGATTACCTTAATACAACAAGCATGAAGTGTTCGTACAAGTAATTGTCTGTATTTCCCAGTATCTTCGTGTTCTACATTATGTGTTTTTGAGACTTCTTTTTTTAAAATAAGAACCATCTCCTCGATATTTCGAGATGAAACTAAGTCCATGGCTAAATTAAGTGCTTTTTTGCGCACTTCTAAGTCAGGGCTAGCCAGAACTCTTAAAATATCCATGACTAAGTCCTGAAGGACTCGTTCATGAGCTGGATGGTCTCGCAAGGCTATTAATCTATCAAGAACAATTAATTTTACGTTGTTGTCACTTTCTTTAACAATTAATTCAATGTAACAACTCGCTGCAGCCTAAAACACGAATTTATCACTAAACTGAAATGTGTAAAGGTATTTTTTTATACTTTTATAGCTGTAGGAGCGCTGGATAAAGTGACGAGTGTCCCTGCGGCTTCGTACCGAACAGCCGGACTGTTAGAGTTGAGTAAATTGTAAATACAACGAATAAATCTCGATCGCTCAGCCGGATTTGCATGACACACCTACATACAAATCTTTAAACACTCAAATATAAATTATTTAATAAAACATACCTTATAAATAAGTTCTACAATAACTAACTGCAAAATATCTCCGAAAGAAGTGACCTGGTCAATGCAAGAAGCGAGATAAGAAAGCGCCCTTTCTTGATCAGCGTGAAGCAGCATCAAGAAAGCATTTCTTTTACAAGACATGTCTTGTTCCCCGTCTAAGAAATTTGCGACCAATTCAGGTGCGTCGGGAATCAAAAACTCGAAATTTCTACAAATAAATTACAAGAGAACTGCTAAATATTTCAAAGTTCACTTACTTGTAGATAGTAAATATAGCAAGAACAGCATTTCGCCTCACGTAAGAATGTCTATGTTCCAAACAAGCACGAATTGCAGGCATGAGAGGTTCCAGAAGTTCTGGCTCTTTTAATTTACACAAAAATCTAAGGGTGGACCCTCGAAGAAACTCATTTGGATGTTGCAAATCTTTACGATAAGCATCACACACTAAAATCATTTCCTGTAAAAGTTTACCGTCTGGAGTTGTTTTAGGAACAATCTCCCAAAATATAAGTAAAAGTTTTTTAATTGTGTGATCTTGAAGTGGTAAAACAAAACGAATTATAGTCATGAGTAATCCTGGTACTCGTTCTCCGCCCAGAATCATGTGTATTATTTTCTTTAACGCCTCGATTCTTACTTTAGTGTCACCTTTTTCTAAAATGATGTATGTAAGAAGCCGGATAGACACTTAAGATATTACACGTACCTAAATCCATTTTGAGTTGCATTTCGTTGTAGGGCTCCGTATCTGACGGAGCATTTATTAACGTATAGCATGGTTGTTCTACCAATGCCATTTTTAAACTAAAATAAATAACACATCATTGAGTATTTATACAAAAATAATAATAAGGTTATATGCCAATAGTGATGTTATTGTATAATAAATTTATTATGTTATAAGAAATTTAAAGTATATAATTAATGACTTGATATTTACTAAAATAAATAACAAAAATAAAGTACCTTTTTAAAAGAAAATTGCACAAAATCTATATTAGAAGCTACGTGTCAGCTGTCAGCCTATTTTGACAGATTCCAGCACTGAGGCGTCGACGTTGACATTTACACGCGTTTCTCTTAAAAAACCCTAATAAAAATATAAAAATACGGTAATATTTTTTGCAATAGATTTGTGAAGCATAAGGAAAGATATTATTATTTAAATAACTTTATTTTATTAGAAATTACTGATGTTCTGTAGGAAGCATGCGCATTTATGTATGAAAAGTTTAGCGGCTAAAATTTTTAGTTTAAATATTTTTTAGATGGCAACTTCCATCGTTCAATATGTAGTAGTTCGAGGAGATTTATTAAGATCAATGAATTGGCCAACAGGTGCAATAATAGCACAAGCCTGCCATGCATGTTGTGCTGTAACACATCTTTTTCACGAAGATGAGCACACAAAACAGTATTTAGCTGATTTAGATAATATGCACAAAGTTGTACTAGAGGTATGTGCTTTATAATATTCATAAATATCAAATAAATAATGTATTATTACAGGCACCTAGTGAAGATAGTTTAAACCAATTAGGGAAGAAATTAGAAGAAAATAACATAAAACATAAACTGTGGATAGAACAGCCGGAAAACATTCCGACTTGTTTAGTTCTTAAACCTTATCCTAAGGAACAAGTACAAGGGTACATGAAAAAATTTAAATTGTTTAAATAATGTTTATTTACAGATAACAATACAAATATTTTCTGCTAATGAGATTTTCTTGATATTATTAGTGGAATCGGTAACAACAAAGAAATTGCAACCAGACCTGTAACATTAATAATAAACATTTTTTAAAACATAAATATATATATTTTTTACCTAAATATTCCCCAGCAAATATATAAATAGTTAAAGAACAGCTGTATTCTAATAATTTGCCGACAACATTGCTTCCTATAACTGCTCCAAATCGGCCCATCATTAAAGAAATGGCCATGGCCATAGCCCTGTATTGTGTTGGGTACAAGTCAACTACAACTGTGTTAATAATTCCTACACAACAGCCAGCCATTAGGAAAAAACCCATCATGAATACAATCACTTCGTACATCTCCACAACATTTAACGCAAGTCCGCTAAATGCAGACACGCACAGAAGACTTACTGAAAATTTTCATATAGAATGTTTGTAAACAATCACGCGTTCTCCTACCTAATAACAATTTTTTCCCTGTTATATTAATAACAATTCCTATTACAATGTACCCAGTAGCAAATACTGCTCCTAAAATTAAAGATATCTTGAAGACTTCTTCATTGACTACATCAGAACAGTCTGGCTTGTCGCTAAACTAAAATATATAAACATAATAACAGGCATTTAAAAAATAAAACATTGAGCACCTCCTCATTGTAATGTGAATTATTTTTGCTATAATCTAAAGCCCCACAAACAGAAACGTCAGCGTTGGGATTTTCCTCGCTGAAGAAAGCGACCTTGTTTAGAATATCTGGTGTCCACATTAAAAATCCGCTAGATCTATTAACATAATTTAAATAAATAAAGATATATTTAGAGCGTGATAAAAACATACGATGCAAATACCCCAAATTGTAATGTGCAAGTCATGAATGTTTTCAAGATCAGAGGCATGCGGAAAAGAGGAGCTGTTTGTTCCCACATGGATTTCAGTAGAATTATTGCTTTTTTTGATGGTTTTACCGAACAATTTTCATCTAGCGACCGTTCTGTTTGTTCTGCTATTCTTGTCACCGGATACATACTACTAGGATTTCTTGTATTGCAAGCGTACATATTTCTGAATATTTGGAGAGTTTCTTCTGTTTTTCCTTGTACCCATAAGAACTTGGGACTTTCTGGGTATTTCAAAAGTAATGTGGCGGATAAAACTCCTGGCAGGCCGTACAAAATAACTAATAAACGCCAAGGCCGGAACGACAAACCCAAAAAGGGTATGTTCCATGACATGGGTAAAATCAACCATGCTAAAGCAGGTAAAGAAATTGTAGCAATTGCAATAAAACTCGCAGCCCAAGATAACACTCTAGCACGATGCCCTGTGTCGTGGAACTCTCCCAAATAAGCGTATGTTACTGCTGATGGACCTCCGATACTTCAAATATATAAATATTACTGTTAATTTATAGTTTAACTAATAAATAAAATTGATAATTTTTAAAGTAGTATTACTGCGCCATCTGTTTCAAAATAGCTGAACTAAACACGATAAAAGTTCAAGCATTTGCTACGGATGGCGTTAGTAGTTTTCTAAAATGAAACTTACAAAAAGCCATTTATAAAGCGTAGAAGAATAAACATTGAAGTGTAAGGTGAAAAAGCTGATAATAGTGTTGCAACAAAACTTATGTATGTAGTTATTATAACTACATTTCGTCTGCCCATCGTATCGCCAATGAATCCCCATAGAAGAGAGCTTAACACAACACCTAAAATTAGTGAATATATTTTTTTGATTGTGGTTTAATATTTAAAACATACCGAGAAAACTCACAGCCGAAAGAATAGATTTATCTGATAGTGTTAAAACAAGATCACATTGAGCTGCTGGCAAAATATAACTCATACTCATAGTTTCCATAATAACTGCCATTAACAAACCACCACATACTAGTAACAATGAAATGTTGTATAAACCATAACCTAAAACATATCAAAATGTTCTGGGTTGTACTTTAATTATTTGGTAAAGTTTTCACCTGTTAATGCTACGGCATCTTCAAATTCAACGATTCCGCCTTTTTCTACAATACATTTTATGTTTAATAAACCCCAAGATATATTTTATGCAAACTTACCTGTTATTTTTACATGTCCCATGTTTGATGTTAATTAGACCACAGTTGCAATTAAAAGAATGAAATCTTTGGTTTAAATTTTCCAGCAGCTGTTATTGCATTATCTCAATCTTATTGTAAATATAATAAATTTTGGGCAACTTTCAACAATTTACGCAAATAATCAAGTAAATACAATAAATTATCGTTTATTTAGCGAACTTAAATTGTATTTTTTTCCGCGAAACATTTCTATTTAAAAATAATTGTCGTAATCATTGATTAGTGATTTCTTTTTTATTATTCTTGCTTTATTTTAATGCAATTTCACAATATTTATATTTACATTGCACATTTACATAACTATTTGTGTAATTATAACAAACATTTCAATTTACAACAATAACAATTTAATCTCTAGGAACTGGTTTTACCCAACATATATCCTTCGGCGAGTTGATGACACCAGGAAGCTTATTATCCAGTTTTGGTAATTTTGCTCCTGGGGGAAGCTCAAATGTGAAATTCTGGAATAAGTTGGACACCAAAAGGAAGAGAGAATTTCGGGCGAATGTTTCTCCAGCACAAAGTCTCTTGCCTGCGAAAGGGTAACTTCATTATTTATTTACATATTTCCATGTTTAGCGGATTGATTTCAAGACCGGTAAATTAGATTTACCGGTCTAATCCAGTAAAATAATAGTGGATATAAATTTAATAAATTTTTGCTTATATGTCCTTTAAATAATTTTAAAATATTTGTACATTCTACTAAGATTTTTTTTGACTTCTGTTTAATAAGGAACTCTTATTTCACTAATTTCAGTTAGGTTATTAATTTTATTAATTTAATAGTGAAATAATAAGAACATTATTTCACTCAAAGTCATCATATAGAAATATAAACAGCTCCAAAAATAGAAAATTTAGTTTTTTCTCTTTATAAATATTATATAATAACACAGTTATTATATTTAATATCACAGTGACTCATATTTCACAATTTTTTACTTTATTTTTATCGTTTATCTGTTTATAACTAACATATGTTGTTAAAGTAATTTAGTAATGCGCAAAATTAAGGAATATCTTTTGTATTGTGTATTTAATTATTTTATCAGTGTCATCAAAATGTCATAAAATCATAATTTCAAATAGATTTTTGTACTTATTCAAACGGAAGTAGAAAAAAAATATTGTACGAAACAAGTAAGGAAATTGGGTGCATCTCGTTTTATACTTTTTGCATGCGTTAAATAACCATATTTATTTCCTTACTTATTACATATTATTTTCTTCAAACGTCATAAAAGTGATATCTTTTGCGAGTTCCGACGTGATTGACAAGATCGATGTAAAATTTCTACGCCGCTGAAGTAAAAGTAATACTTATTTACATAAGAGTCAGAAAAATGATACATTACAGTCGAGGAGCCATATTGAAATATGAGGCACTGTGTGCCGAATATTTTATGGCTTCGAGTCGAGTACAGACATTTTTCTGACGAATCATGTATTAAATTTTTTTCAGACACTTTTGATTATTATAAAATAGTTATTATGTAACTAGTGTGTAAAGTAAGTGGTTTTTAGTCGAGTATAACGCATGAAGTATAGTCGAATTGTTGCATACAACTTTTTTTATAATCGAAATATTAATAAAAACTAATTTTAAAAGTAAATTAAACCATTCATAAATGTGTTTATGTTGCTTAGCAACGGTTATTTTTAACGCACTTGTGCGTGAAACATATCTCTTTACAAACTCAAAAGAGAGCATGAAGTATGTACTTTGTGCCCGGTTGTAGGAAAAATAATTTTAAATTTAATAAGTAAATCTATTTCGGGTGGACGATACGTTCTCCATGTACTTTTGTAACGTAATTTTTGTATAAAATTTCATTTTTTGATAAAAATAGACATCTTTGAGTGAAATAAAATGTAGAATATCACTTTTGAAGGCAATCTTAATAAAATAAAAAAACAAAAAAAAATCGATAAACTTCCACATTGTCCGACTCGCCTCGTTCGTCGTGCAAACTTCCACGCTCAACAAACAAAGTATCATTTTAGCTCTTAATAACACAATATATTATTTACTTTCTTAATAATTTCCAAAGCAACAAAATCATATTTGATTAAAATTGAAAAATGTACGTTATACGTTCGGTAAATGATTTTCACCGTACTCATTTATTGGACTAAGACATAAATAACTATTACCTGCGCCAAATGGAATGGAGTAATCTTTTTTTACAATTTTCCCGTCATCGCCGATAAAACGTTCCGGTCTAAAGTTCTCGGGATCGCCCCAAACTTTTTCATCCATATGTGCTCCATACAACGAAGTAAATAGTAGGGAATCCTATAAAATTAGATAAATTAGTAATATTATATTTGACCCATAACCAGAGCGATGATCTCTTAGTTTGTTGACTTGTAATTAATGATTAATTACAAGTCATAGTTCATTCGAGATAAAATGTGGTACCTTTGGAATGGAGTAGCCCCTAAGTGTTGTATCCTGCACAACTCTGTGCAAGATGCCAATTGGTACAAGGGTTTCCCTTCGCATTGTCTCTCGGATAACCGCATCGGTGTATGGCAAGCTGAAATGTTGCAAAAGTTAGTAAAAAAACAGAGAAATATAGTCCTTGAAAAAGATATTTGAAAATGACTTATGCAAAGTTTACAACATTTTTTGTAGGATTGTGTAGCTTAGTGATTAGGTGTCATAAATTATTTCAAATTGAAAGCATCACTTGAAGAAAAATAAATGGGTCGTATTAAACAAATTCATACCAGGGTTAGCAAAAATCATTATTTATTTAAAAAAATAAAAAATCATTGGTTTTAAAAAAAATCAAATAAATCATGACTTTTTGATTTTTTTAATTTGTAAAGACATCTGAGTATTACTGCACTTTTTAATTGGTTTAAGAAGCAATATAAATATTTTATTTCATAAACGAAAACGAAATCTGTAATAAAACCAAAACGATTCATCTGAATAAAACTAGAAAGAGTAACAAAGAATTTGTACTTTGTACGTATTTAAATTCTTATATTTTCTTTCTGTTAAATGAGAATTAAAATGATAAAATACTATATAATTTTAATATATCATTATATACAGAATATATTTTAGTTATTATTTAAAAAATATAATAAAAATTTCTATTATAATTATTGTATTTTTTTATCTTTGATAAATATCAGTTGATTTAAATTATGATTTAAATCGCGATTTAAATCAAATTATTTAAATCAGACGAACTCTGAGTCATACTGAATTCATTTTTTATTTATTTTTTACATGTACCTCTAGAGAAAATTTTTAATAATTGTTTTTTTCTTTCTAATCCCGTAATATTTTAATCTCTTTTCAAGTTACAAATCGAATTAGATATAAAATTCATTATTATTAGAATAATTCAGTCTAAATTTAAAAGTACATAATTAGAAAACATCTTGAACATCAATTTCGAATACGGTCCAGGAATAAAAAGGAACCTTTACCGCAAATATTTATAATGGGCAATCGGCTTATTTTATAATGATTTTCTAATATCTTTTACGAGAACTATAGTTGGTATGTTTACTCTTTTCTGTCGTCGAGAGTTGGCAGACGACCACGACCAACGACTTCGTCGATTTCTGCCTGCATCTTCTTCAAAACTTGTGGATGGTGAAGCAAACAAAATAAAACTTGGACGAAAACTACAGGCACTGCGCTCACTGCGGGAAACATGTAGTCGATTGTTACCATCAGTAACTGATCCTCTAAAATAGAATAATTGTTCATAAAATTTATTTTAAATATAATATTATTGTTCAAAACAAGAGCTTTATACAATCGGTTGAAACATATATGAAGAAGATTAAGAAATAATTTATATAATTGTATGAAATCTTTGAAATTGGCAATAAGCAAAAGAAAGATAATAATACGAATAATTCAAGTTATTGTAATGAATTGTAATAATTTTTTTTATAATTATAGCAAAATACAGATAACTTAGAATGCAATAATAAAATGATTTTGCTGCACACATTTTAAAGTTTTATGTAATTTAAAAAAATATATACAAAGTATTTTTTTTCAATTGATACACTATTGCTATTTCGAGTACTATAAGACATATGAAGTATGCAAATATTAATCACTAAATACAGTATAGAATTCTCTATCCCCGTATCCCCATAGTTTTAGAACTTTTTTTTGTTTAAATCGAACTCACTATGTCTAATTTGTTGCGCTATATACAGTAATTTAGTTTATTTACATTTTGTTATATAACATCGTTTTGAAGTATCATAATAAAAAAAGTCGCAGAAATTGTCACGTCCGTAGGTTCTGGTGTGAAGTTACCTATGTGCGAATGCCAGATCCCAAATATTGTGGTTTGGCGCATTTGAAAGTTGGTAAAGTGGACAGTCTGTGAGTTAAAGCATTTTAAGGATTTTGTGAGCCACTGTATTTGCAGAAGTTTATTGAATTTGTCAGTTTGGAAGTTAAAACTATTATATTTGACGTTTGGAACGTAGTAAAGTTCGGTAAGTAACTTGGTACGTCACTGGACAAAGGGGCAGTGAGGTAATTTAACCATGTTTTGAAGGATATCATTTTTAATAGTAGTTTTTTTCATTATTAGAAATCAATTTAGGAAAAATTAAAAAATATGTGTCATTATTCTATTAATTAAAGCTAAAACTGACAAATCGTGCGAGACCTGAGTACTATTTAACGTGAAACATGCGGATTTATCATATCCATGGGTACGACTTGATATTTGATTTACAGCAATACATCAGTAATTATAATAACGAACAATTAAACAATAATAACAATTAATTTTTCAAAAATTCATCTATTAACTGCAATGACTCTATATGCTATAAAACTTACATACCATAATATTGGGACAATTGCAATATTTTTAAAAATGCTTTGAATTTGAGCTTTTAATTCATCCAAATTTTGAAAATTTTCCCTAATACAAACGTCTGATTTTAAAGGTCACCAATAAAAATAATCTAGATATGTAAGGTCGATTGATCTAGCCGGCTATTCAACTATTCTACCATTTCTTCTAAAGTTGTTGCGCTTGTACACCAAGACCTGTCAGAAAATTTTATAATCCAGAAAACAAATGTCAAATTCGTTCCCTATGTTTCATTTTAAATGAGACAAGTAAATATATATTGCTGTCAATCAAATATCAAGTCGTAAGCATTGAAGTAATAAATCTCATATTTCACGTTAAAAAATATTCACGGTATAACAAATATAAAGTACATTTTTCGCAGTTGAATCTCACGTCGTCAATTTCTGCTACAAGAATTATTAAACTTTTATTTTGCATCTTTGTCGTATACGCGTGACATAGACGAGACTTTTCTTCGCTATCTCTTTAACGTACGTGTTATATGTGCTATATGCTTCTAACCAACGACAAAAATTAAATAAAAACAGTAGTGTAACCGCGGAAATGGATATTTTCAACTGTTTAGAAAAATGGTATGTCATTCATGTAATTAATGTAATTTATTAAGGTGATTTTGGCGTTGCCAATATGTGCTTCATTGTGTGTTGGTAGTTTCATAAGTTTAATCAACAATTTTTTTTGGACGTTTCATCTGTTATTATATTTGTATAAAATACTGTAAGTTTTGACATTTATTTACTTGGGAAATCACACACGGTTATACATCCCCCTTCCCCCACCGATTTGAATCATATGGTTACAATTGATGACGTGAGAATCAACAGCGAGAAATAGAGTATATATTATAAAATTTGTAAAAAAAACTACTATTTAAAAGACTATTTAAAACAAATGTACATTGTTTCAAATTTAGATTTATATAATATTTAAAATGATACAGCAAATTAAGTAAAGAAAATTTAAATATATATTTTTTATTACCTGTAAATGAATTGAATTCTTCTTCTTCGTTTTCCTTCATTTTGTTGAAATATCTATCAAAGAAGCATCGGACTTCATCGTCATCAACTCTTGATTGCCTGATTTCTTCTATAATATTCTACATTGAAGAAAAAAAATATATGAAAAATTATCAAAAATTACGCGCTTCTTTGACTTTGCATCCCCAGTAAATATATAATAAATAATATGCAATACTTCATTAATTATTTTCTTTGCAATGTACTTACCTTAAAGAAAGGGAAAAGGACTTTGTTGGTTTCAATGAGGTCTTGATACCCAGTTATTTTTGGGGCAATATATCTGAGCCAAGGGGTAACATTGATGGCTCCTATCCCGAACATTCCGTGTTGTAATTGCAATACAGATTTACCAACTTCACGGAAAGTTCTATACCGTTCAGTATTCGGGAGAGCGGGTTCCATACCCATTACACTCATTATTCCGTTCATCATTGTTGGGTATAAAATATTTGGAAATAAAACAGTACCATCTCCGGTTAACACATCCTGAAAATCAACAATATATGATTGTAAATCACTGATTGGCAGTTTAGGCAGTATTAATAAAAGATCTAGGATATAATTTTTATCCCATAGTTCATTATTGTTGACTATAAGTTAAAAGGAAGCGTATAGATTAATGGGTCGATTTTGTTCACATCTGTAAGAAAAGACCTATAATGCTTGCGATCCAAATAGCAATTCTGATCACGCCTATATAGCTTATAAAAAATGTGTAAATCGTTACATATCCTTTAAATTCTTACAGTGACAAAAATCTGGCCGTAAGATTACAGATATGACTTTTTGTCATACATGAAACAACAAAAAGTTAAAAGTTATTGGAATTTTGTTTGAAGGAGATGGCAATAGATAAGTTTTTTAATAATATAGTAATTTTGCTAATTTTATAACAAAATAATTAATTATATACTTTAAATCCATTTGAAATTATGATATTTTTAAGAAAATGTTTGGAAATACAAAAAGAAATACCTAGTGCTGCCCGCAATTATCTGATGAATTACGGACAATTCATATTTTGTGTAACATTTAATTAAAGGACGCCAGAAATATTAATACCTATATTTATATATCGGTAATTTATCTGGCATATTTTTAGACTTTATAATTTATTTATAGCACTTACGGCCGATTTATTTTTATTTTTTGTAGTTTTTTGATGAAAATAATTGCTCTTTTTTAATTTAAGTAAATTTTAATAAACTTATCGGTATTTGTAGTATTGTGATGTAAAATACTTAAAAAAAGTGAAGAAATTAATTACGTAGTTTCTCCCTTTTTTTTCTTTTTAATATGCATGTACTTTATATCGTCGAAAAGAGAAAAAAACTCTATTTAACGGTCTCACAGCCTACTTTAAGACCCGTATAAAAATTGAAAAATGGTATTAATTTCTTGAAAACGGTATGAAAAATAAAAATTTTGAGTACTGCTGTGAATTCGTCAGGAAAAAGTGCAAAATATATTTTTTTTATTAAAATAAAAAATTATAAGCAAAAACCGAAAATTGAAAAATTTACATTTTTATTTGTTTCCTCGTAGTAATTATTTTTTTTGGGGAGAAAAAAAAAATGTATAAAATGACCACCTGTATATGTTGTTTTTATATTAATTATGATTATTTTTTTATTTAGTACAGTTTTGGTTTGATTTTATTTCAAATATACCTATATGTAATATAAATAATTTTAAAAATATGAATATTTAGTTTTTTATTTAAATATTTTGTGTAAATATGTAAATCAATTCTTACACTGTCCCTGTAGTTTGGCTTCGGGTATTTCATGAAATCTATAACAGATTCAATTTGTTCCGCAAAAAGTCGTTCCAAAGATTCAAATCGTCTTCCAAAACCGTAATCTCGAAGATGACGCAATGTGAAGCGACGTTGCTCATGCCAATATTGCCCATCCACAAAAAATATACCTATAATTATTTTAGTAAATTATAAACATAAAAATTTAAAAACGTAGTACCTAGTTGTTTGTAGTTCACGTTTCTGAGGCGTGCAGCAACTATGTCAGGTTTTCCATCGAACTCTGTACGATTCAAAACTTCTTTACAAGTATCATTATCCGCACACACGACACAGGGAATGTCGCCGAAATAAAATCCAAAAACGTTTCCGTACTTCTTCGCCCAGTTCTCAAAAGTGAACTGAGGGAAATTCCAGTTTTGGGCCAAGGAAATCAAATACGATCCCCAAATTGGTAACCGAGGAGGTCCTAAAATGTTACAGTGGTTTTAACGTTAAACAAAATAGCATTAAACGAAGTATTCTTTAGTCTATGCTTAACACATAATGGGATAAGTAAAACAGAACAGAGAATAACAAAATTTATATGTTTTTGTAACATTGAATATTAAATAAACGGGCAGCGGTGGCTAACTTGTTGAGCGCGTTCCGACTCGAATTGAACGAAGTATTAGAACTGAGGTTCAAATCCCAACTTCGTCAATATTTATCCAAACAAAAAAATATCGCTGTGTCCTAGTGGTTCGGAACCCACTAAAACAAGTAGATAATTTACAGAAGCTGTAGGTAAGTAGGTTGACAATTAAAACATTAAAATGCAAGCAAAACTTGTTACGAAACAAATACTTTAGGTACTTGCTCTGTTCCAAAAAATATTGTGCTATAGATGAGGTGATTAATAAGATAGTACTTCAGCACTTTTTTATTACTTAATTATGTTTTCTTATTTATAAAACATTAAGAATAATCTAAAAATGAAATAAATATTTTTTTTTTCAAACGTCATAAAAGTGACATCTTCTGTGACGTGATTGACAAGATTGAAGTTTAATTTCTATGCCTCCGTAATATAATTTTTTATTCTAGCCGCCGTTTAATTTCTTCGCCGCCGTATGTAGAATCAGCCAATAAGAAGTAACTTGTACAATAGAAATCTGTAATATCGCCCTAAATGTCACTATAAATACTAGATAACCTAAGAATAAAGTTACTAAAAATTATGAATAACTGACAGGTAGCCTACATATTAAACGTCAAATAGTAGTTTATTTTTTAAAATTTCTAAGTTCGAAGAAAAAATAAAATGTGTTATTCAGAGTAAAAGTGTCTTTCTGTGGCGAGCATGGAAGTTTGCACGACGAGCGAAGCGAGTCGGACAATTACTTTTACTCTTAATAACACAATATACTATTATCCACGTCTGTCAAATAATATACCTATAATTCAATCGTTTTTTATCAAATAATGACCATTGATATTGTTGCTAATGTGATATTCTAATGTAGTAAAATTTAAGCCAAAAAATGTTATAACATTGTGGATTATGATACAAAATGACCGAATAATAAAAAAAAAATTCCTAACTTGAGTTTTCTTGTTTTTCATTTGTGTGCTAAACAGGTATTATGTAGTTTATGACGTACGTGGAACTCGTAACATACCTATCTAAAAATAATTGTACATTACTGTACCATTTACAGACAAATGCCGAATGACAGACTGCCGCGCCAAGTGCTATGTTTGTAAGCATGCCCCAACCATTTGTCATGAGTCCCTTATACGTCACATCCGGTAAAATTCAAATTTTCAAGAAATGTTTAAAAATTCATATCTCTCTCAAATTAATTAAAAAGAAATTCAATATTTTAGACTTGTATAATAAAATACGTGAGTTTCAGAAAATAACCCCAATGGGGTATAAAAATATTGTCAATTTGATGGAACAGTTGATGGAAGAGTAAGCATAAGCTCGCGCTACAATAGAATAAATCCGGGAAAAAAGTTCAAGTAAGAGTTTTGTAGAATATTATTTGTACGAAAATCGTAAAATCAATAATTAGTTTTCTTTTTGTATAAATATGTTTATTTATTGTATATACACACTGTTTTGTGATTATGTATTTCATTATTAACAAGTGCTTTACATCTACATTAAATTTCATTCAATAACTGAGACATTATCCTTTTTATTGTAAATGTAGTTTGTTAATAAATGCTGTAGAAATAAGTGTTTTTTCCAAAATTTTCCGCACGCTAATCTAGGGAAGACGTAGGAAGTTTGAGATTCCCGACATTGCTTAGGTAATGCGAATCAACAGATTTTATTGTAAGAGTACAAAATAATATTCAATAAAATTTATGTCAAATTTGAATCTTACCTGTCAAAAGAGTAAAAACAAAATTACTTTTGAGTAAATTTTTTTACATGAAATGCCAAAGTTACCGCAATTGTCCTTTGCCTTTTTCTGTTTCGTATTTTGTATAAACTGATCCGTATTACATGAACTGCATATGATTATAAAAGCAAAAAAGTCCTACGATTTTCAAAAATTTGAAATTTCGCTTGCTTTTTTTATGTTAGAATGAAAAAAAAATTGTGTAATACCGAAATAGCGTTAAACGATGTCTTACTGTATGTTATTTTAATTTTTTCTAACACCTTTATCGTACCTGGAGGGAAGTTTTCTGGTCTGTACGTCGCATACTTGTATCCCCAAGTACACAGCAGAATTAGAAGCAATAAGTACAAAATCGCGGAAAGCCACATTTCTTTATACTTTAAAGTCACTATAGGAAATGCTTGAAAAAATTCGATGCAAGTATTTATAACATATGCATGATTAATTGAAAACGTTGCATGGTTCAAGGCTTTGCACTGCTTTGCATGTTGTTTAAAAATATTAATTTAATGTTGTAAGACAGCATTTAATTTGTTACATATATTTATGATTGATAAAGTAATAATAAGCTGTCCGGTCATTTATATAAGCAATACATGATAAGTGGATAAGTAGCACTTTCAATAGACTTTGTTTTTGTTTTTATTATCATTTTTAATTATCCTACTGTTTGCTTATCTTGCACCTTGTAAAATAATTAGCTACAATTATTGTATTTTTATATTTTTTCTGCGTATTTCTATAAAAATGAACAAAATTTAAATACAAAGATGAATTCATCGAAGATAAATTTTCGTAAGATTTAGTTTGTAAATATATGTAAAATATTTTTAAAATTCAATGTTATCGGTTCGCAATGACGCTCTTAGATATGTAATATAAAAATACCTAATTTTTTCGTTGTATTCGATAGAAATTAAAACGTAAATATTTGTAAAACATTTATTGAACATATATATTATACACCCTTGTCATTAAAACTATTATAAATTACAAAATTTGTTAATACTATATTACATTAATCTCTCGGTACGGCATAAACCCAGCAATCATCTTTCTGGGAGTTGATTAATCCTGGAAATTTATTTTCCATTGTTGGTAACTTCACCCCGGGAGGTAACTTGAAGGTGAAGTTCTGGAAGAGACCGGACACCAACAAGAATATTGAATTCCTAGCAAAAGTTTCACCCGCACATAATCGTTTTCCTGAAAAGAAATGTTTCATTCATAATGTTTTTATTTGGATAAATTTCAACCACTTTTATGATGCAAAACACTAAAAAATATATCCAATGAATGAGAACAGTATTACAATGAAAATTTTTAGCCTTTCTGATCGCGTGTGAGACATTTGCCAATCAAAACATAATAACACTGAAAAGAGCCATATAAATAAAAATAATTAATTAAATACATTAATCATATGAAAAGAGCCCTAAGACCCGATTGAATAAAACGTGATTATTTAATCACATGGTTAACTTGACGTTTTTACGTCGTTTATGGTAACGTACTAAAATTATATTGCTGTCAACGATTAAAGTTAACAATATAATAATTATGTTGTTGAGTTAACGTGAAGGAAATTATCAGATAAGAAATGTAACTTGTCCTTTTCTTCACAAAATGTTTATTTATAAAATCACAAAATGTACAACTGATGATGGCTACAGAGTAGCCGAAATGTACATTTTGTGATTTTATAAATAAACACTTTGTGAAGAAAAGGACAAGTTACATTTCTTATCTGAAAAGTTAACAATGTTTTATGCAACCGGGCCAAAAACTTTTCTCACGTATGTCAAGAGGTAGCTAGGTAATTGACAATTCTTGACATGTGTCAAACATTAATTATTTTATTGTTTTACTTTTAAAATGTCATATTTAGGTTATGGAAATAAAAAAAATGCAAAAAATCGAATATCCCTCGATCATTGATAAATAACGGGCAGTTACCATGTTACCAAGTAACGTGCTTTCGCCCACTGTCATAATATTGTTGCGAAATAATCAATGACTTAGGGATATTATAGCTGATAAAGTTTCGTTACCAAGTAAATAAACAGTTATTATTGTTTATAACTAGGGATGGAAAACGTAACGTAACGATACCTGATAACGTTACAATAACGTTTCCCTTGCTAATTTTTTTGTTAATAACGCAACAACAACAAAGTAACTTTATGTAACAAATAACGATACACTATTACGTTATTTGCTGTTGTTATATACACATAGATTTCACTAGTTGAGTTTGAACACTATTTCAAATGTACCACTTACAAACCTTATAGCAGGTAATAAGATATTAATAGTTCAAATATTTTTTTAGTTTAATTTTTTTTATTAATTTTATGACAAATTTGAAAAAAAATAAAGTTATTGTAATTTTATAATAATGAAATAAAAATAACGTTATAACATTATGTCGCTTTTTTCAGTTATATAACGTTATAGAATAAAATATTCTTTTTTATAACGTTATGAAATAACGTAACCTTATGATAACGTTATTTCATCCTTGTTTATAACTGTCAATAATAATTGTTTTATTTTGCGTTGTCTTTGGAATTGATCTCACTAAACAGACACGACCTCTAATTTTCTCAGATAAACTTTTTTTTACAAAATCGTTCAAGTAAACCTTTATAGTCGGGATTTACCTTACAGTTTGCTTTTCTGCTTGTTGCTAAGCAAAAAAATTCTTGCTAAAGTTTATCGATAAAATTAGGAGGTTTTATTATATTATTTCTGATTAAATTTGTTACCTGCTCCAAACGGTAACGAATAATCCTTGTTCAGTCGTTTTCCTTTCGCATCTATAAATCTTTCCGGTCGGAAATTTTGAGGATCGCCCCAGACTTTTTCGTCGTAGTGCGCACCGTATAAAGATGTAAAAAGTAAAGTGTCCTAAAATTCATTGGTAAAATATATGATGTGTCCAATATTAAAGGCTGTCTTACCTTTGGAATGGTGTATCCTCGAAGGGTAGTGTCGTCTGTCACTCTGTGCACAATACCAATCGGTACTAAAGTTTCTTTTCGCATTACTTCACGAATTACTGCTTCGGTGTATGGCATACTATCAACAGAAAATTTTATTATTATCTGAAATATTTGTTTATAAACATGTTAAAATCTTTTATAAATGATATTTTTTGCCTGATGTAATGAAACCTAGGAAGCTAAAGATAAAATGGTGCCATTAAAATCAAAATTTTTATAGAAAAAATATTATTTTTCTACTTCCGTTTAAGCAAGTTATTATGTTTTAAAACTTTGGGATCAGTTCGTGACGTCAGATGTACCCATTCAGTGGCAGTATAACAGTGATGTTTCATGAGAGCAATTATTATTTATATTTTTTGCACTTCAGAGAGAAAAAGCCTACTTTGCTCTTCATTGTCGAAGACTGAAGTAGCACTTTTAATCCCTGGGTGATTAAATTAATAACCAAACATTATATTATTATTATGTTTGTCAGGTATTTGATAGTTATGTAAATATAACCAAATAATTATTATTTTAAAATGTATATGCGGAAGTGCAGAAAATAGTCAATTGTGCCTTTAATATAAGTCTTTCATTTTTTTTACATTAATTAAATGAAATGTGACAAGTGACGGTTGATATTTCTAGTTTTCTTCGCAATGAGTGCTCTGGAACTATACTATAAATGTTATGTTCGTTGTAACTCTTTCCTGAAAAATATTTTTTTTTAATCTTGCTCAGATGATAGCTTTATTTACATAATTTTTCTATTTATAAACATCAATTTGGTAATTACTATGATTACTACATAGTAACGTACAAAATAAATGAGTTCTTGTTATTGTTTTTTTGTGTCAAATACGTTTTGTACTTAATTAAACGGAAGAATTTTTTTGTATGAAACAGGTAAGGAAACTAGGTGATTATTCATTTTTTGCCCTTACAAAACTGGCTTGTGTCTCGATTTGCAATTTTCGCTTACTTAAAAAAGTTATATTTATTTGTTTCCTTATTGATTTGATAAATAGGTATTTTAAATAAGTAGTTAATAAAACATAATGTTAATAAAGTTAGTTTTTAAAAAATAGATAAAAAATATTTACTCTTTTCTATCATCAAGGGTAGGTAGCCGACCACGTCCAACAACTTCGTCAATTTCAGCCTGCATTTTGTCCTGAACTTCTGGATGTAGCAGCAAGCTGTATAGAACTTGTATAAATACTACAGGTACAGCACTAACAGCAGGGAACATGTAGTCGATGGTAACCATCAATAACTGATCATCAGAGAAACTGTTGTCTTCTTCATTATTTTCTTCGTTGGCTCTCATTTTATTGAAGTACCTATCATAAAAACATCTGACTTCCTCATCGTCCACTTTACTGTTCTTTATCTCTTCAATGATTTGCTAAAATATAAACCAATAAATATACAGAAGTAATGTACCATGTATGAAGCATACCCTGAAGAAAGGGAAGAGAACTTTGTTACTCTCCGTAAGGTTGTAATATCCTGTGGTTTTTGGTGCGATGTATCGAGTCCATGGTTTAAGGTTCATAGCCATGATGCCAAAGAAACCATGCTGGAGTTGAAGAACTGCACGACCTACGTCGCGGAACTTTCTGTACCGTTGTGTGCCTATCAATGCTGGTTCCATACCGAAGATACTCATAATGGCGTTCATTTGGGTCGGGTATAAAATGTCTGGGAAATAAAATGCATTGTCTGCTCGAACAACATCCTAAAATTATTGGTTAAAATGTAGCTTCAATTAAATGGCTGATTTTTACCTCCCGCTTATCAATATATAAATAAGGGAAGTACTGTTTTTGGTCAAATTTTTCGAGTGTGAGTTTTCAACATATGAGCACGAATTAGGGTCCCTAGAATACGATTTTACTATTTTAACCGTGATGTCTTCTGTGTCCGTGTGTGTGTCGGTGACGATTTTTCGTCCACGATAACTCCAATACGATACAAAAATATAATATTTGGGATTTAAGAGTTATATTCAAATATGACAAACTGATTACATTTTGACTACAATTGGTTAATCGGGAGAAGTACTTTACTTGAAGTTTTAAACCGTGTTTACTAAAAATACCTCTAAATATCATTTTTTCCTAAATTACGTTATTATTAACTATAAAGATTTTATATTTTTCTACCGATCTGCATAATTACATTTATATATAACTTCTAGCTAAGCAGAAAAATATATTAATTATATTACTTTACATATCGCTTAAGCTGAGGTATATATGTTCACAAAATTTGACATATGATGTCAAATTTGATGTAAGTAATGTGTTGGACGCATCAGATTTTTTTATTAAAAGTAATATCACAAGACCTCCTGATTTTATCGATAATTTTATATTTTGAACAATTTTTTGCTTAGTAACAAAAACGAAAACGAAATCATTGTACCTAATGTCAGTTTGCTCAAAAGCAAAAAAATAATGCTTATAAATAAATGTTTATTTGAGAAAATCAGAGGTCTTGTGGTTTTGATTAGATAAAAAAAACAACGGAATATGAAACAATTGTATTATTATTTTAATTATTTATTTTTAAAAAATGATTATTTACTTTATCGGGGCAATGTAATTTTATCAATATTGTTTCCATTGGTTGAATTTTCAATTGTTTTACTTACGCTGTCTTCTGCAGTATGTTTGGGATATTTCATAAACTCAATAACGTGCTGTATTTGTTCATTCATAAGGTCTTCCAATTTGTCAAATCGCCTTCCAAATCCATAATCTCTCAAATGTCTCAAGGTAAATCGCCTTTGTTCATGCCAGAAAGGACCTTCGGTAAAAAATAAACCTACAAACAAAATCAAATATTCTTCTAACATTTCAATACACGTGACCTGAATTTTATATTAAATGCAAATATTATAATATATACAGTAAGACCCCTTGTAATGCAGTTTCTAATTTTTCATTTTCATTTTATCACATATTTTCTAACATGAAAGAGTAACAAAATTTTGGTTTTTCGGAAATAGCACGACTTTGTTCCTTGGATACTGGCGTGTTGTTTATAAATTATGGAGGAGTTTGTAAATAATTATTCAAATTTTGATAGATTTTCAAAGGTAAGATGAAGTGTTACAGATGTTTAGTGTTTCACGAAAGTCTTGTATTTTTCTTGGTCTTGCCTAAGTCTTGTAAAAAATGCAAGACAAGAACAAGAAAAGACCTACAAATGTCAAAGCAAGACGAGGCAAGAAATTGTCTCGCAAGAAATGTGCAAGAATAGCAAGATTTTCTTAAATTCTTGTGCTAAAATATACGTATAGTATGTGCAGCTATACGATTTTTGTTTTTATAATATTTATTTACTAATAATACATAATTGTATTATAAGAAATATATTTGATAATTGACATTATCTAAACAAACAAAATGAATGTGGGATACAAGATTATTTATATGTTCAAGGTCATTTGCGACTTGCAAGACAAGAAATATACAAGAAAATGGCGATCAAGACAAAATTTTTATATACAAGAGTAATGAAAGACAAGATATACTTAAATTTCTTGTCTTTAATTAATTAATTAATAAACAAGACAAGAAATATTGTCTTGTGAAACACTATAGATGTTTTATTATTGACAACGAAATTAGATGAAATAGCATCTATAACATAGTCTGTAACTACAAACTAGTGCAATAAAAAATACTACTATTTATCATATTGTCCTCTTTTTATTACCTAATTGTTTTTCTGCGACATTTCTAACCCTTGCAGCTTTTATATCGGGTTTTCCATCAAACTCTACGCGGTTCAAAACTTCCTTACAAGTGTCATAATCGCATGTTACGACACATAGAAAATCTCCTAAGTATAGGCCGAAGACATTTCCATATTTCTTCGCCCATCTCTGGAACGGGAAATGGGGGAAGTTCCAATCTAGAAGCAGCGACAGCGTGTAACTTCCGAACAGGGGCAGTCTTGGAGGACCTGGAAATTTCCAAACCTATTAAAAGCGTGTCAGTGTTACACATATTTGGCAACATTTTGGCGAAAGGATTCCGTTTTGGTATAAATAACCTCATCCTACTTTCGCGCGGAAGAAACCAAACTGGTTGACGAATTATGATATTAAACGAGTTTTTAATTACAGGTAACGATCAAAAATAATAATTTTATTTATTCAAATTAATTTTATATATGTATATAGCACTGTTATACTTTGATAATAAAACACTTATATATTATGTTCAAAACAATAATAAATGTATTTCTGCTTGTAATATTGCATTATTTTAATGTACAACAATTACGCGTCTATTTGATAATAGTAATTAAAATTGTATGAAGAGAAATTTATTATACATAAAATAAACAGATTGCTCCTTATAAAGTTTTATGAAACTTGCGGTAAAGATTCTTTTAGGCAGGTACTTTCTTCTGTCGTATAATACTATATAGATCGTATCCGAAAATATGTTTTTTATTTTGTATTCTAATAATAATGGATTTTAATTGTAATTTAGATTGTAATTTGAAAAAAGATAAAAACATTATATGGATAAAGTTATTAATAGTTTTCTTTAGAGGTTTTATTTTTGGACAAGTCATCAAAATGAAAAGTTATATTTCATTATATTTTACTATTTATTACGTTTTATTTCTTATTATATATTTCAGTGTTTAAAATTTACACAAAGTAAATTCAGTATGATGTTTAATACGGTCCATTTCTTTTCCTTTAAATGATGCCTTCAAGTTGAAATAATTTATGACACTTGACCACTAAACTTCCCGATCGTCCATAAAAGATTATAATCCCTGCTTAAGTCACTTTCAAATAAATCTTCATACATTTAAAATTTAAATGCATTTTCTATTTTTGAGAGGTGGCTATCGAACGGTTAGAGTGATATGGACTTTAAAATTTTGAAATTTTTATTAAATTCTGAATAAAAGAAGCTAAAACAATTCTGATGATTTAAAAATATATCAAAAATATTGCTGGCTATCCCTAACTTCCGATATTCAAATTGTATTCCGTTTTGAATAAAACAACTTTTTATATCCCGCCTATCAATATATAGATAATGGAGGTATTGTTTTTGGTCAACATTTTCAAGTGTGACTTTTCAACATGCACGAATTAAGGTCATAGGGTAAGATTTTAATAATTTTATCGTGATGTCTGTACGTGTGTGTGTGTGTACTTATGTCTGTGTATGTGTGTGTACGTATGTCTGTGTATGTGTGTGTACGTTTGTGTGTGTGTCTATAACGATTATTCATTCACGATAACTCGAATACGATACATGAAAAAATATAATATTTTGTATTTAAGAGTTATATTTAAATATGATGAACTGATTAGCCTTTGACTACAATTAGGAAATAATACTTCACTTTAAGCTTTAAACAGTTTTTTCTAAAAAATACCTCTAAATACTATTTTTTTCACAAATTACATATTATTAAATATAAAGATTTTTTAATTTTGTACCGATTTGCATAATCACTTTTGTATATTACTTTTGACTAAAAAGAAAAACATATATAAATTATATTATTTTTAAATAACGTTGAGGCTGAGGAATTTCTATAAAACAGTTTTATTGTAAAATTTACAAAGATGGAAGAAATATGTATCAAATATATGTATTTGCACGCGCGAATAAAGTTAAGTTCGGTTCCAGTTTTAGTAACGCCCAAAATAGATGTTTTTTTTTCGGTTATACAATTTTGATGAAAATTGTAGGTGTGATTCGAATTAAAAATATTGTCAACTGTCATAACAAACTAATTTTAAAAATACAAATTGAATGTACTAAAAAACTCAAAAACAAAAAAAGAACATATTAGAATATATTAATTACTGTAATTGCGGGAGGTAATCTGTTGGACACATAAGATTTTTTGATTATAGTTTTGTCATTGTATACTTTATTAATCACAGTGTTTTGGCAGAATAAACTGCTAACTTTTTCAAGATAATAACAAATTCAACAATACAGGTAAACAAGTAACTATGAAACGAATTATAACATATTTAATATAGGAAGCTATGCTTTACTAATTTCCAAACCATCGTTGTGATTTAGATTAATATTTTTAGTTTTAAAAGTCTCAATGGATTCTCTAATTAATTTTGTGTTAAGAAATCTCTAGATTTTGAAATAATTTTTGTGTTTTGAAATTTTATTTATAAAGTGATGCCTTCAAATTGAAATAATTTATGACGCCTAACAAGCTATCTAAGGCTTCATAAAAGGTTGTAAACCCTGCGTTATTATTTTAATTAGTAACAGCAGTTCGATGTATCTAAAATTTATCATTACAATTTTTTTCATATTGTATTTTCCAATTTGTAGTTTATATTTTGTATAATTTTGTTTATTGTAACACTGTTTAGATATATTTTTTCTATTCTTTTGTATTGCTTACGTTAAAGCATTTATATTTTTGTAATTTTTTTCTAATAATCATCCTGTAATTGGGATTTTTTTCCAGTAGGATTGATTTGTAAATAAATAAATAAATAAGTTTGAAATACCGCTTCATACAAGTATACCTTACCTGGGGGGAAGTTTTCGGGCTTGTAGGTGGCATACCGGTAGGCCCAGACGCACAGCAAGACCACAATAACGAAGTAAAGCACCGCAGACAACCACATGTTGCTCGTCTGTTCTCGAGCACACTAGATATTTGCAGACTTTCTCGGTCCTCTGGTTATAAGTTGCCTTCCGATTTGGGGAAGGGGCAACCGAATAAATCATCGCTCGTCTAATTTGTTTTCGAATGCTGTACATGCTCTTTGTTTGCTTGTGACCCGTATAACAGTATCGGTATTGATAAAAATAATGTTCCCAAAAATTAAAAAATGTTTACTCTTTTAACTGTTTATCTGTTGCAAATTAGTAATTGCATTTTTTATAGCATATTTGATAAAGAAATTAACAAGTCCTATAAAGATAATTTTTTATAACACAATGCATATTAGTTTTATTAAAATATTTTTAAATGTAAAAATGATTTTTATGGTATGATTCTTCTATAGAATTTCTAGAAATACAAAGCAATATAAAACAATTTAATCATTACCTATTTTATTTAATTGCTGAGTTGAGAACTCGTTTTCAATGTCGTGTTTAAAAACTTATTTGTTGATAATATCAAAAAAATTTAAAGCGTAACTTTTTTTGCGTCTTATAATGTGCGCATTTTTTTTATATTACATAATTGGGTCATTATAATTATAAAATTTTATAATTAAAAATAACATCATGAAAGGTTTACTTTTTTATTAAAAATATTTAGTACATCGTAAATTTTTGACTTTATACTGTTATAAATTTAAATATAAAATCTATTTGATAGATACGTAACTACACATGTAGCAAAAATTATGTTAACAAATAAATAATCTAATTTTACTATAACTAATGTCTAAATCTATATCTATAACATATGTTTAGTATTTCAAAGTTGTACATTAGTATAAAAACTATATTTTGGTATAATTTTTTCTGTGTATTTTATTATAAAAAGTGTAAAAATGCAGGATAAATTAAGTTCAGTACATTTTTTAACTATTAACCCCTAGAAATAATTAAGTCTTTAATGTTCTATTTGAATGATTGAATGGAACTCTATTTTCAGAGATGTTTGTTTCTCCAAAAAGGAAATTCTGTTGATAATTCCCAGTATGATCCAAAGCCAAAACCTTGGAGACTATGTTTAGATCTTCCTGTGTCCGGCCTTGCCCTAACCCTGACTGGAACAAGAGACTCTTTAATCGGTTGTCCACGTGATTTGGCTGAATGTTATGGTGAGTGAAAAACTGATTTGGTGCTTGTCTAAAATTAAAATTGTTCTGTTGATGATATCTTACTTGTTGTTGGTTGAACCGATGTTGGTTTAAATCATTTGTACCAAAATTACCGACGTTTACCTCTTGCCGAAATACCCGGTTGCCTCTCGGTGGAGGAGGCACTAGAGTTCTTTGTCGGTAAAAGAAATCCTGAAGGTAGTTATCATTGTTGAAAACATTATCTCTAAATTGATTCGGCAAATGTTGTTGGGTTAAATGGTTGTCTGGTTGATTCACAGGAATGTTTATTGCTTTTTGAAAATCTATTGCTTGCTTTATAGGTAATTGTTGTTGATTAAAATGGTTGAATTGTTGTGAAGTTTGTTGTATGTGGTTATTTGGTTGGAACTGTGGTTTATGATGGTTGACAAAAGGGTTGACTTGGTTAAAACCATTTGGTTGGAAAGAAATACTGGGTTGAAAGGATATAACTGTACCGGATACATCTTTAGCTGGACGAGGAGATAGAGAATTAGCTTCAGTTTGTGTTGGAATAGGAATATTAAATCGATTAGTTTGTGATAAGTTTTGATTGATTTTTGGGAAATTTGTTTGGGTGTTTACTGATAATTGATTGTTAAATTGTTCTTGAACGGGACGAAAAGATATGTCGTTAAATCTTTGTTGTGTATCAAAAATTTGTTTCTGTCGTATTTGTTGTTGCAGGAGTAATTCCTGCTGTCGTTTTTGTTCCTGCAAGATTTGTATTTGTTGTTCCAGTTGTTTCTGTTTTTGTTCTAAAGATATTTGAACGGTATTTGGTACTTTAATTGAATTTGAAAAATTATTGATATTTTGTGCTTGTTGTTTATTTCCAAAGATTGGGATAACTTTATGAGGAAGGCCTTTATCATCTTCTTCTACTGTAAATGCCGCTAATAAAGGTGCGTGGATAAATTGTACGTCTTCTACTTTAGCTTTTGTTTCGTCTTCTTCTTCAACGGGGGTAGAAATAGTTGGTCTGGGCGATGTCAAGGTGGTAATTGGTGTTGTAGGCGTTGGTAAAACACGAATTGCTAGTTTTTTATTTGAAGTATTGATTTGATTGTTTCCTGCGACTGGAGATGTTACACTAGCTGATATAACATTGTCAGGAGTGATTCTACTTCGGTATTGAATTGTTGTAGTCTCTACTTTTTTTTCCGTGGAAGGTTTATCTTGAGTAGAGAAAGAATGCACGAAAACACTGGCTTTGTCAGCGTCAGTGAATGACGTTACGATAGCCTCTTGCTTCGATACGTTATCTCTGATTTTATGACCGAATTTCGTTCGTTCATCTTCATCGTAGTCGGACGCATCGAGATCGTCCTTCTCAAAGTCATTGTTGGTGCTGTTTGAATTTTTAACTTCATCTTTTTCCAGTTGCTCTAAAGCTTCAAGTAGAGCTTTGCGAAAGTTTTTTGATACATTTAAGGACTCTGGTACGATTGTGGTTGATTCTTCGGCTTGGTCAACTGCTTCGCATGATATTGTCAGCGTTATAATTGTCCATAGTATCTGCAAACATATATAAATATTAGTTTTATGATTTGATTTGGATCAATAAATAGGTCATGACCTATTTATTAATTGATAATTTACATAATATAAAAAAGTAAATATCACTATACTAGCTTTTATTTTTAGCTACCTTATGTGCAGTATGATTAAAATGTAAATATATGTAAATTAACTGCTAATTTTATGAAAAGTGTGTGGTAGAAATTATAGTTGACAAATTTTTGTCTTCATGTACATGCATTAAGCGGAGAGATCAGTGAGAGTCGGGTTCATGACCTTTGTCTGTAGTACTCAAACTTTCAGATAAAAACTTTTTTATTTCTTTAGAAACATGAAAAACAAAACATGTTTATCATTTTGTTACATAAATAAATAAGTTCTATTGAGATCAGACAGATGTAAAAAGTATTAACAAGGTCTATAAAAATCTATAATGTCTTCGTATATATAATTTTATCATGTTATAATTATACAAAGTTTTCAATTTAAGTGGTACAAAGACTATGTTTACACCGTGTGTACAGTGTACTCTGGTACGCGTACCAAATACGTACTAAAATTTATTTTAGTACGGTATCTTTACACCGATATATAAAAAATATGACCAAATATTCTTCTCTTTGGTATCCTATCTTAAAATGATTTAATTATAAAGTTTATTGAACGTGTTTGACATGTAGTAAGTAATGTTATAAATATTATTTAAAATACTTTCCAGTAGCTTGACACTGTCAAATGAAGTTTTGTAATAAATGTCACAAAAATATACCTAAATATTAGTAATATAATTTGTAAATGTAAAGACAACCTGCGGTACATTTTCAAGTGTTAAACTAATTTTGATATAAAATAAACTAAACTACAAATTACAAAATAAAAAAATAAAAAATAATTTCTTTACACTCAAATGTCAACTCACAAGTTCGAGCTCAACTCTTATTTTCTCTTTCTTTTTCTCGCGTATTGTCAAAATCATATCCCTCTACTGCGTACCAAAGTACGGAGTGTTTTGTTTACACCATCCGTCGTCATCATGTGACGTCACTTGGTATCGGGTTCAAAGGTTTATTCAATTCAATATTTTTTACATAAAAAACCAATGTTACACTTTATACTAGTTTTGTTGTTTTTCATACTTTTCTTTTTTCTTCAAGCTTAAAGTAGCTAAAAACACCAGAAATAATTGCCCAGCGTTAAATATGCTGTGAAACGGTAACGCAGGCCTATTGTTATTAACTGTCAAAGTGTGAAGACATATTTGATTATAATAAACATACATTTTCATGTTATAGTTGTGGATAAATATTATTCATTCGAACGATTTACAGCACTTGCTTTCGCTCTTGTTGGCAAATATCATTCTCATGAGTAATGGCTCTCATTACTATGAATAATATTATATTATTTGTGTGAAACAATATTATATTATATTGTAAGTGAATGAAATAAACATTATACATATGAATAGGGTAACCAGACGACACTGATTGCGCAAGAAAATCCTGGATTTCAATGCACTGGTTCCATATCAGCATATGTACATGTCCCGAAAAATGTGGATCTAACGTGAATCAATTAAGAGTTTTTTTTTTATAAATATGCTTATAGTTTGGTGAAAGCCAGTGGTATACCCTGTATTAATATAAATGTCACACTATTTTATTTTTTACTGTTGAATATATTTTTTAACCTTTTTGAAATTTATGTACCAGCTGCACGTTTTATGTGTTATAAATGTTTTTATCTTTTATTTACTTAATTTAAAATCTATTAAAAATTTATAAATCAATTTATATTCTCATATACGAATCACTGAAAGATAATAAATTATGTTTATCCAACACCGTGTAATTATAACGATATATATAAGTATGTTGTTTTTAGATAAATAAAGTATGTAATATGTCACTAGTGAGCTAAATATATTATATAATCTTATATGTATTTTATATCAATGATTAAAATGTGTTGGATAAAATGTTGTATGGCACACATGTGTTAATTACCTAAGTCACTTGAAAATATACCACACTCGGCGTAACGGCCTCGTGAGCTAAACTTTTCTCACGTGACTTATCTGTAATGTAACACACTTGTACCATAAATAACTATTTTTGGGGCTTAAAATGCTTTGTCCCACAATGGTATTCAAGTAATATGGTCAGCCTGTACATACATGAGTAAGAAGATTAACACACGAGCTCGAAAGTGCCAGTACAATGAAATTTCGCACGAATAGTGATATTTCATTCATATATGCATAATGTTTTATTTTACATTATCGGCGTTTTATATTAAAACATTATACTCGATTGCTATTGTTATTCTATATAAAGGTATTTAGGTCACTTAATAACCATTTTTATTGATAAACAATAAATGCATAAAGTACTCAAAATCCGCAATAATTTTTAGCACAACCAGCTCTACTGCATCCTAGTAGAAAATCGTGTATTTCGCAATCATTCAAATGGAATGAAAATCTAAACGAACCTGTTAACTTACCCCATATTCTTATAACTTAGTGTTAGAGTAGTTAGGCCCGCCCTAAGTGAAAGTGACAGCTCGAGCATTATGCGACAATGCAGTGAGAAAACGTGGAACTAAAATTTACATATGAAGGTATAGGGAAAATAGCAAATTGAGTACCATTCCTTTATTAAATAAACAATTACATGGAAAAAAATATGATACATTGCTGACAATATTATCTAGTACCTGATATATATTTTTTCTCAATATTTATGTGTATAAGGAGATAAAAAAATAATAAAATTTACTGAAATATTCACTTTTAGATGTTTAATTATTTTATTCGATAAATGTTTAAAATTTTGTAAAATAAAATATACCAGGCACTTCGTGACACCTGTAGCTATTTTATTAATCAAAGAAATGCAAAAAATATTTATATACAAATGAATGGTACTTAAAATGCCGGCAAAGAAAAATGAAAAAATGTTCACATTCAATTATTTTTTAACCGCTTATTTAAAAAAAATTAAATTTAAAATTTATGAAATGTATAGTTCTATACGGTATCTTTCTCAAGAATTAATAACAGAATGTTACTATGTTTAGTTCTTAAAATACAGGGCATTAAATGTGACTATAAATATAGTATTTCGCTATCCCCCAGCCATAAGAGTTAAATTAGCAAGCATTGTTTACCTCTAGAGGACTATTCAATGAAAACATTTTTTTTCAACCAATGATTCTTATAGTTTGAGAACTATTTGTGGGAAAAAATAATTTTATGCTCATTGAAATTTTCTTGTAAAATACAAATAATTTGTTAATTTAACTGATTTCGTAGCTATTATTATACGGTAAACAATAGTGTGCTAATTAAAATGAACGTTCTGTATAACATTGTTGGTAGTTTAAAGAGTGGTAAAGAGTTTGAGAATAGCTGGATTGAATTGCCAAAATCGAGAAAAATCGTAATGAGTACATCTAGCCGGATACACATCAATAAAGATATGCATTGTGCGTTGTATTTGACACAATTTGCTTGTGTTTGTCGAAATTTTTTTCTGCGCGCCGCATAAAAATCCACACAAATAATTTCGGGGCAAACGACGCACGCTGTCCATGGTGCTGTCGGTTATCCAGCAAATTGCAAAGAAATTTGCGTTGCACACTAGTGTTAATGTGGACTTGCAAGAACAAACATGCACATTTAGATTCGGCCGTACAACATACAAGATAAATATTTATTGGTAAAATACTTAACTAGATTTAAATTTGCACTGAAAATATTTTCTCTAAATTTTAAAATATAGCATATAACATAAATTTTTATTGATGTGGATCCGGCTTTTAGATTTTTTTGATTTTTGACGTTTTTTGTTTTTTCGCTCTAAATTTTTTTTACATTGGAATAAAAATCTGATAATTAAGAGGGTTATTCTCAAACAACCTCTTTTTTTAGGTATAACTTTGAACTCAAGTATCTCGAAAAGGCAAAGAGATAATTGATTTATTTTTTAAAATTTTAAATCAGCCAATTGTCCTTTACTTTATTAGAAAATGAAAGATTTTAGAAAAATGTTTACGGGCCTACAAACTGAAATAGAAGATTTTTTTGTGTTTTTTAATTTTCACTGAACCGTTCTGGAGACAGCAATTGTGTACAACTTAAAATGGACAATCTGTATAAAAATGTTGGAGATTTAAAGGGATTCTCTTGCAATCTCATCAGGGCCGTTTTTATCAATTTTGGCGCCCTGGGCTTTAAACCAATTAGCACCCTAGGCTTAGGCATTAAAATTCTTAAATATGATTTCTTAATATTTCATTGAAATTATAAATACAAAATACAATTATTTTGTTAAATAAAGTTCCCGTTAACCTACATTTCATTTTTAGTTAAAATACGTGGAGCTTAAGGAAAACAACAATAGTGATGGCAATCCCCAATCATTTTTATGATAAGAAATAGCAATGTATTAATTTTTATTATTTTTTTTCTTATGTCAATAAATTCAATTTTATTTGCACTACAATATATTACATAACAATAATAAAATAAAAAGAATTTATAATAATATATTATCAAAAAAAAAATTTTAACAAAAAAAACATCCACATATAACTACTCATTATAATAATTATTATCATAAATTGAATTGATATATTAAATAATAAACTTCTTCCTCGCTGTAAACTGTCAAGCAAAATATAATATTTTTTACTTTTTATTAATTTCTACTTTCTTGTAGAAAATAAAGGAAGTATTACAATCGCGAAAAATTTTGGTTTTAAGATTTCAACGGAAATATCCGTTTTGATCACCCCTGAATCGATTTTGACTAGTTTCGGCGTGACGTCTGTACGTATGTAGGTATCTCGCATAACTCAAAAATTATCCGCCGTATAATATTGAAATTTTGTATATGGGACTAATATGTATGGTAGGTTTCACACATATTAATTGTTGGTATTTTTTGTAGAAAGTATTTTTTGCAGACGTTAGGTACAAATCTAATTGGACTTCTTCTGGTGAGACTACTATTCTCTTCATAAGAACAAAAATGAAAATTCAAAGTCTTTACTGCTATACGACTCTCAAACGTGTATGGCTCTCCCCGAAATAGACTGAATGGAAATAAATCAATTGGTTGGAGATTCTTCCTACAAGAAATTAACAAACAATGATAACTTCATCTCGTGCAGGGAATGGAGAATAACATAACTTGGCAGTGCCAAAAGAGCACTTTTCTCGAAGGTTTTTTTTTATTTTTTCACGTAACACAAAAGAATTAGTCATATAGTATGGTGAAATTTTGTATTAAGGACTGATAGGACATATAATTGTGCACCTTTCTTTTTTATTGCAATCGGAAATACCAAAGGCACTTTACTCGAACGTTTTTTTTTTTTTAATTTTTCGCATAACTCAAAAACAATTAACCATACAATGTTGAAATTTCTTAAGTGAAAGTGCTATAATATCTCTTTGTGCATCTCTCTTTTTTATTGCAATTGGCAGTGCCAAAAGGGCACTATTCTCGAAATGTTTCAAGAATTTTTCGCATAACTCTAAACTGTTAGTCGTAGAATGATCTCATTTTCAAATGAAATAAGTTTAAATGAAGTGCAGAAAAAATGCATATAATTTAAGAAGTGTCAAGGAAGTCAGGTGGTGCCCACATCAGAGTGGTAAAAAGTTTGGGAATAGCTGGGTTGAATCGCAGGTGAGTGAAAGCAAGTTGCCGATACCATTTGCTCGTACTACAAACACACAAACAGTGTCATCTGCAGCCACTGCTCAATGCTCCATCGCGCATTTCCGCTTCCCAATGTCCGGACCATCCGCGTTTCTTTTCTCTGGCTTGTAATTAAACTGCCCACTTAACTACTCACTTACACGCGCAAACATTTACTTTTTATTACGTTCAGAAATACTAAAAGCCGACTTTTAATGTCCTTGTTGCGTGACTATATAGCTCATTCATCCTTTTAATTTTATTTCTTTTCGCATTACGTAATAATTGTAATAGATGCAAAACTCTACCGTTAAATACTATAAACTTAGGTAATTAGGTATTAAGGACCGTTCTTATTGGTTTAGGTTGATTTCGACTCGATCTTAAATAATGCGAAACCAGTACATGATTTAGGTACTATACTTTGGTACAATAATATTTGGTTGGCAAGTATGATAACGATACAATTGTTTAACTTATAGCAAACGAAAATAGTCCTTTCTTAAAAGCTGTTTAGGTTCATAATCGTTTATGCTTTGACTATACAGAGAATTGACCCAAAAAATGAAAGATTGTTTCCGAGAAAATTATTTATCGGTATTTCTTTCGCAATTACCAGATTACGCGATGATAATATATGTCGACTTGTACACTTAATAGGAAAATAGTTTTCGGTATTTCTAAACCTATTACAAACGTTACGATATTTTAAAATAGCAGTATCTACCTCTTAGATAATTATGGAAACCAGCTTTTAATAAAAAATACTATAAAATTATATTAACAATAATTTTAGCAAGTGACAGCATCAGGTTAAACAGTTCGTTATGATGAATCATTCGAGCAATGCATTTTACGAATGATACATCAAAAGTCAATTCTGTATTGTTATCCAAATTGCATGGATTTAAAACCAAACAAATCTTCTTAGATCCAGCTATATCCGCATGTATTTGAAAAATATTCTGTTTTGTTTATTTACAGATTAGGTAAACAATGTTTAAAATCATTCTCGTGCAAAAATTTGTATTGTTTATTGTAAACAACATTGTTTTCATGGCAGATGTGCTCTGGTTTTCATAGAGCGAGTGAATACTGCTAATTATATTATATGTATAACAATATCATATGTTACCGCAATAATTAGTTAGATAAAGCGCAAGTTTTCTCATATGCCTACAAAAACAATTAAATAGAGAAATTAATAAAAAGAAAGTGTTAATTACTATAAGTTTTCCATTTATGATAATTTTAAATAAATAAACTTTGAGTCATTACTAATCGTCTATAAATGATATATATTAATTTTGTTATGTCTAGGAAATTCCAGCAACAATAATCTTTTATAAAAGTGTTATTCAAAAGAAAAACTTGTAGTTCTTCCTCTTCACACAGATAAGTTTATTTCGTGCATCTAGATTTCTTTTCCCACAATTATAATATAATACACTTATAAATATCGCGTTCATGTCAGCTCGTCTTCTCTATTTTATTGTCAAATGCGCGTAGAATAATGTAATGTTATGTTCTATTACATTGACTACGACCTGGCATTATCAAAGTATTAGTTATAGTAACTGACAGGCACTTATACCTGTCCATCCTATGTAATGTGTACTCAATGTATAATGACTAATAATTAATGATTCTTCTAATAATGAAATACACTTTCTTTGCAATATTTACATACATCATTTGCATCTTCGTGCTAAATAGCAATAATATTAAAGAAAACTTTGGGAATAGTATCACAAAAACAAAAAGATTTCATTAAGTGATAAAAAAGTTTTATTGAGTAAAATTTAAATAGTTATCTACATTATAAGTACGGTAGGTTGTATTTTACAGCCCGAGGTTCTGAAATAAACAATAAAACCGAGCGATGTACAATATATGTATTTTCTAAAAATAATGATAGTTACTATAAAATCATAAGGCCCGTAATACGAGCTCACTTTTATAAAGAAATCGGTTTTAAGAAGCCTAATTTTACATTATAATCTGATGAGGTCAAACGTAAATTTTAATAGAAGCACTCATAAAAGTAAGTTCGGAATATGGGCCTAGATTCCAACAAGCAAGCTGTTTTCAAAAAAACTATGGTAGGTTGTGCAACAATGGGCGTATTTATTTGGGACTTTTTAAGTAACCTAGTAGGTTTAATTCTGTTTACTTGGTACGTTTGAAGTAACCCAGAACTGATCCAACTCACCCAGCTATTTTGCTGGGTTGGTGAGTTGAACCTGTTTTCTATCTTTGTTTACAGTGCTTTCTCTTTCTATTTCTGTCAGAAGTTATATCTTTTATAGGTTAAAATAAACTTAAATAAGTAACTTTAACAAATAACTTAAATTAACTGGTTAAAATTTTCACAAACTGTAAAATTTGATTGTTTATTCAGTATACCAACCCGGGTACGTTCAGGATCAGTTGAAGGTTGGATTTAAATTTCCCAAATAAATACGGCCAATGCGTTTTGAAAAACAATGAAATATCAAAATCAGTCAAAATATTCAAAAATTTGTATTTCTCCAAGAACGGCAAATTGGGGTAGGTAGCCTTTTTGTAAGCACCTTTCTTAATAAACCCAAGATACCCCGATGGATGACTATAAAATATCATCGATGGCCATCGATGAAAAAATTATATATTTACAAAATGCACCCGTCTTTTTGAAAATAGAGGATCCGCTATTTTTGTTGCTGGCCAACGACAAAAATGAACTTCATGTCAATTTGCAATTATTTTCTCACAAAAGTACAAAAATTTGTAATTACTTTCATCACTAATAGTTAACAAACTTAAACTGATACATTTTTCAACTATTCTTAAATAATTTCTGAATGCATTTGGATTTTATAATCTTTAATAATTCGCTATGAATTAGATAAAATCTGCCATAACCTTTCTTTCCTTTTTTGTACAATTTTTTTTATTTTTGTTTCTTTTATTAAATAGTAAAAAAATCGATCTCAAAATAACAATTGTTTTATAGAAATAGAAGTATATTAAATTCAAATTAAAGTCAATAATACATAGACTATCAAACCTGTCAAATAAAATTTTTAATAACAATAATCATTTATTTGTGTGTCATGTAGAAATGAAATTTCATCGATTCCATCTGTTGTTATATGAAAGTTTCATCAATGGCTATCGATGATGTGTATCTTGAGCTTTATAATTATCTGAAAAATATCGAGTTACTTTACCGAATCGCGATGCGGAAAATTAAAAATACCTGAGACGCAACGGTGTTTGATTGTTATGTTTACACTTTAGGAGGCCAACATTTTTTTCTCATAATTAAATATAACCTTTTAATCGATTATTACAATATTTTATAGGTATTTTTAAATTTCATAATGTTTTTTGTTGAACTTTTGAAAAGTATAATGGTTTAGTGTTCTGTATTTAGAACGTTTAGTGTAATGAGGAAAGAATTCTCATGATTACAATAACACGTATGCGAAACGAAGTCATACATCACGAAAGAGTTGAGCCCGAAGCCACGGTGACCTTTACTGGAAGCTTTCCTCACCGCACCCACTAGTGCATGGGAATCATATTTCTAACTGCTATTATCATGTTTTAATTAATTACTAATCACTCTCAACCATAGGCGCCGGGTTTTATTTTGGTCGGGGTTGCCCACAATCCCTTATATTAAAGCAAATATAAAATCGATTCCATTTAATTGGGCTACCGTTTAATTGGAGCAGTTGCTTTTTTGGGCCTAATCTCAAATAATTTAAACCAAACTAATTCATAATTTAAAGGCTTAATTGGGACAATTTTTCGTTCAATTGTGATAGTAAATGTGGTTTTTACGGGAGAGTTATTTTAATCTAATTACATTGGATCAAGAATTAGACTATCTTTTAGTCCAATTTTTTTAGCGGGTTAAAGTCAATTTTAACTTAATATTCAGATAGTTTATTTTTATTCATTTAACTACGTATAGATATTGTGCACAGTATTTGGTTTTGTCTAAACGTAAGATTACTGTCCGACCCAAATAGGTTAAATTGAGTTTCATCCTGAATTCCAAAACTCACAATCCCTTTTTGATCTACTCTTAACAAATGCGAGTCTCCTTATTTTGTTTTGTTTGGAAGTGTGAGGCTTTCTTCTGACTAATACGACCACTAAAACAAGCATTTCCTAAAATTTCAGTTGAAATAGGCTGTTTAATTATTTAATATATTTTTTATTTCAAATTTTTTACCAGTAGACAGCCTCAGCATATTTCTTTGCATTGAAGCATCATTTTTGATATTTCAGAATAATTGCATCAATATGTAAATATATGAAATAAATATAAATCCAATAAATAATATTTGAACATCAAAATCCTAAATATTTATTCATTTGTGGGTGTCCGAGCACCCATGGCACCCACGTACTCGGCGCCTATGCTCTCAACCAAATTTCCAAATTAAAACTGATGCAACGTCGATAAATAACATGTTTTGAAAACGCAACATATTATGCAAAAATTAGGTGTTGTGATATATGGGAATCAGATCGCAAATCGTGACTTATATCTGACAGTCTGTTTAATTCAAAATTGGTTTATTGACATTCTGCTTGGGGCTATTGTAATGTGGGTGTAAGGTTTTGCAATTTCCGTTTGCTCATTGCTAAGTGCTTTCTGTGTTATGCACTTGTCGTTTTATTTTAAACACGATTTCTATTGCAGTTTAACACACCAATTTAGAATAAAGAAACTAACTTTAAATGTGAAGTAGATATTATCAATAATATAGTTTGGGTTTTTTCTAATAATGATTTCTATATTTGGATAGTAATCTTATAAGGTAATGTAAATATTATTCTCAAAAGAATACATATGCTATCGTCAAAATCTTGATGGGTAGAAATTTTGTATACTGAAGATAAGATATGTGAATGCTTACAATAGAGAGACATTAGATGGTCCTTGTAATCTTATACCACACAATAATATCTCAACAAACGAACTTAGATGAATATTTTTTTGAAAGTAATACAATATTTTATTGTAAAATACAAATATAGAAAAGAAATACATAAGCGTAAATTAATCGAATAATAGCCGGAAGTCATATATAAGTTTCAGATACAATAAAGTACCTATAATTTATTTTCGAAAATCCGTTATATAATTTATACGTTTGAATATTGTTCTGAAAATTTGTATATTTATATATTAACTTCAGAGGATTAAATTATTGAAGTATCTGATAATCTATAGCAACTCATTTTTTTTGAAAAATTGAAAAATTTTAGTATACCTATAACTCAAAAATTAAAAATTTTGCGGTGATTCTAAATTTTCAAACCATACTTGATTATATCTATTTTCATTCCTAACATTTTTGCTCTCAAAAGTGTTCCTCAGTGTGTTTTTTTTTGGTATATCTCAAAAATGGCTAGAGATATAATTTCAACAATTACACCAGTTGATTCTACGTTACATAAAGAAATGCATTCTTTGGATTCATTTGGTGAGAAATGAGAAACACGAATGAACAGAAATTTCAAATTTTTATTGAGACACTTTTTTCTCTGAAATATTTCATTTTCTGATTTTAATTATCGATGGGTTGATTCCAAATTTTCAAATTCAATTCTCTTTTACCGTTCTCGAAATATTTACGTTTAAAGTTAGAATAAAAAAGAAGTTTTTAGAGAATATCCATTAAATGGGTCGAGATACGATACAGAAAAAAATACATAAGTATACTAATTTTCAAATGTGTTCTCCAACGAATAAGAAAAACCAAAATTTAAGAAAACGTCTGTCGTTTTATCAAATTCTTACTTTTCTTATCCGTCGGAAAAAAGAATTGAAAATTGATATGCTTATATATTTTTTTCTGAAGATAGCGAATGGTGAGGTTGTCGTGGTCGTGTCTCGGTCTATTTGAGGGCTATACACTAAAAATCTTTTTGAAGGTCTAACTTTGAACATAAATATTTTGAGAATATGAGATAATTGAATTCTGTTTGAAAAATTGGAATAATTCATATTTACTTAAAACCAGAAAATAAAAAAAATCGAAGGCAAATAGTTTTCGAGTGATTTTTTTTTTAATTTTAATTTAAAATATTAAAAAAAAAACAATTTTTTCAGGTGTAACTTTGAGAACAAATATTTCACACATATTTAAATTCTTTTTGAAAATTGAAATCAGCGCTGCGAGATCAATCAATATATTCTAATTTTAAAAACAGAAATTTTTGTCCGAAAAGTTGGTATTTTTGGTATATTTCTGGAGTTTAAATACAATTTTTCGCTTAAGACGCAGAGAAATATTTACATTTTAATTGCTTACTAACTTATCAATTAAAGTTACAAAAAAAAAGCATTAGACATTAATTTCATATTAAAAAAAAAAAAATATGAATATTTTAATTTATATATTGAAGGGCTGTAGTTTATGTGCCTGCTTTAGATTCATGCAATATGTGTTTATTAATGTAGAAATATTTGTTTAATTACTTATTTTTCTAATCTATTAGTTTGCTTTGTAATGCACTTTAATTATTCTAATAATTAGCACAATTATTGTTGCACATTTTTATGTAGTATTTGCTCTAATTACTTTATAAATTGCTCTACATTTTCTGCAGAATTTACTTTAATTTACATACACTTTTGTCCTAGTTTGTAACTAATAATTGCTCTATTCATTTGCTATAAATTTGCTCTAATTTTTGTTCTATTATTGGTAAATGCTCTATTTGTTTGCTCCTGAATCTAATTAAACAATTACACCGTTGTTTATTTTTAATTAGAAAATTAATTTGAATAATGGTTTTATTATTTGTTGAATTGAAAACAAATAATAGTAGTTTGCAGAGTAATTGCGAAATGCAAGACATTTGGCCGAAGAACAAAATACAATAGAAGGAAAAGAATTGTTTGTTTACAGGTCAGCGAACTCTCAATCAAAACAATTGATTCTATGGGAGATCAATATCATTTAAAGTTTGTCACTAGCCCTGAGCGAACCGCGAACTTCGTGATAGAAAGCTTTTTTCGATTATGATCTTGTGATAATTACAAGTTGCAAGGAATGCAAGACGTTACACTTTCACACAGTAACGAACACTCAGTCATTTAGTAGATGCACTTCACGGATTAACTTCCACGATGATTAATCTTGAACTTCGGGGAAACATATTGTGTGCTTCAATGCATCAGCTGTAAATAGAAACGCTTCTAGAGCACAATGTATTTTAATTTACCCATTATAATAGATACTGTTAACGATGAAATTTGATTTAGAACTTCTATAATGTTATGTGAAAGTATCAAATAATATTCTTGCAGATAATCGTTTTTTAATTCTTACATTTAATGATTCATAAATATCGCTGTAAAATATTTTACTACAAGAAAGTGTTGCGAAATTGCAGGAATAGGAATAGGAATGGATATTTGATAACCTTTTGCATATTCTGCAAATTTAAATCACAGCTGTTACCTGTGACTGCCTATCAAATTTGTTCACAAAAATATATCACTATATTAAAGGTTACTTTTTGCATATTTTACCGTAACTTTCTTTAAATAAATTTTTCGAAATATTTATGTTACGAAATTTTTACAAAACTAATCATTACTACAACGCTAGAAGAGTTATGACCGCTGGTAAAATTGAGAACTTAACTTGTTCCCTGATCGTTTTTACTTGTATTTTTATGTGCCACCACAATCCGTAACTTTCTTTAAATAAGTTTTTTCTACAACTGTCATAAAAATAATAACATTTTTATTCAAATGACAATGCATAAAGTAGGCGGTTTTTTCACGTGTGTTAGGTTACCTTGACACTGTGCGCGAAGTATCTGGGAAATAGTACACGTGCGTAATGCAAGTATTTTTACACATGAGGCTTAGGTTTAGAGCACAAGCGAAGCGGGTTTTCTAAGAGATACAAGTGTAAAAAAAGACACATTACCCATAAGTAATCATACACAATTTTTTGTAACATATTACTTATTAATTTCTTTATTAAAGCTATTTGACAGTAGATGTGCTTTGTATTTTTATTAAAAAAAATTCATTACAATTGTTTCCATGACTACAATCACTTTCGATCCTCCAAACAAAAATAAAAAAAATGAGTTCAAATACATTTGACGATAAAATATTGCTTCCAGAAAAATCCCGAGCAGTTTCCAACAAGCAATAACAATGCTTCATGAATTAATGCAAGAAGTTCAAAAATTTACACTTGGTATAAATATATAAATAACAATAATAAGCATATCACTATAAATAATAAATAATTTATTTTAATTTGATCGTTGTTCTTAAATAACACTAGAATTTTATTTTTTTTTGTAAACTGGGCAAAAAAAATCTTATTTGCATGCTGTTTAAAAATGTAAATGTTTTGAATGACGTTTAAAGAACAATTACTTTACTCTTTTAGTGACAATTTGACAATGTTAATATTTTAATTGACATGTTACAAATCGTTTTTTCACGGTGATGGAAAACATTTCTTTATTCAATTTATATAGAAAAATAAAAATATAATTTATGATGCAAGTTAATTGTAGAAAAATATTGTTTGTATTTTGTGTGTTTATGCACCTATTTTAGAAATATTTAACTGCCACGATATTTTCACAAAATGATTATTTATGCTACACTCCCAGAAGTGAAATTGATAAATGAACTTTATTTGTTCTCTAACAATTTTTACTTGTATTTTGGTGCTAGAGACTACAACGGATTACAATTTGTAGTGGGTTCCAATATTTTTATAAGTGAGCCACCACTGTTTGTAACTTTCTTTAAATAAGTTTTTCGAAATATTAATCTATAAAGAAATATACACAAAAAACTAAAAGATTTCATTTCTTGTTTTTAATGGAATACATACATATACAGGACAGACGGATAGTCTTCATGCTAAAGACCTTATATGATTACAATAGCTCTCTAGGAGGTTTGTTAATACGGAGGCGTAGGAATGCTAAGAGACGATGTAGCAGATAATGTACTTGTACTTGGTTCAGTGTCAGAGATGAGCATTGGGAAAACAAGGATGACTTTGGCACGGGAGAAAGTGGTCGGAAATATTTAAACAATCCGTGTGTCTGTTGTGTTTTAAATTTCACTTGTGCAGGATTTGTTTCGCATATCGACACCCATACTCCGCTAAGAACCTGTTATCGGAAACACGAGCCAATCATGGAAATTAAAAAACGAAACTTAAAAGCTGTTTTTATAGAATTTTCAACAAGGCATTGTAGAAAGTTCTTGTAGTCGTTTACTGTTTACAACTCTTCATATGTGCATTACTCTTTTTACTTCTTTATTGCTAGAAATTCGGCACGATTAATTACTAATAAGTAGCGGAGCTCATGAAATTTCAATGAATGCTGGATGAGTAACAGATATAGAAATTACAAACAAAAAATTTCTCTTGTCTATTTATGATTTATGTGGGTAATAATTGAAGAAATTTTCCGGCACAGTAGTTGTTTACATAAGACGTGTAGAAAGTGTTAGAAAATATTGGAGGTTGAAAAGAAATTAAAAGAAAAGCTTTGTCTTCAAATATTCAATAAGCGGTCATGAACTCAATGCGTGATTGCAGAATACATTGACAACAAAACAGTATATACAGATATTCGTAAAGATCTTAAATATACATTTCTAGCAATTCTAGAACGACCCTTGAAATTATGAAGATTAATAATAAATTAAAATATTTGGTTATCTCACAATTATTTTTATTAATGAATTATAATTTTAAAATGTTCCACCAAGTACCAACTATAAGTTCTCTTTCAATCATTTCTTATTAATCTTGCAATGCAATTTATAATGTGCATAATTATGTAAATATATCTCAGGTCATTGTTTTTTGCTTGATAGGAGTAAGAATAATATGTTTCAAGATAATTGCAAACTTATCTGGTTTGTCACAACGAGTAGCATCTTAAACGGATTATAAAATAACAGAACAGAAGTGTAACAAAATATGAGTATTGCGGCATACGAAATAATTTGAAAAAGTACCACTACATCAATTTTGGAAATCTTCCCTTACTTATATAGGAACAGAAATACTCTACTCTGATGTGGTGTACCGAATCATTACGAAGCTATATCATTTGCAATTATCCTGAAAGACACAAAAATTTTATAGCTAAAGTATACCTATATGTTAGTAATGTTTGGTAAAAACTTGATGACATGAATAAATTTCATTGTACTTTTTAATTAACTATGCAAGGTATTAAAATATGTATAATGGAAAAGGTCACAAAAGGGTGCAATTTTGAATTATATAGTGCGTTAGTTTAACATGCACACAATGAATTATAAAGCATGATAAATACAGCTGTATATACAATGGAGTACTGAATTTACCGGAACAAGCGTTCCGGATAAAATATGCATTATCCTTTAGGATAATAGTGTATTTACAAAGACTTCAACCAAGTTCAATGTCTTTCAAAGACATTTGTGTAAAATTTTGAATAATAATATATTGGAGCACTAAATTTACCGGAACGGTATTCCGGATAAAATATGCATTATCCTTTAGGATAATAGTATATTTACAAAGACTTCAACCAAGTTCAATGTCCTTCAAAAACATTCAAGTAAAATCTTAAATAATATATTAGAGTATTAAATTTACCGACACAGTATTCTGGGTAAAATATGTATTATCCTTTAGGATAATAATATATTTACAAAGACTCAACCAAGTTCAATGTCCTTAGAAAACATGAAATATTCGTGCATAATTTGGAGTAACGTGTAAGATAATGTAATGCGTACTCACCAGATTCATATCTGCAGTGTGTATATCCGTGTGGTGTCACAATGCACGTGAGTGGTGTTGTTGCACGGGCAGCTGAAGACGCTGTGCAGACTGGAGGTAGCCGACATTGCACGTTGGCTCTTCCACCACTGACCTCCTTCCCGCCCATGGGAAACAATATCCCAGAGAACTCGCGGTGATGAAACACGCCATCCGCAGAAACAGGTGCTTTCGGCTATACCGAAAATAATAGCTTGGTGCAAATATGTACAAAACTGTAGATTTACAATACTTTATACCCCAAAAATAGGTATTTTTGGTAGGGTTTCATCAAGTCAAGTAGCTTGATGTTTTTTAAATTATTTGACTTGACTTGAAAATCAAACTTTTCTTAAATCCACTACTTGACTTGACTTAATTTTCTATCTTAGATACTTGACTTCATATCAAGCAATTCCAAGATACTTGGTATTACTTAATAAACAAATTTAACACTAGAACTAGAATAAAGTGAGGGGGAAATTGAAAATAACTGATGTGAAGTGAGAAAGACAACGAGTTATATAGGGATATTTCACTAAATTGTAGTTATCACTTACTAGAGAATCGCAAACTCTGCTATTTGGACTCCAAAAATTGGTAGGCAACCTTAAAATTGCGAACTCTGCTTAGAAGTAAGTTGTTAAAAATAAAAGAACATAATAATTAATTATTTGTTTTATTTTTTTACAATAACATGTGTAGTCATGCTTCTACTGCGATTTGTATTTTGTATACAATGTGTCAAACGGTAATCAGACATTTTTTAACGAAATTAATATAAATGGTCATTTTTTTATAAATACTACCATCATCATCTCTTCTTGAAAGACAATTTTCCAGGGCTGCTGTAATTACTACAAAAATCGGCAATAATTCAAGTGATAACTTTATTACAAGTCACGTGTTTATTTGTACATTCTTTACCTTTATATTATTTTTTTTTATCAAGTTGCAGATTAGAATTATTTATGATTTGGTTTTGTAAATCCTTTATTGAAAATCTCATTATGATTTCTTTAAACTATATAATAAAATTGATACAAAGTCAAGCAGTCAGAAAAATCTACTTGATTTTTCAATTACTTGAAATATTACTACTTGACTTGGGATTGACTTGATTTCAAGTCAAGTCAAGTAACTTAAATATCAAGTTAAGCAGTGAAACTCTAATTTTTGGTGGAGCTGTAACTGAAAAATGAATATTTAGTAAGACTAGGAAGGGCAGGACTGATCTATGGAATATAATTTAATATATCAGAACATATACAATATTTATTGATATTTAATTATTTTAATCAAACACAGTCATAATAATATAATATAAATAGTATATTAGGTATATATTTCTTGACCAACCGAATAAATTATAATTATTTTTATTTAGTGGTTTAAGACTACTAATACAGACAATACATAGCATTATTTAATTTTTTATTTTACAGCCCGCCCCTAAAATGACTATAGCCCCCTTGTAGAAAATTGTCTAGCTATGGGCACCGGCCGGAAAAAATATTCCCGGCTTGTTATTTTTCGTAGCCTAGCAACTACCCTAAAATACCAGAATAATGTACTTTCCGGTTCGAAAACACACCGAAAAGGTGTCAGTTTTCGTCCTATCGAAAAAAATAATTTTCAGCAAATTATTATTTCAGTAAAATTTAAGTCTAATGCCTAAACATAATTTATTAAGAGAGACGAAAGATTCTTGACTGATGCAATTGAAGGAAAATAAAATACGGTATCTAACTACTGAGATGCAGTCCAATTTATTTAAAAAAATAATCTATCTCGACCCCATTCGACCCCACTTGGGTCATCTTGATGATGGGTCAATGAATATATTTTTTCTTCAAACGTCGTAAAAGTAACATCTTTTACGACATGATTGAAGTTTAATGTCTACGTCACCGGAGTAAAAGTAAAATAAATAAGTATCCATAGATACTATGTAGAATCAACTAATAAGAAATAACTTGTACAATAAAAATGTCAGTATAACAATAATATAAAAATTATCAACAACCGACAGGTAAGCTACAAATTGAACGTCAAGTAATAAATTATTTTTTTAAATATCTATACCTTTGAAGAAAAATTAGTATGTGTCATTCAGAGTAAAAGTGTCTTTGTGTGCCTCGCATGCTATTGTCCGACTCGTTTTGCTTTTCTTTAAACGTCTTAAAAGTGACATGATTGCCAAGATTGAAGTTTACTTCTACGCCGCCGGCAGTAAAAATAAAATAAATATGTATCCATAGAAACTATGTAGAATCAGCAAATAAGAAATTACTTGTACAAAAGAAACCTGAAGTACCGGCCTAAATAAGGTTACTGTAATAGTAGATAACCTAAGAATAGATAACAACTGACAGGTAACCAACAAATTGAACGTCAAGTACCAAGTAATAAATTATTTTTTCTTCAAACGTCATAAAAGTGACCTCTTCTGTGACGTGATTGACAAGGTTGAAGTTTAATTTCTATGCCAACGTAATATAATTTTTTATTCTAGCCGCCGTATAATATTGTCGCCGCCGTATAGCCAATAAGAAGCGTCGTATAATATTGTCGCCGCCGTATAGCCAATAAGAAGTAACTTGTACAATAGAAATCTGTAATATCGCCCTAAATGTCACTATAAAACTAGATAACCTAAGAATAAAGTTACTAAAAATTATGAATAACTGACAGGTAACCTACATATTAAACGTCAAATAGTAATTTATTTTTTAAAATTTCTAAGTTTGAAGAAAAAATAGCATGTGTTATTCAGAGTAAAAGTGTCTTTGTGTGCCTCGCATGCAATTGTCCGACTCGCTTCGCTCGTCGTGCAAACTTCCATGCTCGCCACACAAAGTATCACTTTTACTCTTAATAACACAATATACTATTTTAAAAGATATCTACATTTTTTTTCTATAAATTTTACTTACATTTTTGGTGGAGCGGGTTGTCAGCTTGACGTCTCTGCAAGGTATCTACATCTTATAGTAGGTTCCGAACCACTGGGACACAGCGGTATTTTTATTTGTTAACAATTGGTGATGCTGAGAATTGAACTCCAGATCTTATACTCCGCCAATTCGAGTTGGAACGCGTTAACCAAGTGAGCTACCGCTGCTCGTAGTTTCAACAAAATTAAATGTACTAGGAAGTCTGCAGTTGTCATACAATAGAAAACAAGTGTATTTTCTAATGGAAATGTTGAAAACTAGCAAATTATGTGTCATGTGGTATATATTTTAACTTATGGTCCGAGACAAAGTAATCTTTATTATTCATAAATATTATGTTTATGTAGTAAATGACTATTTGTAAATATGTGGCTTGTTGCATGTAAATATTAACCTTTCGAAGAAGAGTTTTCAAAATTTATAACCGTAAAATCATGAGCAGATATGCTTAGGAACGTAAAGCCGTATGCAACTTTCATATGTGTTTTTGAAGAGCGTATGTGATGTACGTGGTTGACAATGATGCGAGGAAAATGAGATTTTCTCTCGAACACTTAAGACCCGCGACGTGCCCAAAATGCGCTCATCATCTGCTCAAGAAGAAAGTGATTTCACAAGTCACGTCTTCCAGTTCGAATGTTGTGTAATCGTTGAAATACTTTTATTTTTTCGATTTATCAATAAATCTAAGGCAGGGTTAGTAGTTCACAAATAAAACGATGTTATTAGTTGTTAATATTTATTTTACAACTGAATCAACATGATCTATGGATTAGCAACATGTGTATACAGTATTACACTTTGTAATTTAAATGCGAGGTGATTCTATAAGGATTCTTCAATTGAATATATAGCATACTCAAAATTTTGCATATTTTTTATCTAAAATATATATTGTTCTATCTCAGCAACAGTTACGAGCAATAGTAGCAGGAGAAACACGTAACCTCAAGTTTACGCTGAATCCTGCTTTATTTTACATTTTACTCTTATTTCTTTATCTTTATAATAAAGTAAGAAATTACTTCAATCTGAAAAATCAACATATTTAAAAGGTATAAATAGCATATTATGAAACAAGTGTATAAGATAGTCTTTAAAACACTCATTAACTGAATTAACAACATTACTGCTTTAGAGACTCTATACACATGTATCATACGTTATTTTTTAATATACCTGCATCATAACAGATCATGTAATACATTTTTTTAATTTTATTCATGTAATTGGTTAGCATCCCAAAACAATAAACATAAAAACAAATTTGAATGCATATAGGATTTTTTCTACTTCCGTTTAATAACAAGCTTTTTATTTTACTAATTTCAGTTAGTTTATTGATTACATTATTTCACTAGTGAAACAAATAGGTACATATATAAACGTTAACAGCTACAAAAATAGAATATTTAGTTGTTAACTTCACAAATATTAACAAAATAGTTATTACATTTACATTATTAGTATTTTAGAATTCAAAAAATTTAAATGACAACTTTATATCATTTATCTGTTTACAACAAACAATTTTGATGTAATAATTTAGTAACGCAAAAAATTTAGGAGAGCTTGGTATTATCTTTTTTGTTTATTTTGCAAATGTCATAAAAATGTGAAAAATTTATAACTTCAAAAACATTTTCATACTTATTCTATATGAAAAACGTAAGGAATCTGGGTGGTTATTTAATTTATGCTCTTACAAAAAACTCGCCTTCGTCTCGTTTTGTAATTTTCGCCTGCATTAAATAACTATATTCGTTTCTTTACTTATTACATAAATAGCTATTATTATTGCTTAGCAATTTTAAAGTACGGGTGTGTTTTAATTTTGTATTGTTGCACCCTTTTTATTTCGTTAAACAAGGTTTTTATACGACCACTACGGAAACTTGCATATTCTTTACAAGAGTAAGAAATCATTATTCGAAGTGTGAGAAATATCATATTCCACATTAATTACTAAAATTACTATTGCATGTAGGTACTTTGTCAATTTATCTAGGCTATATTGTTATTTATGTAAAATAACTTTAGTGCATGTTTCTGTTTTATAACATTTAGCAATGTGATCTTAGAAAAAGTATAGTGTGTCACTTGTGCATAGTACCCTGTTTCCCATCTTTTGTAAAATTTTCACACCTTGTGTGACATCGGCCACTTTCTGCACTTGTTGCACAATATACTATTATGATGCAGGTATAAATAATGTTGAATTTTCCATTTCAGCAAGATTGGGAGTCACCTGTGTTCCTAGTGCACAGGCATAGGCTGCATCTGTGGATAGAGCATGGACATGAGATGCCCCTTGCGAGTGAGATCCCGGGGGGCCCCATGCCCGGGCCGGCCCCACAGACTGCCCCAGGTCTTGAAGTGCTCCTCACTGCCTTTCACGTCCTGCTGGCGGTCGTCCTGCACACGCCACATAAATCTACAGCCATGAAGCAGCAACCAGTGTTGCCGCAACAGAAAATATTATAGTACCAATATTTAGGAAAAAACGTACCACTTGCGTACCACATATTTTTTAAATAATTATCTTTATTTAGTTTTTAATAATTGCAAGTGTAATAAATAATTGAAGGCACATATAGGTTTATACAAAATTATTATTAATATTAATAATACAAAAAATATATAAAAACAAAACACGTAACAAAATTGTGATGTGATTTTGACGTTTGATCAATATTACATTGATTCATATTATTAAAAATTAGTTCCCCTGCACAACAGACAAACACAACCAGATGAACATCCAAACGATGCATTTCGTCCACAAAATTCGAAGTAGTTATCACGATTGAACAAGATGGCGTTAGTGCGGTAATTATTTTAAGTATAAGTAAACTTTAACTGGACAAATGTAATCTGCAGTTACCGCACTAACGTCATCTTGTTTAATATGATAACTATTTCGAATTTTGTAAACGGAATGCACCGTTTAGATGTTCATCTGGTTGTGTTACAGGGTTTGTCTGTATCTGCATGTCGCAAAAATGTCAATGTCGCCACTGTGTGACACAGAAACAAAAGTCCTTGACAGAAACTAATAAATGTACCACATTACGTAAAATTCAAAAAAGTTGTACCATCGTACCAATTAAATTAAAATGTACCACATGTGGTACAAAAGTACCACCGCGGCAACACTGGCAGCAACTTGCGTAGTTCTTTTTCATTAGCGGTACCATCCAAATTTCTCACAAATAAATGAAAAGAGAAAGCCCTTCGATAAGAAGATAAAATATTTGCTTGAATAATGCCTGCACGCCGCACCCAAAATATACAATTTCACTTATTAGCATAGCTAAGTAAAGGTCAATAACGAAAATGAGAGTGACACTTTTTTTCATTACGTTCTTCAATAGTAAATTAAAGATTAATCTTGCATTGTTTTAACTCTTACCATTATTCGCTGATGTTTGTGCTGAACTTGCTGTGTGAGATCGTAGTAATATTTAGGCTCAGCGACCACTATTCTGTAAATGAAAGCATAAATGAATACATGACCTATGGTACGATATTGTTATGTGGTGTACTGGTGTAGGTTGTCTGCAAGAGACCTAAAGTTTATATAGGGTTCTGAACAGGGTTGTTCGAAGCAATACAATTGTACTAATTTAGTACAATGTAAAACATGTTAGTGCAACAGTACAATGCATCCTAAATTCAGTACAATTTCACAAAACATAAATATGAGTTTAATTTTTATGTTCTTAATTATAAATTTAAAATTAAACCAGAAATTGCTTATATGATAAAATTAAATAGTAATGGTTATGTTATATTAAACCATGATACTATGAATACGAGAATACAGACACTGTCGATATAAAATGATACATTTACGATGACAAAATAAAAAATTGATTGTTAATAAAGTATACATAGAAAAAAAATGAATAAAAAGTATATCTACGTGCTGTAGCAAAGTGTATTCAATTTAAAACAATATTTGTTATTTACATTTTATAAATAAAAGAGTTTATACTATAAAAATTGTTATTTATTTTATTATTATTGCATAATATCTCACTTTTAACCATTTTAGTACAATTCGATGCGATTTATTACAATTGCGCCATCTATTCAGTACCCTGTAAAATAATCTTGGAACAATGATTCTGAAAGATTGACGAAGCTGGTTTTTAAACCCCAGACTTTACACTCCGCTAAATTCGAGTCGAAACGCGCTAACTAAATGAGCTACCGCTGCCCGTGCATATATAAATTAATAAAATATAAAAAATAGGCGTTGCTATCACATATCAGACCGTCACAATTTTATGTAGAATAGGGTCTTAAGTAACTGCAGCATTTGTTTTATTTTACATGCATTTTGTTGGTGCACATTGTCCATTTACATCTTTTGCAAGGGGCCTATCGTTTATAATCCATTTCGAATCACTCGGACACAGCAGTATTTTTATTTGGATAAATATTGGAGAAACTGGGATTTGAACCCTAGATCTCACACTCCGATCAAGTTTAATTAGAGCACGCTAATAAAGTGAGCCGTCGTTGTTCGTGCATAAATAAATTAATAGAGTATAAAAAAAATAGCTGGAGCTACAAGCCAACACAGATCTGACCACCATAATTTTAATTTTGTTTCAAGATTGTTATTCTGTATTTAGTATTTTCTTCAAATATATATTTTTTGTTTATCTGTTACAAAATATTCGACTTTATATATTCACATTAAGAAGATAGTAGATGTCGCCTCGAATATGCAATTTAATTGATTAATGGATTACACGTTTTTAGTTTTAACAAATAAATATATATTGTAAGGTATTCATTAATTAGTAGTAAATAAATTTTAATTCATTTATAGACGTTTTAGATATTTGTAAAGCTAATAATGAATGATAATCTTGAATAATTACATTTAGGTTTTCCCTGAGTAAACTAGGTTTGTATTTTAAACAATCCCAAAATCGTAACGTGAACGGAGTTATATATAAATAATGCCATAAGTTTAAATATTTATTAAAATCAGTAAAGTCGTATTTTTTCCACAAGTGTTGATCATATATCTACGAGCGCCGACTTTTCAAAATTTCCTTGGGAGCAAAATTTCTTATAATATATAAAATTACAAAATGAAAAGAAATGCTAGAAAGGGTTGAATAATTTTTAAGCAACTGAAACCACAGCAAAATCCAGAGCATTAGTGCTCTAGAAAGCGCTCTAGTTTAATTCATTTGATGTGCCATATACCAATTACATACAGGGTGGCTCAATGAAATTTATCAGCGCAATTTTTGGCCACCTAACATCAATTTTGCAAAAAACGCTCGAACACGTCATTTTTAGTATAAAGGGGGACACCTGAATGGATTAGTACCAATGGCATAACTTCAACCTTAAAATGGGGGTGGACTGCACCTCAAAAATTTTAAATGGAAAAGGGTATCAAACATGACACAGTTCGAAAGGCCTTCCAATTCTCTTTTCAACAGTTTTTTAATTTTTCAAATCCGATCATTAGTTCCAGAGAAATATCGTTTAAAACAAATTTTATCAGGTGTGCAAACCGGGAATCAAGTAGGCTTAAACAAATTATATAATATAATTTTATACAATCAGCACGTTCCCCATACATACAACTACGAAACAAAAAACGAATTATATCGATTTGTTCAGTAGTTTCCAAGATATGACGAGATAAATATTAAAATAAATTGCAATTTTCAATACTTTCGCAATTTTAAATCGACTAGCAAATATCATAGATCGATAGAGCAGAAAATTTCACATCGATTACACTTATTTCCAGCAACCGGTCGCATTTTCTCCGGTTAAAAAATTTTTGACGACTTTTGCGAGCGCAGATCTCCTACTATTTGATGCAAGGAATTTACTTGTAATATTTTCAATGGTGTACTTTACACCCATTTTAGGGTACTAATCAATTAATAAAAAATGGAAGGCACAATAATTCTTTAAAATAATAACAATTCAGGGCTGTATTACTGAAGTAAAAAAAGCTGCGCTTTTCTTGGGGACATGAGCTTCGATGCTTTCATGTATAGTCGCCGCCCATGTTTACACGAAGTAAAATACAGGGTGACAGAAACTAAATAAACAATTCTTTTGACAATAGCTAGCAAGATCGCTAGATCTATCACCGTTAGATTTCTTTTTATTGGGTTATTTGAAGTCTAAAGTTTATGCCATGCTACCTAAATCTTTAGAAGATTTACGGTAACGTATCGTAACTGAGTGTCGTCAGATTACTCCACAAATGTTGCAGAACGTACGACGACATTTTGAGCAAAATCTCTATTATTGTATGGAAGTTGGTGGTAGTCATTTTGAACACCTAATAAACTGATACGTGAGTTTCTGTCATATGCTTAAGCCTACTTGATTGCAATTTTGAACACCTGATAAAATTTGTTTTAAACGATATTTTTTTTAGAACTAATGATCGGATTTGAAAAATAAAAAAACTGTTTAAAAGAGAATTGAAAGGCCTTTCGAACTGTCCTGTTTGACACCCTTTTCCATTTAAAATTTTTGAGGTGCAGTCCACCCCCATTTTAGGGTTGAGGTTATGGCATTGGTACTAATCCATTCACGTGTCCCCCTTTATACTAAAATTGACGTGTTCGAGCGTTTTTTTGCAAAATTGATGTTAAGTGGCCAAAAATTGCGCTAATAATTTTCATTGGGTGAATCTTAATGTTTTTTTAAATCTCTAAAACTTACCGATGAGGCAAAGCGTCTCCTCTAGTGACGTCCGTAGTGCCCAGCTGGTTCTTTGAGTTTGGAGGGCGTCGTTTAATTATAAGCGGCACGAGTTCTATTCCGTCTTTTTGCTTCTGTGCAGAGTCTGCACGATCTCTCCTAGGGCGGTACTCGAAGTCGTGGTGTCCGTGATCGTGGTGATGATTTTCATGATGATGATTCTCGTGATGATGATCATGATGATGATGATGATGCTTGTGTTCGTGCTTCTTCGTTGTCGCATCGTAGTGTTCTGGTTTAGACAGCTCGTCTTGTATGCGTTGTATTGTCGCATCGGTAGTCCAGCCCTAATTATATTCTTTTAATGGTTAATCACATTAAATAAACGTTGAAACGTTGATATTTTCCTAGTAAAAAATCTATGAAATAAGCAGGAATAATGTGAATAAATTTGTAAATAGGCGATTTCAAATATAAAAGAGCAGCAGTGCATTTAATTAACATAGGAAGACATTTACATATATGGAGATTAATATAAATATCTTCCGTGATAAATTGTGTTAACTTTCTATGTAGTTAAATATTTCTCTAGATATTTGTAGTCTACGCTAAACTATTTTTGATAGCGTACAAGTATTGCGGTGCAATTTCTACAACGCGTACCATTGACTTTAGAAAATTAACTCCTAAATTTTTTGGCTGTCTCCAGATTTTTCCTCCGGGACCTGGCTTGCCCCAAGGAGGGGTTCTTAAAATCTTTATAAAAAATATTTATAGAAAGTATAGACCGACATGCAGTCAACTTACCATTTTTCGCTCATATTCTAACTTCTTTTGATTTTCTCGCTCGCGCGCTCTTTTTTTCTCTTCCACTAACGCATCTTTAAACAGAGTTGCCAGAACCATTCATAATAATTATTTACGTTATAAAGCCGGGAAGTGAAGTGTTATGGTACGAATAAGAAGTTTTCGGACGAGGCGACGAAGGAGCCGAGTCAGGAATTTCGAAATGAGTACCGTAATTCTACTTCACGGGCATATGACGTACAACATTTTATTTCATACTATCTACGTGTTTTAATATTTATTATATAAAAATATGATAATTTATCTTAGATCACATCATCTCTGAATTTGTGATTTAGTTACCTATGGATTTGTTTTTATTTGTTTTGTTTACTTGTTTACTTTGTTTGTCTCAATAAAAGCTTCATCCGCTGCATGTTCCTCTGTTGGTAACGTCGATTTTTCGAGCTAAATTTCTGTAAAATGTGCCGAAGCTACAGAGAAACTTGTTCTCACTAAGTCATTGGAAAGATATGAAAAAGAATTTAATTTATTTTGTAACTGGCAAATAATGTTAATGAAAACATTATTTTGGCTTACTTTTTGAATGTGATAAGAATATTTATTTGTTTTTACAGCTAAAAATATCTTTAACTAACAAAAATAACTTAATCAAAAAAGTATAGTAGCTCTACATTGTGGGCTAAATATTCAATGGTTAAATCCACGCTACTTGTCAATGAAAACATTAGAAAGTTTCCACCACGACAGTAACTGCTGATGGCGGCATGTCAACTTTTAAAATAAGTGGTAATGCTAACTGTAAAATTACGGTCAATATCAATAGTGCTTAAGTGGAATATCATATTATTTTAAATAAATTGATATCTAGAAAGCTTGTTTATATGAATGTTTCTTTTTGTAAAAAAATAAACAGTCTGGGAAGTGTATCCAAGCAACACTTCCCGAACTCGGTACTGTTATGTCCCATTTCCCGAACTCAAATTAGTGACGTAAAGTAGTACACAGTGGACAGTATGAAATAAAAGTTTTTACATGAAAATTGCTTTATTTTAATGTATAAAATAACAAAAATGAGTATATAAAATATAAACATGAGTATGAGAGTATGTGTTGTGAGATTATCGTCGATGATGTGTCGTACCTAGCTGCTTTTTGTAAGTTATCTGGTCGTGTTTCTTCGCACGATATCTCAAAGTATTATCCACAGTTTTCCGCAAGTCCTCCCCGAATTGAAACCGTAGTGCTGGATCTTCCCGAAAGCGGATTTGCTTCTGTCCACTCTTCGATACATGAGGAGCGCCACCACCAGGTCGCCCGAACTGAAAAGCGCCCACTTGACGCTTCGCTTTTTGCATTTCTTCGTTGGGGTAGATCTCCTCGAGATACACGTTGCGAAGCCCCACGTTGTGGCTGTTTGGAGCTCCTCCACCGGGTCGGCCCCATGGCCAGTAATTCTCCAGAAGCTGTCGAACCTAAAGAAAGAAAAAGGAAGGTACTTGTAGAGTCGCAGTTATTTAATAAAATCTACTAATACAACAACGTTTCGACTATAAATCAGTATTCATTAGGATGTTAAACTGGTATTAATATATGATCAAATAAAAAATGTAAATTATTTCACAGAAACCTTTAGTTCAAAATAGATAAAAAATAAAACACACACGCAAATAAATGTCACTTAACAGTTATTAACCAACCAAGATTTCTGTAAAATAATTTACATGTTTTACTTAATCATACTTTATACCATTCATACTTTGATGAAGATTAGTGTTTCACAAGACAAGATTTCTTATCTTGTTTAGTAATTTTTTGTCTTGTCTCGAAAAGCAATACAAGATATTTAGTATACCTTGTCTTTCATTATTCTTTTATATAAAAATCTTGTCTTGATCGTCATTTATTCGCAAATGATTTTGAACATATAAACAATCCTGTATCACACACGAACATTTTTTTTGTTTAGATAATATCATTGTCAATTACAGCTTTTTTCAAAGCATTCCTGGTTATAAGAAAGCATTTTGTGTTTTAACTCTTGTTTACATATGATTTCAATAATTATTTCTATTATATATTTTTTGAAAATGAAATTTATATACATATGTTAAAAATATATTGATTTTTTTAATACTTAGATATTTTTCAACTTTCATTAATTTAGAGGTAGGTTCTTATAATAAATCTAGTTTTAAAATTAGCAAAAAAAGCGACAGTATATATTATTATTATTATATTATACCTCTTGTCTTGTTCTTGTCTTGCATTTTTTGCAAGACTGATGCAAGATCAAGAAAAATACAAGACTCTCGTGGAACCTTAATTTATTAATTTAATTTACAGTATAACCTTTGGTATAATGTGGATTTTCTTAAATGGCTGCAACATCTAATCGAAGAAAACCAATCCCGTACTAAAGAAAGACAACCAGTATTGCATACGAGTACAGCAGTATGAAAGTAACTTCGATCGTTCTATCTTTTTTGCAAAAGTGCAAACAAGCATAACAAGTGTATATCCGTTCTTGTTATACATATTACAATTCGTTATCTGTTCGCCAAAATAATTCTTCGAAAGACTTCGGACAGGTTTTGGAAATAAAGTTGCTAGTATCGGGTTTTGTTCTCAGCTGGTATAACGAATTCAAATTTGATCGAGTTTCTCTCAATGATGATTTTTTGCGAAGGTCGGCCAGTTTCAGTAATTACAGATGAAAACATAGGTGCTATTTGTAGTACGATTACACAAGACAATGGGCTACTTTAGAATGACCGCTATAAATTTTGCACGATCATATAAAAGTCAGGAAAGTTTATTGCTGTTAGATACCTCAATTTAAATAATGATCAAATACAATATCATGTGGAATAGTGCAAGAAAACATTAAAAAAGCATAACGAAGATAAATTAAAAAACAAACCCCAATCCTGTCAAAATAATGCGAGTTCAGAGTGTTGTTAAAAAAAAGATTGCATCGTTTTTTTTTTCAAAATCCGATCCTTGCCTTAAAAAATACAAAAATAGTAAGTACTTATTGTACATAACAATTTGTTTGCCACTTATCCATACAAACTAAAGGGTATTAAAATGAGTTAAAGGTGAAATATTACTGCAGCATCCACCATACAATCCTTACACGGATAAAACACTTAGTTTCCGATATAAAAATGCAAATGAAGCGTTTGAAGCCTTAAAAAAGTTGGTGTCAAGAAGATGAATTCTTGTAAGGACGATTGCTTTTATCGAGTTTATAAATGTGTTGAGTTAAAAAAGTATTTCGAAGAACAATAAAAATTATTATTGGAAGATTTTGTTTTATTAGTTATTACTTTCATTTTGGTTTTCGATTTACTTAAAATATTTACCAGAGATATAACGAAGCATACCAGTCTTATAGTTCTTATAAAATTCTCGCTCTATGAACTCGGATTTCAAATCTACAAAACATGTACAGGTGTTCAACGAAATGCGGAACATAGAACTTTAACATGGGATTTCACAAAATTGCTGATAAATTTAGAGCAAAACTACAAGAGTACAAAGTTGTTCAATACTAAATTCTACGTCAGATAAGATCATAATTATTAAAACAGCACGTCTGCAGTGGAGATATATGAAATATAAAATGTAATATTTTCTTCCATTTTAAATTTTCTATCAGCTGCGCTATTATGAGCACCAGCTCTTAGAAAAGAATTTACTAAAAATTTAAACCTATAATTTCTAATATACAGGCTGAATACTGAAAACCTTGACATAGGGAAATAACATGGGAAAACAGTTTTTTTGCTGTTTCCATCTGTCCCGCTAAATAAAATCGGGTGTATATGGTATCGTTAGATAGATTAGTTAATTTTACATCTAATAAAACCAAATGTTGTGTAATATGGCCTTTTCTAACTGAAATATTTGATAAAATAAATTGTATTTTGAAGGTTATAATTCATATTTCCGAATAAGAAACGTCAAAAACAAAATGCTCCATAGCCGAGTGGATACGAGGGCTGATTCATAACATAAATAATCTACAAGACCTGGTTCGAGACCAACTCGACCCTATTTTTTTTTAAATTAAATTATACTTAAAATATCATGTTTCGAAACATGAAATACCAAATTATACACCAAAAACTAAATTCGAATTAATTGTTAAGTTTGACAGACAGCAAATAATAATTCTGTTAAATATTTGGATTTTTTTATTTATAAAAATATGAATATTGCTATTTTATTAAAATAGTCTGATATAATAAAGATATTTTAAGCATAATTTAATTAAAAAAAAGTAGGGCTGAGGTGGTCTCGAACCAGGTCTTGTAGATTATTTATGTTATGAAACAGCCCTCGTGGCACTCGGCTGTGGAGCATTTTGTTTTTGACGTTTCTTATTTGAAAATATGAAGGATAACCTTCAAAATACAATTTATTTTATCAAATATTTCTGTTAGAAAAGGCCATATTACACAACATTTAGTTTTATTAGATGCAAAATTAAGTAATCTAACTAACGATACCATATACATCCGATTTTATTTAGCGGGACAGATGGAAACAGCAAAAAACTGTTTTCCCATGTTATTTCCCTATGTCAAGGTTTTCAGTATTCACCCTGTATACCAAGACAGTCGCTAATGATTGGTAACTATACTCGTATACAGGGTGAGTCTGGGAAGACGCCACCCCCTTTAACTTTTTTATTGTGAGTAATAGAAAAAAATGGCTCATATAAAAATTTTATCATTTTACATATACTATTTGATGGCAGATGTAGATATTTTTTATAAAGTCAGGTTTACAAGATACGACTATCAACTTTTATTTTTCAAATGACAACCTATAATTATTTTAATAAAATAGAAACCGCCATTTTTTTCTCTTTTCAACGATGTATTAACTTTTATTAATGTATTTGAAAAATTTCGAGAAAAATGAGATCATTTAGAAATGTCAGAAATAATTTTTAAACAAATATCATAGGTGGCTATGTTTCTCGAAATCGGGTAAACATCCTTCTCAGTAAGTAACAAACAAATGTATACATTTTTGACATTAATTTAATTGTTTTACATTGTTACGTTTTGTTTATTTTCATATAGCCACCTATAATATTTATTTAATAATTATTTCAAATATTTTTAAATATCTCATTTTTCTCGAAATTTTTCAAATACATTAATAAAAGTTAATACATCGTTGAAAAGAGAAAAAAATGGCGGTTTCTATTTTATTAAAATAATTATAGGTTGCCATTTGAAAAATAAAAGTTGATAGTCGTATCTTGTAAACCTGACTTTATAAAAAATTTCTACATCTACCGTCAAATAGCATATGTAAAATAATAATACTTTTATATGAGCCATTTTTTTCTATTACTTATAATAAAAATGTTAAAGGGGGTGGCGTCTTCCCAGACTCACCCTGTATATGTACATAATTAAGAAATTTTATAATTTTTAATAATTTCATAAATTTTAAAAACAAGAATTGTTTATCTTTCGTCTAACAAGTTAGATAGATAGGTAGAATGTTTTATTTTGCTCAGGGAGGCTCTGAAAGTTACTGGCGCCCCCCCTTGACTACGGCCCTGCGACCACACTACAATATATTGTATTAGAAAAACAGAAACAAACTAGGGATAGCAGCAGGTTTAAAAGCAACAAAATAAAAACAGAAGATAAGATAAAGCGACTCAAACAGAATAATATACCAATGTTGGGCAGAGATAAGGAAAAGGAAGAAAAAAGACTACCACAAAATATATGGGAGGTTTCTAGGGTAAGATATTGTGAAAGAAACGGATATTCGCCTTTAGAAGTTGAACGAAGAGGAGAAGAATACATGGACATCAACGGAAAACTAGATAGAAGAGACCAAGACACACAAAAACAAGATCAAAATAACAAGATACAAGAGTCAACGTATAATAGAATATATAAACACATCCGACTTTTATCAACAGCATAATATCTACAAGACAAAAGCGGAAAAACAATAAAAGTAATACCACACTCAGATGCGGAAACGAAAAGAACCAAAACAAATATTAGAAAAAAAAGAAAGTATAATACATTAGTTAATAAATTTAAGAATATTAATCTCAATCACAATTATTATGGTTTGGAAATTAGTAAAATTTGGCTTCCTATATTAAATATTGTTGTACTACGTTTCTTAGTTACTTGTTTACTTGTTTTGTTGTAATTAGCATTATCCTGAAGAAACGTTAGGTTTATTAAATAATTAATTACAGAACTAAAATAAAAAAAAATGTTTTATTCAATAATACTTTTATTTTATCATTGCAGAAAACTGACTACCAAGGCAATCATGCAACATATTTCAAACCCTCAACGAAATGGACGGCGGAGATACTTGTGGCAAGATGTTCAGGAAGGAAAGAAAAGAAATGAAATAATATATTAATTCTGATTTAATACAATATATAACGCATACAATATAGATAATCGTACATATTTTTGTAAAAATTCAATGCTGTAAAGCACGAATTAAATAAATAAATAAATAAATAAATACAAAAAAATATATCAGTTCGGTTCCGGTTTTCGTATGACAAAAATAACAGTTTTTCTGTTTTTGGTTCGAACCCCTGGTTTGCAGAAACTTTGTGTTATCCATTAAAATCTTACCTGTCGCTTTTCCTGCACTTCTTTCTTGATGTTCTGCTCTTTCTGCTGCTGCCAAATCTTGGTGCCTTCGAGCATGGTGAGCCGCTCCAGCTCCTTGCGGCGGACTTCCAGCGGAGTGATTTCGCACACCATTTTTCACTGGAGGCAGGAAGGCAAATACGTGCGGCGATTGAAAGCGTTTAGCGCACAGTGTGCTGAAGAATATTTGAACGTGAACGATTGCAAAGGACCCATCGGTGACCGGCACGGGCTCCTGAATTCCCCGCCCACTCGGCGAATCGGGACCTTTTATATTTATACCAAATACCTACATCGGGGATATAAAGAACTCTGACATGCAACAATAAATTTATTATATTTTGATAGGAAAATTGATTGCAATTTAGCGTTTGGGACGGGTATTGTTTGTCCTATATTGAGTAAATTATTTGGCTATCAAAGAAAATATGCCACCAGCGGCTTATTACAAGAATAATGATATCATTTTATAGGTCAAGTTAACGCTAAAAATATTCATTGTTAGGTAAATAATATACTTAGATTCCATTTATTTCGCGTATAAAGGAACATATTCCTTTCTCCAAACTTACTCATTATTCTATATACATTAAAAATTGAATTTTTGCCGGTAGAATAATAGTAAAATACTTTGTAATTATATACGAACATGCAACATCACTTTATGATTTTAATCGTTTGCAAGAATGTTGGAGACAGCGAAGGAAACATTTTTCTTTGATTTAAAATGATGTCCCATGTTACTAATCAGTACAATTTTCTAATGCAAAAGAATAATAGACTTTGTCTAATGACATATAGTCAGGCAACGTCAAATTATCTTATTAATCGTTTGCAAGGATTTTGCAAATTATAGAGACTGCATCAATTTTATGGTCTTAAAATAATTTTTCTTTGATTTAAAATTGGGTCTAATATTATCAGTAGATTTTCAAATTAAAAAACTACAGACTTTGTCTAATGATATATACCAAGTCAGGCAACATAAAATTATCTTGCTAATGGTTTGCAAGGATTTTGCAAATTATAAAGACTGCATTCAATTTTCTATTTTAATGTCTAATTTTCTTTTATTGAACTACCATATAAAACTGATTCATACAAAACTTAATTCACAAAATGAAGCTAGATAAGTTTAATAAAACCTTTTTTGAATCAACGATTGTATTTTTAAAATGCACCTTCATATGGCCACCAACCGACAACATTTTTAAAAGAAGAATACATTTATTTTGGTATTGGATAACATGTATTATTTTCATCTTGCCGCAGATAGCCGGAGAAGTAACACATTTGATAATGTTTCACAAAGACTTTGTGCAAGCAATTAGAACACTTTCAGTAGTTGGTCTTCACACTATATACATGTACAAAATATGGGCCTGGTTTCAAGATCGACAAAAGGCAGATTTATGTATTGAAATACTACACAGAAAAAGTTACAACTTTGAAAACTATGAAAATATATGTATTAATTATGAAAGAATAAATAATGCTAAGGACTTATTTGAAGATACAAGATTTAGTAATGATGAATTAAAAACAGATACTAGTATATTGGAAGAATTTTGGATAAATAATTATGAAAAAACTAAGCAAGAAAATGTATCGATAAGAAAAACAGTGAAAGAATTTCAAGATGAAATAACTGCAAAAACAAACATAATCAGTTATTTGTTGATAATATTTTTATTTTTATCTATTCTAGTAGTAATTTTTGTTCTATACGCTGATGTTTATTATGAAGTAGTACAAACAGTATTTTTCGGTAAAAAGAACGGCTCTACAGCATTGCCTGTGAATATTTACGTACCATTTGATTTGCATAATCCGAAAATATTTGTAGCGACTGTACTGGATTTAACAGGATCGAATATGATTGTGCCTTGTCAATTCATAGGTAATTTAATGATGAATTATATTTTCTTTGTTATATTGTATACTGATAATGAAACCTTGATTTAATAAAGCCACAAAGAAGATAATGATTTGTTAATTAATTTTCAGCGGTAGATTTCTTTCTATGGACAATTCTTATTCGAATGGATGGCCAAATTAAAGTTATTAACTATGCTTTAGAAAATATAGACACTAAACAAGATGTTAATTACGTTTGTAAAATGAATATACAATTTAGCAAATGCATGTACGAAATTCACCAACTTATACGAATTTTCACCTTACTGAAATCCATGTATAACAAACCGTTGCTTCTGCAGTATTTATTTGTTATTATAGTGTCTTGTTGTATTCTCTACACAATTACTAATGAGGATAATCTAATAACTGCAATAGGATTTATAGGATTTGCAGTCATGGCCTTGTTGAATTCTTTTTTAAATATATTTTTTCTTACACATATAACTCATCAGGTAATAACAACATTTTTTTACTCAAATTTGAATTATTTAGCTAAAATGGATATTTTAAGTGACTAGCGACATCTAGTGATACGCGCTACAAATTTTAAACTTGAAATAAAATTTAAATACAGGTTTCTTCAATTTTAAACTTTATGGTACAAAGTTTTGCTTATATTTGGGTACAGTATAATACAGAAATCTACAAATTGAAACTGTAATACAGGGTTCTGTATTTTTATTGTACAAAAATAAAATGCAGAGTTCTACAAATTAAAATTTTATATATCCATATTCCATACAGTGTACACTTTATTTTTAATTATATATTTTTTGAATTTCGCAATATATGGAAAGAGTATAACATTTAAATTGTAATAACTCTCTTAAATATTTGGATAGTTAATATTTTAAACATTCCATCATTATTACTTTTTCTTTTTTATACTCTTCCAACCAGATTCACAAAACAGGATTAGCTCTTAAACAGGTTAAAATATGTCAAATTCAACGTAAATTCTACATGTTTAAACTAATTTTGAGCTAATCTTTTTTTGTGAATCTGGCTGTTAAGATACAAATAAGTTATTATTATTTCGGAATATGATAAAAAATAATTGAATCATCAGTTTGCAGACATACCCTCAGCAATATATAATATAAATTGGGTAGGAACAAATATTAATTTTCAAAAGCAACTTGTATTTGCGTTACAACGTACACAAGAAACAATTCTACTTAAAATGGGAAATATGATTGAAGTTAATCTAAATGTTTTCGTTAAGGTATATAAAAATACATTTCATTTTATAATGAACTTTATATTGTTAAATTTTAGATCTTGCAAACAACTTATTCGTTCTTCACATTACTGCAAACATCTAATTAATAAATAAATATTTAACACATTCGCATTGTAGAATTAGAATATAAATCGACATGTAGTAGAATAATGACTAATCTTTAATAATTAAAGAACGGATTCTACGCAATTGCATGTGTTATTTTTATTAGGCATATCTAGTGTTTCACAAGACAATATTTTTTGTCTTCTTTAGTAATTTCTTGTCTTGATTGTCATTTTCTTGCACATTTCTTGTCTTGCATGTTAATATTCGCAAGTGATCTTTGAATATATAAATAATCTTGTATCACACGTACAATTTTTTGGTTAGATAATATCAATGTCAATTATCAAATATATTTCTTATAATACAATAATGTATTATTATTATTATTAAATAAATATTAGAAAAACTAAAATCGTATCTCCAGACACCATATTTTAGCACAACAGCGACATCTGTACAAGCAGAAAAGCTTTTTTCAAAGCTTCCCTAGTTATAAAAAAGCATTTTGTGTCGTAACTTTTGGTTACATAATTTTGAAGAATATATTATTTAGTCAATAATTATTACTATTATATATTTTTTGAAAATTGTTTTTACGTACATATGTTAAATAGAGTGTATTAATTTTTTTAATACTCACAAATGTCTGTACTTTTATTAAATTATAGGTAGGTTTTTATAATAAATATAAATTTCAACTTAGCAAAAAAATGCAGGAGTACAAGAATTGAAGAAAATTTTGCTATTCTTGCAAAAATCTTGTCTTGTCTTGCTTTGAAATTTGTAGTTCTTGTCTTCTTCTAGTCTTACGTTTTTTGCAAGACTAAGGCAAGACCAAGAAAAACACAAGACTCGTAGAACATTGGACATATCAACAAACTCTGTTTATATATTCACATTTCATCAAAAGTTAATGCTAAATATAAAGAAATAAGGCATATTTGCATTTAATAATACTTTATTACATATTTTATTTTTTTTGGATATTAGATCATATTCTTTCAAAAACAAAAAAAATATGACAAATTTGGCTCTTTTTTTTTAAATATACCTACATTACAGGAAATATCATTTTATTGGTCTTGGTATTTATAAATACAATACACATTGAAACCAATACAATCGTATTTAATTTCTCGTCAGTACAAAGGTTTTTGTATATATCAATGTTTTACAACTGTTTATAGCTAAAGTAATTCTTATCTTGTAAGTAAGGTTTGTAAATAGTTCCTATCACTGAAATTCGTATGCTTGAAATTATAACAAAAATTAGTAACACCAAATAAAATTTATTAAAAAAAAATGAAGGAAAGCATGCAGCAGCTTTCACGTAAAAGATGATTTTGTTTTCTTTGGATTTCTTCCAAGAAATGAACTTGGCTCTTTATGAATTTGAAACGATGATAATACGTATGTAACTTTCGAGATTTTTTACAAACTGTATTTTTTCATTTTTGTTAAAATAAAATATGTGTGATAATTATTATATTTAGGCATAATAATAAAACACTGCATATAAAAATGGAAATAAGAAAATTGACCTGACATAATATTCTTTTAGGATATTTTTACTTTAAAGGGCATATTTACATTTTTTTTATACATCATGCATATTTTGATAATTATTTTAATGCACATTTTGACACTTTTTTAGTACAAATAATCCGCTCTTTATTATTACACACCATAAACAAAGCTTATCAGATAATTATATCATTTTAACGGTTTGCAATTAAAAGTCGAGTGCAAAGTATTATTTATCAGAATTTTTTTATAAAATGAGAATTGTATTCTCATAGTAGTAATGTAGATATTGGCTGTGCTAGACGCTGTTTGAATAGACGATAAGTTTCATAGCTCAACAGTGACAACAACCACTGGAGACTAGATACAGATAATCAAGATGTTGGGAATTTGGAATTTTATCAAAACACAGGTATATAACTAGTGTGTGGTATAATAAAACATTATAAACGTTTTAACCTAACAAAGGAAGATGCCGAATTTTATTATTGCGCTTTCAGTTGGGAAATTCATGCGTATTACTCGCAATCAATAATATTCATTCATTTCAAAACATGAGATAAATATTATCTTATTTCCTGAAAAATAGGACACCACATAAAAAAATAAATTAGAAATTATGAAAATAAATTATTAAGAAACAAACAATTTAAAAATATATTCTTGTATATATACAGTGTGTGCAACGAAGTGCGGAACATAGGAATTTAACACGGAATTTTAAAAAATTGCGGATACTCTCTCTCCTGATAGATTTAGAACAAAACTGTAAGAGTACAAAGTTGTTCGAAATTAAATTCTACATCATAATTGATGCAATAGCAAGTCTGCAATACGAGATTTATTAAATATAATATGTAACATTTCATTCACAATTAGACAGCTATGGAAATAAAAGAAAATATCTTGATCTATGTGTCAGTTATGATAGTTAAAAAGATGTCATCTGAATGTTATTATAGATAATGCAATTTATTATTAATTTAAAATTATGTGATAGCAGTGAGTATAAAGCTATTACTTTATACTCACTGGTGACAGTCTAAAATTAGTTAAAAATGGATATGTCGTCCGTAAATATATTAAAAATTAGTTTTATTTGATGTACTTATCCTATTTTGTATTTAATACTTTTTTAAAGTTATATTTGTATTATTAAAGAAAAATATTATAAATTCAACTTTAATAATATTAAAATACAGATAATAAGAATTATAATAAGTGATACTTCTCTAAACCGTTGATTGAAATAGACAGATAGATATTTTCGTTTATTTCCATGGTTGTTCTCGTACTGCAGGTGTGTTGTAGCAACATTTATGATCTTATCTTACGTAGAATTTAATTTTGAACAACATTGTACTCTTGTAATTCTTCTCTTAATTTATCAGGAGAGAGAGAGTATCCGCAATTTTATGAAATTTATTTTAAATTCCTATGTTTCGCATTTCTTAGCACACTCTGTATATTGGATATTAGATTGTAATAATACAAATTTAAAAATTATAAATTTTAAAGTTATTTATTTAAATGTTTTCCAACAATCATATGTAATGAGTTATAGAGATTGTGTTTTCTAGTTTAAATTTTTAGTTACAAGACTATGCAAACTCCATACTTAAAATTAAAACTGTCAAGTGTTACAAAGTACCAAATTTATCTCTCCGAAAATATAAAGAAAATTGATAATATTAATAATATCCAAAATCGAATTTAAAATGGATTGTGCTGTTTTGTACATAGAAACTGTGAAAATAAGAAGAATTTGTGGTATTGCTGAAGCTGTAATTTTAATAAAAAGCAAACAATATAAAAAGAAAAATAGTACAGAGTGGTGGATTCATTCCGAAAATGTAGTTTACTTGAAGCTTTAAACTGTATTTCCTGAAAAAAAATCCAAATACAATTTTGCATTAATACTTTTTTACATAATAACTTCGTTTATCAAATTTTGTGAAATATATATTGGTTTTATTCATCGTTTTGGCTGTATATTTAAAAAATCTGATGTGTCCAACACAATACCTCCCGCTACTGTAGTAATATATTCTATATAAGTTTTTCAATACATTTAATTTGTAGTTTTAAAATTAGTGTCTTATTGCAGTTAAGAATATTTTTAATTCATTTCATACCTAAAATTTCCTTCATAAAATTTGTATGACAAATATGACAGCTATTTTTTACATTACTAAAACCGGAACCGAACTTACTTTGATTCACGCATGCAAATACATTTTTTCCATCTTATTAAATTTTACAATAAAATTACTTCATTTTTACTTATTTTATATTTTACACTTACTTACATCAAATTTGACATCACATGTCAAATTTTGCGAACATATGAATAACTCATCTGTTTTATCGAAATTCCTCAGGCTAACCGATATGTAAAATTATTATAATTTATATATTTTTTTTCTATCTAGCTAGAAGTTATATATAAATGTAATTATGCAGATCGGTAGAAAATTAAAAAATCTTTATATATAATAATAACGTAATTTGTGAAAAAATGGTTTTAGAGGTATGTTTTAGGAAAAAACGGTTTAAAGCTTCAAGTAAAGTACTACTTCCGTTTAACCAATTGTAGTCAAAATCTAATAAGTTCATCATATTTGAATATAAGTCTTAAATACCAAATATTATATTTTTTACATGTCTCGTATTGGAGTTATCGTGGACGAAAAATCGTCACAGACACACACACGCACACACGGACATACAGACATCACGTTAAAAATAGTAAAATCGTATTGTAGGGACCCTAATTCGTACTCATCATATGTTGAAAACTCATACTCGAGAAATCTAACCAAAAACAATACCTCGCTTATCTATATATTGATAGGCGGGAGGTATAAACACAACTTATTTATTTAGTTATGAAATTTGACAAACAGTTGTCAAATGTGAAGTATCATTTAAAAAAAATAATTACGTAAATCAGAGGTTTTTTATAGTAAATTACAAGGTTATCGTTTTTATTAATACTTTAAAGTACGAGTATGATATGGTAATTATTAATACATTTTTACATACAATGCAGATGTTTTAAAAATAATATTGAATGACTGAAATATGAAAATATATGTATGTAAAATGATTTGCATTTGTGGAAGGAAATTATCGTACCGTGAACAAATGCTATGTCCGTAGTTATGGGAACGTCATTTTCATTTTTCAAACATCTCGTTTCTAACAATCATCGCTCGGACAGCTAGTGATAGTGTTGTCTCTCGTTGTCGTTCAGATTATGGAGTACGGGATCACGTTAGCTGGCTGTCTGGAAATCTTTCTGCGCTGGATTATGTGGCCGGTGTTTTGCTGGATAGAAAAAACTCAGCCGAAAAGAATCCCCAAAAATGACGACCCGCTGTTGAATCTCAGTGCCAAGGCCCTAGCCAAACGGATAAGAAATAAACAGGTAATTTTTTATTTTCCTTTTACACGCTAATTTTATGTTATATCTGCTTATTTTATTGACAAAGCATGTTTTGTAAATGCACATTTTTTCAATGATGTTTATAATTGTAGCCATTTAAAAAATGTTCAGCTTGTTATAATAACTCTTATTTAATTAAAAAAAATGTTTGTTTTATTTTTAAATTTGTAGCTAAAAAGTGAAGATATAGTTCGTGTTTATATAAAAAGAATTAAAGAAGTAAACCCAATATTAAATGCAGTCGTTGAAGATAGATATGAAGAAGCAATCAAAGAAGCAAAAACTGTGGATGAAGCAATCCAAAATAATAATGTATCATTTATTAAGACTGAAGCAGAAAAGCCCTTTTTGGGAGTACCTGTTACCATCAAAGAGAGTTGTGGTGTAGTAGGTAAGTTCATATTGTAATTAAAAATTAATATAATGCGCGACATTTATTTAACAAGCAGATAATACTGACGCACTTTGAAACTTTGATGCGGTCGTAAACCAGTTTTTTATTAATTTTTTCTGAAAGAATAGAGTGAAATAAGAATATTAGTGAAAACGAAATCTTTCGTAGTACGCGTGACTTAAATTTTTTAAGTGAAAATTTTGGTCCATAACTTTATGTCTTCGTCAGGGATGAACAAACTGTTAGTAGTACAGGATATTGACGTTGATTGAAAAATATATTTTTCAATCAACGGTATTGGTTATTTTCATATTCGTATAGCTATTTTTTTTGCATAAATTGTATGTATATGAATGAAAAAAATGAATATATTGTTATATTCTATTGCAAAATGGTAATATTTCTATTATTAGTTGTATAAATTTACATCGAAGCGTTCGAAATGTTACGTTATTCAGAAATACTGACCGAAGATTGAGGCATGGTAGTAAATTTTGAAAATTAATTTGAAACAATTTCCATATTCATATTTACTTTCTAATATTTTTCTCTCCTGACTGGAAATAAAATGTCGTTTTATAAGTCAACAATTGTTACAGGTTAGACTTCTTTATTCCCTAGGGAATAAAATGGGAAAATAAAATAAAAGTACATAATAAATCTTGACTAGAGTTTAAAGGAAAAATCATTACAAACTTAATTCTTTTAGCGTGTGTCAATTAATAATTATGCTTAAATAAATTAAATTATTTATTTTAATGGTCGGGAGAAAAGTTTTGTTTACATTTTGAGAATAAACTTCATTAGTCTCACAACTAAAAATTAGTTAATTTCAATCTCGAAAATAAAATGTTAGTTTATTTCTTTAATACATAAATTATTTACAAGATAGTTTGTTAGAAATTATTTATAATTAATCATTATTTATTTATATTTTTGATAAACAAATAATTTCATATCAGAGAGCAATAAACTTTGATAAAATATATTTGATGGCATTTAATTTTCTAATCATACATAAAATCATTTCATTCAAAATATTGCACCTGCCTCAAACTTTGGGCGTCTAAAATGCGTGAACTATTTTCACAGTACGTTGACCGTTTCAAATTTTTATACATCTTCTGGATTAGAAAGCTTGCAGATCATGTACACATGATTATATGTGTGTACACAGGTAGAAAGTGCGTTTTTATGGAATCTGATTTCTTGTTAACCTATTACAATCAAATGATGTAATGTAGGTATGAGCCTGAGTGTTGGGAACATGTCTCGTATCGGGGAGAAAAGTCCGAAGGATGGAACAGCGGTGGAACTGTTCCGAGCTTCTGGCGCTGTTGTTCTCTGCGTAACTACAACTCCAGAGTTTTGCTTAAGTTGGGAGACAGTCAGCTTGGTAAACGGACGGTCTCATAATCCCTACAATACCCATCGAACCTGTGGGGGTTCCTCAGGTGGTGAAGGAGCACTAGTGGGTGCTGGGGCTTCTGTAGTTGGTCTGGGATCAGACATCGCTGGTTCTATCAGAGTCCCAGCGCTGTTTAACGGCATATTTGGTCACAAACCAACCGGAGGAATTGTTTCTGTGGCGGGACACTATCCTAATTCTATGGATGAGAGTTTTGCTAATTATTTAGTTATAGGACCAATGACCAGATACGCAGAAGACTTGAAACCAGTACTGAAAGTTATTAGTGGACAAAATGCACAATTGTTAGAGCTAGATAAAGACGTAGTGCTTAATGAATTAAATGTTTATTACATGCAAGAGTTAGGGAATAAAGTCTATGATGTTCCTGTTGATAAAGACATCAAAGATGTTATATTAAAATGTGTCAAACACTTGGGCCAAAACTGTGGATGTGCCATCAGAGAAGAAAAGTTCACGGAGTTATACGATGCTGTGGAGTTGAGTATCTCTATGTTTTTTTCAATGTTGACGGATATCCCTAATATTCTGCAAAACAAAGTTAATCCAAAAGTACGTTTACATTTTAAGCCCAATAGACCACGCCGTGTATAGAACTGCGCGCTGTTTCTTGGGGTGGCGTGTAAAAGGTGACCGTACCAACCAAAAAATTCTGGACTCTGTATATTGGTACAGGTATTACTAATAAATTATATATTTTTAAATTTTCACTATTATAAAATAAAACTTTTAAATAAAATAAAAAAAACTTCTACACATGAACTTATATCTGTAATTACTTTCATAAAGTAGCTTTATATTTTTCTGAAACATGAATATTTCTTAAGGATATTTTTACTCCTTGATCTTCTGTTCGTGTGCAGTTTTCTTTAAAATTTACTTTTTTGATTAACGTTCTTTTAGATATCCACTTTATTCTATGTTTTGTCATTAATCCAAAAACAAAATATAATGTAAAAATATGTATTAATTTTTTTACGCTCGTATAGTACTGTTTTTCGGACAAAGACTTTTAGAACTGAAACCGAAAACATCGGTCACCTTTAGTCCACCCATACAGGCGCTCTTTTAGTAGTACAATTGTGTGGAAATAGATGTCTCACAGTAAATATTTAAAAAGTTCAGAACATTTCTTGTTTTGAATGTCTTTATAAATGAGGAGAGAGAAATATAGAAAAAAATTAAATGCACCCAATATGAAAGAAAAAGTTGTTTTTATGAGACCAAAGTAATTTTTAAAAATGTTACTATAGCACATATTTTTTGTGACTTCTTGCATGTACAGTCATATAAACATGACGAACAAAAAAAAATCCGCGCTAGAAACCTGAAGTTCATTTTATTACTTTAGAAATTTATTTTGGGCGACGCGGTCTATTGGGCTTACTACTTTTAGCTGCGCAAATATTTATTAGTATTTTTTACAGCAAAATGATAACTTGGTGATAGAAATATTCAAAAGTTTATTAGGATTATCAGAGTATTCCCTAAACGCTTTATTATTTTATGTGATAAAAGAAACAAATAGTTTTATACCACGTTACAAAACACCTAAATATAAAAAGATGTTTGAAGAAACGCAACGCAAACTAGAGGTAAGACGTCAATTAGTTCGAATGGTGGTATTTATGTGAAAATAGGCAGCGTTAGGTACAACCGGAGTGCTTCTCTTTCCGACGTTTCCCATCCCAGCTATGAACCACTACGCGCTGTTCGCAAATGCTGCGGGAGTTTCCTACACCATGATATTCAACCTGATGGGCTTTCCATCAACCCACGTCCCGCTTGGACTGGGGGCAGACAACCTGCCCGTTGGACTCCAGGTATACGCTCAGGACTTCATATATAAGAGGGAATAATAAGATTTGATACAGGTTGTCGCTACTAAGAACCAGGACAGACTGTGTCTAGCCGTAGCCGAGGAACTGGAAAAGGCCTTTGGAGGCTGGATACCACCGCCTACTGCCTAGATACAAACACTTATTTTTTTGATGTATTTGTTAATATATAAACAAAGATAAACATTTCAATTTCCTTTCTTTCCTCACTCTTAATATCTTTTTTTTTAAATCTGTCAATAAGTTTAATAATTTTAACAAATGCACTACAATATTTAATTACTTAAAGTACAATAATTATAGTAATTTACAAATATTATTTACTGAATAAAAGTAATATTTAACAAAGACTGAACCATATCAGTATTTGACACGAGCGCGCAGCTGTCGTTTTTGATTTGTTTGGTCCCAACCAGGGGGCTTGAACTTCACACGTCGTGGTCGAGTCATCGAGCAAAGAGCGGGAACTTTAAGTGGACGTCATAGAAAATGGTAGCGATAAATTTAAGAGGAAACTTGCATCGGCAATAATATGGTGTTTCAAAATAGTTATTTGAACATTAACATCGGATAATATTTTCTGGATTTATAAATATGTTTGAATAATAAACTGAACCGTATACATACATTCAATTTTATATATTTTTTATCGTGCAGACTTGTAATCCGCGAAAAAAGTTATCTTACACACATTTTATCTTCCAAATCATTTTATGATCCACACATTTTATCTTCCACTCATTTTATGTGCCACACTGACACATTTTATCTTTTGCACATTTTATATTCAGAAACATTTAACACTGAATCACAGAATAGTCACATATAAAAGCGACACTCCGTGTCGGTACCTTTCTTGTTACCCTATTCACTTCTATGACCTTGGAGCATTGTGTATACTTTTAAATTTGTGACGAAACTTTCCAAATTTTAATCAATGAGACCTTTAAATTTGTTGCCTTTTCCCATCTCTCTCTAATTTTCGTTTCTCTGCCTTACTGTCGCTTCTGTATAAACCTATTCTGTCACTGAATATTTTATCTAATTATAAATAGATATGTAAATTGCAGGGGCAATAAAATTAATAAAAGATACAACAATAATGTTTTAGAGATGAAAACGTTGGCGAAGATAAAATGTGTGTAAAATAACTTTTTTCCCGGATTATAAGTGTAAACGATAAAAGGTATGCAAGATTGAATGTTTGAAAGATACAATTTCGAGTAACATAACGTGTGGAGGATAAAATTTAAACGCCTCCCAGAATCTACCTGACGTCTACTTAAAGTTCCCGCTTATAAAAATACATAATCAAATATGAGGTCCTATTTTAATTGTCCAGTTTACATGGTGTAGACTCTTTTAAATGACAAAAGTATATAAGAACAATGATTTCAATTGTTGCCTAATGAGAAAGTACCACTGCTGAAAGTCTGAAATGACACAATACGCAGGTGCACAACAGAAAAAATCTGATGTGTCCAACACATTACCTCCCGTCACCTGTAATAATATATTCTATATATATGTATAAGTTTTCAGTACATTCAAATTAGTTTTATAATTAGTGCAATTCACAATACTTTTAATTCATTTCATACTTAAAATTTCCTTCATAAAATATGTATGACCAAAAAAAACAGCTATTTTTGACGTTACTAATGCTGGAACCGAACTTACCTTGATTCACTCATGCAAATATATTCCTTATATATTTCTTCCATCTTTTTGACATAGGTCAAATTTTGTGAATATATGAATGACTCGTCTGTTTTATAGAAATTCCTCAGCCTAAATGATATGTAAAATTATTATAATTTATATATTTTTTCCGTTTAGCTAGAAGTTATATATAAACTAATTTCTAAATTTAAGATACCATTCTGTACATTGTTAGTTTTTTGCTAAAGAAAATTATGAAGATGTTTATGAACGGTAAGCAAATACAATCTGACAATTTCTTTGTGTAGTTTCGTAGGGCGAAGTTTGAATTTTTTCATCGGCTGTTGCAGATTATAAATATGTTGTCCAAAAGAAATTAATTAAAATGGTGGGAAAGCTGTGATACAAAATTGAATATGGAAATTAAGGTAAGAACAAATTTTGTTTCAAAGTTATTTATTAGCAAATTTAAAATTTTAACAACAGTAAACGCTATTATAAAATATAACTATATAATACTTTAGTCATACAGTTTTCAACAAAGAAAAACATTTCAAACACTTCTTTTCCTATGTATAAAACATATACGGCCTACAGAACAGATAAATAAATATATGTATAAATATATTAGGCCAGCTAGGAATGTACTGTTTTAATAAATAACTACAGTATTTAATCTTACTACAATCTATAAGAACATTAAAATATCTCTTCTATGAAACCTGCCCCATAATACTTATCACTTTTTAAAAATAAAATTAAAATATATACTGACGTATATCAATAAAATTTTGCAACCAAATACGTAAAGCATTGTGCATTAAAATGTTGCCTTTGAAAACTACGAATAAAATTGTGCATTAAACTATTTCTTTCTGTCGGACGGGGCTGTGTACGGCTTCCCGCCGTGTTTCTGCCACTCTTTATTAAATTCTGTCTCAAGAATTTCCGCTCCTCGTTTTCTTGTGAGTCCAGTTTCTTCTAAACTCAACTCACACATCTGCATATCGTCGATTCCTGCACAAAACAATAGAATACAGTACCGTTAACGCTTATTTTACTACGGTTTTTCTAACATAAAAGAGCAACAAAAATTGGTTATTCGGGTATCAACTTTGTTGCTTTCATAATCGCGTGCAGTTTATGAACAATGGAGCAGATTATACAAAACACGAAACAGAGAAAAGCATACGACTGTTGATGATTTTCCACAAAAAACAAAAATGGTCAAATGTGGAGAAACTTTCTTCATAATAAAGAAATGATTTATTCTTTTATTTACTTTCATGAATGCTTTATGAATAATAATTGGTATTATCAGAAAAAAAAATCGTAATTAATGTAATAAAAAAACAGGGCTTTGAACTCAAATTGTTTTCGTTCCGACGAAAAATTTGGGTTCAGTTCTTAATGATTAATTTTCAAATTTTTGATATGAGATCGCTCTATAAATGTGTTCCATCCATATGTGTATTACAAATACTTTTTATTTTATTGTTTTATTACATGTGAAAAAAACTTTGTTAGTGTTTTATTTCACACCATTTTAAATTTTAAAAAATTGAAGAAATAAAAATAAATAAATATAAAAATAATAGTACTTAGTAAGCTGTTAGCCAGTGCGCTGTAAAAAAGTAAATTATATTAATTTTTTTTTCCTACGACCACTGTTAAAAATAGTATTTTTAACGGTTGCTTAGCAAGTTAAAAACAACAGTTTATAACACAGTAAATACTTTTAAAACGTTGCCATTGACAACGTGTTAAAAGTAAAAAACAAATTTACTTTTAACACGTCTTATGTTCAGTTGTTCATAACAAATACATCATGACCTGTCATAAATGTCATTCTAATGCTTAGTTTTTATTTACTAATAGGTACATAACTGTGGTCGTAGGTCGTAGGAAAAATAGTGTATGATATTTGTGTTAAAAGTGATTTTATTTCGTTCGTGGGGTTTGTTAAACTCGGCTTCGCCTCGTTTCAAACTTCCCCACTCACTCATAAAATGTCACTTTTAACACTTATATCATAAATAACTATTCCAAAATCATCACTGCGAAATAAAACAAATTTTAAATTTTTTTGACCAATGTATAGTTTATCTAAAAAACATACATATGTATTTTGACGTATTTATTTATTTATTTTTTTAATTATTTGACTGTATTCATGTGCCGTTCTCTCTGTTAAAATCACATTTTAATGTACAAACTACATAAGTTGACCTACACTCCCTGAAGAAGACCCACGTGGGGTCGAAACCGGTAGTAGACGTAGCTTTTTCCAAATACATTGACTGAATTCCACAAGTTTTATTATTCTCAAAATAAATACGTTAAAAAAAAATTGTACAAAATAATAATTATCAATTGAAAAAATAATGTCTATCCAACACCGTGTAATTATAATGTTATAACTATGGTGTTTTTAGATACTACGTTATAAAACCTTCTCTATTCTATTTTTTTTATTAAATGTCATTATAAAATGTCAACTGTCAAAAAAACTTTTATATATTTTATATCAATGATTAAAGGTGTTGGATAAAATGTTATATGGCACACATGCATTAATTACCTAAGTCAAAAGTACCCCACTTAACTTAACGACCTCGTGAGCTAAACATTTCTCACAAGACTTATTTGTAACCCATTTGTACCATAAATAACGATTTTCGGTTCAGTTCCGTATAAAGCCCTGATAAAAAGTACTATATTAAATAATAAATTTTCTTATTGTCTGTTCTATTTTGCTTATCCTCATTATTATCGTGTTAAGATGACTTCGTTTATTTACTGTATTTGTATTAAATCGAGTATTAAATAGAGGAAAATGTAACACCAACCTGCGACTAACAGAATGGGAGGTTTTTCCGGGTGAAGTTCCATTTGTCGGGCTACGTACTGCCCATCAAAGTGCGCGTACCACCAACCGCGTTTCGTGGTGTCCTGACCATTCTGCGGCATGATGGTTGCTGGGCGGACGAACGGAATGCGGAAGAATCGTTGACTGCTGCCAAGTATGTCCGTCTTTTGCTGCACTTTTGGGGCTCTTGAAGCTACAGATAATATTTAGAAACGTATCATTTCTATAGGGAAAGACATACCTGCGTCCATGATTGATTTAGGTGCGCGCTCATTCTCTTCCATCGTCGTACGTTTGCGGTTCTTTGCCTTCCATGCGTGGTACACCTTCAAACGACGATGGAATTCGTGACGGCATGCCTATCAATAAATAAAACTCAGCACAAGTTGTTATGCAATAAAGTTATCTTACCTCCAATAAGTCAATATCACATGAAGTATTAATTGTGTCTCGTAGTTCGGAATATTTCCATTTAGACAAATCGTATTTACTTTTATTTGTCCCTTGGCTCTTCAGGGAGTCAGATCTGTATTTATTTAAAGTACATATTAAACTTTGAAATATAACAGTTAATATGGACTTGTATTTTTTATACATTTGTCACAAAGAAAAGTTAATAGAGATGTAAGAAATATTAGTGCATTCTTTTTAAATTGATGTGTATATACAAAACTTATTTGTGGCCACCACAAAACCGACCGCCACTGATATCAGAAATTGAAATTTAAAGATTTTTTAAAAAAACTGCTCATCCGAATTTGTTCTACACTTGTACACATACATCCGGACGGATGTATTTACAGACAACACGATTAAAATAATGGAAACTTATTGTACAGAGCTTACAGTACCTTTCCTATTATAGAACGTGTCCTGCGACTTAATACCAATAGTTTAAAGGTTTTAAGTAATTTTAACTCGAATATACCTGGTACTCTCTTATCCGTAATTCGCAATTACAGAATTTATGGGTGATATTAAAAATAGTGCAACGATGAATGAATTTATAACATGGCTATAGCTATAGTTTCAAGAGATATTTCAAAATTATTATAAAATAAGCCAATTGCCCCTTATAATGTTTTACGGAACTTGCGGTCATATCATATACATATTAACTAATTATTTAATTAGTTAATAGATATAATATGCTTGTGGATAAAGGACCTTTAGACAGGTATTTTTTTCCTGGCGCGTATCCGAAATTTGTGTTTAATATGTTTTCTAATTATGCATGTGCTTTTTATATAATTCAATTTGTAAGTTGAAATGAGATTAAAATATTATGGGATTAGAAAAACACAAACAGTTATTGAAAATTTCCTTCTTCTACACCTGTCATAAAATGTTGAGATTTGTGCATTAATTTTTAGATGTAATGTATGTCATTTGTTCATGTGTTATGTACATTAACATAACAAGCATGTAAAAACGTGAAAAAAAATTTTTCGCGCCTCCGTTTCATTATGACTAGTATTACAAAACTCAAAATCGTCCAGAAACTCTCTGTTTGCAGGCCTAGGCCGGCAAAATGTAGAGATGCCACATTAAATATTGCAGCATTACATTCTGCCAAATTTTAAATTTTATTTTATTGGAAATATAAAATGATAATTTAAACAATTAGTTTGATTTTTTATTCGTATTATACTCGTCTTATTGTACGATTATATTAGGGTAATGGTTGTAAAATATCAATTCACAGTCGATTTACTTTTTAAGCTAGAACAAATGTCACTAATTTTGAATAAAACAAGTGAATGTATATCCATTTTAATCGAAAATGATACAAACATATTTTTTTTAGTAGTAATAATATTTGTTTAATAAATTAAAAGTGTCATTGGCGCAAAAAATCTTGTGTATCACACGCTCAGAATCTCTTTTGCGAGATCTCGCATTATTTCAGGTCGCCCTGTCAAAATAAGCTCGCTCTCGCAAAAGTTTAGTTTCTAATTAACAATGTAACATTTATAAACAATTTCATTTTTCTTTAGTTACAAAAGTAAATATGAAATTTTCGTAAATACCAGCATAATTTTATTATTTTTTTCTTGTTGTAGAAAAAGTATTGTTTGTATTTCGAGAGTGAACTGTGTTTTTAGTACGTTTGAATAACATTCTCACTAAAAACACCTTCTTCACGCTCTCAATACAAAAATAACTATTAGAGGTACACAATTTATCCACAGTAAATTTAGTATGAATAAGTTTAATACGGTCTATTTCTTTCTCTTCAAATGATGCCCTCAAAATAATTTATGACGCCTGATTACTAAGCTACCCAACCCTTCATAAAAGGTTGGAAGCTTTGCATAAGTCATTTTCAAATATTTTTTGCAGCAACTATACATCCTTGCGAGCCGAGGTTAATACTCTTCAGAAAGGTACTTCTTCAATTATTACAAGGCCAAGAATGTGTATTCAGACAGAGGGAAGACATTTTGAACATTAGTAATTCATTATATGTTAAACATAATTAAATAAATAAAGTGTAATCATGCTCTATTAAATTTAATATTGCTCGTAAATAATGTAAGATTGAGTTTCGGACATGAGTGTTTCAGGTATTTTGGACTTAAAATTAGCTTTTAATCATCAAATCGTGAAACTATGTGGCGGTCGGTAAAAATAAAAATAAAATAGAAAAAAAAACACAAAAATGTTGATACTTGAGTTTGATGATAATGAACTGAAAATGCAACAAAAGCAGAAGGACGAAGTGTGAGAAAGAAGCATAGAGAGTAAAGGTATAGATACCTGTTGAATCTATTATTGGAGGCCCAACCGCAGACATCGGCAGCGCCACTGTGGGAGCAGTAACACAATTACCATGGAAACAACAAGCATACAGGACACTCACTACTCATCAACGATACTATATACAGCTCGTGGCATAGACTATTTACAACAGATCACAGATATTTTACCGAATAGTGCAACGGAAAGCTTTGACGAAGAGAGGAATTTCTTTATAATTTTATCCATGATTCTACAGTTACTTGAAACGGGATTTATGTATGGAGGGTATACTAACTTTCTGGAGAGAGGCGGTGAGTCTTCGATCTGCCCGTTGGATTCCTGTGCCAAGCGGAGGGCCAGCTCGTGGTCATGGCGTTCTTGCTCTAGTTGTTCTCGGTACTTCTGTTCGTCTATCGCTAGCTTCTCTTGCTGGGCTTGCAACGCAGCTGCGGCTTTCCGGTTCTCTTCCTCTTGCTTTCTTCGCAATTCTTCTTCGGCTTTTCTTCGTGCCTCCAGTTCCGCTTTTCTGTAATTTGTTATTTATATAAAACGTATTTGTTAGTAAGGTATTACGTACTGTCTTTTTATTTCTTCCTCTTCTCGTTTCTTCCTTTCCTCTTCCTCCTTTTGTTTTCGTTCTCTTTCCATTTCTTCTTGGATCTTCCGAAGTCGGGCTTGTTCCTCTGCATTCTTTTGTTCTTGCATTTTTCTTTGCAGTTCATTCATTTGGTTATTTGCTTTGTTTAATAAATCATTGTATAGTTTATCAATATCACTGATTTTAATTTTCTCTTCTTTCTTTATTCTAAGAATTGCGTTCGACATTTCAGAATGTAGGAGTTTGATTTGATTTTCACATGTGCTTCGGTCTTTCTTAAGCTCGCTAGCTACTTTTTCTAATTGTTTTAATTGTAGTTCTAATCCTTTAATTTTTTTAATACCCTTGTATCTCGGCATGTGTTGTTTCTTTACCAAATACCCTTTAACAGTCTTTTGAATCGTAATCAGTGCTGATTTACGGTAAAGTATTTTATTTTTCACTGAAAATAACAATTAGTAATAAAAAGAAGTAATAAAATCCTATTTCATGTCTCAAAATATTTAAAAATGAATATTGAAATAAAATGTTTTTAAATTTTTTGCTCTGTACAGTAACGCCGTCCATGGAGAAACGTTAAAGTTTTTTGTTCAGCGTTTTAGCACAGATGGCGTTAGTCGTACATATATGGCGGTTTCTGTCAGTTGTGACTTGTGATTTGAATTCTATGTGCAAAGAACCTCATCTATAAAAATTTATTAGTGAACTTACATTTTATTACTGAAAGTGCGCAGAATTGTGATTTAATCCATCGTGATTTAACTAAATATCGTTTTACATTTGCAACAATTCGCTGCAAGTTTTCAGGATCTGATTTCATGATTTTATCAAACTCTGCAAACTTTCCCGGTCGGAAAAACACTCTTGATGTTCCGAATTTGTATTCATTCTCATGTAAGTTTAAACTATGTAGCATAGCCTATAAATATATTATTAGTTTTTGTAATTAACGGTTACTAAAAATCATACTTCGCAAAATGTTCGTGGATCTAACGATCGTAGTTCTTTGGGGAGGTATGATTCGTACATGGAATGCAGTTCTTTAAAAGGTGTTCTGGAAGGATATCCGTGTTCCATTAAAGACAAAACACTGGTCATTCCAGAACATTTTAATTGAGTCCAACTTAATGCACCGTCGAATTGATGGTCCACCATTTTTGTATTTGGTTTGATACATCTAATAAAATTTGTTCCTGTGCTCCGTAGTTTCTCCATAAGTTCTTCCAACTGAGTCTTAAACTTAGAGCCAACACTAATAAAGCTTAATTTTCCTTTTTGTGAATTTAAAGTTGCAAATAAGTTCTGAACAAGTGGATTTGAACTTTCTTGAACAAGTCCTTCTAATGAGGCGTGTAATGCGTCATTATTTTTTTCTATAAATTGTTTCTGAAATTATATAACACTATTAATAATAGTTAATTTTAGGTGTGAAATATATACAGTTTGATAACAAACAGCACCGGCAAAATGTCTGATTAAGAATCCTTCATCGTCCCGAATAACTCGGTGTGTTTTCAACCGAGATGTCCTGGGAAGAGCCAAACGGAAATGACTTGGCCAACGGGCGTGTACTTCGGATGTAAAATGATTGTAACTCGGCTTCGGCAGCTTCGATTCTTCGTCCAGTAAGGTAAACACTCCATTGCTTTTCATTTCAATTAAATCTAAACTCAGCGAATTATTTTTTTGTTATTTATTTTCAAATATTAAATATTTACCAATACAGTCCTGATTGTCTACATATTTAACTTCAGGAACATTTAATCCTTCTCTCTTGTACAGTTCTTGTTCATGTTTTAAAATTCTTTCATTGAAAAATTGTTGTAGTTTCTCATTGCAGTAGTTTATGCAAAATTGTTCAAAACTATTCACAGTAAAAAATTCTGTAAGAAAAAAAATAGTTTATTGAATAAATAAATCAGTAAAGTTTTTACCAAATCCAGCAATGTCTAAAACTCCAATGTAGTAACTAGATTCTTTGTAAGGTATACATTTATTAATTCGCTGAACTATATTGTCGAACAGTTTGCTGTATAATGCTTTTGCTAAGGCATCTCGAGCGTTTATCGCTTCGTAGACTTTTAAAGGCACCCTGAAATATTAACACAATTATTATATATTATAGTTACTCGTATTTGAAGAAAATTGTTAAAGTGAAAGATGGGTGGATTTTTTTACGGCTTTTGCATTTCGGGAACAAACTTTTAAATTAAAAAATTTGTGTAATTATTAGCGCAGATGAAGAGAGAGTCTTTTCTCAAATATGTATAATATATTTTAACATATTTGTTTGTTGGAAATGTGAATTTAAAAACTACAGACATTAAGACTGCTTAACGCTGTTTTGGTATACGAGGTAATTTTTCGAATTCATTTATTTTAATGTGGTTTTTCTAACAAAAAAATAGCAGTAAAATTTTGGTTTTTCGCAAATTCCACGATTTTATTGTTTTCATATTTGCTTGAAGTTTAGAGTGTATTAGTTTATACAAAATACGAAACAGGAAAACAAGCGATGATAAATGTAAAATGAGGATTTCCTCATCGTAAACATAAATTATTTATTCCATTTTTTTATTTCTATTAATGTTTTATGAATAAAATCGACATTAGCAATAAAAAGGCTATAATTAATGTAATAAAAAAATGATAAATTTTCTTTTTGGAACGCATGCCTTGCGGTAAGGTTTTATTGTATTTTTTAATGTCTTTGATATAAAATTGAAAGCACTTACATGATCACAGTTCCCTTGATACCACCGCGACTGCTTTGCATAACTCTGGATACCAAAGCTTGTCTCAATTCTGAAGCATCGATTCCAATTAACTTAGAAGCCATTGCCAAACTCTTCTCGGAACTGTCTGTAACTCTGCAGCCTCCTTTAGTGTCTTCCGGAATCTCTTCAAACACCACATTTCCCAAATGTAGAACTGCGGCTACCATACTGTAAATCTGTAGTCTTTCATTGTCCGAAATCCCCATTCGGGATAGCGCTTGGTCCAAGTTGTTAAAGTCTTCCACATCATCCAATAAAGAGTCTTTTAGACTTCCCTTAGATAAGTGTTGTTTGCTCTTTTGTGCTTCGGATATTTTTTTCTCGGTGGTTGGTTTAGTGAAGTATTGGCAGCAACCATTTTTTAAATACTAAAATAAAAATTGTAACATGAAAATATTTTGGAAGTAAATACGTACATTGTAATCGTCTGGTTTTGTGATGTTAAGTTTGGCTCTTAAACTTTCGGGTGCGCCAGCACACATTAAATAAAATACGTGATAATTTCTTTCTTCTATACTTTGAGTACAAATTCTTGACTTTTCTAATAAATAATGTGATATGTGTCCACCAACAACTTGCAGTTTTTTATCAAAATGCACTTCCATAAATTTTCCAAATCTAGAACTGTTATTGTTTCTTGTTGTTTTTGCATTTCCAAACGCTTCCAGGACAGGATTTGCTAAAAAATATTTCGTATTATGTGTTTAACAAATAATTAAATATTTTACCATCTAAAATTTTTTGTTCGATCGGTCCAGCAGTTGATCCCCACAAATCACAAAGGTATCTTAAAATATATTTGGTGGATTCAGTTTTTCCAGCACCAGATTCTCCTGATACGATTATAGCTTGAGATTGTTTTAGTACTTTCATATCTCGGAATGATTTATCAGCTAAAAGATATAAAATATAATGAGGGATTAATGAATTATTTGTGAAACGTACCGATAGCAAATACATGAGGCGGCTTTTCTCCCAAAGATTTTCCCTTATAGCTTTGAATTGTTTTCGACGCATACAAATCTTTAATGTCCATATATGGATTAACAGCGATTAAAATATTAGCTACGTAAGTCTAAAAAATAGATAAAGTTTAATTATTGTTTTAAAAATTGATTAGCCACTTACATAAATTTTATTATTGTAATATCGAATGCGAATATTATTTAAGAGAGTGGCATCGTTTAAAAACATTAAGGCACCTGCAAAATTAAATATAATTAAATTAAAAAGAATAATGATATTGGAGATGGTACTCTTTATATTTTTATTTATCAGTAAAGTACAGAAATATATATTATTGATCTTTTAAGTGATATTTGAAAATCATTATAATATAAGCCGATTGCCCTTTTTAAAGTTTTATAGGACTGGCGGTAAAGGTTCATTTAGCCAGGTTCTTTTCTTCTGTTTTGAACCGTATTCGAAATTTATGTTAAAGATTTTTTCTAATTATATACTTTTAAATCTATATTAACGCATTCTAATAATAACCATTTTTAACTGTAATTCAATTTGTAGAAAAGAGATTAAAATATTACGCGATTATTGAAAATTTTCTTTAGATGTAAATGCAAGAAACAAAATATATTGACACCTGACCCCTAAGCTACCCAACCCTCCATAAAAGGTTGTATATTTTGTATAAGTTATTTTCATATATTTCTTACAAGAACTATAGCTAAGTTTTATAGTTTACAAATTTCAGAAATGTAACTTTTTTGTGCTTCACATATTGTAATACTGAAATTTTCGTCCAGAACCGAAACGTTGTTTGACTTTTGAAAATAAAGAAAATTCTAAAGACATCTTCAATGCAATTATCCTTTAATTATACATTTTTGGTTTAATAAAAAGTAAAATTAAATAAATAATTAAAGTGAACGTACAGTTATCATCGTAGTCTTTATTGGAGTCACCACAAGCGTAGATCTCGTCGAAAGAACAGGTCCTCCGGGTGTATTTGGGATCATGAGGGATAACTTCAGCGCCGTCTGCAGTAAGTTCGATCATTTTGGCCAGGATGAAGCCTTCCTGGCCATCGCGGACCCATACGGTTTCGCCCAACATCCTCACAGTTCACACTGCTCTGCAACGACACTCAAATCATTTATAGAGTTTCACTGAATGAATTGATGTGGAAATAACCGTTCAGTAACGGCACGATTTAAGAAAAAATCAAGCGTAACGGATAATCGTAGACAACGGATCTTCTGCAGCAGTTGTGGTTTACTTTCCTAAGCGCAGCAGCGCAATGCCTTCTGGCTGCCTGACATTTGCAGTTTTCCTGACATTTTTATGTAAATGTTAATGTTGCTGCCTCAGCAATAATGAACCTTAGAAAGTTTATATCATTTGCTAATTCATTTTAATAATAATTTATATGTACATGCGTTATACATAAACATGAATGTTTGTAACACATGTGCAACCAATGTAAATGAAACAATGTAGTTTATAAAGTGATTGAACAAATAATTATTGGCTGAGGAATAGTGTGAATCACGTTCGGTATGAGAAGTTAGTTCCGCTCCTGATTGCAAGAATGTGTTGACAAGCAAGACGAACAGTTAGTCCTCCGAACCATCTGTTCTGCAATCTTCTAGCGAAACAGATGACACGGAAGTCAAGCAAAAATTACAAGTGCCGTTCAACACTTCAATACATATTCAATACACATTTCAAAATAATAAACAACAATGAGGAATGTCGTCATTAAGATTTGAATGTGGATTACAGAATTACAGTATAAATGAAAATTAGATGTGCGAAAGTAATTGTAAGATTTCACATTAAGATAATTACAAAAACAAAGAAACTTTCACTTAATATGTCTCAACGTAGCAAAGAGCGCAGCTTGCAAAGTACCGACTCCACAGCGTTTATGCTTTATGAGATACAGGTGTATTGATAGCCGGTGTAGTGTAGGCAGACAGCGGAAGTCGAGGCGGAGACACGCATGGCCTCCTGTGACAATTCTGCTCTGCTCTCCCGTCATACACAGGAAATCATTGCGCTTTTGTTCCACCGGGAACCATTAGATATGCTTTGCTTTTTATTACAAACAACCATTTCTACATAAAAACTACACCGAAAAAAGAAATTGGCGTTTTCAAAAATACACCACACATCTTTACAGATATTTGTGATGTCTGTCGGTCCGTCCGACCGAATGTATGTGTACACGTGTACATCTGACATCAACTGAGTTGATTAACATTCGGTAAAAATCAGTCAACCAAAACTTGTCATTTTCTAAGTTTTTTTTACAAATATTTCATAACAGAAACAGCAAGAAAATATTTGAAGAAAGTTTCTATAAAATTATGGTAACCAGATCTCTTGCATTACGCGGTATTATTTCAGAGCATTATCCCGCTGTACTATGTTTTAGAAAATGTTCCTTATTTGACGGAAATAAATTAAAATAATTTTTATACCTATACTACTGGCTTAACTGTAAAGGTCAATGGTACACTAATAAAAATGCTTTATTGGGGGGTTGTAGTCGATAGATAAATATTGGATATTCAGTTGCAAAATTAACATAAAAATTTTGCGCACAGACTGCTTGTTTTACACTTTTACAGAGTGAAATCAAGTAGTAACTATTTTACTGTTATAATTGTAATTTAGTTTAAAATTTTTAAATTTTTTATGAATCAATCAATGTAGACACTTTTATATACATATGAATCAATCAATATAGACATTTTTATATACATATAAATTAGTTAAAGATAATTAGGAATTCCTTGAGAAAAAACTGTGTATTCAGTTTTGATTGTGCGGTGGTTTCCGTGGTGGCCATATGATTTTGTCTGAATGAGAGAGAGTACCCAGCCAATTTCCCTCCTATTGAGTGTAATGATGCTGACTGCTGACGCACACGGCCTTGGATCAATTCCCAACGCGACACTTCACATATGTGCTGTCGGATGGCCCTGAAGGTCTAGGCCGGTCACATGCTTTTCCACATCAATTGCTCAAACATTGCTGTTCCAGCAAATTTCCATTATTATAAACAGTGGAAGTTTTGGAAAAGTAAACAATAGACTATTGCCAATGTCGATGCTTAAGATGCATGAGTCATGGAACACCTCTGCATTTAAACCGGTTCGGTAATTTGCATCATATGATCTCAATAAGGAAGAGATTCAAATGTGTACGGAGTACATGGGTGTTTATCTCAAAAAAATATGTCATATCATCGATTATCTCATAGATACAATATTTTTAAATTCCTGAAATGAGATAGGAAGACCTATATAGTTGCGGACCGCGAGTAGATGGACTGCCCCGGGTGTATTTTAGTTTGTCGTAGTTCCGGTGATTACGGAAACGAGGGTGCGGAGCGGATCGACCATCGGAAACCTAACAATACCTCGCGCCAACGTCACGACCTCGATTCCAGATCAATCACCAAGTTTTAGTCGCATTACTTGAGTGCAATACCCTAAAATTGTTTCGTACTCTCCTTACAAACAAAACATATTCATTCAAAAATTATGAGTTAATTGATGATAAAATATATGTTATTGGTGTTCACTGAACAAAATTTTACACTTTCTTATTTTACAAGAAAGAAAATAATTTCTACTTAAAATGTTTGTATATATTCCGATATGTAATTTGCAATTATTATTGCAATGTTTTTGTTGTGCATAATTTATTGCAATATTTATTTATACCTGTGTATAAATTCTTATCGCAAATTATTATTTATCTTTGATAAGAATTTTATTCTCTTGAGTCCAACGAATTTTTAAGAGAAATAAATTTGACGAGGTTGTCAAGATAAAAGTTATTAAAGAACGGTTGCCCATTTGGATACTAATTACAGGTGTATACACAGGTACTGTAACCGCACCTTATCAGTGAAGAGTTTTAGTGATAACACGCTAAACTGATTAAATTTACGCGTTCATTGCTTGCCACCTTGGCAATTAGGTTTTTCTAACTTTTAGGAAATATTGTTCATTATAACATATATATTTTATTACTTTTTTTTCATTATATAATAGTTTGAAATTGAGCAATAAAACTAGTAATTAGAATGCGGTTCCATTGTTACAATCGTTTGCAAAAAGTATTATTAAAATGAGAAATTGTAACATATTTAAGGTACAATGCATTCTATTTCCAAGGCTTACCTTAGGAGTATGTATAAAGAAACACGGTAGTTTGAAAAAACTTAGAATTTCATCACGGAACGACAGACAAAACGCTCGCACTTAAACACTGTGAAACTACGAATGCAGCCGGCAATCTCAAACAATGCCATGTCGGACGAATTCGCCGTCGCTTCGGTTGCTTTCGTGCTAAAAAAGGCTAAAAAGTTGGAGCGAAGCAGTGCCGGAATAAGGAATTTTACTTATCTACCGCACTTGTGGATTAACAACGAATCATGCATGGATTAAGTGTTAGTCACATTAATCATTAGCTGTAGATATGGTAAAGAAAATAATGTGTTAAAAATTATAATTCGTGTTTATTTACAGCAATATTTACAAACAAAAAATGTATTAGATTCTCTCATCCAAATTTACATGCTACGAACTCTCCATTAAACTAGAATAGGCACTAATTTGTCTCAGTTTCCAAAACAGTTTACTAGGAATGATTACAATTGCTATAATAACACGGACAACTGGCAGTAGTATCCACGGTGAAATGACGAATTCCTTTTACACACTGCGTGGACATAAAGTCAATTATTACTTTTCCTTCTTTAATTTCATCCTTTATTTACAACAACGCACAAGGGCTTAAAAACAAATTATGTAACAGTAAATAAAATGCAGAGAAAGAGAATAATGAGAAACATGGGATGTGTCTTATGAAGAAACTAAATATAAATAGAGAAAAACAATAAATTAATTTATATGAAGTATTTACTACTTTAACGTCAAAACCAAATTTAATACAATTTAAATTGGGCCTGAACATACGAGCAGAAAAGCCCCATTCACACAAAGCTTAAATGCAGTTATATGTTGTATGGCATTCTTATTTCAAAATTCTTGTTTAAATAATATTAACGCAACCGTTCATATTGAGGACTAGTGGTATGGCAGTGGTAGAAGCTTAAAAGCTCCAAGCTTTCTGCACTTACGAACACAATCTGTATTATTGGTAATTTGTTATTACAAACTAAATAACTATATTTTAAATATGAGAATATAATACGTTCGGGTGTGACCATAATATTTAATCTAATTTCAGTATATGTCAGAAAATATAAAAATAATTACTATAGCTTTTCATAACAATAATAAAAACTAAACACTACTTTGCAATAATATTAGTTATTAGCAATTTAATATTTTGGAGAAGGGACATGTGACGTCAGCATGGTAGGATCGTAGAAAAGGCACGCAGACTGTGTTTTTTGTTTCCACTCTATCTGACTTCTTTCATGATTCTACCACGCTGACGTCACAACATTTCTCTTAAACTGCAAATAATAAATTGATTAAAACAATACGGGCATTTTACTTTCTTATGTAATATCAAATATGAAAAAATCGAAATTTGGTCATAATACCTCATTCTTCAGTTCAGATTAAATTAAAATTATAATAAATGAGTTAAAATATGTTGAAATTTTATGTAAAAAATATTCTGTTAAGTGATATTGTCATATTTGACCAAATTTATAATTTTATGCGTGTGTGAATGGATGCAATAACTGTGTATGAATGGGGCTTGGTGATAATGTTTGTCATTTAGAAGTGTCGCGCGTTGACTACGTCGGTCTGCATCGCTAGTAATTCGGCAGTGAGTGGATGAAAGAAAGAGAATACAGGTTTCTGTTTGGGACCGACGGCAACACTGCAAGTTCATATGTACACTGTAATTGAGCTACTGGGCGCCAGGTGGCAGGGCCGGAGATCACGCCTGCTTGGGGTGCGGCACGACGGCCGTGGTGGGCGCGCGGAAACACTGCAGCAGGAACGCGGTGTACACCACGAACGCTATGGAGATGGCGATGAGCGCATACATGAAGATGTTGAGCTCCGGCTGGCGGAAGCGGTTCTTCCGCAGCCAGTCCAGCACGTCCTTCTCCGAGCTCAGGTCCCCGCGGAATATACTCGGGAAACGCTTTCGGAAGTACACGATAGCCGGCAACTTCGTCACGCCCCACTTCCTCGCGTATCTAGGGTCTGCCATCTTCACGAAGGTGATGTCGAAGTTGTCTGTTTCACCGTCTATGTTCTCAAGTTTTTCAAGTACGTTTTTGCTTTCTGTTGTTTCTGAGTCATCTGCGCAAAACAAACATATTAGCTGCAACCCTGCCAACAATACACTAAAAATACTTTAAGTAGAGTTACAATACATTTTGTATTTAAAGTATGTTGTTTACTTAATTTCTCAAAGTAAAAAAGTACTATTTAATTATTTCAAAACTATTAAAAATACTCAAATATATGTCACTGTAATGGAAATGTTTAAGAAGTATTTAAAACCCATTTTTGTGCTTTAATTGACTAAATTTTGAATGCTTGGTATTATTATAAGTCAAAATGAATTACAATGAATATTAAAAATATGTAAGTATCTCAAAATTAACTTAAATGTATATTTCTATATAATTGTCAAAACTATTAATAGATTTTCATTTTTTCATTTAAAATGTTTTCAATTAATATTTTTTTTATTTAAACACAATGTAATTTTTTTAGCAATATATTTATCGGATGTCTATTATTAATATATTCACTTTTTTCTTGGATTGTATTGTATTGTAGAAAAAGTACTGTAAGTGTAAATACTTTTTCATAGTACTTATTCTTGCTCTGATAAGTGGTACTATTATAATAGTTTAAATAGATTGTAAAGACCGTAATTAGTTTAATTTATATTTCCATTATTATATGTGGCGGTCGGTAAAAATAATATTTACAATAAAATATTTGTAATTACTTACAGAAGAATACTGTTACGAACTCATTTTCGTCGAGAAGTTTGTCCAGCATTTTCTTGTTGACCTCTTCAATTTCATTCTTAATTTCAAAAACGTCTTGCGAAGTCAACCACGCTAAGACTTTGTCGGCTTGGTTAAGATCGCCATCGAACAACATCGGTACTTTCTTGCGGTAGTACGCTAGAGATGGAATTGTGATTATGTTGTATTTTTCTGCAGCTTCTGCACTGTTGATTTTGACAAAATCTATTCCAAACATGTCTGCTTCTCCGTCGATATCTTCCAGTTGTTCAAGAATGTCGTCGCATTCGGGACAGTCGTCGTCATCTAACAAGAAAGTGTAAGTGCTTGAAGAAATATAAATTAAGTAACTTACAAAAGAAAACAGCCAATAGGTGGGATTCTTCCATGAGTCTGTCCAACATTCTTTCATTAACAGCTTCAATTTCGTCCGCAAGTTCCCGATTATCATCGTCTATAAGCCACTCCAAAACTGATTCTTCGTTTTGCAAGTCGCCTTCATACAACAGAGGATTTCCATTTCTGAAATAGACCAAGGCTGGGAATGTTTTGATAGAGTAACGCTTAGCAAGTTGTGGGTCCTGTATCTTCACCATATGTATACCGTATACGTCACATTCATCATCTATTTGTTCTAAATCTTCTAAAATTTCTTCGCATATATGACAGTTTTCTTTATCTACAAGAAAATAAAATTAATTCTTATTTAAATACAAGCAAGTGACTTACAGAAGTATACAGCGAGATATTGTGTCTCTTCAACCATAGTTTCAAGCATAACTCTTGTTATAAGTTCAATTCGGTCTTCTGTCTTTTGTTGAATTAACCATTGAAGAACTTCCTCTTCCTCTGAAAGATCTCCTTCAAAAACATTAGGCGTTTGTTCTTCAAAATAAACAAGAACAGGGAATTCGGTTACTCCAAATCGCTCTGCTATTTCCAAATCCTTAAAAACACAATAATTATTTGGCGTTAAAGCTTGAAAGAAGGATAAAATACCTGTGTTTTAACAAATGTGATTCCATGTCGATCACAATCATCGTCAATATTTTCTAGTTCTTCTAAAATAGACCCACATTGGTCGCATTCATCAGTTGCTGTTGTATCTAGGAATGAATATATTTTAATATGTTTATTATTATTTCAAGTATTTCATATACTTTGCAAATACATTTTTAACAATTGACTTACCCAATTATAGCTATATTAGACGAAACAGTAGTATTGTTAGTAATATAAAATAAAATTAGCTCAAAATTATGCAAAATAGCTACGCAAAATTGAATCTATGAGCCATTTACTCGTAACAAAACACTCGTGCTTGCTAACTATGCATTCATTACATAAGCAAGAGGAACAAATTTCCGTATTTGTTTTCTTCTTCATTTTACTATGTACATCAAAATATATTTCGATCACAAAAAATAATTGCATTCATACTAAATATTAGTATTTGTTTATGTTTAAATACAGAAGTTTATAAAGAAGTTTATAAACAACCATATGTAGAAATTTAATTTTGGAATGAATAATGATTTATATACATTTGTTTTATATTTGTGTATTGCGGAGAATGTGTGAAATATGTACATCGGTTAGTATAGGATGAGGGAACTGAGATACCCTCTTCCGTAGCTTCCGGATGCTCTTCGTCGGTGTGGGCTTGTCCGTGCTCTTTCTCTTTCTTTTTCTTACGAGAGTGCTTGGCTGCACACGCGTCGCATAAAGTCTTGTTCCCTACGAAACCATTATTCTCTCTATTTACCTAGCTACACTCTATCTTCTATCTACTGCCTATCATTCTACTACTATTATTTCCTATCTTCAAATTTAAATTGCAAAATTTAAAATTTACTAAGAATATTGAAATCTTTGCTGCAAAGCTTATAGCAAAAGCAAATGACATTAATAACTTGAATATTAGTCTTGTAGACTTACAGAAGTAGACTGCCACAGCTTCAGATTCTTCAATTAGATTTTGTAAGTCCTCTCCTTCTAAAGCTTCGATTACTTCTCCGGACGGGTCTTTCTGTGTTAACAACCAGCTAAGAATTTGTTGTTCATCATATAAATCACCTAGGCAAATAAATAAATAATATTTCTAAACTCTACATGCGTAATGACAACGTACCTGCGTATATAACAGGTTCCTTCGATCCCAACTTAAAGAATAAAATGGCTGGGAGAGCAAACACTCCAAAATCTTTAGCCATTCTCTTGTCATCGATCTTAATGAAATTAATTCCCGCGCCATCTGCTTCGTCGTCTATGTGTTCAATTTCAGCCAAAACTCTGGGACATTGTTTGCACTCATTGCTGTCTAGAAAATAAATACTTCATTCTAATTTTGAGTCTTACTTATAGAATCTTCGTGTATACTCACATAAAAATACGGCGACATAATCAGAGGTCTGTCTGATTTTCTGGAACATTTTATGGTTTACACGTTCGACTTGGTCTGTAAGTTCCATGTTTTCGGGATTCGTAAGCCAATCTAAAATCTCTTCTTCGTCGTCGATGTCACCATCGTAGTTGATGGGTTTTGATTTTCTGAAATAAGTGATACCGGGAGGATTTCTGTAGCCGAATTTCTTCGCCATTAAACGGTCACTCATCTTTGCGATTTTGATGCCGTATTCCGCTGCTTCGTCGTCGATTAATTCCAGGTGACGGAGAATTCTTGGACTTTCAGGATCATCGTCTTTATCTTAAATTTGAAGGCATATATTTATTTGTTACTGTACAAAGTGCCAATTAAATTTTGTATGATTATTTTCCACTTGTAAGTGGAATTAAATTTATCATTTGCTTATCATATCAAATTACTAACATAAGGATTAGTAATATCTGCAATTATTATTAACTTGTGTTATTTTTCTAGGTGTGAGCAAGTGTTCAAAGAAACCGGAATTCTATAGACAGATTGAGATATCTTGCAGTTTGTGGTAAGAGATTTTTCACTTATTATTGCTAGTATTTAAAAAATAATGATACTTACAAAAAATAACGGCTAAAAATTCCTTAGTTTCTATGTACCTAAATAAGGTATCCCTATCAATTTCAATGATACTGGCGTCATTTTTCTGTTCCACCATCCATTCTAATACGTGTGCTTCGTCCAGTAAATTTCCTAAACACAGAAAATTTATTAAGGGCGAATAATTAGTGCAAGCAGACTGATTTAGATCGTTGATATGAATTTTGAGAGAACAAGTGTTATGGAATGGCTAATTAAAATAGATCGTTAAATGGTTAAAGAGAAGTTGAGACTTACCCATTCTCTACGTATACGTCTACATGCCATTTCATTCGCTTACAGTAGGAATCTAACAACTAGTAAGCCGTGAATCATGCTGGAACACTAGTGACTTACTCAGTACATTCGGCTGCATTGTGTGTGTAGTTTGAAGAAAATGTATATATTTGAATTATAGAAAACAATTTATTTCAGTAATGGTACATATGCGCTGATTATATGACATATTCGAGTTGAGCTCAGTACACCACCATTGCAACGAATAGGGCAGACGAACATGCAATATGTGGATATAACAGGCACACATGTAACACGTAGTAAAACGAAGCCAGAAGTGATTGTGGGAGTCAGTCCACTGTATTGTTATAACAGTATGTACAGAAAACAATAGAGAATGAAGCGAAGCCACGGACAGATGACATGAGCGAGGAGAGTTACAAGTACAAGTCCTTAGAAATATGATTAATATTTACAACAGATAACTGAGAACATTGTGGTAGGATGATGTTAGCACACAGAGTGTCACGTTGAGCATGGCATGAGTATTCGTTCGCTGGTCGGGATGGTGTAGAGATCACATAGGTTTAAGTAGACAGTCATCAGTCACTACAGCACAACAGTTCAGAAGTGTGTCGGAGCCGGCCGCTGGACGGGAGCTGCAAATGAGCCTGCCGGAGCTGCTGTTTACCACCACCAGATATATTTACCCAGCCCCTTCTTCCCCTTGGTCGGCTTGTCGGGCTTGGCGGGCGGCTTGGCCAGCAGCTTGTTGGCCGAGCGGGCGGGCGCCAGCGGCTTGCTGTTGGCCGCCTCGCGCCCGCGCCCGCGCCCGATGGCCGGCGCCGGTTTGCTCATCTTCGCCACTTTGGTTCCTCGCTCCACCTTCGTCGGGCAGCACTGATACGGCTCAAACGAGTCTTTAGGGAACGACGCTTTCCCGCCCAGGCCCACGTAGAAACAGCCATCGCCTGCAGTAAGTAAACATAATGTCAGAGACTCGCACCCCGCGACAAGAAACACACGAGAAAACGTTTAGTAGCTACGTGCAAGAAACATTCCAGAATTGATTCATCCTCATACTAACAGCTTCATAGTAAGCGGTTAGTCACTGATTGACTCACGCGATTTCAGAACAAACTTAACGAGAAACTAATGAGTGATGAAGCTATCTGACACTATGCTTCTTGCTGCAGACGACCACGGTTAAATGCGGCTCATGCACTGACGGACGACGAAGCTGAGGACTACAATAGCGCTACGTGCCGTATGTCCCGAAATACTCCGTTCCACTGCTGCTATCTCCAACTATTACCTGCAATCTTTCTCTTAATGCTCTTATCATCGTCGTCGTCGTCGTCGTCATCATCATCATCATCATCGTCGTCGTCGTCGTCGTCATCATCATCGTCGTCATCTTCATCATCATCATCATCGTCGTCGTCGTCGTCATCATCTGTAGGAATTAGTAACATGCAATGACGAGACACACTCGCGACGGAAATCAAACTCTCTCATGCACACCTGCCACAGCGTCACAAGCCACATACACATCGATCAGTGAATATACAAAGAATTTACTTATTTACTGTATACGAATAAAAAGGCATCTAAATTATAAATTATCTTACTTTTTTGATCAACTAGCCATTCCAGAACCTTGTCTTCATTCTTAAGATTTCCTATAAAATATCAAGATACTTGTAGTTGGATTCTTTCAAATTGGTTTTGTCATAATCTTGGAGCAAAATGAAAATTCTACCTTACCGTCATACATAATAGGAACACCAGTTTCATAATACACAAGAGCAGGGAAACTAAATACACCGATTTCTGCGGCCAACTTGGCGTCCTTTGATTTTACGAACTGAATTCCGTGTTCGTCGGTGTCATCATCAATGGTTTCCAGTTCTTCAAGAATCTCGGGACAGGAGTCGCATTTATCATCATCTGCAAATTTATTTATGAAGAGACTGTAAAATACACTTCAAGAAAAACTCACAGAAGAAAACTGCTAGATGTTCGACATCGTGAATAAGAACTTGCAAAGTTTTTCTGTCCACGCTTTCAATGACATCGGGAGTAGAATCGCGAAGAGACAAAACCCATTCCAGAATAGCTTCTTCGTGCATCAAATCTCCCTTATATATATCTCTGAACCTGTGACGGTAAAATGCAAGGGCAGGCAAAGAAGACAAGTCATATTCTTTGTCAATATCTTCATCAGAAATCTTCACAAAGTCAATGTCTTTCTCTTCACACTCATCGTCAATGTTTTCCAATTCTTGCAGAATCTTTTGAGATTTTTTATCCCCTTCTTTATCTGTAAAAATACAATTATACTTTTGCTTCATTGCGAATCTGAAATGACTTACAGAAGAATACAACGACGTGATCGTTTTCCTCTAAGATTTTTTCCAACATACGGTTATTGACTTCTTCAATGCGATCTGGAATTTCAAGAGTATCTTCGTCAGTTAACCACGAAAGAACTTCATCTTCGTCTTCAATATCGCCGGTGTAAATAAGAGGTTCTTTATTACGGAAGAAGACAAGTTTAGGGAAAGATTTAATATTATGTTTCTTAGCAAGACTAAGGTCTTCTGTTGTGACGAAAATAATTCCGGTTTCATCCAATTCATCGTCAATGTTTTCAAGTTCTTCTAAAATATCGTCACACTGTTCACCTTCATCGCATTTGCCACTGAAGTACACAACAACATATTCGTGTTCTTCAATGAGATCTTCTAGAATTTCATCTGTAACTTCTTCGATTGTAGCTGAGTGCTTTTGCTCTATCAACCATTCGAGAACTTCATTTTCATTCATCAGATCGCCTTCATAGAGAGCTGGGATTCTGTCTTCAAAATAAATTAGAGTGGGCAAGTGATCGATGCCAAATTCTTTAGCCTCGTCTTCGTTGTCTATACGGACGATTACAATTTCTTCTTTCTCTAATTCGTCATCTATGTTTTCAAGTTCATTTAAAACGCGGATATCTTGTTTGTCATCTTTATCGTCTAAAATATAAATAATTAAAATATGACTGGAATTTATATAAAAATATACTTACAGAAAAGAACAGCGAGATATTTGGCGTCGTCAATTAATTTATCCATCATTTCGTCCGTAATTTCCGGGATTTCAACGTGGCGTTTTTGATGAAGTAACCAGCCAAGAAGTTCGTCTTCTTTCATCAAATCTCCTTCGTAAATGTGAGGGATTCTTCTTTCAAAAAATACCATAGTTGGAACAGTATCAATACCGTACTCTTTTGCTTCATCGTCGTCATCAATTTTTACAAAGGCGATGTCATTTTGATCACATTCATCATCAATGTTTTCCAGTTCAGCTAGTACCTTTTGACTTTTCTTTTGGTCCTTATCATCTATGAAAATCATTTATGAAATAAAGTCAATGTGTTATATTTTTATACTTACAAAATAAGACGGCAACATAAGGCATTTTTTCTATGATCAGATCTAGCATTTCATCGGTGATATCTTCAATTTCGTCGTTTTTAACTTGGTGCTCAAACCATTTAAGAACTTTTTCTTCATCTTCTAAATTGCCTTCGTACAGAGTTGGAATACCTTTCTCAAAATACAACAATGTTGGGAACTTTTCAATACCGTATTCTCTTGCTTCTTCAGGATTGTCGATTTTGACGAATGCTACATTTAATTTGTCACATTCATCATCAATGTTTTCAAGCTCATTTAGGACTTTTTGTGATTTTCTGTCATTGTTGTCATCTTAAAATAATTATAAGTTATGTATAAGTATTTGAAATGGTGGTTGCACTTACAGAACAGAACAGCGATGGTCTTTCCCTCTTTAATGAGTTTGTCGAGCATTTCGTCCGTGACATCTTCAATTTCGTCCTTCTCGAGCTGTTCTACGAGCCACTCCAACACCTCGTCCTCGTTCTCGATGTCCCCGTCGTACACGTTGGGGATTCCCTTTTCGAAGTAAACAACGGCGGGCAAGGAATCGATCCCGAATTCGGTCGCGGCGTTTTCGTCATCGATTTTAACGAATTGTATTCCGTGTTTATCACAATCGTCATCAATCTTTTCGAGTTCATCCAGGACTTGCATAGAGTCGTCATCGCCATGATCGTCTAAAAGAAACCAGATTTGTAGAGGCGGGCATAAAGCAACAATGGTTTGCTAAATAAGAAAAAATAAGCGTAGTATTGAGTGTTTTACCTTTCTGACACAACACAAATTAAATAGTTGAGCTGTAGCCGAGATAAAATTAACTTAGCTTTGGCAACGAACCGAGTTAGCGATTTATCAAAGTTAGCGCGTTGGAATAAATGGCATTACTTACAAAAGAGTACAACTAAATTGTCCACACTTCCAATTAAAGTGTCAAGAGTCTTGGATGTGACATCTTCAATGACATCGTCTTCGTCTCCCGTTGATTTGTTCTGCACTAACCACTCCAGCACGTCTTCTTCGCGGGTCAGTTCACCTGCAGAACATGGAATGCGTTACAGTGTGCCCGCTACCTCACCATCACTTACTTTCATAGATGATGGGGATTTCGTGGCGATAGTAAACAAGCTTAGGGAGCTCCCCTAGGTTGTACTCTTCGGCAAGAGCTTCGTCGTGGATCTTCACGAAGCCTATTCCCAGTTGATCCGCCTCGTCGTCGATGTTCTCCAGTTCCATAAGAACTTTTGAGCATTTTTTACATTCTGGCTTATCTGTTATCCAGTAAGAGGAATAATCAATTAAACACACTTTGCAACATATGATGCTAGGCTAAATGATTTTATTGAAGAAAATAGAAACGTAGCTCTACTGTTTTGCAACCAACATTGCATATGTGTAAGACGGACGTGCATACGGTAATTTCTGTATAATAATAAATATCCGGTGCGTTAAGTTGAATAAGGAATGTTTAAAAATGAGAATGTTATGAGAAGTTAAAAGACGCAACACGTGTCAAAACAAAATGAAATGAAGAAGTATGATAAAAAGTTCGAAAGTGACCATGGCATACAAAACAGTATTAATTACAGAGACATTAATTTAATAACGAAGACATCCGAATAGTTTGGCACGCGTAGATGAGCCACGTTCCCGATCGGCTCGCCTGCATCAGGCCCGAGGTAAAAATAGCCCCTGTGTCCGGTGGCTTTCGCTGCCGAACTTCTCGTTTTCTCTCGCGCCCGATCTACTAAACTACCGCTGAACACATGCAAAATCCCTCTACACTACTACATCAGCAAAACTACCATTTTACAGTTTACACAATAGCTACGAACGCTTACTAACTTTTAGCTAATATACTTGTACGGTTTAATTGAAAGCTACAGTGTGTTATTCTACTGCTACTTCTACTTATAATATACCTTACTAGTACAATAACACATGCAAATGTATACACAGATATTCAGTGATCTGTTTATGTAAGGGCAGAGAAGATCCGTGTATGTGTTCTCGAAGAGGAAAGCGAAGCAGACACAGTGCAGTGTAAGATGGAGTACTTACTGGATCCGGATTTCGCACACGTGGCATGGTCGGGACCTATTCATGTAAAATAAGTCACACTGAGCTGTTGTGAGTCACTGCTAAATATTAATTATACACTTGTTGTCTCATCCGAACGGTTGTGAAAACCTATAGTGTCTCGCTATTTACATGTTCCGGAATAATATGTATCAGTTACTAAGTTATATCAAAGGATTTTGGTTTGGTTCACATGAAGCACACTGATTGTATTTACAAAATTTAGTCACATATTCTCGCCGATCGGTTATAAACAACTCATAAGTGAAATCGAATGTGTACTTACAAAACAAGACTGCTACATATTCTGAGTCTTCCACTATTTTCCCTAAAATTTTGCCGTTTACTTCTTCTATCCTGTCTGGGAGGTCCATGGCCTCTAAACTCGTCAGGAAGTCCAGGACATTTTCCTCGTCCATAAGGTCTCCTACAATTCAATCATTTCCTTTCAATTTCACCTATACTTAAATGTGATAAAAGGGAACATACATATTGGTTTGTTTTAAGAAATGAGCTAAACTAGTTCAGTATTTCAAGTATTTTTATAATGCCGAATGACTGAAAATAGAACAGATAAACTAAAACATAATAGCTGTTATGGGAGAAGTAATAAATAAAGTGTTCGATGATTATTTGGCAAATATAAAAATAGGACGTGTCTAAGCCTTTGTCATAGTATAAAATAATAAACAAGAATTCAGTAGCGAAGACATTATTTTTAATCCAACAAACAAAACTATTTTCGCGTTCTGTAGCAAGCAAGCGATAGAAGCTGAGCTAACTCCCACTCAGTATAGTTTATGGGAACCAACGATTGGAAGCGGTCCAGGTATACTTCACAGTGTGTTCATGTATTCAGCCATTCGATATTAAACTATTCACGGCTTCGGTTACGGAAATTCCTTATGGGACACACTCTGCCTACGTGCGAAACAACAGACTTAGTTACCAAGCTAAAGACACTTGGTCATTACAATGGCTTATTGTCAGTATGCGCTAAGGATAAGGACAACAAATTATGACATCGATGAAGTAAATGTGTGGCCTTGGGAAGGAAATTGTTGCAAAATGAAATAAAATTGGGATGTCATGAACTTTATACTAATTGAATAAATAAGCTCAGTAGCCAAGAAATAATATTAGTGAATGAGTCAGTTGATTTCCGCATGCCGGGACAGCTTACCGTCGTAAATGATGGGCTCTTTGTCCCGGAAGTACGTAAGCGCTGGGAAGTTCTTGATGCCATACTGCTTCGCGAGGCGCTTGTCGTTGATTTTCACGAAGTCCACTCCGAAAGAGTCTGTGTCGTCATCGATCTTCTCCAGTTCCGCCAGAACCTTATCGCATGTCGTACAGCTTCGAGCATCTGCACAACAGACATCCAGCAACCTTACACTTCCACTTAGTGCAATAAACATACATGTGGGTCGGGCATTCACTCAAAATATTATCTACCAGACCGATTTTCGACATCACTTGTGTCTTCTTCAGGGCTCTACACATATTTACAGGGAGGTGTTACAGTATTATTGTTTAAATGAAAATAAAAATTGTAACACTTCATTGTAAATGTGTGCGGAGCCTTGATGACAGAAATGGCTTTGTACATAACAAATTTTTGTTTCTTAATAACCAATTATTACGATTTACATCATCCTCTATAGTCAAATATTCATTATCGGTACAAGGGATGTCTGCAAGAAGTTGTACATTTTCATTTTGGCGCTCAACACAACTTTCGTTTTTTTAACGTCTATAATTCTGATAAAAGTATATGCCATCACAGACAGATATTTTATTTAATTATAAAAGTATCTATAGTGACAACGGATGTATAAAAATGATTAAGTAAATATTTAGTTTACATTACTATAAATTGTACGCCTGGTTGAAACTTGAAGTAGGATACGTTCCAGACATTAATATTTTCAATACAGACAGACAAGAAAGATAATAGCGCCCATGTTTCATAACTCCAGCTTCTCAACAGTTAACAAAATTAAAATAGACTTCTCATTTGGCACATGACCAAATTTAATTCTTCTGTTTATTATCAAAACAAAACTAGAAAAATTAAATAAACATAAATTATTAGTAGGATAGTTTGTGAGTGGAGAAAAAGACATTCCATAGTATTTGTAATAGTGTGGTGGTTGATGGGTTTGCCAAAGCTAACATGGGTGGGTATAGAGTTAGATAATGGGACTGTAACGGTAGACGCCCCATTTTTGAGCATTCGGTCCTGAGAATAGCGTGAGCCGTCCCGGCAGACACGTACACAGCTTGGGAAATGAATGGGCGAGTATTTATAGACTCACACCAGTAGACAGCCACGAAGTCCTTGTCGTTGAGGATGCGCTCGAGCTGCTTGGCGGTGACCTCCTCGATGACGGCCGCGTCGGGCGGGCGCTTGGCCACGGCGGCGACGGCCAGCAGCACTAGCAGCAGGCACCACCGCACTCTCGGGAACATGGCCTCGGACGCGCACTCACTGCTGGCTCGCGGCTCACTGCTGCGGCGCCGTCCCACCAGGCGTCTATCCCCACTCCGCCAAGCGCTACACCAAGACACCACGTGCTCCCAAACCTGTTGCTCAAGCACTACTCCCCCAATCAACAACCCAACCCTTCTGCACAACTGTTATATTGCTCGACATTGTATCTTTTAAACATTCAATTCAATACAAAAGTATCTTACACACATTTTATCTTTCATTCATTTTATTTTCCACACATTTTATCTTCGTCAACGTTTCATCTCTAAAACATTGTAATTGTACCATACAATTAACATGTTTATAATTAGATAAAATATTCAGTATTAAATTTTTCTGAAGATAAAATCTGTAAAAGATAAAATGTGTGGAACATAAAATGAGTGAAAGATAAAATGTTAAAATGTGTGGATGATGAAATGATTTGGAAGATAAAATGTGCGCAAGATAACTTTTTTTCGCGGATTAAAAGTGTGCATGATAAAAGGTGTGCAAGATACAATGTCGAGTAATATAACACGTGTGGAGGATAAAATGTATACGCCTCTGCAGTGAGCCACCGCTGCTCATCATCATCATCTCATTCGCGATTATATCTATATTATTACTTAATTAATTATTGGTTTATTCAATTAACAAAATGTGGTTAGCGACATAAAAAATAACTGAGCTACAACTATATCTAGTTATTTAATGAAACAATAACTTAGCTACAACAACAGATATTTAAATTGAAAGTAGTTGAGTTATATTGCAATTATTGCAAATAAAAATGTATATGTTTAATTATTTATTGGTAAAAGAATAAATATCCATTGCTTTACATTAACTGGTTGAAGCAATTTAGTAGCTTAACTAGTAAAAGTAGCTAACAGCTACAAATAGTAGCGTTAAGCTATTGCAAAAAGCTACAATTTACAGTTTCTCTAGAGTAAAATATAGCTAAGCAACAGCCATAGCTACAGTTTACTGAAAGTTGCTCACCTACAACTACAGCTACGTGTAGCTAAGCTACTTAAATAAAATAACTGTAATCGAACAACCCCAGTTAGAAGAAAGAAAAAACTGATATATGTATTTATTTCGCGATTTGTACAACTTATTTTAAAGTAAATTAGATACTTGATCTCGTATTAAATACGTATCAAATATTTGAGACAATATTACTAGAAAGAATATTAGGAATACTATGCCTAAACATATTACACCACCAATTATCTGAAAAAAATAAATATTACTATTAAATATTTCATGTGGTACATAGGAATACTTTATTCTGCCACTGCCGATTAAGAGTGCAAGTTTTGTAGCCCATTCGTGAAAATGAAACTGAATTGTACAATGGAACCCATATATCCGGGAACAACCAGAATAGTTTATCGTCTACTTTCTTTCGTATACGGAATGATTTTTTATTCACAAGATCTCGCATCTGGAAAAAATAGATATTCATTCTTTTATAACTAACCTACGTTTCGTTGCGAAACGAGGAACATAAGACTTTAACACAGGATTTCAAAAAATTGTTGATATCCTCTCTCCTCATAAATTTAGAGCAAAACTACAACAATGCAAAGTTGTTCAAAATTAAATTCTACATCATATAAAATCATTACTGATTTGCAGTACGAGATTAATTAAATACAAAAGGTAACATTTCGTTAAAAAACAGCCATGGAAATAAAAGAAAATATTTATATCTATTGAAGTATCACTGATTATAATTTTTATTGTCTTTATTTTATTTAAGATGAATTTTTTTTTTTCTTAAATAATTAATAATTATGTCACAAATGTTACATAGATATTTTTTTCTTTCCACGGCTGTCTGATTTTTAACAAAAATATTGCATTTTATATTTAATAAATCTCGTACTGTAGACGTGTTGTTGCATTAATTATGATCATCTTATGCGGAATTTAATTTTGAACAACTTTGTACTTTCATATTTTGCTCTATTTATATCAGGAGAGAGAGTATCCGCAATTTTTTTAAATCCTATGTTAATATCCTATGTTTCGCGTTTCGTTGCACACACTGTATATTGTAAAAAGATATATCATTTAAATGATTCACGTAAGATACACTGAACAAAAATACTTAAATGTAAAATTTAAAGTATATAAAAAGAACAACTAATGCCATCTGCAGTAAATCTCAAAACTATTGTCGTGTAGTTTAGCCTTTCAGCATTGGATGGCGCTGATAGCATTTTTGAAAACTTACTTCTATATAATTGTACATTGCCAAATCGCAAATAGCGTGTCCATCTTCAGTTCTTCTCTTAGAAAACTCTGGAAGTACACGTTTAATATCATCATTATATAAATCCATAAGCGAATCTAAGATGGAGCAATCTTCAAAACCGGCGTTCATGCCTTGTCCATAAAACGGCACCATTGCATGGGCTGCGTCCCCTATAATAATCGCCTTGCCATCAACGTGATATGGACTGCACTTAATTGAAACCAAAGTGGACGGAGTAGAGTTGAAGAAGTCGTTTATGAGAGATTTCTCCCCAATCAGCGGAACCGAATCCGGGAAATACTTGTAGAAGAAATCTACAAGTCTGTCGGCAGTATCCAGGTTAGCGAATTTGGAAAAAGGCATGAAGAGAGTGACTGTCCAAGATTTGTCGTCGTTGGGTAAAGCTATCATCATGAATTCTCCTCTCGGCCATATATGCAGATAGTTTTGTTCCATTGCAAACTGAAATCAAAGTTTGTTCACTTTGTGAAAGTATTGAATAATGAACGTACTTTATTTTTAACTGGCTTTATTGAAAGTTCTATATACCCGTGTTCTATATAAGTTTGATTGTAATCAAATAATGGTTCTTTCATCATACTTCTCCGAACTGTAGAATAAGCTCCATCTGCTCCTATTATTAAGTCTGATTGTATCTCTAGCGTTTTATTAGATTTTTCTGTCCTGAAATTTACGATAATATAAATAATTTATAAAACATAAAATACTAGCTTACTGAATCAAAGTTACGCTTCCTTTTCTTAAATGCGCATTGACGAGTTTATGATTGAAATGCAGATTAACATTTTTATAATTCTCTGCGGCTGTAAATAAGAAAAAAAAATTACTCTTGGTGTGAGAATATCAGTATGAGTCAATTTTTTTTACGATCTAGATATGGCTTAGGTGGTACTCTCTCTACCCCAGCTAGAGTACCCGAGAGATGATGTCTGATAAATTTATCTTATGGTAAAAATATATCACTATCGATACCTGCAATACATTTGAACTGGCACACCCAGTAATGGGTACTATCCGTGCATGATACATATTACATTCAGATTTTAATTTGTCCGCCTTAGAATCCAATATACAACAAATATATTCTCCAAATTGATAAAATGTTTTGTTAATATTACTATTTTTAAAAAAATATCTCAATAAACCAGAACTTTGACATAGACTACAATAAATTGTTATCTAGAAGTGAATATATTTTCACTATATAACTGTAGAAAAATAAAGCCATGCTTGTTTCTATACAAAGTATTAAACAATGTTATTAATGATTGTTGTATTTTTATATACTTATTACTATGTATCATCCCGTAATTGGGTCTTTTAGTTCAACAAAAAATAAATATGGCGAAAGTATTTTAAAATAAAATTGTGGTTCGCCACAGCAATTTCGCTTGAAATAGAAATATAATATGTTGTGATATTGTCCTCATTAGAATATAGAAACCTGGTTCTTTTAATTGTGGAAACATGATACTGTTGCTACCGTATCGTATGTACTTACCAGTCAATAACACTTCGTTTAAATATCTTCGCCCGACGGAATAGATGCACTGAAAATAACAAAATTATTATACCCACAGGTGACTAAATAAACCAAGAACCTGGTTAGTTCTGGTGTCGTAGGGAATGGGAGTTCGCAAGCCGTTGAGGCTGTGAATCATGCGTCCACGCATCGGCACGGCATGTTCCCGTAGGAGAGAATCTTCCAGACCTAAACTGCGGAGGGCTGCTCTTCCTCGTTCCGACATCGCCAGGTTGATAGACCGCCCACGTACATGTTCTGTTTTCCTAATATCTGCACTTTGGTAAGTACTATTTACTGTCTAGTATTCCGTACTTACCATCTCTATATTCGTATAAATTCACAACATGTCCTCTTTTCGCCATAAAACACGCACAGAGCGATCCGACCTGAGAAATAACCGCTATGTAAAAAGCAGCAACCAACAATACTCGCACTAAAGAAGGGAAACATATTTAATGAATTGTAAAATACATACAAGCCCACCTCCGATGATAGTAATGTTATATTTGAACTTTAAATTGTCCATTATCGCAATGACTACAGCACTGGGAAGTCGTATACCTTACTGACACCTTCTGTAGATAACTGGCTTCTTTATATCGTGTGATATTTAATATCCTTCAGCACAAAAGCTAATCAATCCTATGTAATATGAGATCATGTTCGTTTTTTGACTTCTTGCCACAAAACTAGCACATCATTTTCTAAGTTCTGAACTAAATAAACTGCAAATATGTGTATTATCATTTTTAAAATTTATTGAGACACAATTTAATTTTTATGTACGTAATGTTTCGTTGTTTGCCTATTACGAAACTTGCGTATTTTTATTATATTTAATAACACTTGTGATAAGGAAATTCATGGTTATTACATTTTTTTAATTAATTGTGTCTACAAAAATTTAATCCAAGAAAATACAATAATAAATATATCTAGACTAAAGTAATGAATAATGGTATATTTTGAAATATATTTATTATTAAAAATATATACAAATATTACAATTCATAAAATTCTAAATTTTCAAGTCGCCAGTCATCAATGTTAATGGAATGTGAGTTTAGGTCCCAGCCTGAAAATAAACTTATTAGTAAGCTTTCCCAGCTTGAAACAGAAGTTACCTTTTATTTCAAGTTCCTCTAGAAATTGAGGACCTTCTACTTGTACAAAATCATATACTGTTGTGAGCAAATCGAATTCATTTTTTATTTTGGATTCATATAACTTCGTTTTTAATCTTTGAAGTAAATTGGAATTTTTAGCAGTAGTTTTATTTAAAAATTCTAAGTTGGTTTCATTAAAAATATGATAACCCAATCCCAAAATTAATGCATGAAAGTATGATGTAAATATTGTAGTGTTTGTTACATTCGTTTTAAATAAAACATTTATTTTTTTATGTTTTACATTAGGTATAATAAAGTAATCATTTTTATAAATATTTATAATGTTCACTAAATTTTCTTTGGAATAAATTTGTACTGAATTATTAACAGATGCACCCATATTGATTTGAAATTCACAGAATTTAAAATCGGAATTTCCTCCCCAAAGAAAAACGCTCTCCTTACGATTTACACTTAATAAATTTGGAATGCTATCAAATCTAATGTAATTTTTACAAATTATAATAAATCTTTCTGCATTTAAGCTTTTAAAAATTAAGGATTTAACTGCCCAATAGTTCGCAAAAATATGTAAACAACAAAAGAGTAAAAACAAAGACATTTCGTAATTACTATCCTCCACAAAACTCAATAAAAAAATTCCCAACACGCTCGCAACTAAATTCACAGCAGTTTCCTGACTGCCGTCTTTAGCTGTGACGTCAGCTGCATTTCCAACTTTACTCTGATGTTGAATAACAGCAGCTCGCGTTGCAGAGCCGGCAACTCCAACTAAGCTTTTCATGCTAGTTGTTAAACATATGAGCATTGTGAAATTCCCTGTGATATGTGGCAAAATAACTTCCAGAAACATTGCGAAATCGTTTAGGATGTCTGCAAAAAGACGCCACTTCTTGCAATTCGTGTCAAACTCAGTACCTTTTAAATACGCGAAGAAAATAGCGCTGAAAAGTCCCACGCCGTCTTTGAAAATCCATAAAATAGCAGCCGAAACAACACTTGCCTCTGCATTTCCCACACCTACTGATTTTAAAATAGCTTTAGTTGAAATCGTACCGGTTAAACGACTACAAAACGCTTGAATTGTGTCATAAAATTGGTATTCAAAATAATCAGAGCTGACGGAATGTGGGTACCCTTGCGGCAGGAAAATTTGCCGACAAAAATTATAAAAAAAGTTAAAATTTGATTTTTGTTTTTCTGGTGTTAACCTCAATATTTTATTGGCATCTGTAAAACTTAAAATATGATTATTATATTAATTACAGTTGCAATATTTACCTTGGGTTGAGGCAAATGTATTTATTTTGCCGGTAATTCCATATTTTTCTTTAATTTTTACACATTTTGTCATTGTTGACGCGTATTTGTCAAATTGATTTGACAGGGGAAATTTTTATCAGACTGTTGGCAACACTGGGTAATAACACTTGTCAAAATGGTTCATCACCGGTGACAACTAATTAAGATAAAAGACTTGCAATTATTTTATACACAGTTGATTTTTTATAATTATATATTTTTTACTATACAGAAGGTATAATTCAATTGGTAGAATGTATCAATATTAGTTATTTATACAAATATTTTCAGATTTTTATATGTGAATTCCAATTAAAAATGAACAAATATATATTTTTTATACTTTTATTTCCTTACATAAACAGTTGGGAAATACAATTTGAACATTCAAATTATACTGTAGTCATGGACCAACAAATTGTTATACCATTCAAATTAATAACAGGTATTCATTTACAAAACATAACATTTGAGTTATTCATTACACATTTGTTTGCAGAAAAACAATTTACTGGCAATATTACGTTAGAAGTATTACCTGATACTGCAGATCTAATAAGTTTAGATACAAATTATAATATTTTTGTTGAAAATGGTTTTGCTTCCAAAGCTGTCAACGTAACAGGCATATTTTTAGGTACCTTGCGACTTATATTTAGTCTTACAGAACAAACAGGATCTAGTCAAGAGCTAGACACATTGAAAATCATAGTTATAAGGGAGAAACGGCTTATAGATTCAATATTTACTGGTTCTGTAGCCACGTTAGTGAGTTTGATATATGTAAACTTTGGTTGTGCATTGAATTACGATAGTTTAAAGGTAATTTTAAAGCGACCTATAGGTCCATGTATTGGTTTCTTCGGCCAGTTTGTAGTGATGCCAGTGTTAAGTTATTTAGTAGGAATGGCAGTGTTTTCCGGGATGCCGGAAATGGCATTGGGGTTATTTTTTACTGGGGTTTCACCGGCCGGAGGTGCTAGTAACATTTGGACGGTGTTGCTAGACGGAAACATTGATTTGAGTATTACTATGACTACATTAAGCACTTTATGTGCGTTTTTCATGATGCCTTTATGGTTGTTTACACTGGGAAATAGTATATTTAAAGATGCGAAAATTGCCGTGCCGTATTCTCACATCGCAAGTCTTGCCGTTGCTTTGATTGTTCCTTTATTTTTAGGATGGTTAATAAAACGGTTTTTTCCTAAAGTATCTACAATTTTAGTGCGGATACTCAAAGGGTTTAGTGGACTTTTGATATTGTTTATAATAATTTTTGCAATAGCTACCAATTTGTATTTATTTAAGTTAGCGACTTGGAGGATAGCGGTGGCCGGTTTGTTATTGCCGTGGTTAGGGTATTTGTTAGGAGCGTGTCTTGCACTAGTGTTGAAGCAGCCTGCGAGAGACGTCACGGCTATTTCCATCGAGACAGGCGTGCAGAACACAGGCATCGCGATCTTCCTGCTGAGGTTTGCTCTGCCACAACCGCAGGCGGATTTAACAACAATTATCCCAGTTGCAATCGCTGTCATGACGCCGTTACCTTTAACTTTATTATTGTTATACAAAAAATGTTTTAGAAACAGAAAGAATTCATTAGATTTGATGGATAACTCTGAAATGAATTAAGTTTTTTTGTTGTGAAATAAATTGTTATGTTTTTAAAGTTTAATTACATGTTCATTTGTTTTTTACTTGTGTAAATCTCGATGCGTGTACATTTTATCCTCCACAAATGTTATATTGCTCTACATTGTATCTTGCACACATTCAATCTTCCACACGTTTTGTATTGCACTTGGAATCTGTGAAAAAAGTAATTTTACACACAGTTTATCTTCCAAATCATATTATATTCCAAATATTTTATTTTCAGAAACATTTGACACTAAATATTTTATCTAATTATAAATAAGTTAATTAGATGGGCCATAAAATGAATGAAAGGTACAATTACAATATTTTAAAGATGAAACCTTGGCAAAGATAAAATTTGTGAAACATAAAATGAATTCGAAGATAAAATGTGTGGATGATAAAATGTGCGCTAGAGAAAATTAATGTAAGATAACTTTTTCGGGGATTAAGTGCTCAGTAAAAGCTGTGCAAGATTGAATGTTTAAAAGATACGATGTCGAGCAATATAGCATGTGTGGAGGATAAAATCTATACACCTCCAGAAACATAAAAACATGTATATGCCTCTAAATATCTTGTTTTTTAATTTCTTACATGTATTCCATTTTTTTTTTATTTCTTCAATTTTTTATCTATGGATCTAGATTTGGTTCTGTCTTTTTGATTTCTAGTTGGTATTTGTCGTACAATTTATTTAATTTATTGAAGATCTCCTTCCCTTTCAACATGACCAGTCCATTTCAACCTTTCTATTTTAGTAACAGTCACTACACTGGATTCTGAGTATTCTTTATAACGTATGTTTCAAAAGTTTTCGGAAAAAAGTTAGTTACTATTTGTATTGTAATTTTTTATTTTTTTACACGTCAACAATAATACGTTATTTTTATAACTATTCGTAAAAGAATCCGAGGTTGTGTATTAACCCATTAGAGGGTTATGATTGCAAAATCTCTTTTTTAGGTCTAAGTTTGAACCCAAATATCTCGAAAATGGTAAGAAATAATTGAATTTTCTTCAGAAAATAGCGTACCGATATTTCCTTAAATTAAATTAAAATTTAAAAAAAATAATCACAAATTTTAACTTTTTTCCGAGAACTTTTGAGATTTACGTTATAACTCGTAATTAATAATTATCCATGCCCTTGGACTCTTCGTTGTTCAAGAATGTTTTTTTTTCTAGTATATTTTTATCCTACTTTCAGAAGCGTCGGTAAGACAGATATAAGAAACAGTAATAATTCTGAAACGAACTAAGTTTTTTGTGAAATAAATAGTAATGTTTTTAAATTTAAATGATGTGTTTATTTGTTTTTTACTTGTGTAAAAAGACGTCTTAAACTAGGATTATTACGAAAAATGGTTATGAAAGAATTGATACGTTTAGCTACGAATTCGTCTTGATATTCCAAATGTGCAGTGGAGTCCGGATCGCCCAAAACTTTTACGGAACTTGGTTTTTTGTAGAGCTCTTCTGGGCAAACCCCTGCGGAATAAATGAATAATAAAATGTGTCACACAAATGAGCAGGACTTACATTTTCGGGGCAGCTTCTCGCAAGGAATGGGCGGCTCTGGTTCTTCTGTTGGTGGAATGATTTTCGGTTTGTCGTGGAAACTAACTGCAGCGTCTTTCTCGGCAATGATTTCAATGTGAGAGACAGTGACTGCTTTGGTCAGGCCTTCTGCCTGAATGCCAATATCTACTAAGTCCTTCTTGGCTTCTTTCTTCAGCACAGTGTACACACACTGTGCTTGAGACCGCAAAGTAGCGTTGCTTCGCATTAAAGCTACGGAGTCAACGGCAAGCTCCAATTTGGAGTCTTTGCCTTTATGGCTTAAAATCTCCTTCGTCGATCCTATTTTGCTGTCGTACGATTTTTTAATGGCCAGTAATTTGGAATCTGTTTTTGGTACTTTATTACTTATATTTACACTAGGTCTGGACATATTTGATTTTATCTTCATCAGTTCTACGGAATCCTTCGCCAAAGATATTCTATCACACAGAAATATTACTGAGATAAAGTGATATTAGTACATTACAAGCAGAGCTTGGCAGTTTAGCTTAGCTATACAGGATACAGGATCTCCCGCGACTCGGACAGTCTTATCTTTTTACATCGGTAAGTTATTTATTGTTCAGCGTCTAATCGTGTATGGTATAAAATTTTCAAGTTAAAATTAGTAGAATTTTTTTTAATAAGGAATAAATACTTCATTGAGACGTGCATATACAATAAATAAATAAAAAAAAATAAGGCAAAAACAGCGCGTAAGAGTTAAAATTAGTACAATCTTTCACAATAATATAACTTTAGGGGGGTAACTGGTTGATCTACTTTCATATTTAAAATAGCGGTAGCTAAGCTAGTTGCGCAGCTCAGATCAATAGTTACTTTGACGGGGCGACGTGAGACACAGTAAGGGAGGCCGTGGATGAACTCTCCTCGTCCTTGGCGACCTGTATGGAGTCGTGTATGTTGGCATCCAGAGAGTCCTTCTCTACGACAGTGAACGACGTCGTTTTCAGCACCTTCTCATCGATGAGAATCTCTTGGAACTTTTGCGAGAAGCGCACGTTGATAAGGGACTTGTCTAAGCTGCGTCGCTCGGAGGGACACTTGTACTTTGTCTGTTCGTCCGGCCCAGACAATCTGCACTGTATGTCGGCCACGTCGAAATTCCACAGCTCGTTGCTGCGGCTGATTCGCAGCCCCTGGGAAATCATGTTGCGGAAGTCTTCTCGCAGGTATAGGTTCTCGTTGTACACGAAGCCTGGTAGGTCTTCCTCGCTGGTGAGGGTGGCTGCACTTGGCACGTATTTGATCTGGTTGTCGCAGTCGTGGTGCGCCGGGTACACCATGGACTGCGTCACGCTCAGGCGCTCGTTGGCAGCCACCGTCGACGCTCTGGCTTCCGTGAAGTAGCTCGGCTTTGTTTGGATCACTGTGTTTGTCAACTCAAATATCATCAACTTCTCCACGTTTAAAAGATATTCTGCTTGAGTCGGAACGGCTTTCAGTACAAAGTAAATAAACTTCTGGAATTGTTTTATTATTTCAAACATGGCTGCATCTCTCGCTTCTACTTCGTGACCTGAAAATATTCAGGAAATTAGGGTTGCAGAAATTTAACACTAAGCACCACAAGAGCTTCCATAATCAAGATTGTTTCTTTCTTTGCTTTGCTAGTAAATTTTTAAATCAAAATATACGTTCGATATTCGAATTAGAGCAGAGATACTAAACATACTCACCAAAATATCTAATAAAATATATCGATCGAAAGAAAAGAATCAATACTTTCAAATATCCTGAGAAAAATGTAGAAATGTTTAAATACTGCACTTTTTTTCATTGCAAGCATTAAGAAAAAGCAATTTAGTGAACCCAAAAATAAAAATGTTAATAAAAATCAATCAAAAAGAAATATATATTTCATTATATAAGTTTTCCGATACTGGATTAAATGTACTTGTTGTAAATAAAATATTGGAAGGGTGATATCGATACTGAAGTGCCAGTATCGGAAGAAAAGTATTGATACTAATATCGTATCAGTAGTATCAGAACATCCCTAATTGTTATCCGAATTCAATTTTTGCAGAACAGATAAATAGAAATGTAAGTAGTGCCTACATTTACAATATAAAATCATCGTCTGATAAAATTTCAAAATAAAGGACAATTAGCATCCTGTACAACTCTGTTAAGGGACACAAAAAAAACACCACAAAGGATAATACTTTATAAAGGGACACCTGGAAATCCTGCAAAAATTTTAATGCGTACCTAATCGTTCCATTTCAGACGTAGTTCTCTTTAAATTTTCACTTCTCTCCTCCAATTCTTTTTCTAGTTTTAAGAGTTTAGCCAAGAAGTTCTGTTCCAGCTGCTGTTTCTCGCACATGCAACGGCGTCTCTCTTGGGCTAGCACGTACATGATGTTAGCGACGTTCTCGCATTGCAGCTCCGTGTGCAGTTTCTGCAGCTGTTCTTGACATTGCGCCTTCTGCTCCTCTAAAGTCGCTTTTAATTTGTTCTTCTCTTCCCTAAAATCACAAATAATGAAGTGTTCTCATGGCGAGGTTGCGGACAGCAGTGTATACTCACTTAATATGATACCAGAAGTGCTTGTGGAGACACTTGGATTGTTTGATTAACTCCATGGCGAAGTGCAGAGTGAGGCGGGTCACTGTTTCCTGGACAGCGATCTCCAGCTTTTCTTGCACCATTTTCTCTGTTTCTCTCTTTCCTTCTTCAACCGCTATGATCTTCTGTTCCTCTAAATACTCCTCCAGCTTTCTGAGTTCTTCTTCTAGTTCCAGTTTAAACTCTTGGCGCATACGCTCAGCCATTTCTTCCCTCTTAATACGTTCTTCTTCCTTCAGTTTGTTGAGCGCTTCCTTCTTTTCCTTATCGGCCAGATACCGCAACATTTCTTCATTCTCAGCCAGGGCGAGAATCTTTTCATTTTCAAATTCCTGGATGAACTTTTTTTCGATTTCTTGACCAATTTCTAAGGACTCATATTTAGTAATAGGGGAATAGAATCCGCACATGAATATGTACCTAAAATTCCTTGGTGCGTCAGAGCTTGTACATGTTTTCTGGTTAAAGGCGGCTTTAATCGAACTTTGCCAATTAGTAAATCACTTGGGGACACCCACAGATCCACGCCAGGGCCCCACAAAGCAGGGCAAAGCCCCAAGTAGGGCTGCAGAGCAGGCAGACATGATTCAAAGAACACTCGCGATAGTTGTTTTCCCAATCTGTGCCTTATTTCTGACTGTTTTGGAAGAAATCCATGTTGAAGCATACATATTTTCCTGTAATAGCTGTCACTTCGTTCTGGAAAAATTTAATGCAAAATTAGTAGAAATATGAAATATTCATTACCTAAATCACTCATTTTGGGCTGTTGTACGAAAAATTTTAAAAAAATTTAGTTAAATTGGTAATTTTTAGAAGGAAATACAAACCAAATAATGAAACAGAAACAATGAAAATTTAATAATCTAACTTACCGGTTGAGTTACTATGACAAATAAAAAAAATCTGATGTGTCCAACACATTATCTCCCGCCACTGTAATAATACATTCTATATAAGTTTTTCAGTACATTCAATTTGCAGTTTTAGAATTAGTTTGTTATTGCAGTTCACAGTGGCGTAACTAGGGGGGGGGGGGCCCAAGGGGCCCGGGCCCCCCTCTGGATTTTTGTATTTTTATTTTTACTTTAGTGCACAATACTGATGAATGAAAAATTAGCTATTTTATTTTTAAATTTGCAATATAAATATATGGGTATTACTTTTGGTGTTACATTTCTTTCATGAATCTGAAAGTGTAAAAATGCATTTTAGCTTACACCCGTTTGCGTCTGAGTGACTCTTCCGACTCCGACATTGCTAGCATATTGAACACGCGTACTATCCTTGCAATGAATATGGATATTAGACATTATTTTACTAAGATACCGAAAATGGATGACAAATACTGCTGAAAAAACCGAAATTAATGAAAATAATAATGCAAAAAAACAACAAAATTTGGAACATTCAAGCACCTGTGAGTCAATACAACCAAATCCAAATTTATCTAAATTACCATCTGATGACCAGAGTCAAGAATTTTCTTGCATAGGAATTCTTTTAGGCAAACCAAAATATGCATTTAGTTATAATACTAAATATAATGTATTAAAAAATCACTGTACGCCGGATGAGAATTAGGTTTTTCCTTTCCAAATTGAAGGTGGTCATAGGAGATGTTTTCAATATAATTGCTTAAAACAATTTTCACCGTGGCTAATTTATTGCAAGACAGTAGAAGGCGCATTTTGTAAATACTGCTTTTTATTTGCTCAATGGTCCCACAACAGTACATCTTTGGGTAGTCTTGTTAAAACGCCTCTTAAAAAGTTTAAAAAAGCTCTAGAAAGTTTTCGGTCACATGAAAAATCAACATATCACAAAAATTCTTTAATTTACGGTCAAGAGTTTTTATTGGTATATAAAAATGAACAAAAAAGTATTATTAGGAGTTTAAATACCCATATAGATGAAAAAATATCTTTAAATAGACAAAAATTAAAGGGGATTGTTGAAACACTATTATTCTGTGGGAGGCAAAATATTGCTCTGCGTGGACACAGAGAGGATTCTGCAGCATATATATTGTATAAGTGTGAGGAAACTATGAATTATAAAAACGGAAATTTTATAGAACTATTAAAATTTAGAGTTGCTGCAGGTGACCATATGTTAAAAGCACATTTTGAAACTGCAGCAGATAATGCAAAATATATAAGCCCTAAAATACAAAATGAAATATTAGAAATAGCTAGTTCTATTATAACAGAGAAAATTGTCAGTGAAATTCAGCAGTCACCCTATTTTTCTATTTTGTCAGACGGAACAACAGACATACGCGGTACAGAACAAATGACATTTTGTATAAGATATTTAAAAGATGATATTATTACTGAAAATTTTTTAAAATTTGTACCATTAAGTAATACCACTGGAGAAAATATTGCAAATACTATATTGAATGTCATAAGTAATTTAAATTTAGATCCGAATAAAATGCGAGGGCAAGGCTATGACGGTGCTGGAAATATGTGCGGAAAATTTAAAGGCGTAAAAACCAGAATTTTAGAAAAATATCCATTTGCTTTATATACTCATTGTTCAAGTCACGCCTTAAATTTGGTAATAATGTCTTCATGTCAACTGAAACCTATTCGGGATATGATAGGAACTGTTAAAGCAGTTACAAATTTTATAAGAGACAGTCATATAAGAAGGAAGGCATTTCAAGATAGTATACCTGAAAATGGAAATAAAAAAATGTTAAAAACCATGTGTGAAACACGTTGGGTAGAACGACACACAGTACTAAAAGATTTTCTTTTGTTATATAATTATATATTAGAAACACTGACCAATTTAAGTAATTCTGATAGTGCGGGTAGCATATATGTGAAAGCACTAACTAATTTTGAATTTGTCGTAAGCTTAAAAGTAGCAGAAGTTTTTGCTAATATTTTGCTACCTATCAGTAAATCACTTCAACATAGAAAATGTGACTTGATTGCAGCTGCTAAGGAAATAAAGATTTTAAAAAATGTTCTTGCAAATTTTCGTTCTAACGCTGATCTAGAATTTGATAAAATATATAATGCCATACTAGACATTTGTAATGAAAATGATATACAGCCAATGATGCCAAGGATGTGTTCAAAACAAACTAAAAGATGCAATGTTCCTGCTGAATCACCATTTACTACTAAAAAAAAATTGTATATCTGCCTTTTTTGGATCATTTTGTCATGGAGTTAAATGATAGATTCGGCGAAATGTTTAAAAATATTTCATCTATTCAAATTTTAGTTCCATCATATATTAAATCAACAACTATACAAATTATAAATGAAAAATTAAATGCAATACGAGAGCCATTTGTAGATAATAATTTGTTAGTTATGGAATGTTTAAGATGGAAAGCAGTGTTGAATCCAGGGGGGTGACCGGGGGTGAATTTCCCCCCCGGTGAAATGAAATTCCCCCCCGGACGAATAGCGAAAAAATATGAAACAATGTATTGTTACTTTTCCTTATTTTGATTTATTTTATGAATTTCAAATATAGTATATTATCATTTACCTATGTAATATTAATTGTAAATAGTTGTACTAGAATAGTTCTAACATCATGTGTCGTGTGGTTCGTTTGAATTAGTAATTAAACGATTTAATGATAAAGCTGTAACAATAATTAATATTGCATCCAAATTTGAAACTACTACTTCTTTCTGTGAAATATCAGAAAATGACATAAAAATTATTTCCGACTGTTAAACTTAAAATTTGATCCTTTATGGAATGATATTCGTTCTTTTAAGTATGTCGCACCATCAGGAACTCTTATCAACGAAAATATACTGCTAACCATTTTGAAATCAAATATAGGATATACAGAGCTGAAGACACTGTGCATTAAATTATGTTGCATTCCTGTTTCTACTGCTAGTGCTGAACGTTCTTTTAGCACAATTAATCGTTTAATGACCAAATTAAGAAACCGAATGGGACAAGAAACATTACAAGATTGTATGAAAATAAGTATAGAACGTCCGAACAACTTATCTGAAGAATTAGTTAATGAAGTACTAGATGTGTACTCGAAAAAAAAAAGCAAAGAAGAATTAGATTATTATAAATAAAACTTATTATTTTTTTTATTTTTGTGATTTTTATAGGCTGAGTTGTTTATTTAGTTAATTATTACTAAAAATATATAATTATTATATGGTATTAATTTTTTTACACTTTTCAATATTATTTACCATTTTCAGATTTTTCTACGAAAATATTAGTTTAAATTCTATATATTTTAATAGCTATTTTTGAACCTTTTTAAATGTATAGATTGGCGAAATATTAAAATAGCTCACAGATCTTCACTGTCCTAATATTTAATGTGAAATAAAAAAAAAAAATTTAATAATATGATGTTTCAAATGCATTCACCTCCAAAGTTTTCATTCCCCCCCGGTAAAATCTCCCTGGATTCAACACTGATGGAAAGAGAGTTGGACAAATAATGAAAACGTACCAAACACGGCAGCTTCAGCGCTTGCAGCTTGTGATAGCGAATTTTATCCGAATATTAAAAAAATGCTTCAAATATTATGCGTGTTACCTGTCACAACAGCTGAAGCTGAGCGTAGCTTCTCTACATTAAGGAGAATAAAAACATGGTTGAGATCAACTACGACCGAAACTAGATTAAATAGTTTAGCTATTCTTCACGTCCACAGCTACATCGATGTGAACACAGACGATGTGATAACAAAATTCGCCAACAGCGGAAAGAGGCGGTTGGAATTTTTATTTAATAACTAACAAAATTTATGTTTATTTTATTTTTTGTTATTGACTTTACATATAATAAAGTTATTTTTGTCTCTATCTAAATGCCGTATTTACCTACCTGTATTTAAACTAATAGTTTTAAATTATTGTATATATTTTCTGATGTACTTTGCATAATCATTAATATATTTTCCAATATTATATCATATGAGTTAAATTTATGTTCATTAAATATGATTTTTATATACTTAAATATATTCGTTCAAATTAGGTGACTAATCGATAAAAGAAAATATAATTTTTTTAACATATCCTAGTATTTGCATCTCGTTATCTTTGGGCCCCCCCTTCAAAAATTTCTAGTTACGCTACTGGCAGTTCAGAATATTTTTAATTCATTTCACACCTAAAATTTCCTTCATTAAATTTATATGAACATAAAAAGTAACTATTTTTGGCGATAATAAAACCTGAACCGAATTTACCTTGATTCACGCATGCAAATATATTCCTTATATATTTCATCCATCTGTTTTAATTTTACAACAAAATTACTTCATATTTACTTATTTTATCTTTTAAACTCACTTATATAAAATTTGACATCGTATGTCAAATTTTGTTAACAGATTAATAACTCATCGGGTTTATAGAAATTTCTCGGCCTAAACGATATATAAAATTATTATAATTTATATTTTTTTTCTGTTTAGCTAGAAGTTATATGAAAACGTAATTATGCAGATCGGTAGAAAATTAAAAAATCTTTATATTTAATAATAACGTAATTTGGGAAAAATGGTATTTAGAGATATTTTTTAGGAAAAACGGTTTAAAGCTTCAAGTAAAGTACTACTTCCGGTTAACCAATGGGGAAGTTTAGCGTATTTTTTTTATTTTATCAAAATTCCCCTCAAAAGTGATATTCTACATTTTATTTCACCCAAAGATGCCTAGATTTCTCAAAAAATGAAATTTTATACAAAAATGACGTCAGAGTGGGTCGCAGAGAACGTATCGTCTATCTTAACCAGTGCGCGCTGGGTCCCCATGGCAACAGAGAAGTGTGTGGTGTAATGCCGCAAGATACAACCTACGTTCAAAAAGTCAGGTCTCACCGTCCTTTCTGCGCAAGCGCATATCTCACTTGTGACGTCAGAGTGGCTCGAAGATAAATCATTAATTATAAATAATTGGCAACATAATTTTAACTTTGAATTACATTTTACGTTATAATTATTCATATACTTACAACTAAAGAGCGGACTATATGCACTAAAACAGTGTCAAAATATGCATGCAATATGCATTAAAAAATCATCAAAATATGCATGATATATGCAAAAAAGTTATAAATATGCACTTTACAATAAAAATATGCAAAAAAAAGTAGTCATTAGGCTCGTTTTACTGATATCATTTTCTTATTTCTATTTTTACATGCAGTGTTTTATTTGGAACATTTCATGAAATGTATAAAAACAATAAATATCACAGGTAATTCTAACAAAAATAAAAAAATCTCGAATTCATATTCATATTGAAATTTACAAAAGTTCTTTTTTGAAACAAAAAACCAAAAAAAAGTCATCTTTATCGAGAAAGTTGCTATATGCTGCTCATATTTTTTATACATTTTTTTCGGCATTACTAATTGTTGTTATAGTTCCAAACATACGAATTTCAGTGACATATTATTTACTTACCTTACTTACAAACTAAGAATTACTTAATAAGTTCTAAGCAGTTCTAAAACACTGATAGAATCACTTTTTTTTGTTCTGAGAAGAAATTAAATATGATGGTAATGATCTAATGGTTTCAATGAGTATATTTTATATAAATGCTCAGTTGTTAAAAGTACGATCAAAATTATATTTCTTTTAATATACTGTTTTCAAAAAAGAACGTTAAAAATTAATTTTTGTTTTTGAAAAATGTCTTAAAATATGCACTAATATGCAAAAAAAATTAAATGCAAAATATGCATTATTTTTTTTTGATATTTGGCATTAATTTTTGATGAAACGTGAACATATGAAAACAGTTTGTTGATATGCCTAATATAAACAACATATGCAATTGCATAGAATCCGCTCTTTACTTACAACTAAAAGATATTTCACATGTAATTTCAACCACGCTAAACTTCCCCATTGTAGTCACAATCTAATCAGTTCATCATATTTGAATATAAGTCTTAAATACCAAATACTACATTTTTTATATCTTATTGGAGATATCGCGGACGAAAAATCGTCACAGTGTCACTGACACACACACGGATATACAGACATCACCGTAAAAATAGTAAAATCGTATTCTAGAGACCCTAATTCGTGCTCATATATTGAAAACTCACACTCGAGAAATTTGACCAAAAACAATACCTACCTCCATTATCTATATATTGACAGGCGGGAGGTAAAAAAAGAAACTAAAATTTAAATTATATTTTATTGAAAAATCAAAATTTGAAAAACAGTTCGATGTTAAGAATATTATTTTAAAAACTTTTTTCTAATAACATTTTTCTCTAAAATTTACCAAAAATGAGTTATTAGAAAAGTAAGAATGACACTTATGCAGTAGATAGACTATCCTCTTAAATTTATTGAAGAAATGATATTCCAACACTATGTATTATGTTTATTTTTATCGCACTTTTTAATCCAAAATACAATGATTTTTTTATAATGCATATGCCACTTGATTATGAATGAATATTTTTTTTCTGATACTCACAATGGGGTGTCCACTGCTGTACAACGTTTGAATATAAAGGGGTCTATTCTGTAACACAGTGGTTAATTTTTAACACATGGTTAAAATTTTTGTCCAATAAAAATTGATTTGACAACTAAAAATCCAATTTTTTGTTATATGTCAACATACTAGATTGGTTAAAATTTTTAACCATGTGTTAAAAATTAACCACTCTGTTACAGAATAGACCCCAAAATCTTTTATATTCAAAGTGTACAACAAGTACACAAAAACCCGTTATTTGCTGCCTCCATGCTTCTCTAATTCAGGTTTATGCCTTTGACCGTTAATTGAAAAATATAGAGATAGGCAAGCTGATGAGAAAATTTGTTTCACCTACATAACTGTGTGTCTGGTTGCATTTTTGGCTTAATATCAGGCGTTTCTATCAAATATCATAAAAAAAGAGCAAATGTCAAATAATTAATAATACAAATTAGTTCTATTTTAAAATATACCAATCAATTATTGAAAGAACCATTTTAATAGATGCCAAAAAATTTAATAAATATACATTATATTACCTATATACATATTTATTTATATGATATTTTTGTCTGTTTAATTCTGCAAAGTAGTTCATGGAATCATGAACGAGATGGCTCTGTCGAATCTGATTCCAAAAGAGCGGTACGCAAAAACATATAGGCTTGCCTATCTATATATTCTTCAATCAACGCTTTGACCACTGAAAAATGCATATAACATCCGCTTGGAGCGCTGCGCCACTAGCCAGCGCGCTCATTCGCTTCTTTCAATTGTCATTTTGAATTGCTTGTACGTTTTGAATATTATTTGAATTAACTTAAATTGCAACTGTTCTTTTATCATAATTCTTTATAAGTAAACTCTTCTTTTGTATTAAACATTTCAATAATTTTTCATTTACTTACAATATTTTTCTCTCATTTCTAGTTCAATCGACATCTTTCTGATCTCAGAGAACCAGAACCAGTGATCAAACCCAACAACAATACGAAAAAATCCAGAATTCATTGTACAACTCAAAATATAAGAAGATAAGAACCGTTAGAATACTAACATACAACAATATAATAATAACAAATACTGGCTCAAAATTTAAGAAAGAATGTGCAGACTTTGCGAGAGAGAAGAGGAAACCCTGGAACCTATGTGCCTGTGATGTAGAGAATTGGAAAAGGAAGGAATATCGAAAAAAACATTATTGGAAGAGACAGGAAATAGGAAATTATGGTTCAATAAAAATTATAGAAAAGACAAAAAATATTGTAAATGCACAAAATATGTAATATAATAAACGTAAAATAATTAGATTCGAAGCCTGGATAAGGCAGAATTATAAAATAAATACAAGCAGGTAATTAAAAAATGTTTCAATTAAATTTTAATAATATATGTATATGAATTATAATATATTACTTGTTTTAAAATAGATATTCGTTAAAATATTATTTTGCATTATTCTAGGTATTAAAAATTTTACTTAGTAATAGTATAAAATAGTTTGTTTCAACTAATATCGACAACTTCAAATAAATAATTCAAATATCATAAATTGTAATGAATTACTCTCAATGTACGCAACCTGCAATACATTACTTTATATTACATCCGCTAGTGGCCAGTGACGCTAAAATAGCGAATAATGTTCCAAAATAACACTGGAGAGTAAGAGGTTTACTCTGTGTCTTGGCCAAATTAATAGCAATAGGTACATATTTTCATTTTACACTGAATTTAAAATAGTTATTTGTATCACTAGTAGAGAAACTAAATTTTTGCGAGCGAGGCTTGTAAATAATGCGAGATCTGGCAAAAGAGTTTCTGGACGTGTGATACACAAGATTTCTTGCGCCGATGACACTTTTAATTTATTAAAGAAATATTATTTCTATTTAAAATTTTATATATTATAGTTTTTTATGTCAGTAACACTTTTGGTTCACATTGATTCATGGATATATAAACAATTCACTTGTTTTATTCAAAAAAATTTGTGACATTTGTTCAAAACTAAAAAATAAAACGAATGTGAACTGATATTTTTCAACAATTAACGTAATCATACGTTTCTTTGAAATTTGTAAACAAAGACAATGAATGATTCACGTTAAAAACTTTGTTTCGAACTAACATTGTCTTTATTTAAGAAATAACGTATAAATACACGACGTTTCGGATGTTAGTTATTTTCACCCGTTATCAAGTGTATACACTTGATAACGGCTTTTACAATGTAAAATTAACTCATTACCATATTTAGTGTATAAAATATATATATATATATATATATATATATATATATATATATATATATATATATATATATATATATGTACAGGGTGAATACTGAAAACCTTGACATAGGGAAATAACATGGGAAAACAGTTTTTTGCTGTTTCCATCTGTCCCGCCAAATAAAATCGGGTGTATATGGTATCGTTAGTTAGATTACTTAATTTTGCATCTAATAAAACCAAATTTTGTGTAATATGGCCTGTTCTAACTGAAATATTTGATAAAATAAATTGTATTTTGAAGTTTATCCTTCATATTTTCGAATAAGAAACGTCAAAAACAAAATGCTCCATAGCCGAGTGGATACGTGGGCTGTTTCATAACATAAATAATCTACAAGACCTGTGTAGGGATCACGCCAAATAGAATTCTATAGTTCTAATGTCAAACAAAAAAAAAACGAGTCGAAATCATATTTGGTAGCATGCCATGTCGCAAGCGATAGTAGAATTGTACTTCGTGTGTTTTCGGAAATGCTACTACCTTTTCAGTAAACATTGATCATTTTCCGAATATTCGCGCGTCAATTACGAATGTGTCAACTTGACAGATCAAAGAGACGTTTTAAAAAATTATATTTTGAACAAAGAAGGTAATCATTTTAAATATATTTATGTTACAAATCATTTATGTCCCTAAATTTAATTATAAGTAGATGTTACTCGTGAAAATATTCATTTTACAAGTAGAAGAGGAAGAAAGAAGACAAAATATTCGTGAAGAATCATGAGAAATAATGCGACCCATTTTCAGTTCCGGATACACGATTTGTAGAACTATATAGACTAACAAAGGATATGGTTTTTTATTTACTACAACAATTAGTGCCTCATATGTCGCAATCCACACATACGAAATCCGTATCATCAATTTTAAGAATGTTTGCAGCATTATATTTCTTTGCCACAGGATCTTATCAAAGATCGATAGGACATAGTTTTGTTCTATCCATGGCACAAAATACTATAAGTAAATGTGTAAATGAAATTAGCCAGCTTATTGTAGACCATCAAAAATCGAGCAACAAAGCCCAATGATCCGCTGTAACTCTCATGTGTAAGATAAACGTAAATAATTCAAAACGTCATGCAATTGACAGAACAATAGAATAGAATCCATATTTTACCAAACTACTTAGATTCAATAATCACGAATAGTCAGTTTAAACAAGATAGAGACAGAACATAGTAAAAGGGCCGTGAAAAAGAGAGACAAAAGATGAAAACGACAGGAAAAAATTCGCGTTTCAAAGCGATACTATCGGTGGGGAACGGGAACGAGGGAAAACAAGCGATTTTTCGGCGTGATACCAATATGTAGTTTTAAAGCGATAATCGCCAAAAATATAGAATTCTATTCGGCGTGATCCCACTACTGGTCTTGTAGATTATTTATGTTATGAAACAGCCCTCGTATCCACTCGGCTATGGAGCATTTTGTTTTTGACATTTCTTATTCGAAAATATGAAGGATAACCTTCAAAATACAATTTATTTTATCAAATATTTCAATTAGAAAAGGCCATATTACACAACATTTGGTTTTATTAGATGCAAAATTAAGTAATCTAACTAACGATACCATATACACCCGATTTTATTTAGCGGGACAGATGGAAACAGCAAAAAACTGTTTTCCCATGTTATTTCCCTATGTCAAGGTTTTCAGTATTCACCCTGTATATATATTTTTACTAATTTCTTATTCCGTTTAGTTGTAATTAGGAAATGAGTTTGTCGGTTTTTGCGTTGTCGGCAGTAAATTATAAGTAGAAGCCATAAGAACAATAGTTGTATTTGAAGGGCGAGTATATTAAAATATGTACAAATTATTTAAAAATATGTGCATTTATATGAAATATAGAGAATTTGTAATACTGTTCAAACGCCTATATTTATTTATTGGCGATATACAGTGATACAAACTTGAGATGGGTGTTGTCTAAATTTACAATGTTCGGAAACCTGCTAGTTTGATGGTTGATTCTAGGAATGACGAAACCTGAAAATTTTGTTACCCGGGTACCCGATATGATATGGATACTCGATAATTACCCGTTACCCTATAATTACCCACCACCCGATAATAACCTGATGCCCGATAATTACCTGATACCCTTAAAATATCCGTTATTCTTTCATGTTCATCTTTTTAATACAAATTTTTGTTATTTGCATATAAATTTATTAAATGAACAAAAAATATTATTTTCTGATATGGAAATTAAAAAAAAATCATTGTTATTTTTTATAATATACGAGTATGTATATCAGCAATATAAAATTACAAAATTAAAGAAGTATATTTGATTTAATTACTTAGGAATATCTCATATTTCTATTCGCAAATATCAGCATGGATGGTGTACCTGCACTCAGTCCTGATCTTGATCTCTGAAAACTGTCTTTAACTGGCAACAACAGATTTTAGGTAATGGGTAGATTTCGGGTAACAGGTAATAAACGGGTAACGGGTACATTTCGGGTAATCGGGTACTATTTTTGATACCCGGGTACATTATTATCGGGTAGGTTCCGGGTACCCGGGTACCCATCGTCATTCCTAGTTGATCCTATACGATGATATGAGCAGTTTCACTAAATAGGTGCAAGGTCAAAAATCAAGGACAAGCCCTGACGTTTTTTTAATTAAAAATTATCTATTTTTACTTTTTGAAGAAATTTAAATACACACACCTCGTTTGAAACGTCTTCAAGTGGGTAGCAATAAATTGTTTCTTTTTATAGGAAAGAAGAGTTGCCTTGTCGTACTTTGACAAAAGCGCTTAACCAAGTCCTAGAAAATCTATTATGGCAATCACCACATTTTTAAAGTCCATCCATATTCTTGTTGGAGTCAAATTAATGTAAGATTTGGCTGTTTTAAAACGATGTTTGTAGATAATATAACGATTTATTAAACAGTATTAAGAGCATTGTGTACACTTTATGTTAGGGGTGCTACCACAGTATAAATCGTATACCTTGTTCAGAGATATTTCGTTATGGCTATATATACAGTAGTTGCACTCTCTGTCGGCACCTTTGAAATTCTGTTACATGTCAGATTTTCTAGCGCACGTAAGCCCCGCCCGTTGGAGGCCCAAGCGGGTAAATTCAAATAAACGTCAAATGAAATTAACACAGGAATACTGATAATTAACACAACACAATGTATCAGAGAACTAAATGTCACAACATGAAGCACGCTGAACAATTAAATTTAATAACAGAAAACTTGTGTTTATATTTCGAGCCAACACTGACAGCTGCCCGCAAGTGGCTGGGGTGAAAACTTTCCTCCAAAGGGCGGAGTTAAGAGCTTCAAGGTCAAATTTTCGGGTAACAAAAATACCTGGGAGTGCAACTACTGTATCTACGATTTATACTGTGGTGCTACCATCGGTGACGAATAAGGGGAGTAAAGCAGGTGGATGCAATGGACAGAGTCTATCACTGTAACGTCATAAATTACCCAGTTAAATATTATAGCTCATCTAATATAGAAATGAAGCTGCGCTAAGGACGTATTTTCGTTCATATTTTGAGCGACCAATGGGAGAAGGTATCCCCCATTGTGTTTTTTTTTCCAGTGGCATACATAATTCCTAGTTCATATGGGGTAACTACATTAGGAAATTATTATGTAATATTAAGGAAATTCGAAATTAGAATTTAAAGAACATGTAACTGCAATAAACAGAAAACAACACAGTATTTGCCGACGATTATATTAGCAGGTAATAATCATTTATGGAAAGGGTGATTGGTAATCTTATATGTAGCAGAAAAAGGATTAACAATAATTTGGCTTCAAAATCTAGAAATTAAAGAAGCTGTTATTTCAAAGAAAAATATAGACAATAACAAAACCGCTTCGCTTCTACATTTTAATCTAGAGATTAAAGAAGCCGTTATTCAAAAACAAATATTGTAAATGACCAAACCGATGTAATCCATTCTCTTCTACTTAATTAGAAAAATAGTATATATACTGTTAATTTGTATACATCAATGCTGCAGTCAGACTGTATCCGAGAGGACAAAACGATCGTTACAATAAAAGTGTGTTAATTTTATTAATATACATTTATATACTAAAACAATAAAAGCAGACAAATAGTTTTTAATTTGTTTATATTTGATGAAGCAGTTAATGGTATATCAATTCTGCTAACTAAAGTCATAGATCGTGTATGCAAAGCTGTAGGAATAAGAAAAAATACTGTAATATACATTAAAAAAGAAGGCGCCCAACTTGATAATGGAGAACAAAAAACATTTTCAACGTCAAATGAAAAGCGAAACAAGTCGAACAGTATAACTGCAATGAATAATAACTATAAAGATTTTTTTATCCTACACATATTGAAAGTAAGATTTTCCTGCGTGTGCGTGCGCAAGAAAGTAGACATTTGCCGGTCTAGACCTACAAAATCTCACTATTCCCTAGGGAAGAAAAAAAACAGTTCGTGTGCGGACAAACAGATGGCGTTTAATGTGTTAGAACTAATAATCAGAATGAAATATGTGAACATGCTTTTAAAATATTGTAACTTTAGATAATTTTGATACTTACGTTAGATTCAAGGTATTTTTATTATATATTCTGTAAATAATAGAACATAGTAGTTAACCTTATTTATATGTCAAAATAAAATGTTTGTTTTTTGTTCTTATTATGTTGGTATTCAATTTCAGAAATTTCTTTGAGGTTAAGTTAAATGTCAAATTACATAGTATTCATAAGATGTTTATATTATTTTATTATGTTGTGTTGTTGTGTAGGATAAAAAATAGTGTGTGCTACATGGCAGTAAAGTTGTTTTCTGGTCCTCAAGAAGTATCCAGCCTCGACTGTGTCTCGGCCGTATACATATCCTTCGGACCAGAAAAGAACAACTTTCCTACCTAGCAGCACAAATAACTATTATCGGTGACATATCCATAATTACCACAAAATACACATGGCGCATCCAACTTTAAACAGACTTATCCTTTCTTTTAAAGAAGATGGTCTACCATTATTTGAAGGATGCAGAAGTTCTCTTGCAAAATTTTTAAACAACATGGGATTTCGGTAAGTTTCACTAATTTATAAATTTGTGTAATTACAATATTAAAATTGTGTAAAAACACATCAAAAATTCTTCAAATTTGATTAAGTGGTATAGCTGTACACGTTCGGCGGCATTTTCGCTCTCGACGACCGTGGTCATCAACATCTACCATTCTTCACATCCGGTGTTATCTGTGTGTTTGCACACAGGATGTCTTCATGTACTTCTTGCACAATCCTCTCGAATCTGCACCCCTGTCACCCGGTTTTCGACCTCGATGACCGTAGTCATCCGCATCTACCATTCTTCTTTACCCACTTCTTGCACAACCCTTTCGAATTCGACCACCCTGTATGCTCCGCCCCTATGGGGTGCCCTGTCAACTTTAGCAAGGAGTGCTCGTCGGGGTGCACTTTAGGTAGGAGTGTCCACGCCTCACATCTGCCGCCCCTCGCCCCACACCCCTCACCCCACACCCCTCACCCCCCGCCTGACCTGGGATCGTTCGGCGTCATTCTCGTTTCTTAAGTACTAATATCATAGGGGTCATAATGATAGAATTTTTCACTCTCGATCCCTCGCCCCACACCCGACGCCCCACTCCTGACTCTTAGTAACGTTACTAAAAATTTTAACCAATAGAAATATTTGTAAAAGCTGTCATTTTCATTTTTTATTTAGTGTCTACTATTTTTATTGGTTAATGATTTTAGTAACGTTACTAAGAGCTAGGAACTTCCTTACAGAATTGGGGTAATTGTTTCATTACTTGTTGTTAAATTTTATGTTCTTACACTGTAAGTTTTAGGAAGAAAATGAATTGTTTTCTATCCAAAGCACTCTTGTTTTAGACAGATATAAACAAAATACATATAAATCTAACATGCATTTTTCTCTGTTATTTTGTTATATTAGTATATGATATATTTTATCTTTGAATTCAGAAAAAAATACTCTATCGAATAACCTAAAAATAAACATATGTTCCCATTTAAAATAAGAAAGTTATGTCCCGTATTTTGAAAACCACTGATCGAAAAAAATATTTTTTCTTGATCATTGTATTAGTCTTGTAAAATGGTGGTTCTTTGCTAATTTAACCAACCTCGTAGTTCTTATAGTTCTCGAGATATCAATGGTGGCACACTTAAATGGAACAGCCTGTAGATATCTTAAAAACAACAACAATTATAATGATTCATATCTGTACACAAAACAAAATTACAATTGTTTATGTACATTTTTACTTTATTTATTCTATTTTTTAAAACATAATCTACGTGCCATTTCATCTACTTCTTCTCGAGGCTTAATAAAGCATTGTAGTTCACAACAATATTTTTGGTTAGTTGTGGTGGTAGTGGCAGTGGCGATGTTTGTTTGATTACGAATAAATTCACATGAATAATTATATTTTTGATGTTCTCGTAAAGGGTCATCACCCTCTATCCAATTATATAGTTCGATATTACAAAATGCACAGCGAGCGATGTCAAGGAAGCCCACATAATAGAAGCCAGCCTTTGCTAGATATATAGGATCTATGACTTTATTTTGCCATGCGTGAAATGTTGATAAGCGTGCTTCTTCATTTCTCATTGCCTGTGTACATAAACACAAAAAAAAATTAAAAATAATGATAAGAGTACTAGTAAAACAAAGTACTTACATCATGGTTGATTTGATTCATAACCTGCATTACCTGTACAAACAATAAGTGAAATGAATAACAATAATAATAAATACAAAAATAAAATTACCTCAAAATTCAGTTTGTTGATAAACTTCGTGATTTGGCTTGCTGTACGATGTAATTTACATATTGTAGTTGTTGTGGACTACTTCAAGACACTTTTTAAACACTGTTCTCTGAGTTTGCTATTTTATATTAGTTTATGTTAATCAGTAGAGAAAAATAAGTAACCATATTTTGTTCCATAAATACTTTATCAAAACCATAAATTCCTGTTTACATTTTAGTTGTGAACACGTGTTAATCAGAGAAAAAACTAATGAGCCACATATACGTTGATATAAAATTATCAAATTCCTGTTGGCAAATCTTTAATAAACAAAGGATAAAAATTAATCAACCACCTACAAGTTCATAATAAATTATTAAAACTATATTTTTATACTCAGATTATAAAAGAACTTGTAAAAGCAAATACGAGTTTATTTGATTGACAGTATAGTAGCAGCGGAACGAAGAGATTAGATTTTTTTATATTTCTACAAACATATTTTTTTCTACTTTATTCTATTACAAACACATTTAAGTTATATTTTTCTTATATATATTTTTTTGTTTAGGGAATAAAACACAACATGAAATATATCATAGATTTTCAAGGGTTTTATATAAATGAATTCATATTGAAGGAAATAACAGTGCTTGATGAGAATAATATATTAGAACATTTTATTTTGAATCCACCCTATCCATGGACGGATTTGAATTCCAAACAAAAGCTGTATTTCGGTTGCAGGAGAATTTTTTCCATGGACTTGATTGGCATGATGGACATGTCAATTATTTTCAATTTCTTTATTATATACTACCTACCATGTTAAAAAATGCAACCATAATATATGTAAAGGGGGATCAGAATTTTTTTTCTATTATTATTAAATATAAATTGTATTATAATCGATATAGGAGATGCATCAACACTAAGGCATTGTAAAATTGAGCAAAAATGTTTATTTCACAAAAACAATTACGTTTGTTCAACACAAAATGTATATAAAATATTTGAATATTTAAAACATAATAAAATATTTGAATAAGATACATTTGTTTTATGTATCAACCGATTATTAATTCCTTTTATTTGAACATACATATAAATAAACATTATGACTGTAATGATTTGTTATATTTCCTAAACAAATATATACAGGGTGAATACTGAAAACCTTGACATAGGGAAATAACATAGGAAAACAGTTTTTTGCTGTTTCCATCTGTCCCGCTAAATAAAATCGGGTGTATATGGTATCGTTAGTTAGATTACTTAATTTTACATCTAATAAAACTAAATGTTGTGTAATAAGACCTTTTCTAACTGAAATATTTGATGAAGTAAATTGTATTTTGATGTTTATCCTTCATATTTTCGAATAAGAAACGTCAAAAACAAAATGCTCCATAGCCGAGTGGATACGAGGGCTGTTTCATAACATAAATAATCTACAAGACCTGGTTCGAGACCACCTCAGCTCTACTTTTTTTTAATTAAATAATGCTTAAAATATCTTTATTATATCAGACTATTTAATAAAATAGTAATATTCATATTTTTATAAATAAAAAAATCCAAATATTTAATAGAATTATTATTTGCTGTCTGTCAAACTTAACAATTAATTTGAATTTAGTTTTTGGTGTATAATTTTGTATTTCATGTTTCGAAACATGATATTTTAAGTATAATTTAATTAAAAAAAAATAGGGCCGAGGTGGTCTCGAACCAGGTCTTGTAGATTATTTATGTTATGAAACAGCCCTCGTATCCACTCGGCTATGGAGCATTTTGTTTTTGACGTTTCTTATTCGAAAATATGAAGGATAACCTTCAAAATACAATTTATTTTATCAAATATTTCAGTTAGAAAAGGCCATATTACACAACATTTGGTTTTATTAGATGCAAAATTAAGTAATCTAACTAACGATACCATATACACCCGATTTTATTTGGCGGGACAGATGGAAACAGCAAAAAACTGTTTTCCCATGTTATTTCCCTATGTCAAGGTTTTCAGTATTCACCCTGTATATATATATATATATATATATATATATATATATATATATATATATATATATATATATATATATATATACAGACTGTCTACTGAACTCGGGCCACTTAAGGGAATTCCTAAACTAGAAGAGTTACGACTTCGGTTAAATTAGACAAAAGTTGCCTTATCAGGGGGCTATTCCTGTGATGTATTTGTTTTTCCAAAAATATGCATAGGTCACTAGACAGAAGAAAAAATATGAAAGTAGTGAAAATTAATAATTCGTTTTGATTCTTAAACGATGATAGATAGACAAAAATGTTCCAGATAAAACTTTTAGAAGACAAAGTGCGCCATAAAGAGAAAAAATAATAAAAAAATTTTGGCCAACTGTTTGCGAGATATGGCAAGAAAATTTTTTTTTTTAAATGGTAATCATAGGTGGCTGTGGCATCTATAAAAGTAGTATTTTTATCTCTTTTTAGCAGTAGGTACTTTTATATCATTTATTTTAAAAATTATTGTTTTATGTACATAAATCATAAAACACTTCTTTCTAATGGCATTTTTAAAGTAAGTTTTGGTACAAACAATTTAAAACAATTGATTTTATAATATTTCTGTCATATTGTTAAAGTTTTTTGTGTCAAACTGTTAAATATAGGCAAATTCTGAACAAATCTGTAAGTCTTACAGATCTGTAAATCTGTAAATAATGAACAAAATCGCAACGAAACCAGTCGCTGTTATGCAAAACTTTACATTAATCAAAAAAAATTGATGCGTTTTTGTCAGTTTTTTACAGATTTATAGATCTGTAAGACTTACAGATTTGTTCAGAATTGGTCCATAAAAATAATTATGGACAGATTTACTTTTATTTAGTGCTTCTTATGTTTCATTTTTTGTTATTAATCTTATCTTAGGAATAAGTAAATTTGTTTACAATTAATTATAATAGATTATTGTTACGTTTTATATAGGTAATTAAGACATAACCTAGATTAAAAAAATAAATGAATACAAAAAAAAATCAGTTGTTTTCAATTGTTTGTACCAAAGCCTACTTTAAAAATGCCATTAGAAAGAAATGTTTTAGGTTTTATGTAAATAAAACAATAATTTATAAAATGAATGATATAAAAGTACCTACTGTTGAAAAGAGATAAAAATACTACTTTTAAAGATGCCATAGCCACCTATGATTACCATTTAAAAAAAAAAATTTTCTTGCCATATCTCGGAAACAGTTGACTAAATTTTTTTTATTATTATTTCTCTTTATGGCGCACTTTATCTTCTAAAAGTTTTATCTGGAACATTTTTGTCTATTTGTCATCGGTTAAGAATAAAAACGATTTATTAATTTTCACTAATTTCGCATTTTTTCTTCTGTCTAGTGACCTATGCATATTTTTGGAAAAACAAATACATTACAGGAATAGCCCCCTGATAAGGCAACTTTTGTCTAATTTAACCGAAGTCGTACCTCTTCTAGTTTAGGAATTCCCTTAAGTGGCCCGAATTCAGTAGACAGTCTGTATATATATATATATATATATATATATATATATACAATAAATATTGATTTGAAATGTAATAAATTGTATTATTTCAACAGAGATAATCTTTCATTCAATATGAATGAAACAAGCGACCAATTACGCTGTGATTCAGAGATGGAACCATTGTTACGTAAAAATCCTAATAAGATTTGTAACATTTCCAATTCAGTATCATGATATGTGGCTTATGTATAAAAAAGTTAAAGCTTCCTTTTGGGTAGCTGAAGAGGTTGATCTTTCAAAAGATTTAAATGATTGGAATAATAAACTTAGTAAAGATGAGAAATATTTTATTAGCATTTTTCGCAGCCTCAGATGGAATTGTGAATGAGAATCTTGTTGAAAGATTCAGTCACGAAATACAATTAACGGAAGCACGTTGTTTTTACGGTTTACAAATTGCAATTGGAAATATTCACTCTGAAATGTACAGTTTACTTCTTGACACATACATTGAAAACTCTGAAGAGAAGCAATTTTTATTTAATGCAATAGAAACAATTCCACGTGTGAAGAAGAAGGCTGATTGGGCTTTAAGATGGATATCAAGTACATCTACATTTGGCGAGAGAATTGTAGCGTTCGCAGCTGTTGAGGGGATTTTTTTCCGGTAGTTTTGCTGCTATTTTTTGGTTAAAAATTCTAGGATTAATGCCTGGATTAACATTCAGCAATGAACTAACATCACGTGATGAAGGTCTACATTGTGATTTTGCATGCTTAATGTTTAAATATTTACAACAGAGACCATCTTGTGAAAAAATTGTTGAAATTATCCGTGATGCTGTTAATATTGAACAAGAATTTCTTACAGAAACATTACCTGTTCGTTTGTTAGGAATGAACTGTGAACTAATGAGTCAATATTGAATTTGTTGCTGATAGATTACTTTTAGAGTTAGGATTTGAAAAACTATATAATTCTAAAAATCCATTTAGTTTTATGGAGTTAATTTTACTACAAAGAAAACTAACTATTTTGAAAAAAAAGTTGGAGAATATCAGAAATATGGAGTTATGAATAAGATTGACGATGTTTTTAGAACAGATGTAGATTTTTAGATATTTGTAATAAATTTTGTAATAATGGAGAAAAAGATTGAAAAAGTTTATTTTAATGATAAAGTAATAGTACATTACCTTTATTTCTGACAGTTTTCTTCACAGAATGCACGTAAAGGAAATTGGGAAATGTATTCACGTGATAGGAAAAGATTTCAACAAAGGATTGAAAAATTTGAAATACTATATAAAAATATTGTAAAATATAATTTATTCTATATTTTTATTACATAATTATATTTATTGTATATATTTGTATTATATAACAATTATTAAAATTTTATAAATTAAAATTTTTTTTATTATTCTCCCAAATCGTCTCATACTCAGTTTTAATTTTTTTACTTATGTAGCAAAAATATATTAAATAAAAAAATAAACGAACAAACAAAACTTTACTTATGAATAAAAATACATGATGTATCCTCGTCATCATCATCTATGTTGCACGATTTACCTGCTAATAAGTAGAAAAAACATAATTAATTATTTTATTATTATTATCTATATTGTTACTTACAGATTAGTTCAAATGAGCGTTTACAAATTATTACTTATCAATATTCTCTGTATTTACTGAAAGTAAAATTTGTAGAATTTCTTGATCTTCTATAGAGATGGTATATTATTTTGAATAATTTTATCAACATTCTCTTTACATTTCAGTACTTCTGTCTCAATTTGATTTAATTTTAATAATATTTGTTGTCTGAAAATATTTTCTTCTTCGTTTTGTTTCATTATTTCATTCTCAAGACGATCAAGTTTTTGTAAATTTTTAATATTAAGTGTTTGCAAAATGTACCTATCTAGTCTCTCCATCTAATTAACATAAATATTTGAATTAAAATTTTGATATAAAAATAAAAGAATCTACTTACAGTTGTTACACACATACACACTTATAAACAGAAATTTTAAAACTGAAATGAGTAATGGGAGGAAAAACTCTACGCTTATAAGCAAAGAATATCTTTTGCGGTTGGTGTTATCACAGGCGTGAACTGGTGGAATAAACTCGTTTTAAACCTTTGTAACATTTTTTTTTCAATATGTTATCTATGTACATATGTATATCAGGTGCAAGAATGATTAAACACCATTTGAGCATTTTAAAAACTGATTTGACTTTCATAGTAGAAAATATTATTATCTTGCTGTTAAAACAGATTTATTATAATTACTGGATACCAGTTAGACATCAACTGAATCTATTTGTTGGTTTCTTGGGTAAAAAATATATACATATATAAGAAATCAGGTTATAATTTTATAAATATATACATATATTTAATAAAAATATTTATTTAAAAAAAGTAGTACATATTAGTAAAAACTATAATTTTAAATTATAAATTTTTTTATTATTATATAATACAAATATACGAGTACAATAAATTTTACTATGTAATACTAAGATACAATAAGTTTTTCTTTATAATATTTTTATATAGTATTTAAAATTTTTTAATCTTTTGTTGAAACCTTTTCTTATCTCGTGAATACATTTCCCAATTTCATTTTCATGCGTTCTGTCAAGCTAACTGTCACACATAAAAATAATGTGCTATTACTTTATCGTTAAAATTAACTTTTTTTTGTGCTTTTCTCCATTATTACACATATTTATATATACATCATTCAAAAATCTACATGTTCCAAAACATTATCAATCATTTTATTCATAACTAAATCTTTTGATAAATCAACCCCTTCAGCTTTCTTATACATAAGCCACATGTCATGGTATTGAATTGGAAATGTTACAAATCTATTAGGATTTTTATATAACAATGGTTCCATCTCTGAATAACAGTCTAATTGTTCACATGTTGTGTTCATATTGTATGTTGTACAATTATCATAGGCGTGCACAGGGGGGTGCCCGGGCACCCCCATTACCAACTTAAAACTATCAAAATTTTCTTAAGTGGTAAAGTTCATTTAAGATGAATATTTTTACTAAAACTAGTGCGGTTATGGATATAGATGTTTTGAACATAATAGATGAATTTAAAAAACAGATTTGTTGTCTCGAGTAGTATTTTTTTTTGTAAAATTGTATTTATGTTGAAAAATATAGTATTTATAAAGTAATATTATGAATTTTATTTCCAATTACCTAGGCTCTTCCGTTTAATAAAATTGAAGAATATAGTACGAATTTAATTTCCCGTCTGTACTTGGGCACCCCCATTACCAAAACCCTGTGCAAGCCTATGACAATTATATCTGTTAAAATAAAACAATTTATTACACTCAAATCATTATTTATTATCTATAATTTTTTTGTTTATGAAATGTAACAAATCGTTACACTCATAATGTTTATTTATAGGTATGTTAAAATGAAAGAAACTAATAAAGGATAGATAGAATAAAACAAATGTATCTTATTAAAACATTTTATTATGCTTTAAATAATCAAGTATTTTATATACATTTTTTGTTGAGCATACATAATTGCTTCTATGAAATAAACATTCTTGTTGTTCCATCACTTTACGACTTCCTAGTGCTGGTGCATCATCTATATCAATGATAAGAATATTTAAATTTAAAGATGATAGAATTTTTTTTTCTGATCATCCTTCACATATATTGTTGTAGCATACTTTATTATCTTAGGTAATATGTAATTTATAAATTCAAAATAATTGACATAAACCATCAAGCCAATTCATACCATAAAAATTATGTTTTAACCAGAAAACATTATGTTTTTCATTTGGATTTAAATTTGACCATGGATATGGTGGAAGTAATATAAAATTTTCTATCTTATTGTCTTCGCAGAGAATTGTAATTTCTTTTAATAAAAACTCCTTTACATAGAATCCTTGAACATCTACTGTATATTTCATTTTAAGTTATATTCCCTAAAAAAAGTTATTATGCTCAGCTATACTACCATAAAATGTAAATAATAAAAATATACCTTAAGTGCGTTTGTAGTAGTATAAAGTGACGACAATATAAAAAAGTCAAATCACTTCGTTCCACTGTTACTATTGTCAATCAAATATATTTGCATTTGCTTTTACAAGTTTTTTTATAGTAAAATTTGAGTATAAAAATGTAGTTTTGATAATTTATTATGAACTTGTATGTAGTTCATTATTTTTTCCTCTTTATCAAACTAAGTTATAAACAGGAATTCGTGGTTTTGATAATTTTATAAAATATCAATGTGTTTCATTATTTTTTTCTCTGATTAACATGTGTTCACAACTAACTATACAGGGTGTTTGGCGAAAGGCCGGCACCCAGAATATTTCGTTTATTATGAGAGATGCAGAAAAATGTTACGGAACAAAATTAAACTAGTCAAAGGTACTCATAAAATGAAATGAATTAGTAAGAATTTTGTGTCACTTCCGGTTTCAGGGAAGTGTGTACAACTTTGATTCTAGTATAGGGAATCGGTATTATTATATTTTTTTTTCGGATTGTACATAAAATTAGCTCTACAATGATACCAAAATATCATAGTTTTACTTCAACCATTTCAAAATGGCGACACTATTTTTAAAATATTTACTAATAAAAATTCATAAAAAACACCATAGCCAGCTATTTGAGATTTTGTTACATGAAACCAAATCAATAATGTCAAAAAATATTAGATCTACCTTTCCTGACGATGTAATGGCAGAATTTTTTATATTTGACAAATGGGGTAGGTGACCAATTTCTAAATTTGGTATATGTGATAGCTTGTACAAAAATAATATACCCGTATTTTTTTAAAATTGTTAATTATATGTTGTTTTGAAGTAAATAAATAATATAGTACTTGGGAGGGGATTATGACGTCAACGAAGTTCATGAGAGCGGCGAAGGTAGACAGACGGAAATAGGTGGTGTGAGTGAGATAGTGCTAACTTAGTGAACGTCATAGTAAAGGACGCTGTTTCTATTTAACGCAAATTACTAAACAATTGCTGATAAATATTTAACTTTTTTAATGTCAACGTTAATAAATAAATATACTTTCTATAATTCAATAGTTTTTTCATTAAAATTCTACCTTGGTCACCTACCCCATTGTGCAGAAAATGACACCGGCCATTTTGTGTACTTTTAATTTTAATTTAGTTTATTATATTTAGTAAGAGTTATTGTATTGTGTTGATTGTTATAAGCTTTTTTAAACATATTTTTTTCGTTAATTATCTGTAGTTGTAAGTACATAAATTTGAAAATAAATTGTCGCCATTTTGAAATGGTCGAAGAAAAACTATAATATTTTGATATCATTGTAGAGCTATTTTAATGTACATTCCGAAAAAAAATATAATAATATCGATTCTCTATGCTAAAATCAAAGTTGTACACACTTCCGCTAAAACCGGAAGTGACACAAAATTCTTACTAAGATCATTTTATGAGTCCCTTTGACTAGTTTAATTTTGTTCCGTAACATTTTTCTGTCCCATTCAGCGCGAAAAACGGTGTTACAATATTTCGTTTCTTGACTCTATTATTTAGGCTTGTACATTGATATTTTAAAAATAAATTCTTGGATAGTACTTCAACACTGCTACACAGAGATAAATGTAAAATTGTTAATAGAATTTGAATAATTAAATGGTAAAAGTGCCAAATTTGCCTTATATTATACCTATGTTATATTGAATTGACTAAACATTTTAAGAATTTTCTCTCTGTAGCAGTGTGATGAATGAAGTAAAGAATCGTTTGCTCCAAAGAAAGTTTATTACCTTACTTTCGTAAACTAATAATTCGAAATATTAAATTAATAAATTTAGTTATATTTTTTCATAATAGATGCCGCTAGACGCAGTCGATGCCTGCATCGCCACCCCTCTATATTCGTAGACCGAGTAGGGGTACTAATTTCCAAGAATTGGAAAAGGGGATGAATGATGAAAAAGTATAAAAATATTTTCATTCGTTTAGCACTGGTCGTTTGATTCAGAAATAGTTTTCGAATTTATCAGTTTTGTTAATTATTGTCTCGTATTTGGTATTTGTTATTGTTTGTTTTTGCATTTTATTGTTATTATTACGGTTGATATTACTGTTATTGTTTATTATTATTTCACTACTGTTGTTTGTTATTTCTTTGTTGTTGCATTATTGGTTGCAATTATTATGGCGAAGGGCAATAGGAATTTAACTCGTCTTCCGAAATTATCAAAAAAGCGCAAGTCGTTGACATTAACTCATAATGAAGCGCTATTTATCGACGCTAAAAATCACCTTAACAAATGACAGGAATGATATGAATGACATCTTCAAGTTTTTTAAATATTTGAAAATATCTGTTACCGTCTTTACGCTACTGTTCCTATTTCATTAGTGTCGTTGGTTAGACGCAGATAGCACATATTCCCCTCTGTAACACGTACGATAATGAGATAGCGAATAAAAGTCTCATCTGTGCCATGCCTATACGCCAAAGTTGCAATTCTTACGGCAAAAATTAATGACGTGAGGATCAACAGCGAATAATAGAGTATATGTTACACCACTCTGGTAGTCATTTAATAAAGTTTTCCTTATAACAACAGGAAAATAAATAGGTACTTATTCATTCCGTTTGTAATTATCAATCGATCAACATCTAAATTTATAAATCAATTTATATTGTTGATTATATTTTATATTTTTAACATTTAAATATTCTAATTATTTTTAATAATATGTAACGGTTGATTCCGCTACACTGTCATGGGTCATGGTTATACCACGAATATTATGATTTGTAACAATTCACAATAAACTTTCGGATACCTACCTACCTACATATATTTAAACTCAACAGTAATAAATTGACAAAAATAAAATGTAACTACAACGAAAATAAATATTTCTGTAACGAAATTATAAATTAAATTTTTCAAAATTAATTACTACAAATTCAGAAAATGTTTGCTGATGATATATAAGTAAATTATTACACATGAAACGTCCCAAATTTTATCAATGTAATAGATATTTTCGAATATAGACTTATTGCAAGTATAAGGCCTAATATAATCTTCATTCATAAGTACAAGTTTCCAACATCATAAATCATTCAATTAATTTTAACATAATTCCAGTTATTTCATTAATAGTGAATAGCGTATATGTATTTTCAAACTTTAGATAGTGCATAACTGCATAGTTAATCATAAAACAATGTAAAAAAGTTCTAATTTTTATTTAAATTTTATCCTCGTACGGACTAAATATAACAAATTTATTACGCAATATAAACAAATGAAAATTATATTTACTTAAACATAAAAATATTAATTTTTCTACTCCTGCTTTGAAAATACAATTTTCTGGTTTGTTTTTCATGCTGAAAGTGACTCTTTGCAGCACTAATAAATGTTTGTTTCATTATTGCTGCCATGGATACGCATCACTTGCGCATCACAAATACAAAATTTGCAATAAATGTCAAATTATGTTTAAAATACTATATTGTGTTATTAAGAGTAAAAGTGACACTTTATGTGGCGAGCATGGAAGTTTGCACGACGAGCGAAGCGAGTCGGACAATTGCATGCGAGGCACACAAAGCACTTTTACTCTGAATAACACATTTTATTTTTTCTTAAAACGTAGAAATTTTAAAAATTAATTACTATTTGACGTTTAATATGTAGGTTACCTGTCAGTTATTCATAATTTTTAGTAACTTTATTCTTAGGTTATCTAGTTTCTATAGTGACATTTAGGGCGATATTACAGATTTCTATTGTACAATTTACTTCTTATTGGCTGATTCTATATACGGCGGCGAAAAAATTAAACGGCGGCTACAATAAAAAATTATATTACGCCGGTATAGAAATTAAACTTCAACCTTGTCAATCAAGTCACAGAAGATGTCACTTTTATGACGTTTGATGAAAATAATAATTTTTTATTTCCTTATTTTTTATCTTGCAGGAGTAGAAAAAATAGTGTGTATAACACGTGTTGAAAGTCCTTTGTCGAACACAAACGATTGCAACCTTCGCTTCGCTCAGGCTGCAACTTTCGTTTTGGTTCGACAAAGATAGACTTTCAGCACTTGATATACAAGTAATTATTTTATTACTGTTATTTTCATTATCGCGTGTTAGGTTAGAAATACATATTTCTGGAAGCTTATTTCGTAGAATGCATTCTGAACCTTGAACGAAATATGTTATCTCTCTCATTTCGCTTTAACACTTTGGGTGGGGGAATAGTTACGGTCCAACCCCCTAGCTACCTCACCCCTTACACTTGCAAAACCTTAGATGGTTTGGGATTGCTACATTACAGCCTTAAGGATGCGGTATAGGTGGACTATTTTGTTTCTGAGTCCAGAGATGGCACTGCAAGCAGCACAAGAAGGGGTGTGACTGCTTACGATTTATGACATTATCAACCAATCAAAATTGGTTACTTTTTCGACTCCCTTCATCCATTTCTCAGTAAAATAATGACCCTCGTCTTCCAATTATAAATTCGCTCTCTAGAAGCAAACTGTGTAACTGTGTTTTTGATTGCGTTGAGTAGCAGATATTAATTTTTTGTTACTCTCTTATCAGGGTACGAATTTATACAAAAATTTTGTGTTCGGAATCAATTTTTTTGGGTTAGGGTTACTAGCTAATGTGTATATTCAGAGTATGTACACATTTTTTTGTAATATTTAGTCATTGCCGGATTATGGAATATCCAGGCCCCGATACCCCTCCTCCAAAAAAATAAACAAATATAAAAATTTATTGATGTTTTTAACGTAATATTGCACTCGAAGCGCTATTTGGTGCATTCTTTTTTCATACATTTCACTTCACTTGTGATTAAAGTGAAATAAAACAGAACTAATATTCTTGACATGTAAAAAGAATGACATTGTTGAATTGTGGTCAACTGCAGAACTATCTCATACAATCTGTACTATCCTTCGAACTAGATACAAATAAGAAATAATTTAATAAACTATAAATTTAAAAATTGTTATATATCTCAAAATGTCGTTTTTTTAAATATTTGCTTATAAATAAAAATAAAAGTCACTAACCCAATATCTTTAATATTATTGGGAATTTTTTATTATTACATAAAATAACCATATTTTAAATTCAATAATGAAACAATTTTGTTAACTGACAGCAAAACTTCATCACAGGTGATTTGTGACAAATATAACAGTCATAATAAGTAAAATAGTTGAAGTGATGTAACAATTTGTGTGAAAAGAATGTACTTATATCAACTGTCTTCGACAAAATTATTAATAAACACATAATAAATTACATAGGATGATTAGGAACTTTTTGTTCCGAAAATTCAGTGTTATTATTTTCTCGTAAGCAATAGAATTTTTAATAGATTTTATTCAATATACATTATTGATAAAAAATTTAATTTCTGGTGATCTAAAGTACTTCTTAAAAATTTGCTTGTAGTAGTATTACCAATCAGAACAGTGAAGAGTTCTGAATTTAAAAAGAAATCCAGGAAGCGTTTTTCGTGTAAAATAAATTCTTATAAAAATAGATTTATTCTCGTTTATGTTTTGAAATTAAAAAAAAAGTGTAATTATCCATTACTTTGACAGGAAGGAATAAATTCTAAAGGTTCTCTACATTTAAAACCCTTCTGAATTCTTCGCAAAACTATTTCTGGTAGTACACACTTCTTATAAAAATTAATAAGCCGGTCTCTCATATGCTCCTCCCAAAATAAATCATTTCTTTCGATTTCAAAATAAATACTGGCAGTGGCGGACTGGGCCGCCGGGAGTCCGGGAACTTTCCCGGTGGGCCAGAGGTACAGAGGCCGGTCAATATTATCAGATTTTTTTATTATGATAATAAATGAATTTTTTTATATGTAATTTTTAACAAATAGATTTATGCATGAGTGAATAAAAATACGAAATATTATCGTCGAAGTAAGACGAATATGATGTGTCTTATATACATGTTGTACCTGTGCGTGAACGATAGAGAGCCTGGCGGCCGGCGACCGGCGACTAATTAGAATTACGAAGCGCATAGCTCATATTTCCAGATATTCAGAATAGGAAGTAGTTTGTTGTTGCGACATTTGTGAATTTTGTTTTTTGGTAAGTGTTTATTTGTATTCATTATTATTAGAAATATAATATTTATACATATATTATACAAATACTATTTTATTACTGAAAAATATTTATTCTTTCTTTATTTTATTTTAAGGTAAATTATTAAAACCAAAACTATAAATATGGAAAATAGAAAATTTAAAGGAGGTGCTCAAAAGGAGCGAGAAAAAAACAAAAATATATGCAACAAACTGAAACAACAAATTTGAAAATAAACGATATGTTTGCGTCAACTGTGGCTAGAGCTGCTACTGAATTAGTGGCCTCATCATCTTCGACTTCGAGTTGAGAACCACGTTGTCTCAAAATAATTTAGAAGCTTTAATGCTCATGAGTATTGAAAAAGATATACTTGTAAATTTAAGTAATGATCACATTATTGATGCCGTGAACGAAAATGCTCCGGGAATAAAAATAGTTATTTGTGTAACTAGTGTGCAAAATACTACATTGCCGCACGTGCATAAAGTTTGAAGCTCTCAGCTGCGCTTCGAGCTTCAAATATGCTAGAGCGGCAATGCTATTTTGCAGTCATGGTACACACATTATTTTTCCTACAACTGTTTTAAAATTTAAAAAAATGAATTAATAACATAAGTGTAATATTCTAATCATTCTAATTTTATGACTTCAAACTAATTTATATATAAAGTTAATGGCAATTGTCAACAGTACATCAGTTGCAGTTGTGTGTTATATTTACAAAATACCACTTTTAAGCAATCTTAAGTGTTTGCCAGTTGCCACCCTAGGTTGCTAAATACATTACCGCACGTGGTTGCTACGGAAACTACTTTACCGCACGTAGTTGCTAGGGAAACTACATTACCGCACGTGGTTGCCATGGAAACATTACTGTAGTTTAGAAATGACATGTTTTGCACATCGAAAACAATGAAGTTTTTGTTGACAGTTGTAGGAAAAAATACCTAATGGGTTCTTAAATTATTAAAATTTGACAGAATGCACTTATATATTATTTATGATATATAAAAACATATATGAGAACGATAATTTAAATCTTGTAATATAAATATCAATTTTATCCCGTATTAAATGAATATTATAATGATAATATATTTATATAGAATTCTGTTTTTTTTTTGTAGCTATGTAATATCGCTATTTGTTTATCATTTTCGATTTTTTTTTTTTATAAAGGTGATGAATATGTTAAATTGTTTATTTATTTCAAATTTCTAATAATCCTCCTTATTCTGTAACCCAATGGTTAATTTTTACCAATTATTAAATGTTTTCTCCAATGAAAATAGATAGCTCTGGAGAAAATATCAAAACATCACTTGTAATGTTTGTTTTTATTTGTCAAAAATTTTAAAAAGTAGTTAAAAATAGGCCCCGTTTATTTTTTCATAAGTAATATAATAAGAGCCAAGAATTTATTGGAAAAATTTATGAATAGTTGTTGCGTAGTAACAGACAAACGAGTGTCAAAATAGACATTTAGGTCGCGACAGCGAAGCTGGAATGATTTAAGATTCATTTTTGACTGGAGTAGTCGTTATTTCGCAGGAATTACGAGTAAATTTTACCTATTAAATTCTTAGCTCGAATTATATTTGCTTGATTATTTCACGAATGACAAAAAATACAATCAATTTCTTCACGTATCACAGTACTTTTTGACGTTTCAAACGTAAAAATTTTCATATCAACAAAATGTAACCATGACGACGCTAATGTGGTTTTATCAAATTTCTTCACTAAAATACGGCCTACCCCCATCAAATGAAGCATTGTGATTGGGTGTGTGAAATAATCATATTAATATGTTACAAAATATTTGTTTCCTAAATAATATAAAAAAATATATACATATACAATTAGTAAAATGTTTGCACTGCAATATTTATTCCATCATTTGATTTATTTTGTATTTTTTTGCCATAATAACTAGAAGTTAGATTAGCTTTTAAGAGGCCGGTCACTATCAAATTTCCCGGGCTGACAAAATTTCCCAGTCCGCCACTGAATACTGGTATGTCTTTGTTAATGAAAATGATAAAATAATAAATATATTTTTACAAATGTGTAATTGGCCTTGTATCTGAAATGAAATTTGTTTATTTTGAGAAAACGATTTAAATGTAATATTATTTTCTATTTCTTAATAATGATAATTATGTTTCAATTTCAATGTCATTTCACCGTTTTTTAATTCCATACAAAAATTTGTATTCCTGCATGCTTCCTCAAAAGAATTTTTTTTTTCGTGTAGTGAACCTAAACACTTCACTTCAATGATAGCATTTTAATGCAGCACTAGACCTTATTGTAAGATAATAGTTATTTGTATACCAAGGCCGCGAAATCGCTCTTTAGCGTTCCGCGAGAAAAATTGTCGCCGAGGCTGCTTGCGGCCGAGGCAAGACAATCTCGAGGACGCTAAAGGATTTCGCGTACAAAGTGTACACAATATTTTTTGTGCAACCATAATAAATATGTAATTACAAATTTTATCAATTTTAAACAGTTTCATTGTAAATTGAAAGTCGGCTTTCAAGGTAGCTATGGAAATGACAAATGATAACTGATGTCCAGGTTATGTCACATGTCTACTCGCGATCATAAATACTGAGGCAAAAGTATTAGTAAATTATCACTTGTAACGAAATTGCGATCTTGTAATTTTAAACGGATGAAACTAAATACGAAACGATCAATTTCTACTTTTAGTGAGTTAAGTGTCAAAATGATTGTTTATCCAATTTCGCGGCCGCTACCATGACAACAGCCGCGAAATTGGATTTCGCAGCCAGTATTGCGGCTGCGAAATGCTTATTTCGCGTCCGGTTGCACAAAAAATATTATATATAATTAATTATTATATTTAAAATGTGTATATACATATACCGGTGTCTACTTTTTGTGTAACGCAAGAAATGCAATATTAAATTTAGTTGTAATTCATCTAAATATTATTTTCGAACAAAGGTTTAATAGAATAGTTGACACCCGGTATTACATAACATTTATCATCGGGACTCGCTGCTAGATATTCATTTACTTCGTCAATAAATAAACCGGAAGGAATAACTTTCTTATTAGTTTGATTTTCAAACATACAAATAGCTATGTATTCGTTATCCAAACCATATTTCATGTATTTCAATATTTTTCCCCTACGTCTACCTAAACGAATTAATAAGTTAAGCTCCGCCCTATCTCTTCTTTGTATTGTACTGTGACAGCTCAAATTTCATGCGGCACATGGTGGCAAAAGAGTGAACTAAATTTGCCTATAAGTAACATAGGAGAAATATTTCAAAGCACACAGACGCTGTATTTTACATTAAACATAAAAAAACAAAAATTCATGTGATTCTTGAGCCAAAGTTCTGTATAGTGAATATAATAATTATTTTTTATTTTACCTGTGAATCTATTTAAAAAATGTTTTTAAAGATACAGATTTAACACTGTTTCAAGTTTATCAGCTTATCTTATTACAAATAAAAGAAATTATGCTACTTCTATATATCTAGCTATATTCAGCAATTTCTTCTGATTATTATGAAATCAACTTTTTAAAATAATACTGCTCCATACTTGACTTTTGTGAATTTTTAAAGAAGATAATCATTTCTGATTTTAAAAAATTTAACATTTTTTTCCTCATTATTAATATTACATACGATTTGTAAAAATATATTTTTGAAATCATTAATCTCGCTTCATTTCGTCCTATTATTTTTATTTTAATATGTTTTCACAGTTCCGAAGAAAAAAATTGAGAACTTATTGCTAAATCACACTTTTGCCTGGCGCGCAGCCTTAATAAAAAATGAGGCGTGGCATTTTGTAAACGGTGTACACGTGAAACCAGAAGTTACCGTTGAAGAGACAGCGTCAGAAGCGGCCATGAAAAATTGGATCATTGGGGACAGTAAAGCTAAGTCGGACCTGATTTTATCTATAAATCCTTCAGAACTTAAGCAAGTAAAAGGCTGTGCTACATCCCGCGAAGTTTGGTTGAAACTAGAATAAATCTATCAATCATCGGGACCAGCGAGAAAAGCTACTCTTTTGAAACAATTAATGTTGCAGAAAATGCTAGAAGGAGAAGATGTGCCGAGAACATACACGAAAATTTTTCGACGCGGTAGATAAGCTCCATGAGATGGGCGTGGAAGTGAACAAGGACTTGCTTGCAATAATGCTACTGTACAGCTTGCCGGCGAGTTTTGAGAACTTCAGATGCGCTATAGAGTCGCGGGACGAGCTACCCTCTCCCGACACGTTGCGAATAAAAATCGTCGATAAAAGCGATGCTCGGAAAAGCGTTGACAGTTCGAATACAACGCAAAGCGGTATGGCAGCATTTAAGAAGCCCAAGAATAAGTACTACCAGAAAAAAGATGAAAAGAAACCTGATACTGACAATAAACCCTTCAAGTATCGATGTCACAAGTGCCACGAAACGGGTCATAAAGCCAGAGATTGTAAATATAAAAAGCAATCCGGAAATAAAGCAGAAGATGTCAGTTTTTATGCAGACACTGAAGAGAACGCTTTCTCTTGTATTGTCAACAAGAAATGGTGCGTAGATAGTGGATGTTCATCTCACTTATGTCGTGATAAGACTGATTTTGTAAAAATCGAGAAGACCGGAAATGGAACGCTAAATTTGGCTAGTCATGTAAGTACAGAAATTAAAGCACGAGGAGTTGCTGCGATCGTAACAGAAATCGACGGTAGAAACACAACCGTGAAGTTACATGATGCGCTTCATGTACCTGACCTGCGGACAAATTTGATTTCGGTTGGAAAAATTACCGATAAAGGATTTAGCGTTGTTTTTATCAAAAGAAAGCAGAAGTTTTCGACCACCGCGGAAACGTGAAGATGATTGCAGATCGAATCGATGGACTCTACTACGACAGAAAAGGAAAAGATGACGACTGCATGAACACCATCGAAGAAGACAATGATTCAGAAGTTTTGCCCAAGAAATCTTTGAAGGAGTGGCACATCCTGCTTGGTCACTTAAATCCGAAAGATTTGAAAGAAGCAGCTAAAAACAAGATCATCCAAGGACTCAACTTAGAAGACATGAACGAGGATTTTCAGTGCGAAGTGTGCCTTCAAGGTAAAATGTGTCGCCAGCCATTTCCGAAAAGATCTACCAAGGTAACTGAAATTGGCGACATTGTATATTCGGACGTATGCGGTCCGATGAGAATTCCTTTGATTGGAAAATCTCGATACTTCGTAACGTTTATCGATGACTCATCGAGGTGGTGCAAAGTAAAATTCCTAAGAGAGAAATCTGATGTATTGAAAGAGTTCGAGAATTACAGATCCCTCGTGACAACCCAACATGGAAAGCAAGTTAAGTGCTTGCAGACTGACAACGGGAGAGAGTACGTGAATAAGGCATTTGATGATTTCCTGAAAAGTCAAGGAATCGAACAACGTTTGACGGCGGCTTACAACCCAGAGCAGAACGGCGTCGCCGAACGGAAGAATCGTTCACTTGTAGAAACCGCTCGATGCCATCTTCTAGAGTCCGGTTTACCAACGTCGTTTTGGGCCGAGGCAATTTACGCAGCGAACTACATCAGAAATCGAAGTCCGACGAGTAAGTTGAATGGGAAGACTCCATACGAGGTCTGGTATGGGAAACAACCAAACGTCAACGAATTTAAGATTTTTGGAAAAGAAGTTTATTGTCTGGACATAGGTCCGGGAAAGGAGAAGTTTCAACCACGTTCTCGAAAGGGTATATTTTTGGGCTACTCAAACAAGTCCAAAGCCATGAGAATTTGGATCCCTAACGAAAAGAAGGTTGAAATTAGTAGAGACGTGAAGTTCTTATCATCAACATTCAAAAACAACCTCCAAAAGTCACTAAAATTAAAGGAAGATTCAAAATCATCCAACATCACCAGAATTCAGCCCGACAATGATGACTTCATCGACATCACGTTCAATCGTTCTTCAGAGAAGCAAAACAATGTAAACTATGAACAAGAAGATGTGAACATTAAACGAGCTGATGACGATGATACCGACGGTGAAGGATGGTTTAGAGGATTCGAAAGAGCCGAAGGATTTGTTGAAACAGTAGTAGATGTACCAGAAGAACAACGTCGTGGCTGCGGTAGACCACAAAAGGTCAAAACTGGACGACATGGAAGACCGAAGAGGCAATATAGCACTGCCAATCAAAATCATGATGCGATCGCCGAATATGCGTTGTTGACGGAAGTTCCAATCAATCACGCCATGTTAAGTCCTGAATCATCAGAATGGCTGAAAAACGATACCTGGACTCTGGTGGATCGCCCTAAGAATCGCGATATGATTGGCAGCCGAATCGTGCTACGTAACAAATACGGAGCAGGTGGAAATTTGGTGAAAAGAAAGGATAGAATAGTTGCTCGAGGCTTCTCGCAACGGCCTGGGACCGATTTTCATGAAACGTTTTCGCCAGTTGCAGCCGCAAGTCGATCCGAACTGCAATAGCATTAGCAGCTAGTCAGAACATGTTTCTACTACAGCTCGACATAACCACACCATACATAAACGGCAGCCTTAAAGAAGAGGTGTACATGGAACCTCCTGATTACATAGAAACAGTTCTTGAGAAAATTGTACATCAAGAGCGACCTAACACCGATTTGTGGACGAAGGCGAAAAATATACTGGTGGAATTTTCGAGCGGAGATAAGGTCTGTTTAATGAAAAAGGCCTTGTATGGACTGCGTGAAGCTGGTCGTGTTTGGTATCGAAGACTGGATCGAGAGCTGCGAAATTTCGGGGCCGAACCGTCAAAAGCTGATCCTTGCGTCTACTTGAAAGGTCAGAAGGGTCAACTGCTTCTTATAGTAGTATATGATGACGATATACTAGTCATGTTACAAAACCAGAGTGACATCAACGAATGCTTGGCCCATTTGGAGAAGAATTTTGAAGTCAACAACTTGGGAGAGCTTACACAGCCTTGGGATGGACTTTGAAAGAAGCAGTACAGGTATCCGGGTAAGCCAAACCGGATATGTAAAAGACATTCTCCGAAAATTCGGAATGTTAGACTGTCATCCAGTGTCCACACCCCTAGATGTCAGCGCAAAATTGGCAGTCTGAACCCTGGACCGAGTCAGACGGGGAGATGCTGCCGTATCGTGAACTAGTTGGGGCTCTGATGTATCTATCCGTTACAACTCGTCCAGATATTTCACACGCTCCAGGAGTCCTAAGTTAGTACAATGGTTCATTTGGAAAGAATCATTGGACAGCCGCAAAACGCGTGCTACGCTATTTAAGGGGAAGTATAGACCTGGGTATTCATTATTCAAATAAGAAGAGTGAGTTAAGTGGTTTCGTCGATGCTGACTGGGGAGGAAGTCTGGACGACCGCAGATCCTACACCGGTTACTTTTTCATTTGGAACGGAGGAGTCATATCCTGGGAATCGAAGAAACAGAAGACAGTAGCCTTATCCTCAACTGAATCTGAGTATATGGCATTGGCTGAGGCAGCAAAGGAAGCGGTGTACATTCAGCGCTTCCTGTATGAGCTGCGCGTCAGCGATCTGAAGAATGTGAAGATATACAACGACAACATAGGTGCGCAAAAGCTTGCCGAAAATCCCGTTTTCCACAGCCGCACCAAGCACATTGACATACGTCACCATTTCGTTCGAGAGTTGGTAGAGTCTAAGGAAATCATTCTGAAACATATATCAACTGAAGAAATGCCTGCAGACATTTTTACGAAGGCATTACCTAAACCTAAACATGATAAATGTTTGAATTTACTTGGTATTTGTAAAAGATAATTCTTGCACGATTCGTGCCGTCAAACTCAACTGATGTTAGAATTGTGTTACCGCTTCGTTGAGGGGAAGTGTTAGAAATATATTATACAACGAACGGTCATTATGATTTTACATCAAGTAAGTAGTCAGTCAGTTGTTCCAAAGTCACCTGTCAGTTCGTATTGATCTCACTGTACCAGTTTATAAATAAATCTGTGTGTTCGAGTTGACTTTATTGTTTAATTCACATTGAATCGTCCCTTACGGTCCAGGCATTTACTAAACAGATACTAATCCATTCAGGTGTCCCCCTTTATACTAAAATTGATGTGTTCGAGCGTTTTTTGCAAAATTGGTGTTAAGTGGCCAAAAATCGCGCTGATAATTTTCATTGGGCCACCTGTATTGCGCCCCCTTTTTTATATATATTTTTAAATATTTTGTTATCCATATTAATGATTTTTTTTTACATTTATTTATTTGAATCATTATTTTATTTATCTAATTTGTAATTATTACATTATTTTAAATATCATTATGAGATTCATAAAAGCATTGATACCCTGTTGCACCAGCAAGGATTGAATTTTAAGCAATACCTAAGCAAAAAAATACTTATCGAAATTTTGACAGCAATGTTAAATAGTTCATTTGGCATTTTTTTCCAATGAGATATTGTCTATTTAAGGAAAAATTAAAATTGGTGCAACTGACCATGAGTGTCATTATGAATTATTTATTTTGTAAAATAAATAACAATAGAAATTCGATTAAAATTTATATTTATAATGTACTCGTACTATGGAACAATATCCGACTCAGACTCACTCATTTTATCTTTATCTTAAATGTATTTCAGAATCAATTGAAACTATCGTAGATAAAATACTAAAGTATATACTTGTACATTTGATGTAGCCTGAAACTTGCATGATTAAAACACACGGGTCATCGGCATGTTTCATTATGAACGCCAAGTCAAACTTGTATTTTTAATATCTATTACAGTACCTAATAAGCGTACATAATTACAACATGTAAATTATTTAAGCAAGGCGAACAATATTGAAATATTATTGTTGCTTTTGTCACAATGTGCTCCACGAACGATTGCGCCCCAGGCAGTCGCTTGGTTCGCCTAAAGCTTAGACCGGCCCTGCAAATAATAACAGTAGGAAATTAGAATTCTAAGAAAAGATATGACAAAACATTCCTTCAATCAAGACTAAAGCCAGCAAATAACCACAACACGAACACATATATTTCATCCTTCAACCCTTCTTGGGGCTCATCAGTTAATGTAATCATAAAGCAAAAAGGTAAAACTTACCCTAATCATAAAGTTTCATTTGGTACACATATTTCACTGTTTATATATCAAGCTACAAAGTAAAACATTTTATAGTTTGTCTCTTGATGGCTTCCTCATATTTCATCAAATATTAGTGTTTCACGAGAGTCTTGTATTTTTCTTGGTGCATCATTCTTGCAAAAAATGTAAGACAAGAACAATACAAGAATTACAAATTTCAAAGCAAGACAAGGCAAGAAATTCTCTTGCAAGAAAAGCGAAAGAATAGGATGATTATCTTCAATTCTTGTACTCTTGGAATTTTTTGTATTAATTTGAAATCTATATTTATAAATTTATGTTACTGATTAAAAAAAATATGTAGTTTATATTTTTTAAATGTAGTAATATTAACATACAGATTTTATTTACCTAAAAGTTCAAATATATGTAAGTATTAAAATTTCATTTTCAAAAATATGTAAGAAATAATTACTCAGTGATATAATTATTTTTTAAAATTATATAACCAAGAGTTAAGGCACAAAATTCTTTCTTATAACCAAGGAAATATAACAGTTGGGCTAAAAAATACTCAAAGTAGTGCAGCTATGCGATTTTTTGTATTTATAATATTCATTTTATAAAAATAATTGTATTATAAGATATATATTTGACAACTGACATTAATATTATTTAAACAAAAAAGAAAATGACGATCAAGACAAGATTTTTATATACAAGAGTAATGAAAGACAAGATATACTTAAATTTCTTGTATTATTTTTCGAGAAAAGACAAGAAATAACAAAACAAGACAAGATGAAACACTATCAAATATTTATTCCGCACATCTATTTCCGTAACAGTTCCAGTTATGTCTAATATAAAATCCAAAGTCCCAATGAGACAAATTGCATTATAGTGAAGCTTAACGTTCGTTTGAAGAAAGAATACACGAAAAGGAAAGACATCAAGCCATCTCTTTTGCAAACAAGTCACTAATTGCTGAGAGGAAGACTCTTGGAATTGGACAGGATTTAATATCTGGGGACAATTCAGAATTATAAAATTGAAAATTATAAAAAGATATTATTTTCAAATGTGAAATTCAAATTTTTTAAAGAATAAACCTTCAGACTTTAATAAAAAGTCAACCATGTGTCTTCAATTTTTGTTACAGAATTGTCAATTATAAAAATTATACACAATATTTCAGCAATTGTTCATTTATTATTAAGTACTTACTACAGTCCAATTTCCAGATCTTATAAATAATAAATAAATTGTATGTCTCAACTGTACAATACATAAACTTCTGCCTTTTGTGTATATATAATCAATTACTTTGCTGCATTTCTTCTCTTGTAATCAAAAAAAAAATCTCAAAATTATTGTTCCATTTCCTTTTTGAAGTAAGTATTTTTCTGACAATTCCGCTCATAATTTGTCATTTAATTAAATCACAATATGTTTGGTGAATTGAACCAATCAGATTCACATCTCTCTGACAATATATATATATATATATATATATATATATATATATATATATATACTATATAGAGGAATTGTCATGCCGAATGCCATACGTACCTATAATTTTACTTGTAATTTTTGCCAAACTCACTCCTGCTTGTTGCTTTAGGAAATCGTCACTCGTCCTACCGACTCGTTTGAATTTCGTCGCAAGTATGATACTAGTTATTAACGGAATTGCATATAACAAACAATTCTTATGTTCCTTTATTTTAATCAATTATTTTCCTTGTTACAATCAAACATTTTTTTTAGTAACCAATTCTTGAGTATAAGTATTATATACAATTTCCTAATGTCTAAATCTAATCCAATTGGCGCGAATATATTAAAATAAAAGTTAATGTTCGCTAAAACCGGTTTATTCATTTTTTGGTTAACGGTTACCGGTATTTTCAGCCTTAAAAATATCGCTTAAAATTACGGTTTAAGTTTGCAAATTTTATTCAAAATATCGGTTACCGGTTTTTATTAATCGGTTTCAAGCACTTGTTATAATGAAAAATAAACAAAACTGTGCAAATAAATAATAAAACTTAATAAAGGGTGGAATTTTCTCTGTTTGCTGAAAAATCCCTTTTTTAGTGGAAAAAACCTTTTTTTCTCTTTTGTCCTCTTTTTCCCTTGAAAAAGGGAATTTCCATCCCATCTGGCAACACTTTGTCTTTAAACATTAAATAGATAACATTTCACATTAACATTTCCTAGACAACATTTGGTAAGTGAATGTAACCATATAGGGTCACATTAACGTTTCTATAGAAACGTATGATAGAAAAATATTCTATCAATCACAGTAATATTTCTGAAATATTTATAGAATTTGTTGTAATTTGCATTCACACCCCCCAGAACCATGTAGGGATTTAGACCTCGGGCCTGGAGTAGTCCACACTCGCATTCATTCCCCCCTGCACCACGGAGGGTTTTAGACCTCGGGCCGGGGTTGTCCATTCTCACATTCACACCCCTAGAATCCTCCCTGCCATCTACCCCCTCTCCGCAAGCGGAGGCGAACGAATTTCACCAGATGCGGAATAGACCACGTTAGTGAGGTTAAGATTTACATTTAGCGCGAAACCCTAATTCAAATCTGAGTGTATGCATTTCTTATGGGAGTACATTTTCAATTCACGATATTAAAGCATTTTGGCGATTCTTAACTATAACATAGTATTTCTTTATATCCTAAAATATTACTCTTTGCTTTCCGTAAAGAAAAAGTACAAATAAAAGAATAAATTAAGAAAAATTTGATTTTAAAGAAAGTAATATCCCAAATAGTAACATATGTCGTAACTTGGTGCAGCAGGTTGAAAACGCCGCGTTAAGGCTGGGGGATAGGCAGACTACTTTGTTTCTGGCTCAAGAGATGGCACTGCGAGCAACATAAAAGGGGCGCGACTTCATATGATTTATGACATTATGAACCAATCAAAATTGGTTACTTTTCCTATTCCCTTCGTTCAGTTCTCAGTAAAATGAACAGCCCCTGTTGTTTAATTATCAATTCGCTCTCTATAAGCAAACTGTTTTTGGTCTTGTGCTGAGCTAAAGAGTTTCAACTTACGTTGTTTTTATTACCTTTGTATCAGACACCGGAAGCTTTTACTTCAGACACAATATTTGTGGACCTTTAAATTTGTTGGCTGATTTGCGCTCAAAATTTAATTTTTGTTTGAATGATAAAATAATTTTTAGAATGTAAAAATACTAAAATTATAAATTTATCATTATAATAAAAACAAATTAGAAAAATAATAGGTACCTTCATAATTATATGTTCTCAACATTTTTATTAAACAAAATGTCTGTATTTTGCAAATTTATCAATAAGCACAATTTTCTATTTCTTTCTTTTGGATTAGATTTAAAATTCATATTAGTTTATTTCATACCAAAGATATTCTTTGTCTTACATATAACTTTCTTAATAACCTAGTGTAGAATTTCACGCGTTGAAACCCAGTTTTTTACTAACTCGTATAAGCAATATTCTGCAACACCTTTAATTAATACAAATCATTTTTTTAATATTTATATAATAAGTATTTTCTACACAAAATATGTAACATTCCGTAACAGTAACTTTCTGTTATATACTGACGACTTGAAATTTTATAGAGTTGTAGAGGGGTAAGAATAAAATGCTGACCCAAAAAAATGCTGACCAAAATGCTGACCATTGCTGACCTTGTATATTCCTTATTAACTTTGCGATTTATGACTTAATAATGCAAATATCAGTTGTTTTATATACATACTGAGTAGTCTAGTTTAGTTGACTGCTGAAAACAGATGCTGACTTATGCTGACCATTGCTGACCTCGTATATTCCTCAATAATTTTGCGATTTATGATTTAGTAATGAAAATATCAGTTGTTTTATATACAAAACATTTAGTCTAGTTTAGCTGACTGCTGAAAACAGATGCTGACATATGCTGACCATTGCTGACCTCGTATATTTCTCATTAACTTTGCGAATTATGACTTAATAATGCAAATATCAATTGTTTTATATACAAAACATTTAGTCTAGTTTAGCTGACTGCTGAAAACAGATGCTGACTTATGCTGACCATTGCTGACCTCGTATATTTCTCATTAACTTTGCGAATTATGACTTAATAATGCAAATATCAATTGTTTTATATACATACTAAGTAGTCCTGTTTAGCTGACTGCTGAAAACATATGCTGACTTATGCTGACCATTGCTGACCTCGTATATTTCTCATTAACTTTGCGAATTATGACTTAATAATGCAAATATCAGTTGTTTTATATACATACTGAGTAGTCTCGTTTAGCTGACTGCTGAAAAGATATGCTGACTTATGCTGACCATTGCTGACCTCGTATATTTCTCATTAACTTTGCGAATTATGACTTAATAATGCAAATATCAATTGTTTTATATACAAAACATTTAGTCTAGTTTAGCTGACTGCAGAAAACAGATGCTGACTTATGCTGACCATTGCTGACCTCGTATATTTCTCATTAACTTTGCGAATTATGACTTAATAATGCAAATATCAATTGTTTTATATACAAAACATTTAGTCTAGTTTAGCTGACTGCTGAAAACAGATGCTGACTTACGCTGACCATTGCTGACCTCGTATATTTCTCATTAACTTTGCGAATTATGACTTAATAATGCAAATATCAGTTGTTTTATATACATACTGAGTAGTCTCGTTTAGCTGACTGCTGAAAAGATATGCTGACTTATGCTGACCATTGCTGACCTCGTATATTTCTCATTAACTTTGCGAATTATGACTTAATAATGCAAATATCAGTTGTTTTATATACAAAATATTTAGTCTAGTTTAGCTGACTGCTGAAAACAGATGCTGACTTATGCTGACCATTGCTGACCTCGTATATTTCTCATTAACTTTGCGAATTATGACTTAATAATGCAAATATCAGTTGTTTTATATACATATTAAGTAGTCCTGTTTAGCTGACTGCTGAAAACAGATGCTGACTTATGCTGACCATTGCTGACCTCGTATATTTCTCATTAACTTTGCGAATTATGACTTAATAATGCAAATATCAATTGTTTTATATACAAAACATTTAGTCTAGTTTAGCTGACTGCAGAAAACAGATGCTGACTTATGCTGACCATTGCTGACCTCGTATATTTCTCATTAACTTTGCGAATTATGACTTAATAATGCAAATATCAGTTGTTTTATATACATACTAAGTAGTCCTGTTTAGCTGACTGCTGAACACAGATGCTGACTCATGCTGACCATTGCTGACCTCGTATATTTCTCATTAACTTTGCGAATTATGACCTAACAATGCAAATATCTGTTGTTTTATATACATACTGTGTTGTCTAGTTTAGCTGACTGCTGAAAACAGATACTGACTTATGCTGACCATTGCTGACCTCGTATATTTCTCATTAACTTTGCGAATTATGACTTAATAATGCAAATATCAGTAGTTTTATATACATACTGAGTAGTCTCGTTTAGCTGACTGCTGAAAACATATGCTGACTTATGCTGACCATTGCTGACCTCGTATATTTCTCATTAACTTTGCGAATTATGACTTAATAATGCAAATATCAATTGTTTTATATACAAAACATTTAGTCTAGTTTAGCTGACTGCAGAAAACAGATGCTGACTTATGCTGACCATTGCTGACCTCGTATATTTCTCATTAACTTTGCAAATTATGACTTAACAATGCAAATATCAGTTGTTTTATATACATACTAAGTAGTCCTGTTTAGCTGACTGCTGAAAACAGATGCTGACTTATGCTGACCATTGCTGACCTCGTATATTTCTCATTAACTTTGCGAATTATGACTTAATAATGCAAATATCAATTGTTTTATATACAAAACATTTAGTCTAGTTTAGCTGACTGCAGAAAACAGATGCTGACTTATGCTGACCATTGCTGACCTCGTATATTTCTCATTAACTTTGCGAATTATGACTTAATAATGCAAATATCAGTTGTTTTATATACATACTAAGTAGTCCTGTTTAGCTGACTGCTGAAAACATATGCTGACTTATGCTGACCATTGCTGACCTCGTATATTTCTCATTAACTTTGCGAATTATGACTTAATAATGCAAATATCAGTTGTTTTATATACATACTGAGTAGTCTCGTTTAGTTGACTGCTGAAAACATATGCTGACTTATGCTGACCATTGCTGACCTCGTATATTTCTCAATAATTTTGCGAATTATGACCTAATAATGCAAATATCAGTTGTTTTATATACATACTGAGTAGTCTCGTTTAGCTGACTGCTGAAAACAGATGCTGACTTATGCTGACCATTGCTGACCTCGTATATTTCTTATTAACTTTGCGAATTATGACTTAATAATGCAAATATCTGTTGTTTTATATACATACTAAGTAGTCCTGTTTAGCTGACTGCTGAAAACAGATGCTGACTTATGCTGACCATTGCTGACCTCGTATATTTCTCATTAACTTTGCGAATTATGACCTAACAATGCAAATATCTGTTGTTTTATATACATACTGAGTAGTCTCGTTTAGCTGACTGCTGAAAACATATGCTGACCATTGCTGACCTCGTATATTTCTCTTTAACTTTGCGAATTATGACTTAATAATGCAAATATCAATTGTTTTATATACAAAATATTTAGTCTAGTTTAGCTGACTGCTGAAAACATACGCTGACTTATGCTGACCATTGCTGACCTCGTATATTTCTCTTTAACTTTGCGAATTATGACTTAATAATGCAAATATCAATTGTTTTATATACAAAACATTTAGTCTAGTTTAGCTGACTGCAGAAAACAGATGCTGACTTATGCTGACCATTGCTGACCTCGTATATTTCTCATTAACTTTGCGAATTATGACCTAACAATGTAAATATCAGTTGTTTTATATACATACTGAGTAGTCTCGTTTAGTTGACTGCTGAAAACAGATGCTGACTTATGCTGACCATTGCTGACCTCATATATTCTTCAATAACTTTGCGAGTTATGACTTAATAATGCAAATATCAGTTGTTTTATATACATACTGAGTAGTCTCGTTTAGCTGACTGCTGAAAACAGATGCTGACTTATGCTGACCATTGCTGACCTCGTATATTATCAATCTATATGGTTTACACTCCCGGAAGAATGCCTACTTAGGGTTAAAACAAGTTGGAGTTATAATAAATCTACAATATTGACTGAATTTTTGGAAATTTTGTTTACCTATAATCCATCAAAAAGTGGAGAAATTTTCTTCACAATTAAATTACTGTACTTGGGATATTGCAAATAAAAATTGGTTTGTAAAATCCTACAACTCAATTTATTGAAGAACGAACTTTATAACAATTATAATTATAATTAAACATGTGCAATATTTTTGTCCATGTCATCCGAGTCCACTGTAACAAATAAATCTTAGAATGTTTAGAGAGAATGGTTATATTTGATTAAAAACAAATATTCGAACGGATTTTTTTATTATAAAATACTATTTATTTTAAACAAAACTAGATTATTTCTTTTGTGCAATATACATATCATGAGTAGTTTACAAACAATTTTTACAGAAATAGAATTTTTCCGCTATTGTAGATTCGTGATTATGATACCACTTTCGACATACCACGCATAATACTTGATCTACAGTACTTGCGCTACAAATTTCTTTTTTATCGCATAATTCCCAGTCCACTTGCGTGCCGGACAATATTTGCGACACTGTGTATTCAGTTGCCGCTCTTTCTATTTTGAATACTGTTGATAAAATTGGTCTAAATGAATGGAACATATCATTTGTAGTATCATGAACAAATATTGGTCCATCTTTTGGAATACCAGTACTTAGAATCATATATAACCACTTCCGTCCAATTTTACTATTCACGGTTTTTGTAACACATCTTTCCAGAAGTGCATATACGTAATAAATAACGTACAATCCACAATCATAAGAATTTTTTAACAACACTAACAATAAATTTCCAGCCTAATAAATCCTCATTACATTTCGCACTATAGTAGGACATGTGTACCAGAGTATATAAATTTTGAAAATGATCACTATAAGTATTTTTGAATATAATATGTTTATAATAAAAATTTGCAACTTTAATATCAAACTTTTTTCCCTAGAAGTATAGATTTAATGTCATCAAAGAAAATTGCAGGTCTCATAACTATCACTTGCGATTGATCACTCTGTACTGTCCATTAATTTGTTTCTAGCCATATTAGATGGCGTTTCAAACTTTGCATGAAGTCCCGTAGCAAAGACTCCATCCAAGAATAAAGCAGTAGCCTAGAATTAAGAGTGCATAAACTATTGCTATCTGAGACAAACTTTATTATTTTAAATGAAACACCCTATATATTTTTACATATTTGGAATGTACATAAAATTACAAATTCAAGGACATGTTTGAAGATAATTTTTAGTTAAAAATTAAAATCCCTATATTGGCATTAAGTTTGTATACTTTTACCTGAAAATAGCATTTACCATGAATAAATAGAAAACAAACGTCAAATCCTTCATTCTTTTAACTAGATTTTTTAATATAAAGTTAGAATTAGCGTGATAAGAACGCAGAATTTGACGTTTGTTTTTATTTATTTACTGCTATTTTCAGGTAAAAGAATAGAAAATTAATACCAGCAAGGGATTTATTTAACTAAAAATTAAATTAAAATATGTCATTGAATTTTTAATTTTATGTAGATTCTAAATATATGAAAGTATACAGAGTGTCCCGAGAAAGTGGAATCATATGGATTTTTTTTTATTATCAATACTAGAAAAAAACTTCGAAGGAAAAAGATGTTGTTATAAGTTAAAATGATTTTCGCATAGTCAAAATTTATGAGAATTATATATAGTGTTCATAAAATCCAATTGATCTATATATCGCTAAAGTGAAGCACCATAAATATTAGAAATATGAAGAAAATTTATAGGAAAAAGTGAATCACAATTAAATTTGAAACTTGTATGCAAAAAGTTATCAAAATTTTGCGAAAAAAAAAATATAGCAAAAAACACTCGTTATTACTAAACAAACAGTAACAATACAAGAAGTTGTGCCATGAATGTTTGACAATCAATCCCATTTTTATGTTTTAGTTAGAAACAAGCTTCATTATATTCATTGTATTTCCCTTATTTCCCTACTTTCAATCAGGGGCGTCGTTATGATTTTAAACTGAATTAGCAATGGGCGCATTTCAGAAGTAAAAATTGATATTAAATACTTATGTGTGTTAAATGTTTTACTAAATTTTGTTTCATGTTTGAAGGCAGTAGTATAATCGTTTGTCCTGTTTGTTATTTTAGCAAATTCATTTTTGGACATCACAATTTTTTTTGGTACAATTCATTCGTATTGAATATCATCTGGTATATTATAATGTTTAGTTCTTTAGTTAATAGAGTTAAAGAATTATAATTTAGAAATGTGTCGGCATTAGCATTCAAAGCATGAAGTGCTTCATAAATGTTACAATTTTCTTTCGAAAATCGATTTTTTAGTTCTGTATCTAGAATCGTATAAAATGTATTCAAAATAAATTGAAAAGATTGTATTAAAAAAAGAAATGTGAAGAAATTTTATGATAATTAAAAAAATATGCCAATGACACTAGCGAGCAGAAATGTACTTTAATCATGTGATTATCACATCGCGCTGGTTATAGGTATAGGTTACGAATTCCTCTATGAGCTGTCAGAAACGAGACTATTTCATTTGTGTATAAAGCAACTGATATTTGCATTATTAAGCCATAAATCAAAAAGTAATTTAATAATATACGAGGTCAGCAATGGTCAGCATAAGTTAGCATCTGTTTTCAGCAGGGAGCTAAACTAGACTATTTGGTTTTTATATAAAACCACTAATATTCGCATTATTAAGTCATAAATCGCAAAGTTAATGAGGAATACACGAGGTCAGCAATGATCAGCATAAGTCAGCATCTGTTTTCAGCAGTGTTGTATATTCTTATTCTATGTCTAAGTTTAGTTATAATTGCATGTTAGGCTAAGATAATGTTTATTTCTAAATTGTATTTATTTGTACCAGTTGTGTATATTTTGATAATGCTGTACATTTCTAAGTTTTCTTCCATATCCTAACTCTCTGTACATTCCATTCTATTATTCCATATCCTGACTTTCTAAATTTCAAGGTCTAAGTTCCAACCCTTATCTGCAGGTCATTGCAACCCCTTCCCGTCTCTCTTCCCCGATTTTTGCTATATAACCTCCTAGCCAAGTAAACTCTTCCTCATTCATTTCCGATTGTGCAACTGGTCCATATCTCCACAAAAGAATCAACAAAAATATTTTCGTTATTAAATAAATTGTTAGACAAAATTCTAAACTTTGTTTTATTGCTGCTAACCTGAGCAGTATACAACAAAAATATTGGTGTCAGAAGTGAGATTTTGCTGACGTTTTATTTCTCGAAAACGACGATTTTAATCGTTAATTCGGCATACGAACCACGTGTTCCACGAGGCGAGTCCTGATCCACTCCAGCATCTTCCAAGACGCATACATAGGAGACCGGCATCATACCGAATTGTACAGCGAGTCCTGATCCATTCCAGCATCACGCATACATAGGAGAACGGCATCATACCGACTTGTACAGTGAGTAACTTAGTATTTTTGTAGATTCTTGTTTTCTATGTTACTTAATGCTAGTTTAGAGATTGCATAATTCCTTAAGCATTCGAGTCCTTAGTTCCATTTATCTAACCTTATATTAAAATATTGTAATTATTAATCAATACAATATTTCTATTATCATTATTCTATTTAAAAAATAATAATAATAATTATATATACGGATATATTTACTCGTATATACTACATACATGTAATCTAATATCTGAAAAAAAAAGAGAATCCTAATATTTATTAAGAATTTTTAATCAAATTTAAATTAATAATTTTCATTAATCATGTCAAGTTCTAATTCAACTTTAAGTTTAGATGATTTAATTCAATTAATGCCAGAAGAAGTATTTGACTCATACCCATTAAATCAATTTGAAAGATTTAGATTTATAAATCAAGTAAATGAAGCTTTTCAGAAAGCAGATTTAAAGCATCATCGGATTTTACTATTATATTTAAGAAAAAAAATCACTTGGCAAGTACAGAATATACTAGATGTTTATTGTAATTTCAATTCCTGGAATGAAATATTAGATGTGTTACTTCAAAGATATACATTTTCAAATCCTGATATGGATCACAAAACCAAATTAGAAATTGAAAAATTTTATAGAAACAGAAACGAACAAAATTCTAAAAATGCGCCACCTTCTCAAAACTTATCTGGAAATATTCCAGTTCAAAGTATATCGCAACAAAATAACAAATCTCAACATATAGCATCATATAATTGTCAAGAAATGTCATCTCAAAATTTACCAAATTCGCAAAATGGACAAAGTCGAAATGTTCCTACACAAAATAGTCCGAATACACTATCACAAAATACAAATTTAAATTCAGAAAAATGATATGCAAATAATTTACCCCTCCATAATTCGTCTTTGTCTCCTCAAAAACCTAAACAAATTCAAATTGTACCATCTCAAAATTTACCAAATTCGCAAAATGGACAAAGTCGAAATGTTCCTACACAAAATAATCCGAATACACTATCGCAAAATACAAATTTAAATTCAGAAAAACAATATGCAAATAATTTACCACCCCATAATTCGTCTTTGACTTCTCAAAAACCTACACAAGTTCAAATTGTACCACCTCAAAATTTACAAAATCCCGAAACTGTATCAACACAAAATTATAAAAATTTATTGTTCACTGATACCCAAAGTTTGATTCCTCAACAAACTACACAATCTCAAATTATACCACCTCAAACTACACAAAACCCTAAAAATATTTCAACACAAAATCATAAAAATTTATTGTTCACTGATACTAATTTGACCAATCAAAATATGCCACAAAATAATCAGATACAAACTAACAAACCACACAACAATAAAAATAAAAACGATACAAATAATATTGAAAATGTAAATGAAAATAGACAACCAACAAAAAATTTGAATAACAGTCAGAAACAAAATAGTTCTGTAAATCGTTGTACAGTAAAATTTTCAAAATATTGTAATTGTAAATATAGTCATGTATTGAATAATTCTTTATCAAAAAGTACAAAAGAAATACATGTAACAAATACTAATTCTAATGTTTTTACTGATTCAATCGTGGTAAGTGATAATGAATTAAATTCTGATAATACACCTAAACTTGACACTCATGAATTATTATTTGAAAATTCAAAAAGTATTGATGAATGCGAACTTCCAAAAAAAATAAATAAATTGGAACACGATACAACAACAATTTCAACTGAAATAGTAGAAAAGAATGAACGACAAATGACCTCTGATTCAAGCTTTAATTACAAAAATTTCCAAACAAAAATTAATTATTTAAATACTAAGAAACAAATCGAATTCAACAATATTTCTACTATCGTTACACTTTTGTTTCGATGTGCGAGTAATTCCTTCATTCAAGCTATAAACCCTTATCTTCTCTCAGCCCAATCCAAATCATGTTATACCCTTATGCAAGATCTTATTAGTTGCAAGGAAAATAGAGAACAGGTATTCATCTGCAAAAACGAAAGTACCACTATGAAGATACATCAGCCCAGTTCAACTTCATCGTGCTATACTAAATCACCATCATCCAACTACCGACTCAATCCACCGCTCAACCGATCATCACCGACGTACCATCCACCGTGGACCAATCACTACAATATGTGTGTGTCCCCATTCATACAAGTGTGTTAGTGTTGTTAATAAAGATATTTAAAAACCTTTGTGATTGTAAAAGAAAAAAAAATCTGAACTGAAGCGTTGCCTTTAGAAACTTTTAATTGAAACCCGGTTTATAATTTTAAAGAAACTGTAATACACCCTTATTAATAATGTCATTTATAATCTTTAATAAAATAATTATTTATTGTTTCGATGTAAATCGGTTAAACTTTCCCCACCGATTTCCATTTTAAGGAGAGAGATGTTGTATATTCTTATTCTATGTCTAAGTTTAGTTATAATTGCATGTTAGGCTAAGATAATGTTTATTTCTAAATTGTATTTATTTGTACCAGTTGTGTATATTTTGATAATGCTGTACATTTCTAAGTTTTCTTCCATATCCTAACTCTCTGTACATTCCATTCTATTATTTCATATCCTGACTTTCTAAATTTCAAGGTCTAAGTTCCAACCCTTATCTGCAGGTCATTGCAACCCCTTCCCGTCTCTCTTCCCCGATTTTTGCTATATAACCTCCTAGCCAAGTAAACTCTTCCTCATTCATTTCCGATTCTGCAACTGGTCCATATCTCCACAAAAGAATCAACAAAAATATTTTCGTTATTAAATAAATTAGTTAGACAAAATTCTAAACTTTGTTTTATTGGTGCTAACCTGAGCAGTATACAACAGCAGTCAGCTAAACTAGACTATTTGGTTTTTATATAAAACCACTGATATTCGCATTATTAAGTCATAAATCGCAAAGTTAATGAGGAATACACGAGGTCAGCAATGGTCAGCATTTTGGTCAGCGTCTGTTTTCAACACTCAGCTAAACTAGACTACCTGGTTTGTATATAAAACCATTGATATTCGCATTATTAAGTCATAATTCGCAAAGTTAATGAGGAATACACGAGGTCAGCAATGGTCAGCATAAGTCAGCATCTGTTTTCAGCAGGGAGCTAAACTAGACTATTTGGTTTTTATATAAAACCACTGATATTCGCATTATTAAGTCATAATTCGCAAAGTTAATGAGGAATACACGAGGTCAGCAATGGTCAGCATAAGTCAGCATCTGTTTTCAGCAGGGAGCTAAACTAGACTATTTGGTTTTTATATAAAACCACTGATATTCGCATTATTAAGTCATAATCCGCAAAGTTAATGAGGAATACACGAGGTCAGCAATGGTCAGCATAAGGCAGCATCTGTTTTCAGCAGGGAGCTAAACTAGACTATTTGGTTTTTATATAAAACCACTGATATTCGCATTATTAAGTCATAATCCGCAAAGTTAATGAGGAATACACGAGGTCAGCAATGGTCAGCATAAGTCAGCATCTGTTTTCAGCAGGGAGCTAAACTAGACTATTTGGTTTTTATATAAAACCACTGATATTCGCATTATTAAGTCATAATTCGCAAAGTTAATGAGGAATACACGAGGTCAGCAATGGTCAGCATTTTTGTCAGCATCTGTTTTCAACACTCAGTTAAACTAGAGTACCTGGTTTGTATATGAAACAACTGATATTCGCATTATTAAGTCATAAATCGCAAAGTTAATGAGGAATATACAAGGTCAGCAATGGTCAGCATAAGTCAGTATCTGTTTTCAGCAGTCAGCTAAACTAGAGTACCTGGTTTGTATATAAAACAACTGATATTTTCATAACTAAGCCATAAATCGCATAGTTACTGAGGAATATACGAGGTCAGCACTGGTCAGCATTTTGGTCAGCATTTTTTTGGGTCAGCATTTTATTCTTACCGGTTGTAGAGACCCAAAATGATGGCGATTTACTGTGGCAAGACCTATCTCTACTTTATGAATATTGTAAAAATAATCATATTTCGTTAAACTTGAGTAAATGTTTAATTGTGAGCTTTAAGAGAAATATAAATCCTATTTACTTTAATTACTCAGTAAATCATGTTTCACTTGACAGAAAATGCAGTATTCGAGACCTTGGTATCTTATTCAATTGCAAAATGAATTGGTTCAATCATATCGATACCATAGCAAATAAAGCCTACAAACTTTTAGGATTTATATTTGGTACTACTAGAGTGTTTACCAATTATTCGGCTTTACTTCTTCTATACAAATCACTTGTACGTCCTCAGTTAGAGTATGTAACACCAGTATGGAACCCTTTTTATATGAAGCACATAAACAGAATTGAATCGATTCAAAAGAAAATGGTACAAATGGATTGTCATAAATTCAATCTTAACTACACAAACTATCACGAAATGTTACAAACATTTAAACTCCAAACACTGGAACAAAGGAGAGCATTTAATGACATGATTCTATTATACAAAATCATAAATAATATCATTGACAATCAACTACTAATAGAAAATATAACACTTAATGTTCCACAAAAACAGACCAGGAAATTAAATATATTTCATGTACCATATTGTCAATCAAACAGCTACCATAATTCTCCACTGGTCAGAATTATGTCTAATTATAATGAATCATATCAGAATATTGATCTCTTTAATTTATCTTTATCTAAATTTAAATATTATTTAAATATAAATAAATACCTAAATATCTTGTAAATGTTATAGATACCATATTGTATGTAATTGTATTCATTTATCAAATCGTGGAAACTCTTAATTGGGTAATTGTGAGCTTCCCTTGTACATTAAATAAATAAATAAATAAATAAAATAAAATTATAAAAATATTCGTTTGTTTTTGCCTCCCGCCTATCAATATATAGGATAAGGGAGGTATTGTTTTTGGTCAGATTTCTCGAGTGTGAGTTTTCAACATATGAGCACGAATTAAGGTCCCTAGAATACGATTTTACTATTTTCAGCGTGATGTCTGTATCTCTGTGTTTGTGTGTGTCTGTGTGTGTCTGTGTGTGTGTCTATGTGTGTGTCTGTGACGATTTTTCGTCCACGATAACTCCAATATGGTACATGTAAAAAATATAATATTTGGTATTTAAGATTACTATTCTAATATGATGAACTGATTAGATTTTGACTACATTTGGTTAACCGGAAGTAGTACTTTACTTGAAGCTTTAAACCGTTTTTCCTAAAAAATACCTCTAAATACCATATTTTCGCAAATTTCGTTATTATAAATACAAAGATTTTTTAATTTTCTACCGATCTGCATAATTACGTTTATATATAACTTCTAGGTAGATAGAAAAAAAAATATATAAATTATAATAATTTTACATATCGTTTAGGCTGAGGAATTTCGATAAAACAGATGAGTTATTCATATGTTCACAAAATTTGACATATGATGTCAAATTTGATGTAAGTAAGTGTAAAGATAAAATAAGTAAAAATGAAGTCATTTTTTTGTGAATCAAAGTAAGTTCAGTTCCGGTTTTAGTAACGTCAAAAATAGCTGTCATACTGGTCATACAAAATTTATGAAGGAAATTTTAAGTATGAAATGAATTAAAATATTCTGAACTGCAATAGCAAACTAATTTTAAAACTACAAATTAAATGTATTGAAAAACTTATATAGAATATATTACTACAGTGACGGGAGGTATTGTGTTGAACACACCAGATTTTTTTTTTAATTTACAAACTCAGAATTTTCCAAATTATAATCTTTTATTTGCTGATCTTGTATAGTTTCGGTTCAGTTCTGGCTCTTTTTTTAATCTGTTTTTATTTTGTCCTATTTAACCTTAAAATTTATGGAAATTTCTTAACAAATGTTATTCTCGAACAATCCTATTAGTTAGCGAGCTCCGACTCGAACTGAGCAAAGTCAGGTCTGACGTTCAAATCCCAGCGCCGATAAACACAAAAATAAAAATACCATAATATACTTAAGAGAAATTTATGCCTTATAATCATTCGTAAATATGCATAATTACCAAGATGATGGGAAATATGTTTAATTAATTAGAATTCATTGGTCGTTATAATAATAAAATCAGTTTTTCATATCGTCACATACATTCTTTTTAAGAATTATATAGAGTACAATTTTGTTAATTATACAGTATGAGTATATTATTATTTAACATATCGCCATACCTACACTTTCGACTTGTGTGATTATTGAATTATTACCATTATTTATTAATAGGAAGAAAATTTAGTAAAATTAACTGTCAAATAATATACCTATAATTCAATCGTTTTTTATTAATTAATAACCTTCGTTACTGTTGTTAATTGAATAATATTGACAGTTTGTTGGAATAGTATTATTCAATATTTCAATATTTTTTACATTAAAAACCAATGCTACAATTTATACTAGTTTTCTCGTTTTTCATACTTTTCTTTTTTTCTTCAAGCTTAAAGTAGCTAAAAACACTAGAAATAATTGCCCAGCGTTAAGTATGCTGTGAAACGGTAACGCAGGCCTATTGTTATTCACTGTCAAAGTGTGATGACATATTTGCAGCACGTTTCATGTGTTATAAATGTTTTTATCTTTTATTTACTTAATTTAAAATCTATTAAAAATTTTATAAATTAATTTTTATTCTCATATACGAATCACTGAAAGATTATAAATTATGGAATAAATAAATAAACAGGAATGCAGTCGGAAAAATTTATTTGGCTAGTCTAGGCCAACATTTCGCTGCCTATTGCAGCTTCTTCAGGGCAAAGACTAAAAGTATATGTAATGTGCCCTGAAGAAGCTGCAATAGGCAGCGAAACGTTGGCCTAGACTAGCTAAATAAATTTTTCCGACTGCATTCCTGTTTATTTATTTATTCCATCACCAACATCAGTCGCTTATTCCTCCCTTCATAATAAATTATGTTTTTTGGGCCTTAAAATGTTTTATCGCACATTGGTATTCAAATAATATGGTCAGCATGTTACATACATGAGTGAGAAGATTAACCCACGATCTCAAAAGTGCCAGTAGAACGATATTTCGCACGAATAGTGATATTTCATTCATATACGATACGATGCATAATGGTTTATCTTACATTATCGGCGTTTTACATTAAAACGTTATACTCGATAGCTATTGTTATTTTATATAAAAATTAATTGTTGACAAGAAATTTTGTTATTAAAATTTAAAAGTGACAGTATAGATTATAATGAAGTATTTAGATCACTTCATAATCATTTTTAGTGATAAACAATAAATCCATAAAGTACTCAAAATCCGCAAATAATTTTTAGCACAACCAGCCCTACTGCATCCTAGTAGAAAATCGTGTATATCGCAATCAATAAAATGGAATGAAAATCTAAACGAACCTGCTAACTTACCCTATATTCTTAGAACTTAGTGTTAGGGCAGCTAGGACCGCCCTAAGTGAAAGTGACAGCTCGAGCATTATGCGACAATGCAGTGAGAAAAAGTGGAACTAAAATTTACATGTGAAGGTATAGGGAAAATAGCAAATTGACAACCATTTCTTTATTAAATAAACAATAACATTGAAAAAAATATAGTACATTGCTGACAACATTATCTAGTGCCTGGTATATTTTTTTTCTCAATATTTATGTGTATAAGGAGACAAAATAAATAATAAAAGTTACTGAAATATTCACTTTCAGATGTTTAATTATTTTATTCGATAAATGTTTAAAATTTTGTAAAATAAAATATACCAAGCACTTCGTGACACCTTTAGCTATTTTATTCATCAAAGAAATATAAAAAATATTTATGTACAAATGAATGGTTCTTAAAATGCCGGCAATGAAAAATGAAAAAATGTTCACATTCAATTATTTTTTTAACCGCTTATTTAAAAATATTTAACTTTAAAATTTATGCAATATATAGTCCTATATGGTATCTTTCTCAAGAATTAATAACAGAATGTTACTATGTTTAGTTCTTAAAATACAGGGCATTAAATGTGGTTATAAATATAGTATTTCGCTATCCCCCGGCCTTAAAGTGACATGTTCAACTGAATACTAAGACAGCTACGACATACGTTTTCAGAAATTTGCACCTACTGTTTAAATTGAAGTTTATTAAATAATGCTGTGTTTTTTGGGTGTGTATATTACATTAGAAGATAGATAAAACATTAGAGATTAGTATTTATAACGTTTAATAGTTAAGATTTGCATTTTATAATACTTTCTAGAAGTTTAAAGATAGCACATTTTGATTCCCATAAGAATAACATGGGCGTATAAATCGGCAGAGGCGAGTTAGGGTTTCAGTTTGAATTTGGCGCCACAAAATGACCGTTACACTAATGCAGTCTATTTCTCGCACAATCTGTCTCTTTGCCTCCCTTGCTTGCTTTTCTTCGGGCCGCTCTCTCTTGACCTCGAGGGCCCGAATATGAGCGTGGACTGCCAACGCCCCTACGAACGCACTGCCAATGCACAGAACCTCACGTATCAACGGCATAGCAGCAAATGAAATAAATATATTTCCGTATTTCCAAGGAAACTTCACAATAATAACATTTCTATAGTATTGTAAAAACCATTTATATCTAGTATTGTTACTGTTGCTAAGATATTAACAATGCAATATCTGTGTTATCTGTCTATACCTTAATATTACAAAATTAAAATAGTTTATTATTAACTAGATTGGTATAAATTAATAATGTATATCTATATCTATACATATATTGAAACGATAATAACTATAAAAATGTAAAATTTATTATTTACTTTAATGTGTCAATGCACCAATTAAATTTTATTCCTTCATCAGGCCCAGGTACTTAGCCAGGAGAGGGACTCGAGGGGCTAGAACAACCCCTCCCTCCGAAATTCTCATGAATTTAGTTTAAATGTATTCAAATGTATATTAATATCGGAAAGTTTATTTTAATTTTTATTGAATCATGCCATTTTTCGTAATAGTCGGTGTTTTATTTATTCAGAACTCCTCCCGAAAATAAATCCTGGCTACGGAACTGATCAGGGCAACTACAAAAAATCTGGTGTGTCCAACACAATACCTCCCGCCACTGTAGTAATATATTCTGTATAAATTTTTTAATACATTTAATTTGTAGTTTTAAAAATAGTTTGTTGTTGCAGTTCAGAATATTTTTAATTCATTTCATACCTAAAATTTCCTTCATAAATTTTGTATGACTAATATGACAGCTATGTTTGACGTTACTAAAACCGGAACTGAAATTACTTTGATTCACGCATGCAAATACATTCCTAATATATTTCTTCCATCTTTTTAAATTTTACAATAAAATTACTTCATTTTTTACTTATTTTATCTTTTACACTTACTTACATCAAATTTGACATCATATGTCAAATTTTGTGAACATATGAATAACTCATCTGTTTTCTCGAAATTCCTCAGCCTAAACGATATGTAAAATTATTATAATTTATATATATTTTTTCTATCTAGCTAGAAGTTATATATAAACGTTATTATGCAGATCCGTAGAAAATTAAAAAATCTTTGTATTTATAATAACGAAATTTGCGAAAATATGGTATTTAGAGGTATTTTTTAGGAAAAACGGTTTAAAGCTTCAAGTAAAGTACTACTTCCGGTTAACCAATTGTAGTCAAAATCTAATCAGTTCATCATATTAGAATATAACTCTTAAATACCAAATATTATATTTTTTACATGTATTGTATTGGAGTTATCGTGGACGAAAAATCGTCACAGACACACACACAGACATACAGACATCACGCTAAAAATAGTAAAATCGTATTCTAGGGACCCTAATTCGTGCTCATATGTTAAAAACCCACACTCGAGAAATCTGACCAAAAACAATACCTCCCTTATCTATATATTGATAGGCGGGAGGTAAAAACAATGATACATTGCCAAAAATTGTTTTTACAAAGAGTGTAAAATACAATTTAACATATTACTTGTTTGAGGTAACTAAATGAAAATTTTACAGCCATAAAAATGTAAAAAATATTTTGATTTGGTTTTTATATTTTCTTTCTAAAGTACAATTAACCGATTCAATTCTTTAAAAAAATATATTAAATTTAATTTTAAAATCTAAGCTTATTACAGAAGTGAATACAAGTTTATCATTTTTCTTTTTCATATTATAATTTTGAATATACTTTTTCTCTTTCTAATTCTCTTTTTTTTATTATGAAAGGTAATTTCTTCAGCGGGAGTTTTAATTTCTTAGGGATATTCGTTCTCATATGATTTACCGAGAAGTATTTCATTGGGAATAAGTTTTGTAATAGAATTTTTATATGTAATTAATGTTTTTGTTATTAATTCAGAAATATTTTTATTAGGTTCGTTTTTATATGAAATTTTTAAGTGTTCTGTTAGTGTAGAATGAAAACGTTCAATTGCATTGGATTTAGGATTTGCAATACTTGTGATGTGAAGTTTTATATTATGATTATGGCAAAATATGCGTAATAAAAACTGATCAAATTCTGTCCCGGTGTCACAAATTAATTTTTTAGGGTACGAAATGTTTGTACAATACGTGAATAAATTTTCAATGACTTCTTTTCCGATTTATGTGTTTATTTTAAATATTTGAGCATGTTTACTAACGAAAAGATCGGCGTTTATTATGTCGAAAGGTTTTAAGGGGATTTCTGTTAAAATGCCTCCAATTTTAATTGGATTTCTATCATATCTACATTGTTTACAATTTTTACAACACGACACAACTTCTTTGTACGCCTATTAAATTATATACATTTTTGTAGAACATCACTTAAATGAGTTAATTTAAAAGTGAGATATATTCTACGGTTAATTTTGAGTTATGTGAAAAATTTAAAAAACTCTTTGAGCAAAGTGCCTTTTTCGCACAACTGATAATATTACTATTAGGAAGTAAAAATATGAACTTGCTTGCAAATTGAAGGTATTGCGGTAACGGTCCCAAGAAAAGAGTGTTATGTAAGAATAATTCATATGCCAAGTTGTGTGACATGTGGTGACTTGTACACGAAGGAAATGTGAATGTACTTATCTATAAATTCAAGGGAAAAATAAAATAAAAATATTGATAATATGAATACTGGTTTCTTTATTTCATTACAAAACTGATAATACCAAAGATTTGTAGAGTAAATTTCATGTTTCGCCCTTTTTCTGGTTGGAAGGATATATCAACGAAGTTTTGGCCGATACCTCCTCGCGTGATAAAGGCTTTAGCGCCTGAGTTCTCCTCATCTGTGGCTACGATGTACGTGATGCGCAGCGACTGCAGTTGGAAACCAATGTCTCGCGTCTCTTTGTCTGAGCTCACCGTCATTGACAACACTGAGGCATCTCCTTCTTGTCGAGAGCCCCATTCCTTCGGTTCCGAGCTGCCTTGAGGGGTGACATCCTTGGATTTGGCAGTTTTTGGAGCCACACTTATGTTTTTCTGACACTGAAATTTTTAATGAATGGCATGTTTTTAAATGTTTGACAGATTGACATATGTCAAATAGTTGTATATTTTTTCCTGAAGTTGGCTGCAAAAAAATGATAATTTTCATTTTGAAAAAAGTTTTCATTAGATGCAGAAATAATAAAATACTTTTTAATTTTATTTTTCTTAAAATGTAAGTTTAATATTTATTGATACTTTACATAATACTAAACTCAATTCCTCCTAACCTAACCTAACCTAACACATTACAATCATGTTTTATGGCCAATTTCAGGTTTGACCATAAAGACGATTTTATCCACATAGGTACACTCTATTTCCCGCAATTGACCCTCACGTCATCAATTGTAACAATGTGATTCAAATCGTGGAGGTAGACGGGGGATTAATGACATCATCTTTTCGGATGAAATCGTGTGATTTCTAAAGTAAATAAATGTCAATACTGACAATATTATATAAAAATACAGAGTGGCCCAGGGAAATTATCAGCGCAATTTTTGGCCACTTAACATTAATTTTGCAAAAAACACGTCAATTTTAATGTAAAGGGGGACACCTAAATGGATTATTACCAATGGCATAACTTCAACCCTAAAATGGGTGTGGACTGCACCTCAAAAATTTTAAATGGAAAAGGGTGTCAAACATGACACAGTTCGAAAGGCTTCTCAATTCTCATTTCAACAGTTTTTCTATTTTTCAAATCCGATCATTAGTTCCAGAGAAATATCGTTTAAAACAAATTTTATCAGGTGTGCAAAACTGCAATCAAGTAGGCTTAAACAAATGACAGAAACTCAAGTATCAGTTTATTAGGTGTTCAAAATGACTATTTCCAACTTCCATACAATAATAAAGAATTTGCTCAAAATTTTGGAGCTACGGTACGTTGCCGAAAAATCTTCTAAAATTTCGGGTAGCGTGGCATAAACTTTAGACTTCAAATAACCCCACAAAAAAAATCCAACTTACAAATTACTTGTTTATTACAAACAACTTGTCGAAAGAATTGTTTATTTAGTTTCTGTCATTTATTTTAGCCTACTTGATGGCAGTACAAATTGTCAACACCAAAATCACGGTTATAAATGACATACTCATTATTTTTAAATCCGTTACCGCTGTTACACTATTGTATCTATTTCATTTTTGTCGTTGTTAGAAGGGAGATAGCATATATACCTCTGTAACACGTACGATAATGTGATAGCGAATATGTCTCATCTGTGCTATGCGTATAAAACAAAGATGCAAGATAAAAGTTTAATAATTCTTGCAACAGAAATTGATGTGATGATGAACTAGTGATGGCGTATGAAAGTGAAGCTAGCGGTCAATTCGCAGCGGCCGATTCGATAAAAAATATACTTTGTACAACCCTGGAGTTATAAAACTGCTACAGAGCTGCATTTACTTACAAAAATTAAATGGCTTTGGAATAGCTCCCTTTATAAAATAAAATACTTTGAGATTATCTGGGGATGAGTGTTACTTAGAATAAAATAGATTATTTTAAATATGAGAGTGAAGCTAACGGCCGATTCGATGAGAAATATACTTTGGACAACCATGGAACTATAAAACTGCCACAAAGCTGCATTTACTTATCAAAAATACACTACTTTAAATTTGCAGATATAGTAGTTTAACTATCCTTATAATCGGTAATATTAACTGTAACAAAAGCATATTTACTACGGTGATTCAACTTTCATCTCTTAATAAAAAATTAACTTAAATTAAATTTATACAATGTAAAACTTGCAAATACAATATTTTAACTACCCTATTGATCGATAACATTAATTGTAGCAAAACCATATTTTCTAGGGTACTTCACTGTACCTCCTTGCCATTAATTATTACAGATTTCAAGGGTTGAGTGTAATTTATCAATTTATATAATTCAAAATATGCAAGTACGGTACTTTAACTACCCTATTATCCAGTAATATTCCCCCCTATTCTATAACTCAGTGGTTAATTTTTAACCAGTTGCTATTTTTTTTCTCCAATGAAAATAGATAGCACTGAAGAAAATATCAAAACATTACTTGTAATGTTTGTTTTGATTTGTTAAAAATGTTAGCAACTGGTTAAAAACTATCCACTAAGTTACAGAATAGGTCCAATTAACTGTAACAAAACCATATTTACTAGGTTACTTCAGTGTACCTCCCTTAACAAAAAACCATAAAAATTATTAAAATTTCAAGGGATAAGGGTAACTTAAATCGATTTATACTGTAACAATACCAAATTCACTGTGTGTTGCTCTAGATACCTTCATACCCAATTAACCAAAAATATTAAACGTAAGATAACCATACTTTTTAGGGTAGTTCACTTTACCTCCCTTCATAATAATCAATAAAAATTATTACAAATTTCAGGAGATGAGGGTAACTTAAATCAATTTGTATAATTTTACTTTAACTACCCTATTATATAAATTGACTTTAGTCATCCTCATCTCTCTACAATTTTTTAATAATTTTTAAAGTTTGTTGAGGGAGGTATACTGAGCTACCCTAGAAAATATGATTTTGTTACAATTAATATTACTGGCTATTGGGGTAGTTAAAATACCGTTATTGAATATTTTGAATTATATGACGATACTTGAAAAAAGAAAGTCGAGTCCATTAATCCTCAGAGCAAATTCCTCTGGAAACTATATAAGAACCTTAAAAATCCTATAAACCTCTTTCTGCCCTTCAATGCAACAATGAAAACTTTTTTACCGATGGATTAAAAGCGGGAGCATTTAGCTTGTGCCTTTGAAGCAATCCATCACATAGATTCACCCCACAAACCGCATATCGCTGACCATTCTTCTCACCTCTCCCTCCGAAGTGGCCAGCGCTATTAAATAAAACCTTCCCCAATGAAAAAACTCTAGGTCTCGATGATATACAAAAAAATCTTCCTAAAAAAATCTATCCCGAAAGGCTCTAGTGCAGTTTACTAATACAATAAAGTCAATATTAAAACTAAAATATTTTTCAAAACAATGAAAAACTGCACTAGTAACTCCAATTCTTAAACCAAACAAAAATCCCAATATCTCGACAAACTGTAGACCAATAATCTTTCTTAACATGATGACAAAGGTTACGGAGAAAATTTTACTAATGCGTATACAAAAACAAAATCACACCAGACGAACAATTTGGGTTCAGACCGAAGCACTACACAGCGCATCAGGTAGCCCAATGGGGTATTCCAAGTTTTTTTCATTTTTTAATATGTTATTCTACGCATAAAAATATTAGACCCGTATTTTTTCTTTTCGCCGAAAGGTTTCAAACACGCTAGAAATTTTTTTTTAAAGTTTCAATAAATTACTCCCTAGAAAATCGCCCGTGCGTGTGACGTCACTGGCACTGAGAACCAGCTGAGAACATACATTCGTTGGTCTGAGTCAGAGGCGTGGCGCGTTCGAACAAGAGCCAATAGGCTGAAGCGAGTGCCTTCTTCGTCACATCACGGCTGATTCTGAATTTTACGTACTCGATTCAAATGCATTACAATTTCATTTTGATATTATGGTATTAAAAATCAGAAAAATAATGATTATATTCACTTTAATATTACTTATATATGGTAAACAATGATATCCAATAAGAATTTCTTTAAAAGCCGTAGGCTTGGAATACTCCATTGGGTATATTACCTTTACCATAATCGAATTTTAGTATGTATGTCGTAAAATATAAAAACTAACTAGTATAGCTTGTCAATAAAATAATAAAAACTAAAAATTACATTGCAATAATATAGTTATTACAAATTAAATGTTTCAGAGAAGGTAGGATCCTGAAAAAAATCAGGTAGGCTGCTTCTTACGCGCCCAATCAATCTCTCTTTTATGATTCTACCACGATGACGTGACAGCATCCCTATCTTAAATTTTTAATAATTAATTTCTCGTAAACTAAGAATATTATGAATCGATTTAAAAATAATAAGGGTATTTTTTTCTAGTATCATATATGTAACAATAAAGACAAAGTGACGGTAATGGCCGAGAAAGCCTTCGACAAGTTATAGATAGAAAGACTGAAACATAAACTTATACAGATACACTTACCTTATAGACCAGGCCTGGGCAAACCGAGGCCCGTTTATAGGTTTAAGTGCCGTAAACCTACAAACGTATACCTTAAAAAAATACCTTTTTCTGCGTTATCCTTAATAAATTGTTGAATATGATTGCTTGTACATTGTTTTATATTTTGTAGTTTATTACCAAGCAGGACTGATGAATATTTACAAACAGTACTAAGAAACACCAGTCTGTACAATTGTGTGATCGAGGCGTGTCTTATCTGATCGTGTAGATAAGCAAAATAGCCCGCCTTGTCCAATTGGATGGATTACCGCACAACGGCTCGGTGTGTGCTGATCTTGCAGAGACGGTAGTCTGACAACCTGCATCACTAAAATACAAGTAAAACCTGTCACGAAAACAAGTACCTCAGGTACTTGAGGCCCTGTTTCACATTAGAATGTTGTGCCATAAATGGAATGAAATTAAGAAAAACTACAAAATTAATACAACTGAAATTTGAAAGAATCTATTCGTTTCATTAATTTGTTGAAAATTAGAGATCTTTTCGCTGTAATTTACTTTTCATGGTAATAAAAATATGTACCTAAAAAAAGGTCTTCACTTTCGGCTCATCATCAAAAAATTTGCCCAGGCCTGTTATAGATTAACAAAATTACTATACTCATATTTGACTAGCAGACAACTGAGGTTTAAGGTAAACAGCTATGTATCCGCAGCTCGCTCTACAAGGCCGGGTGTGCCACTAGGAAGTTACTTTGTCCCTAAAATGTACACACTTTACACTTACGATGTATCGATTTTCAAACAGACCAAACATTTTAATGCCGGGGACACACGATATAAATAATGATCATTAGGTAAATTCTCAATTGAAGTTAATGTTCATTAGAAAAATATGCAGACACACGGACATTACTTGAAATTTCTTGCACATGCGCAAATGCAATGTACCCTTGACAAAAAAGAAGATAGAGAGTCATTAAAGACACCGAACTAGTTTCTAAATTAAGAGTATTATCCATGCCATTATATTTTATTGACAATCGTCAACCCAAATTAGAACAATTTAACTAGATATCAACATTAACCTCAACATGAACAACCCCAACTGTCATTCGAGTTGTGATGACAACCGAACGCTTCCGATCATCGGTTTTTAAACTTCATCGGCAGTTTCCACGTTATGAAGTTTGAAATGATCATTACCTAAATGATCATATGACACATGGCTACTAAATTAAGTATCAACTGTTAATGATCATTAACTTTCGTCGTGTGTCCCGGGTAGAACGCGACATTGAAGACAACAAACGCAGTGATCAAATCCTTATATTTCCAAAGTTCTATAAGCGGGATGAACAAATTGCAGTGACAAGACAGCTGCTCTAACTCTACAGCGATTACAGAACAAATGTTTGCGCTTCATAAATAGAGCAAACAAGTACACGAGAATTTCAGACAGATTTTATAACACATAAATTAAATAAAATGCCCTGATAAAATATATATGACAAATATTAGACAAAACACTACAACAGGCCTTTACTTTTTTCTAAATTTTCTTTAATAATTTTTTTAATTTGGTAGCTTGTATATTGCTTTTTATTTTGTAGTTTATGTTTAAGCACTACTGATGAATATTTACAAACAGTTTTAAGAAACATTGAAAAATAAATGCATATGAATTAAAAATTGTTATAATAATATATACCTGAAAACAATGTTTTACTTTCGGCCCGCCATTATTTTAAAATTTCTAATGCGGCCTTTCAGCCCAAAAATTTATCCAGGTCTGCGCTACATTATTGAAAATAAAATACATTCTACTTTACCAGACGTTCCCACTTTTTCTCCAGCGCTTCCCTGACGAGTAGCACCCTCCGACAAATTTCAATCATTACTCCGTGTACTTAATCATAAATAATGTAAGTAATCTTATTACATTATTTGTAAATAACTAATACTGTCACTCATTAGCTTGAGTTAAAAAGAAGGGTAGGGAACATGTAAGTGAAGCTGTTTTTTACCTCCCGCCTATCAATATATAGATAAGGGAGGTATTGTTTTTGGTCAGATTTCTCGAGTGTGAGTTTTCAACATATGAGCACGAATTATAGTCTCTAGAATACGATGTTGCTATTTTTACCGTGATGTCTGTATGTCTGTGTGTGTGTGTCTGTGTGTGTGTGTGCGTCTGTATGTGTGTGTGTGTCTGTGACGATTTTTCGTCCACGATAACTCCAATATGATACATGTAAAAAATATAATATTTGGTATTTAAGACTTCTATTCAAATATGATGAACTGATTAGATTTTCACTGTAATTGGTTAACCGGAAGTAGTACTTTACTTGAAGCTTTAAACAGTTTTCCAAAAAAACACCACTAAATGCCATTTTTTCGCAAATTACGTTATTATTAAATATAAAGATTTTTAAATTTTCTACCGATCTGCATAATTACGTTTATATATAACTTTTAGCTAAATAGCAAAAAATATATAAATTATAATAATTTTACATATCGTATAGGCTGAGGAATTTCGATAAAACAGATGAGTTATTCATATGTTCACAAAATTTGACATATGATGTCAAATTTGATGTAAGTAACTGTAAAAGATAATATAAGTAAAAATGAAGTAATTTTATTGTAAAATTTAAAAAGATGGAAGAAATACATTAGGAATGAATTTGCCTGCGTAAATCAAAGTAAGCTCGGTTCCGGTTTTAGTAACGTCAAAAAAAGCTGTCATATTGGTCATACAAATTTTATGAAGGAAATTTTAGGTATGAAATGAATTAAAAATATTCTGAACTGCAATAACAAACTAATTTTAAAACTACAAATTAAATCTATTGAATAACTTATATAGAGTATAATATGTATTACTACATTTGCGGGAGGTATTGTGTTGGACACATCAGATTTTTTGGTATAGATTTAACACATTAGACTGTAAGTATCATATTTATTAAGATCCATCTTCACCTTGTACTAATTTAATTAAAATATTATCTAGATTGAGATGGAATCGCACATGAGTGGAGAATAATAAGGGAATGTAATGTATACTATGTATATATTTTATATATCTATCTATCTGAGACTCTTAATCTTAGGATCGTGAGTTCGTGCTTTACGTTAGACGACTGTTTTGCTTTTCCTGATGCACCGCGCAGAACAAAATAACTCCTTAGGCCCCGGGGGGATTCGAACCCCCGATCTCCTGTTTACTAGACAGGCGCTTTAACCAACTAAGCCACGGCGCCGTTGTGTCTACTTCAATATATTACAAAAGAATACATATGTTGCACACGACATATTCCTTTCACTGTTTCATCATATATAATACTTTTATAAATGGTCGTCGACACGTTTTACATTTTCATTTGATAATTTGTACAGTTTTATTTTGACATATTGTCTACTAATAAATTTAAAAATTAATATTAGAAAATAAAAAATACCAAATATACATAAAAGGTTTCAGAATTATCTGTTTACAGGTAATATATATTTTCGCAATTCGCATTTTATTTAAAAATCAAATCATTTATTTTTTTATTACCTTTTTTGCAAGCGATTAATGAAACACTTATGTATTGTTGGTCGAATATTTTCAGGAGTATTTGAGCTGATACGTACATTTGAATCAGGGCCGAATAAGAGATCTAACGTCAGCTCGGGCAAATAATGGCACCAACAGATTAAGGATAGGGCATACTAAAATTACACTCCAACATCTAATGTAACGTGGAGAACCACTGCAATGCGAAGAGTGTAACACAACTCTAACAGTCCAACATCTAATTGCTAGAAACATCAAGCCGAAAGGTAGTAACACAAAATACCAAACACGCTCAAAGAAGCCCTATCCAATTACAAAAATTTCACCAAAAATATAATAAAATCCCGACAAACGAATAACTATGTACACATGACAATAACCAAACTCCTGAAGTCAAGATTTTTTATCCGTTAAATACCCAACATCGTGTAATTACAACGCTGTGTGTTTTTGGATAAATAAAGAGGTAAAACACATGTGGGTTATAAATTGTAACTCACAGTATGTAGGTTTATTTATTAGTAACTACATTGCCATTTGCCAATACCTTTTTACACTTTTTATTATTAAATGTCAACTATCTAAAAAACTTTTATATATTCTATGTCAATGATTAAAAGCAGGTGTTGGATAAAAGGTTGTATGGCACAAGTATGTTAATTACCTATGACACTTGAGAAAAATATCCCACTCTTGAGCTAAATATTTTTCACTCGATTTATTTATGAAGGTAGCACACTAGTACCATAAATAACTATAACTTGTTAAGAATAAAAGAAAATAAATAAGCAAATAGTTAAATATTTTTTTTTACATTATTACATATTATTTTATAATTATACCGAATGGGACCGGCCCAATTTTAGCTCTGGTTCACGGGGCATTTGCCCAGTTGTCCGGTGGCCGTATCCGGGCTTGAACGCAGTGATTCATTCTTGTCTTTGATCGTCAATGTAGTCACATCTCATTTTGTATAGTTTATTGATGGATACATTTTAATCTACCCGTTATTTGGAGATTGATTGGGCCCAATAATATTAAACATGCTTTATTGGTATCAATAATAATAGAAAAAAAATGATTATAGTAACTTTAAATAACATTATTTTATGGACATAATACTCGAAACATAATAATTTTAATTTTGAGTGGAATTTTTTTGAGAAAGAATTTTGTGAAAACTTTTCTCCAAATTAGATAAACAAACACGTAATTCCTCATCTATCATCTGTAATAATCCCCGTTTCTTTTCTATTTTATTTTCATAAACACTGAAAAATTCAATTTCCAAGAAAAAGAGAGATTTAACTGGTATACGGTATAGTAGCGAAGTTAAAATTATGATAATTTTAGCACAAAAAATAAGGCTTTGTGAACGATATCGTTTTTCTAGTCTATTCTATTTTTTTCTTATGTTAATAGTTTGTACATATAAGACACTCTCTATTCACACTATTTATCAGATCACTTTAGTTTAAACGTTGAAAGTGAAGTGACTGGAACTGAAAAATAATTGTCTTGAGAAGCAAATAAATGTCAGCCAAACAAACCATAACTCAATTCTTTAAGTGACAACTCAAACATCAGTAAGCGAGGTAGTGCAAGGCGGGAAGTGATTTCAGCACTAGTACGCAGTTGATTTGGGACGAATAGAAGGGACACACTAAGTGACGTAGTTACTGTGATCTTATAAATAGTGTGAATACACAGCACCTATAGTTGTACATTTGATAATCAAGTGATGGAAAATTTTCTGTATTTTTAAATCTTTCACGACACACCTAGAATCTCTTGCGGCATTTTTTATTTTATAATATTACCGTAACATGTCCACATTTTAAAATTTTATAGGTACCATTTCATTTTTATCAGGGTCCTTTCTATGTGACGTTTATATTTATTCAATTTAGTTTTATTATTAAGCTAGGAATTTTAAAATTCGGGGTCAATAAATATTCATATTTTTAATTTGACCTTTTAATGTGGAATAAAAATGGAAGCAATTGCATTACATTATAGGATACAGTGGTTTTATAGGTCACAGTGCGGCACCGCGCTTTGTGAGTAAAATTTGCTCTATCTTAAATTTAAAATACATTTTGAACAAAGGTCAAAGTAATGAAGTTTTAACATATTTCGATTGTAATAAATAAGAGTAAACAGGATAACTGTGTAGTACTTACAAGCAAAAATACGTCGACTAATAAGGCTAGTAAAATATTTATTAAGGGGATAGGTACCTACAGCAAAAATGTTGTTTGTACTTTTCTAATAACTCTTTTTTTTGGTATATTTTATAGAAAAATGATAGTATAAAAAAGGTTATTTTTTCAATTAAGTATAATTTAAATTATAGTTTTTATTTTGTATTTAAATAATATGTAAGAATATGTGTGATCTTTTTGGAATGAAAATCTTTTAGAAAAGTACGATTTTTGCTTATTATAGCCAATATTTACTGAAAAATCAAAATTTGAAAAACAGTTCGATATTAAGAATATTATTTTAAAAACTTTTTTGTTTTTTTGCTGAATAATATTTTTGTCTAAGATGTACCAGAAATGATATTTTGAAATGTACGAACGACACTTTCGCTGTATGTAGACTATCCCCTTAAAGTACCATCAGATCGAATAAAAAGAAATATATTGTTACAAGTAGTAGAAAATACTAATTATTTCCTTAATATTTTAAGTTTACAAATGGTAAATGCAAGAATTTGAACCCTTCCAATACAGATAATTGTCGTTGTATGTTAAGAACACACGAACAAGCTTTAATGATTGTCGTACACATGCAATTTAAGGTATTATCACACGGGACTTGATATCGACAACTTATTGTCTTTTCTCGTGTGAGAGAATAACTTATTTCGAGCAACTGTTAGAATTACCTTACAGCAATGTACATATGACGATCCAATACTGAAAGATTAATACAGATACAAAATGATCAGACAGAAAAATACTTGAACTAAATTTTAATTGACATAACATATCAACATCATATATTACTATCTTGATTCTAAAATTACAATATATTTATTATCATAGCAAACTGTGATTATTTCAACAGCAACTAGTATTCGGTCATATTCGAAAAACTTTGGTAAGTTGTCAATTCTGTTAGCTGAATAGTGAAAATATACCTAGATTTCAAGTGATAATCACATGACAATCATGTCTTTTAGCAGTGAAAAGTAATTTGAAAGTATTTTAAATGATTTAATTAAAAAATTAGTAAATGTCAATTTGGCCTTTAATACTGCCAAGCGACAAGAACTAAATACTCAAGATGTAAAAGAAAAAAATTGTCGATTCCGAAGTCGTCGGTATCATTCAGTCGTCGACATCGTTCTCGTGTGGTAAAACCTTTATAACCAGGACGAATGAGGGGTAGATTTCAGAAAGTAATTTTGGCGCGATTAATTTTTCCTAATATTTTAGAAACAATGACGATTTTTTTTTAGTTACCTGCTGTAAATCAAATCCCAACCCTATCTATTAATATGAGATGACTTTTAAACGATGTGCTACCACACTATTCTGAATAGCAAATAAGTTAAAAAAAATGTATTCCAAACATGAATACAAATTTGACTTCATTTATAGAGTAAATACAAACAAATTTGTATCAATGTCAACAGTTTTAAACATACTGTAATCAATGAACTTTGTTCAAAATATGTTTGATTTAGTATATTTACTTAAAATGATAAGATAAAATTCTAAATTACAGAAAATTCGAAACAGGTATACGTGTTAATAATCTATCGACCATTGTAAAACACAAACTGGTGATGATGAAGCAGAGCATTTAAATAAGGTAAAAAATTTACTATTAATTGTAAATAATAAATAATCAAAATTGTACATCTAGTGGGGTTCTCCAATATTCTTTATTATTTTTTTATGAAAGTTGATGAAATTTGAAAGCAGGCAATGGTATTTGCAACTCTTAATTGTTAGTCATTATTTTTTTTGATTATTGTAACGTAGAAATATAAATGAAATTAATATGAAACAATGGGGCTTGCGGGAAACTATTCCCACATAAAATAACTAATTTACGATTTAAATCAGTTTGATGATTCTTTGTATATTGTAGTGAAGTATGTACGAAAATATATTTTATAAAAACATCATTTACAATTTAGTAGTGTAAGTCTGAGACTGCTTTTCATTGCCACTGACATAATGACGTCACATATTTCATTCAACATATTTTTCATTTTCCCCTTCCACAGTAAACTAATCAAAACTATTTTAAAGTAAAATAAAATAAATTACTCAAAAATATTATACAAAAACTATAAATAAATTGCTCACTCGCTAAATGTCATTCAATTATTTGTATTTGTATAAGTAGAAGTACAGATGCTTAAAATGTCAAATATTGCCAAAATTAATATTTTTTTAAAAACATTGTTTGTGTCAATCATGCTTTACTACTTTCAATATGTTTATCATTTTACTCAATTTACTATTATGGTAGAGGATCCCATTGTTCTGGTATTATATACATGTTTTTTTTTTTATTAATTTTACGCAGTGATGTTAGTTGTAATGTACATGGTATGTATGGTAAATTTAAAATTGTAAATTAGCATTAATTACCAAATCACATATATTTGAAATATTCATAACAAAATGTAATGATCTAATAAATGACAGAGCTGCAAAGTTATTATTTGTACAAAGTTCGGAAGAAACAAGATGCCTTAGACTAGTCAATGGATTCAAATCTGAATGTGATTTCGAATCTGGATAAAGGCTTCAAATATACTCACTTTATATTATCTACGATTATTTTTTTTGTAAATAATTGTATCAAATTATGTAAATATAGGATTTTTTCAACAATAATAGTTTCTTACATAATTTACTAACTACATTTAAAAACAATTTTACAATAATTTTAAAATGGGAATAAAAAAGTGTAAATTACGTCAGAAATTTACCAAAATTTTAAATTACGGTAATTTAACATCACTGATTACACGTTTATTGAAATGTACATTTTATTTTAATTCTACTTGGTTCAGTGCGTTCGATTCGAATTTTGGATGAAACCTTGTAACCTAGCAATTTGATAAAAAAGAACTGTTTTAATAAAATCAAGACACTTAGGTGGAGTGATTTCATTTTTTTAACGGTTCTCGAAATGAATTGCTGTGAGGTAAAAATAAGTTGTTAAACTGAAATTTCTTCGAAAAAATTAAAATGAGTGTAATTCGACGTCATAATTTAATGAAAATAATGTAAATGACTTTATTGTAGTTTAGGTCTGTGTTTTTGCCAATATACAGGGTGGCCCAATTATCAGAGCAATTTTTGACCACTTAACATCAATTTTGCAAAAAACGCTCGAACACGTCAATTTTAGTATAAAGGGGGACACCCGAATGGATTAGTACCAATGGCATAACTTCAACCCTAAAATGGGGGTGGAGTGCACCTCAAAAATTTTAAATGGAAAAGGGTATCAAACATGGCCCAGTTCGAAAGGCCTTTCAATTCTCTTTTCAACAGTTTTTTATTTTTCAAATCCGATCATTAGTTCCAGAGAAATATCGTTTAAAACAAATTTTATCAGGTGTTCAAAATTGCAATCAAGTAGGCTTAAATAAATGACAGAAACTAAATAAACAATTCTTTCGACAAGTTGTTTGTAATAGACAAGTAATTTATAAGTTAGATTTCTTTTTGAGATGTTATTGGAAGTCTAAAATTTATGCCACGCTACCCGAATCTTTAAAAGATTTACGGCAACATACCGTAGCTCCAAAATTTTGAACAAATTCTTTATTATTGTATGGAAGTTGGTGGTAGTTATTTTTAAAATCTAATTAACTGATACTTGAGTTTCTATCAGTTGTTTAAGCCTACTTGATTGCAGTTTTGCACACCTGATGAAATTTGTTTTAAACGATATTTCTCTGGAACTAATGATCGGATTTGAAAAATAAAAAAACTATTGAAAAAATAATTGAAAAGCCTTTCGAACTGTGTCATGTTTGACACCCTTTTCCATTTAAAATTTTTTAGGTGTAGTCCACCCCCATTTTAGGGTCGAAGTTATGCCATTGGTACTAATCCATTCAGGTGTCTCCCTTTATACTAAAAATGACGTGTTCGAACGTTTTTTGCAAAATTGATGTTAAGTGGCCAAAAATTGCGCTGATAATTTTCATTGGGCCACCTGTATTTAAGACTGCTAAGGCAAAAGAATATACTTATTAACTAATATACCGCTAATCCTCCGCGATTCATTCGTCAAAAATATAAAATGAAGATATATCTGCATTGCTCATAACTGGTATCTTGTGCGTTCGACGCATGCTCAAAACCTCATATTCTATACATCTATTGTCTACCAGCGGACACAAACAGTGAGATTTGGAAATTGAAATCTGATGAAGAATGTATTTTTGTAAAAATTGTAGTTCAGATGACAAAAAAAAAATACAAATTAATAATTTTATTACAAATAAAAAAATATTAGATAACTATAATATTTTTTTTCTTTGTTGATATTTCTATATTTATTTATTTAATTTTAAATATTAAAAAGTCGCTTGGAAGGAAATATATTCTAGTTTGATGAACATGTGCACCTAGTACACTGTACCTCTTGTGCCCGCTGCAGATATTTCTCTTATCTCTCATTGTTGAACGATACTGTAACGTTTTATTTATTTAGGTGAAGTGTAAAATTGATTAAAATACTAATATTTATATAACTATGTTTAATAAAAAGAAATATTAATTATAAAGGATTATGAAAAATAACTAACACTAAGAATTAACAAATATAAACACTTATTTAAGACTAAAAATTATTACTAAAGACTTAAACACTAAGATAATTTATTTAAACAATTAGAACTGCGCAATATTTATTTCAACACTATTTATATCAATGTCTATTTATTTATATCACCATCTGTTCACTAGCCGTATCAACATAAGACTGTTCTCGCGATCTTTTGGTCGGGGTATTTATATTAAAACGCTTCATTCTCGAATATTCGCCGACCCTTCTCGAATATTCGTTGATTCCTTGAAAATCAGAACAATGGGGAGCGGACGGACGTGTTCTGACCTGTACGCTAGCGGCCGCCGCCCGCGCCGCGACCGTGGGTTCGCTACAATACATTGATAAGATGTGGGGCTAGTTTTATATTAATTAATAGGTATATGCGTCAAAGATTACAGTACAGTCATAACATAATTGTCTAATTTATTCTGCATTTCCGCTTATTTTTTAAAAAAAAGTTACATTACAAAAATTTGTCAAACATTATTTTCTATAATCTATTAATTGTTAATTTCTTTTTATATTTATTTACGTGGCCAGCGGTGTAAGTTAATCTTTACAGGGCGAGCTGGAAATTTGTCAATCCAGTGAGCCCAGTAAAGATTAATTGCATGCGTGCCGCGTACAAAATTTTATTTCCACCTTCATAGCGTTTTTTTTTATTAATTCACTTTATTCTTCAAAAAAAGATTTACTCTATTTTGGAATCAAATGTAGTTGGCGGTGGTAGAACAATTTATAGCTAGACGTTGTCAAATGTCAAATGAGTTAGTTAGTGAATCAAAATGTACTATACATGTATATAATTACTCACATAAACCTAATTAAATTAAGTTTGTAATATTTATAATAAAATGCATAAAAATAGTTTCATTATTTTCTATTATTTTTTATGAGCATTGTAAAATTTTACAAGGGTAGCTTTGTAAATTTTTACAGTTACTGTAATTGTTTATTTACTTAGCTACCAAGAAACCTGTAAAGTGACAATTATATAAGAGGTGGAAATAAACATTTGTTCATTTTTGTCCCAATTCCATGGCTATCGCTATTTTTGGGGTAAATTTCGTCATTTTCAAACATAATTTCTGAGCATATAAGGCTCGTAAGATTACTTTTGTTCATTGTTTTATGTGCAAAATTTTATGCTCTACAACTGTTATATGAAGCATTTTAATGTAAAATAATTTGGGAAGCAGGAAATTACGAAAATATAACTATGTATGTATAAAATATCTCAAAAACTGCTCTGAAGTAAGGTGTAATACTTATTTACGCTGCAAGAAATGTAAGTACTTTATAACATTCGAGAAAGTTGTATTAGGTAGTTGTAGTTAGGTACTTATACATTTCGAGTCGCCTCTTATATGTATATTTTTGTAAAATATGTGACATAATGTGTAAAAAACTATCATATTATACACGTTTTATACGACATATGTTCTTATACCCTAACTGAGATCATCTTGTAAATTAATATTTGATTTTGAAGAACCAAATTATTATTTTTGAAATATCTATACGATTTTGAGAATGACTTTTAGAACGAGAGATAAATGCATTTTTATGTCAAAATTTATTAAAATTTTATTTTTTTATTTTATTATTATTATTATTTACATTATACAGTAATCTAATTTCAGGGCGAATGTCCGTTCTCCTTGACGGATAGCAACTCTGACTGCCATAAGATGAATTATTCCGAAGATGATCGGTAAATATGTTAATGATAACTATAATATGAAATATTAAGTTTTATTTAATAGTGTAGTACCATACAATCACCATTCTGCATTCTGCCCTTTGAAGATTTCATACAGAAGAAAGAGGAAACCGTGACGGGAATAATATAATACACCAATATGAAAATACCTACGTCTTTTTTACCTTTAATTTTTGTCGACTATTATTTTTAATTTCTTCATTTTGACTTTTTATAATGATTTACTATATGTAAAATATTCTTTTGTGCTATTTGCATACTTTACTAATGTTCTTTTATTTACTTCTACTATGCTAGTAGTTTAACGAACAATGTATTATTACATTCATTTTATACTTTCCCTTATTATTCTATTTTTGCCTTAAAATTTATTTTACTAAGAAGTGTTATTTACTCTTGTGAAAAGCAAATATTGTTTAACGTTGCATGTATTTTATTTTTCTTTAAATAATTTTTTTATTACTGAAGTTTTTATTACAAAGTCACATTTTTAAATTCCTAAGATTTGTTGTGTACATTAAATAACAATTCAATACTATGGCAGAATTTAAGAAGAAATAAAGGAATTCTATGTCCTGCAAAAAACAAGACTTGTGTTAATTTTATTTTGATAATAACATAAAGTAAAAAAAAAGTTCTTACAAAATTCAAAAACATTCTAAGCAGCCATATTCTAAATTACTTAATCCTTTTTTTTAATTCTCTACTTATCTTATTTACTTATTAAAATAAATTTATCTTTATCACTATATTTTTATTTTCGGGAAAATATTATTTTAATTACATTATTTTTTCCTAATTATATTTTTTGCCAATATACATAACATACTAGCGTAACGTACTAACAAGTCCTTAAAAAATTATCAAACATTCTAAGCAGTCAAATTCTAAATGTTCATAATTATCTAATATTTTTTTCAAATTCGTCTTTTTTACCTTTAATATTGGTCGACTATTATTTATAATTTCTTCATTTTGACTTTTTATAATGATTTACTATATGTAAAATATTCTTTTGTGCTATTTGCATACTTTACTAATGTTCTTTTATTTACTTCTACTATGCTAGTATTTTAACGAACAATGTAGGTATTATTACATTCATTTTATACTTTTCCTTATTATTCTATTTTTGCCTTACAATTTATTTTACTAAGAAGTGTTATTTACTCTTGTGAAAAGCAAATATTGTTTAACGTTGCATGTATTTTATTTTTCTTTAAATAATTTTATTATTACTGAAATTTTTATTACAAAGTCACAATTTTAATTTTTTTTTGTACATTAAATAACAATTCAATAATATGGCAGAATTTAAGAAGAAATAAAGGAATTCTAAGTCCTGCAAAAAACAAGACTTGTGTTAATTTTATTTTGATAATAACATAAAGTAAAAAAAAAGTTCTTACAAAATTCAAAAACATTCTAAGCAGCCATATTCTAAATTACTTAATCCTTTTTTTAATTCTCTACTTATCTTATTTACTTATTAAAATAAATTTATCTTTATCACTATATTTTTATTTTCGGGAAAATATTATTTTAGTTACATTATTTTTTCTTAATTATATTTTTTACCAATATACATAACATACTAACGTAACGTAATAACAATCGTTTTTGGGGCGCATTGCGAATGATTTTTTTAATTCTTAAAATTAATCAAAAGCATTAACAATATTTCAATATTTTTAGCATTGGTTAAATATTTTGTTCTGTAATACATTTAAAAAAGACAAGTTTGATACACCGTTCATAATGAAACGCGTTTGATGTTAAACCACGTGGCGATGACCTGTATTTTTAATTATGCAAGTTTCAGTATGAGGCTAAATCAAATGTACGAGTATATTCTTCACTATTTCATCTATGACAGTTTCAACTGATTCTGAAATACTTTTTTTACATAATTTTTCACATAATGAAAATATTGAAATGTTCTTTCAATTGTATCAAATTGTTTCAACGGATACATCTTACCTCAGTTTTCAAGATAAAATGAGTGTTCCATAGTACGGGTACATTGAAAATATAAATTGTGATCGAATTTCTATTGTTATTTATCTTGCAAAATAAATAATTCATAATGACTCTCATAGCCGGTTGCACCAGTTTTTCTTAAATGTACAATATCACGTCGGAATAAAATGACAAATGAACTATTTAACATTGCTGTCAAAATTTCGATACCTATTTTTTGCTTAGGTATTGCTTAAAATTCAAACCTTGTTGGTGCAACAGGGCATCAATGCCATTATGAATTTCATAATGACATTCAAAATAATGTAATAACTACAAATTAGAACACTGCTATAGATAAATAAAATAATAATTCAAATAAATAAATGTAAAAAAAACATTAATGTGGATGACAAGCTATTTAAAAATTACATAAAAAAGGGGGGCGCAACACAAAATTATCGCCTGGGGCGCTAAAAAGTCTCGGGCCGGCCCTGTTATCTATTGTACTTAGTAAATAACTTTTTCTTACCTTATTTATGAATTCCTTATATTCATTGTTTTTTTCTATGAAAAAAAGAAATTTCATTTACTGTTGCATATAAATTTAACTCTAATTTTTAAATAGTGCGTATTATATGGTTTTTTTTCTTCTATTTGTAATCATTCTTATATTATATAAAGTATAATTTCACAGAGTTTATCATTATTGTTTTAAATACTGCCATTGTGAAAGACTATTTCTACCTATATTATAATAGTTATTTGTGTATCAAGGTTCTAAAAGTAATCTTTTTGGGCCGAAACCGAAGTTTGCAGCCGAGGCAAAGCCGAGGCTACAAATCAGATGAGGCCCAAAAAGAACTTTTAGCCGAGGTGCACACAACATTTTTTTAGGCGATTACAACAAGAAATTATGAATTTTCATTCAAAATCAATTTTTGACATCTGTCAAAATTTACTTTACAGCCGCATTTACTTTACGGTCACATTTACTTTACGGCCGCTATTTTTACTCGCAAATTCATTACTTTTTCATTCATATTTGTAAAGGAATAGTTAAAATTTTACTTATATTTGTTATTATATTCTAAAATAATTAATCACATTAATATGAATTATGTAAATCAATAATGAACAAACAAGCGGCCAAAAATTTTGACTTTGACAGATGTCAAATAAAAATTTATACTTTAAGGTTGCCAGCAGATACGAAAAACAACAATTTGTGTACTAGCCGCCTAAAAATGTATTTATGTGATATAGATTGTAAACATAATAAAAATAAAAAAATCTTTGATAAAGAGTAAATATGTTTATTTTGTATAAAAATATTTCTTGTCGTATTTTATCTTTACGTTAAGTATGATTTCCTCAAGAAATATTTATTTATATAGTAATTGATTTTTTTATCAAAAATAATTAAGTTTTGCTTTTTCTTCTAGACAAGCAACATTTACAAATTTTTAGTTTAGGAGTACATAGATGTACAATAAAATCCGGTTATAATGACATCGAAGAGACCCCAAAATTTTTTCGCTAAAACCGATAAAAATAAAATAAGAATAATAATAAAAGATCAAAGAGAATAACTTAATTTTAGCGAAAGCTGGCAAAGGAAATTGCATTTGTATTTTATATTGTAGGTAAATATGTGGCAAAGGATCAGAAGAAACGTGAAAAATATTTTAGTAGTTATTTACGTGGCCAGCAATGTAAGTTAATCTTTACAGGGCAAGCTGGAAATTTGTGAGGCATGCGACAAAAGAGCGAGCTCTCAAAAATAATAATGCATTTTAAACGCACGTCTTCTAATTTCAATTTGAAAATTGAGAAGAGATTAGTGTAAATTTTAAATACAAACAGTTATTGACATAAATATACGAAATATTTGGTTGTTAAAAAAATAATTTTATTTATATTTCGTCTTATAAGGCCACTTTCAGGAAATACTAATGAATATTTTTTTAGTATTTAAACACAGAAGAACAAAGGCAGAAACTAAGTATTAACTAGCTTTATAATGGTAGGAAAATCTAAAAGGGATTAAAGCGGAGTGATCAACAGAGTTTTAACTAAGTCAAGTTGTTCATTTTTAAGATTTTCTTTTTTTATTTGGATTTCCAATTATTCTAAGAACTCCATTATTAGTAGTTTAGAGGTACACGATCAGTTTTGGACATCAAAAAGTTATTTCTGTGCTTGCAGTTTTTAGTAGTGTGTGCATAAAATTGTAAATACGAATATGTGGAGATCCTGGGAATATAATTTTGTGGACGTGAGTCAATAAGTGATGCTGAAAACAACATTCGGAAGAAATAGTTCAACATCTAGCAGAAGATCAGCCGTCGATGTTGAAAAAACGGATTCACAAATATCTATCCAACGACGAGAAGAATATGATACTGCCCTGTTCTTACTTTTCAAGTACTTTGAGTTGGGATAATTTATAACTACAGACCACAAAGCGTCCCCTACATAAAAGGTTGTAAAATCCGCAGAAGTCGGTTTTATATACACCTACTTCTACAACGAAAGTACACGTAACGCCACTTCATCAGGATATCGAATGAAGATAAGCCACCCTTTTTATTTTAATTTAACCCGTTTAGTATAGATACGGTTTGTTGACCGTCTTATTTTTTTTATCACATTGCTACGCGCTCTACACAGTTGGGTGATATTGTAGCTCCTACGCATCCAAGATGACCAGGAATGTGGTGGAATAAAATATGATAGAGCGCCAAGTAGTTGTTGTCAAAAAAGAAACCTAGTATACAACCACGAAAATACTACTTACTGTCCTGGAGTGAATAATTGTAAAACTTTATCGGAAATTGGGTCCCCAAGGAATAATAATTCATAGAACTTTAATTGAATTGAATTTAATAAACAAGGAAAAAAAGTTAATAATAATAAGTAAGTATTTATAAAAATTTAAGCTATGATATGACAATAGTATGAAAAAAAATATTGTAACTCACTCGGGTATGGGGTACGCACGATAGGGCGAGGACTACAATGTATAAACAATGTGCATAATAAATAGGCACAAAACGACGCACGGCGGATGGTTGGTCGACCAAGCACACGACGATACAGGCGCATTAATAGGCAAACGTACAAACGTGAGTCCTGACTCTCTCTAGAACCCCACAGTCCCGAATTCGAGTTAAGGAAAATGTATACATAATTTTATATAAACTGTATGATAATAATAAACAATTCTCGCGCGAGGTCTCACACAAATATAATACAAGTTATGTACTACGACAATTTTAAATAAAGCTATTCTATACTCATAAATTTTAAGCTTACGCTTATAAGGCAAGAAATAATAACAATAATAAAAATAAAAGAAGCTTGTATGTGGCCCTTGATGCAGATGGGTGGCTTCTACTAACGGCTCAGGAATTCCAATGACGTTAGATCCGGCAAGCAATATGGCGAGATCTGACTGCACAAGAATGCTGCAGGCTAAACTCGAGACTTCCCTTCGCACGGGGTAGCACCTCGATCCACCGACAGTTCCAAATGAATTTACATCCAAAATTAAATCCCAACTACTCGCACCAGGTCTATTTCGCTATGCCACGTATCTGCACAGTAGGAAAATACCAAACGAAAAGGCCAAAAAAAGACGGTATCGAAAAAAAACCTGAAAGAGTGTTGTCCATAAACAACCCTTAACAAGCGTGGCATGGGCACGCCACTGGAATTATTTCAAGGGGAGTTGAACATGTTAAAACCATGAATTGAAGTAATGGTAAATATAACAATAATAAATAATAGAGTAAAACAACAGAATAAACGAAAATGGAGTTCACCTGAGGTGTAGGGCGGTTCTAAAGGCGTTTCATTGCCACGTGTTTCAATGCTACGTGTTTAATAAATCCGGATATACCCGCGGAAATATACAAAATTTCCTTGTAGGTACGATATCTTCAGTATAGCTTCCCAATAGCGAACAATTAAAATTGTTCCCAAAAATTCCAAATTTCAAACTTGAACAAATTTTAACTTTTTAAAGATTCGCAACACACGAGCAAGAGAAAACTGATGGTCACGCTTGCAAAAGAATTAGCCTTCGAACTTGCGCAAACTCATCAATTGTAAATAAATTTTAAAAAGGCTTAAATCAACTTTGCCGTAGCGTTTAACTGAATGCCTAATAAATAGGTGCAAAATTAGCAATAATCTTCACGATAATTTTAAACCGTAACAACATGTTTATATCACTATCTAGTCTATCGTTAGGCAATTCGTGGAGAATACTATTGAATTGTTCATTGTTGTACACGCTCTTGAGATTCGCTTTATTCAGTATTCTGTTCATACCATTTGTATTATTTATTTCGACCTGATACGTGTAACCTCGAATGCCCATCCGATGATAGCGGCGTACATAGTATTCTTTTTACCTCCCGCCTATCAATATATAGATAAGGGAGGTATTGTTTTTGGTCAGATTTCTCGAGTGTTTGTTTTCAACATATGAGCACGAATTAGGGTCCCTACAATACGATTTTACTATTTTTACCGTGATGTCTGTATGTCTGTGTGTGTGTATGTGTGTGTGTCTGTGACGATTTTTCGTCCACGATAACTCCAATAGGATACATGTAAAAAATATAATATTTGGTATTTAAGAGTTCTATTCTGATATAATGAACTGATTAGATTTTGACTATAATTGGTTAACCGGAAGTAGTACTTTACTTGAAGCTTTAAACCATTTTTCCTAAAAAATACCTCTAAATACTATATTTTCGCAAATTTCGTTATTATAAATACAAAGATTTTTTAATTTTCTACCGATCTGCATAATTACGTTTATATATATAACTTCTACCTAGATAGAAAAAATATATAAATTTTATTAATTTTACATATCGTTTAGGCTGAGAAATTTCGATAATACAGATGAGTTATTCATATGTTCACAAAATTTGACATATGATGTCAAATTTATTGAAAGTAAGTTTAAAAGATAAAATAAGTAAAAATGAACTAATTTTATTGTAAAATTTAAAAAGATGGAAGAAATATATTAGGAATGTATTTGCATGCGTAAATCAAAGTAAGTTCAGTTCCGGTTTTAGTAACGTCAAAAATAGCTGTCATATTGGTCATACAAAATCTATGAAGGCAATTTCAGGTATGAAATGAATTAAAAATATTCTGAACTGCAATAACAAACTAATTTTAAAACTACAAATTAAATGTATTGAAAAACTTATAGAATATATATAGAATATATTACTACAGTGGCGGGAGGTATTGTGTTGGACACACCAGATTTTTTGTATTTATAGTTCGCACCGATCGCATCGGCGTACTTTACTTTTTGTGTATTATTTAACTACGCCACGAATTGCGCTAACCGACTCGTATTCTGTAATATATTCGGCAATAAAGCCTATTCCGTTCTTTTGTAATTTTTGCGATTTAGTCTTGAGTCCCCATTCTCATACTTTTCCCCGTAGTTTTGTTGATCGGCCTATCACGGAGTGACTATAGATCGACTGGCGCCCTTATTCGTTATTGTCAAAGGCAAGGAGGCTGAGAACGGATAACACAGGCACAATTTAAATACAACACTGCTTTATTCGTATGTAAAATAAATATATATGAATACAAACGTATTGCGATAGGGAGATCGTGACAAGACAAAAACTGCAATGGCGTTACTATGGTACTTCACTAAAGTAAACGTGTGAGGGCACCACGTCTCGATGCGGGGCGCTCGGTCGGTAATGCCGCTAACACTTCCCCTCGAACCGAAGCGAGAAAGACTTCGAAGATCATTTCCCCAAGTACCTGAGTCCAAGAGCCTCGATACAGCTCTCGTGCTTCGGTCTGGTAAGGGCCTTGGTGAGAACGTCCGCTGCCATATTCTCTGTTGGGACGTGCTTGATCGACACTAGCTTCTCCTTAACGGCGTCGCAAACAAAATGATGCCTTATGTCCACGTGCTTAGTTCGCGTGTAAAACAAAGGGTTGTCAGATAGCTTCTGCGCCCCCATGTTGTCGTTCCGTATAGTGAGGCAGCCAGCGTCGACTCCAAACTCTCGCAGGAGTCTTCCCATGTACAGAGCCTCCTTCGTCATGTCGGAGAGTGCCATGTACACGGTCTCTGTCGACGACAACGCCACGGAGGGTTGCTTCTTCGATCCCCAGCTGACGGCTGTTCTGCGTACTAGAAACACAAATCCAGTATAGGATTTACAGTCTATATTGCAGCCAGCCCAATCTGCGTCGGAGTACATCATAGGAGGGTCGCCGGTCTTTGCCTAGACCCCACATCGCGAGTCCCCTTGAGGTACCGTAAGACTCGTTTGGCTGCTTTCCAGTGAGTCTCAGTAGCATTAAACTTTAAACGTTAAACTGGCTTAGTCGACTCATAGCGTGCGTGATGTCAGGTCTGGTCCCCATCGACAGGTACTGTAGCGCTCCAACTAGCTCCCGATATGGAAACTTCTGGGCGCTGTCCTTCTTAATCTCTTCTTTTTACAGCTGCAGCCCTGGCTCCATCGGTGTCGAAACGGGGTTGCAGTTTTGCATCTCGAATCTTTTAAGAATGTCGTCCAAATAGCCAACTTGACTAACTGCGAGGTAATCTTCGCTTCGCTGGAACTCCAGCCCGAGACAGTACTCTAGGGCACCTAGTTCTTTGACCTCGAATTTCGAGTGAGTGTACTCTTTCACGCTGCTAATCTCGGCGTCGTCTCAAGACATTAGAAGCATGTCGTCGAAGTACACGATGATGTAGCTTCTGTCGCCTACTGGTCCGACGCAGTAAACACATGTCTCAGCGTGTCTGCTTTGAATGCCACGCACGCCCTGCCTGACGTAGCTCGTATAGAGCCTTGTCCAGGTGACACACCACGTCATAATGGGGAAGTTTAGCGTGGTTGAAATTACATGTGAAATATCTTTTAGTCGTAAATATATGAATAATAACTTAAAATGTAATTGAAAGTTAAAATTATGTTGCTAATTATTTATAATTAATGATTTATCTTCGAGCCACTCTGACGTCACAAGTGAGTTATGCGCTTGTGCAGAAGGGATGGTGAGACCTGACTTTTTGAACGTAGGTTGTATCTTGAGGCATTACACCACACGCTTCTCTGTTGCCATGGGAACCCAGCGAGCGCTGGTTAAGATAGACGGTACGTTCTCCGCGAGCCACTCTGACGTCAATTTTGTATAAAATTTCATTTTTTGAGAAATCTAGGCATTTCTGGGTGAAATAAAATGTAGAACATCACTTTTGAAGGCAATCTTGATAAAATAAAATCGCTAAACTTCCCCATTACTCAAGATCTCGAGCATACTCGCCGCCTTTTTCCTGATATGACTGTCCGCTCGCTTACTTGCAACGATGTGTTCCAGGACGTCTTCCAGATGGTCCGGGACCTCTATGCAGACCTCTTCCTCGACGTTACCGTTGAGATATGCCGTTGTGATGTCCACCTGCTCAATTTTCATGTCGCGTTGAACCGCCACGCCTACAACGGCGCGAATAGAGCTCAACCTCGCCACGCGAGCAAATGACTCGTGGAAATCGACGCCGGGTCTTTGGGTATACTCGCGTGCAACCTCACGAGCTTTTCGCTTCTCGATAACTCCTACGGAATTGTGGGGGAACGAACCTGCTTCCAATAACTCTTTGATTTTGCGGGCGCTCGACTAGTCCATCCACACCAATGAATCAGCTCCAGAAACGGAATTTTTCACGGAGTCAGCCTCGTCCGTGTTGTAGACCTTCCGAGGTCTCCCCGACCTCCCGGTTTTGCTAACCAGATTGTTTTTCCAAAGACATTTCTGATTTTCGAAACAAGTAAATAATGAATTGAGTCTTAGCAAACTGTAAATGTATAATATGATGCACTTGCATTGACTTAGGACCACGAAATTCGGGTCACATCTTTTTTTCTTACACTAACAAGTTAGTAGGCATAAGTAGTTCGATTTATAAATATTTTGTTTTCAAGAGTAATTGAAAAAAATTCTCATCAGAATGGCGCCTATCACAAATGGCACTACAAAAGTTTTAAAACTTCAATAAAATATCAGCAAAATTTATATTAAAAGACGAAAATATATTGCAATTTATATTTATATATGCAGGTGTTTGGTGAAAGGCAGGCACTAACAATATTTCATTTACTTTGACAGATACAAAAAATGTTCAGAAGCAAATTTAAGCTAGACAAAGTAACTCATAAAATGATCGTATTAAAAATTCTGTATCCCTTACGGTTTTAGTGAATATGTGTACAACTTTAATTCTAGCGTAGGGAATATCAAAATATTATAGTTTTACTTCAACCATATCAAAATGGCAAAAATTTATTTTTATAATTTTGTACTACTGGTAACTAATGAAACAAAATATTTGAAATATCATAAAACAATCAAAACAAAACAAAAATTTGTAAATAAGAGAAAAAAATAGAAATTAAAAATGCTCAATATGGCCGCTGGTCAGCTAACAAAAACTCATATCAGGGCCTATTCTGTAACTGATTAATTTTTAACCAGTTGTTACATTTTTGACAAATAAAAACAAACATTAATAATAAAATAATAATAATAAAAATAATAATAATTTAGTAATCAATACCCATTAAATCATTGGAATAGAATTGGTAATAATTTTTCGATAACAAATAAGTTTTTATTTCATATTTGAAAGTATTTATTGATTTAAGATCTTTTAGGTCTTGTGGTAATTTATTGTAGAATTTCAAGCCATAGTAGTTTGGATTGTTTTTGATTTTATTAACTGAAATATTGGGGATTACTAACTTTGATTTTCCGCGAGTGTCGTAACTGTGAATGTTACTATGAGGTAATAAGTTACCCTCAGCAAGTCTAATATGAAAAATTGTATGATAAATATACACATAATTAAGATTTAGTACTTATTGTCAACAAAGATATATTTACAAGATTTGCTATTTTATAATAAAAATATATTATTGACTGCAGTTTTCTGTAATTTGAAGACTCGTACGGCCATGGGCAAGCAACCCCAGAAGATTATACCGTAACTCATGTATGAGTGAAATTTCGCGAAATAAAAGGTTTTCGCGGTCGTAATATCGAAAAGTAATTTTATTCTCTTTATGAGTAATCAAAGAGAAGCTAAAGATTTGCAAATATTAGTGATATGTTCGTCCCAAATCAAGTTTTTTTGAATTTGTAAACCAAGGACTTTGGCACTTGAGACTAGCGGTACTTGCTGATTTGCTATTTCTGATAGATTTTCATTTTTCTTACTTCTAGAAAAACTAAATATGTTTAATTTATTTAAATTTAAAGACAAATTTAAAAATGCAAACCATGAGGATAATATACTAATAATATCGGATATTTCATCAGTATTATTGAGGAGTATCGAGACGTCATCAGCATAAGCAATGAAATTTGTAGGTCCTAGTATATTTTTAATATCATTAATATATAATATGAACAATTTGGGACCCAATATGAAACCTTGGGGTACTCCACAATTAATGGTGTGTGAATCGGATTTATTGTTATTATAAATTCCTGTTTCTTGTTTTGTAGATATAATAGTAACCAATCAGCACATGTACCCCTCAATCCATAAGAAATTAGTATATTAAGCAAATGTGAGTGATTTACACAATCAAACGCTTTGGAAAGATCGATAAATAATCTGTATATATTGATATTAGAATTAAAGGCTTTGTAAACTTTATCTAGAAAATTAGATAACGCAGAAGTAGTACTACATTTTTTTCTGAAACCATGCTGTTTGCTAATTAAAATCTTATCTTTTCCACGAATGATAGAATTCTCGAAAGCATTACATTTTAAATTTTTTTATAAAATACTGATACTAATGTAATTGGTCTATAATTGGAGACCAATTCTGTATTACCTTTTTTATGTAACGCTATAACTTTAACGTATTTAAGATAATCAGGAAATATACCATTCGCTAATGAAAAATGTATGCTGTAAGTAAGTGGTTGTATAAGCAATTAATAACAATGTTTTAATAAATTATTCGATACTTCATCAATTCCAGTCGAAAATGAATTTTTAGTGATAGTATTGTTATGAAGATATTTTAATGAGGTAGAGTAGCTAAAATAAAAGTCTGAAATAATTGCAATCAATATAATTAATGAAATAATTGTACACTCTGATACGAAAATAACAATAAATATATAATACGCCAATCACGTCTTCTAATTTGGAACACCCTGAAAAGGAAAGTCAAAGAGTAAGCTAATGCTTAGTGAAACACATTGCACACAACTATATATCATTCGCACACACAACAACACTCACACTCAACAACAAACCAGGTAAGACGGGTAAAATTGAAAAGGATACTCCTCGAAAGGAGTGTCACATATCGAATCCACGATATGCCTTGTTTTTGTTGATCGTTTTCTATTTTCTCAGCTACCTCGTGTCGCGTTTCTGCTATATCGATTATTACTGCTCTGAATTTTGTTCGTCAGCCTTGAGTCATTTTGTGCTCTTGAACGTTAACCGTACAATAATTCGCTAGACGTTTTTCCAGTTCCTACGCAATTAGTATTGTTAACTGAGAATTGAACTTCTGATACTCTCTTATCCCAATGTTTGTCATCGGTCCTGGAAGTTGCTAAGGCAGGTAAAGCTGTTCCTTTGAACCTCTCACCACTAGTCCATAATGGTTGCAAAGTTGTTCACATTCTTTAGATGTAAAGCTGATCCAAGTCATTAATTGATCTTGTCGGTACACCAAACATATCGATTATGTATTGTTAGAAATTTAGAACCGGTTTTGTTTTCGTTGTTTTTTTTTTTTTACTGCTCGTAGCAAAGTGAATTTTGTAAATTCTTCTACGATAACAATTACATACATGTTGCCCGAATCCGCTCTTGTTGAATGGTCCTAAGTGGTCCATGTGAATGGTATGAAAAGGCACAACTACTTTTCGTATTGGGTGAAGAAATCCTTCTCGTTTTCCTTTTGGTACTTTATGATACAGACCTGCTTTGCAGCAGTTTATATATTTCCTCACATATTCTCGAATTTTAGGAAACCATTATGTTTCAGTTAGCTTGTTCAACATTTTCTCCACCCCGAAGTGACCGAAATCAGGGTCCGTTAAGTTAGCAACCACCGGAAAGCACAAATGATGAAATTTATGCCAAACGTTTGTGCTTCGTTTGTGCTCAATTGTGCCCCTAAATAAAACTCAGCAACCCTTAGCGTTCGTAAGTAATAAACAATTTAAATGTGGTTGCCTACTTCACACCTAGCAACCACTTGTGAAGCACAAACGATGAAACATATACTAAACGTTTGTGCTTCGTTTGTGCTCAATTGTGCCCCTAAATGAAATTCAGCAACCCTTACCGTTCGTAAGTAATAAACAATTTAAATGTGGTTGCCAACTTCACGCCTAGCAACCACCTGTGAAGCACAAACGATGAAACATATATCAAACGTTTGTGCTTCGTTTGTGCTCAATTGTGCCCCTATATAAAACTCAGCAACCCTTACCGTTCGTAAGTAATAAACAATTTAAATGTGGTTGCCAACTTCACGCCTAGCAACCACCTGTGAAGCACAAACGATGAAACATATATCAAACGTTTGTGCTTCGTTTGTGCTCAATTGTGCCCCTATATAAAACTCAGCAACCCTTACCGTTCGTAAGTAATAAACAATTTAAATGTGGTTGCCAACTTCACGCCTAGCAACCACCTGTGAAGCACAAACGATGAAACATGTACAAAACGTTTGTGCTTCGATTGTGCTCAATTGGGACCCTAAATGAAATTCAGCAACCCTTACCGTTCGTAAGTAATAAACAATTTAAATGTGGTTGCCAACTTCACACCTAGCAACCACTTGTGAAGCACAAACGATGAAACATATACCAAACGTTTGTGCTTCGTTTGTGCTCAATTGTGCCCCTATATAAAAGTCAGCAACCCTTGCCGTTCGTAAGTAATAAACAATTTAAATGTGGTTGCCAACTTCACGCCTAGCAACCACCTGTGAAGCACAAACGATTAAACATATACCAAACGTTTGTGCTTTGTTTGTGCTCAATTGTGCCCCTATATAAAACTCAGCAAACCTTACCGTTCGTAAGTAATAAACAATTTAAATGTGGTTGCCAACTTCACGCCTAGCAACCACCTGTGAAGCACAAACGATGAAACATGTACAAAACGTTTGTGCTTCGATTGTGCTCAATTGGGACCCTAAATGAAATTCAGCAACCCTTACCGTTCGTAAGTAATAAACAATTTAAATGTGGTTGCCAACTTCACACCTAGCAACCACTTGTGAAGCACAAACGATGAAACATATACCAAACGTTTGTGCTTCGTTTGTGCTCAATTGTGCCCCTATATAAAAGTCAGCAACCCTTGCCGTTCGTAAGTAATAAACAATTTAAATGTGGTTGCCAACTTCACGCCTAGCAACCACCTGTGAAGCACAAACGATTAAACATATACCAAACGTTTGTGCTTTGTTTGTGCTCAATTGTGCCCCTATATAAAACTCAGCAAACCTTACCGTTCGTAAGTAATAAACAATTTAAATGTGGTTGCCACCTTTCTGCACCTTATACACACTACGTAAAATTGCTTGTACTTTCTTTTTCTTCATAAAATTTTTATCGTGTGAGACGTACTTAAACAACTCGCTCGGTTAAGTCCCATTCACAGCCCCAAATTTGGTGAAATTTGTTGAAATTTGTGAAGCTAGTCATATGGCAAACCTGTATTCCTGTATAGCAGTTCACATCATTCTAATTTCGTCTACTTTGATGAAATTTGAACTGAAGTTTGCAAACTCCAAACTTTTTCGGCTAATTTGGGGTTCGTTCTAGTAATATACAAAAAACATTGTAGTTTGGATGAACTCTTTTATGCTTGGTTAGTGGAAGTTAGCATTTAGTTTGAACTGAATTTTTATAAATTAGTGATTTATCATACAAACACGGATAACGTGCTACTATGTTTACAAAATCTTCTTCCGTAACCATTTTTACTTTTTTAAATTACAAATTTATAAAGTTTAATAAAAACTAACGACTCCAACCAACATCAACAACAATAAACAACACAACGCTAAGTTCCCATTAAAGTGCGCAAAGCTAAAATTAGATGGCATAAAGCCCCATTCACAGCCTTAATTTGGTGAAATTAGCAGCAGACAAATTTCTTGAAATTACGTCCACCGTTCACATCTCCTAATTTCGGAGTAGTGCCATCTAGTACAAAAATCTTCTAACAAGTTGTTTACAAATGTAAGATATGTCAGAATTGTGTTGTTTATTGTTGTTGATGTTGGTTGGAGTCGTTAGTAAATCTTGACAACGAAGTTAGCAGCGAGTCATACAAGTTTAGAATATGCTTTTATGGAGAGTGTACATGTCCCAAACATTCGCTTATTTATTTTCACGTGCGCATGCGTACATAGAAATTTCAAATGGTACAGTCAAAAGAGAAAAAATACTAGTAAATTTCGATAGCAAATAGATATAGCTAAACCGATGTATGTAATTGTTATATAAAAATTGTTGCTTTAAAGTTTAAAATTAAAATAAAAACCAAGAATAATATGAACAGGAAGACCACTATTGCCATTGAAACTACATATGTATATAACCGAAGCAATGAATGAGAATTGGCAAAGGTCTGGCAGGGGAAAATTACGAAAATTAAGGCTTTTGGAGAGAAATAACAACAACTAACATCTAAAGAAGAGGAAAAAGAAATAGTTTGACAGATTTTTAATGTATAAGATAGGCAAGGAGAGAATCACATGAACATTGTTTGTCTGTATGCGTTTGCGTGTATTTTATTTTCAGAATTACAATACAATGAACTTAAAAATTGAATTAAAAACACTTAATTTTACGTAATATAACATACCGGGTGTACTACGAAAAGGTGACATAGGCGGTTACCATGTTAAATTTTAAATAATTGCATTTTATAAAAATATTAAATTTCTAGGTTTACTTACTTTAGTTATAACTATATTAATTTATGTAGTAATATTGTTTTACATATATTGGAACCATTAGTTTGATAAAAAATTATTGAGCTCATTTTAATAGTCTTGTGATATAGGAATTGTTTCTTAGGTACTTTAATATCGTATTTCTTATAGTTCTTAAGATAGAAATGGTGTTCTACTTAAAATGAACACTGTGTATATGACTATATTATACAATGTATTTTTTATTTATTATTACTAGAGACCGGATTTTTAGGCTCTAAAATTATTAAAAATGGGTAGGCAAAATAGCTATTTTTATATCTATTTTAGGCAACAAAATTTTAAAAATAGAAAAAAAAATCTGAAAAATGCACGACAAATTAGAAATATAGAATATTATAATATTCAAAATTTTAAAGTTTGTTATTTTGATGTTGCTTATCTACTCGATCAGACAAGACACGACACGATCACACAACTCTATTGGTTACTGGCTGACATATATTATTACTATTTTTACATAAATAATAATATATAATAACAATAACGAACAGTATATAGTAATGAGAATTCAGGGTTTGTTGCAAATTGCAAATATATGCTCAATTGTCCTCTGCCAGAACTCGTTAACAGTTAATCTAAACAAAAATACAAAACTTGGAGGATATTTTATTCTCAGCCATTTTGTATAATATATTATTACTTTGCAAAGTTATGGAAACGAGATATTATCAAATAACTAGATTTGTATCGCCTTTATTCAAGATGGCAGCGCTGGTGGACTTTTTCCATTTTTACAAATTTCAGAATTTTATTATGGCTCAAAATGAACAAAATTGCCAAATATAAATTCTTCTCGACTTTTTACATGGCAAAACCTTTTTTGCCTCTATTAACTAGGCTACTTGTAAAAAGGTTAATCTTGATTAGTAATGTGATGGCTACATCAGAGTTTTAATATTACATTCCTTACGAACAATAGGGGTGGTTGAGTTCTTTATGCACACTTTGGATAGTACAAACGTTTCGCACATATTTCTTAATTTGTAATTCATAAGTAAAGAGCGGATTATATACACTAAAAAAGTGTTAAAATATGCATGCAATATGCATTAAAAAATCACCAAAATATGCATGATATATGCAAAAAAGTTATAAATATGCACTTTACAATAAAAATATGCAAAAAAACTAATGTCATCAGGCTCGTTTTACTGATATCATTTTCTTATTTCTATTTTTATATACAGTGTTTTATTTTTATACATTTCATGAAATGTATAAAGACAATAAATATCACAGGTAATTCTAACAAATTAAGAAAATCTCGAATTCATATTCATATTGAAATTTACAAAAGCTCTTTTTTAAAACAAAAATCAAAAAAATCATCTTTAACGAGAAAGATGGTTATATGCTCCTTATATTTTTAATACATTTTTTTCGGCATTACTGATTGTTGTTATAGTTCCAAACACACGAATTTCAGTGACAGATATAATTTACTTACCTTACTTACAAAATAAGAATTACTTAAATTCTAAACAGTTCTAAAACACTGATAGAATCACTTTGTTTTTGTTCTGACGAGAAATTAAATATGATTGTAATGGTTTCAATGAGTACATTTTATATAAATGCTCCATTGTTAAAGTACGATCAAAATTATATTTCTTGTAATATACTGTTTTCAAAAAAGAACAAAATTTGTCAAAAATTAATTTTTGTTTTTGAAAAAAGTCTTAAAATAAGCACTAATATGCAAAAAAAATCAAAATATGCAATAAAGTATCATTAAATGCAAAATATGCATTTTTTTTTATATTTGGCATTAATTTTTTATGAAACGTGAAGATATGAAAACAGTTTGCTGATATGCCTAATATAAACAACACATGCAATTGCATAGAATCCGCTCTTTATTCATAAGTGTTCGCTGTGCAGAAAGGTGGCAACCACATTTAAATTGTTTATTACTTACGCACGGTAAGGGTTGCTGAGTTTTATATAGGGGCACAATTGAGCACAAACGAAGCACAAACGTTTGGTATATGTTTCATCGTTTGTGCTTCACAGGTGGTTGCTAGGCGTGAAGTTGGCAACCACATTTAAATTGTTTATTACTTACGAACGGTAAGGGTTGCTGAGTTTTATATAGGGGCACAATTGACCACAAACGAAGCACAAACGTTTGGTATATGTTTCATCGTTTGTGCTTCACAGGTGGTTGCTAGGCGTGAAGTTGGCAACCACATTTAAATTGTTTATTACTTACGAACGGTAAGGGTTGCTGAGTTTTATATAGGGGTACAATTGAGCACAAACAAAGCACAAACGTTTGGTATATGTTTCATCGTTTGTGCTTCACAGGTGGTTGCTAGGCGTGAGGTTGGCAACCACATTTAAATTGTTTATTACTTAAGAACGGTAAGGGTTGCTGAGTTTTATATAGGGGCACAATTGAGCACAAACGAAGCACAAACGTTTGATATATGTTTCATCGTTTGTGCTTCACAGGTGGTTGCTAGGCGTGAAGTTGGCAACCACATTTAAATTGTTTATTACTCGCGAACGGTAAGGGTTGCTGAGTTTTATATAGGGACACAATTGAGCACAAACGAAGCACAAACGTTTGGTATATGTTTCATCGTTTGTGCTTCACAGGTGGTTGCTAGGCGTGAAGTTGGCAACCACATTTAAATTGTTTATTACTTACGAACGCTAAGGGTTGCTGAGTTTTATTTAGGGGCACAATTGAGCACAAACGAAGCCCAAACGTTTGGCATAAATTTCATCGTTTGTGCTTTCCGGTGGTTGCTAACTTCACGGACCCCCGAAATCATCATGAAAATTATTCACTTTCTCTCAAGTTAGACTCCGGGGTACAACCCATTGCAGTCCTTTGCAAGTAATGCGATATATTTGACCGTTTTTTTTTTTAAGCAATAATCTTTATAAATTGATTTTTTTTGTAGTCAGTTTCAGTTGTTTTACTAAGAACCTGTGATATTTAGTTTTTTTTTTTTTGTCATACGAGTCCGTTGTGTGTTGACCTTCTATCGACTTAACGCATCTACATGACTCATCCTCGTACCCTGTCAGTATTCCACGGAAAACGTAAATTCTGGAGTTGTAACCTACAGCGAATGCATTAATGAATTTCCTAAAAAAAAGGTTTGCTAGTCCGATAAAGTGCCGAATTTGAAGTACGTTTTCTGGTGTTTGGAAGTCACTTAAAGCACGGATCTTTTCTTTACCGGGAAGTACTCCGTCAGCGTCAATATCAAAACCTAAGTAACTCACCTATGTTCTCTAAAAACTTCCAATATAATTTTCAATCTTCGAAATCCTTCTTCGAAGTCTGGGGCTGAACAAAGTATGTCATCTAGATATGCTAGTGCTTTCGAATCTCGTAATCGTCCCAATATTTTATTCACCATACGTTGAAATACACTGGAGCATTTGTTAAACCGAAGAGCATCCTAGTAAATTCAAACTGGCCATCTGGAGTGACAAACGATGTTCGATGTCGTGATTTTCAGTTACAGGTATCTGATAGTATCCTGAGGTCATATCTAGACTGTCTTCCTTGCATATGGTTCCGCGCGCACACTTCTTTTTCTTTTTTTATAAGATCATTATTTGATAAATTTCAAACGGGTAATATGCGAGTCCCTTCTTCATCCGTCGAAAATACGCATCATGGTAAGTAGTGTTCTTGATTTTCCTTAGAACATACGCTACGGTCAATGAACCTATCTCCCGTAGAGTTCACAAGACATATTATATTCCCAGCATAACCTGGAGGTATAACTACTGCTTCCATTGTCCATAACGTTTTGTTTTTTTTTTCTGGTAACGCACCGATCTGCGGTAAACTAACTTCATCTTGTCATCTTTTAAAATTCGTATGTATAGCAATTCTGTCAGTGATTGTCCTACAATCATATCAATAACTTGTATCGAATTCGGTTCAATTGAAATGTCTCAAGAGGCTACATCCGCGACGGATTCAAACGCACCGGTAACCCCGAGACACACTCAAGAGGCTCCGTATATCAGGCAACCCCGAGACACACTCAAGAGGCTTGATCCGCGGTCCTACAACCCGGAGACACACTCACGACGGGTTCTACGTATCGGTAACCCCGAGATACACTCAAGAGGCACCATATATCAGGCAACCCCGAGACACACTCAAGAAGCTCCATCCGCGCCAAACGTATCACATACTATATCGCTCTACGAGTTGACCGTCGAATAAAGCATCTCAAACCAAGCGTTAACCCACAAATATACTATCTCCCATTATACGTTAACTATCAAATATACTATCTCCCATTATTCGTTAACTATCAAATAAACTATTCCATAGTACGCATTACCCATTAAATAAAATATCTCACAATACGCTTTAAACATAAAATAAAACCGCTCACACTACGCGTTAAGTATAAGATAAAAACCCTCTCACCTGTTGTCACAACACGCTCTCTTAATAAGAATTCACAATATCATTTCACGTTCTTTACTACTAGAGTATCAAAACGGAACTATTTAAAATTAACTTACGGAGTTGAAGTAATAGTGTACCGTAACCATTTACGTAAGACAATAGAAAAAAGAATAGTAAATACATTCCTAAATTAATAAGGGAATTAAATTAAATAAAAGTGGTTATAACATTCGACTATCCTGACTTAGTCCTTATCCTCGAGGACATCTTGTACTCCTAACGTATCTTCATCCTGTGCTGTGGTGTCGCTTTCCGAACTATCCGACAAATCTTAGTGTAACAAAAGGTTGCTTATCGTCATTCGATGAGGATGGTTGTGTGCGGTTGTTTAGTAGCGGTGGTCGGATATGCGTAGTTAGTCTGAAAGCGTTGCTAGAAGTAGATGCTTGTCTAACTGCACGACAATCTCTTTTAACATGTCCGGTTTTACCGGCCTGTTCTTTCGTTGATACTGTTTTCCGCCATTCGTATCAAAAGGTTGATTTTAGGAGACGCGTTCTCAATTCCAGCAGATTCGTTATCCTGATGATGTGACATGTTAAAACAATTAAAGAATCCTAATCTAGGTTCCGATCCCACTTCTGAATTGTTATGAAGATATTTTAATGAGGTAGAGTAGCTAAAATAAAAGTCTGAAATAATTGCAATCAATATAATTAATGAAATAATTGTACACTCTGATACGAAAATAACAATAAATATATAATACGCCAATCACGTCTTCTAATTTGGAACACCCTGAAAAGGAAAGTCAAAGAGTAAGCTAATGCTTAGTGAAACACATTGCACACAACTATATATCATTCGCACACACAACAACACTCACACTCAACAACAAACCAGGTAAGACGGGTAAAATTGAAAAGGATACTCCTCGAAAGGAGTGTCACATATCGAATCCACGATATGCCGGCTACCGAATCCACGGTAGCAGAACACTCGAAATCCATCGAGCAACTTGACATCTCCCACAGTGAGTTATACCAAGGCTTCAGGAGTATGAGTGAAAGCCGAGTACAAACCCATACTCCACCTCCCCACCGAGATGCAAGCGAAACTAAGGCACCTGTTCTAGCAGGGCACCGTTGGCACCAGGGTACCCTGGTGCGTCGCGCCTCGGCTTCACCCTCCTGTCAATGCAGTGTTAACGGGTTTACGCGCCGCGGATAGGGATAGGATAAAATCAAGATCACACTACAGTAAATATACTGTCTCACACTCAGTAACTCATAGGTATTGTGTCTCACCTATTGAATCAAACACCTCCGACACTTATCTCACGACTGCCAATAGAGTACTGATTCAAATAAACAATAACTGCATGTTATAAACTCTGTGTTATCAAACACATTATAACTAATTAATTCAATTAAGAAAGATTGGGAGTGAAGTAAGTTGTTATCTAATGCTTGTAAATAATTACCCTCTAACAGTATTAACGAAACTACCTTTGTATTTCGTGTGGTATATTTATGAATTAATTATTAAACATATTTGCAATGCCCACACCGTTGCTTATACTGTATCTTTCTTATTTGATAGATTATTAATTATTTTCTTGTTTTCTAAGTTTGTGTTTAAGTTATTATTGATCACTTTCCATATATTGCGTGTACCGTTGTTACAGATTTTAAGTAATTTAATGTTGAATTCACGTTTGACATTTTTTATTATATTACGGTACCTGCGCGTAAGTTGATTATAATATTCCTTAGAGATAAGTCTTGTTATGTAAAAATCATACATGGTTTTCATTTCTCTTGCCTGTAATTTAATTTCATTAGTTACAGAAGAATTGGCCTTGTTATTATTTTTAAATTTGATTTCAGGATGAGTTAATGCGTAATGGTATATAAAAGGATTTATAAAGTTATTAAAACATGTATCAACATCATTTTCTTCAAAAACGGAAATCCATTTTTCAGTTGACTTTTTGAAAATTTAAGATGTTCTAAATTTAGTTGTGACGAAAGACTTTTTAATTACATCTGGGTGATTTACAGTTATTTGGTCATTTTCTGTGATAATACATTGAGCAGAGTGATCCGATATATTGTTATGTAAAAAATTACTTTATAATTTTTACTAGTTAGGTGTGTAATATATATTATCTATACATGTACTAGAATCTTTATATATATACGAGTTGGTTCATGTATAGTGGGGTGTAAGTTATGTAAACTCATTAAATCTATAATATTTATGATAACTATAATTTAATAGATTGATATTAAAGTAGCCTACGACAAATAAATTCATATAAGGATCACTTCTGAATATTTTTGTTATATGCAAATCTAGTTGTTTAAAAAAGTCAGAAAAAATAGAACTAGGTTCTTTATAAACCACTAGGACATAATTTGTAGTAATAGCAATTTTGAATACAATAGCTCAGCATTCATATATGAGTTCTTCATTTAAATCGTTGAAAAAGTCAACAGTCTGGTAATTTATTTTATTATCACAAAAAATTATGTCATTAGATAAAGTTCGTTTTAAGTTTTTTGAATTGTTTTGAGGTTCCGGTAAAAAAACTTAGCTACATAAACACCTTTGGGCCACCTATCAGGATTCAACAAAGTTGTGAAGATGTATAGTAATCTTAAAAGGTGAGAAATGCTGCGGATATCTTGATTGTAGTTCTTCAACCTCAATTTCCGGAAAATTTGATATCAGGAACGATTTTATATCAGAAATGTTTGTACCTGGCTGTATTCTTGATTCATATATAAAAGTATTTTAGGGGGCTGTTGCAATAGAAATTGAATTGTTATTAATTCCTATAAAACCAGTTTTGTGATTTGGATTCCTCTTTCGCACAATTTTCGACCTTTCGTCCGGAATATTTTGTACGGCAGTAACATTATTTTTAGCTTTTTTGTAACAGTGGGGGGTTGACGGCGATGAACGGCTGTGAAGGTTGACTTTTTACTTCGATGGAGGACATGACGATAACTAATGAACCACAAATGATGACTAATGAACCAGATGATGATGACATGATGATTTGGGATATAACACGAATTTTTATTATAGGATTTTGAAATTTTTAAATATTCTTCTGTAACAAAATCTGATTTCATTTGTATATAGTGAGTACTGTAAGATGTTTGGTTAAATAGTTCTATGTCATTTTGTTCAAGTTAATCTTGATAAATTCATATGTTGCTTTAATTTTGTTTAAATTTGTTTTTTATTAATATTTGGAGTATTCTAGTACATTTCGAAGGCCAGATCTTTCAAGAAATGTTTATTGTATGTAGCCTCACTAAATTCTGATTTATTTATTTGTGAAGTATCTACTGAAAATAATCTATTATATGTAATATTTGGTATATTATTATTGATTTTTAATATTTGTGACCATTATTTAGAGTTCTTTTCCACAAATCCGAGGAAATGTGTACAATCCCAGTTTCGAGTCTAACGAATGATTGAGAGTATTTCTTGGAATCTGCAATATACTTTTAAGAAATTGAATTTTGCATTTCTTTATAATTTCCGTACAACGACTGCTCCAAACTTTCACATCATATTGGCTTATAGCATTAATACTGTTTTCAGTAATTTTCCTTTTTGTAATTATCCTTACTTAAGATTTGTTTGACATTATAAGAGGCAGAAACACCTTTCTTATAATTTTCCTAAGGGGCTGTATTGAATTTTTCTAAAGATGAAAACTTGGAGCCTAGATAGTTAACATTATTTACCCTTTGGATTGTAAAACCATTATAAGTTATCTTGATATTAGAATTTATGCGGCCTTTGAAAAAAAGTGGCGCCTATGCTTTTTCTATATTTACACATATTTGGTTTTCAACACAGTATTTTTGTAAAATCCGTAGTTTGCGATTAATATCAGCAGGTGATGAGCCCAAAAGCAATAAATCATCTAATGCTAATGGTGTTAAAAATTTGAAAATTGCAACTGACTCCAACTTGGGCGTTTAAAATGTTTGACATTTTTCAAAGTATTGTAAATGAAATTTAGTTTTTTTTTGTGTTCGTATTTTTCTTATTGCATGCAAGAGATTTTTTTCCTTGAGTTGATGATTATTGCAAGGTCCTACATCCGACCTGACTGCATCATTGCGTATGTTTTGCGATAATGCTAAGCGTGTTGTGGTGTTGAGACATTTCGACTAGAGCTGGGCACGTCACAAATTTAGTAATCACGTTCAAATTAAAAACTTTGTCATGACCAGTCACCCACGCAAGTATTTATTTTTAGTCACAGTCATTCGCGTTTACGGTCCGAAATTAAATTTGCTCACGTTCAGGTAGGATCACTATGTGACCTAAATTGCCCATTAATATAACAAATGCATACAAAAAATATATTATAATATTTCAGTAACTATAAGTGATAAAATTGTATTTTTATTTATTTAAACAGATAAATGATAAATAAAGGCAGTTCAAATTAATTAAAGTGTTAAGATTGGCGTTATTAGAAAAATTAGACTCTCGTTTATTAACTCACGCATACATAAGGTAGATAAACAACACTCGGCTAAGTTTCACAATTGATATATTTATCTTAATTGCAATTTCGGCTACCATCGTCAGAAGACTAATAATTTTACAAAGGAATTTCATGAATATATATAGGATGATCATGCGAGAATGAACCAGCTATTAACTCCGTTATTAAGGGAGATAGAGAGTATCTTCTTATAAGCTAATTTACTATAGATAACATGGGCTATAAGATGCAGTTGTTAAACGTGTTCTATTACTTCCGGTTCCGGAGTAACTGATATCAACTTTGAAATTTCAAATGGCACATACTACTTTGTTTTATATTTTTGAAAAGTACACAAAATTTTGTTTACAATGGTGGTAAATAAGTAGTATGTTATGTTACTAAAACATAAAATGGCGGGCGTTTAAAATATTTTATTAAATTAGTGTTTACTGTTTGAGATTTGGTTTTTTCTAGTTCATGGATGATGTGATATTTAAAATTAATTTCATTTATTTAGCGTTACCAGGGCAACAAAAAAAATAAAACAAGCATAAATTTGTGTTTCTTGCAATTTGGAGTTATCAAGTAAAATGCCTAATTATTTGTTTACTAATTCTGAAAAAGTAGATATGCTTGTTTTCTAATTTCGGTGTCATAAAAATAAAACAGAAGCAGCTCTTTTATATCGCCATGAATTTCCTATTCTTATTTAACCAAGTATATCCATATAAATGAAATAAATTTTAAATATCACATCATCCATGAACTAGAAACAACCAAATCTCAAACAGTAAACAATTATTTAATAAAATATTTTAAACGCCCGCCATTTTATTTTTTAGAAACATAACATACTACTAATTTACCACCATTGTAAACAAAATTTTGAGTACTTTTCAAAAATATAAAACAAAGTAGTATGTGCCATTTGAAATTTCAAAGTTGATATCAGATACTCCGGAACCGGAAGTAATAGAACACTTTTAACTACCGCATCTTATAGCCCATGTTATCTATAGTAAATTAGCTTATAAGAAGATACTCGATATCTCCCTTAATAACGGAGATAATAGCTGGTTCATTCTCGCATGATCACCCTGTATATACATTTGTGACAGGGATGAAATAATACAATATTAGGTAAAACTATTGGGAAAATACAGTAATAAACCAATTCACAAAACAAATTAACAAAAGTTTCCCTTTGCTATCATTTCTAATAATTCGGAATGAACGACCAGACAGATTTTCTCCATGTAGTTATGTTTAAATTTAGTTAACATAGAAATCTAGTGATTTTTATACCTTTTATGTGATTATTCGATTATTTTTATTAGTCATCTATCACTACCTCACAAATTACTGTTACTATTATTATTACACACATTTTCGCCGAAAGTGACACTTCCGTCGGACAATAATAAAAATTAATTTGTTTAGGATACTTTCTCACGAATGGGGTAGGTGACCAATTTCTAAATTTGGTATATGTGATAGCTTGTACAAAAATAATATACCCGTATTTTTTTAAAATTGTTAATTATATGTTGTTTTGAAGTAAATAAATAATATAGTACTTGGGAGGGGATTATGACGTCAACGAAGTTCATGAGAGCGGCGAAGGTAGACAGACGGAAATAGGTGGTGTGAGTGAGATAGTGCTAACTTAGTGAACGTCATAGTAAAGGACGCTGTTTCTATTTAACGCAAATTACTAAACAATTGCTGATAAATATTTAACTTTTTTAATGTCAACGTTAGTAAATAAATATACTTTCTATAATTCAATAGTTTTTTCATTAAAATTCTACCTTGGTCACCTACCCCATTCAGAATAACATTTGGCCAAACTCATAAAGTTCCAAATTTATTACCAAACTGTCGATCCTGGGTTCAAGATCTGAGGCCTGAACTAATACATTTCATTTTATAGAAAGTGCGTATATACAAATACTATACTCTGTTTTTAAACTATAGACAGTAACTAAAAATTCTAGTGAGAAAATCAAAGCCTGTGATTGGCTGCTGCGCCATTTCATGAAGCCACATTTAACCAGACAAAATTTCAAGTTAACCTTCTCAAACGTAATTGAAACGTCAAACTCTCAGTAGTTGTCAAATCACTTGCTGAATTTGTACGTGTTTCTTGTTTCATTTCTCTTTTTGTGATATTTCACGATTAAAACCAGTTGTTTTCAGAACTACTAGTATTTAATTAACGCTGTGGTGTAAATGTGACTTCGTCTAGTGCTGTCTATAGTTAAAAAACGGAGTATACAAAAGTAAAGGCTGTTATATTTGTATTTAGATCTATTTCCAATAGGAAATTTATTTTTGACCCTAAAAGAGGAGTGACATGAAATTTTAAAATCAATAAAATGTTTATTTTTAGGAGAAATTAATATTTACAAATTTAAAATTTAAATTCCAACCTATCACGAGACGATTTTATAAGAACGTCAAGTGACGTTACTCCCCATGTTCAAAGCACTTTGGGACTTATGAGCTGATCCGATATGTTCTTAAATATTTTAAACAATAATTTGCTTTATTGTGAAGCTCAATTTTAGAACATTAAGAAAATCACGAAAACATTCAAGGTAAAAGGAATCACAATATATAGAATTAACTGATTATTTATTTATAACAAAATTAACACCTACTAACATCATTGTTATCAAATAAACAATGTTAGAATATTTTACATATATCATTAATTCCTTTCATTATAATATGGTAAAGCAGTTGTAAGGAAAAATAATGTTTGTACCACGAATGCAAAATAGCATTGCCGCTCTAGCATAATCTTTATGTTCGTGCGGCAATGATGCATTTTGCATTCTTGGTACACAAATAACAATTATTTTCCCAACAGTGTACTGTATACCATATAAAGGACAAACTATGATAATATCACAAAATTAGTTCTGGTGGAATATACATAATATTGATACATTAAAAATAGAAATACCAGAAATAAAGCTACCAGTGCAATTGTAAAAATATCTATATCTTTAAAAATCATGTTAATATTATCATATATAATAGAGATTGGCGATTTAGTTTGTGTATTTTTTCGCGCTCTAGGGCATTGAAAATAAAATTGTTGCCGTAAAACGTGGTAAATGCATATTCATAAATATTTTCCAATTGGGACCGGGCATGTCATTGGTGTCAATTGCTGTTACGACGCAAGCGCTCAACATCGGGAAAAATCGCATTAATTTTGGACCTTGACAGCTGACAGATACCGTAAATTTTGGAGTTGGACATTTAAATTATTGTAAAAAATTGTATAAAGAATGAGAAAAACAATAAAAATTATAATAATAAGTTGAAACCTCGGTTAACATAAGCGAAATAGGTTGTCGAGGTCCAAAATTTTTTCCTAAATTTACCACTTCGCGGCGCCACATACTAACTTGCCCGGTCCCAATAGGTAAGGACAATCTATATTACTTTATATCAATTTTACACGAAAAATAATTGAATGACAGCTTAGTCGAGATTCAATGAGTTAAAGTCAAAGAAACATAATTGTAGTATTATTACGATCTGAGTATTATCATATTTATATGCTAAATATTTTAGAAATCGTTTTGGTACATTCTCAATCTTAGTTATATTACGGTTATAAACTGGGTACCAAGAGAACTTTATTCATGTTTGGAACGTACAAAATTATTGCATTTGAGTAATATTATGGTATGGTCCTATATACATTACAAAATTATATAAATTTCTAAAGATAAACCCCAAGAACTATATGCAGAGCTAACCAATTGTGTCTGTTACATAACAGGTAAGGAGTAACTCATTTCTGCATCGAAAATAATCCAAAGGTTTTTAAATTTAACTACATAGTTTTTTTAGTGTATGATGTATGTATGATAGTATATGATAATAAAATATATATTGTTACTATTATGTGTTATCTATTTTTGATCTATAAGTTCTATGGCTTCTTGTATCCAACGGTAATACTCAGAAACTTTAGTAAAAACATTTGGGTACCCTTTCCCACAAGGTATTCCGCCATAAGACACAATCCCGACAAGCTTTCCTTCATACTCTAGCGGCCCTCCCGAATCTCCTATACATAATCCCTTGCCACTCAAAGACAGAGTACAAATGTTTTGTTTTGTTATCTCTTTGACTTCGCTAAAAACTGAAAACTCCTCTCTGCACTGTTCCAAAGATATGGCCGTGACTTCAGTAGTCTGCAACTCATCCGAGGGCTCCAGATCCCAAAAGTAGCGCATTCCCCAGCCACATGTGGTGAGCGAGACCCCAAAAGGTGGTTCTGAAGTAGCTAGTGGTATAGGCTGTATGTTAGCTGTAATTGGCAGCTCTTGAAATAGTTTCAACAAGGCAATGTCATGGGAGAATTCCTCATCGTTGTAATCTGCGCGGACTATTTTCGCTACCCGATTTCTAATTCCAGGTTTCGATAGATTTTGGGTTCCTGCTACAATGCGGATGTCTCTTCGTTGTATACTATAAATTAAAAAAGAAATATTACAAATATTATACAAATAAATGCTACCGCTTAATAAAGAAAAGTAATAACATATTGAGAGACAACACTGGATCCCTGTAAGTAGGATTGCCAACATATCAAGCATCCTACTGTTGGGAGGCCAGCCTTCCATTATTTTGTATTTTCCACCTTTTAATAACAATGTTTTCCTTATTTATATAATTATTTTTTTCATACATGTTATCAGTTTCATTGCAACAGTCTAGGGAAAATACCATGTTATTTTTAGAGTTAGTGTTTCAAGAGAGAAGACAAGAACAAAACAAAAGCTGCAACAGCAAGACAAGGCAAGAAATTGTCTAGCAAGAAAAATGCAAGAATAGTAAGATTTTCTTCAATTCTTGTACTATTGCTTTTTTATTAATTTCAAATACGAGTATATATTTATTATAAGAATCTATCTATAAATATATGTTACTAATTAGGAAAATAATGAAGTTTGAATATTTTACATATTGTACATAAAGATTTTATTTACCTAAAAGTACAAAAATATGTAAGCCTTAAAAAATAATACATAAAATATATCTATGCACATATATGTGTAAATTTCATTTTAAAAAATATATAATAACAATAATTATTGGCTCAAAAATAAAATTATACTTTCAAATTATACAACCAAGAGTTAAGACATAAAGTGCTAGAAAATACTTATAGTGCAGCTATGATATTTTTTGTTTTTATAATATTCATTTAATAATAATAATTGAATTATAAGATATATATTTGATAATTTACATTGAGATTATCTAATCAAAATAAAAATGTACATGTGATACAAAGATTAAGAAAGAAATCTTGTCTTGTGAAACACTACGTAGAGAGGATTTTTCCTTGTTACACACTTTCGTCCGTTTATTTTTTAAATAATTGTGTTTTATAAAATATTAATCATGTATAAATTATTAGCTTTACAGTACACCACAAATAAGTACGGTGTAGTGCTTAGCATAGAAATAACAGATGAAATATATTTATTTATTACATGGTGTTGAATGCGAATTTTACATATAAAAATCGGAAGAAATAAAGTAACTTAATTAAGAACAACGTCATAATACAATAATTATTTATTTAATAACGACATAAACAAAAGATTCTAGTACCTATATGATGAAATTTCCTGAAGGCTATAATCTTGATTATCCCCATGGTACATATAACGTTTTTATATTGATACTTGAAATTTAAAAAATCTGTAGCTATATATTCCATGCTGTGGTTTCTTTATAGATAGTTGTCATTATTAGATTGTGTGTTCTTGAATAAATGTAATATAAGTGTCACTATGGAACGTCACATACTGCGTAGGCCAAGTTGGTTTTTGAATAGTGTTTCACAAGACAAGGTATCTTGTCTTGTTTAGTAATTTCTTGTCTTGTCTCGGAAAAGGAAGACAAGAAATTTAAGTATATCTTGTCTTTCATTACTCTTGTATATAAATTTTTTGTCTTGATCGTCATTTTCTCTCATATAAGTCTTGCATGTTAATATTTGCAAATGACCTTGAACATATAAATTATGTTAATTGTATTACACGTACATTTTTTTTTGTATAGATCAATATCAATTATCAAATATATTTCTTGCAATACATTTATGTACTATTATTAAATAAATATTATAAAAACAAAAATCGTATAGCTGCACATATTATATCTATTTTTTAACAAAACAGCGACATCTGTACAAGCAGAAAAGCTTTTTCAAAGTATCCCTGGTCATAAGAAAGCATTTTGTGTCTTACCTTTTGGTTACATGATTTAGAAATTTTATAATTTGGTCAATAATTATTATTATTACATATTTTTTGAAATTAAAACTTACATACATATTTTTAAAAATTGTATTAATTTTTCTAATACTTACATATTTTTGTACTTTTATATAATTATAGGTAAGATTTTATAATAAATCTAGATTTAAAATTAGTAAAAAAAAAAATGCGACAGTACAAAAATTGAAGAAAGTCTTGCTATTCTTGCACATTTCTTGCAAGACAATTTATTGCCTTATCTTGCTTTGAAATTCGTAGCTCTTGTCTTCTTATTGTCTTAAATTAGATCAGAAACGAGACTCACGTGAAACACTATTTTTGAAAATTCAAAAGATTTAAATGGGAAGAAATTTGAAAAGTTCTTTTATGTGTTTATTATTATATGTATATCATTATTTATTTATGAACACGATTTGAATTGTTGAATAAAAATATAAAAGCCAAATAACGCCGGTTTTTTTAACGGCGCATATATAACTTTATGATTCCAAAATTAAATAAAATAAATATACAATCATTCCGTTTATCAATAACTGTGTGCAGCGTGTAGCATTTTGCCAATTTAATTTTTCTACATTTTTATTTGTCTAATTTTTTTATAATGTCGTCATATGTGAGCGATGTGGTAATATCGTTTTCTATTGACAATATTTTAACGTTTATTTATCTGGCTGAAGTATGAAAAGTCACAGAACAGGAATATTTATATTACAAGTTTATTAAATAATGATAAAAATAACAAACACTCTTATTTAAAAGAAAATAACACGAGCTAAACACAACGATTAGTAATTCACACTTAACACACTAATTATTAACTAACATTCATTTATTTTCACACGACGGCACTTATTTTTACGTTATTTATTTTCACAGGATACAAACATTTATATCCACTAAACATCAAATTTATGAATGAAAAAGTTTTATTTTTCTGGATTTGTTTATAAACAACAATTTCGGCCTTACCTGGGCCTTCCTCCGAGATTGTAAGTCAATGGTGAAAATTAGTGTGGATGGTGTGAACATATTAAAATTAAAATATTTATTTAACAATTTAGATACTAGTCGTGAAATCAAATTATAATAAATTAGGACAACATAATGCATGATGTATATATTTTTTAAATAAATTAAGTTTTGTTGTTAATAGCACCGTAGATAATTCACAAATGTTGTAACTAGATAATTTTGATACTACTTACGTAAGATTCTAGTTATTTTATTTACATATTCTGTAAATAATGGAACATAATTGTTAACCTTATTTATATGTCCAACTAAAATGTTTGTTTTTTGTTCTTATTCTATTTCTAATGTTAGTAATCAATTTCACATGATTTCATTATCATTATGGTTTCATTAAATATCAAATTATTCAGTATTCGTCAGATATTTATATTATTTTATTATATTGTTTTGTTGTGTAGGATAAAAATAGTGTGTGCTACATGGTAGTAAAGTTGTTTTCTAGTCCTCAAGAAGTATTCAGCCTCAACCGCGTCTTGGCCACACATCCTTCGGACAAAAAAAAACAACTTTCCTACCTAGCAGCACAAATAACTATAAAAATATATACTTTCCTTTTCTAATAAACATTTAACATCCTAATAATAAAATTTAATTGTTTTCTTTAATTCTATCATTTCAATATTCTCACATTCCCCGTTACCAATATCAAACAGAAATTGAATTGATGACAACAAAACGAGAAAAGAAACCTGCAGCGTCGCTGAGTAATTTCGATGGAAGTATTTATCCTTCAAATTCGAGACATTGGATTTAAAATGGAAACTTGGTGACCTGACTTATGTTACATTGCTTGAAATAAGACAAGTAATACTATTAATTATAATATTCATTATATTTTCAATGTTGACTATTTTTACTAAACAATAAGTTTTCTTTTATTATTATATTTATATCAATTATGATTATATATTAAACATCAACCTAATCGTTATCTGTTCCTTTAACTACAGCATTGTTTGTAAGTTTGCTTGGTTACCAATGTATGTAAAGAAACAAGAACAATATTTTTATTTCTACAACTGTAGTATATTAGTAACCGAGGTGGAAAGTATTTCATTACCGTCGACGGTAAAGATAGTTTACCAAAACGTGCAACGCGGTTAGCTATAATCCGAGACGTAATGAAACTTTTCACCGTGGTTTGTATATTATTTTATTTACAATCTGAGTTTAATAATTTTACATGAATAAACAAATGCTTTGGTTTGATGTTCATCATCTGTCACATCAACTGTCAGTTTAATTTCTAACCTTAATTATTGATTTCACGGAGGTTGAAAAGTGTGAAGTGAATAGCTGAGATGGAAAGTGACTACTTCCCAATCCCAGCTCTACTCATACTCTACTTTCCAACCTTTAATGAGATTAAGATAACTAATTTTCCAATTTTTTTAAAGTCAGAAATCGTAATATTACTATCCGATTGTAAATAAAATTATTTTTCTACGAAGGAAAAATTTATTTGAATAAAAAAAAACGAAGAAAAGAAATATTTAACAAAAAAAAATGTATTTAAAGGAATTAAAAATTCATTCATTAGTTATTCAACTTTTGTTCTAGTTCTATATACATATAACAATTTAAAGATATCACCGAAAGGGCAGTGCTCAAAATCAAACTCAATAATGTCTGTAAACCTTCAAATTACTAAAGTATTGCAAGTGAAAAAATGTTTTTTTGTTAGTCCCTTCAAATGCGCCTTTTAATATTGAGCCATAGGCAGCGGTGGATTTACGCATGGACAACTTTCAAAGTATAAAAAATACTGCTACCAATTATACAGGCTGTTCATTTTTTTTTCTGTCCATTATTGCTATTTCGAGAACTAGAATAGCTATTAGGTCGGTTAAATTAGCAAACAATTTCTATTTTACAAGACTATTAAAATGAGCCAAACAATTTTTTTTTTAAATCAGTGGGTCTCAAGATATGGGGTCTCACTTTCTTATTTTAAATGGAGCATCCTACATATTTGCAATATACATAGTTACAAATCCAATAATATGTTTGAAATTAATTTGTAGTGAAATAATAAAATTCCTAAGTTAATAATATTTTGTTGCCATGAAATAATAAAAAAAACAAACCTCAAATTCATCTTTCTTATATGGCTAATTCTATCTTTAAAAAAAAATAGTTAAAAGAAGGCAGTATTTGATTAAAAATTACATGTCATTGGATTTGTATATTCCAAATAAATAAAAATCCGACCTTGTAGCTATAGTTCTCGAGATAGCAATAGTGGACAAAATTAAATAAACACCCTGTATACTTTTTCAATATAAATTCAAAATTTTATTTCTCCGATTTCGAATTATTGTTTTAATTTTTTGAATCCAGTTTAGAGGACAAATGATTGTTCGACTGTTTATTATTTTGTAATAAAAAATAATTGCTTAAAAATTTTTGTTATCAGTATAAAATAAATTTACTTGACGTTTTATTTAAATAATACTATTGAGGGTTTTAGGAAAAAGGGCAGCATGTAGTCTAGTGCTAAGAGGCGCGTTCTACGATAATCCAGCGCTGGCCTTTTTAAGGCTAGTTTGCACTATTTAGTAGGAATGACGATGGGTACCCAGGTACCCGGAACCTACCCGATAATAATGTACCCGGGAATCAAAAATAGTACCCGATTACTCGAAATGTACCCGTTACCCGTTTATTACCCGTTACCCGTTTATTACCCGTTACCCGAAATCTACCCTTTACCTAAAATCTGTTGTTGCCAGTTTTCAGCTGCGAATATAAATATGAGATATTTCAGATATTCCTAAGTAATTAAATCAAATGTACTTCAGTAATAAGTTTTAATTTTGTAATTTTATACTGCTGATATACTCGTATATGATATAAAATAACAATATTTTTTTTATTTCCATACCAGAAAATATTTTTTTTTGTTCATTTAATAAATTTAATACAAATAACAAAAATTTGTATTAAACAGATGAATATGAAAGAATAACGGATATTTTAAGGGTATCAGGTAATTATTGGGTATCAGATTATTATCGGGTATCGGGTAATTATCGGGTAACGGGTAATTATCGAGTATCCGGTACTACCCGGGTATTCATATCGGGTACCCGGGTACCAAAATTTTCAGGGTTTCGTCATTCCTACTATTTAGACCTGTAGCTATTGGTTTATGCGATATGATAACTTGATTATTAGCCGGACAGTTTTTATTTACAAGAAACTAATATTCCCATATTAAATGTGTATACCAACCTCTGTGTGGCACATACGGTGTATTTCATTCTAGTTATAATTATTCCATTAGTCTCAGAGCTAAACTTTTTTTTTTTGAATAAACAAATAATGTTTAATTCACTTGTTACAGTTTCAACGTAAACTTAATAACTGTTATCTATTATAATTTTATCTCAATTATCGCATTAAAAAATAAATGATTGACAAGTGTCTAAAGAATTCACTGATAAAATCTAGTTTTCCTATTTTCTATTCTTATATGAATAACAAACTGCAAAAAGGGGGAATGCCACATTTTATGATAAAATGAGTTTTGAAATACAAGAATATAAGAACGGGGAACTTTCTGTACAACACAGGTACATCATTTTTCATTTCTACTCAATTTTCCGGATTTATTGTAATGTGAATTTGTTGTTTGTTGCAACTATTCATTAGTGTTATCTTCTTGGTTTATTATATGACTTTCTGTCATATAAAAATGGATTTGCCTGATGACAGTGATATTTTTTTCTGATCTAATTTAAGTTCCTTTTTTAAGAAATTGTTGTAACATGTTATTTGTCAGTATATTATTTATTATATTTTTAGTGGAATAAATATTTTGTGTAGCACAAATCATACGGCAAATTTAAACCGAATCTATTTTTTACCTCAATTTCTTCAAAACTACCTAACAATGATATAGCTCTTTTTTGCAGTATGTTAAATGTTTCTAAGACACAATAATTTTTATGTTGATTGAAAGTACAGTTTCCATATCAGTAAACGAAAAATGAAATATAAAATAAATAAATAAACTTACCCTTCTAAACAATGTGCAGCAGTAAGAATTAAATCCTTTCTAATTATAGTTCCGCCGCAAATATGATCTTTATCTCTATTTTGAATAGACACTACATATGGAAATTGATTAGATGTATTGGAAGCTTCTTCATTGATATATCTCGATTCTATCACTAAAATGTATATTTTTTTAATAATGTACTAAGTAATAATGAGTGGATGTTATATAAGGTAAATTGCTTAAATAGGTTTTTTTAATAATTATTATTAATTTAAATCACAAATTTAATACTAGTTATTAATTAATTATGCACTTACATGAAATTGCCTTCACTATAAATAATAATAATGCAACAATTTTCATCTTCTTACGTTGTTGTTTATTGTATTAGTGAAACAAAATGTTCGAATTTTCTTCCAATTTTATAGCAACCGCTTATCTTTCTATGATAAGTGATTAAAATTTGAGTCAGAGAAATAGGTAATGTACAAATTACAAACAATATCAAATAATTAACGTCACGGAATATTCTAGATTTCTAAAATTATTATATTATAGAACACTTTCGTTTATTAATTATTACTTGTTATTTATATTTTATAACATTTTTGTAAACTTCTACGTACATCGAGATGCTTTATAATATGAAAACCCTGATCAATTTCTAAATATATAGAATAGTGCGGAACAAAAAATAAACCAAATGTTTATTTCAAAAAAAATTTTGGTTGCCGGTTACGTCAATGAATGAAATATAATAAACTAAAATACAGAAGAAATGAAAACAATTAATTTAGAATAAATAAACGGGGCATTGTTTTTCATTTTTCATATATACATGTAAATATTAAAACTGCTCAATAACAAACATGTAGTACAATATTGGTAGTAAAAATTTATAATGTATAAATAAGTACCTAATTATTTATATCTGAGTGCAAATTAAAATTGATATCTCTAATAAATTTTGGTTACACAAGACAATGCGAAAATCTATACCAACTTCGGGTTTCAAGTCAGTCTGTCATTGGCTTATCGCAAGTATTTGAAAAACTTCGCGCGTAAAATGTCCTATAGGGTACTTGCATGTGACCTTTCAATATGGTGGCGGGACGTAAGAAACAGCTGATTGTGGGTAACTACTTATACTACTAATATTTAATGACATAAGTACAATATTCAAACATGCTTTATTTGCTAACAATGATAAGTAATTAAGTGCATATATAATCGTCACATTTTATTTTATAATCAACATTCATTTTCTAATAAATGAAAAACAGTTCATTTTTTCTTCATTCGTTCTCAGACAACCGAAGCGAACGGACGTATCGTGTGTTAACAGAGAATCATAGTGTTTATTTAAATAATAAAGTGATATAACCAGCAAATGCTGATATAACTATCAAATAACAAGCAATCAAGCAATAAATATAGAACCGTGTGCATAGTTAAGTGCAAGTGTTAAGTGCAAACCCAGCTTTCAACCTCAGCAAATACGACCAAGTCCGGGTGTGGTAAATCCACACTCGGACCCAACATGGATCAGCCCAGTGTTACTACAACAATCCAGTCGCAACAAATATCCAACCCAACGGCAGCACAGATATTAACAACAATCAACCAACAATCTATCCAACAAATGACTCAAACTGAAGAATCTCAACATTACACACAACCAGTTTCATGCACAGATTCAAACATCCAAACAGCGACCCAATGTAATGTGATACAAGATAGAAGTCCAGTAAGTAACCCAATAACCACACCAACATATAGTATACCAGGAACACCATCTGACGAATACACAAGACCGCAAAAACAGTATCAGTCAATAATAAGAAGAAGAACCCAGACTATGACCAATAACATGCCATATACAACTAATCGCCATACTCAGAAAACAAACCAACCTAAATTCGTAATAGACATATCAAATCGCTACGAACCACTAATGAACACCACCACAGAAGAAATGGAGATCGAAAACAACAAACATGGACAAAAACAACATCCTATCAACAAGAAAACGCAAGAGCAAAAAATAGAACGAAAACCACCACCGATATTTATACCAGCCATAAGTAACATAACGACAATGACCCAACTTATAAAGACATTTACAACCACTAATGATAATTTTCTATTCAAACTAATAAATGGCAACATGAAAGTTATGGCCGAGAATGGGGAAACATACAGAAAAATTATAAAAGGTTTAAAGTCAAAAAACATAGACCATCACACATACCAAATAAAAGAAGACAGAGCTTTCAGAGTAGTACTACGCCACCTACACCACACAACCGATTTAGAACATCTACAAGAAGAACTAACAATAAAGGGACACAAAGTTAGAAACATTCATAACATAAGACATCGCGTCACCAAGCAACCCTTATCACTATTCTACATCGACATCGAACCAGCAGATAACAATAAAGAAATTTACGATATCAAGAAAATAGGTAATGCTATTATCCAGTTCGAACCCCCCCACACAAAAAGAGAAATTATCCAATGCAAACGCTGCCAAAGATACGGTCATTCCAAAACTTACTGCTCTCGGCCGTATAGATGCATTAAGTGTAGCGAGACCTACATAGAAACACATGAATGTAAAAAAAAGGAAGAAGACCCCCCAAAATGCGCATTATGTCAAGGGAATCATCCAGCAAACTACAAAGGCTGCCAAGTATATAAAGATATACGCCAGCGAAAGTTCCCCCCTTTACGTAACAGAAGTTCAAATACAAAAGTAGCAGAAAAGCAAAACGAATTAACGCCAATACTAATTCAGTCATCAACACCCTCAAATGTGCGCCAACCAGGTGTCTCCTACGCAGACGCAGCACGCGACAGAGAAAGAAATCAACCAGTAGAAAACAGCAGATCAAACGACTTAAATGAAACGATGAAACTAATGATCAATGAAATGCGAGCTTTCATGAAGCAACAATCTGAACAAATGACAACACTTATGAATCTGTTATCGACAGTCATTAACAAAATTAATTAATGGAGCACACACTTAAAATCGCAGAATGGAACGCCAACGGCTTGGCCAATCATAGCCAAGAATTAATCTCATTTTTAAAATTCAACAAAATAGACATAATGCTAATTTCGGAAACACATTTCACAGAGCGAAACTATTTAAGAATCCCTCAATACTCAGTATACGATACTAAACATCCAGATGGAACAGCTCATGGAGGATCAGCAATTATAGTGAGGAATAACCTAGCTCACTATGAAATGATGCAATACCAAACCGATAAAATACAATCAACCGCCATCGCAGTCGAAACATGGACTGGGCTTATCACAGTAGCGGCGATATATTGTCCACCAAGACATAACATCACCGAAGATGAATACATAGAATACTTTCAAACACTGGGACAGAGATTTCTGTCAGGAGGAGATTATAATGCGAAACACTCAAATTGGGGATCAAGATTAATAAATCCAAAAGGAAGAAGGCTAAACAAAGTAATACATGAAGACAATCTAAGTTATCTCACTACCAGCGAGCCCACATACTGGCCGACCGACAGAAGCAAAATACCCGATCTCGTAGACTTCTTCGTTACAAAAGGAATCCCAGATAACCATATGATGGTATCTTCAAGCCTAGATTTAAATTCAGATCACTCTCCTATTATAGCTACAGTCAGTTCCTCAACAATTACTATTCAGAAACCACCCACGCTGCACAACAATAAAACCAACTGGGATGAATTCAGAAAGTTAATCGAAGAAAAAGTCGATCTCAGTATACCAATAAAAACACCCGAAGATATAGAAAATACAGCAGAAGGTTTCACTAAACTGATACAAGAAGCAGCGTGGTCAGCAACCCCTAAAACAAGACCACAAGAAAAACAATTTGAAACTCTACCCATGCAAATCAAAGAGCTGATAGCAATTAAGAGAAAAAGAAGAAGAATATGGCAAAACTCTCGCCAACCCACAGACAAAACCAGACTCAATATAGCAACTAGGGAGTTAAAAGAAGCACTGCAAGAATTAAAAAATTCTCACTTTGAAGAATATGTGAAAGACTTAACACCCACAGCGGCGACCGATTACTCGCTGTGGAAGGCGACAAAGCGGCTTAAAAGACCTAAGACAACAGTTCCACCAATCAGAAAACCAGACGGCAATTGGGCTCGCAGCCCCAAAGAAAAAGCAGAGACATTTGCTGAACACCTGCAAAATGTATTCCAACCATTCCCAACAAGCACCAATGACAATGAATCAATCATCAGAAATTACTTAAATGAACCGGGGCAAGCATCAGTACCAATAAAGGCATTCTCTCCAAAAGAAATATTACTATGCATCCAAAACGAACTCATAGAAAAGAAAGCCCCAGGTTTTGACCTAATAACAGCTCGCACATTAAAAGAATTACCAAAGAAAGGACTAATGATGATCACAGCAATTTTTAATGCTATTCTAAGAATTGAACACTATCCTGCCCAATGGAAAGTTGCCGAAATAATAGTAATTCCTAAACCAGGAAAAGACACAAAGGAAACGGCTTCATATAGACCAATTAGCCTACTACCACTTATCTCCAAATTATTCGAGAAAATGTTTCTTAAACGAATCAAACCAATCTTGATAAAAAACAAAATCATTCCGGACCATCAATTTGGCTTTAGAAACCATCATGCCACAATTGAACAAATCCACAGGGTCACAAATGTCATCAGAAATTGCCTCGAAAACAAAAAATACTGCTCGGCTGCATTTCTAGATGTCAGCCAAGCATTCGATAAAGTCTGGCATGATGGCTTACTCTTCAAGCTTAAGAGTATTATGCCATCAAAAATATACAACATACTAAAATCTTATCTGTCGGACAGGTACTTCAAAGTCAAGTACCTAGGTGAACACACCAAACTGTACCCAGTCAAATCTGGAGTTCCACAAGGCAGTGTCCTAGGACCAATGTTGTATACGATATATACAGCTGATCTGCCAATCAACGACGAAACAACAACTGCAACATTTGCAGATGACACCGCTGTATTAGCTGTCGACTCCGATCCTGAAAGCGCCTCAGAACAACTTCAAGAGAACCTAAACGCAATTCATGATTGGTGCCAAAAATGGAGAATAAAACTAAATCCAACAAAGTCAACCCATGTAACTTTCACATTAAATAGACAAACATGTCCAGCCGTCCACCTCAATGGTACAATACTACCCGACGACGAGAAAGCAAAATACCTCGGTATGACACTCGACCGACGACTGACCTGGCGCAACCACATTACGGCCAAACGAACACAACTAGGCATCAAAAGGAAACAAATGTCGTGGCTCATAGGCAGAAAATCCAAGTTGACAACAGAAAATAAGTTGCTGCTGTACAAAGTCGTCCTAAAACCCATTTGGACATACGGGATCCAACTATGGGGCACAGCCAGCAAATCTTCTATAGCAGCACTACAACGATTTCAATCTACTACACTACGTATGATAGTAAACGCCCCATGGTACGTAACGAACGACACGCTACATGCAGACCTAAAAATGCCGACCGTAATAGAAGAGATTGGACGATTCAGCGCTAAATACCAGAAAAGGCTAGAACATCATCCCAACACACTTGCCGTCAATCTCCTAGACAACAGCGAAACCATATACAGGCTCAAAAGGCAACACGTACTCGATCTCGCAATTTAAAAACTATTTAAATGAAAAATAATTGTTATTGCAATTAAGTGTAATGAGTATCGCCATGGGCGTAAACTCTCAAGACAAATGTACAAACACCTGATTAGTTTATAGTTCCTCGAACTGATTACTAATATGTATCATTGGAAGCTAATAAAAAAAAAAAAAAAAATTTTTTTCTTCAATGAAATATATTTTTGTTTCAAAAAATCCACCAAGTAGTGAAAAAGTGTAATAAAATAAATTTCTCTAAATAAAAATTAATAATAGTTCAAAATTATCAGTATTGAAATATTCTAGAATGCACATAAAAAACAAATTAATAATCATCCGGTGGACTTCTTATAAAAATATATACATACAACAGTATTGGATCTGACCCTGAAAAAATAAGGGTGAAGATGAACCCTCCCACTTTCTGCGTTTACTGCGATAAGTGCAAGTAATTGTCCAACTGAATACTGTTTACTTTTAAGCGAAGCTACATGTGCAACACAATTGGCTCACCATATTATAAGGAAAGTAGTTTTTTTTCAGGTAGTACGACCTCTCACGCCAAACCTCTGAACTAAATTAACATTGCGTCTTATGGGAAAATCGTAATTCTACTCCCATTTCCAAATGAGACATTATTATTTAAAAACTTTTATCTTACTGAATTTGTTATTTTTTATTCTAGGGGCAGACATATTTCATTTTTTATAAAGTTTGCAAATAATAATTTTCATGTCAATTTTCGGACATAACAAATAATAAAAAAAATATAAAATATGTCTGCCCCTAGATATAGTATCCACTAGTTTTCAAATGCAAGTAGAATTACGAACTCAACACTTCAAACGGCAGCCTTAAGGTGTTATCACACGGGACTTAAAATCGACAACTTATTGTCGATTTCCGACAATTTATGTCATTTCGAGAAACTTTTTTCATGTGATAGTGTAACTGATTTCAAGCAACTAGTTTTCGGTCATGTTCAAAAACTTTGGTGAGAGTTGTCGATTCTGTGTTCTGAATAATGCAAATGTCCCTAGATTCAAATAAAAACAATAAAATTGTTCTAAATACATAACAAAAATGACTTTTTGATAAAAAAAATCTTTGAAGTGACAATCATGTCTTTTATCGGTGAAAAAGAATTTGAAAGTATATTAATTCATTTAGTAAAATCAATAAATTTCAATTTGGCATTTAATACTGCCTACCGACAAGATCTAAATACTCAAGATGTAGAAGATAAAATTGTCGATTTCGAAGTCGTCGGTATCATTCAATCATCGATATTGTTCTCGTGTGATAGCACCTTTATAAATAAACTGCCCTGTAGTACAGACCAATATCTTTTTAATGCACTAGTTATATTATCAAAAAAATATTCACACTGTTATACTATTACTATAACATGTATATTTTTTATGGCATGTGTCAGATCGTTCTTTTAATCTTTACGTTGAAATATTTTACTATTTACAAAAGTATATACAATGTATGTGTACGTTATATTAAGAAACAATATACTATAATGGTGATACATATATTTTAAATACATAACCAATCTCCTACTAATGACTAGAGACATACAAATACGGCTGCTGAACCTTAAAGGAGAATTTCTCAGCATTTTGAGAATACAGTATGGACAAACGGAGAGACGCAAATAGTACTTCCAAGAACGACCTACAAATGTATACCGGATGTCCCAGCTCGACCGACACATGGGAGTTTTACATGGGAAATCAGTTAATTATGAATAGTATCTCCCCAGTACAAGATATTAATTTGAAATTTTGTATACTTATCGGAGAATATTAATTCTATGGATCACACTTATTTAAAATATGCAATTTCGTCTGCAGGGAGAGATTTATTAAATATAAAATCTAATATTTTCGTTCAAAATCAGACAGCCATGGAAATAAAAGAAAATATTTATCTGACAGTTAAGTGAAGTATCACTGATTTTAATTCTTATTCCCTTTATTTTAATATTATTTAAGTTGAATTTAGTTTATTTTTGTTAACTAACATATCAATATTACAAAAATATAAATATCTACAATGGTGTGTCAATAACTGTCAGAACTGTCACATAGATATTTTCTTTTATTTCCAAGGCTGACTGATTTTGAACGAAAATGTTAGATTTTATAATTTAATAAATCTCGTCTTGCAGACTGTAGTCCATAGAAATAATATTCCCCAATAAGCATACAAAATTTCAAGTTAATATCTTGCACTGGGGAGATTCTATTCAAAATTAACTGATTTCCTATGTAAATCTCTCATGTGTCGGTCGAGCTGGGACACCCGGTATATATAACTTGTGTTTCACGAGAGTCATGTATTTTTTGTTTTTGCTTCAGTCTTGTAAAAGACGCAAGACGATAACAAGACAAGAACTACAAATATCATAGCAAGACAAGCCAAGAAATTGTCTTGCAAGAAATGTTCAAGAATATCAAGATTTTCTTCAAATAAAGTAAAGTATTAAAAAAAAAATTCATTTTAAAAAAATATGTAATACTATTAATTATTGACCAAATAATATAATTATTCTTCGAAATTCTGTGACCAAGAGTTAAGACACAAAATGCTTTCTTATGACCAAGAATTCTTTGAAAATAAAACTTTTATGCTTGTACAGAGTTAGCAGTAGTGTTAAAATATACGTATAGTATGTGCAACTATACGATGGTATTATAAGAAATATATTTGATAATTGACATTGGTATTATCTAAACAAAAAACGGTATCTGCGATAGAAAATTATTTATATGTTCAAGGTCATTTGCGAATATTATCATGCAAAACAAGAAATATGTAAGAAAATGACGATCAAGACAAGATTTTTATATATAAGAGTAATGAAATACAAGATATACTTAAATTTCTTGTCTTGCTTTTCGAGACAAGACAAGAAATTACTAAACAAGACAAGAAATCTTGTCTTGTGAAACACTATGTTTAACCGTATTGCTGTACGAGGTACGACTGTTGCTATATGTTCCCTACATCGAGTTATTCAATATCCAGTGCTTTCAGGCCTTTTCTTTTCGCTACTTGGATCAGATGTAACTTATATTTTTGAATGTGATGAACCCCCACCTCTAAAAATTGAAATGTTTAAATGAAAAATTAAAAATACATATTTTTAATCATTTATTATCTGAATACAATTTTACTACCTGAACAGCAAATTAACATGTCTTGGTTTCGTTTCTGCAAAGTCCGCTATAATATTATTTATATCTAAAAAAATACTAATATCACTTTCAATAGATATTACAGCCAAGTCTTTTCTGGTTCTTAGTTAAGCGCAGGTAATTTTTAATAATTTTTAATTTAGAAATGAATTGCTTATCGCTAGCTACTGACACAGTACAATTGTACATTCTATTAACACTATTACGCTGCATAGATACGCTTCCTTTCAACCTATAGTCAACAATAATGAACTACGAGATAAAAATATATCTCAAATTTTGTAATTAACATTATTAAAATTATTCGTTGATATTTTTAAAGCTGCTCCCTCGGTTGAAACGGCACTGCTCGCAGAAGTAGACAGAAAGGTCAGATCTAACTGATCCGAACTATACTGATTTTAGTGATCTGATCAGGTCCGACTGGTAAAAGGAATAGCACTTTTGTCACCCATATAAGATAATGAAGTTTGACACGCACTTACATATTGGTAGCATACACCACCGAAGTTCAAACTGATGGAATTCTTGCTGTTTGCTTTACACACAAGGAAATAAAGTAAACATATATTGTAAAAAAAACATGTATATAAGACAAGACAATTTAATATTTGATTTATTTAATCATATTCTATAAATTTTCGTCTTTAGTACAAATACGTGAAAAATATTATTGTTTAGCAGCATTTTTGGGGCAATCTTTCACCCCTTCCACAACCTCTGGTACTTTTTCCTTTATGGATTCCACGATGCGATCAGTGCACTGCTTGAGACGCGCAGGAAGCTCGTTAGCTGTAGCTATTGCGTCTTTGGCTTGGCTGATCAACGCTCCTGCTGCGGCTTGTTCAGTGTGCAGGATTTCTATCTGCTTCTGCTGACACGACAGTCGATCGGCCTGGTTGGCGTTGTCACACAATTTATAGTTCCTCTCATTGTCCACACCACGCTGGAATGCAGCCCCTACAACGTCTTGCACGTCCAGAACGTGTGTGAGAACTGATTCGGATCTCTGTGTAATGCAAGCCTGGAAAATAATTTTAAAAGAAAATTATTATTGTTTCCTAAATTACTCGATAACCTATATATCAAAAATCGTCACTCTGATTTAAATGTGATACTATAGAAAAAATAACAATGATAGATAATACATAATTTTTCATATTCCTACTTGTATGTATAATGTATGTAATACAAAATATAAAGTTCAAAAAGGGTTTATAACTGGTTGTGATTCTGATTCAAAAGGAATTATTTCAAAATTCGCTGTATTAAGGACAGTATTCTTGGAGCGGACATTTTTAGTACCACTGATTGACGACAAATTGTTAAATCACGTAACTGATGTTGAATAACAAATTAATTAATTTAATTAATTATTACAAGTCATATATCGACCATTTCAACATTCGAATAAAAAAGTTAATGTTTTATAAATTATGTAAATTACAGAGAGTTTTAAGGGTGGATAGGAGCCCACCTTCGCCAGCTCTTAGCGCCTTAACTGCCTACAAGCTACGGCCTTTCTGTAAAAATTAACATTATTTCTGAAATACATGCAGGAAATTATGGTGCATTTTTTTCGTAGAAAGATTCAGTTGATTGAGCTTTCTCCACCAATCTCTGTAAATTATACACATCACGAGACCAGTGTTGTGTTAGAAGGCAAGAACTAGCCTAGATGCCTAGACCATGGTGGATTCACGCGGCCCATACGAACTCAAACTCTATGAGGCCAATATGGTCAAGGCACTCAACTTATTAATAAATGGGATACTGTTGCTATCTCGAGATCTACAAGAGCTATAAAAATGGCTAAATTAGCAAACAATTTCTATTTTACAATATTAATGTCACGAACTAAAAATAAAAAATATTTTTATTTGCTTATTCGTTAGACAACTCAATTTTAAATTCACTGGTATCATAATTTCGTACCCTACCCGCACATACCGAATTTTTTGAGAAAAATGCATTCAATTTTTTTTGAAATATGACTATAATAAGAATGCCATGAATGGAATAATACTATATTATTATATTAGTTTTATAAGACGTGTTTTTGGAGCACTCCTCTCATGAGGACAATACGTCGTATAGAACGAGTAATATATACTATTTTTTATACTATGCTTCACTTATTTAACAAAAATTTTGAAAAATTCAGTTATAAAAATAATAGACTGTCGTCAGTTGCTACCGTGGATACGTTTTATGTTCGATTGGCCACATCTGTATTGATTACTCTGGTATTAAGAAACATATTGCTAATGAAATGCAAGTAATAGCTTTAGAAATTGATTAGTTTTAATTTAATAAAAATTCATTTAAAATAACATTTTGAATAAAAATTAATATGATGCTTTATTGACAAAATACGTTTTGTTAGTAAAATACAAGGCGATGCGTCGCATCTAACGCATCCATGGAGTGCACGTCACTGCATTCATGGAATTCTTATTACAGACATATCTAAATAAAATTAATTTAAAAATTTTCATACATTTTTCTCAAAAAATCGTAATATGAGGGTATGAAAGTATTATATCATTGAATTTAAAATTAAATTGTCTACGGAATAAGCGATTAAAAAATGTATGTATTCATTTAAATTTAAAAATTTAGGTTTCATAACTTGAGGACCATTTGTTGATTTTTTTTACTTAGTTCATTGCATTAGTCTCTTAAACTAGAAATTGTTTGCTAATTTAACCATCCTCGTAGCTCTTGTACTTCTCGTGATAGCAATACTGGGCCCGTTTAATATAAACACCTGTTTATTAATAATGTCAATCAAATTTTATCAATTCAAAATTTACCAAAATACATATAAATAAATATTTGTTATATATTAATGTAACAAAAAGTATATTATTTTACTTATACAAATTGTTCTGTATGGAAGTCACATGACAAACAATTGATTACCTATCTTTATTTTTATATATTCTTACCGACAATACTAGAGATGCTTGTTGATAAATAATCCGAAATACTTGTTCAGTTTCGAAAGTGCATTTATCCGCCACTCCTTTATCGAATGCAGCTGTCAGTTTAGTGATGTTTTCTTTTGCAGATCGTATGACTTCTTGAACCGGCAACTCATTTGGATCTAATGCCGCATTTACTAAAGATCTGCTACTGTTCCAAGTCTCATCCAAGAGTTTATGATATTGCAAAAGCTCCTTAGTATATTCGTCGTGCACTTCCACTAGGCGTTGGTGTGAATTTAATCGGATAGTTTTTAATGGCAGGCTTCGACGTACAGCAGTGTCTATCTGAAATACATATGACAATTCAATTCATAATCTGTTATCCAATGAAATCACCAAATTATGGTAAATTGCCTATACTATTCGTGAAAAGAATTTTATTTGTAATTTTTGCCTCTCGTGCTTAGATTTTTCTCGCTACAAGCAGTCGTGACCATGACATTCTAGTCATAATGGTAATTAGTTATATGTATATGAAATTCTATATATATATATATATATATATATATATATATATATATATATATATATATATATTTGTATATATATATATACAGGGTGTTCATTTTATTTTGTCCACTATTGCTATCTCAAGAACTATAAGAGCTACGAGGTCGGTTAAATTAGTAAACAATTTCTATTTTACAAGACTATTTTAATGAGCACGAAAATTTTTTTTTCAACAAGTGGTTCACAAACTGTGGCTATCAACTTTGTTATTTTAAATGGAATTATATTTTTTTATTTCCTTGTTCGATAGATAATTTTATTCTGAATTCGGTTATATAATATTTGTATACCCTTAGATAACAATTTCTATGAGAAAAATGCATGTTTAAATATATTTCATTATAGCTAAAATAAGAGAGCTATGGAGGAAACAAGTTGAATATGGATTCAGATTTAAGAGTGATGTGACCAAAACAATAGCACTATTTATGTTGTTTACAACTGTCAGTTGCTATTATTGAAATTATTATTCTTGTGTAAATACTAAATAAGCTCAATTTAATAGAAAAATGCATAATTTTACTCATAATGAAAAAGTTGATATGTACGAAGTGTACATTTTAGCAAGAAAAAATACCTTTGCCGCGGTTAAAATGTTGTTGTTTTATTATTTTTCACATTCATTTGTATCGTCCATGGCACTCTTCTTTTAGCCATTTTAAAATAAAACTGATATAAATCTAAACATGCAATTTTCTCATAAAAATTGTTATCTGAATTTATACAAATATTATATCAGTGAAATCAGAATAAAATTCTCTATCGAATAAGAAAATAAAAATAATATGGTTCCATTTAAAATAACAAAGTTGGTACCCACAGTTTGTGAACCAATGGTTGAAAAAAAAAAATTGTGCTCATTAAAATAGTCTTGTAAAATAGAAATTGTTTGCTAATTTAACCGACCTCGTAGCTTTTATAGTTCTCGAGATAGCAATAGTGGACAAAATAAAATGAACACATGTATATACAGGGTGTAACAGCTAAACGAGCTACCTCAAATAATTTCTATATTATTAAAGATACAATAAAATGCTATAAAATAATTTTATAGAGGGCCAAGGGGGACATCCGATTAGGCAAGAAAATATTTTTTTAAACCAGTGGCTCTCAAGTTACAACACAAAGTTATATTTTCTTAAATAGGATAATCTATTTTTTTAATGTCTATTCGATAGAGTATTTTTTCTGAATTCAAACATGTATTCATTTTATACCCTAACATAACAAAAATATTGAGAAAAATGCATTTGAAATTTAAATAAAGCTATTTTTTATTTATTTTTCAGTAGGCTATGTATAAAAAATAAAAACTGCTATCTGTCAATTTCAATTATTTAGTACATAGTTTCTCAATATTTTTGTTATGTTAGGGTATAAAATAAATACATGATTGAATTCAGAAAAAAATACTCTATCGAATAGACATAAAAAAACATACTATCCCATTTAAGAAAATATAACTTTGTGTTGTAACTTGAGAGCCACTGGTTTAAAAAAATATTTTCTTCCCTAATCGTATGTCCCCCTTGGCCCTTTATAAAATTGTCTTATAGCATTTTATTGTATCTTTAATAATATAGAAATTATTTGAGGTAGCTCGTTTAGCTGTTACATCCGATATACATGTACAGGGTGTAAACGAAACTAGGGAACGCGATTTTTCTCGGAAGTTATAAGAGATACAAAAGAATCTTTCAAATAAAATTGTTAGTGTTTTTAGTAAGCTACATAAGTTAATGTAAATCAGAAAAAATATATTTTAATTTTTGGAGATATACCTATTTTTGACTTTTTTTGAATAATATGCCCTGTATATTTTTATACTATTTAGTACGAAATAATTTTTGCTTTAAAAAAGTTCCATAAGTTATACCATCTAAACTTAATAGTTTTCGAGATATTGAAGAGAATATTAAAATAATTTTACTGGAAAATAAAGCTGGCTATGGAAACAAAATTTGACATTTGTATTAGTTTAATGTTATAAGTTTGTGAAAAAGATTGATAACTTAAACTATTATTTGTTGTAAAAATGGAAGAATGCTCAATTAACGAGAATGTGAGGAATTTGATGTACATTTGTAAGTTAAAATGTGTCGTAATTCAATAATTTTGTCTTCATATATTTGTATATACAGGCTGAGTCTGGGAAGACGCCACCCCCTTTAACTTTTTTATTGTGAGTAATAGAAAAAAATGGCTCATATAAAAATTTTATCATTTTACATATACTATTTGATGGCAGATGTAGATATTTTTTAGAGTCAGGTTTACAAGACAGGACTATCAACTTTTATTTTTCAAATGGCATCCTATAATTATTTTAATAAAATAGAAACCACCATTTTTTTCTCTTTTCAACGATGTATTAACTTTTATTAAGGTATTTAAAAAAATTCGAGAAAATTGAGATAATTTAGAAATAATTTTTAAACAAATATTATAGGTGGCTATGATTCTCGAAATCGGTGAAAAATCCTTCTCAGTGTTCTTAAAGTCTTTTGCCAACGTCTAGAAAACCGGTCCTGGTAAATTCTTTTTGCTCGTCTTATGATGCCAGTCAATTAACCAATTATTAGAATCATATCAATTAATTCGTTCTTTGTGAACTATTCAAAATGTTTTTCTTTTTTGTTTACAAAATAAGTTAAATTAAGTAACAAACAAATGTATACATTTTTGACATTAATTTAATTGTTTTACATTGTTATTTTAATATTTCTAAATTATCTCATTTTTCTCGAAATTTTTCAAATACATTAATAAAAATTAATACATCGTTGAAAAGAGAAAAAAATTGCGGTTTCTATTTTATTAAAATAATTATAGGTTGCCATTTGAAAAATTCTAGTTGATAGTCGTATCTTGTAAACCTGACTTTATAAAAAATATCTACATCTGCCATCAAATAGCATAAGTAAAATAATAAAACTTTTATATGAGCCATTTTTTTCTATTATTTATAATAAAAAAGTTAAAGAGGGTGGCGTCTTCCCAGACTCATTCTGTATATATACAGTATGTCCACTGATCGAGAAGAGAGAAAACATTTTTATTTTACGAAAAAAATGTATTATTGATAAATGTTTTTTGAATATTCCAAAACAGCTAATTCAGTTTTAACATTTGGCCATTTTGGTACATGCAAAAACTTTTATCAAGAATATATTTTTCTCATAAATTAAAAATAAAAATGATTTCCCTCCTTACATCCCGATCTGCGGACATACTGTATATGGTATATCAAATATTTTAACAGTTTAAATTTTAGTTATATTAACATATAAATTTTATTTCACGCAGAAGTAACATTTGTTGATTAATTTGTTTAAATAAGTTTGTACGATTCTGCACATATCTAAACATTAAAATTTTAAGCAACTTATTTTGTTTCGTTTTACTTTAGTAAAAGTAACAATTTTATGCCAATTCTGCAAAAAAACTGTAAGTCTTACAAATCTGTAAATCTGTAAAAAAACTTACAAAAACGCATCTATTTTTGTTGATTAATATAAAATTATATATACGAGCCATTTATATAAATACCATTTTTATACTTACATAAGTAAAATTTGCACAAATGATTGCAAACGAAAGTAGAGTAAAATAATTCATGATTTATTTTGTAACTTATCAACTTTATCCGTATTCCGTACGGACTGAAGTGTAACATTCAATTGTCATTCTTTAAATATTCCATTATGTCATTAAAAATATCTAATAATGTGAATTTAATTTGTTTTTCTGCTCTTAATATTACAAAATAAACTCCTTGAACATTTTATCTGTAATGGTTATTTTAATAAAGAAAAATAAAATTCCATATTATGATGAGCTAAGAAGTTAGGTGACAATTATACAATTAAAGTTTGCCCAAGGCGCACAATTGCGTCGATGCGGCACTGGTGTTGTTACATCAATTATGATCTTTTCTAATGTAGAATATAATTTTGAAAAACTGTGTACTTTTATAGTTTTGCTCTAAATATATCAGGAGAGAGAGAGTATCCACAATAATTTGAAATTTGATGTTAAAATGTTTAGATGGAAAAAGGAAATATTTTTCTGATTTCAACGATATTATACTCGTACACTTAGTCTTACATAATAGAAATTTTAAGAATAATGCAAATAAAATATTATTATGTTATTTAAATTTGATAGAAATAATGCCGAGGCTACTCTGAGCGCTAAATTAGATTTGCTATATACGCTACGTGACCACTTCGCATTTTTGGAAATTGTAAAAAATATAGATACACTATATTTTTCGGAGCTGAACTTCACATCATCAATTTCTGCTGCAAGAATTATTTAACTTTTATCTTGCATCTTTGTCGTATATGCAAGGCAAATATGAAACTTTTATTCGCTATCTCATTATAGTATGTCACAGAAAACCAGAAAAGTATATATATGCTATCTGCATCTAACCAATGACATAGATTAAGGAAATATATTTGTAGAAGAGTGGATATCTACCTCATCATCTGAGAAAATAAATTTTAGCGCCCCTTAGGATCGGCCTCGGGAACTAAATTTGACTATCGCGGTAATGGCGGGAAATTTAAATACATTTTATTTTATATAACAAAATATTTCTTAATATTATAATTATGGAAATATATAAATGCTTAAACATATATTTCCATAATTATAATAATATACAGAAATGAAATGAAACAATGAAACAATTGTTATTATAATGTTTTTTATTTATACTTGCATTAATTATATACAAAATTTTATATGTATAGATATTAATGTAATTGTACACTTTTTGTAAAATTATTTACAATATCATTTGGTCTAGAATCTTTTTTATTACCATTTTCACAAAATGTCTTATCTTGACTAAACATAATAAATGGATAGTAAGCAATTGAATAGATTTACCGTGCTCTGAATAAAAATTTGATGGTGTACTATCAGTATCAGTTATGAAAAGATGATAAAAATTTGATAAATGTATAAAAAGTGGAATATGCCTAAAAATTTTGTCTTTACTTTCGTTAATGCACTTCACAAACATTTCCGAAGGATAAGTGAGTCGAAGTTTGTTTGTATTATACTCCTTCAATCTAATTAAATTATGAATTTCAGTTACTGCATAAGTTAATAAAAGCTCAGTACATGACTGGCATTCATAATGTAAAATTTTTCTAATTAAATATCCTGGAATATAAGAACTCACTAAATCATTAATTTTGTTGGAAATATGTAAGGCAACATTAAATGAATAAGTATGAAGATTACATGATCAATTTGTCGAAGATCGGGGCGAAGAAGGTAAAGATGTGACACAAAAAGTTTCATTGGTCATTTGTGAATTAAAATTTAATAAAAACTGATTATTATCATTTTTACAATTAGGACCACTGGAAGTTTTAGCAGTATTATTTAAAATGCAGGTCTTTAAAGCAGCACTAAACTGTAAGAATTTTGTACGTGAACGTGAATTATCACTGCACAAACTTCTACAACTGCTAAATAATTTTTCTACTGGATCCTGATTTTAAGATTTGGTTATAAGATATTGGAATCTGAACCCGTCTATAACAATTTCCTTAAACGTTCTATATTATTAATAATGGTAATAAGTCCTCATATGCACCATGCTGTAGGAATTCTATGATTATTGTCGTTAGTAAAATATAAATTACTAAGTTTAATTTTTGCTACTTCCCAAAATTTTATATGGGGTGAAAATTTTAAAAGTTTACTTCCCAGGGGAGTAGGCGACGAATACGAAGAATTTAAAGAGTCAAACAAATCATTCATAAATTAAATAAATTCAGCTGTATGTACAGAATTTATATCTCCAACATTGGTCAATTCTCGAATACATACACTTGTAGTGTGGCTAAAAACTTGTGCCGCTATCTTCACTCGTATTTTTTCTCGATGTGTGGGCTCAATATGTTTTCATGTTAACTTAGAAATTTTTACTGTAAGCATATACCTATTAGTAATATACCGCTGATCCCCTATCTTCCCAATGTAATTGCCATACGTTCAAGAAAGCGTAATAGAGATATATCTTGCATCGCACACAGCTGTTACAGTGCACTTGGTGCGCATGCTCATCACCCAAGAAGATAGTGTTTCAAAGTCACATTTAATATTTAAATAAAATAAATAAATATAGAAATTTGAAGAAAATAATGAATTATTGTACATAATACTGTAATAATCATTTAATATTGTTTATTGATAATAAAATTACAATATCGCGAAATTTCGCTTTGTCATATCGTGCATAGTACACAAAACGTAGCTTAAAATATTTAAAATTTCGCGCTGTAGTAATTTTATTATCAATAAAAAATATTAAATGATTATTACAGTATTATGTACAATAATTCATTACTTTCTTCAAATTTCTACATTTATTTATTATATTTTAAATATTAAATGTGCCATTGAAACCCTATCTTCTTGCGTGTTGAGCATGCGCACCAAGTGCACTGTAACAGCTGTGTGCGATGCAAGATATATCTCTATTACGCTTTCTTGAACGTGTGGATCGCGGAGGATCAGCGGTATATTACTAATAGGTATATGACTGTAAGTAATGCGCCATCTTGAAAATAAACAAATTTTATATCGGACCATTTAGCATTTTTGTTTTTATCGAATATTATGTTGTATATATATATATATATATATATATATATATATATATATATATATATATATATATATATATATGTATAATATCATTGCCTTCAACATTATATATAAATTCGTTGGGGTATCTCTCACTCCTCTTAGTTAACTCTCTAATAGGTGCTACATTCCAGGTACCCCGACAATTTTAAATTTTGTTTTCTGATGTATATTTTCAATACGTCCTGAAGTAATTTTTTCAATGTAATTTCGTTAGAACAATTTTTTGTATTTCGACCACTGACCTAGAAATAATGAAGATGGCTGAAGTGTATGGCGCTGATTAGCAAAAAGTGAGGCCAACATGTAAGTTAGTTTAAATACTTGCGGTAATTGCGCGCGCCACTTGGCGCAAAGATATTTAAAATTGTAGCCAATCAGGTTACAATGAGAACAACTTGTTTTATTTTGAAGTTGTGATATTCGCGATGAGCGTTACCGTTTACCGTTTTACCAAAAAGTAATCAGAACATATACAGGGAAATTACATAAGAAAAACGTTGTCAAAATTAGTTTTATTTAATTATCAATAAATATTTACTACATAATATTTTTTCTATTATACCTTTTTCGATTCATTAAATATATTATGAACAACGCATTTTGTTCACAAATTGCGACTCAGTCCAAAAAACGCGCATTTTAATTCTTAATTTTAAAATTACCGCCATTTTTGACTGTAAGTTTTAGTTCTGAAATTCATTCAGTAAGGTTCAGATTTATTCGGTTTCGTCAATCTCGTTAGGTTAGGATATCTATGATTTCGACAAATTCCTCGTATCACAAATACTAAAACATGGTCAGCAATTTGGTGAGTAGGTTCGGTTCCAATATCTGTAAATCCCGCCACTTTGCACCTGTTTTTTTTTTAATCTCCAAATTTAAACTTTTTTGTATTTCCATTTCGTCAAACATGAATACACAATTTCTATCTCTTTTGTACATAGCCTCTAAAATTTCACTCAAAAATTTAAAATATTGAATATAAATTCCCGGTCTAAATTTGAATTCACTTAGTAGTGTCCGCGGCGTAAGTAAAGACATATTTTTTTTGTAAATACCGATAACATTTTGGAGAATGTTTAAAAATTGAAAGAAAAAGATTCTTTTCTGAAGTTGAAAAACGTCGAGCTTTAGGTTTCTTTGAAAAATTTTTAAGTTGCGAGTAGATAAAGGTCTTTAAAATTTTGGGGATATTTTGAAATTATTCTTCAGTAGAAGATTGAGAAGTACATTTTTTACTTTTTGTAGTGCTCGTCTTCTTTTTAAAACTGCTACAGTACGTTTCACTTGTAGTAATTTCTTGTACATTAATTTTTCACCTGGACTTAACTGTTCTCTTCTCGTCACATTCCAGTTGACGTAAAATGCCTGAAATCAATATTAAATAAGTATAGTCGATTGCAATAAATATTTGTAAATTTATTTTATATTCGAAAAAAATCCTTTCTTTGTTTTAATTTTGTAAGTAAATGAAGTAACATGTAAAACAGTAATCAATTAGTATTATCTTATTAGAAAGCTCAATGAATTTTACATACCTTTATATTTTTCTTTACGTGATCTTATGTACCAGGTGCAGAAATTAAAAGAGGAGTAGGGTCAGGTGATTCTAGTATTTTTGTAGATTTACCTAATAAATTCAATAACAATTGGAAATAAGGTTTCTGGTTTTATTTATGAAAAAAATATTATAAAATTAAATACATATTTTTTACAAAGATTTAGCAATAGACATAATTATTATGATGAACAATGAAGAAAACGAATCTGAAAATTATTCCAAGAAGAGATTCTTTTATATTATCCACAGAACACCAAAACTAAAAACGTTAGCTCTTTGGTTTCACTCTTCGAGCATATACTAACTAGAGACAGTATACGCCAGCTAGGGTAGACATTGTTTTGTAGCAAACATGATGAAGTGGGAGGGAGGGTGATGCCCCTATAACGGTGTATTGCTTGTTGCATTCTTTGTTTACAAATGTCATTTGAGCGTGCCGTACGCGTGGTTTTGTGTCGCTTTGTGTTTTGATTGTGGTTTTAAAAATGGATCGCACATGTGCAGCTCCTAATTAAGTAAAAAAAAATCCGATATTAAAGACACAATTAGAAGTAAATTAACAAAAACCTTTCTAATCTAAAATCAGTAAAATACTTTGTAAATATGTATATATATATATATACCGGGTGTCCCAGCTCGACCGACACATGAGAGTTTTACATGGGAAATCAGTTAATTATGAATAGTATCTCCCCAGTGCAAGATATTAACTTGAAATTTTGTATACTTATCGGAGAATATTAATTCTATGGATCACACTTATTTGAAATATGCAATTTCGTCTGCAGGGCGAGATTTATTAAATTTAAAATCTAATGTTTTCGTTCAAAATCAGACAGCCATGGAAATAAAAGAAAATATTTATCTGACAGTTTATTGAAGTATAACTGATTTTAATTCTTATTCCCTGATTTTAATATTATTTAAGTTGAATTTAGTTTCTTTTTGATAAATAATATACTAATATTACAAAAATATAAATATCTACAATGGCATGTCATTAACTGTCAGAACTGTCACATAGATATTTTCTTTTATTTCCATGGCTGACTGATTTTGAACGAAAACATTAGATTTTATAATTCAATAAATCTCGTCTTGCAGACGGAATTACATATTTCAAATAACTGTAATCCATAGAAATAATATTCCCCAATAAGCATACAAATTTTCAAGTTAATATCTTGCACTGGGGAGATACTATTCATAATTAACTGATTTCCCATGTAAAACTCCCATGTGTCGGTCGAGCTGGGACACCCGGTATATATATATATATATATATATATATATATATATATATGTATGTTTATATAAAAAAATGGTTCCTGATTTTCTTGAAAATCCTTCAATTTTGATGTAATACCTAAGATTTTACAATATTTGTTTTCAGTAATTATTTTTGTTAGATTTTGTATGAATGATTTTTTAAATAGACAATGGTAAGTAATAAATAAAAATATTTTTTTCAAATTGTGCATCTATGCGTGATTGATAGTTTTATATAAATATTCACATAACATACTCGTAATAATTTTAAAATATTTATGTAAACTTGTCAAAAACCTAAAATAATAATAATAAATAAATTATTACATTCAAATATTAATGCATCTGTCAGTCTTCGACGTTCGAAGATCAAAATGTACTCTAACAGCAACCCGCTATACTCCGTTATAGGGGAACCGCACCGCTCCCCGAACCCCACATGTTGGCTTCACAACAAAAGCACCCATACTCTCTCTAGTTAATATATGCTCGAAGGTTTCACTACAAAACATAGAATTAATTTTTCATATGAACATTTCCTATTCTACAAAACACACGCATTAAATATGTTATTGAATGACGATTAAAATTAAAATCAGAATCGAGCAAACAAACTTTTAGATTGAGGTTATACATATTTTCTACGAAATTGGCAATTTAATTTAAATATATACAACACACTTCAGTTAACACGGGTATTACAATTACAATGCAGTTTAAAATATAGAATAAGAAATAAATTACCTCTCTGAAGAAAATAACAAAAACATTATTATTCTTTCTTCTTATCACGTGCTTCTCACATGTTGTTTGTCGTTGAATGATGCACAAAAGTGGCGTTGCGCGTTACATTTGCCGCCGAATATTCACGAGAACATTTCATTGGTCAGAAATTTCCGCTTCTCCGACCCCCGCAAGTGGCACCCACATTTATCGCGTTGCACATATCCAAATGTTACTTTCACTCCCCTGCAGCTAATTCTTGTAAACATCTCGCTAATAAAGCAAAAAAGTGAAATTCAATTACATATCTACTTAATCCAACATGATTAATGCTAATAACTTCGGATTCCTGAATTTTATTAGGGATAGCAGTCCCATTTAGTTTTATTTAATTTTTATTTTGAAAATGATCATTTTCAAAATGTATTTCACAAACTCTAAAATTGTTTTTAAATTGCACTGTGGTAAAATTTACCAAATCCGTTCTGTTGAGTCTTTCCAGCCAGATATTTCTCAATATTTTCTGTTTTGGAAAACAAAATCATCGTCCATGGGGATTAGGACATACCACACATAATTTGGTTGACTGAAAGTAACAATAAGAAATTGAATTAAAATTTTATTTTAATGTAATTTAAAAATCTAAATCTAAATGAGCATAGACCACTAAATTCAAATTTATTATTACAATCACGGTATTACTAACGACATCTATGATCGGCTTCGGAAAAAGTTTTTCTAAGAAATCTAGATTGAAGCTTTGTTTCACGCAATGCAATACTGTTTCAGCCCCCTGTTCAAAACCTTTAAAATGTATTAATGTTATTCCTGTAATTTATTAAAGTGATTTTGGTAAAATTCTATTCAAAATTGAGATTATCTGCGTGTTAACTACTTATTTAATTATTTTTACCTTGACATATTGTTTTATGTAACTACAAGACAGATAAACAGAATGATATAGAAATAAATGGGTTGTGTCTTCAAATATCTAATTTGAAAGGGGTTCCTCACTCATTCGTAATAACATTAAATACAAATGTTATTTGCAGTGGCGTAACTACGGAAAGCACACGCCTGCAACGCGGGTGGGCCTCACGACTGAGGAGGCCTCACTTTGCTTCTACAAAACTAAACAAAAATAGATAAATAAGAAGTAGCGAAGTCGGTATCATTGATATTTCATTAATAATTCAAAGTAATTCGGAAATAAGTAAAAATTATTTCTTGACAATTGTATTATTGATGTAAGATTTACGTTATGTTTGAGTAAGTCAATTACACTCATTTTATTTCTTGACATGTATCACACATATCCTTAGAGTTCAAAAAGAACATTTTTAGGCTGAGCGATCTTTCGGCAAATTAAAAATCATTCAAAATTACAAAGTATATAACAGGTCCCAAGTGAGATAGATTGAAAGCATTGTTAGTGGTACAACATGAAAGTGTCCATATGTTAAATACGCCACTGGTTACTTGGTGGAAATGTGTATGCAGCTATAAAGCAGGTAAGAGAAGTGCAAGCGTATTGTTACTGGCAAAACCCTTATTTAGGACCAGAAGTGAAATTATCGAATGAAAAATAGTGATAATTTTTAGAAAAAAAAAATACAATTTATAGAAAAAATAACGTTTGTCTATCTGGAAAACTTAAATTTATGTTTTTACTGCCTCTAGAATGACAGCCATAAGCACAATTTATATTCGGTTTAGGCTTTGAAAAATTCATGTCGGAAAAAATGTAGGAAATAATATAAAAGTAGCAAAGATATTAGTTAAAAGCAAGTAGAAACGGAGAAATGGAATTATTAAATAAATATTTCTTCCCAGATATGTAATTTTAAGTGATAACAACAAAAGAATACACTTAAATTTTAACTATAAAATCACTATGTAACAAGCACAACTACACACAATCGGGTCTATTCTATAACTTTTAACGTGACGGTTAATTTGAAAATTTTCGTTAAAATCTTAACGTACCGGTTAGTTTTGAAATACGAATTCTTAAGCACAAACACGTTAATATTTTAACGAAACACGTTAAAATCATAATCTAATTCCCTTCAAATTAGCGTGAGCTATTTTGACGCTGTTAAAAATTAACCGGTACGTTATTTCATAAAAATGGCAGCTAATATAATTATCAATATAGCGTTACAAGAAGAAATTGAAAGAATAAATCAAATGTGACTTAAAAATATTGATATTTAAGGTATTTTTTTTCATTAAAGATAATTATAATTTTTAGGAATATCCACCGAAATATTATTCGTAATCTTCGTGATGACAGTGACCCATTTCAAATGACAGAAAGAGAATTTATAAAGTGTTTCAGATTATCTAAACAATGTTGTCGAGATTTAATAATATTTCTAACGCCTCACATGAGAATTGCACAAAGAATTACGTCTATACCAATTTTTATAAAAAAACTGTCCACACTTCATTTTCTTGGACACCGGAAGCTACCAACATTGTATTGGGGCGTCCTATTCATTAGGACTTAGACAGCCATCGGTTAAGTTGATGTGTGCAAGAAGTTGTTAAAATTATATACAATTATTTATTAAGAGATAAAGTAAAATTTTCCACAAATCGTGAGGGTAGACAGGAAAAAATGAATCGATTTAGAATTGCTTACGGCGTAGATGGTATTATCGGAGCAATTGATTGCACACATATTGCAATAATTGCACCCCGTGAAGAAGATCCTGACTTTCCAGGCCGTATATATTATAGTAGGCGAGGATATCCAACCATAAATACTCAAATAATTTGTGATTCTGATCTTCGAATTTTGAATATAAATGCAAGATTTTCCGGTTCTACACATGACTCAGCAATTTGGGAATTATCAAGTGTTAGAAGATATTTAATAAATAAATATGTAAATAATGAATTAGATAACAGCTTTCTCATTGGTGATTCTGGTTACCCATTAGAACCTTGGCTAATGACATTAGTTGATGGAGCTGTTCAAGGTACACCTGAATTTAATTTCAATGAAATACATACATCTGCAAGAAATTGTATTGAAAGATTAAATGGTGTATTAAAAAGTAGATTTAGATGCTTATTACGACACAGAGCTTTAAATTATAAACCAGTAAAGGCTGCATTTATAATTAATGTTTGTGCTGCTTTACACAACAAGGCAATTGAATACAACATAGACTTGCCAGCTGATAACGATGAACCTGAACCTCCTCAAAATGCGAATTTATTACGGCCAGTTCAATAAGGGAGATGGTATGTTGATGGACAAAGAAGAAGAAATGATTTAATTGAACGAATTAATAACTAGGAATAAATTATACTGTAATCTAAATAACAATATTTATTACTAAGCAAAATAATACATTTTTTATGAATATTAAATAAAATTTATTCTATAACACTTCATTTTATTATTACAAATCAGCTTTGTTAATTGCTGTTCCTAGTTTTTCTATAGAAATTGCTTTCAGTGGACGCAACTTGTTTATTAATAGCTACTTCTAAATTTGTTGGTTTCGCTTGATATCTTCGAGGTTTAGATTTTCCTCTAGCAGTAGGAATATTACTTAATGAAGTTGATTCATTTCTGTTTCCAGTAGGGATTTCCTGAGGAGTTTCCAATAGTTCTGTATTTATATTCTCATAAGAATTTATTACTGTGTCTAATTGAATTATAGGTATTTGTGTAATATCAATATCTGATACTGAAATATTCTCATCCACACTTATTTCTTCAATTACACCTGCTTCAATTACTTCCGGAGCTCCTTCAACCGAAACCTTTGGTATTAATTCTAAAAATTTTAATTCCACGTCTGTTAGGTCTTTTTCATTGGCAGGACCACCCTCAGTTTTATTTTTTGAATTTATATTTTCTTGGGCCCGTTTCTTTGTATTCGTTTTAAGCTCTTGGAATGCCTTCTTCCACTGTATTATTGTTTTTTTGTGATCCTTGTCCACAGTCGTTCAGTAGATTAGTCAGTTCTTCCCATTTTTTTTACTACATTTATTTCTTTTGGCTCTAATTTTGATTTCAAAAGTATTTTATTTTTATTTGCCATCAATTCCATTTGTTTCTTTTATTTCTCGGACCTCGCTTTTTATTATCTATTATTATAAAAAATTAAATTAATATTATTGTATTAATGAATGATTTCGAGTTATATCTTACCGACATTCGACATGCTGATGTGACTTAATGTTTAATTTTCTGTTAATAATATGTGACATATGACAGATCACAATGCAAGATGTTTCTTAAAATATCTCCATAGTAACACTGAGTTTACTTGATCGAAATACACCGGATAGACCAGAGTTTCCAATATTTTATCAAGCTTGTTTTTCCACAGCCTTCCACTTTGTTTTAATCCATACATACAGGGTGAATACTGAAAACCTTGACATAGGGAAATAACATGGGAAAACAGTTTTTTGCTGTTTCCATCTGTCCCGCTAAATAAAATCGGGTGTATATGGTATCGTTAGTTAGATTACTTAATTTTGCATCTAATAAAACCAAATGTTGTGTAATATGGCCTTTTCTAAATGAAATATTTGGTAAAATAAATTGAATTTTGAAGGTTATCCTTCATATTTTCAAATAAGAAACGTCAAAAACAAAATGCTCCATAGCGGAGTGGATACGAGGGCTAACTCATAATATAAATAATCTACAAGACCTGGTTCGAGACCACCTCAGCCCTACTTTTTTTTTAATTAAATTATGCTTAAAATATCATTATTATATCAGACTATTTTAATAAAATAGCAATATTCATATTTTTATAAATAAAAAAATCCAAATATTTAATAAAATTATTATTTGCTGTCTGTCAAACTTAACAATTAATTCGAATTTAGTTTTTGGTGTATAATTTTGTATTTCATGTTTCGAAACATGATATTTTAAGTATAATTTGATTTTAAAAAAAGAGGGCCGAGGTGGTCTCGAACCAGGTCTTGTAGATTATTTATATTATGAGTTAGCCCTCGTATCCACTCGGCTATGGAGCATTTTGTTCTTGACGTTTCTTATTTGAAAATATGAAGGATAACCTTCAAAATACAATTTATTTTACCAAATATCTGTTAGAAAAGGCCATATTACACAACATTTGGTTTTATTAGATGCAAAATTAAGTAATCTAACTAACGATACCATATACACCCGATTTTATTTAGCGGGACAGATGGAAACAGCAAAAAACTGTTTTCCCATGTTATTTCCCTATGTCAAGGTTTTCAGTATTCACCCTGTATAATTGACGTTTCATATGTGGCTGAGAAGTTTCGACGTACATTTGCGCTTATCTTGTAACGTTCGCGCTAAAAGCAACGATGTTAACGGTTACGTTAATTTGTGTAATACAGAACTGAGATTTCCTTAAACAAGTTAACGGTCACGTTAAAAATTATTTTTTAACATAATGTTTTAACGTGTGTTTTAGACAGAGAATAGACCCGTCTATCAGCAAATAATCATTACGCTAAACGTGTTTACATGAATAATAAGAATTTGAAGGGTTCTTAAATATATTACCAGAGGACTACGAGTTAATTTCATTCGTGAATGTAACACTTGATTGGGTATCAGCTACATTTCGAGGTCTGAAAGCTAGCCCGAGTCATGACAGCGAAAATTAAGGTTTTGTGACACATATAAGCGGGAAATTTAAATCACTTCGAAGAAACGTTCTAAATATTAATGCAAGTTAAGTCATTATAGAGCATTCTTAACAAAAGTAAAAGCAAATATGAAAAATTAAATATTTACAGAACATTTCTTAATACATATGTATTGATTACTTATTTATAAACAAATACAATGTGAAATAATATTTCAATTACAACACATATCTGGATATAATAATTATAAAATCTACTGATGTATACTTTGAATATTGACGATTTATACTTTTGAATATGACATCTGGTGGAAAGTTTGGAACTAAAGAAAAAGAAACTTAAAAAAATGCTTGAATTGAAGCAATAGCTCAAGAAGAATTTAAAATAACGAAACGATTGTTTGTTTGTTTTGAGCATTTTTATTATGAGGATTTTATGACTATTTTTTATTACTATATGTATATTATTATAGTTATTATATTATGGTTAGCAAACGCGAACAAGCGAACTTAAATAAATCTAAATAATATTCATTCATAACTAAAATAAAATACTTTATGTATAAGTACATTCTTTTTTCATTAAATATTATTATAAATTCAGTACCTGATATTTATATCCTGCCTGGATTTCAAAATATATGACAACACACACACGTGGTAACTGGTAAATACATCTATCGAAAGCATGAATCACGAAAGCAGGTTATGTTTATATTCAATGTTTGAATTTAAGCGGTACTCGTAGCCTAACTTCACTTCAGTTTTTTAGCTACTTATAGTTCTATCTCATAGCGCACATGGACTATCTTTTTCTAGTCAGGGGAATGACGTCACACGCATTGTCCGTAAACTTTATTAATTTTTTTCTCGGATACTATCAACTTTTTGGAAAAATAAAAAAATATGGGTCCAATATTTTGTTTTAAAGTTTATCATATAAAAAAATCAAAAAATCTTGGAAACCCCCATTAAAGAAAGCATATTTTTTTTTATTGAAACCGAAATTAAAATAAATACCGAGGTTCAAACAGCGTATAAGTTGGGAGTCTACAACCTGACATGTTGAATAAAACACAACTGAAAATAAAAATGCAAAATAAGAAATTGCTGACAGAAAAAAATATCTAAAAGTATATATTAATGATGATTTAACACCTAAAGAAAGAAATACGTCTAAAGTAATAAGAGAAATGGCAAAAGAAGAAATACAACGAAAAAGTATATATAAACGACAAATGGTTTTAATGGAATAATAAGACGGGAACAATTAAGAAGGTAAAAATAAATACAACAAATAAGACAAAAAAACTACTAGAGAAAAAAGAAACAAAAATAGATAATATGACGAACTTAGCAAATAAAAAGAATTTGTAAAGAAAGAAACGACAAGATTAAAATAAGAACTTAGAATGTAAGAGGAACATTTGAAGAAAGCAAAATTAAACAAATTTTAAACATAATAAAGAAATATAAATTTGACATAATAGCACTACAAGAAACTAAACAAATGGGGCAAACTATAACAGAAATCAAAAGATAGAATGTAAGGCACTGGTTTCATTATTAACAAAAGGTTTAGAACATTAATTTTATCTTTTAATTCAATATCAGACAGATTGTGTACCTTAAGAATAAGACTAAAATATCAAAAAATTGATGAAAATGTGAAAATAGGTAGGAAGAAGTTATTTAAACCAATAATAAGACAATATAGTAAACACGAAATAACAAACGAAAATAGTATTTTTCTAATACATTTTGCAAAAGAAAAGAACATGTTTATTAGCAGTATATATTTTCAAAGAAAAATATCTACAAAGGAACGTGGCGGTCACCTGATAGGAAAACTATAAATTAGATTGACCACATATTAATTGAAAAACCGTAAGAAAAAGCAATTAAAAACGTAAGAACCTATAGAGGACCAGATTGAGATTCCGAATAACTTATGGTAGGAGATGTGATGAAGCAAATATTACCAATTATTTGAAATGAACTTAAAACAAGAAGAAATAACAAAAAAAGTAATTAGACTGGAATTGAAGAGGACCAAAGAAAATACAGTGAAACTATAGAAAAAGAATTGCAGAATATCAGGAAGAAAAGTTGCAAAAAAAAAGAAAAACAAGTAAAGAAACAATGGTTGGATGAAAAAATTTGGAAGAAAGAGGAAAAATGAGAATGAAAATGCTAAGAGAAAAAACTGACGAAGCAAAAACAAAATATGAAATGCAAACAAGTAAAACTAAGAAGGTACTAAGTGAGAAAAAAAAGGAAATATAATGAAAAATTGGTAGAAAAAATAGAGGAGAATTACAAAAATATACAGGTGACAAATCTATACCAGGGAATAAAACGAGAACGAAAAGGATATCAAGCAAAAAAGGTTTTTTACAAAGATGAGAATGTACAAATTATTGTAGAAGAAGATGAAATCTTAAAGAAATGGAAATAATACTTGATCAACTACTAAACGGAGATTATGAGAATGCAAATGAAACTGAACAGAATCAGCATAACGATGAAACACCTCCAAGTAAGGAACAAATAGAGAAAAAAATAAGAAAATTGAAAACTTACAAAATTTAATAAAACTGATAGAAAAATTAATAGTAGAAATATGGAAAAAAGGAAAGGTTGCTAAGTGAAAGGTCACATCAATAATTTGTCCTCTGTACAAAAAATAAGATAAATGTGAATTAAACAACTACATGAGTATCTCTCTAAATATAGCCTATAAAAACCATGGCAACGTATATGAAGAATAAATTAGTAGGGAAAACCAAAACTCTTATAGGGGAATACTGGGGATTTCAGAGAAGGAAGAAGTACCATCGATCAATTTTTTTCGCTACGGAAATTGCAAGCAGAAAGTTACGAGTACGGGAAAGCAACAAACGTAATGTTTGTAGACTTCAAACAGGCACATGACAAGATCAAAAGAAGATATCTATATGAAGCGTTAAAAGTAATGGGGATAAGGAAGAAACTGCAAAAAATGATTAAAATAACGTTACAAGGAACAAAAGGTATGGTGAAAGTAGGTAATAAAACATCAGAATAATTTGAAATTAATGAGTGAGTTAGACAAGGAAACTCACTATCATTTATACTATTTAGTATCATAATGGAAAAAGTTATTAGAGCTGCAAATATTAACAGAAGTGGGATTTTATATTGAAAAAGGCACCAATGTCTTGCATTTGCAGATGATGTAGCCATTTTGACGAGAACGAAGGAAGAACTGGAAAATATATTCAGAAGGCTGGAACAACAAGCAAGAAAAGCGGGATTAATAATTAATGAAGAAAAAAACAAATTTATGGAATGGGTGAACAAAGAATTCAGAAAAAGAAATTATTTAAAATTGAAAGCAGAAAGAGAGACAGAATATAAGTTTGAAGAAGTGAACAGATTTACATATTTGGGAATAATTACAAGAACACCAGGCATAGGTACAGAAATACGAGCAAGAATAATGGCAGGTAATTCGAACGTAGGAGCACTTAACAGAGTCCTCATAAATAAAAATATTTCACGAAAAGCAAAAGTAAAAATGTATACCACAATTATAAGAGAGAGAGTCACGTTTGCCTGTAAAACTTGGACGCTAAATAAGGCGGAACAAACTAGAGTAGAAGTATGGGAAAAAAGTCGAAGACATAGGAATAAAAATAACAAACCAAGAATTGAAAGAATTTTACAATGAAACAAACATAACAGGAATGATAATAGCACAGAGACTTCGTTGGTTAAGGCATATAGAAAGGATGGATATGACAAGGACATCGAAAATATTATTATCAAGAACAATCGGAGAAAAAAAAGGGAGGGACGACCGAAAGCAAGATGGAAAAGTGAAGTTGAGAAGGACATGAAATTGATAAAAATTAAAAATTGGAAAGAAAAAACAAGAAATATATATTTGGTCATAGAAAAATTGCCTCAAAGATGCTTTATAATGAAAGTATATAACGACATATAAAGTATTTTCATTAAATATATTTGTTTTATACATAATTTGATACTAACTGATTAATTAATACAGTGTAAAGGTTAAAATAAGTAACGTAAAAAAGTTTTAAAAATATTTAATTTTATGAAGGAGTAAGGATGCTACTTGGGCAAATGCACAGGAACAATGTTAATAATCATTAATAACTTTAGAAGAAATTATAGAAAAGAGGAAGTCTTCAAAATTTGGATGAATTAAAAGTTCAAATTCAAATTCATTCATTACTCAAAATATTATAGTTACCGAAATAATGAATGTGATTGAAGAGTTTTGTAGCAGATTATATAGTCATTGCTTAGTAAGTAAAGAAGGGATTAAAAAAAAATTGTAAGTATTGCTTCATTGTTCGTATTTATGTTGATTCCTTTTTTGTAATTTCTTACAATATTTAGATGTAATAAATATGTCAAATTCGTTCCTTATACTTCATGTTAAAAAAGACAGGTAAATACATTGCTGTCAATCAGGTTCGCTGACTTTTCAAAATTTCCTTGGGAACAACATTTTTAAAAAAGATTAAACTCAAAACAAAATTTACTATATACAACGTAGTGAGTTAAACACCCGGACATAGAGATTTAAAAAATAAAATTCCTACACTTTTTAATTACAAATAATAATAAATAGAAACTAACACATCTTTTGGCAGATTAACCGCTGGTTTTTAAGTGATTTATGCAATTTCTATACTTCATTTCTGAGCTTACGAGGCTCGAATAATTAATTTTGCTTACTGATTCAGATTCAGAATTTTATGCTTTACAACTATTATTTGAAGCTTTTTACTTAAAATAATTAAGGAAACAGGAAATTACGAAAATTTTATTTTACATGTTTGTTCGGGTCACCACCCACCATTACAAAGAAAATAAATATTGATAAGGGAGGGAAGGAAAATAAAAACCTAATTTTCAATGAAAAGTATTTAAAATTATTTTTATTTTCTTTGTTATTCTTCCAGCTTCTTCTTCTTTAGCTCACGTCGCATGTTTTAATAAATGATGTGAGTTCATTTTTAAAATAATAATAAATCAGGGCTTTCTTGCTGATTTAAATAAATGCAGCGCTAAACATGAGGACCGGCTCTATCATGTAACATATCACTTATATTAATCGATGTAGTTAAACGTTTTTATTGACATTTAAAGATATGTCGTAACATTCGCCAATTTGTTAATATTTAAAGACAAGGCACAAACTGTCTCGTAAATATTAAACACATTGTTTTAATGTCATAATGGCAAACACAAATTTAAAAAAATTGAATCAGTGGTTACGACTGATAACGTGAGGAACAACAGTATATAGAAATAAATATAAAATTTGTGTACCAGGCTGGATATTACGTTTTGCGATTGTTTTTAATTTAATGACCTCATCGCCGAATTGATTTTCAAAATATACTGACGTACAATCTCAATACCTCAAAGAACAAGTCTCTCCGTGAGTTTCAAAAATATGTAGATAGAATCTGAAAAATATTAAATGAATTAATTACCTAGTAATATTTCCTGATCTTGTAATCATTATTTATTAAGAAAATAATTCTTGGAATGTAAGATTTCTTGACTGGACGTTGATTTAAAAGGAGGAATTGCTGGGTTTCAAACAGTAAAAAAGATTAATTCACATCGACGTTTCGATCCTACCCGGGATTATCTTCAGGATGTGAATCTGAAGGATCGAAACGTCGATGTGAATTAATCTTTTTTAACTGACTGAAACCCAGCAATTCCTCATTTTAAAATAATTCTTATTTACCTAAAATATGAAAAAAGAAAGAAAATGATGTACAATCTATGTCCTGCGGTTGATTCTCACGTCATCAATCGTATCCATGTGATTTAAATCGTTGGAGAAAGGGGGATTGATAGCATCGTCATGTCGATTGAAATTGTTTGATTTTCGAAGTAAACAAATATCAAAACTGACAGTAATATATAAAAAAATAATAATGGATGAAACATATCAAAAGTGTTGTAAATTGAACTAACGAAACTACCAACACACAATGAAGCACAAATTGTCAACGCCAAAATCACCTTCATAATGACTTGAATAACATACTCATTTTTTTTTTAAATATTTGATAATAATTGTTATCGCGATTACTCATCCCTCTGTAACATATACGATAGTGAGATAGCGAATAAAAGTCTCACCTGTGCAATTGCCAAAGACGCAAGAAAAAAGGTTAATAATTATTGTAACAGAAATTTATGACGTGAGATTCAACTGCGGGAGGTAGAGTGTATGTAGGTCTTGTCACAAATAATTTAATCTTTATTTCATAAGTAAAGAATATGAAAATAAGATCTTCCAAGGTGTATGTATTTCAATATATGTACATTATTAATATTAAGAAGTATTTAAAAATATAATCATTACTCTTCATTTTCATTTTTATTTTGTCCACATTTTTCTACACTTTTTACAATTTCATCAACTTTAACACGTATAAATGCAATGAGGTGATCAGAACAACCTTTCAATCGTAACGGAAGTACTTGCGAATCTGTTATAGCCTGCCTTGCTTGAGAAAACACTTTTTGTATAACTCCTGTATCTTCAAGTTGATGATGTAAACACATGAACTCTTCGCTTCTTTTTTTATCTTTTGATATACATTTGTCTCTCAAATCTAATAATTTTTTTAGTTCGTCATCTACAAGATATTGCACGTCTTGTAATGTAATCAAAATTTTTAGAGATTTTGCTTCTACACAAGTCTAAAAGGAGAACATTTTAAAATTAAAAAAATACACACATAACTTATCCTATGTTATTCTTATTACTAGAAATTTTTTAACAGTTATATTAAATGAAAAATAATAGTTTTAAAAAATAATTAAATATATGCATTTATATTATTTCATCCAAAGTCGTGTAATTATAAAGATATAATTATGTTTTTTTTTAGATAATAAAATAAGTCATAAACACATATAGGTTTGAAATTATAACTCATTGTTTGTTGAATCGTATCATAGCAACTACGTGACAAAACCTCCATTCTATTTTTTTTTATTAAATGTCATTTTAAAATGTCAACTTTCAATTTTTTTTTATGTATTATATATCAATGATTAAAAGGTGCTGGATAAAATGTTGTATGGTACACGTGTGTTAATTACCTAAGTCACTTGAGAAAAATACCCCATTTTTCACGCGACTTATTTGTAATGTAATACACTTATACCATAAATAACTATCTTCTTCAGACGTCATAAAAGTGACATCTCTTGTGACGTGATTCACAAAGTAGAAATTTAATTTCTACGCTGCCGGAGTAAAAATATAGTTACTTTTATGCCGCCGGACAGAAATAACTTATACAATAGAAACATGTAATAATGCCCTAAATGTCACTAAAAAACTTCACTTGCTTTTTTATGATTTCGATTAGCCAGACTAAAAAAATACTATTGTTTGAGTATTGCTCACTAGAGGCGACCGTGCTTTTAAAATTGACATAAATATTGGAAGTTTTAAATTATTTATGGTTACAAAAATAATCAAATTTAACGCATTACTGACAAAACAAAACCGTAAATAATGATAAATAACAGAAAATAATGATACAACACTGATGTCTCTAGCGTGCAAGAAAACAAAACATTTAATACGGAAGTATATAGAATGTTTTACCTAGTTATATTTTGTCGTTCGTAAAAACCATCAACAACTGACAGGTTTAAATTGATAACCTATAAATCGAAATCATTTTTTAAAATATCTACTTTTGAAGAAAAAATATGTGTCATTCAGAGTAAAAGTGTCTGTGTATGCCTCGCATGCAATTGTCCGCAAACTTCCACACTCACTACACAAAGTATCATTTTTACTCTTAAAAATACAATATACTATTTTATTATTTATATATAGAAGTCAAAATTTGTTTCCTTCACTTTCATTTTCCATTAGGGTTACATTGACAATTCATTTTATTAATAATATTATTATGATTTTCACATAATGTATGTTTTTACAGTTGCCCATTTGTACATACATATCGGACGTTTATTTTATCAATAAACATAGAGGAGTTTCATTACTATAGTTTCAAAATGACAGCAATGTATTGAATCTTTTTTTTTATGAGTAAACATAGAGAATACTTATCAGACAATGACTAGTAGATCTTCTGTAATTTATAATGTAGTAATTAAACTTTTTTTCTTATTTTTAACCTTTATCTCGATCTTCCAAATTAAAAAATTTTAAAATGAAACAAATGTTTTTATATATTTATATATTTCTTATAAAATAAAAAAAAAATAAGTTAAACGTTTCTGTTTCAAGTACTATGAATTTAATAAAAAAAATATTGAAAAAAAATACTATAACAATACGTCAATTAAAATTAATGCTTTTCGCATGCGTATATTCACAGTATTTTACTTCTAGGTTGTTAAATATCATCACAAAACTTCCTCTGCTTCATTTAGAAATGCTGATAATCATCTAAAAATATTGCTAATTCCACCAAATTGGTGCAGTTATCTTTGGAACTAAATAATATAAATTCTTTTTATTAATTGGGATTTGAGTCAGTTTCACAATTCAGGATGTTAACAAGGGGACGTGGGGGACTTTAGGACCAACTAATAAGGGTTATTGGGTATTCTCTTTTATGAATCTGGGTGTAATTGTTTAAATATAAATAAACAATTTATAATTTTGTAATTAATATTTATTATTTTTAGTCATGTCTATTCGTAAATTAAACGATTTGACACATTGCTGTCAGTCAATTTACACCGTAAATCATAAAATACAAATAGGCGTACTACCGAGGGGTTAACCATTTCTGAAATTTTTGTGTACCAAACTTCCATATCACAATAACTTCCAAGACTTCCATGAAACAACTTTCAGAGCTTTATTTATAAGTTTATTTTTAATTTCTTTTGTGTTTATTTTTCGATACTTTAATAAACAGACAACCACCAACCACCTCGAAACACACTGAATATAATAAACATTAAACAACACCTGATTTAGTAATAATAGGGGATTCCCCTTAGAGCAAACGAATCTCTCTTGGCGATTCTAATAAACCGTGAGACACCTTGCGGCGAAAACTAAAACTAGTGAGAATAAATATCAAGTTTGGTTTAATTTTGAAGTGTTCGTTTTCTACAAGCAAAATGCAAGAAGATTCTTATTCTAAAATAACAAGCGACAGAATAAATATTTTTTTATATTAAAATCTGGAAAAAATATATTTTTTGTAGTTATGAGCAAAAATTTCATCATTGAATATAATTTTAATATTTTCATAATTTTTTGTTCTGATTTGTAATATATTAGTGAGAATATTGCACCAAAAGTAGATCTAGAGAAAATACACTTTTTCCAAAAACGGTTTATGGGCATTTAAGAGTGGATATCCAATTCAGTTATATGTAGAGGTGAGTGGCAGGACACCTATGCCTTTATTCACAGTCAATGATTACTCAAGCTTCTTGGCTAAGCATTACTCCGGTCGCACTCGTCTTTTAGTAGGTGACATGTTTCTTAGCAGAAACTTCGTGTATTCGCGGCTAAGTTATAACCTCAAGATAGAGATTTGGAGAAATTGTAGTTATTGCGTTGGAAATATTTGTAAATTTAACAATTTGACAACATTTGACAAATACTCAAATATTAGTCAAGACGAAATATCGACTATGAACACAGGCATAAATCATTTGCCAAGATACATTTAAAAATTCAAGAATATCTTTAAAACTTTCATAGAAATACCAAAATTTCCAAAATTTCCGTAAGACTTGAGATTTCTTAGAAACTTCCATTAAACTTCTGAAACTTCCACAAGACTTCCAAAACTTTCAGAAGATATCCAAATCTTCTATAAGACTTCCAAAACTTCCGTAAAACTTCCAGAAGTATTCCATAGACTGTACACCAAAATTCCGAAGTGGTTTTAATCTCGCGTACTTCAATTTGACTTGAGAAGAGAGAAATTTTGGATGAGATTGGTGTGGAACCCTGTACTTACTGTAAATACATTGCTCACGCTATTACAGGCCAGTAAAATGTAAGTAAAATTCTTAAAAATAAGAAAGTAGATGATACGAATGAACACATATGATTACATAACTCATTGTAACAATTTGCTTCAAAATTCAATAATTTAGCTAAAATTCGTATTTCATATAGGAAATACCCTTGTGCGTACAAATAGCCCAATATGTATACATAATAAAGTATTACTTGTTGCTTACCAACATTGATTGAGAAATTTGATTATAAAGAACAATAAAGTCAAATTCCTTATCATCTCTACACTTCTCTGCTACTTCTTTAGAGTACACTTGAGTTTTGTTCTTTATATTCGCACGAGCTGTAGTAAATACTTCACCTACAGGTAACTGTTTTAATTCAATTGTATTCTGTACTAATGTTTTCATTTCGAACCAAGTTATGTTGACCTTGTTTTTACATTGTGACAATTTATTAATTTGATTAGTCAAATAGTTAATTTCTTTCACTATTGTACATGTTTCTATCTACAAAAATAAAAGTTTATTGTTGAATTATATATACAAAACATTTTTAAAACTGTATACTTACGAATACAAAATCAGTACAAATCAATATAGCTATAGTTGTGAAAATGAAATAGAACATTTTCTAAAAATTAATTTTAAGTCAAACAACGAATATAACAAGCAAATTGTATTGAAATAATTTCTTGGTGATTTTAATCTTGTCATTAAATACAATATTTCTTAATTGATTTTTGATGACATTGGAACAACATTTCCGTTATATCTGATAATTAAATTGAGTACAAATGTATACGAAGCAGTGGCGGCTCGTGGCTCCGAAGATGGGTGATGCAGAGGTTTAAAAAGAAAAATATTACGTATCAAATACCAATAGTATATTACGTACCGTGCACTGTAAGTGACAGTTTTTATGTCGCGAATGTTGTTTGGGAAGTCGAGACCCGAAGGGTCGAGATTTCCTAAACATTCGAGACTTCAAATATCACTTACAGTTCAAGGTTAGTAAGCTATTTTTTGCAATACCTACAAATATAATAGAAAAAGAAAAATAGGTTTCAAATAACGTCTGTCAGATTGATGTCAAAAATAAAAGTTGAATTGCAATTGAGAGTAAGAGTGCCATGAATGTTTATGATGATGTGGAAACTAAATACTTACCATCCACCATGAATTGTAAGTAACCCACTTACTGTCCACCGTGCACGGGAAGTGTTTACTATAACCATGGAAACCAAATCTGCAATAAAAGTTCCACTTACTGTGTTTAAATTTTGTTATTAATGGGTAACTTACTGTGCAGGTATTGCAAAAAAAATATTTATTACTTATAATAAATAGATGTACCAAAATTTTTAATTTTTCTGAAAATCCTAATGCTCATCTCAAATAAAATATTTCTCAAGATTATTAGCATCGAGCAAAGTTAAGCCAGTGGCGGAAGAATGGAGGAAATGCTTAATTTAAATGATCGTTTTGCATGTACGAGTATACAAGACAAAAAGTATAATATATCTGACATGAGGTTTTGCAAAAAAAATGAACCTTTTTATTGTTTAAATTGAATCTACAAAGTCTAATTTATCGTTCTATATGATTATAATTCATTTTTATTTACCATTTATGTTAAATAAAATCGATTTAAAGTATCATACTGTAACACTGTTTTCTAAAGAGAATGGCGCCATCCAACTGTAGCACGTCCTCTCAATAATTTCCATTACTATCAACTTGTAACATTCTTACAGGACCTCTGCTACCAGTTTGTGACCCGCTCCTCGAAAGGGTAGTTAGTACAAAATATTTATAAATGGGTTCCTTGTCAGACCGGATACGGAGCAAGTATTAGGAGATGGATATTGAATTAAATAGAATACTCACATTTGTATAAAAATATAAATAATATAATAAATAATAGTTTTACATTTGGTTTCGTCTCGAATGACACTTCTGTCCACCACCGCCGTCTACCACTGACTATACCACTCTACTTCTCTTTCACTTCTCTGTCTTTCTGTCTCCTTTACAACCATTACCTTATACTATATATACTATGAACAAGTACTAAGTCAGCAAATATTAGTTTTACCTTTACACAACACTATTTATGAATTACATCCATTTCCTACTTACATAATTGGTGCCACTAGAATGTGCTGACTTAGACTTGTTACAATACTTTTAAAATGTTGCAAAAAGTCAGCCATGTTGTGACGTGTGTAAGTAAAGAAAAAATATGTTAATTTCAGATCAAATGTATATATATATATATATATATATATATATATATATATATATATATATATATATACATTATAAAACGTAACTACTATAAGAATGCTGACTTAGAGTTAAGTTATAAACTTTCCACAAGATGAGTATAAAATGTAATGTAACCTCTGTAGACAGGCTAGTTCTCATATTGTAATCACGCTAGATAGTTGTATCTCAGAAATAAATACTTTTTAAAAACAATTTTTAAAAGTTGAATAACATAATTGGCGCTGTCGGTAGGATTAGCCAACAATCAGTTTATAACAGATAAACAAATCAAAGATACTCATCTAATTGGCGTATTTCTATACGCAAATTGGCTAATCAACAACTCCATATTTGAGAAAAGATTACTTTATCTCACGGCTAAACAGTGCCCATCAGAGGACTATTCATACGTCCCATCAGAGACCTTCTTTGCTGTCCGATCGACGATCGACCACGAGAATCCAAACTACAAGCTTCAAGAACTTCACATCCCGTCTACTCTTGAGTCTACGAGAAGCAGTTCGAGTACCCCATCAGAGAACTCCTTGCAATGAAAACGATAGTCATAAGTTTACTATTGTAAGTAAAAATTTTTTTTTCTTATATAACTCACAGGGCACTCTTTTAACAATTATTAGTAATAAAGAATATAAGTCCCTACACGAGACAATAATTCATGTCAGATTCTGATAACGAAGAATTTGTAAATACTGTTTAAAATAGTATTAATAGAATTATACTAAATCCAGTAAGACGTAATCTCACCGAAACCAATATGACTTCTTTACAAGACATTAAGTGTTATGTCGAAATGATCCCAACATATGAAGGGGACATAACAACCCTTGATAATTTCATTCAAACCGTAGATGAAACATATATCATCCTAAATACGTTACAAATAACAGCAGCACAAAAGTGCTCGCTTTTAATTTAATAAAAAATAGATTAATAAACAATGCGAAAAAGATTGTTTCACAAAATAAATTCACAAATTGGGAAGAATTAAAAATTTACTTGACTACTAATTTCTCAGACAGAACAACTGCCGAGACATTATTAGGAGAATTATTTGAAACTAAATACAAGCAAAGTACAGAAGCTACACTGAAAGCAATGTTAGACAAATATGAAATATATAAATCAAAAATACTTGCAAAAGATTATAATTTAGAACAAAACAACGCGATTGTTCAAGAAAACCAAAAAACGATCGTAAACAAATTTATGTTATTACCGCCTATTATAAATTATACAAGGATCTTTTATAGTGAAACAACCTTCAACCTTAGAGCAATGCGATTTATTATTAAAAAATGAATTTAGCTACGCAAATTCTTTACATAATAGCCCAATGACAAGAAACGACAACAAACCAAATATAAGCACTTCAAAAAATTTAAATTTCACTTTTAATCCTCCACCCAGACAATTGCCTGGACAATATTTCCCTTCAAAACCAGTAAATGTCTAGAAACAACCAACTCCAGCCCCTAATCGGTTCTCAAGACAAAATTTATTAAATAGTAACGAAACACGTAAATTCCAACCTCAACCAATGTCAGTACAAACACGGAATACGCAGCCTATGACAACTTCAACAATTAAACAAAATTTTAATACTGAAATCGAAAATGAAAATGTCAACCCTGAACAACAAAATTTTGAAGAATACGAAGAAGAAATTATCGATGAAGACTCTTTTTTAGAGGAACGCCCAGAAACAGTAGAACAAAATACGTAATGACTTCCAAATTAAAATCTATTCCTTTAATAAGATTTAACGATTACCTTATATTAATTGATTCTGGTTCCGATATAAATTTAATTTCTAGCTATTGTTAAACAAAGAAAAAAAAATATGCAGAAACAAATTACTTCCAAACAGCTTTAATGGACTTTAAAAATAAAGTTATAACACTCGAAAATAAGAAATTAAAATTATTTCCTGCAATCGGCCAGTAATCTACCAAATGGCTGCCGCAAATGCCGGAAATCCAATTTCCCTGCCTAGGCAGTGGTAAAATGCAATGTTGCCAACTTTATTTTGACAAGTAGGTATTATTTATATTTCAATACGAAACACTGTTTACCAATAAATAAAATTCAAATGTATATAACATGTAGTATTTATACTAAATAAACTAAATTTAGAAGATCAATACATTTAACAAATTATAATAACAAAATTTAATTTCTTAATTTGTGATCTGGCAACCATGACTTTGCCCTGCGTGCCATGTGCTCGCTAAACAAACAACAGAGCGAGTTGACACATAAGCACATAACCTCAGTAACCTAGTATGTAAGTATTAGTTCAGTTCGAAATATTAAATTTTATATTTTTAATAATTAATTTTAGTTGAAAAGCCAGCAATAAATAATAACATGGAGAGTGAAAACGAGAATACTTTCAGGAGACATATCATAAACGTCCACATCGGATATAGTGTTAACCAGTAATTAGGCACCGATCAATATCAGTAACAATAAAAAAATAAAATAATTATTAATATTAATAAAACTAATTAATTATAACTAAAATAAATTATGTTCAAAATTCTATTGTTTTTAATGACAGTTACTCGTAAAATACATATAGGTTATGTATAAATACATATATTATTCGTTGATTTTAAAATTTTGTACGATTTCAGAAAAAATATAATACATATCTCGTCAGGGAGGTATCTTTTCATGACTCATTCATGGTTATTTGCCTCGGCCTGCGCCTCGGCAAACAATCTCCATATTCGTCATGAAAAGATTAACCTCCCTGCCATGATATGTAAATAACTATTATCTACACAAACATTAAATATCTCTTTTATACAATTCAGACACGAACATCTCACTTACGAACAAAATGAAAAAATTAAAACTTTATTAGAAAAATATTCAGATATACTTCTAAACCTACACGAAGAACTATCCGTCACAAACACTACTACGCATAAAATCCGAACAAAAGACGACTCACCGGTTTTTCAAAAAAATTATAGACTCTCAAAAATATACGAAAAAGACATTGAGGAACATATTCAAAATTTATTAAAAACTAAAGTAATTCAAAGATCAAAAAGCCCGTATAATTCACCGATATGGATACTGCCAAAAAAGAATGATGCATCAGGCAAACGCAAAACAAAATTAGTAATAGACTTTCGCAAACTAAACCAAAAAACAATTGAAGATAAATTTCCTTTGCTTAATATCGACTCATTATTAGATCACATTGGCAAACCAAAATTCTTTACCACGTTAGATTTGCACTCGGGTTTTCACCAAATACCAATAGATGAAAATTATAGAGAAAAAACAGCTTTCTCGACATCCTTAGGCCATTACGAATTTGTCCGTATGCCTTTCGGGTTAATCAACGCACCGGCAACATTTCGGAGGATGATGAACGAAATACTCGCAGAATATATTAACAAAATTTGCTTAGTCTACATGGACGACATAATCATATTTGGAAATACATTACAAGAACACTTAGAAAACATTGAAATAATATTTAAAATGTTACAAGATGCAAATTTAAAAATACAGATCGATAAATCCGAATTTTTGAAGACCGAAACCGAATATTTAGGATTTATAATATCTCAGGAAGGACTTAAACCAAATAAAAAGAAAATTGACGCAATTGAAAAAATAATGATCCCTAAAACAGTTAAAGAAATCAAATCTTTCCTCGGAAAACTTTCTTGGTATAGAAGCTTCATTCCAAATTTTGCAAAACTCACTAAACCGTTTACAAAATACCTAAAAAAGAATAAACAAATAGATATTACAAATAAATTGTATCAAGATTCATTTACAACTGCCAAAAAGTTGATAAGTAACACCCGAATATTAGAATTCCCGGATTTAAAAAAAAAATATATTCTCACCACGGCCGCTTCTGATTACGCAATGGGATCAGTAATTTCACAAGTTATATCGCCTACGCATCAAAAACATTGAATTCAGCACAACAAAATTTTAGTACTGTCGAAAAAGAATTAAAATCAATTATCTGGTCTGTAAATAATTTTAAACCATATCTATTTGGCAGAAAATTCACTATTAGCACGGATCACAAACTCTTTACTTGGTTGTTCTCAATGAAAAACGCAAATCAAAAACTTATGCGATGGAAAGTAGAATTAGGAGAATACAATTTTGACATCGAGTATTTACCAGGAAAAACAAACAAAATTGCAGATTTCTTATTAAGACAAAGAGAACCATTTAAAATCATAAAAAAATATGGAGACGTAACTAACTCTGACATATTCGCACACTGCATATCAAAAGACTTGCCAGACAGATAGATTTAAAATATGACAGTAAAAATTATTGTGAAAGAAATAACAACAATAAAAATATTATTATTCAAAATATAGAAAATAAAATAATTTTTCATCTAATTACAAAAGATATTTATTTAGAAAACGTAAACCGAAAATACTTTAAGAAAACACTTACTGAATTACGAAACTATTTAATAAAAAACGATATATATTTATTTATTTATTTATTTATTTATTGAACAATTTATCCTACAGAACATAAGTTCCAATTAGAGGACAATTATATGAAAAGTATAACAAAATAACAAAAGCCTTGCACAAAATTGCAATAAATACAAGAAAAAATACAAAAATACAAGAAAAAATACAAATTACAAAGGAAAAGTTCATTCTATTAATACATACAAATTTAAATTAAATTTTTACTAATGTAAAATAATTAATCAAACTTCGTCTAAATGCACTAAAGGTGTCAGCAAATATATCAATACTGCAAGTAATACCATTGAAAATGTTACACATTTGAAATACAGGGGATTTCATTTCATAATTAGTTCTAGTTCTCTTACAGTGAAACGCAAGCTTATTTCTAGAGGTTTTACGGGGAATATTTAAAAACAGATGACCTTTAATAGAGCTGTCATTAATAACATTATTTAAAACTTTATACAGAAATAAACATGATTGTATTTTACGTCTATTGAAAAGGGAAATAATTTTGAATTCAGTTAGTAAAGAATCGTAGTCTGTATCATAGCTGGGATATTGATTATGTTTCTTATAATAACAATAATTAAGAAATCGTTTTTGAATAGATTCAAGTTGAATAGCATATTTATTATAAATTGGATTCCATATTTGTGAGCAATATTCCAATTTTGATCTAACTAATGAATAATATAAACGTTGGAGAGTATACAAATTATGAAACGGTTTACAAGACCTTATAATGAACCCTAATGTTTTTAAACAAGATTTTTTAAGGTACTCAATATGTAAATTGTAAGATAACTTGCTATCAAAAATAACTCCAAGATCCTTAAATTGTGATATCCTTTCAAGATAAGTGTTCTCCATGATGTATGGGTAAGTATATACAAATTTTTTGACAAGATAGCTCATTATCTTACATTTACTAAAGTTAAAAAATAATTTGGATGATCGAGACCAAGATAATAATCTGTTTAAATCATTTTGTAAAAGAATACAATCTTGTAAACTGTTAATGATTCTAAAATTTTTTAAATCATCAGCATAGAGCAGAATTTCGGAATTTTTGACAATATCAACGATATCGTTAATGAATAAAACAAACAATAATGGACCAAGATTAGACCCTTGAGGCACACCAGAAGTGGCAATATAAGGTGAAGAATTATAGTTATTAATACGTACTTTAAGAGTTCTAGACTGAAGGTAAGATTGAAGAAGAGTAATAAGGTCAGAAGAAAAATTGAAATTAGTTTGTAATTTTTGAAGAAGGACAGAGTGATTAACTGTATCAAAAGCTTTTCTGAAATCGGTGTAAATAACATCAATTTGAGAATTATCATGTAAAGAAATTTAATGCATATTCAGTAAAATTAATTAAATTAGTTGTTGTAGATCTGCCCTTCACGAAACCATGTTGATGAACTGAAATAAGATTTTCAACACTGCTGTATATCTGTTTATAGAGAATAGATTCAAAATTTTTAGAAATATTTGATAAAATACAAATTGGACGATAATTAGTGATATCAGATACGTCACCTGATTTCAAAATTGGAGTGATAAAAGAAGATTTAAGAATAGAGGGAAAGACTTTACTTTTGATAGACAAGTTGAATAAGTATTTTAATGGTTCAAGAAATATGTGACTACAGGCCTTAATAATATAAGCTGGTAAATTATCAGGTCCAGGATTACGACTAGGTTTTAAACATTTAATTGCATCCAAAATATGGTCGTCCGTGACATAAGAAATATTAACATTGTTGTGTGTACAGTTATCTACCTTAATGTTTGAAGTTGAGTAGTTTTGCTGTTCGGATGGAATATAAACACTGGCAAAGAAGTCGGCGAAACCCTGTACTATGCTAGGTGTGTTGACGTACTTATGATCATGAAGTTTCATACATCCGGGGAAACTAGAAGATCGTTTTTTATAATTAATAAATTTCCAGAATTTCTTTGGATCAGAGGATAATGTAGATTCAACATTATTAATATATTTGTTGTATTCGATATTAATTTGTTTTTTAATAGTTGTACGTAATTGTTTAAATTCCGTTAAATATTGTTCATTTTTATAGATTTTATATAGCTTGTGATATTGATGTTTTAGTTTTATTTTATTAATAATTTGAGTGTTGAACCATGGTGGATAATTAGACGGATTCCTGTTATATTTCGGTACACATTTCTCAAAAACATCATATATTAATGAATAAAATTTTTTAAAGGCAGTATCTAGATCATCATATTGTCTAAGAACGTTCCAATCAATTTGCGACAGTAAATTATATAACAAGTAATAATTGGCAGCTGAAAAATTGTAGGTTGGAGATTTATCATTGTAAGTAGCATTTGGGAATTTAATAATACAGTTAAAATTTAATGAAACAGATAAAGCAGGATGATGTGAGTCTTCATAAACAAGTGGATCAAGATCATGGGTAACAGTGCAGGGTAAATTACTAACAACTGCATCCAATATTCTAGCTTTAGTATTAAGAACATTATTGTATTGACATGCATTTAAAAATTCTGTAAAGTTTATAAAATTAGAAGTAAGATTATCACTACAATTGTCTCTATTAACTAAATTAGGTATATTTAAATCACCTACAATAATAAAATTAGAATTCGATATATTAAGAAGCGATTCAAGACAATCAAAAATGTAATTTAGCTGCTCATTAGATACAGGTGGAGGTAAATATACAACAATAATATAGATGAAGATACTGGGAGAAAGTTGAACTTTTACACAAACTAGATCAGAAAGAGAAGAAGGGTGTAAAGAGAAGTTGATAGACTGAGATTTAAATTTATTGTTAATAGCACATAAAACGCCACCTCCTCGAAATTTGCCACTCCTGAGTGCGTCTCTGTCTTTTCTATACACATCGTATTGAGATGAAAATAATTCTGATGAGTGTACACTGTTATTCAGCCAAGTTTCACTTAGACAGACGATATCAAAATCTGATGTAAATAAGTTATTATGGAATGAATTTAACTTGGTGTTCAATCCTCTTACGTTTTGATAATAAATAGTTAGTGAATTTGACATTCAAATGTGTAACAAAAAATAAATAAGTATAAAAATAGACAAGTAAACTTTGCAGTGTATGAAATGTGTGTATTTAAATAAAAAATAATTAAATTGAATTGGAAATATCTTGCTAATATTTGTTTAAAAGGTTATTGACACTAGATGAAGTTTGAATAAGTTAAGAATCAACTTTAAAAATACAATTTGAGATAAAATATAGAATCAAATGAAATATAAAGCATAGCATTTGACGCTCCAAATTTAATTAACACAAATTTATAATACATTTATAAATCCATAAGTGTAACTCTCTTTATTGTTCTGCCAATTTTAGCAAAAATAACACCGTCATTAGACCATACATTTTTAAAACCAAATTTTATGGACGCTAATTTTAATAACTCAAGTCTGTTTTTAGTGAGATCTTCTTTTATAGTGATTCCAGTACCTTTAAGTTTCCTACGATTTTGTAGTACAGCTGAGCGGTGTTTATACGAGGTGAATTTAATGATTATGGGGCGAGGTTTAGATGTATTGTTTATAGTAGAATCCCTCTTACCGGTACGATGACATCGATCTATCATATCTGGCACCACATTAGCACGTAACTTTTCATTTAACACAGAACACACAACATCTTCAGTATTTTCACCAACCACTTCAGAGACACCAAATAAACGGATACAGTTTCTTCGGGAGTACTGCTCCTGCTGGTCCAACCGATCCTCCAATGATTTAACTTGCGATGTTAATTCGGTGATGACTCCTTCGTAGTGGGATTTTTGCTCCTCCAACTTCTTATCAAAACGATCAATAAGCTTGTCTAAGAGCTTACCGACAAAATTATCGTTTGATAATAGAGAGCTGATTGTGCGCTCAACAATAGCAGAAAAATCTCTCGTTGCGGACATTGTAGATCACAAAAGGTAAACGGAGAAAATTTATGTAAATAAATATTTACAACGATATAAAAAATAAAATAGTGCAGCACTTATAAAAACACAGCGGAGCGACAAAAAAGCACGTCTACTCTAGGCAAGGCATGCCATAAAATTATGAAATTAATATTCCATATTTATCATGTGGATATGACAGATTAGGAAAAACAGAAGAAAAACAGAATTAATAAAAATCTTAGAACAAATATTTAATAACACGCAAATACAAATAAATTTGTACTAATAATTACAAAATTATAGTTTGGAAACAGACGAATTAGATCAAATAATAAATGAATCAGTAGCCTCAATTTATGGTAATGACAGAGATGAAAAACAAAGCATAGACGTGAATCAATCAGAATCCGGAAACACAATTCATAGTTCGAATGAGAACCCAGTTAACGGAATAAAATTTGTAGACAATAGAATAAATATAGCCAACAACCAAATTATATTTCACTTTTCTAATAAACCATTTGAAATAGAAATAAAAAAAATATTTAACCATCAAAAACAAAGATTTATAATAAATATTAACATAGGTAAAACGGAAGAACAATTATTAGAAACATTAAAAAATTATATAGTGCCAAAAATCAAATACTTAATATTAATTCCCAAACAATACGAACAAACCCTAAATGAAATAATTGAAAACAAATTTGAATCAAATACGATAAATTTAATAAAATGCAATAAATTTGTGGAAGACGTTGACAACGAGGAAAAACAAACTCAAATAATTTTTGACAATCATAACGGATATTTAAATCATCGGGGAATAATGGCAACTTATAATCGAAACATTCCACGCGGTATAATCCCACGCCGTATAAATGTCTTGTCGTATAAATGTTCGCCCCTCCACTGTTAGTTCCACCCGGAATAAATGCCATGTCGTATAAACGCTATCCCCACCACTCCAGTGCCACGCCGTATAATGGGGTGCGAATTGGAACGTATTGAAATATTTTGGTAGCGTCAAGTAAGAAATACAGTTCTCTGTAAATATTCATGTAAACATACTTGTATATTGACTAGAGAAGAGTAGATGGCGCAGTTCAAACGATATTAGTACACATATAACATATTTCTTACTTAATTAAATGTCAAAAAAAGCAAAAGTCTTGCATACAGTTGTATGATTAAGAGTAGTGTAATAAGTAATATAACATGTACACATTTATTGCAAATAGGAAGTAATAAAATTAAATAGAAGAAGGATTGGCAATATGAATACTTTACTATAAAATAAATTTAGATAAAAAGATGCATGTACGTATACCACGGACGAATATGAATGGGAAAACAGTTTTTCCTTCAATGAAACATACTTATTTTAGTTCCACATGAATAATAATGGAATCTTCTTGGAGTTATCTGAAAAATCATCATCTCTAAAAAAAATAGTTCAATCAAAATTTATGGTATTTAATTTAAAATTGCAAACAGTTTTCCGATTTTAGGAATATAAAAAATAAGCAAAATATCATCAGTCCCATGGCACTTTGTAACTTGTTATGAATTATGAACATTATTTTGTATTTTTTTTATAAATATATTTTTTTTAAATAATACTACCTATATTTTTACACCTCACCTATCTTATTAAAAGAGATATTTTCATGTTTTCATCTTGCAAAAAGTCAGACAATGAGATTTGCGACATGGAAAAGTGAAGTTGGCAGCAGATTCGATATTGCGATGTATATGTGAATGTAACGTTCTACGTTTAATAATAACACTACTAGTGTTTTATTAATACTTATATTTCGAAATTAAATGTTCTTACAATAAAATGTCAAGATACAACGTTCTACATATTGTCAACAACAACTAGTTCTTTTTGTTCCGTTGCCAACCTACATTATTCAGTCATGACAACCTTACATTCCCTTTGTTTTAACATAAATTATTAAATATAATGATTTTGCAAATAATAATACTTATAGATTTAACTTTACAGGTTTTTTAATTTCCCTGCCGTAACGAGAAGTAATTCCTATCATTTCAGTTGTTTCTTTATCTTCTTCGATCTGTTCTTGCTCTGTGTTTTGATTTTCTAGTTCCTCTTCTCTTCTTTCTGCATGTTTGATAAACCACGAATTTCTTCTATACTTTTTCCCGTCATTTGATTGTAAAACATATGACCTTGGTGCGTCTGTTGGTTCTACAATTTTTGCCTGTAACCATTCACCTTTTTTCTTTCTGTACAACACTTCTTCATTTAAATCAAATTGTTGCTCGGAGACTTTGTTTTTATCTGCATAATGTTTTTCCTGTGATTTCAATTTATCTAAATTTTCTTTAACTTTCTTTACTAATTCTGGTTTTAATAATTTATTATTCATGGATAATAAATTTTTTGTGCGTCTGCCCATTAGTCTCTGCACCGGAGAACCTAAATGACCTCTTGGTGTATTTCGATGGTGAAGGAGAGCTAATTGAAGATCTGATTTGTCTTCTGAGCATTTTTTTATTAATGTTTTGGCTTCTCTTACGTATCTCTCCGCTAGTCCGTTGGATCGAGGAAATTCTGGACTAGATAATCTGTGCTTAAATTTCCATTCATTAATAAATTTTTTGAACTCTTCACTGGTGTATTGACGTCCGTTATCTGTTAACAAGATGTCAGGTATGCCGTGAATTGCAAACCAATTTTTCATTACTTCTATTACTTCCAAACTTCTTATACTTTTAAGTTTCTTGAATTCAAAATAGCCCGAATATGCATCAGTGATGATGATGTAGTAGTCGTCACTGATTTGGAATAAATCTGATGCTACAGTTGACCACGGTCTATCCGGAGCTGCTTGTTTGTAAATTATCTCCATCGGTTTATCTCTTTGAAATTTTTGACAAGCTTTACAAGCTCTTACGTACTCCACAATATCTTCACGCATGGTCGGCCAAAATACATGATCTCTTGCTAAACTCAATGTTCCGTTGAGACCTTTGTGACTCAAATGGCAATTTTTTATTACTTCAGCTGTCATTGATTTTGGTATGAATGATCTATTATTTTTAAATATTATATTGCCATAACATGAGAGTTGTTCTCTATACGACCAATATTTTTGTAAATTTACCGGAACATCCTTAATTTGGTTTGGCCATCCCTTATTAATTTGTTCCTTCAACAACCTTAATTCTATGTTATTTTCTGTCTCTTCTTGGAGTTGTTTCATTTTTTGTTGTGAAAATGGTACAATTACATGTACTTCAAGCTTACTTTCATCTTCAGTTTGAACTTCTAACTCGCAATCTCGACTAAGTGTGTCAGCTACATACAATTCTATTCCTTTTTTATACTTTACTTTCGGATTGTATGTCATGACTTCTAGCATCATTCTTTGTAGTCTTGCCGGAATTTCATGAATATTTTTCTTAAATATAATTTCCAATGGTTTATGATCGGATTCCACTTCTAATTCTTTGTTACCCCACACGTACTCATGGAATTTCTTGCAGGCGACCACTATTGCTAACATTTCTTTTTCGATTTGGCTGTAATTTTGTTGAGTTTGAGTTAGCGCTTTAGCACTGAATGCTATTGGTCTATCATTTTGTAGCAAAACTGCACCTACTGCCTTGCTACTAGCATCCACAGAGAGTACAACTTTTCCTTTTGGATTAAAATAGCTTAAAGTTGGTAATTTTTTGATTTGTTCAATAATTCTACTGAATGCTTCTTGTTGTGGTTTTTCCCAGTGCCATTCTACGTTTTTCACTAATATTTGTCTAAGAGGTTCCGTTAATTCTGAATAGCCTTCTATGAACTTTGAAAGATAGGTTGTCATACCTAATAATCGTTGTAACTCTTTCACCTTGGTTGGAGCTTTTAATTTAGACAATGTTTCAACTTTTTCCGGATCTGGATTAATACCTCTGTTTGTCAATATGTGACCTAAAAACTTCACCTCGCTTTTTTCGAATTGGCACTTGTTTGCATTTAATTTTAAACCAGCTTCTTTCAATCTTTCCATTACCTTCTTTGTTAATAGCCTTAATTCTTCCTTATCTTTTGCATGAATTAAAATATCATCCATTGAGCACTCTACTCCTGGTAAATTTTCTATCACTTTGCTCATAATTTGTTGGAAGATTTCTGGTGCGGATGCTAACCCGAATGGAAGTCGTTTGCATTTATATCTCCCCCAAGGGGTTGCGAATGTTAAATATTTGGACGTTCGTTCAGTAACCCGGATCTGCCAAAATCCTTTCTTACAATCTAATATCGTGAACCATTTTGATCCGTTGATATTTGCTGCTATTTCATCTATTGTTTTCAGTGGAAAATGTCTTCTTTTCAGTATTGCATTTATACTTGATGGATCAATACAAATGCGTATTTTTCCATTTTGCCTTACTATCACCATAGGAGATACTACTGGCGTTGGTTCTTGCACCGGCTCGATTACATCTAACTTAACCATTCTGTCAATTTCTTCCTTCACTTTATCTCTTATCGCGTATGGTATTCTTCTCGGTGGGTGTATCACTAATTTCGGATTATCTATTAAATCTATGTCATATATAAATCCTTTTAAACAACCCATGCCCTCAAATATTTCTCTGTCTATAGATTGAATTCTTTGTATTAAACCTAACCTAACACAAGCATCTTTTCCTAGTATTGGCTTCACTTTCTCATTTACTATTAGAAACGTGATATTTGTAGTTTTATCTTTAATATTCATCTGGACGGTGCTTTCACCCATAACTGCTATCTCATGGTTGGAAAATGAAATTAGTTTCCTCGTTTTGGATTTGTTAATTTTTAATTTCGCTTTTCTGGCTATTTCTTCTGAAATTACATTACACTGCGCTCCAGAATCAAGCTTGAATTTAACCTTGACTCCTTGTGATAAACTCAAGGTTTCTTGCCAGTCCATATTGTCTGATTTTTCCTTTTCAATTACTGAAACATACATAGTATTAACAAACGTATTACTATAACTTTCTTCACCGTCTTCCTGTTTTCCACATGAATCTACAGACTTTTGTTTGCAACATTTTGCAAAATGCCCTAATTTTTTTACATCTGTTGCATTTCTTATTGTAAGCTGGACAGTTTCTCTTCGTGTGCATAGTACTGCACCTAGTACATTTGAAGGTATCTTCCTTTTTTCCATCATCATTCTTGGTTTGGTGTTTCTTTGCATGCTTCTTGATTGCATCAACGTGTGGTTCATTTTTTGTTCTCATTTCTTGTATCTGCTTCTTAGCTAACTCGCTGGCTTTACAGATGTTTATGGCTTTCTCTAATGTTAATTTTTCTTCTGCTAACAACCGCTCTCTGACAGTATCGTTATTAATTCCCACGACTATTCGGTCGCATATTAAACTATCTGTTAATTTACCGAATTCACAGTTTCTGCTTTTATTTTTAAGCCTAGTGATAAAATCGTCGAACGTTTCCGAATCTTTCTGTTCTATTTTGTTGAAGATGTATCGCTCGTACGTCACATTAATTCTGGGTACGAAATATTCTTCAAATTTCTTTTTTATTATTTCGACCTGCTCTAACTCATTTGTTTTTAAGTTAAATGTATTAAATATTGTAGCTGCTTCCTGACCTATAACTGTCATGAAGGTCGCAACCTGTACTTTTGGATCTTTTTTCTTAATATTTGCGGCAATTTCGTACCACTGGTACTGTTGACTCCATTTTTTCCATTCCTCTGCCATATTTCTGTCGTTACTAATTTCCAGCGGTTTTGGTGGCTTTAAGCCCATTACACTGTCTTCTGGCATTTTTACCGTTTGGTTTCGGCACCATGTAACGTTCTACGTTTCATAATAACACTACTAGTGTTTTATTAATACTTATATTTCGAAATTAAATGTTCTTACAATAAAATGTCAAGATACAACGTTCTACATATTGTCAACAACAACTAGTTCTTTTTGTTCCGTTGCCAACCTACATTATTTAGTCATGACAACCTTACAGTGAACAAACCAACAAACCACGCGATGTGGATAAAGGAGTTAGATCAGGGCTAACTTAAATTATATACACATCTTAAATATATGATATATTGCTTTTATATACAAATATTACGTAAAAATGTATGTGCTTATGTAAAGTATACATTAGTGACATAAAAAACAATTTTGACCTGTAACTTTTACGCGCCAAATATAAATTTGTATCAACACATTAAGTAATAACTATTGATAATAACAACTATTATGTGCCTGTAGTTCATATTTCACACATGTTATACACATTAGAATGCAAACATATCCTGGGTATTATAACGAACAGAGATTCTTCAAGACAATAAAAAATATTGAAGTTTAAATTATCATTAACATTTTTACGTTTGTCAACCGAAATTAGCATGTTATGTGAAAATCTTAAAATATTTTTTGGCATTCTCAAATACTAATGATCGTTTGCCCCCATATTACATAAATTTTAAGTTTCCTTTAAATCGACAATATCACATGGGAATAAAATGTTAAATGAACTATTTAACATTGGTGTCAAAATTTCGATTTGCATTTTTTTATTAAGTGTTTGTGCACTTAGACTTAAGTCTTAAAATTAAAGAACAGCGATCCCAATTAATATAGGTAAATGGTAAAACAGAGGACTACCTAAGTAAAAAACTATTAAACTTGGTATTTAATACTAACACATAGCACATTATGAAAATACTTTGGTATAGTTTTTGGATTTTGAAGTTATTGAATAGAAACAACTTGTTTATACATAAAGTATGTAAATTTATTGTTAAACATTGATAAAAAAAATGTTGATACATAATACATCATCAATTACTTTATATGAGTACTAAATACAAAAAATTAACGTACACGTAAGATTTTAAATTTGTTTCTTGATCTCGAAAAATTCAAACCATCTGCAAATTTGTAATAGAATAATCTAAACTTCCAAAGTTTCTTTTTGAAAAAATATGTAACCAAACACATAAGTAACCACGTAATATGTTTTTAATTCTACCGATATCTTTTCAAATTCAAATAAATCTGCTTGGATGCTGAAAGAACCGAAGATTTCGTTTAAAGAATTGAATTCCGTTGTCCATCGCTTTACAAAAAATCCCTTTTCTGTAATGAAGTATCAACTTACCGTTATTTATTCATTTAAAGGTGTAAATATGTAGTAGGTACTCATATAAAGTAATTGATGATGTATTATGTATCAACATTTTTTTTATAAAGTTTAACAATAAATCTACATACTTTATGTATAAACAAGTTGTTTCTATTCAATAACTTCAAAATCCAAAAACTATACCAAAGTATTTTCATAATGTGCTATGTGTTAGTATTAAATACCAAGTTTAATAGTTTTTTACTTAGGTAGTCCTCTGTTTTACCATTTACCTATATTAATTGGGATCGCTGTTCTTTAATTTTAAGACTTAAGTCTAAGTGCACAAACACTTAATAAAAAAATGCAAATCGAAATTTTGACACCAATGTTAAATAGTTCATTTAACATTTTATTCCCATGTGATATTGTCGATTTAAAGGAAACTTAAAATTTATGTAATATGGGGGCAAACGGTCATTAGTATTTGAGAATGCCAAAAAATATTTTAAGATTTTCAAATAACATGCTAATTTCGGTTGACAAACGCAAAAATGTTAATGATAATTTAAACTTCAATATTTTTTATTGTCTTGAAGAATCTCTGTTCGTTATAATACCCAGGATATGTTTGCACTCTAATGTGTATAACATGTATGAAATATGAACTACAGGCACATAATAGTTGTTATTATCAATAGTTATAACTTAATGTATTGATACAAATTTATATTTGGCGCGTAAAAGTTACAGGTCAAAATTGTTTTTTATGTCACTAATGTATACTTTACATAAGCACATACATTTTTACGTAATATTTGTATATAAAAGCAATATATCATATATTTAAGATGTGTATATAATTTAAGTTAGCCCTGATCTAACTCCTTTATCCACATCGCGTGGTTTGTTGGTTTGTTCACATATACATCGCAATATCGAATCTGCTGCCAACTTCACTTTTCCATGTCGCAAATCTCATTGTCTGACTTTTTGCAAGATGAAAACATGAAAATATCTCTTTTAATAAGATAGGTGAGGTGTAAAAATATAGGTAGTATTATTTAAAAAAAATATATTTATAAAAAAAATACAAAATAATGTTCATAATTCATAACAAGTTACAAAGTGCCATGGGACTGATGATATTTTGCTTATTTTTTATATTCCTAAAATCGGAAAACTGTTTGCAATTTTAAATTAAATACCATAAATTTTGATTGAACTATTTTTTTTAGAGATGATGATTTTTCAGATAACTCCAAGAAGATTCCATTATTATTCATGTGGAACTAAAATAAGTATGTTTCATTGAAGGAAAAACTGTTTTCCCATTCATATTCGTCCGTGGTATACGTACATGCATCTTTTTATCTAAATTTATTTTATAGTAAAGTATTCATATTACCAATCCTTCTTCTATTTAATTTTATTACTTCCTATTTGCAATAAATGTGTACATGTTATATTACTTATTACACTACTCTTAATCATACAACTGTATGCAAGACTTTTGCTTTTTTTGACATTTAATTAAGTAAGAAATATGTTATATGTGTACTAATATCGTTTGAACTGCGCCATCTACTCTTCTCTAGTCAATATACAAGTATGTTTACATGAATATTTACAGAGAACTGTATTTCTTACTTGACGCTACCAAAATATTTCAATACGTTCCAATTCGCACCCCATTATACGGCGTGGCACTGGAGTGGTGGGGATAGCGTTTATACGACATGGCATTTATTCCGGGTGGAACTAACAGTGGAGGGGCGAACATTTATACGACATGACATTTATACGGCGTGGGATTATACCGCGTGGCACGCACTCCTTATAATGAACTCAAAGACAAATATTTCTGGCCCAACATGCTTAAAGATATTACAGATATTATTAATCAATGCAGAATATGTAAAGAAAATAAATATGATCGACACCCTATACCACTAAATGGCAATCTAACCCCTACACCAAAAGCTCCTTTTGAAATCATAAATATAGACCTTCTCACATTAAATAAAGAATATTTCATCACTAAATTTGACCAGTTTTCGAAATTTGGATTCATCCATCCTACCTTCAATAAAACTGGAAAAGAAACAATGTTAATAATCGAAGAATTTATAAAAACTTACAAAAAAACAAATATAATCATCGCAGATCATGAACTAGAATTTAACAATGCTTTAGTAAAAAATCTGGGGGTCTATTCTAATTCATAACAAGATGTGAGGTTGTTATCGATAATGACGTTGATGACGTCATAAGACTTGTTACCCGTATCAAGACCATATCAAACCTTTACGTCATTCACGACATCACATGAGACTTTTAACAAAAATCGCCTGGGAGATAACAATACACATTGAGTATATCACGTTGTTATATGAATTAGAATAGACCCCCTGGTGTGTCCAACACAATACCTCCCGCCACTGTAGTATTATATTCTATATAAATTTTTCAATACATTTAATTTGTAGTTTTAAAATTAGTTTGCTATTGCAGTCCAGAATATTTTTAATTCATTTCATACCTAAAATTTCCTTCATAAATTTTGTATGACCAATATGACAGCTATTTTTGACGTTACTAAAACCGGAACTGAACTTACTTTGATTCACGCATGCAAATACATTCTTAATATATTTCTTCCACATTTTTAATTTTTACAATAAAATGACTTCATTTTTACTTATTTTATCTTTTGCACTTACTTACATCAAATTTGACATCATATGTCAAATTTTGTGAACATATGAATAACTCATCTGTTTTATCGAAATTACTCAGCCTAAACGATATGTAAAATTATTATAATATATATATTTTTCTCTATCTAGCTAGAAATTATATATAATAGTTATTTATGATATAAGTGTTAAAAGTGACATTTTATGAGTGAGTGGGGAAGTTTGAAACGAGGCGAAGCCGAGTTTAACAAACCCCACGAACGAAATAAAATCACTTTTAACACAAATATCATACACTATTTTTCCTACGACCACAGTTATGTACCTATTAGTAAATAAAAACTAAGCATTAGAATGACATTTATGACAGGTCATGATGTATTTGTTATGAACAACTGAACATAAGACGTGTTAAAAGTAAATTTGTTTTTTACTTTTAACACGTTGTCAATGGCAACGTTTTAAAAGTATTTACTGTGTTATAAACTGTTATTTTTAACTTGCTAAGCAACCGTTAAAAATACTATTTTTAACAGTGGTCGTAGGAAAACGTAATTATGCAGATCGGTAGAAAATTAAAAAATCTTTATATTTATAATAACGAAATTTGCGAAAGTATGGTATTTAGAGGTACTTTTTATCAAAAACGGTTTAAAGCTTTAAGTAGAGTACTACTTCCGGTTAACCAATTGTAGTCAAAATTTAATCAGTTCATCATAGAATATAACTCTTAAATACCAAATATTATATTTTTTACATGTATCGTATTGTAGTTATCGTGGACGAAAAATCGTCACACACACACACACACATACACACACACACACACACACACACACACACACACACACGCACACGCACACGCACACGCACACGCACACGCACACGCACACGCACACGCACACGCACACGCACACGCACACGCACACACACACGCACACACACGTCAAGATGTCAGATGATGTTGACGTACGTCTTGAAAATGCTTTTCAAAGTTTGGTCGGTGTAACCGAAAAAAGCGGTAATTTAAAAAATGAGTTTAAACAAGATATTTTAAAAGCTGTTTCGTCCCTAAGAAAAGTATATAACACGTTAAAAAAATCTTTAGAAGAAAAAGACCCCCAAATTGTAAGGTTAAGTAAAGAAAATGAAGATAAAAACAATAAAGAAATTTTAAACATGAGTATGAATACAACATATGCCTCTGTAGCTGCGAAATCTGCAAATAATTCAAATAAAATTAGAAATTTTGAAAATGACAGGAAACATAGAATATATGTCAAGTCTAAGTCAAATCATTCAACGGATTTTATGAAGGCTGAAATTAAAAAGAATATGAATCCTACCGATATGAAAGTGGGCATTAATACATTTAAGGCATTAAGGAATGGGTTATTGTTAATAGAAACAGGAAGTGAAAAAGAAGTTGAAATTATAAGTAAAAATATTAATGACAAATGTGGAAATGAATTAGAAGCTACCGTTAAAAAATTAAATAATCCTAGACTAATAATATATAATGTTCCGGAAGAAATAAATAAAGAAAATACTTTAGAAATCATTAATGTACAAAACCCAGAGTTATGTTTAGAAGATTCATCTGTTGTGCCTAAATATATGTTTAAAAGTAAGAATAAATCAAATAATTTAATAATTGAAGTAGATTCAAATTTAAGGAAGAAATTATTACTAAAAAGGTTAAAAATTGAATGGAATATTTGTAAAATAGATGATTTTATTTCAATAAACCGTTGCTATAATTGTAGTAAATATAATCATTCAGCCAAAGACTGTAGAGGTAAATTAACTTGCCCTGTTTGTACAGGCAATCATAAATTAAAAGAATGTAATGCATCCAAAGATGATTTAAAATGTATAAATTGTTTAAATTGGAATAATTACAATGAAAAAAAGTTTAATATTAATCACTCTTCATTAGATAAAATTTGTCCATTTTATCAAAATTGTATTGCGAAATATAAGCAGAACATTAATTATTAGTAATGAATAATACAAAAATTAAATGCATTCAAGTCAATTTACAACATTCTAAAATAGCAACTCAAAATTTAAATCAAATTATAGATCAGGAAAATATTGATTTGGCTTTTATTCAAGAACCTTATGAATTACAAAATAAAGTTGCAGGTATTTAGGAAAATTTCGTATATATACAATGGGTAACAGAAAAATAAGATCAACTATAATAGTAGCAAATAAATTAATTAACATTATACTTTTAAGTCAATTATCGAATGAAGACATGGTGGTTATAGAAATTCAACATCAAAATTTGCAGTGTTCAGTAGTTAATGGTTATTTTGATATAGAAGAAGATATTCAACAAAATTTACAGAAAATAGAAAAAAAATTGGAAGATTTTGGAAACCATAAAGCGATTTTATTAACAATTGATGGAAACGGAAGATCTGTTATGTGACACGATGTATTGACGAATGATAGAGGAAGAAAAATTGAAGATTTTGTTGTAGGAAATAATTTGTTCATAATGAATGAAGAAAGCAATATGACTACATTTGAAACTAAACGGGGTAAAAGTAATATTGACTTAACAATAACAAGTAATAAAATGGTTAAATTTATTAAAGAATGGAAGATACAAGAAATGGAGAGCTGTTCGGATCATAATTTTATGTTTCGAAATACCTTTAACAACAAAATTAACAAATATATCATTTATTAGGAAAAAATATATAATTAAAGAAAATTGGTGGGGTAAATTTGACAAAAATATTATTCAAGAATTTAAAACAGTTTTTAGTATAAATTATGAAATATATAGCAATGAAGATTTAGATATAAAATTAATGAAGACAGTACAAGAAGAAATTGAATTTGAAAAATTTATAGATAGATATAATTTTGGATTAAAAAGAACCTGTACAAAATCATTTAAGTTAAATTCTACAAAGGCAAAAACTTGTAAAGGTCGAACAGTTCCTTGGTGGTCAGATGAATTAACAATAGAAAGGAAAAAAGTCAATGCTATCAGAAGAAGATATCAAAGAACGAAAAATAATGAAGAGCTAAGAGAAGAAAGGAAGTTATTGTATTTTGAAATGAGAAAAAGATATATACAAAGAATTAAAATTGAGAAGAAAGAGTCTTGGAAAAATTATTGTAATTTAACTGAAGGAGTTAATCCGTGGAACATGGTGTACAAATTAGCTGCAGGTAAGACAAGAAGTAATTTTTCATTAACGACAATTCAAAAGCATAATGGACAGTACACACTTGACACTAAAAGTACTCTTGATTGTATGATGGAAGAGTTTATTTTAGACGACAAAACAGACAATGATAATGAAATTCATACTAACATAAGAAAACAAATACAGTTACCCTTAGATACTGAAGATGATGAAGATTTTAAACAAGAAGAACTAGAAAAAGTTTCAAAACAAATTAATCCAAATAAAGCTCCAGGAAAAGACAGTATTACAAGTAAAATTATTCTTAGAGTCTACAACCACTTTCCTTTCTTTATTACTGAAGTTTATAAACAATGTTTAATTAGAGCACATTTTCCTAAAGAATGGAAAATTTCAGTCATTGTACCTACTGTGAAACCTGGTAAAGAAAATTCACATATGGCTTCAAAATTTCGACCAATTAGTTTAATTAATGTCAGTGGAAAAATTTTAGAAAAATTATTAATTGAAAGAATTATGAACTTTTTATATTGTAAAAAATTATTAAGTGAAAATCAATTTGGTTTTACCCCTAGGAAACGAATAACTGAAGCAATTTTGGAAATGAAAAATTTTGTTGATCATTGTTTAAGAATTAAAAATGTAGTTGTTCTGGTGAGTTCAGATGTGAGAGGAGCTTTCAATGCAGCATGGTGGCCAGCTATTTTGAATGCATTAAGAAATTTTAAATGTCCACGGAACTTATATAATCTGTCACTAAATTATTTCAGTAATAGGAAAGCTATTTTAGAAGTAAATGAAATTTTAGTAGAAAAAATTGTAAATAGGGGTTGCCCACAAGGATCTTGCTGTGGACCAGGGTACTGGAATATACAATATGATTCAGTTTTAAAATTATCTTACACAGCAAAAACGAAGGTGTTGGCATTTGCTGATGATTTGATTATCTTAACAACAAGCAAAAATTTATGGGAAGCAGAAAATACTATTAATTTAGAATTACAAAAAGTACAAAAATGGGCACATAACAATAAAATGGAGTTTAATGAAGATAAATCAAAATTTATGGTTGTAAGTAGAAAAAGATCAACAAAAGGGGAGAAAATTAATGTTTTCTTAAATTACAAACAATTGGAACAGGTTGATAATATTAAATATTTAGGGGTACAAGTTGATGAAAAGTTTAGTTTTGATAATCATATAAAATTTATAAGTGAAAAATGTACAAAATTAATTAATTTATTGTCAAGATCTGCGAAAATATCATGGGGTTTAAATCAAGATTCTATTTTAACTATTTATAAAGGAGCAATTCTGCCTATTTTAACGTATGGTGTACCTGTTTGGTGTGGAGCTTTGAAAAAAGAAAAGAATAAAATATTACTAAGAAGAATTCAAAGATTAATAAACATTAAAATATTAAAAGCATTTAAAACAATTTCTTATGAAGCTTCTTGTATATTAACTGGAATTACTCCAATTATAATTAAGATAGAGGAGATAGCGGAAATTTATAAAAGATTAAAAGAAACAACTGATAGAACAGGAGCTTATAATTCAAATTTTTATGGAGAGAAAAATAATTAAAAAAGGATTGTCATCAGAGGTTGAAGAAATAAGTATTTTAAATTGGCAGGATGAGTGGTCTAAATCAAATAAAGGTGTACTGACAAAATCATTTTTCCCAACAGTTCAGGCAAGATTATGTGCTAAAATTCCCCTCTGTCCCAACATTACAGTTTTTCTAAGTGGTCATGGCAAAATTAAAAGTTATTTTGAAAGATTTAATATACTACAAGACTCAACATGTATTTGCAATTTGGGGGAACAAACAATTGATCATCTACTTTATGACTGTCCGGTGCTACGGAAGCAAAGAATAGAATTAATTATTGGAATTTTACAAAGGAAAGGGCAATGGCCAGTAGGAAAAGAAGATTTAATTAATAAATATTTTGATTGTTTTGTTAAATTTATAAAAAGTATTAATTTTAGTAGTTTAATTTAATATTTGTTACAACAATCAATTTTTAATTTTTAAGTTTATTTTATGTCACAAATATTAAGTTTCTGCTTTTTACCATATATTGTTATACATAATTGTTTATGTTAATGTTATATTATGCATGTAATATTATTGTACTTTAATGGGGCATGCAGAATAAAAGGATTTATTAAAAAAAAACACACACACACGCACACACACGCACACGCACACGCACACGCACACGCACACGCACACACACACACACAAACAAATAAATTTAAAACATTAAATTCTAATTGGGAACGAGCGAGCTCATCAGATGTCTCACCGAACTATACAAAATGGCGGTTGGAATGGTGATACATTATACATTGTATATTATGTTGTTACGCCATGCTACACTTCATTTTGTTTTATTTACTTATTTTTATATGTTTTCACAGCATTTTATTTTTATTAACCTTTAGTTCAATAAGTTTTTTCTTAGTTTTTCAAAATAATTTTGTATTTGGGAGATATTTTTAGTACATTGGAAATAGGTTGAGACGGGTACGGGAAAGAGAGGCTACATGTTTGGTTGAGCACGTCCTTCGGTGCGGGCTAGTACACACTTACATACTATCCAGGATTACATCATACAATCATCGGGTTTAAATAATAAGCTCCCTACATTCATACTATCTAAATTACTGATGTGCCATGGATACACAACAGTCGTAGTTTCTCATTAGACACCAATTGAAATCATTATTCTTATATATTTTTGTCATTTGAAAGAATAAACAAATTTTTAAGCTGGGCAACTAGAATTTGACCTCATATTAATTCTGTATGTTTATATATGGCATGTTAGTTCATTTAAGGTTATTTCTGATCTTGAACATTTTAATACTTTCTGCTAAATAGAGATACCTATACACATGTTGTTTATATTATAAAATTATAATTTATGCGTATATTACGAGAGTAGAAAAACAAAAATATGCTTCTACAGCCTACGCTAATATGTAGATACATAAGAAAAAATTAATTTAGTTAGTAATTTTGCTATGTTATATTCATTTTATAACTACATAGTATCACTTTCTTCAAATTATAAGCAGACAGTCATATATTTATTTATTTGGTTCCCACATTTCAAGAACTATTTGTCATTGCTTCCGTAAGTGAGATTTTTCTGACAAATAGCATAAATTAATTCGTTGGCTACGTACGTAGCTCTTATACTGTGGTACGAAAACATATCTCCACATTACCATTACCATTTTACATTAATAACAGATATTTAAAACAATAGTACTGGCAATTTATTTGTATTAAAACAACACACAAACATATACTAAAAATAAACTTATCCTCATTGTATTAGTTTGTATATTTTCCGCCAGAGGCCAACTCTTTCGCCGCACGTTTCCTATAGACTGCATTAGTGTAACGGTCATTTTGTGGCGCCAAATTCAAACTGAAACCCTAACTCGCCTCTGCCGATTTATACGCCTATGTTATTCTTATGGGAATAAAAATATGATATCTTTAAACTGTTAGAAAGTATTATAAAATGCAAATCTTAACTATTAAACCTTATAAATACTAATCTCTAATGTTTTATCTATCTTCTAATGTAATATATACACCCAAAAAACATAATATTATTTAATAAACTTCAATTTAAACAGTAGGTACAAACTTCTGAAAACGTATGTCGTAGCTGTCTTAGTATTCAGTTGAACATGTCATTTTAAGGCGGCGTATTTAAGCTACTGCACCAAGTAACGACATATGTTACTATATGTGTTACTACTTTCTTTAAAATCAAATTTGTCTTAATTTATTCTTCTATTTGTACTTTTTCTGTACGGAAACCAAAGAGTAATGTTTTAGAATATAAAAAAACCCTATGTTATAATTAAGAATCGTCAAAATGATTTAATATCGTGAATTGAAAATGTACTCCCATAAGAAATGCATACACTCAGATTTGAATTAGGGTTTCGGGCCAAATGTAAATCTTAACCTCACTAACGTGGTCTATATGAATGTTAAGAGCACGGGCGCCTCATGTACTTCTTATAAAACCTTCTCTAATCCGTACCTCTTGTTAAACCTATCTTTAGATAACCATCCCATTTTTGCATCCAGTGTGTTAGTTCTTCATGTACTTCTTATAAAACCTTCACTAATCCGTACCTCCTATTAAACCTATTTTCAGATAACCATCCTTTTTTTGCATCCGTTGTGTTAGTTCTTCGTGTACTTCTGTTAAAAACTTCTGTAATCCGTACATCTTAATAAACCTATCTTCAGATAACCATCCTGTTTTGGCATCCGGTGTATTCGTTCTTCATGTACTTCTTATAAAACCTTCTCTAATCTGCACCTCTTATTAAACCTATCTTCAGATAACTATCCTGTTTTTGCATCCGGTGTGTTAGATCTTCATGTACTTCTTATAAAACCTTCATTAATCCGTACCTCCTATTAAACGTATTTTCAGATAACCAACCTTTTTTGCATCCGTTGTGTTAGTTCTTCGTGTACTTCTGTTAAAAACTTCTGTTATCCGTACATCTTGTGACGAAGCGTCACGATACAGTTTTATTTTAACAGTACAAGCAACCGCGCAAGGCCAGCGCGCGCATGTCTAGTAATGGCTGAACAATATGGAGTTTTATTTGTTTACATCGTGTTTTTGTGAAGTTGTTCTATAAACCATCACTCTGATTTTCTTGATTCGAACACCATAAGATGCAAGATAATGTTCTACGTAGTGTAGTGCCAAACACATCGCAGTGGTTTTTGTGAAAGTGGAGTTTTGAAAAACATAACCATCGAACATGTGTTTGGTTTGTAGTCAAGTTATTCGTTCAGTTAATTTCATGCGGCGAAATTAACTCGTTTAGTGACTTAAGGCAATAGTAAGTGTATTGTTTTTTATTATTGTCTGTATTGTATTTAAATGTTATTTATTTATATTTATTTTTATATAAATTGTAATTGTTTTGTGACTAAGTTCACCTCTGATGGTAGGTACGGAGGGGAAGGGGTGAACATTTATAAAAGCGCGGTCTTTGACCGACTCATGGCTTTTTTTTAGTGAGTTTTTGGCCAAATAAAGATGTAAAGAATAAAAGTTGTGAAGCAGAGTTTATTATTCGAATTATTTTCATTTGTTTTCCTATCCTTCCACTGGTGAACGGAAGGTAAGTGGAAGTGAAGTATTTATGGGAAAATTGGAATAGTGTTTTGCCGTTTTTCACACCCTTATGTGAGCGAAACGTGTGTGTGAAAAAATCGTTCATTTTCATCCCGTGCACGAGTTGTGCGATAGTTTGTGAATTCCAATTACTAGGGGCAGAGAAGAACTAGTGATTGCGCTACCACTATCAAGATAATTTTGGATGAATTTCGGCGTAGAAAGAATCCTCGAAACCGTCATTTTGCTTCGTGAGCCGCGGAACAGGATTCGGCTTGTCCATCGGCCACATCCAGGACTAATCAAGGATAGTTCTGCTGAATTTGGTTTTGCGTTCGTTTTTACCTCGCCCTCGCATCGCGTGCACGTGGGTGAGCGAGCAACGCAGGTTGTAAGAATAACCGATTTTTATTCGAAATTTATTTATGCTTTTATTTACGTCTTTTTACTGTCTTTTTTTTGGAAAGTCGTTCCGTGATGTTGTGTTCAAGCGAGCGACCACAACCAATGTTGGAATCCGAACCTTGGACATTTTTCTCCATTGAGATATCCGTGGCCGTCGTCACTGGAAGCCTGCGAGTTAGACGTCTCTACCGTTACGTTGAGTGGCGCCCGAAATTTGGCAACGAATAGTGCGACAGCGTTTGTATATTTTATTATACCGTGCCTGTCGACTAATTATGGTGCTTTTGCACGAGTTTTTGTTTTGTAGGCTGTGACGACGTATTTTACATGGTGTGACGCGTAGGTAACGCCGTAGTCAGTCACACGTTTTCGAGAACGATAGGGACTGACGACGTAACGACGTCACAATCTTAATAAACCTATCTTCAGATAACCATCCTGTTTTTGCATCCGGTGTGTTCGTTCTTCATGTACTTGTTATAAAACCTTCTCTACTCCGTACCTCTTATTAATCCTATTTTCAGATAACCATCCTTTTTTTGCATCCGTTGTGTTAGTTCTTCGTGTACTTCTGTTAAAAACTTCTGTAATCCGTACATCTTCATAAACCTATCTTCAGATAACCATCCTGTTTTTGCATCCGGTGTGTTAGTTCTTCAAGTACTTCTTATAAAACCTTCTCTAATCCGTATCTCTTATTAAACCTATCTTCAGATAACCATCCTGTTTTTGCATCCGGTGTGTTAGATCTTCATGTACTTCTTATAAAACCTTCACTAATCCGTACCTCCTATTAAACGTATTTTCAGATAACCATCCTTTTTTTGCATCCGCTGTGTTAGTTCTTCGTGTACTTCTGTTAAAAACTTCTGTAATCCGTACATCTTGTGACGAAGCGTCACGATACAGTTTTATTTTAACAGTATTTTTGAACGTAAATTTGAAGTCAAATTTACCGCAGCTCTACCTTCCAAATATTTTAAAACTATTGCCGAGATTTTTGCATTCGAGTCAAGCAACCGCGCAAGGCCAGCGCGCGCATGTCTAGTAACGGCTGAACAATATGGAGTTTTATTTGTTTACATCGTGTTTTTGTGAAGTTGTTCTACAAACCATCACTCTGATTTTCTTGATTCGAACACCATAAGATGCAAGATAATGTTCTACGTAGTGTAGTGCCAAACCATCCTGTTTTTGCATCCGGTGTGTTAGTTCTTCAAGTACTTCTTATAAAACCTTCTATAATCTGCACCTCTTATTAAACCTATATTCAGATAACTATCCTGTTTTTGCATCCGGTGTGTTAGTTCTTCATGTACTTCTTATAAAACCTTTTCTACTCCGTACCTGTTATTGAACCTATCATCAGATAACTATCCTGTTTTTGCATCCGGTGTGTTAGTTCTTCATGTACTTCTTATAAAACCTTCTCTAATCCGTACCTCTTATTAAACATATCTTCAGATAACCATCCCATTTTTGCATCCAGTGTGTTAGTTCTTCATGTACTTCTTATAAAACCTTCTCTACACCGTACCTCTTATTGAACCTATTTTCAGATAACTATCCTGTTTTTGCATCCGGTGTGTTAGTTCTTCATGTACTTCTTATAAAACCTTCTCTAATCCGTATCTCTTATTACACCTATCTTTAGATAACCATCCCATTTTTGCATCCAGTGTGTTAGTTCTTCATGTACTTCTGTTAAAAACTTCTGTAATCCGTACATCTTATTAAACATATCTTCAGATAACCATCCTGTTGTTGCATCCGGTGTGTTAGTTCTTCAAGTACTTCTTATAAAACCTTCTCTACACCGAACCTCTTATTGAACCTATCTTCAGATAACCATCCTGTTTATGCATCCGGTGTGTTAGTTTTTCAAGTACTTCTTATAAAACCTTCTCTACTCCGTACCTCTTATTAATCCTATCTTCAGATAACCATCCTTTTATTGCATCCGTTGTGTTAGTTCTTCGTGTACTTCTGTTAAAAACTTCTGTAATCCGTACCTCTTATTAAACCTATCTTCAGATAACCCATCCTGTTTTTGCATTCGATGTGTTAGTTCTTCATGTACTTCTTATAAAACCTTCTCTAATCTGCACCCCTTATTAAACCTATCTTCAGATAACTATCCTGTTTTTGCATCCGGTGTGTTAGTTCTTCATTTACTTCTTATAAAACTTTCTCTAGTCCGTATCTCTTATTAAATCTATCTTCAGATAACCATCCGGTTTTTGCATCCGGTGTGTTAGTTCTTCATGTACTTCTTATAAAACCTTCACTAATCCGTACCTCCAATTAAACGTATTTTCAGATAACCATTATTTTTTTGCATCCGTTTTGTTAGTTCTTCTTGTACTTCTGTTAAAAACTTCCGTAATCCGTACATCTTAATAAACCTATCTTCAGATAACCATCTTGTTTTTGCATCCGGTGTGTTCGTTCTTCATGTACTTCTTATAAAACCTTCTCTACTCCGCACCTCTTATTAATCCTATTTTCAGATAACCATCCTTTTTTTGCATCCGTTGTGTTAGTTCTTCATGTACTTCTTATAAAACTTTCTCTAATCCGCACCTCTTATTAATCCTATCTTCAGATAACCATCCTTTTATTGCATCCGTTGTGTTAGTCCTTCGTGTACTTCTGTTAATAACTTCTGTAATCCGTACCTCTTATTAAACCTATCTTCAGATAACCATCTTGTTTTTGCATCCGGTGTGTTAGTTCTTCAAGTACTTCTTATAAAACCTTCTCTACACCGTACCTCTTATTGAACCTATCTTCAGATAACTATCCTGTATATGCATCCGGTGTGTTAGTTCTTCAAGTACTTCTTATAAAACCTTCTCTAATCCGTATCTCTTGTTAAACCTATCTTTAGATAACCATCCCATTTTTGCATCGAGTGTGTTAGTTCTTCATGTACTTTTTATAAAACCTTCTCTAATCCGTATCTCTTATTAAACCTATCTTCAGATAACCATCCTGTTTATGTATCCGGTGTGTTAGTTCTTCATGTACTCCTTATAAAACCTTCCTTAATCCGTATTTCTTATTAAACCTATCTTCAGATAACCATCCTGTTTTTGCCTCCGGTGTGTTAGTTCTTCATGTACTTCTTATAAAATCTTCTGTAATCCGTACCCCTTGTTAAACCCATCTTTAGATAACCATCCCATTTTTGCATCCAGTGTGTTAGTTCTTCATGTACTTCTTATAAAACCTTCACTAATCCGTACCTCCTATTAAACCTATTTTAGATAACCATCCTTATTTTGCATCCGCTGTGTTAGTTCTTCGTGTACTTCTGTTAAAAATTTCTGTAATCCGTACATCTTAATAGACCTATCTTCAGATAACTATCCTGTTTTTGCATCCGGTGTGTTAGTTCTTCATGTACTTCTTAAAAAATCTTCTCTAATCCGTACATCTTATTAAACTGTGACGTAATGGACAACTATAGTGATCTCCTGAAGGGAAATCACCGTGAACCACACCGTCCACACTATACCGCGGTGCTCAGATGTGTTTATGGTTGCGCTAGGTCGTGGGTTCAAATGGGGTTGCGACAGAAAACAGGGCGCCAGTTGTGCCGAAAGGAAACAGTGGACACAACAACACTGATAAAGAACGAGACTGAAGTTTATTTTGAACAAAAAATTATGGGAATACAAAGTACTCAAAATTACAAAAAATAGTGTACTTAACTTGGGGTTACAATTTTTGATGGGTCCGGACTGGACGGGCCGTCGGCAGGAGTCGTACTTAGATAATTGGCAGTAGCACAGCAGTGACGTAGCAACAGGAACAACCAGCGGATGTGGCTCCGAATGTGAACGGTGTATGGTGTGTTCTGTGTTCGGTGTAGTGTAGTGCAGCTTGGTGTGGCAGCGGTGAAAGTGTGTATGATGTCTGATTTTTGTGTACGGTAGCAAAAGCTATCAGTGATGCTGGTGTTGCAATTAGGCACAAGCGTCCTGCTGTGGGTTAAGCCATGTTTTTGGTTGACGAGTGTACTCCAAGACCAACGAACCTCGACCAGGCCAGTACCAGGAGGGAACATAAATCATAAAAAAAAATTTGAGCGCAAAATATTCTCACAATGAAATTCATAAAAATTTTAATTTAACAAGAATTCAAAATTTAAATACAATACATTAAATTTGGTAATAAACTGTAATAACAAGATAATGAATTTTAATATTAATGAAAAATAATATCATACATAAAATATACAATCCAGCTGATCAGGCCGGCAAGAATTAGACAGCGAAAGAAAAAAAATAGTAAAAAAAAAGAAAAGGCTCGATAGGTGAACTCAACAATTGAGAAACCAAAATATGCGATAGATAATAAAAAAAGTACTCAATTGTTCCGCTGTGGAATTAGCAAAATTTTAAAATTTGGTTTCCGACAAGACAAGATAAAAATAAAATTACGCGCCGGTATACCAAAATTAGAACGATACAAATTCTACTTATGACTGCTAAATCAGCTATGAGCTCAGTCTGTTTTCCACCGCAAGAAAATGAACCTAGGTCGAGACTTGGAAAATTTTTGAACAAAGACAAAAAACACTAGGAAGGAATTTAAAATATTCCGGACAATAATAGAAGGACAGGGATAGTAAAAGATATAAGATAAGGGAAGGAATAATTCCAGGGTGCAACCTGAGTCGACACGAGGTACGGCTCGCACCGCAAAAATGAAATAATTTCAAAATAACAATTTAACTTACCAAATAAATTTACAAGAATCACTAGTAAAATAAAATAGACCACAATTAAATTTAGATGGCATAGATATTAATCGATAAAAAAAGATTTTAAATCGCCCGAAAAAGTTAACCTTGTAAATTTCGTGTCTGTCGCCTCAGACCGCACACACCGGAATCCTCTCCGAACGCGTCTCTCTCTTGTTCGCCGCTCACGGTCGCAAACTCAAGATAAGTTTTAATAAATAAAAAGAAAGGTGGCGCTAAAGAATAGAATTTAAATGTAAAATTGAGAAACGATATCGAAATCGTTTCACTGCCCCCCCTCAGAAAAGTTTACTTAGAGAGCCTATTGGGAGGAGTCGGAGGAGGAATCAGAGTCGATAGGAGCTGGTTTAAGATCCTTAATGTGATATATACCGGCATCATTTCCATTGTTGTCATGAAGGTGGTATGCTAATGGTGAAAGCTTTTTAATAACTCTACTTGGAACGAATCGGGGTGCAAGAGCAGAAGAATAATACCTAGAACCGACAGAAAGAACACGATTTCGACGATATACTAAATCACCTTCTTTAAATTCAAGGTGGCGACGGTGTTGATTATAATATTTAGCATTTCTTTCGTAGGCACCATGAATACGATTTTGAACAAGGGAAAAGAATTCCGACAATTCTTTCAGTTTATGTGCGTAATCCGCGTGATCATTTGAGCAGATGTTATTAGGTAACGTTTTGTAAAAATTGCCAGATAATGGTACTTGTCGGCCAAAGGTTAAAAGGCTGGGCTGAATCGAGTAACTTCATGAACACTAGTACGAATTGCCTGAGCAATTGCTTGAAGGTTTTTATCCCAAACACGATGATTATCATTGAGATAAGATCGTATGGCTGTTTTTATAATACGATTCGTTCGTTCAACAAAATTTACCTGAGGATGGAATTTCGCATTATACCAAAGTTTAGGAATTTCGTATTTCTTTATAAGATCGGTGAAGAGTTTAGAAATAAATTGAGTTCCATTGTCACACATTACTATCTGAGGCACACCAAATAAAAGGAATACTCCTTCTTCCAAAAACTTACAAATTTTAGGACCAGTAGCTTCACGCATGGGATGAACAAGAACGAATTTGGAGAACCAGTCGGTTACAACGAAAATGTATCGATTTTCGGCTGAAGATGGAGGTAAGGGACCCATGATGTCAACAGATATAGCCTGCCAAGGAAATCGTATAATCTTTTCCTTACCCATCAAACCAGATGGAGGTAATTGAGGGACTTTTTGGGCGAGACACACCTTGCAGTGTTTAACATAGCCGGCGACAAAATTATGCATTTTTGGCCAATAATACTCCGAGGCGACACGCTGTAGGGTTTTAAAAATACCGAGATGTGCTGCAGTGGGATCATCATGGCAACGCTGTAAAATAGATTTTCGAAACTCGCGTGGGACGACAGGCTTCCACGTAGATAAGTTCGGAGGTAGCGAATATGGCGTCGCGATATTCTTATAAAGAAGATGATTATCTACACGCCAGGCAGGATAGTCGGCAGGATTTTGTGTAACCGCCTCTCGCATACGACAATACCACTTGTCTGTAGTATTCCCGAAATTTTCAATAACAGCAATTTCAAGAGGACATCGCGAGAGCGCATCAGGAAGTTCATTTAATTTACCGGGGCGATGAGTAATCGTAAAAGTGAATTGTTGTAACTGGACAGCCCATCGAGCTAGTTTACCATGAGGGTCGTCCATCTTCAACAACCACAAAAGCGAATAGTGATCAGTAATCACTTCAAAGTGGAGACCTTCCACATAGGGACGAAATTTTAAAATACCAAAGAGCACGGCAAGGCATTCCTTCTCAGTGGCAGAATAATTTTTTTCAGCCTTATTCAAGGTACGGCTGGCATACGAAATAGGATGCTCCTCACCATCTTCACCAACCTGGGTGAGTACCGCACCAAGACCGTAGTTAGATGCGTCCGTATAAATTTTAAACGGTTTAATAGGCTGGCGATAATCAGGGCTAGCGAGAGTAGGACTGGAAATTAAGGAAAGCTTAAGCTGATTAAATGCTTCTTCAGCGGCGGTGGTCCACGAAATAGAAGATTTTTTATTTCTACCTTTACCCTTTGCGAGTTCAGTAATTACTGCTGACATGGAGGCAAAATTAGGTACGAATCTTCGGTACCAAGAAAAGAGACCCATGGCCCTTCGAACTTCTGTTACGTTTCGAGGTCTCGGGAGATTGGCAATAGCGGAAATTTTTTCGGGGTCAGTACGAAGACCATGTTCATCAATGACGAAACCGAGGTATTTTAGAGACGGTAAGCAAAATTCGCACTTATCCACATTCACCGTGAAACCAGCAGCTTTTAAACGATTTAAAACTTTATATAAAATTACCATGTGTTCCTCGAAAGTCGCAGTAGCGATAATTAAGTCGTCGAGGTAAACAAATACATTAGGATCTAACTCAGGACCGAAAACTTGATCCATACGTCTTTGTAAGGTTTGAGGAGCATTGCAAAGTCCGAAGGGCATTCGAACAAACTCGAACAATCCACGGCCAGCTACAGCAAATGCAGTTTTTTCGCGGGAAGAAACGGATAACGGAATCTGCCAGAATGCGCTTTTCAGATCAACGGAAGACAAAAATTTAGCGTTACCTAATTTACTTAGAATATAATCAACGCGAGGTAATGGATAACTATCCTTACGAGTTACTGAGTTAAGTTTACGACCGTCGAAGCATAACCGATAGTCGCCTGAAGATTTTTTAACTAATAGGATAGGGCTTGACCAAGGACTGGAAGAAGGTTGAATAACTCCCATGTTTAACATGTGATCTACTTCCTTATTCACATATTCCATTAGGACTGGTGAAAGAGGATATTGACGTTGCTTGGTGGGAGTCGCGTCACCGGTATCAATTACATGTTGTACTTTATTTGTACATCCAAGACCTAAAGAGCCTAATTTTTTATAGTCAGCGATAACTAGGTCAAGGGTTTGTTGTTGAGAAGGATTTAAATTGTCACGACTATGAATAACAGAAATAGAAGCAATATCGAGAGGTGAAGACCAGGAATCAGTCTTGAAATCTAAAGTAATGCCAAAGGAGCGACAAAAATCTACACCGAGAATAATACAGTGCCGTACAGAAGGGACTACAAAAAGTGAATGAGGTTTCTCAATTTTTCCGAAGCAAATGGGGAGAAAAACTTCACCTAATATGGAATGACAATTGCCATCTGCGGTAGAAACATTTGGTAAGGGACTAGATTTAACATTAAACTTTAGTTGTTTTAATAGAGATTAACCGCGACCACCTAGGACTGATATATTAGCGCCTGAGTCAATTAGAGCTATCATCGAAATGCCTTGTACGGTAATATTAACGAAAGGTCTATTATCGTGGCCTAACCTACGAAATAAGGGAGAAATATTACTATTTTTAAAGAAATTTGCTACTACGTTTAACCATGTAGACCATTCGCTTCGGTCTGTTGTGCCAGCTCTGAATCGGTGTTTGCCTCGTCGGCTGACAAATACGAGACTCCGTGCACGTTTTTTGAACACCGTGGGCATTGAGACTTAATAACATTTTTATGGCCACAGCTAAAACAAAAACGAGTTCGCGGTTTAGGACAGTATGTCGTAGTTTTGAAACAAGGTTCGACCATGTAGCTACAGAATTACGGATCATACGATACCACACAAGAGCATGACCAATAAAAAGATCACCAGCTTGAGCAAATAGCCGTTCATGAGAAACACCACGGGAACGAGCGGTATCATGAATTTTTTCAAGAAATTGATTTAACCCTGAGGTACCATCGAATTTAATATTCCAGCGATTTATTTGTTCTCTGGAATCACAAACCAGTGGACAAGGTAATGGCGGATTGCTATGAGGTAAAGGAGTTACAGGAGAGGCAACATTGGGTGGGTGATTATGAACAATTGTTGTTTCGTTAGAGACAGTAGTAGTACTAGGTAGGTTACTGAATCTAAACGAGTAAAGTCTTTCGCGTAATCTTGCATAACCTGAATTAAAAGAACTAAGTATGGTAGTAGATGGTGTACATTCTTCTTGACAAACTGAATCTAACGGAATTGACGTTTGGTAATCATCAAAATCAATTAAATTTACGTGAGTAATACTATTCGTCACGTTAAAGGACATACGAGGGCGGTCCGATAAGTACTTAGCCTCACCGCCCTATAGCACAACAATCGCAAGAGCAATTTTTTATTGCTTAGAACATCATCGTAGACAGCTACTGTCAAATTTTCAGCCGAATCGGACGCGAAGTTTTGTTTTGACCGCGTGTGGAAGCGAGCGTGTCCGCAGATTTGAGAAAAATGGAAAAGGAACACTATCGGTCGGTGATTTGATTCTTGTTTTTGGAAGGGAAATCGCGCAGCGAAATTAAAGAACGCTTGGGTGCTATATAGGGTGACTCTTTTCCTTCGATGACGACCGTCAAAAATTGGTTTAACGAGTTTCAACGTGGTCGCACGTCGGTTTTTGATGAGTCACGCCCAGGTGCCCCGAAAACGGCTACCATGGAGGATAACGTAACAAAAATCCACGATTTCGTATTGGCAGACCGCCTATTGAAGGTGCGTGAGATAGCTGACACAGTAGGCATCTCAGAAGACCGCTTGGGTCATACCTTGCATGAATTATTGGGTATGAGAAAGCTGTCTGCGCGATGGGTGCCGCATTTGCTCACTCCTGACAACATGCGCATCCGTGAGACCACTTCAGAGCAGAATTTGACGATGTTTAGGCGCAATCCGAAGGAGTTTCTTAGTCGTTTCGTGACCGTCGACGAAACATGGGTACACTGGTACACACCAGAGACCAAGGAACAGTCGAAACAGTGGACTTCACCCGGCGAACGTGCTCCAAAGAAGGCGAAGACTGTCCTATCGGCCGGAAAGGTTATGGCCACGGTTTTCTGGAATTCAAAAAGTGTGATCTACATCGACTACCTGGAGAAGGGTAAGACGATTACAGGGCGCTACTATGCCGAATTATTGGGCCGATTCGACGCCGAATTGCAGAAAAAACGGCCCCATTTGTCGAAGAAACGAATGCTTTTCCACCGTGACAATGCACCGGCTCACACCTCCGCCGTCGCCACAGCCAAATTGGTAGAATTAGGCTACGAACTGCTACCCTACCCACCGTATTCTCCGGATTTGGCCCTGTGCGACTATTTTTTTGTTTCTAAATTTGAAAAAGTCACTCGCTGGGCAGAAATTTCAGTCGAATAGGGCAGTTATCACTGCCACGAAAGCCTACTTTGCACACCTTCAGAAAATGTTTTTTTCAGACAAGTTACAGAAGTTGGAGCATCGCTGGATCGAGTGTATAGAACTCAAAGGAGATTATGTTGAAAAATAAATCGCCATTTTTCAAAAAAAAATGTTATTCTTTTGTAGGCTAAGTACTTATCGGACCACCCTCGTAGAGGAGATGGCGGACATAATCATAGAGAGCAATCTCAATAATTCACCTTTTAAATGTTCAGGAAGGCGAGAGATTCGAAGATTTAAAGCAACTAATCGAGATTTAATTTTCAATTGAAATTGCTCTAAATGAGAGGGTTCTCTTGATTGAAATGATAAAATCATACCTGACATTTCTCTAAGTGTCTCCAGACAGGTCCGCGAGTCATGAATGGGATCAGGATAATAGGCGGTATTAATTGTGCTTTGTCCAAGTTTTTCCATCTCGATTAATCCACGTAAAACGCTCAAATTTTCCTCATAGCTTCCGGGATATAAACAATTTCGTATCTGAAGCTCATACTTGATTTCATCGTCTTCAAGGTACTGGAGATTTTTCGCACTGAGTGCCATTTTAACAGAGAAAATAATATTAACAATTTATATAATTGGAATATTTTAAAGAAGAAAAGAAAAAGAATAGAAACAGAAATGTACAAGAAACTGTCGCAAGACTTAGCGAAACCACTAAGGCCCCACGTTGCGGGTGCCAAAATTTATGTGTGACGTAATGGACAACTATAGTGATCTCCTGAAGGGAAATCACCGTGAACCACACCGTCTACACTATACCGCGGTGCTCAGATGTGTTTATGGTTGCGCTAGGTCGTGGGTTCCAGAGAAAATGGGGTTGCGACAGGAAACAGGGCGCCAGTTGTGCCGAAAGGAAACAGTGGACACAACAACACTGATAAAGAACGAGACTGAAGTTTATTTTGAACAAAAAATTATGGGAATACAAAGTACTCAAAATTACAAAAAATAGTGTACTTAACTTGGGGTTACAATTTTTGATGGGTCCGGACTGGACGGGCCGTCGGCAGGAGTCGTACTTAGATAATTGGCAGTAGCACAGCAGTGACGTAGCAACAGGAACAACCAGCGGATGTGGCTCCGAATGTGAACGGTTTATGGTGTGTTCTGTGTTCGGTGTAGTGTAGTGCAGCTTGGTGTGGCAGCGGTGAAAGTGTGTATGATGTCTGATTTTTGTGTACGGTAGCAAAAGCTATCAGTGATACTGGTGTTGCAATTAGGCACAAGCGTCCTGCTGTGGGTTAAGCCATGTTTTTGGTTGACGAGTGTACTCCAAGACCAACGAACCTCGACCAGGCCAGTACCAGGAGGGAACATAAATAATAAAAAAAAATTTGAGCACAAAATATTCTCACAATGAAATTCATAAAAATTTTAATTTAACAAGAATTCAAAATTTAAATACAATACATTAAATTTGGTAATAAACTGTAATAACAAGATAATGAATTTTAATATTAATGAAAAATAATATCATACATAAAATATACAATCCAGCTGATCAGGCCGGCAAGAATTAGACAGCGAAAGAAAAAAAATAGTAAAAAAAAAAGAAAAGGCTCGATAGGTGAACTCAACAATTGAGAAACCAAAATATGCGATAGATAATAAAAAAAGTACTCAATTGTTCCGCTGTGGAATTAGCAAAATTTGAAAATTTGGTTTCCGACAAGACAAGATAAAAATAAAATTACGCGCCGGTATACCAAAATTAGAACGATACAAATTCTACTTACGACTGCTAAATCAGCTATGAGCTCAGTCTGTTTTCCACCGCAAGAAAATGAACCTAGGTCGAGACTTGGAAAATTTTTGAACAAAGACAAAAAACACTAGGAAGGAATTTAAAATATTCCGGACAATAATAGAAGGACAGGGATAGTAAAAGATATAAGATAAGGGAAGGAATAATTCCAGGGTGCAACCTGAGTCGACACGAGGTACGGCTCGCACCGCAAAAATGAAATAATTTCAAAATAACAATTTAACTTACCAAATAAATTTACAAGAATCACTAGTAAAATAAAATAGACCACAATTAAATTTAGATGGCATAGATATTAATCGATAAAAAATCGCCCGAAAAAGTTAACCTTGTAAATTTCGTGTCTGTCGCCTCAGACCGCACACACCGGAATCCTCTCCGAACGCGTCTCTCTCTTGTTCGCCGCTCACGGTCGCAAACTCAAGATAAGTTTTAATAAATAAAAAGAAAGGTGGCGCTAAAGAATAGAATTTAAATGTAAAATTGAGAAACGATATCGAAATCGTTTCAAAACATATCTTCAGATAACCATCCCATTTTTACATCCAGTGTGTTAGTTCTTCGTGTACTTCTGTTAAAAACTTCTGTAATCCGTACATCTTAATAAACCTATCTTCAGATAACTATCCTGTTTTTGCATCCGGTGTGTTAGTTCTTCAAGTACTTGTTATAAAACCTTCTCTACACCGTACCTCTTATTGAACCTATCTTCAGATAACCATCCTGTTTATGCATCCGGTGTGTTAGTTCTTCAAGTACTTCTTAAAAAACCTTCTCTAATCCGTACCTCTTATTAAACATATTTGCAGATAACCATCCCATTTTTGCATCCAGTGTGTTAGTTCTTCATGTACTTCTTATAAAACCTTCTCTAATCCGTACCTCTTATTAATCCTATCTTCAGATAACCATCCTTTTATTGCATCCGTTGTGTTAGTTCTTCGTGTACTTCTGTTAATAACTTCTGTAATCCGTACCTCTTATTAAACCTATCTTCAGATTACCATCCTGTGTTTGCATCCGGTGTGTTCGTTCTTCATGTACTTCTTATAAAACCTTCTCTAATCCGTACCTCTTATTGAACCTATCTTCAGATAACTATCCTGTTTTTGCATCCGGTGTGTTAGTTCTTCATGTACTTCTTATAAAACCTTCTCTAATCCGTATCTCTTATTAAACCTATCTTCAGATAACCATCCTGTTTATGCATCCGGTGAGTTAGTTTTTCAAGTACTTCTTATAAAACCTTCTCTACTCCGTACCTCTTATTGAACCTATATTCAGATAACTATCCTGTTTTTTCATCCGGTGTGTTAGTTCTTCATGTACTTCTTATAAAACCTTCTCTAATCCGTACCTCTTATTAATCCTATCTTCAGATAACCATCCTTTTATTGCATCCGTTGTGTTAGTTCTTCGTGTACTTCTGTTAATAACTTCTGTAATCCGTATCTCTTATTAAACCTATCTTCAGATAATCATCCTGTTTATGCATCCGGTGTGTTAGTTCTTCAAGTACTTCTTATAAAACCTTCTCTAATCCGTATCTCTAATTAAACCTATGTTCAGATAACCATCTTGTTGTTGCCTCCGGTGTGTTAGTTCTTCATGTACTTCTTATAAAACCTTCTCTAATCCGTACTTCTTGTTAAACCTATCTTTAGATAACCATCCTGTTTTTGCATCCGGTGTGTTCGTTCTTCATATACTTCTTATAAAACCTTCTCTAATCCGTATCTCTTATTAAACCTATCTTCAGATAATCATCCTGTTTATGCATCCGGTGTGTTAGTTCTTCAAGTACTTCTTATAAAACCTTCTCTAATCCGTATCTCTAATTAAACCTATGTTCAGATAACCATCCTGTTTTCGCCTCCGGTGTGTTAGTTCTTCGTGTACTTCTTATAAAACCTTCACTAATCCGTTCCTCCTATTAAACCTATTTTCAGATAACCATCCTGTTTTTGCATCCGGTGTGTTCGTTCTTCATGTACTTCTTATAAAACCTTCTCTAATCCGTACCTATAATTGAACCTATCTTCAGTTAACCATCCTGTTTATGCATCCGGTGTGTTAGTTCTTCATGTACTTCTTATAAAACCTTCTCTAATCCGTATCTCTTATTAAACCTATCTTTAGATAACCATCCTGTTTATGCATCCGTTGAGTTAGTTCTTTAAGTACTTCTTATACAACCTTCTCTACACCGTACCTCTTATTGAACCTATCTTCAGATAACTATCCTGTTTTTGCATCCGGTGTGTTAGTTCTTCATGTACTTCTTATAAAACCTTCTCTAATCCGTATCTCTTATTAAACCTATCTTTAGATAACCATCCCATTTTTGCATCCAGTGTGTTAGTTCTTCATGTACTTCTTATAAATCCTTCACTAATCCGTACCTCTTATTATTCCTATCTTCAGATAACCATCCTTTTATTGCATCCGTTGTGTTAGTTCTTCGTGTACTTCTGTTAAAAACTTCTGTAATCCGTACCTCTTATTAAAACTATCTTCAGATAACCATCCTGTTTTGGCATCCGATGTGTTCGTTCTTCATGTACTTCTTATAAAAACTTCTCTAATCCGTACCTCTTATTGAACCTATGTTCAGATAACCATCCTGTTTATGCATCCGGTGTGTTAGTTTTTCAAGTACTTCTTATAAAACCTTCTCTACTTCGTACCTCTTATTAATCCTATTTTCAGATAACCATCCTTTTATTGCATCTGTTGTGTTAGTTCTTCGTGTACTTCTGTTAAAAACTTCTGTAATCCGTACCTCTTATCAAAACTATCTTCAGATAACCATCCTGTTTTGGCATCCGATGTGTTCGTTCTTCATGTACTTCTTATAAAACCTTCTCTAATCCGTACCTCTTATTGAACCTATGTTCAGATAACCATCCTGTTTATGCATCCGGTGTGTTAGTTATTCAAGTACTTCTTATAAAACCTTCTCTACTTCGTACCTCTTATTAATCCTATTTTCAGATAACCATCCTTTTTTTGCATCCGTTGTGTTAGTTCTTTGTGTACTTCTGTTAAAAACTTTTGTAATCCGTACATCTTAATAAACCTATCTTCAGATAACCATCCTGTTTTTGCATCCGGTGTGTTAGTTCTTCAAGTACTTCTTATAAAACCTTCTCTAATCTGCACCTCTTATTAAACCTATCTTCAGATAAATATCCTGTTTTTGCCTCCGGTGAGTTAGTTCTTCATGTACTTCTTATAAAACCTTCTCTAATCCGTACCTCTTGTTAAGCCTATCTTTCGATAACCATCCCATTTTTTAATCCAGTGTGTTAGTTCTTCTTTTACTTCTTATAAAACTTTCACTAATCCGTACCTCCTATTAAACCTATTTTTAGATAACCATCCTGTTTTTGCATCCGGTGTGTTCGTTCTTTATGTACTTCTTATAAAACCTTCTCTAATCCGTACCTCTTATTGAACCTTTCTTCAGATAACCATCCTGTTTATGCATCCGGTGTGTTAGTTTTTCAAGTACTTCTTATAAAACCTTATCTACTCCATACCGCTTATTGAACCTATCTTCACATAACTATCCTGTTTTTGCATCCGGTGTGTTAGTTCTTCATGTACTTCTTATAAAACCTTCTCTAATCCGTACCTCTTATTAAACATATCTTCAGATAACCATCCCATTTTTGCATTCAGTGTGTTAGTTCTTCATGTACTTCTTATAAAACCTTCTCTAATCCGTACCTCTTATTAATCCTATCTTCAGGTCCCCATCCTTTTATTGCATCCGTTGTGTTAGTTCTTCGTGTACTTCTGTTAAAAATTTCTGTAATCCGTACCTCTTAATAAACCTATCTTCAGATAACCATCCTGTTTTTGCATCCGGTGTGTTAGTTCTTCATGTACTTCTTATAAAACCTTCTCTAATTCGTACCTCTTATTGAACCTATCTTCAGATAACCATCCCATTTTTGCATCTAGTGTGTTAGTTCTTCATGTACTTCTTATAAAACCTTCTCTAAACCGTACCTCTTATTAAAGATATCTTTATAAAACCATCCCAATTTTGCATCCAGTGTGTTAGTTCTTCATGTACTTCTTATAAAACCTTCTCTAATCCGTACCTCTTATTAATCCTATCTTCAGATAACCATCCTTTTATTGCATCCGTTGTGTTAGTTCTTCGTGTACTTTTATTAAAAACTTCTGTAATCCGTACCTTTTATTAAACCTATCTTTAGATAACCATCCTGTTTTGGCATCCGGTGTGCTAGTTCTTCAAGTACATCTTATAAAACCTTCTCTACACCGTACCTCTTATTGAACCTATCTTCAGATAACTATCCTGTTTATGCATCCGGTGTGTTAGTTTTTCATGTACTTCTTATAAAACCTTCTCTAATCCGTATCTCTTGTTATACCTATCTTTAGATAACCATCCCATTTTTGCATCCAGTGTGTTAGTTCTTCATGCACTTCTTATAAAACCTTCACTAATCCGTACCTCCTATTAAACCTATTTTCAGATAACCATCCTTTTTTTGCATCCGTTGTGTTAGTTCTTCGTGTACTTCTGTTAAAAACTTCTTTAATCCGTAAATCTTAATAGACCTATCTTTAGATAACCATCCTGTTTTTGCATCCGGTTTGTTCGTTCTTCATGTACTTCTTATAAAACCTTCTTTAATCCGTATATCTTATTAAACCTATCTTCAGATAACTATCCTGCTTTTGCCTCCGGTGTGTTAGTTCTTCATGTACTTCTTATAAAACCTTCTCTAATCCGTACCTCTTGTTAAACCTATCTTTAGATAACCATGCCTTTTTATGCATCCAGTGTGTTAGTTCTTCATGTACTTCTTATAAAACTTTCACTAATCCATACCTCCTATTAAACCTATTTTCAGATAACCATCCTTTTTTTGCATCCGTTGTTATAGTTCTTCGTGTACTTCTGTTAAAAATTTCTGTAATCCGTACATCTTAATAAACCTATCTTCAGATAACCATCCTGTTTTTGCATCCGGTGTGTTCGTTCTTCATGTACTTCTTATAAAACCTTCTCTAATCCGTACCTCTTATTGAACCTATCTTCAGATAACCATCCAGTTTATGCATCCGGTGTGTTAGTTCTTCAAGTACTTCTTATAAAACCTTCTCTACTCCATAACTCTTATTTAACCTATCTTCACATAACTATCCTGTTTTTGCATCCGGTGTGTTAGTTCTTTATGTACTCCATATAAAACCTTCTCTAATCCGTGTCTCTTATTAAACCAATCTTCATAAAACCATCCTGTTTATGCATCCGGTGTGTTAGTTCTTCAAGTATTTCTTATGAAACCTTCTCTACTCCATACCTCTTATTGAACCTATCTTCACATAACTATCCTGTTTTTGCATTCAGTGTGTTAGTTCTTCATGTACGTCTTATAAAACCTTCTCTAATCCGTACCTCTCAATAATCCTATCTTCAGATAACCATCCTTTTATTGCATCCGTTGTGTTAGTTCTTCGTGTACTTCTGTTAAAAATTTCTGTAATCCGTACCTCTTAATAAAACTATCTTCAGACAACCATCCTGTTTTTGCATCCGGTGTATTAGTTCTTCATGTACTTCTTATAAAACCTTCTCTAATCCGTACCTCTTATTGAACCTATCTTCAGATAACCATCTCATTTTTGCATCTAGTGTGTTAGTTCTTCATGTACTTCTTATAAATCCTTCTCTAATCCGTACCTCTTATTGAACCTATCTGGAGATAACCATCCCATTTTTGCATCTAGTGTGTTAGTTCTTCATGTACTTCTTATAAAAACCTTCTCTAATCCGTACCTCTTATTAAACATATCTTCAGAAAACCATCCCATTTTTGCATCCAGTGTGTTAGTTCTTCATGTACTTCTTATAAAACCTTCTCTAATCCGTACCTCTTATTAATCTTATCTTCAGATAACCATCCTTTTATTGCATCCGTTGTGTTAGTTCTTCGTGTACTTCTGTTAAAAACTTCAGTAATCCGTACCTCTTATTAAACCTATCTTCAGATAACCATCCTGTTTTGGCATCCGGTGTGTTCGTTCTTCATGTACTTCTTATAAAATTTTCTCTAATCCGTATCTTTTATTAAACCTATCTTCAGATAACCATCCTGTTTATGCATGCGGTGTTTTAGTTCTTCAAGTACTTCTTATAAAACCTTCTCTACAACGTACCTCTTATTGAACCTATCTTCAGATAACTATCGTGTTTTTGCATCCGGTGTGTTAGTTCTTCATGTACTTCTTATAAAATCTTATCTAATCCGTATCTCTTATTAAACCTATCTTTAGATAACCATCCCATTTTTGCATCCAGTGTGTTAGTTCTTCATGTACTTCTTATAAAACCTTCACTAATCCGTACCTCCTATTAAACCTATTTTCAGATAACCATTCTGTTTTTGCATCCGGTGTGTTCGTTCTTCATGTACTTCTTATAAAACCTTCTCTAATCCGTATCTCTTATTAAACCGTACCTCTTGTTAAACCTATCTTTAGATAACCATCCCATTTTTGCATCCAGTGTGTTAGTTCTTCATGTACTTCTTATAAAACCTTCTTTAATCAGTACCTCTTGTTAAACCTATCTTTAGATAACCATCCCATTTTTGCATCCAGTGTGTTAGTTCTTCATGTACTTCTTATAAAACTTTCACTAATCCGTACCTCCTATTAAACCTATTTTCAGATAACCATCCTTTTTTTGCATCCGTTGTGTTAGTTCTTCGTGTACTTCTGTTAAAAACTTCTGTAATCCGTACATCTTAATAAACCTATCTTCAGATAACCATCCTGTTTTTGCATCCGGTGTGTTCGTTCTTCATGTACTTCTTATAAAACCTTCTCTAATCCGTACCTCTTACTGAACCTATCTTCGGATAACTATCCTGTTTATGCATCCGGTGTGTTAGTTCTTCAAGTACTTCTTATAAAACCTTCTTTACTCCGTACCTCTTCTTGAACCTATCTTCACATAACTATCCTGTTTTTGCATCCGGTGTGTTAGTTCTTCGTGTAGTTCTGTTAAAAACTTCTGTAATCCGTACCTCTTAATAAACCTATCTTCAGATAACCATCCTGTTTTTGCATCCGGTGTGTTAGTTTTTCATGTACTTCTTATAAAACCTTCTCTAATTCGTACCTCTTTTTAATCCTATCTTCAGATAACCATCCTTTTATTGCATCCGTTGTGTTAGATCTTTGTATACTTCTGCCAAAAACTTCTGTAATCCGTACCTCTTAATTAACATATCTTCAGATAACCATGGTGTTTTTGCATCCGGTGTGTTCGTTCTTCATGTACTTCTTATAAAACCTTCTCTAATCCGTACCTCTTATTGAACCTATCTTCAGATAACTATCCTGTTTTTGCATCCGGTGTGTTAGTTCTTCATGTACTTCTTATAAAACCTTCTCTAATCCGTACCTCTTGTTAAACCTATCTTTAGATAACCATCCCATTTTTGCATCCAGTGTGTTACTTCTTCATGTACTTCTTATAAAACCTTCACTAATCCGTACCTTCTATTAAACCTATTTTCAGATAACCATCCTGTTTTTGCATCCGGTGTGTTCGATCTTCATGTACTTCTTATAAAACCTTCTCTAATCCGTACCTCTTATTAAACCTATCTTCAGATAACCATCCTGTTTATGCACCCAGTGTGTTAGTTCTTCAAGTACTTCTTATAAAACCTTCTCTACTCCGTACCTCTTATTAATCCTATCTTCAGATAACCATCCTTTTATTGCATCCGTTGTGTTAGTTCTTCGTGTACTTCTGTTAAAAACTTCTGTAATCCGTACCTCTTATTAAACCTATCTTCAGATAACCATCCTGTTTTGGCATCCGATGTGTTCGTTCTTCATGTACTTCTTGTAAAATCTTCTCTAATCCGTACCTCTTATTGAACCTATGTTCAGATAACCATCCTGTTTATGTATCCGGTATGTTAGTTCTTCAAGTACTTCTTATAAAACCTTCTCTACTCCGTACCTTTTATTAATCCTATTTTCAGATAACCATCCTTTTTTGCATCCGTTGTGTTAGTTCTTCGTGTACTTCTGTTAAAAACTTCTGTAATCCGTACATCTTAATAAACCTATCTTCAGATAACCATCCAGTTTTTGAATCCGGTGTGTTAGTTCTTCATGTACTTCTTATAAAACCTTCTCTAATCCGTACCTATTGTTAAACCTATCTTGAGATAACCATCCCATTTTTGCATCCAGTGTGTTAGTTCTTCATATACTTCTTATAAAACTTTCACTAATCCGTACCTCCTATTAAACCTATTTTCAGATAACCATCCTTTTTTTGCATCCGTTGTGTTAGTTCTACGTGTACTTCTGTTAAAAACTTCTGTAATCCGTACCTCTTAATAAACCTATCTTCAGATAACCATCCTGTTTTTGCATCGGGTGTGTTAGTTCTTCATGTACTTCTTTTAAAACCTTCTCTAATCCGTACTTCTTATTAAACCTATCTTCAGATAACCATCCCATTTTTGCATCTAGTGTGTTAGTTCTTCATGTACTTCTTATAAAACCTTCTCTAATCCGTATCTCTTATTAAACCTATCTTCAGATAACCATCCTGTTTATGCATCCGGTGTGTTAGTTCTTCAGGTACTTCTTATAAAACCTTCTCTACTGCGTACCTCTTATTGAACCTATATTCAGATAACTATCCTGTTTTTGCATCCGGTGTGTTAGTTCTTCATGTACTTCTTATAAGACCTTCTCTAATCCGTACCTCTTATTGAACCTATCTTCAGAAAACCATCCTGTTTTTGCATCCGGTATGTTAGTTCTTCATGTACTTCTTTTAAGACCTTCTCTAATCCGTACCTCTTAATAAACCTATCTTCAGATAACCATCCTGTTTTTGCATCCGGTGTGTTAGTTCTTCATGTACTTCTTATAAAACCTTCTCTAATCCGTACCTTTTATTGAACCTATCTTCAGATAACCATCCTGTTTTTGCATCCGGTGTGTTAGTTCTTCATGTAAATCTTATAAAACCTTCTCTAATCCGTACCTCTTATTGAACCTATCTTCAGATAACCATCTCATTTTTGCATCTAGTGTGTTAGTTCTTCATGTACTTCTTATAAAACCTTCTCTAATCCGTACCTCTTATTGAACCTATCTTCAGATAACCATCCCATTTTTGCATCTAGTGTGTTAATTCTTCATGTACTTCTTATAAAACCTTCTCTAATCCGTACCTCTTATTAAACATATCTTCTGAAAACCATCCTGTTTTTGCATCCGGTGTGTTAGTTCTTCATGTACTTCTTATAAAATCATTTCTAATCCGTACTTCTTATTAAACCTATCTTCAGATAACCATGCTGTTTTTGCATCCGGTGTGTTAGTTCTTCATGTACTTCTTATAAAATCTTCTCTAATCCGTACCTCTTATTGAACCTATCTTCATATAAACATCCTGTTTTTGCATCCGGTATGTTAGTTTTTCATGTACTTCTTATAAAACCTTCTCTAATCCGTACTTCTTATTAAACCTATCTTCAGATAACCATGCTGTTTTTGCATCCGGTGTGTTAGTTCTTCATGTACTTCTTATAATACCTTCTCTAATCCGTACCTCTTATTGAACCTATCTTCAGATAACTATCCTGTTTTTGCATCCGGTGTGTTAGTTCTTCATGTACTTCTTATAAAACCTTTTCTAATCCGTACTTCTTATTAAACATATCTTCAGATAACCATCGTGTTTTTGCATCCAGTGTGTTAGTTCTTCATGTACTTCTTATAAAACCTGTCTAATCCGTACCTTTTATTAATCCTATCTTCAGATAACCATCTTGTTTTTGCATCCAGTGTGTTAGTTTTTCATGTACTTCTTATAAAACCTTCTCTAATCCGTGTCTCTTATTAAACCTATCTTCAGATAACCATCCTGTTTTTGCATGCAGTGTGTTAGTTCTTCATGTACTTCTTATAAAACCTTCTCTAATCTGTACCTCTTATTAAATCTATCTTCAGATAACCATCAGGTTTTTGCATTCAGTGTGTTACTTTTTCATGCACTTCTTATAAAACCTTCTCTAATCCGTAACTCTTATTAATACTATCTTCATATAACCATCCTATTTTTGCATCCGGTGTGTTAGTTCTTCATGTACTTCTTAAGAAACTTTCTCTAATCCGTACCTTTTATTAAACCTATCTTCAGATAACCATCCTGTTTTTGCAGCCAGTGTGTTAGTTTTTCATGTACTTCTTATAAAACCTTCTCTAGTCTATATCTCTTAATTAACCTATCTTCATATAACCATCTTGTTTTTGCATCCAGTGTGTTAGTTCTTTATGTACTTCTTATAAAACCTTCTCTAATCCGTATCTCTTATTAAACCTATCTTCAGATAACCATCCTGTTTTTGCATCCAGTGTAATAGTTTTTTATGTACTTCTTATAAAACCTTCTCTAATCCGTATCTCTTATTAAACCTATCTTCAGATAACCATCTTGTTTTTGCATCCAGTGTGTTAGTTCTTTATGTACTTCTTATAAAACCTTCTCTAATCCGTACCTCTTATTAAACCTATCTTCAGATAACCATCATGTTTTTGTAACAGTTTTAGTATCTGCGTTAATTTAATTATTGTTTGAATTTGTAATATTGTTAAGTAATTGTAAAATGAAACAGTATTCTTTGTAGAGCTCATGCTGAGAGGAAATTCGATGTTTTCTAAATTTCTTATGGTCATAAATAGTTCACAGTTAAGTTTTGTAAAGTTTCAAATTCCGTTTGGCATTTCGGTATTGTCTTCGAAGGTTTGCTTGGGATGGTCATAAACCATCAATCAGAGACAGGAAATCGTTCTGTAATTTCTGGTACAAGCTGGTTTTTTTGTAATCCTGGGACTGTGGGATTTTGGTGCATAATCACGCCCAGGAGGAAAATGACCTGTATGTTAAGGGAATTACGGAACAGGGATGAATTTTCTAATTCGAAGGAAGTGGGGCCATCTCAAGCAGATTTTCAAGATTTTGAACAGTCGGCAGTTGACAGTCGAGAGTTGAGTATTAGCGAGTGAGTTGGGCAGTCAGCGTGAGCAGAAGAGTGTTAGAGATGTAGTCATGAGAAGTTTATTGTTAATAATGTAAGAATTAGTTAAGTGTAAATGGTGTGTGTTTTTCATGTAAGTAAGTGTTTGTAAATATATTTTGAGTGTATGTAACTTGTCCTGCTTCTGTTAGTTTAAGTGTAATAATAATTTGTTTTATATTTTATTCAATATTTTAATATACTATTTGTTACGTTTTATTGATAATTTAATTACCCGGCATCTCCATCTACCATTTAATATTCAAAATTAGTTTTGGTTATTTTACCTTAAAAAATAACCTGGTGGCAGCATTTTTAAAATCAACCTTTTGGTAATTATTCATATTGTAAATTTATAAATTACTATCATCTTCCCCCTTTACATTTTTGTATCCGGTGTGTTAGTTTTTCATGTACTTCTTATAAAACCTTCTCTACTCCGTACCTCTTATTGAACCTATCTTCAGATAACCATTCTGTTTTTGCATCCGGTGTGTTAGTTCTTCATGTACTTTTTATAAAACCTTCTCTAAACCGTACCTCTTATTAATCCTATCTTCAAATAACCATCTTATTTTTAGATCGGGTGTGTTAGTTTTTCATGTACTTCTTATAAAACCTTCTCTAATCCATACCTCTTATTCATCCTATTTTCAGATAACTATCCTGTTTTTGTATCCGGTGTGTTCGTTTTTCATGTACTTCTTATAAAACCTTCTCTAATCCGTATCTGTTATTAAACTTATCTTCAGATAACCATCCTGTTTTTGCATCCAGTGTGTTAGTTCTTCATGTACTTCTTATAAAACCTTCTCTAATCCGTACCTCTTGTTAAACCTATCTTTAGATAACCATCCCATTTTTGCATCTAGTGTATTAGTTCTTCACGTTCTTCTTATAAAACCATCACTAATCCGTACCTCCCATTAAACCTATTTTCAGATAACCATCCTTTTTTGCATCCGTTGTGTTAGTTCTTCGTGTACTTCTGTTAAAAACTTCTGTAATCCGTACCTCTTATTAATCCTATCTTCAGATAACCATCCTGTTTTTGCATCCGGTGTGTTAGATCTTCATGTACTTCTTATAAATCCTTCTCTAACCCGTACCTCTTATTAAACATATCTTCAGATAAGTATCGTGTTTTTGCATAAGGTGTGTTAGTTCTTCATGTACTTCTTATAAAACCTTCTCTACTCCGTACCTCTTATTGAACCTATCTTCAGATAACCATCCTGTTTTTGCATCCAGTTTGTTAATTTTTCACGCACTTCTAATTAAACCTTTTCCTAATCCGTACCTTCTATTAAACCTATCGTCAAATAACCATTCTATTTTTGCATCCGCTGTTAGTTCTTCATGCTCTTCTAATTAAACCTTCTCTAATCCGTATTTCCTTTGAGTTTTTAATGCTGATAAGAGGAATTGACTAGCGAGCCTATCACCGTGAAGATGAAAATATGTTTATCAAATTTTATAAACTTCTAAATAAATCATATTTTTTTAATTGCACAACCTGGTGGTTTTTACTTCCTTAATCCTTATCTAGAATTTTCTTCAGCTTTTTCTATCTGTTGCTACTTTTCTTGTGTGTTCCTAGTTTTCTCCTCGACCTCTGACGCTTGTTGTACTTCTAGCTGTCAGGTTTACTGGGTCATCCTCTTTCTTTTTCCTGTGTCTCTTGCTTCAAACACTTGTACTGTATAGGTGTTCAAGCTATCTTATTTTGCCTAGTCTTCCATGCCCTTCTATACGAGGGTACCACCGAAAATTGCTGCAAACTATGTTCTAATAAAAAAAAAATCAATACAATTTTTTTTATTGTTTTTCTAAATACTCTCATTTTAACTCAACATATTTACACATTTGATAATACCAAACGTTGAAGCAATAAATCCATTCTTTTGGAGATACTTGAGAGAACAAGTTTTTGTAGGATGCAACCGCATCATTTGCACTTGTATACCGAAAACCACGTATGTTATCCTTTAATTTAGGAAATAGGAAGGAATGACAAGGTGCAAGGTCAGGACTGTACGGCGGGTGCTCCAGTAATTCCAGCTTGGACTCTGTTAAATAGGCTTTAGTTTGCGCAGCAGTATGTGGGGATGCATTGTCTTGGTGCAAGACTAGCTTACTTCCAGGCCGATTTCTTAAACACAAACGAAAGCTAAAATAATGAACCGACGACAGACAATTTACTCTTTCCTACGCTCATTCACTCAGGATAGGGAAATGAGAATGAATGATTTGTAAAGTGATAACAAGAATTTTTAAAACAGAAATTACTTTAAACTAATCGACCAAAATCCAAAATTTGAGTGTCCATCTGGACACTAAAAATACGGCTAACTTGAATTAAGGAGATTGCTCTAATTATACAGAAATTACAAAAAGATGAGTTAAACAAAATTTGAAGTAGTGATGGCACGGAAATTTGGCCGTGATACTAAATCCGGTTCCTGCCGAATCCTACTTAAATTAAATAATAAGTTATAAAAAGGTAATAAAAGTAAGTAATTATATAAATAAACAATTATAAACACTAATTTAGAAGTAATTATTATTAATAAAGACTTAAACACTACGCACATTTATTTAAACACTTAAAAGAACGCAATATTTATTTATACGATATTTATAACACCAACTATTTATTTATTTCTATTTTACATGTCGCTGACATGCACTGATCGACACTGACTTCTTTCAGTGACTCTGCACACTAACTTCTTGAGCCGCCCGATGCGATCCTTTAATACCTGCGAACAGTTAATCTTGAACATTCCAGAATATTCTGGACTCTATATAATTCCCGAACAGACAGGTCAGCCGTGATGACTCATCTGCGGTGAGTCTCGCTCGTTACAGATGTATAATTTGGTATTATAGCTTGACGTATAGATTTATTTATTTCTTCAAAATTACAAAATAAGATATTACTCTAGTTAGCCAAAAAAAGGTATTTAATTGAATATTTGAAATCACATTTTTGCAGATCGTAATGTATAAACAATATTTTGCCTGCAGTAATTGGAGTCAATCTTGAGCGCCATTCTTTATAAATTACTTCTATTTCTGAAAATGTGTGTTTACAGTACAATGAACTTTTAACAGTGTCCAGGTCGTCCTAAAACTATTTGGAACTGCCTGAAGCAGTTTTAAATAGCCCGCAACGCCTTAAAACAGATTCAAACTCTTTTAACAGTGGCCAGACAGTCTTAACACTGTTATTCGTGTGTTGTTTATAAATTTACAATCTCGGAATTCTACAAATTATGATTTTTGTAATGTATAAATATGTTGTTGTCTAATTCGAAATTTTGATAAAAATAAGTCTTACAAACTTCACATTTGTTTATTATTAAACTATTATTTAACAAGTAAAACTTTGAATGAATACAGCTTCTTCTATTTTAAAATATGTGAAATATAATAATTTCTTTTTGATAATTATTTTTTCTAATCTTTATCAAAGTGATAACATATTTGTTGCTTGTAAGAAGTCGATTTCTGTATTTTCATATTTTTATTATAGTCCCCTTATTGAAAATTTTATAGGCGCGTTAAAGATTGATAAACAGTGAAACTCGAGGCACGAAGATGTGACGAAACTTTCCGATTTGAAACGATGAGCCCTTTAAATTTGTTGGCTTTCCCCATCTCTCTTTAATTTTGGTTTTTCTGTCTTACTGTCGCTTCTGTTTATAACTATTCTTTGTTGTAGCAATGACCAGTATTTATGGCACTTACTGGTCATGTTTGAACAAAAAAATGAAGAATATACTATACCGTGAGTATTTTTTAACGTGAAACATGGGGATTTATTATATCCATGGTTTCGACTTGTTATTTAATTGACAGCAATGTATACTTGCTTGTCTCATTTTAAATGAAACATATGGAATGAATTCGACAGAAGTATTAAATTTTAAAATTGAAAGTAATTACAAAACAGAGAACTAATAAACCAAGTAACAAACAAGTAAGTATAATAATGAACAATTAAACAATAATTACAATAAATTTTCAAAAGTCCATCCATTATCTGGTAAGTATTGAATCAATCTGCTATAAAACTTTTGAATTGTAATATATTGAAAAATGATTTGAATTTTAACTTTTAATTGATTTTATGTTTGAATATTTTCCCCGGTAGAAACTTCTTATTTTAAAGATCACCAATAAAAAGAATCTAGATGTGTAAGATCGAGTGACCTAGCAAGCCTTTTTACTATACTATCATTTCTTCTGAAGTTATTAAAGATTCTTAAAATTGTTGTTGCACTTTGGGTAAGCCTGTCAGAAAATTTTATAACCCAAAAATCAAATGTCAGACTCGTTCCCTATGTTTCATTGTAAATGAGAAGTATACATTGCTGTCAATCAAATACCAAGTCGTAACCATGGATATAATAACTTCCATGTTTCGCGTTAATAGTAATTTATGATATAAGTGTTAAAAGTGACATTTCATGAGTGAGTAGGGAAGTTTGTGAAACGAGGCGAAGCCGAGTGTAAGAAACTCTACGAACGAAATAAAATCACTTTCAACACAAATATCATACACTATTTTTCCTACGACCCTAGTTATGTATTAGTAAATAAAAACTAAGCATTATAGAATGACATTTATGACAGGTCATGATGTATTTGTTATGAACAACTGACAGCAAGTGTTAAAAGTAAATTTGTTTTTTACTTTTAATTTGTTATCAATGACAACTATTTAAATGTATTCACTACCGTTAAAAAGACTATTTTTAACAGTGGTCGTAGGAAAAAAATATTTTTCCTGAAATCGGCCAGTAATCTATCAAATGGCTGCCGCAAAATAGGCAGGGAAATCCAATTTCCCTGCCTAGGCAGTGGTAAAATACAATGTTGCCAACTCTATTTTGGCAAGTAGGTATATTTATATTTCAATACGAAACACTGTTTACGTGACCAATAAATAAAATTCAAATGTTTATAACATGTAGTATTTATACTAAATAAACTAAATTTAGAAGATCAATGCATTTAACAAATTACAATAAAAAAATTAATTTCTTAATTTGTGATCTGGCAACCATGAGCTTGCCCTACGTGCCATGTGATAGCTAAACAAACAACAGAGCAGGTTGACACATAACCTCAGTAGCCTACAATGACAGTTACTCGTAAAATACATATAGGTTATGTATAAATACATATATTATTCGTTGATTTTAAAATTTTGTACGATTTCAGAAAAAATATAATACATATTTCGTCAGGGAGGTACCTTTTCATGACTCATTCATGGTTATTTGCCTCGGCCTGCGCCTCGGCAAACAATCTCCATATTCGTCATGAAAAGATTAACCTCCCTGCCATGATATGTAAATAACTATTTTATTATCACTTAAAAACCAAACAACTACTAAAAAGTTGAAAAAATCGCGCTCCAAATCATTTCTACATCTTAAAACAATATTGTGCAGTGAAATGTCAGTGTGATTTGTGAATAAACAATTCTATTCATGGTCTTGTTCAGTGCTCCCAACTATATTGGAGAAATAGTATATTATACGCCAAGGTTGAGAAGATAATCATTATTGACCCAGCGCCAGGATTGTAACACGAGGGCGAGAGTCGCTATCACGTCATCGTTAATGACGTCAAGCAATGACGTATTGTGACGTCATTTATACGATGACGTCATGTGACCTTGCACCAACATTTAGTTACTTTCATTATTTGATGTTGGTACCTGTTAAGTTAAGTAAGTATTCAATAGATGGCAGCACACTATTTTAGGCGGTAGTGAGTTTAAATTTCAATGTGTCTGGAGTCATTTTTATTTGTGATCTCGAAGTGTTCTCAGCTGTTTTTCGGCGTGTTGTAAATTTTGATATTTTTATTTTATATTAGTGTTTATTAAATATTATAGTAGGTTATTAGTTAAATTTTAGCATAGTTGAGTATTTTATTAATAGTATTTGTAAGTTATTTAGTTATTTATTATTATATTTTAGTTTTCATTTATTTTTTCATTGTATATATTTTAAAAATTTAGTTTAGTTTATTTTGTTATTATATTAAATCGTGTTATGGCTCAAAAACGAAAAAGAGATGAGAAAGCTAGTAGAATGCAAATGGAGGCATTAGTCCAGTTCATGGAGGACCATGAAGATTTTGCCCATAATAAATTGTTGGGTTCGGCGGGCAAAATAACTACTTATAATTTATGGGAGCAATTAGCGCAGCTGCTCAACAACATAGAAGGAGCAACTAAGGATAGTTCCAAGTGGCAAAGGGTAATATAAATAGTTTTATGGTGATTTTCAATCAACTCACATTGTTTGTTTTATTTTGCAGGTATGGATTGATTTAAGAAATAAAATCAAGAAAAAAGCCAGCGAACTAAATATCAGCAGAAGGACTACTGGGGGAGGTCCTCAAAGCGATAAGAAACTCTCTGATTTCGATCAGAGAGTGCTATTTTTCTTATCGGAAGAGGCAATTTATGGACTCCAAGGCCCCGACAACGTTCCTCTGGAAAGCGAGGAACCGCTTCCAGGACGTAGTAGGACAAATCCTGGCATAGAACAGCCAACAGTCCTAATAATTGAAGAGGCAGACGCAGAAATGGGAAACGTATCTGACATCAGTCTTCTTTCTTCGACGGAAGAATCTGAAGTTGAAGATGAAACCATACCTGGTAAATTTAATTTTCTAAATAACAATTATTTGTCCTTAACATGTTGAACGTTTGTACATTATGAAATGTGTTTTACAGCAAGAAAGCGGTCATCGAAGAAGAACGCAACAAATGAAATATTTTCTTCGCTGGCGGTGTAGAATGATCAATTGAATGCGTCGCTGGAACGTATTGGTGACATTTTAGTGAAAATTTTAGAAGAAAAAAAAGAAACAAATGTATTTTTAAAAAAAATAGCTTGTAGTTTAGAAAAATTGACCGAAGATAAATAAAATTTATAACAGAATTTTTTTTATTATATCTCTTTTTATTATTATTATCTTTATAAACGTAAGTAAATAAATTAAATTAATAAAAAAAATAATTTCATAGTGTACATTTGAATTTGTAAAACTGTTAGAAAGAATTTATATCTGGACTCCATGTTCATCCCTTGTTGCTATTTACCCAAGTTTATGACTCTTTGTGTCTATATCCTAATCTGTTCCCATAAATGCCTTCGAAAGTTTTGCATTGAAACATCTGGTAATATTATTGCTCTTTGCCGAAAATTCCTAAGTTTATGACTGTTTAAGTTTGTATTGTAAAAGTTTCTAAGAATTGCAGAAACAGATGTTTCCTATGAAATATAATAGTTACAACAAAACGAATATTTAAATTATCCAATATTTTGTTGCTGTTGTTTTCATAAATAAAAAAATAAGTAATATAAATATGTACTAATATTTTTTATGAAACAAGGCCCATTGGTTATATTTTATTTACAAACCCTTTATTTCCACACAACTGCCATATGTCCCATAAACAATATATGATTATGAATGATAAAGAAGCATTATGAGAAAATTTATTTTCGTAATAAATGTGGTGGCCCTGAAAAGGGCCGATTGTTTGTACAAGAGGAGAGATGAAAAAGTTTGAATTGCAAGAAAATTAGCGATGATTTAAAAATATCGCTGAATATACTGCTCACGACTATGATGACCCTGTTGCCTATAAACTGCGTCAGGTTGAGCTGGTGCAATAGGCTGATCCAGGTCTATGGCATCATATTCTGGCTGTGGATCTTCATCATTGTAATGCAGTGCTATATTGTGTAACACACTGCACGCCATGACAATCGTCCCTGCAGGTCTTGGGGAATAATACAGTGTTCTGTCCTTCAACAAGCACCGAAATCGGGCTTTTAGAACGCCAATACAGCGTTCTACGGTACTTCGTGCTCTCTTGAAACGGACATTGTAGTTTATTTCCCGCTGATTCCTGGGGTTTGGTAGAGGCACTAACAACCACGGAAGACATGGATAACCAGAATCCCCCATTATTCTGGTTTCAGTGTCGCCATTTTCAAAATTTACTCGCAATGTTTGCGCAACTCGGCTGTTTCTCCAAATATACGCATCATGTGAGCTGCCGGGCCACCGTGATGTCAAACTAATTATTCGGAGATCAGCATCGCAAATCTACAAAAGAAATTTTAATGAAAATTCGTAACACAGAATATGAATTCTTACAATTTGAACATTCAGGCTATGGTACCCCTTTCTATTCACGTAGGCATACTCATTTTCAGCGGGTGTTGTAATAGCGACATGAGTCCCGTCAACAACTCCTATAATATGCCGCATACGGTACAGCATATTAAATCTACAATAAATGATATATTACTTTATTTCACATATGAATTATAATATAGCCATACCTGTTTTTATTTATTTCTCTTTCTTCATCATTGCGTGGCAAGCGAATCCACTGCTTCATTAAATATTGTATAATGGCATTATTAACTTCCCTAATTGCCCGGTTTACCATGGGTTGGCTCAAATTAGCCCATACAATATTTCCTACACTCCGTTGATAGCTACCCACGGAAAAGAAATGTATTGCCGACAGTATCTAAAACTAATTATTATTAACTTATTTTCATTTATATTATATACCTTAAATGTTATACACTTACCCTCAAATGAGCTGGAATACGATTATTGTATCTTCCAACATCCAAATATGGAGTCAACACTTCCACAACGTATAAACAAACTTCTTTCCCGAGGCGAAAATTTGCACGAAATTCAGCTTCGGGCAATCCAAATGGATTGTGAACATCACGCACTAATCTTCTTGCAATGGGGTAGGTGACCAAGGTAGAATTTTAATGAAAAAACTATTGAATTATAGAAAGTATATTTATTTACTAACGTTGACATTAAAAAAGTTAAATATTTATCAGCAATTGTTTAGTAATTTGCGTTAAATAGAAACAGCGTCCTTTACTATGACGTTCACTAAGTTAGCACTATCTCACTCACACCACCTATTTCCGTCTGTCTACCTTCGCCGCTCTCATGAACTTCGTTGACGTCATAATCCCCTCCCAAGTACTATATTATTTATTTACTTCAAAACAACATATAATTAACAATTTTAAAAAAATACGGGTATATTATTTTTGTACAAGCTATCACATATACCAAATTTAGAAATTGGTCACCTACCCCATTCTAGCTTCCTCTTGTCTCTCCTCTTGTACAGCATCAACAACGTGAGCTAAGAAAAATTGTGCACCACGAAATGCCATGTTTATAAACAAGAACCTAACCCAACTTCCAAGATAGCGACTTGATATAAAATAGCGACTGCTCGTTGCCAGTTGCTATCCGGTCGCTTGAGATAGCAACCAAAATACGTCATCGTGTACGTCATACCTGACGTCACGCGCAAGTGCTCAAAAAATCCATTAGATGGTGGTAGTGAAAAAATAGCGACTGGCTATTATAGCGACTCGCTATCCGAATTAAAATAGCCCCCCTGGTCAATAATGATCTTCTCAACCGTGGTTTATATACTATTTTTTTTACTACTAGCTACGAACCCTTCAACAAGCCCCATACCTCAGTCAATGATGCCAGAAATTCAAAATGCGACAATAAATATAGGAAACACTCAAACCTCATTGAATACGGATTCTGCAGCAATAAATTTGACTTGTCACAATTGCACTATCACTTTCAACTATAAATAACAAATAAATGTTACCCGTTTTGTGTTTTTACATAGAAATGTAATTATAACCCTAAAAAAAATGTACAAAGTAAGATAATTAAAATGATATAACAATTAACACTTACCTTTTCAAAGATTTAACAATAAATATTGCAATAAATAAATAAATACATAAATTAACATTTTGCATTGTGAATATAATGTGAACGCACGAAAAATTTGACAAGAAATAAGATCACAGAATAAGATAGTTAATTTTTAATCTGAAATTTAACTATTGCCAACTTGAAATTAGGCGGAAAATTTAAATATAATATTTTCCTTGCGTTCAGTGAGTTAAATAAATTCAGAAGCGTGAATTTCTTTAAAAAGTGACAGTTCGCATAATTGACCATGGTTAATAATAATCCATTATTGACCGTTGTTAAGCGTTGCTAAGGAAGCGGTAGAGAAAAACAATTTCACAACTCAGTAACAGGTTAATAATGATATCTTCCTAGGCTAGTAGTGAAAAAAATAAATAACAAACAATAAATAAGACAAAAAAATATTGCTACCATAATAGTTATTTACGTGGCCAGCGGTGTAAGTTATTTTTTACAGAGCGAGCTGGAAATTTGTGAGGTGAGCGACGAAGGAGCCAACTGTCATAATCCAGTGAGCCCAGTAAAGATTAATTGCACGCGTGCCGCGTATAAAATTTTATTTCCACCTTCATAACGGTTTTTTTATTAATTTACTTTATTCTTCAAAAAAATATTTACTCTATTTTGGAAACAAAGGTAATTGGTGGTGGTAGAACAATTTATAGCTAAACGTTGTCAAATGAGTTTCGCCAGTGAATCACAATCTACTTTAAATGTGTATAATTACTCACATAAACCTAATTAAATTAAGTTTATAATATTTATAATAAAATGCATAAAAACTTTCAATATTTTGTATTATTTTTTACAGATTAGTTACTGTTATTTATTTACTTAGCTACCAAGAAGCCTGTAAAGTGACAATTTGTAGAAGGTGGAAATAAAATTCATTGTAATTTTGAATTTCTGCCACAGTGACATTTGACGTTTGTAATAGACATTTTAACAAGGGTAGTTGTTACGAGTTATAGAATACCACCCCAGGAAGATAAAATTGTAGAAAAATTCTATAAGTAGTCTTCATAAAGATTGATTTTTAAATAAGGTTTGAGTTAGAATTTTTGTAAAAATGTGGATAAAATCCAGAAAGAAAAGGAATAATGAAAAAATGACGATAGTCAAAGTATATAAATTGATTTTAACGGAAGAGGTATAAAAAGATACTAACTAGGACAATAATTATGAAGAGTACGATACACAAAGCAATAAAAACACTATGCGGCTATCAGATGACGAGTACTACTTTGCCGGTTTCCAGATTTTGTCGCTAGGTGGCTACGAGTTAATGTTCCTCGCGAATAGGTGAAATCTTGAGTTTGTATTTTAAATTTATTTATTTGTGTAAAGTGATTAAAGGAAAAGAAATTCTCATCTCTATAGGCGATATCTGCACTTATTTAAATGGTGCAATAAGACCAGTAGTTACAGAAAAAGCTGTACAGATTTTTAGAGATTGTTCTAAAGGTGTTTACTTTACTTTAAATAGTAAATTGAAAAGAATGTCCAAAAAATACATCTATATTACGTGAAGTTCGGATTTTGGTTTTGTGGCGTTCAATTTCCAACTAACCAATTAATTCTAACTTTTCTTTTGAATGTACACTAGAAATCTTGTTCTTGTCTTGCGTCTTTCTTAAAAACAATACAAGACAAGACAAGACTCAACATTGAAAAAGCAAGACAAGACAAGAAATAAGTTCAGCAAGAACAAGAATTCTTGCTCTTAAATTTTTTAATATTCTTTATTTTTTTCGTTGCTTTATTTATTTATGAGAACGCTGGGATATTTTTTGTAACGAACTAAACTATTAAGACTCGTAAATTTGTAAATATAAGAGAGTGTTTGAGGTTATGATTTATGTTGATAGAGAATGACAACAGATGGCAATAGCGTAAGTTTGTTGATAGGTGGTGACAACAGATAGGACTAGCGTAATTATAAAAATTTTAATTTAAAAAAAAAGTAAGTATAATGACAAGGGATAATAATTAGTACAATTGCGGTAGAATATTTTAAATTGTATACAAAATCCGCATTTTTGAGTGTTGATGATATATACATAGATCCCGTTTTCTGCAATATTCAAACACAAATAACTATACTCCTTATACGACGAACCTACCAGAACTATGCTCATATTCACAAACGTTCGTTATAGTTATAAGTATAACGCTTCGAATTTGTTTTCGACATATATGTCAGAAATCAAATTCAAATTTTTATTATACTTCAACATCGATTTTTGTTTTCATTATTGGAGAAATTATTATTAAACAATTTAATGATTATTTATGAATTTGGGCAAAGCCTACATTTAAATCAATTAAAATTCAAGTCATTTTTATATAAAAATCATTGATTAACATGAAAAATGTGTAATATACACGGATTTATAGGAAGTAATATTTACGAGCATAATTATAAAAATATCGGCATACGGCTTACACATAATCACTAAATAATGTTTAATTACCTATAACTGTTCCTACAGTTCCCTCAACTAGCAAGACAACAAGACAAGACAAGAAATTGCAAGACAAGAAAAGAAATAAGGTAGCAAGAAATCTACAAGACAAGAATGTTTTTTATTTCTTGCTTCGTAATGCAAGACAAGACAATACGTTGAGCAAAATAGCAAGATTCTTGTCTTGGTGAAACCCTAATGACAAATATGTATCATAACGCCTATATTTAAAAAAGGAGATAGTAAAGAGTGCCAGAACTATAGAGGAATTACTCTACTTAGCACAGTTGCCAAAGTATACGCAAGAATCCTGGAGAGAAGATTAAGAACTGAACTTGAAGAATCCTTAGAAGAAACCCAATTTGGTTTTAAACCAAATAGAAAAGTAAACGATGCGATATTTATACTAAGACAAATAGAGGAAAAGGCAATAAAAGAAGGAAGAAACGTACATGTATGCTTCATTAATTTGGCGAAAGCGTTCGACAGAATTAATAGAGAAGACATATGGAAAACCTTAAGAAACAGGGGAGTATCAAATACACTAATAACTGGAACCCAGAACCTATACTCAAAGACAAAGAGCTCCGTGAGAATGAATCAAGAGACCTCTAATGAACTCGAAACGACAGCTGGAGTAAGACAGGGATGCATTCTGAGCCCGCTTCTGTTTACGCTAGTACTAGATGAAGGAATAAAACAGATAAAAGAAGAAGTAAAAGGAATTCCGCATTGGGCATTGAAAAATGAAAAGAATTGAAATAGCAGAATTATGCTATGCAGATGACATGGTCACCATAGTAGAAGATGAACATTAATAAGGAATATAGAAATCTACGGCAGAGCGCTACAAACACTAAACATGAAGATCAAAAAGAAAAAAAGAAAAACCATGGTACTAGGAAGAACGAAACAAGAACATGCAATACAACTAAGAAATGAAAATCTCAAACAAGTCCAAAAATTTAAATACTTGGGGTCAATCATAACCGAAGATGGTCGATTTGATGAAGAAATAAAGGAAAGAAGAACATCAAACACAGCTTTCTAGGAAAAAACAAATACCAAAAGAGACCAAGGTACAAATATTTAAGAAAGTATAGTGACACCCATACTAATACACGGAGCAGAAACATGGACATTAACACAAAGACAAAAAAAAATGACGGCCAGTTAAATGAGATTTCTAAGAAGAATCGAGGGGAAAACAAAACTGGACAAAATCAAAAACGAAACTTACAGACAAAATCTAAAAGTAAAATCAATTGAAGAGAAGCTAACAGAAGGACAGCTGAGATGGTACGGTCACATAGAAAGGATGGGAGAGAAAATAGTTTAACAGGTGTTTGAAGCAAGAACAAGAACAAAGAAACCACGAGGACGGCCAAGAAGAACCTGGTTAGAAGAAGTAGAAGCCGCAGCGGAAAGGAGAGGTTTAACTTGGGAAGAAGCGGAGAGAGCTTCACAAGATAGAGTGGAGTGGAAAGAAATATGGAGAAGATCAACCTCTCGTCGGGAGAATGCCTGACACCCATAGGAGTAGAACAGGCAATAAGTAAGTAAGTATAAAATCTCAGGAAGAAGGATTTAAGAAATGCGACCGGGATAGATTTTGCATATGGCGGATAGTGTTTCGTCATTTCCATCCTAAAAAATATGGGATACAACAAACTTAAAAATGCTGTAAATTGTGCAGTCATAATTTACAATTTGATAAATATAATTGTGAAACACAAAAAGTAAGAGGTAAAATATTTATATACAGAAAATAAAGTAAATACAAAATTTGAAGATTTTATTGTCCTTTAAACTATATAGTTATAATTGTTGAAATAGGTATAATACGTAGGAAATACGTATAACAGTTTCTATTAACTTTTATTTAAATAAAATAAGGTCTATGAACAGTAGAAATATATATTCTCTATTTCGGAATTAGAATATTATATTCCAGCACGCTTTTTGATGTTAGAAGGAGCTTCATTCTTAAACGATTTTTGGTTATATTTTGTTATTTAAGATTGGCATGACTGCATTAAATACACAAAATATCTAGGCAACTGACATTTTGATTTATTTTTTCAATATTAAACAAATTCAAATAATAAACAATATACCTAGCACCTAGGCAACAGAAGTCACTGTCACCAACCTAATTATTCTATCAAAAAAATCCCTTAACGGTAATTGTCAAATATTATTATAAAAATAATGTAAATAAAAGCCGAAACAGAGAAAATAGTATAAAACATTCGTTATAGAAGGCAATTCAAGCACGAGTTTGAATTTCGGGAACGAGCGCGAAGCAGCGAGTGCCCGAACGAACGAGTGCTTGAATTGCCTTCTATAACGAATGTTTTATACTATTTTCTCTGTTTCGGCTTTTATTTACATTATTTTTATAATAATATTTGATGTTGCCTTCTACAACTTATGTTTTAATATACTATTCTGACCCTTTATTTAAAGTTACTATGATACGGCAATGAAATTATTTTTTGACATTTAAGTTACACGACGGGGTTCATTTTCATTTGGCAACGTGCAATATAATTCATAATATGTATATCACTGTGTAGTTTCATTTTTCATTATAACAGTTGTACGATACAATAGTTATTTATGATATAAGTGTTAAAAGTGACATTTTATGAGTGAGTGGGGAAGTTTGAAACGAGGCGAAGCCGAGTTTAACAAACCCCACGAACGAAATAAAATCACTTTTAACACAAATATCATACACTATTTTTCCTACGACCACAGTTATGTACCTATTAGTAAATAAAAACTAAGCATTAGAATGACATTTATGACAGGTCATGATGTATTTGTTATGAACAACTGAACATAAGACGTGTTAAAAGTAAATTTGTTTTTTACTTTTAACACGTTGTCAATGGCAACGTTTTAAAAGTATTTACTGTGTTATAAACTTTTATTTTTAACTTGCTAAGCAACCGTTAAAAATACAATTTTTAACAGTGGTCGTAGGAAAAATACTTTAGATGAAATTAAATTCCTAAACTTTTGTTCTTCATGGTTTGGGAACAACCACATGCAACGCAACTTACCTTAATTACTACTATAGAGTGAAGAACGCGCTGCTAAATTAGAATTTAGTGCAAGCACATGCAACTCGTTCAAATGCTCAACAAGACATGAGTCAATCATGGGTTTTCAAAATGGCGACTTCCGTCTCCGTTTTTCATCTAGCCACAAGATTGCAACCCTTCTTCCTTAGATTTTATATTGAAAGTTTATTTCTTCATTAGTCGTACTGTGTTGAATCAATTGTAATTAGTTTTGACTTATGTACACGGCTAACATAATTTCGATAAATCAAAAATTATCTAACTGTCCGATGGCGTACTGAACATATGGCCTTGCGTAATATGATGCTTACATAACCTATAAGTTGTACAGTAATGGCTACTTAAATTAGTGATCGTAGGAACAGGTAAAAATAAATAAAAAATACTTATGTAAAGATACTGGAGCTTCACGCAAACAACAAATTAATAATAATACAAGTTAGCGTTCCATTATTACTATATTTCAGTGACATGTTGACGAGTAGTTCTCGGAATGTCCGCCACTGGCGCAGCTATGCAACTTTACTCGCCTATTCTAGTAGTTCTGTGTTGACACCAGAGGCACCAGAGTATATTTTCCTGTTGGTGGTATTACATCACGCTATTAATTTTATTACAAAGTTTTAAACATATAGTTCGCACAAATAGTAAAATATAAATAGTATAATGGATTTGTGTTTTATGTGCACGAAGGACTACCACTGCGTCCCTGTGGACGACAGAATAGTGTCCGAAGTGGAGTATCTTATTCCTGAAATAGTAAGTGAAATTAAACTTTACTTATTGTGAATAAGAAATAATTTTACATATCTCCGTTGTGTATTGTTTTTATGTTATTAAACAGTTTCATAAGTGAGGTTAGGTTAAGAGCCGATATGACCATGTCATACAATCGAAAAGTCGCTTGATCGACAATACATTATACCGTAGTTTTGTCGAGTTCTTATGTTTCATTTTATTAATATTATTTACCTCTATATTTACGTACGTATTATTAATGAAAAATTGAAATTCTTATTTATTTTATCATACAATATTCTTAAAATCAATATGTATTTACTTTTGTTAAGTTCTTCCTAATTACAGTTTTCTCTCTATTTATATTTTGTATGAATTCTGCTTCCAATGTGATTACATTATTTTCTTTCGTTTTAAAATATTATTTTCGTTTTTCGTATAAAATATTATCGACGTCTTAAAATACTATTTTCTATATTGTATATACCGAACAACGTTATATCCACTGCTTGTACATTACTAATATTATCACTATTACAGTAATTATTCTTTTCTTCAGAACCAAACATATAATTTTTGTTTTTCTATTTTCCATATTAATAACAAAAGACTGATTTACAGTCTGAAATTTGGTGAAAATCCAATTATTAAATTTAGGCCTCTGAACTTGAAATTTGTGTGTTATTTCCATCTATGTTTCAAGGCATGGAACTTTCATCAGCTGTTTTGTTGTTTATATATGTTTTTTGGGTTAAATTTGTATATGCTTGGTTTATTGTATTTCCCGCTCGAGTTTGACGTCATAATTTCGGAGTCTATCCGGGAGAGCCACTTCCTAGAGATGGCAGCACTACTGACTGACTTATAGGGAAAATATTGTATTTTACATAAGTGCTAGTGTTATTTTGTTTCTTTGTTTTGAGGATATTTTGTTATTTTTTATTCGATTCAAATTTTTTATCGCAATTTCAGATATATACATTTATTTAAATGATGCTGTGCGGTCTACGGTCGAAGTAGAAGCATATTATAAAAGGAAAATAAGATTCACAATAGGCTCATCAACCATTTTTAAAATTATTTTTTTATAAATCTGCATAAAGAAATATGTTGATAAGTGCAAATCCGGTTTGAAAATTCTTAGTATTAAGGGAGAAAATAATTATTTAATATACAGCGCTGCAATGTGACGTCATCGGTACTAAATAGTGGTACTCAACCAGTAGGTTTTCATGTGATTTGCATTTCCTTCATTTTATATTTATTAAAAAATTAAACATGTATTAAATATTATCTTTGTTCAATAATTTACTCTAAAAATATTAACAAATATATTTTTATGGAAAGTAGGTAAATATTGTTGTACATTTTGAGAACTTTTTCACTTTGACATTTCTGTGGCGCTAGTGGGCTTGAGTCATGTGTTTGAACTACGACAAACTTTAAAACTTACAATATTAAAGCAATATTACAATATTTACATAAAATATTTATATACTCAGAGCATAAAATAAATCTTTATAGAAATTACTTTTCGTTTTTATTACAGAACACCAACACTAGAAAGTTTTCTTATAAATTTGTATCCATTATGTTGCCTGCCTGAGTCAATGGCGAGCAGCGGGCTTTCATTTTTTAGCCAATCAGAAGCTTTATTTTAAAACTAGTACTGATGACGCGGTGAATTTTATAAACCTTAATATCTCGGAACTGAATAAATTTTTAATAATTTTTTTATTGTTAATCATACTTGCTAAATATATAAATATTATTTACAACACATATTTACCATAATTTGATTATGGTTGATGAGCCCATTGCGGTTATCTGCTTGTTAACTACTTATTTAATTATTTTTAGCTGTACATATTATTTTATGCGATTACAAGGCAAATAAACGGAATAATTTATTTTTATATAGAAATAATAGGGCTGTGTCTTCAAATATCTAATTTGAATCAATCGTAATAACATTAAATACAATTGTCACTTCGGAGAAATGTGTATGCATCTGTAAAGCAGATGGAGAGTAGTGCAAGCAATAAAAATTCATAATACCTATAATTGCCGTATATTTTTTTTAATGTTACAGATTTTATTCGATAGGAACATAAATACAAACATGTACATCATGTTCTTTGTTTTGCACGTCTTTCTCCTGATAAGGCTCAATTTCTGGTATTTTTATCGTTTCTTCTTCTCTATCTTTCCTACAAACAATTCAAAATACATATATAATGTTAAAGAATACTAATTACTACTTACAAGTAACGTCTTAATATCCAGACTATATTTTCTTGTTGGTGGTATTACATCACGGTTTTAATTTTATTACAAAGTTTTAAATATACAGTTCGCACAAACAGTAAAATATAAACAGTGTCCCTGTGGACGACAGAATAGTGTCCGAAGTGGAGTATCTTATTCCTGAAATAGTAAGTCTAGTTATACATATGTTACGCGATAGACTAGTTCAACTACCCGTCGAAATAATTATCAAAGGTTCTTTAAACACTTAAATAACAATTCGGAAACACAAAGTATATTAAACGAAAAATCATTACATTTTCGATTATATTATCTTATATTGTTTTTTTTCTTGACAACTGCCTACTACTGACAAGTAATGTAATTTTTAATATTTAATAACTTCCATTAGATATTAGCATTGGTCGCAACAACATATACTTTGTATATTTGTTATTGAATGTAGCAAAAGTGAGGTTACACGTCGTTTGATCGACTATATATTTTTCATACAGGCGATTTGAATCTCCGAAATACACAGGAAAAAGAGAAAAAAATTGATGTACAAATAAACGCATCTATAAGAGATCCAAAGTCGGTTAAATTAGACCAAAGTTGCCTCATTTGGGGGTCATTTTATATGTTTTTGCTTTTCCCAAAAATGCATAGGTGACTATGATCAAAAAATGTATAACTTCTTTATTTCAATACAAAACAAAATAATTTGGACATTATTCAAACACTTTTTTACTACGAATTCACTGCAGTACTCCAAATTTTTATTACTCATACCAATTTTGAGAAATTTAAACTAAATTTCAATTTTCATATGGACCTCAAAGTAGGCTGTGAGACCGTAAGAGAAGTCAAGAAGATAGGTATTTTACTCTATATTTCCATTTAGCTATCACTATCCGAAATACTAGAATAAAATTAGCTTCTTGCTTGCTACATTTTATGAGTGTATTATGAGAATTGATTTTACATTTCAGACAATTACCAAGTTGGGTATTCCACTGCGCATCTGTTCCGTGTGTGAGGGGGCCCTCGACGCCTTCAGCAAATTCAAACATTCCAGTGTGGAGAGCAGCCGACGCCTAGAGAGCAGCATCAGGGCCTGCGGGGCCCCGGGGTCCCCGCTACACACAGGCAGGGCCCCCGTTGTGGGCCACAATGACACATCTGGTTCCAAACCCGAGAAAATACAAGAGATGTCTATTAAAGAAGAACATGTAGAGGAAACATGGCCGGAGTGTCACCCGCACATAAACAGCACATCCCCAAACCCTGCCTTGCGGGTAGACAGGACATCTCCAGACACATACAGGGCTCTTCCCAATCCATTCGTTCTGCTGGAAAGTGTATTGCCAAAGAAGAAATTGCATAAAAGCAGAATGTCTCTAAACACTGCATTGCACACAGATATCTCCATTAAGGAAGAACAACTGGAAGAAACGCCACAAGACCGACGACTTTATAATAATATAAAGGAAAACATATGCAAGGAAGAATATGCTGAAAATAATAAAATGAATGATTACAAAGATAATGAAAGAGAACACAAGACAGAGGAGGAGAAGTCAAGGGCGGACACACGAGAGGAATTGTGGGAGAAGAGTTCCGCTGAGCCCGAAGAAATAGTTGTAAAAGAAAATGGCAAGAATTGTAGCAAAAATAATCAAATTGACACAAAGGAAAGTACCCTCTGTAATAAAAACTTAAAGAAAATGCATAAAAAAGAAAATCAAAATAATATTAGTAACAAATTATTCATACGTAAAAATAATTTATCGCGTCTTAAGAAACAAGTACATAGGCGAATAAAATATTTACCGTGTATTCTATGTACAAAAACATTTATTTATAAATACGATTTGAATAGACATATAATGTTGCATAATGGAATTAAAAATATTCAGTGTTTTATTTGTAAAAAAAGATTTTCTAAAAAGAATAATTTGAGACAACATTTAAATACTCATAATGGCCAAAAAGATTTCCGCGGTAACACAAGCACTAAAACATTTACGTCGGAAACTGAGTTAAAAAGCCGCAGTACAGAACAAGAGAGCATCCGAGTAAACAAAGCGTGGCCGTGCTCTGTGTGTCATGAGATATTTAGATTTAAAAGACAATTGGATCAGCATATGAAAGTTCATTCTAAAAAGTATCAGAGTGAAATCTGCAGAAAATCGTTCAGGCGGAAACGTGGTTTATTGAAGCACGTGAAAGTACATTCTGGAATAAAAAACTTTCATTGTAATGTCTGTAGTAAATCATTCAGCGGTAAATGGTATTTACGCGACCATATCAGACTTCATTCCGGAATAAAAGACTATCAGTGCAATGTCTGTTGTAAATCATTTACGCAGAAGTCGAATTTAAATATTCACATGAAAATCCATTTGGGAATAAAAGAACATAAATGCAATGTCTGTAGTAAATCATTTACGCAGAAGTCGAATTTAAATTCTCACATGAAAATCCATTTGGGAATAAAAGAACATAAATGCAATGTCTGTTTTAAAACATTTATGTTGAAGTCGAATTTAAATATTCACATGAAAATTCATTTGGGAATAAAAGAACATAAATGCAATGTCTGTTTTAAAACATTTATGTTGAAGTCGAATTTAAATATTCACATGAAAATTCATTTGGGAATAAAAGACTATCAGTGCAATGACTGTAGTAAATCATTTACGCAGAAGTCGCATTTAAATGCTCATATGAACATCCATTTGGGAATAAAAGAAGATCATAAATGCAATGTCTGTAGTAAATCATTTACAAGGAAGTCGACTTTAAATGCTCACATGAAAATCCATCTGGGAATAAAAGAACATAAATGAAATGTCTGTTTTAAATCATTTACAAAACAGTATATTTTAAATAGTCACATGAAAGTTTATTCTGAAATACAGGTAAATCATACAAATATAAGTCTCGATTAATTACTCACACAAAAACTCATTTTAAAACTGAATATGTTACATAATTTAACAGAAAAGTCTTGTGGTTAATGATAAAGCAGAGAAACACCCAGAAAAGAACCAGGTTGCATGCTTACTGGTTACAGCACCGGGAATCAACCTCTTGTGTAAATCATTGTGCGTAACGGGTACATTTATTATTTAACAATATTCTTATTAATTATTATTTTTATTGACCTTCCCTCGTCTTAATAATCATTTTGACCTTCTTTGTCACTAAATATATTAGTAGATTAAATATAAGTTATGGTAGGAATTATCAACCTATACTGTTATCACTTTATGTGGCATTTATTTTTTATTCTGATAAGAATCCTGTTGCGAATTTGTAGGCCATAATAAGAAAGACTAAAGTTGGTATCAGACAGATGCACATTGTTTGTGCAGCCGTTTCTGTAACATTTTATCAGACTTACGTATTCAAGTTACTTTATAGTCTTAAATTGTTATATGAAAATGATGTTTGTATTTTATCTAAAAAGCTCAAAAGTTATAGCTGCTACTACGTTTATCAAAAACGTTTGTAATTTGTATGTAAGAAAGATGTATATTATTTTCACCTCTATGAAAATGAAAATATTTTTATCAAATTTTATAAACTTAATAAATAAATCAATTTTTTTTAATTGCACAACTTGGTGGTTTTTACTTACTTAATCCTTATCTAGAATTTTCTTCGGCTTTTCTATCTGTAGCTACTTTTCTTGTGTGTTCCTAGTTTTCTCCTCGACCTCTGTTTGTTGTACTTCTAGCTGTCAGGTTTACTGGGTCATCCTCTTTCTTTCTCCTGTGTCTCTTGCTTCAAACACTTGTATTGTATAGGTGTTCAAGCCAGCATATTTTTTCTAGTCTTCTTTGTTCTTCTATAAGAGGGGACCACCGAAAATTGCTGCAAACTACTTATAAAAAACAAAATTTTTCAAAACATTTTTTTATCGTTTTTCTAAATACTCTCCTATTAACTCAACATATTTACGCATTCGATAAAACCAATCGTTGAAGCAATAAAACCATTCTTTTGGAGACACCTGAGAGACCAAGTTTCCGTAGGATGCAACCGCATCATTTGTACTTGTATATCGGAAACCACCTATGTTATCCTTTAATTTAGGAAATAGGAAGGAATAACAAGGTGCAAGGTCAGGACTGTACGGCGGGTGCTCCAGTAATTCCAGCTTGGACTCTGGTAAATAGGCTTTAGTTTGCGCAGCAGTAAGTGGGGATGCATTGTCCTGGTGCAAGACTAGCTTACTTCCAGGCCCTTGTCAAATACCTGTGGTAAACAAATTGTTGTATACCAATTAGCAGTTATTGTTTTCCTATCTTCTAATGCAATATTGCCAATATCACCGGATTTTGAGAAAAAGAAGGCAATCATTTTTACCAATATTTCGAACTCTTTTTACATTGGCAGGATTAAATTATTATAGAAAATATTCACGTGGAAAGTGAACTGAGTATAATGATTTCTCCGCTAGTAGGTGGGCTGGTATTTCGTAGAGCATCTGAGATGGGTGTCGAACTGCGAAGGAAGTGTTAAAAGCTCTCGGCTACGTTGATGCTCTGTGAGTCCACATTGTGACACTACGAAAATAGTGAACAGAAATATGAACAAAACTAGATGATGGTCGAAAAGAGTAAAAGTAGCAGTGAAAGAAAAGAAGAATAAATGAAAGAAATACCTACAAACAAAACACCCAACTGACTATGAAGCATATAAAGAAAAAAGAAGAAACTCAAAAAAAGTAATAACGGAAAAAAATCATTGAGAGAATTCGGTGAAAAAATGAAAAACGCATATAGTGAAAACCAGAAATTATTTTTCGGAATACTTAAATATATATGAGACAGAAGAAGACAGCGACAATCAGGAACATTAAAGACAAGGAAGGAAAGACGATAATAGAAGAAGACAAACTAATGAACAGATGGAGGCAATATTTTATAAACCTCTTAGAGGGAAGTGATACGAACAACAGAAGAGCAATTACACCCGAACACAGGAAACAGAAACACCACAAGAAGAAGAAAAAAGAGAAGCAATAAGACAAACTAAAAGAGGAAAAGCGCCCGCATTCGACAAGGGTTTTACGAAATTCTTGGTCTTGTCTTGTTCTTGTCTTGCGTCTTTCTTAAAAACAATACAAGACAAGACAAGACTCAACATTGAAAAAGCAAGACAAGACAAGAAATAAGTTCAGCAAGAACAAGAATTCTTGCTCTTAAATTTTTTAATATACTTTATTTTTTCGTTGCTTTATTTATTTATGAGAACGCTGGAATATTTTTTGTAACGAACTAAACTATTAAGACTCGTAAATTTGTAAATATAAGAGAGTGTTTGAGGTTATAATTTATGTTGATAGAGAATGACAACAGATGGCAATAGCGTAAGTTTGTTGATAGGTGGTGACAACAGATAGGACTAGCGTAATTATAAAAATTTAAATTTTAAAAAAAAGTAAGTACAATGACAAGGGATAATAATTAGTACAATTGCGGTAGAATATTTTAAATTGTATACAAAATCCGCATTTTTGAGTGTTGATGATACATACATAGATCCCGTTTTCTGCAATATTCAAACACAAATAACTATGTACATGTGATCCTTATACGACGAACCTACCAGAACTATGCTAATATTCACAAACGTTCGTTATAGTTATAAGTATAACGCTTCGAATTTCTTTTCGACATATATGTCAGGAATCAAATTCAAATTTTTATTATACTTTAAGGCGGGGTTCGGGAATTGCGGGTTGCATAAGCAAAATAATTATTTTTTCTTCTAGCTTTTCTCAGCTCTGAAGCAAAAAATTTAAACTAAAACAGATTATTACAACAATATATTATTGCCTCTTTGGCCTGAAATAGTTTTGGAAGAAAAAATATAATTAGAATGAGGAAAAAATTTTCATTTCTTGCTTATAACTGAAAATTGCGAAACGAAAATATAATCAGGTCACAATTTATTAAAAACTGTAAACAAAAAATCAAGTTTCATGTAAAATGATTGTGTCATTTTTGTTAAAAAGTTGAAGAAAATTTTCTCGAAATTTTGCATTCTTGAATAGCAATGGCCGCTAAAATAGTTCAGCGTTTGTATCATAGATGTCAGCACTATAGATGTCGGTAATGTTAAATAATTTGAAAAATGAATTAATATAGGTTTTCAGTTTTCACATAGTGGCATTTGTGAAAATTTAAAAATATATCATACTTAATAAGAATGATCACTGCTTTCCTTTGTGCTTTACTAGTTTTGTTTGTCCTGTGACTTGGGAAAGGTTTGGATGTTCGTCCCGTATTATTAGAAAAGTATAATAAATGGAATAAAAAACAAAATAACAATACGAATAAATATTAAAACACGATTTTTAACAATAATTTTAATTTTTCAAATAAGGAACGATACATTTATAACAAGCGTTTAAAATTACTAGTGAAATAAACTAACTATTAAATCGAGAGAAAAAACAACGGGTGCATGGAATAGACGTATCGTAGCAAAATGGTTCTTATTGTTCTATACAAAATCAAATAACACGTATTTATTTATGTTATGTCGTTGATTGAAAAGTATACGTTTCAATCAACGGTTATGTATATTTATACGTTCATAGCTACATTTCACAGATAGATATGTATGTATATGTATAAGAAACCTGTTAGAAAATAGAATAGGTCATATAAGAATTATTATAAAATATCGAAAAAGCTCATTAATTCCCATAAAAATATTATTAAAAATTATTTTACAGTTAATTTAGAAGGAAATTAATGGAAGCAGCAAACACCGAAAACGGATCACATCGGTCATTCAAGAATTCCTGTATTTATTTATATGTTGGCTTATAAGGAAAATAGTGGTAGAAAACACCGAAAACGGTTTATATCGGTCATTCAAGGAAATTTATAATATACTTAAGTATCTTACTTGCCTTTTCGACTTTTGGATTTCCGAAAGTTTCTAAAATTTAACATATAGGTATATATATATATATATATATATATATATATATATATATATATATATACATATATCTTTAATTCCGTATATATTTTCTAAAAATAAATATGTTCACATATTAAAATTTTATTAGAAATTTGTAACTTGTTGGTAATATCATTTACACAGAAATAAAGACATTATAATTTTGTGAAATGTTAATAATATTTTGAGAAGACCAACCATTTTAGATGGACCATTAACCATTATTTATAAATTAATCAAATCAAAGAGAGAAAAGTTAATTAGGTATTAATTGCAATATGTTTCTGTAGAATGAGGAACATGTAGCAAACGAAAAATTGATTAGAATCAATCGGATTATAAAATAAATAAAAATATTGCAATTTAATAATGGATTTTCAGATACCACGATTAACATGTTCTTAAAAAAACATTAAATTAAATTCTTAACTAAATTATTGTATTTATATGGCATGTGAGAAATGTGTTTGTGAAAATATCTTAAATTTGGAAACACTAACTGCTTGTCAATTGAAATAAACTTCTTGTGTTTTTAATAAATAACTGAAGAATAGATTGATTTTATTAATTTTTAATTACAACTTTACGTCACTCCACATATTTATATCAGATGATAAGGCCATTTATCTGGGGCAACCGGGTAGTTTATTTAATATTAGTATTAATGAACACCTCCGGACATTAATTAATAATAATTATAATAATTTATACATAAGCGAGATATTTGCTGGGTCCATTAAAATATAACACCGTTTATATATATATATATATATATATATATATATATATATATAAATTATTTTCGTGGTTCTGGTTTATGAGTTTTTAAAAATAATTATTTTATTCACAAATATTAAATTTAATGTTTTCAAAGCAAGTTACAAGTCCAGACTGAATATAATATTTCTTTACAATATTTTACATGTGTTTTTGATACAGTGTAATACAATATGATAACATGATAACAGGATGTCGGGAACTGCTGATGGTTGCAACTCCTGGGCAGGTAACACCTTCCTCCTTAAGAAGAAACTCTAGGGCGGAACGACTTGAGTTTCGTCAATCTGCGTGGGAGTCCTGGGAATTGTATTCTGGAAAAATTTATTTTTTATTTTGAATAAAAAATATGTTGCGATCACCAATGACAGGCAGATGACTCCTATTATTGCAGCCACGGAGTATTTGTATTCTGTCTTCATCGGATCGATGTCGATTTCTTCAATTTCTTGTAGTTGGAGTTGATGTAGTTTGTCCAGTGGTGTCTTGTCCAGTTTTAGTTTTTCAACTTGAAGGGTTGTAGGACTTCTTATGTTGATTTTTTCTAAGTTGATTGGATGACCAGGTATGGAGTTTATTTTATTAGAATACACATAGGATGAGATTTTGATTGAGCAGTTTGGTGGTATAATGAATAGATAGGTTCCTTGAAGGGAAGCGATGGTATTTCTACTGCACGTTGTTTTTATTTGTTGCGGTGTAGGAAATATTCCAATGTAATGTGCTTTATTTATTTCTAATACAATTTTTTGTCTAATTTTTACTGGCACATGTTGGCAATTATTGGCAGTGGTATCGGTAGTTAATATTGAAGTTAGACATTCTTCATCTTTTTCCATTGGAAGGAGATTTGTGTTGTCGCATAGGAATTTCGACTCTAGGTCTATACACTTCTCGTTGGTGTATTGGAATGCGTTGTTGTTTAAGGATAGATAAGTAGCAGGTGGGATAATTGTAGATTGATTAACGTTTGGAATGGAGTATAAATGGTAATGATCGAATGTTTCTGAGTGTACCAGCGGGAAATCAAGTGAAAACATAATTTTTTCGTTACTAATATGTACTTTAATTTTAATAACGTGATAATATCTAGAAACGTCTTCAATGTTTGGAAATAATAATTGTTTGTGATCGTAAATGGATAATAATTCGCTAATGGCATGTTTCAAATCTTCAAAGGAAATTATGCTTGGGTGTACAGTTTCCAAAATGGCAAATGTTACCGCGTTTTCAATTTCTTCCAAATAGTGCACTAATGAATCAATATTATATTTAATTCCTTCTAAAATTTCTTGTATAATCAAATAATGGGAAAACGAGAAACTTGAGTTATTAATTGATTTGATTATCTCATTTGTTTTATTTTCTATATCATTTTGATTTTTGATTATTGATGTCATCGTTTCATTGATAGAAGACATTATATTTTTCGAAAGTGATATCTGATTATTTAATTTAGTTACGATTGATTTTTGATTACTTTGTAATTTAAGTATGTTATCATGAATTTCTTCGGCGTCAGCATTATCCATATTTCCAGTTATAAACTTGATAAGAGATCCTAAAGGATTGATAATACCACGTTTTTGCCGTTTTTCTGGATAGAAATTTCTTAATTTTTTAGTTATAACTGATAATTGGTATTTCAAGTGTTCGTAATAATTGTTTAATACAGTGAAAATGTCGGGGGTAGCAGAGTTTATTGTTTCTTTTATTTTAGATAGGCTTTCATTTAATAAATCTACTCGATTAGATAGGGATTTGAGGTCAACGTAATGAAGGAATGTGTGGGAAGCGGTTTTAATTCTTGCTTGTCCTAATTTAAATGGGAGGATTCCAGGATTGTTGGATAGATTCTGGATTAGAACTTCTTGTGTCTTCGTCATCATTATGTACAGAGTCGAGAGTCTGTGAAATTATGCTGGTTTTAGAATTTTATTTTCTAAGATTTTGAATTTGTTTTTAGTCTTATTCTGTTTTTTAAAGTCATAGGTTTTTTGTCTGGGTCTTTTTATGTTACTTAGGTGGATGTTTGTAGAAGTGTTGCCGTGTTGTGGTTTTATTTCGGCGGTTTTTAGATTTGGATTAATTTTTTCAATTTCTTCTGGTTTGAATTTGTTATTCGTTTTGCTTTGCTTTTGTTTATTTTTTACGTAAGTTGTTTTAGGTATTTCAGGTAGATCTTCGCGATTTTTATTTGCGTAATCAATAGTTTTTTGTTTGTATTGCTCGTTTGTATCTCTGATTTTATTGTATAGCAGTTTAATTTTTTCCTTGTGATTAATTATATAATTATTAACTAGTTGCTTTTCCAATTCAAGGTCTAGGGGTGAGTTTACGTCAATGTGTCCTGATATAATTTCGCACGGTTTAAATTTTGTAGCAGAATGGATAGAATTATTGTATGCTAGCAAAGCGTAGTTGACTTTCATTTCAATTGGTTCTTTATTATATTCGTTCTGATTATTTAGTAGTCTTATATGTTCCACAAGGGTCGAATGAAATCTTTCAATTAACCCGTTTGATTCTGGATGTTGTGATGTTATAAAATGGAGTTTTACTTTATGTACTTCTAATAATTCTTTAACTAATGAATTTTTAAATTCTAAGCCATTGTCCGAAATTATTTGATTTGGTATCCCATGATGGGTGAAATATTTAACAAGATTATTCACAACTTCTATTCCTTGTCCGGAATTCAATCTATAGGCTTGAGCATATCTTGAGAAAGCATCAATTATCGTTAAGAATTTTTGTTTTTCTAAAGTTATCGAGTCAATATGTAAAATTTCAAAAGGTTTAGTTGGGGTTGGTGCAATATTAAATTTGGGTTTAATAGGGATTCTGTCATATTTAGTTTTTAAACATACTTTACATTCATTAATGTAAGTTTGAACTGATTTCCTCAAATTAGGCCAGTAGTATTTCTTTCTAATTTCTTTCTCTGTTTCATCGATTCCTCTGTGATTAGTTTTGCTTTCGTGATAATTTTGAATAGTTTCTTTAATATCTTCTGAGTCTACGACATCTAATAATTTTTGAGTATATCTTACTAAATTTATTTGTGAGTTTTTGAAATATTTTTGAATAATTGAACTGAATTTTTCATATATTGGATCTTCAAAGTATAAGCAATATTTAACTTTCGGGATAATGTATTCTTTTATGAAATTAATTATATCTCTAGCAAAATTGTTTTTCGAAATTTGTACAAGGAAACGTTGTGTGTTTTCAAATAATTTTATAATTTTTGGTTTTTGGGGATCAAAATTTACTTCTGATATAATAATTTGGTTTGTTCCGAAATTAACTGGTTTATCACAAATAGGTATTCCTACGATCGGATTTTCTGTGTTCGTGTGAACTGTTTCATCGTCTGAAATAATTTCGTCTTGATTTTCATTATCGGTTTGAACTACTAAAGAGACATTATCTAAATTATTTTCATTTTCTTGTTTATTAGTGTTAGAAAAATTTTTGTTAAAATTTTCTATGTATTCGAATATTCCTTCGGAGTTCTCATTTGTTTCGTTGGCATTGATTTGAATACGAGATAATGCGTCTGCGTTTAAATTTAGGGAACCTTTTTTATAAACAATTTGGTAATCATATTCTTCGAGTTTAAGTCGCCATCTTACAAGTTTCGAATTGGGTTCTTTTAATGAAAACAACCATTGTAAAGGTCTGTGGTCCGTATAGATGACAAATTTACGACCAAATAGATAAGGCCTGAAATGTTTCACTGCCCATACTATGGCTAGTAGTTCCTTTTCAATTGTGGAGTATTTAGTCTCTGAATCATTTAACGTACGGCTGGCATAAGATATAGGCAGATCTGATCCTACTTTTCCTTGTGACAGTACGGCACCAATCGCGAAATTGCTCGCGTCTGTCGTTAAAATGAAAGGTTTCTCGAAATCAGGGTGTTGCAAAATAGGTTCATTAGCTAACAAATTTTTATAGGTATTGAAACAATTTATGTAATTTGGATTTTGTGTATCGATTTTGGCGTCTTTTTTCAAGCATGAAGTTAAAGGTTTTGTTAGATTTGCGAAATTTTTTATGAATTTGCGATAATATCCGAGTAATCCCAAAAATGCTTTTATTTCTCGCGTAGTTTTTGGTAAGGGGTAATTTCTAATTGCTTTGATCTTCTCGGGGTTAGGTTTTATGCCGTCTGATGTAATTAAGTGACCTAAAAATGTGACTTCTGTTTTTAGAAATTCGGACTTATCGAGTTGTACCTTAAGGTTACTTTCGCGTAATTTTTGGAAAATACTTTTTAAATTTGAAATATGCTCTTGAAGGGATGCAGAAAATACTATTATATCGTCCATAAAAACAAAGCAAATTTTGTTTAAATATTCTCGTAATATGTTATCCATAACTCGCTGAAAAGTGGCTGGTGCGTTCTTTAAGCCAAAAGGTGTTCGTAAAAATTCATAGTGTCCGTGTTCTATGTTAAAAGCGGTTTTCTGTATGTCGCCCGGGTGCATTTCAATCTGATGAAATCCACTTGCCAAGTCTAATGTTGAAAAGTATTTTGATCGTCCAAGTCGGTCTAGAATGTGGGATATATTCGGGATAGGGTAACGGTCATCTACAGTCTTCTCGTTTATCTTGCGATAATCGACGACTATACGCCATTTTTGTTTGCCAGAAGCATCAACCTTTTTTGGAACGATCCAAATAGGTGATGACCAAGGCGAATCACTGGGTCGTATGATTCCCTGTTCTAACATGTTGTTAATTTGTTTCTCGACTTCGGGTTTGTGAATGAATGGATATCTATAGGATTTTGAGTGTACTGGAATTTCATCTTTTGTGATTATTCGATGTTTGATCTTGTTTGTAAAAGTTAGTGGAGTTCCTTCTCGATAAAATATATCAGAAAATGATTTGACTAATTTTTAAATTTGATGTGTTTCTTCCGTATTCATGTGGTCGGTTCTAATTAATTTAGTTAAGTCTGATTTGTCTTGATATTGGATATTATTTATATCGTCATTGACTGTGACATTAAATAATTCGAATTCAGAATTATTAAATGGGTTGGCATTAATTGGTTCGTACAAATAAATTTCTTGTGGTTCATATGTATTATTATAAATATCTACAGGGGCATAACCGTTTTGACAATTTGATAAACAATTTCTAATTAAACAATTCGAAATGTTTGTGGGTGGTATTACTACATCGCCGTCGGGTGCATGTACTGGAATTTTTACTGTTTCGAGAGTGTTTGGTTCTATTCGAGCAAAGAACAATAATTTTTGTTTCGATTCGTAGTGTGATAGTTTTAAACTCGTGTTTGGGGTTTTCAAGATAGAATGTTTTATATTTAGTTCGACGTTTAAGTCTTTTAACGTGTCATATCCAATTAATCCATCGAAAAAGTGATGAAATTTAAACAAATAGAATTTTATATTTTTGTCGGTATTGAATTCGGGGAATGCTGGAATTTCAATACAAGAATCGCGTTTAGTAGTTTGAAATATTGAACTAATCGTAAAATTTTCCTTTTTAATAAATGGTTTAAAATATTTTTCTGCAAGATCTGGATTTAAAAATGATTTCGTCGCTCCGGTATCTATTAACAATTTTAAGGGTGGATTCGAAATTTTTATAAAGGGTAAATCTTTTTTATCATAGATGGAATGAATTTCTATGTTTGGTTCTGAGACTGGCTCGTTTCGCAAAAATTTTGATTATCTTCATAAGAGTCGGGTTCGTACACGTCGTATTCGGTTTCATTTGTGTCGACCGAAGTGTTTTGTCCGTATTGTTCGTAATTTTCCACTTCATTATAATTATCGTAATAATATTCTACTGGTTCGTAAAATTCGGTGGGCTCTACATTGAATAGTTCTTCGGATACAAATTTTTGTTGTCCGTTATTTTGGAATTTTGATATAGTACCATGTGATATTCCACTCATGGGGGTTGGTTTGGGAAATTGTTGACGGGTGGCAGAACCTTGTGATTTCCACACGTTTGTAGGATTGGGTCTAGGTTGAGGTCTTCCAAATACTTGTTGGTTTGTAAAAGTTCTTTGAGGTTGAATTGGTCTAGGCTGTAAAGCTATTGGAGCACTGGGAAATGGTCGGGGTTGATTATAAAATTGTTGTTGCGGAGAATAATAGGTTGTTGGAGATTGATATCTCGGAAATTGCATTGGGATTTGTCTTTGAATGTGCATATTAGGCTGAGGTTTTTGAGTAATTTTATTATTGAAAGCGGGTCTTTGTAAATGTCTGATGTTATTTTCCTCTACTATATATTGTCTACTTTCTGCTAAACTAGTGGGCTTCATTGCGCGAATTGTTGAACCAAGTGGTTCTTTTAATCCAGCTAAAAATATTTTCAACGCATGTGTATTATAAAAATTTTTCTTTACTGTTTTAATTGTGTCTTCTGATTCATGAATTTCAACATAATTATGAAGAAAGCTTAAATTTTGCATTACTTTTGTGTAAAATTGAAGTGCTGATTCATCTTTTTGTCTCAGTTGATCTAAATCAAATAATAAGCCATTTTCATCTCGCTGGTCGCCGAAATGGGCAACTAACGTTTCTTTTACTGTTTTCCAGTCTTTGGTTATACAAGTAGTGTATACTTCGCGAGCTGCTCCGGATAATTTTGCATATATTCCGTATACTACTGTAATATTTTGAACGCAATGTAAATTTTCAGGTTTCGGGTCCCAATAAGATTTTATTAGGGCATTTGCAATTTCTAGGAATCCTGCTAATTCTGCTGGATTTCCATTGAAGTTTGGAACGATTTCAAGTAATTTAGTTTCAAATTTGGGTATTTGTGACATATTTTCGCTTATAGATAAATTAGAAAGATCTGAATTAATTATTGTTAAATCTACTTTTTGATTTCGGTAAGAATTCGTAAAATCTAAGTCTAAATCTAACTCGTTCTCACTGTTTTCCGCGGTGGAAGGGTAAGATGAAAGCGAGGAGTCGGACATAAAAATGAAAACAACTCACACAACCAATTTGATGAAGAGTCGCATTCCTGGCTGATTTCCTCGATGGAGATCTGCTGGGTCGGAGGGTGATTCCTTGGATTCTCGATGAATCTTGTAGAATTTCGGTCCGTCGCGAGTTAACAGTTGATACTGCAGGTTTTTTCACGATGAATTACCTCTCAGTATCCTACCGACTGCGCCAATTATTTTCGTGGTTCTGGTTTATGAGTTTTTAAAAATAATTATTTTATTCACAAATATTAAATTTAATGTTTTCAAAGCAAGTTACAAGTCCAGACTGAATATAATATTTCTTTACAATGTTTTACATGTGTTTTTGATACAGTGTAATACAATATGATAACATGATAACAGGATGTCGGGAACTGCTGATGGTTGCAACTCCTGGGCAGGTAACATATATATATATATATATATATATATATATATATATATATATATATATATATATATATATATACCGGGTGTCCCAGCTCGACCGACACATGAGAGATTTACATAGGAAATCAGTTAATTATGAATAGAATCTCCCCAGTGCAAGATATTAATTTGAAATTTTGTATGCTTATTGGGGAATATTAATTCTATGGATCACACTCATTTGAAATATGCAATTTCGTCTGTAAGGCGAGATTTATTAAATTTAAAATCTAATATTTTCGTTCAAAATCACACAGCCATGGAAATAAAAGAAAATATCTACGTGACAGTTCTGACAGTTAATGACATGCCATTGTAGATATTTATATTTTTGTAATATTGGTATATTATTTAACAAAAAGAAAATAAATTCAACCTAAATAATATTAAAATACAGGGAATAAGAATTAAAATCAGTGATATTTCACTAAACTGTCAGATAAATATTTTCTTTTATTTCCATGGCTGTCTGATTTTGAATGAAAGTATTAGATTTTAAATTTAATAAATCTCGCCCTACAGACGAAATTGCATATTTCAAATAAGTGTGATCCATAGAATTAATATTCCCCTATAAGTATACAAAATTTCAAGTTAATATCTTGCACTGGGGAGATACTATTCATAATTAACTGATTTCCCATGTAAAACTCCTATGTGTCGGTCGAGATGGGACACCCGGTATATATATATATATATATATATATATATATATATATATATATATACCGGGTGTCCCAGCTCGACCGACACATGGGAGTTTTACATGGGAAATCAGGTAATTATGAATAGTATCTCCCCAGTGCAAGATATTAACTTGAAATTTTGTATGCTTATTGAGGAATATTATTTCTATGGATTACAGTTTTTTGAAATATGTAATTTCGTCTGAAAGACGAGATTTTTTAAATTATAAAATCTAACATTTTCGTTCAAAATCAGTCAGCCATGGAAATAAAAGAAAATGTCTATGTGACAGTTCTGACAGTTAATGACATGCCATTGTAGATATTTATATTTTTGTAATATTGGTATATTATTTAACAAAAAGAAATTAAATTCAACATAAATAATATTAAAATACAGGGAATAAGAATTAAAATCAGTGATACTTCACTAAACTGTCAGATAAATATTTTCTTTTATTTCCATGGCTATCTAATTTTGAACGAAAATATTAGATTTTAAATTTAATAAATCTCGCCCTGCAGACGAAATTACATATTTCAAATAAGTGTGATCCATAGAATTAATATTCTCCTATAAGTATACAAAATTTCAAGTTAGTATGTTGCACTGGGGAGATACTATTCATAATTAACTGATTTCCCATGTAAAACTTCCATGTGTCGGTCGAGCTGGGACACCCGGTATATATATATATATATATATATATATATATATATATATATATATATATATATATATATAAATATACTTAGAGACACATTAAGAATTTTTTAATTTACAAATAGAATCTTTCATTTATACAAATAATTTTGTATTGAATGGAAATATATCAACTTCGAGATATTCATGTTCTACAGTAACGTATTTATTTTGCTTATTTGAACAGATTATTTCAAAGAATTGTGTACCTGCCAAAAAGGGTCGTTCATTCATTTCAGATTCAAACCATATGTACAGATCTACACTACCCGACAGCCATCTGTTGGATCTTATAGAATAAATACCGAAATAGTTCATTATTTCCCCATCACATCGTGGCGCGTTTTCGGATCGCCCCCTTAACATCGATTTTTGTTTTCATTATTGAATTAAACAATTTAATGATTATTTATGAATTTGGGCAAAGCCTACATTTAAATCATAATTAAAATTCAAGTCATTTTTATATAAAAATCATTGATTAACATGAAAAATGTGTAATATACACGGATTTATAGGAAGTAATATTTACGAGCATAATTATAAAAATATCGGCATACGGCTTACACATGATCACTAAATAATGTTTAATTACCTATAACTGTTCCTACAGTTCCCTCAACTAGCAAGACAACAAGACAAGACAAGAAATTGCAAGACAAGAAAAGAAATAAGGTAGCAAGAAATCTACAAGACAAGAATGTTTTTTATTTCTTGCTTCGTAATGCAAGACAAGACAATACGTTGAGCAAAATAGCAAGATTCTTGTCTTGGTGAAACCCTAATGACAAATATGTATTATAACGCCTATATTTAAAAAAGGAGATAGTAAAGAGTGCCAGAACTATAGAGGAATTAACCTACTTAGCTCAGTTGCCAAAGTATACGCAAGAATCCTGGAGAGAAGATTAAGAACAGAACTTGAAGAATCCTTAGAAGAAATCCAATTTGGTTTTAAACCAAATAGAGGAGTAAACAATGCGATGTTTATACTAAGACAAATAGAGGAAAAGGCAATAAAAGAAGGAAGAAACGTACATGTATGCTTCATTGATTTGGCGAAAGCGTTCGACAGAATTAATAAAGAAGACATATGGAAAACCTTAAGAAACAGGGGAGTATCAAATACACTAATAACTGGAACCCAGAACCTATACTCAAAGACAAAGCTACGTGAGAATGAATCAAGAGACCTCTAATGAACTCGAAACGACAGCTAGAATAAGACAGGGATGCATTCTGAGCCCGCTTCTGTTTACGCCAGTGCTAGATAAAGGAATAAAACAGATAAAAGAAGAAGTAAAAAGTACTGCATTGGGCATTGAAAAATGAAACAATTGAAATAGTAGAATTATGCTATGCAGATGACATGGTCACCATAGCAGAAGATGAGAAAACATTAATAAGGAATATAGAAATCTACGACAGAGCGCTACAAACACTAAACATGAAGATCAAAAAGGAAAAAACAAAAACCATGGTACTGGGAAGAACGAAACAAGAACATGCAATACAACTAAGAAATGAAAATCTCAAACAAGTCCAAAAATTAAAATACTTGGGGTCAATCATAACCGAAGATTTGATGAAGAATAAAGGAAAGAAGAACAACAGGAAGCAAAGTATTCAATAGCATCAAACACAGCTTTCTAGGAAAACAAGAAATACCAAAAGAGACCAAGGTACAAATATTTAAAAAAGTATAGTGACACCTATACTCATACACGGAGCAGAAACATGGACATTAACACACAGACAAAAAGAAAAAATGACGGTCAGTTAAATGAGATTTCTAAAAAGAATCGAGGGGAAAACAAAACTGGTCAAAATCAAAAACGAAACTTACAGACAAAATCTAAAAGTAAAATCAATAGAAGAGAAGATAGCAGAAGGACAGCTGAGATGGTACGGTCACATAGAAAGGATGGGAGAGGAGGAAATGGTTAAACAGGTGTTTGGAGCAAGAACAAGAACCACGAGGACGGCCAAAAAGAACTTGATTAGAAGAAGTAAAAGACGCAGCGGAAAGAAAAGGTTTAACTTAGGAAGAAGCGAAGAGAGTTACAAAGGGTAGAGTAGAGTGGAAAGAAATATGGAGAAGATCAACGAACCAAAACTCAGCCTCCTTCCACTCTCGTCGGGAGAATGCCTTACACCCATAGGAGTAGAACAGGTATAGCTCGTCCAAAATAGAAAAGGACCTGTCAATCATTCTCGCGCATATAATGCAACAAACAAGTTGAAGGAGACGGCAACATAAATATACTTCTTTTCTAATGGTGTTCAATGTGCCGCACAGTACATACTAAACGTATTGTAGACCCATGCCTGGCCTACCAGTTGCCCTGTGCAGTTCTGGGTTATAGTAGCTATATACCTACCCCATGTCAACCAAGTTCAAAACTGCACTGATCCAATAAACTAGGGGCGTAAACCATAAATGGGAAAGCAATTTACCATTGGCGTGGGATTATTTCAATAACAAATTGAATTTTTGTAAATATTTATATTTTAAAATGCATAATGTTTATGAATAACAAAAGAAAATATCACATTTATGAACATCATAAAAAAATTCTAATTAAGTAGAGGCGAATGGATTACATCGGTTTGGTCACTGACAATATTTTCCTTTGAAATAACAGCTTCTTTAATCTCTAGATTTTCAAGTCAAATTATAGTCAATCCTTTTTCTGCTACATGTAAGATTACGAATCACCCTTTCCCTGCTAATATAATGCTCGGCAAATCCTGTGCTGTTTTCTGTTCATTGCAATTATATGTTATTTAAATCTTAATTTCGAATTTCCTTAATATTATATAATAATTTACTAATATAGTTTCCCTATATGAATTAAGAACTAAGTACGCCACTGGTAAAAAACGCAATGGGGGTTACCTTCTTCCATTGGTTGCTCAAAATATGAACGAAAATGCGTCTTTCGCGCAGGTTCATTTCTATATTGAACGAGCTATAATAATTATTACTATACCGGAATGCTGAATATGCAAAGAAAGTTAAATTATTGCGATACAGTTAAATTTTATTTCTATAGAGTGAAGAATGCGCTGCTAAATTAGAATTTAGTGCAAGCACATGCAACTCGTTCAAATGCTCAACAAGAAATGAGTCAATCTTGGGTTTCCAAAATGGCGACTTCCGTCTCAGTTTTTCATCTACCCGCTAGATTGTATTTCTTTATTAGTCCTAATGTGTTGAATCAATTGTAATTAGTTTTGACTTATTTACACGGCTAACATAATTTCGATAAATCAAAAATTATCTAACTGTCCGATGGCGTACTGAACATATGGCCTTCCGTAATGTGATGCTTACATAACCTATAAATTGTACAATAATGGTTACTTACATTAGTGATCGTAGAAAAAGACAAAAAAAAATACTTATGTAAATATACTGGAGCTTTTGCTTCACGCAAACAACAAATTAATAATAAGGTGCAGATCATGCAATAATAATTAATATTTGTCAAAGAAAAAACATTTTGTAAATACATTTGATAATTAAAATAGATAATTATAAAATATTCAGTTCTGGATTGTTATAGTTATGAAAGATAACTATGGATTTATTTAATTAAAGTTACCTATGTATGTTATAAAGAGAAGTTGTTTTTGAATGATATGTGACGTTAGATGTATATTTTACACTGTCAATAAATAAGTTATACTTTTCGTTAAGCAAGAGTTCAATTTAATTGGAGTTGTTTTCTTCGTAGAAATACAACAGGTTATGGGCCCAGGTATCGCACCCTTTTAAAACACGAAGAAAATTTAATGAAAAGTTAATTGACAAGTGTCAAAAACATAGATTTGCTTTGAGATAATTTAGTAAAGTATAGCAATGGATTTATCAAAGCATATTAAGCCGTTAAGTGGAGAGACGGATTGGCCAATATGGAAAAGGAAGATACGAGATCTTCTAGATTATCATGAAGGTGCATTGGACGTCATTGACAGAAAGTTAGTAAAACCAGAACCTTTAGAAGATACAGCGTCGGCAGCACAAATCAAAGACTATAGGCAAAAGTGTGATTTGTACCGAAAGGCTAACAGCTATGCAAAATCGATGATAACAAGTGCCATTACTGATACAGTCTACGAGAAAATTATGGACAAAGAAACAGCTTGCGATGCATGGGATGCATTAAAACATCAATTTGAAGCTTCTTCCAGAGACCAGCTATTTAAGATATGTACTGAATTTTTTTCATTTAACTGGACACAAGGTGACGACGTTTCTACACACGTAGCCAGATTAAAAAGTTTGTGGAATGAGTTAAATAACGGACTCAGACTCAGGAACGAAAATACTCTTCCAGATCTTATGCTTGTTTGCAAAACTTTACAGATTTTACCAAATACATTTGAAACTTTTCAATCAAGCTGGATGTTACTAACAAGAGAAGAAAATAAAACATTCGATGAGTTAACAACACAATTATGCATGTTTGAAAGAAATTTTATGAAAAGTTCAAATATAGACAAAACTGTACACGAGGCATTAGTGGCAAATGCAAATAAGCAAAGACAAAATTTCAGTCAGAAGAAAAATATCAATTGCAACAAATTTAACTCCAAGAAGAACGATATTTGCAATTATTGTAAAGTAAAAGGTCACTGGGTAAGAACCTGTAGAAAGTGGATAGCTGATGGAAGGCCAAGTAAAACTGATATACAGAAGAAGACACAAGAGGTATCTGCAGCTAGTAACGCCCTACTGATGTTCACCAACGATGAGGTAAACACTCTTGACAATAAGGAAGTCACATGGTGGATTGACAATGGAGCAACCCAGCATGTAACTAATAGTCAAAGATATTTTGTTGATTTTCAAAAGTTTGACAATCCATGTGAAATTAGAGCAGCAGGAAAAGAAACTCTAATGGCAGTAGGAAAGGGTACTATTCAGATGACATCAGCGATGAGTAGTCAATACATAACACTGACGGATGTTTGGTATGTTCCAAACCTATACAGAAATTTGTTTTCAGTGTTAGCTGCTCAAGATAAAAATTTAAGTAGCAAATTTACATCAACAGTAAGAGAGTGTTGGCTGAAAATTGAAAACAAAGTTGTAGTGCATGGAACACGAGAGGTATGTGGAACATTGTACAAAGCAGACTTTAAGCCAATTTTACCTAAAAAGAAGATTGAGATAAATGCCGTTGATAATAATTCACTATTGCAATTATATCATGAAAGATGGGGACACCAGGATAAGCGACACATCAGGGAAAAGCTGAAGAAAGAATTAAGTTTAAACGTTCCTTTGAGTAATGATCTTTGTGAGCCCTGTATATATGGCAAAGCACATCGATATCCATTTGGACATAGGGAGAAAACTTCTAGACCTGGTGAACTCATGTCAGCTGATGTATGCGGACCGTTTCAAGAATCCTTTCAAAAGAAGAGATATTTAGTGGTATTCAAAGATGCCTTCAGTAAATTTAGATATTGTTACATTGCAAGAGAAAAATCAGAAGTTAAAGATGCACTTAAAAATGTTATTCAGCATTCGAAAACATTGGGACATCAGATTAAAGAGTTACTTAGCGACAATGGTGGGGAATTTGATAATAAAGAAGTTAGAGAAATTCTAAACGCAGAAGGAATCACACAAAGGCTCACAGCACCTTACACACCTCAGCAGAATGGTGGCAGCGAGCGTGAGATGCGCACTATTGTTGAGATGGCTAGAACTCTCAAACATTCTAATGAAGAAGCCAATTTTCCAGCAGCAATGTGGGCAGAATTAGTAGCAGCATCAGTGTACATTCTAAATCGTACTGGAAAATCATCAGTAGAAGGTATCAGTCCATTTGAGATATGGATGGAAAAGAAGCCTAGAATAAAACATTTACGAATAATAGGATCTACCTGTTATGCTCACATTCCGGTTCAGAGACGTCGGAAAATGGATAGAAAAGCAGTCAAGGGATATCTTATAGGATATGATGGAGATGAGCGTTACAGAATTTGGGTCAAAGAAGAGAGAAAAATTATTCTTTGCAGAGATGTAACATTTGAAGAAAGAATTAGCAAGTGTGAAGAACACATCAGATTACCGCTTCAAGATATTGGAGATAAAAATCAGGGAAAGTCAGAAAGAAAAGAAGAAAACGAAGTGATAGATAACTCTGAAAAATTGAATGAAGCATTTGATGAAGAAGAAAATATCCCAGAATATCGACAATTAAGAAATCGTTCAGAACTGAAGAAGCCATCACGACTGGAATACAATGTCATGATTACAGAAGAAATTATGAGTGGTATAGACCATCCAGAAACATATGAAGAGGCATTGGAAAGCAATCAAAATGTTCAGTGGAAGCAAGCTATGGAGAGAGAAATACAATCACTGAAAGAAAATCAGACATGGGAATTGATGCAATTACCGAAAGGAGCAAAAGCCTTACCATGCAAGTGGGTTTTCCGTATAAAAATGAATCCAGACGGAAGCATTGACAAATATAAAGCACGACTTGTCATAAAAGGTTTCATTCAGCGGTATGGTATCGATTATACTGAAACTTTTACTCCAGTTGCCAAGTTGAGCACAATTCGATCGATGTTAAGTATTGCCGCAACAGAGAAGATGCATTTGACACAGTTCGATATATCAACAGCATTTTTATATGGCGAGTTAGAAGAAACCATATTTATGCAGCAACCCAGGGGATTTGAAGACAAAACCGACCGCATATGCAGACTCAAGCGCAGTCTGTATGGCCTTAAACAAGCCCCAAGGTGTTGGAATAAGCGATTTGGAGCTTTTCTTGCTTCAGTAGGATTCAAAACGAGTGAAGCAGATCCATGTTTGCACATTAGAGAAAGAAACAATAAAAAGCTAATGATTGCTCTCTATGTGGACGATGGATTAGTTATGGCAACAGACAAGCAAGACGCTGATAATTTTATTAAAGAATTAAAATCCGAATTCAAGATCACTGTAAAACCAGCTTCATTTTTTCTTGGATTAGAAATTGAACGTTTAGAAGACGGATCAATAAAGATAAACCAGAAAGCGTACGCTAAAAGGGTCTTAGAACGTTTCAATTTTGAAAATAGCAAGCCTGTATCTACACCTATGTTAAAAGAACCAGAAACAACGGAAACAGAAAAGAAAAGCATGAAGAAGTGTGACTTTCCATATAGACAAGCTGTGGGAGCACTAATGTATTTGATGATAGGAACTAGACCGGACCTAGCATACAGTGTTAGCTTTCTTTCAAGATCACTTGATTCTGCAACTATGGAAGATGTAGCAAGGCTAAAACGAGTTCTACGATATATTGCTGGCACGTATGATTCAGGTATTATATATCGTCCAAATATTAGCAGCGGAATATTAGAATGCTACAGTGACGCAGATTTTGGCGGTTGTAATATGACTGGTCGATCAACATCAGGAGTAGTAATTACACATGCAGGAGGAGCTGTATCGTGGCTTAGCAAAAGGCAGTCGATGACTGCAACGTCTACAACTGAAGCCGAACTAATAGCAGCACATGAAGCTGTTAAAGAAATAATTTGGCTAAGAAGACTGTTCAATGAAATGGGAAAGCTGAAACAAGTACCAATTCTCAGAATTGATAATCAGGCAACAGTGAAACTTACACAAAATCCTGAATTCCATCATCGAACAAAGCATATTAAAATAAAGTATTTTTTCATTCGAGAAAAAGTATTAGAAGACGAATTAGCGGTTCAATACATTCCTACAGAAGATCAAGTAGCAGATGTTATGACGAAGCCTCTACCCAGAGCGAGACTGAAGATCTTATGCAACAAAATAGGACTTTATTAATAAAATCAAATATGTCTCAACTTTAATTAAATAAGGGAAAGTGTTATAGTTATGAAAGATAACTATGGATTTATTTAATTAAAGTTACCTATGTATGTTATAAAGAGAAGTTGTTTTTGAATGATATATGACGTTAGATGTATATTTTACACTGTCAATAAATAAGTTATACTTTTCGTTAAGCAAGAGTTCAATTTAATTGGAGTTGTTTTCTTCGTAGAAATACAACATGGATCAGACTGTACGACATGAGGCTTTGGGAATAATACGCATGCGCAGAATTGTTAGACATCTATCTCTCTTATGCTCGTTTCTCGCTTGCATAAAAGCCTACAAGTTAGCGTTCCAGTATTACTATATTCCAGTGACATGTTGACGAGTAGTTCGCGGAATGTCCGCTACTGGCGCAGCTCTGCAACTTTATTCGCCTATTCTAGTAGTTCTGTGTTGACACCAGAGTATATTTTCCTGTTGATGGTATTACATCACGCTATTAATTTTATTACAAAGTTTTAAACATATAGTTCGCACAAATAGTAAAATATAAATAGTATAATGGATTTGTGTTTTATGTGCACGAAGGACTACCACTGCGTCCCTGTGGACGACAGAATAGTGTCCGAAGTGGAGTATCTTATTCCTGAAATAGTAAGTGAAATTAAACTTTAGTTATTGTGAATAAGAAATAATTTTACATATCTCCGTTGTGTATTGTTTTTATGTTATTAAACAGTTGCATAAGTGAGGTTAGGTTAAGAGCCGATATGACCATGTCAGACAATCGACAAGTCGCTTGATCGACAATACATATTAACCGTAGTTTTGTCGAGTTCTTGTGTTTCATTTTATTAATATTATTTACCTCTATATTTACGTACGTATTATTAATGAAAAATTGAAATTCTTATTTATTTTATCATACAATATTCTTAAAATCAATATGTATTTACTTTTGTTAAGTTCTTCCTAATTACAGTTTTCTCTCTATTTATATTTTGTTTGAATTCTGCTTCCAATGTGATTACATTATTTTCTTTCGTTTTGAAATATTATTTTTGTTTTTCGTATAAAATATTATCGACGTCTTAAAATACTATTTTCTTTATTGTATATACCGAACAACGTTATATCCACTGCTCGTACTTTACTAATATTATCACTATTACAGTAATTATTCTTTTCTTCAGAACCAAACATATAATTTTTGTTTTTCTATTTTCCATATTAATAACAAAAGGCTGATTTACAGTCTGAAATTTGGTGAAAATCCAATTATTAATTTTAGGCCTCTGAACTTGAAATCTGTGTGTTATTTCCATCTATGTTTCAAGGCATGGAACTTTCATCAGCTGTTTTGTTGTTTATATATGTTTTTTGGGTTAAATTTGTATATTCTTGGTTTATTGTATTTCCCTCTCGAGTTTGACGTCATAATTTCGGAGTCTATTTACATAAGTGCTAGTGTTATTTTGATTCTTTGTTTTGAGGATATTTTGTTATTTTTTATTCGATTCAAATTTTTTATCGCAATTTCAGATATATACATTTATTTAAATGAGGCTGTGCGGTCTACGGTCGAAGTAGAAGCATATTATAAAAGGAAAATAAGATTCACAATAGGCTCATCAACCATTTTTAAAATTATTTTTTTATAAATCTGCATAAAGAAATATGTTGATAAGTGCAAATCCGGTTTGAAAATTCTTAGTATTAAGGAAGAAAATAATTATTTAATATACAGCGCTGCAATGTGACGTCATCGGTACTAAATAGTGGTACTCAACCAGTAGGTTTTCATGTGATTTGCATTTCCTTCATTTTATATTTGATAAAAAATTAAACATGTATTAAATATTATCTTTGTTCAATAATTTACTCTAAAAATATTAACAAATATATTTTTATGGAAAGTAGATAAATATTGTTGTACATTTTGACAACTTTTTTCACTTTGACATTTCTGTGGCGCTAGTGGGCTTGAGTCATGTGTTTGAACTACGACGAACTTTAAAACTTACAATATTAAAGCAATATTACAATATTTACATAAAATATTTATATTCTCATAGCATAAAATAAATCTTTATAGAAATTACTTTTCGTTTTTATTACAGAACACCAACACTAGAAAGTTTTCTTATAAATTTGTATCCATTATGTTGCCTGCCTGAGTCAATGGCGAGCAGCGGGCTTTCATTTTTTTAGCCAATCAGAAGCTTCATTTTAAAACTAGTACTGATGACGCGGTGAATTTTATAAACCTTAATATCTCGGAACTGAATAAATTTTTAATAATTTTTTTATTGTTAATCATACTTGCTAAATATATAAATATTATTTACAACACATATTTACCATAATTTGATTATGGTTGATGAGATTGCGGTTATCTGCTTGTTAACTACTTATTTAATTATTTTTAGCTGTACATATTATTTTATGCGATTACAAGGCAAATAAAGGGAATAATTTATTTTTACATAGAAATAATAGGGCTGTGTCTTCAAATATCTAATTTGAATCAATCGTAATAACATTAAATACAATTGTCACTTCGGAGAAATGTGTATGCATCTGTAAAGCAGATGGAGAGTAGTGCAAGCAATCGTTGCTTTGTTATTATATTTATTTATTTTTTATATAAATACACCGTAAAAATAAAAATTCATAATACCTATAATTTCCGTATATTTTTTTTAATGTTACAGATTTTATTCGATAGGAACATAAATATAAACATGTACCTACATCATGTTCTTTGTTTTGCACGTCTTTCTCCTGATAAGGCTCAATTTCTGGTATTTTTATCGTTTCTTCTTCTCTATCTTTCCTACAAACAATTCAAAATACATATATAATGTTAAAGAATACTAATTACTACTTACAAGTAACGTCTCAATATCCAGACTATATTTTCCTGTTGGTGGTATTACATCACGGTATTAATTTTATTACAAAGTTTTAAATATACTGTTCGCACAAACAGTAAAATATAAACAGTATAATGGGTTTGTGTTTTATGTGCACGAAGGACTACCACTGCGTCCCTGTGGACGACAGAATAGTGTCCGAAGTGGAATATCTTATTCCTGAAATAGTAAGTCTAGTTATACATGTGTTACGCGATAGACTAGTTCAACTACCCGTCGAAATAATTATCAAAGGTTCTTTAATAGTAGTTGATTCACACACTTAAATAACAATTCGGAAACACAAAGTATATTAAACGAAAAATCATTATATTTTCGATTATATTATCTTATATTGTTTTTTTTTTCTTGACAACTGCCTACTACTGACAAGTAATGTAATTTTTAATATTTAATAACTTCCATTAGATATTAGCATTGGTCGCAACAACATACGAGTATACTTTGTATATTTGTTATTGAATGTAGCAAAAGTGAGGTTACACGTCGTTTGATCGACTATATATTTTTCATACAGGCGATTTGAATCTCCGAAATACACAGGAAAAAGAGAAAAAAATTGATGTACAAATAAACGCATCTATAAGAGATCCAAAGTCGGTTAAATTAGACAAAAATTGCCTCATTTGGGGGTCATTTTATATGTTTTTGCTTTTCCCAAAAATGCATAGGTGACTATGATCAAAAAATGTATAACTTCTTTATTTCAATACAAAACAAAATAATTTGGACATTATTCAAACACTTTTTTACTACGAATTCACTGCAGTACGCCAAATTTTTATTACTCATACCAATTTCGAGAAATTTAAACTAAATTTCAATTTTCATATGGACCTCAAAGTAGGCTGTGAGACTATCCGAAATACTAGAATAAAATTAGCTTCTTGCTTGCTACATTTTATGAGTGTATTATGAGAATTGATTTTACATTTCAGACAATTACCAAGTTGGGTATTCCACTGCGCATCTGTTCCGTGTGTGAGGGGGCCCTCGACGCCTTCAGCAAATTCAAACATTCCAGTGTGGAGAGCAGCCGGCGCCTAGAGAGCAGCATCAGGGCCTGCGGGGCCCCGGGGCCCCCGCTACACACAGGCAGGGCCCCCGTTGTGGGCCACAATGACACATCTGATACCAAACCCGAGAAAATACAAGAGATGTCTATTAAAGAAGAACATGTAGAGGAAACATGGCCGGAGTGTCACCCGCACATAAACAGCACATCCCCAAACCCTGCCTTGCGGGTAGACAGGACATCTCCAGACACATACAGGGCTCTTCCCAATCCATTCGTTCTGCTGGAAAGTGTATTGCCAAAGAAGAAATTGCATAAAAGCAGAATGTCTCTAAACACTGCATTGCACACAGATATCTCCATTAAGGAAGAACAACTGGAAGAAACGCCACAAGACCGACGACTTTATAATAATATAAAGGAAAACATATGCAAGGAAGAATATGCTGAAAGTAATAAAATGAATGATTACAAAGATAATGAAAGAGAACACAAGACAGAGGAGGAGAAGTCAAGGGCGGACACACGAGAGGAATTGTGGGAGAAGAGTTCCGCTGAGCCCGAAGAAATAGTTGTAAAAGAAAATGGCAAGAATTGTAGCAAAAATAATCAAATTGACACAAAGGAAAGTACCCTCTGTAATAAAAACTTAAAGAAAATGCATAAAAAAGAAAATCAAAATAATATTAGTAACAAATTATTCATACGTAAAAATAATTTATCGCGTCTTAAGAAACAAGTACATAGGCGAATAAAATATTTACCGTGTATTCTATGTACAAAAACATTTATTTATAAATACGATTTGAATAGACATATAATGTTGCATAATGGAATTAAAAATATTCAGTGTTTTATTTGTAAAAAAAGATTTTCTAAAAATAATAATTTGAGACAACATTTAAATACTCATAATGGCCAAAAAGATTTCCGCGGTAACACAAGCACTAAAACATTTACGTCGGAAACTGAGTTAAAAAGCCGCAGTACAGAACAAGAGAGCATCCGAGTAAACAAAGCGTGGCCGTGCTCTGTGTGTCATGAGATATTTAGATTTAAAAGACAATTGGATCAGCATATGAAAATTCATTCTAAAAAGTATCAGAGTGAAATCTGCAGAAAATCGTTCAGGCGGAAACGTGGTTTATTGAAGCACGTGAAAGTACATTCTGGAATAAAAAACTTACATTGTAATGTCTGTAGTAAATCATTCAGCGGTAAATGGTATTTACGCGCCCATATCAGACTTCATTCCGGAATAAAAGACTATCAGTGCAATGTCTGTTGTAAATCATTTACGCAGAAGTCGAATTTAAATATTCACATGAAAATCCATTTGGGAATAAAAGAACATAAATGCAATGTCTGTAGTAAATCATTTACGCAGAAGTCGGATTTAAATATTCACATGAAAATCCATTTGGGAATAAAAGAACATAAATGCAATGTCTGTAGTAAATCATTTACGCAGAAGTCGAATTTAAATTCTCACATGAAAATCCATTTGGGAATAAAAGAACATAAATGCAATGTCTGTTTTAAAACATTTATGTTGAAGTCGAATTTAAATATTCACATGAAAATTCATTTGGGAATAAAAGAACATAAATGCAATGTCTGTTTTAAAACATTTATGTTGAAGTCGAATTTAAATATTCACATGAAAATTCATTTGGGAATAAAAGACTATCAGTGCAATGACTGTAGTAAATCATTTACGCAGAAGTCGCATTTAAATGCTCATATGAAATTCCATTTGGGAATAAAAGAACATAAATGCAATGTCTGTAGTAAATCATTTACGCAGAAGTCGGATTTAAATATTCACATGAAAATCCATTTGGGAATAAAAGAACATAAATGCAATGTCTGTAGTAAATCATTTACGAGGAAGTCGACTTTAAATGCTCACATGAAAATCCATCTGGGAATAAAAGAACATAAATGAAATGTCTGTTTTAAATCATTTACAAAACAGTATATTTTAAATAGTCACATGAAAGTTTATTCTGAAATACAGGTAAATCATGCAAATATAAGTCTCGATTAATTACTCACACAAAAACTCATTTTAAAACTGAATATGTTACATAATTTAACAGAAAAGTCTTGTGGTTAATGATAAAGCAGAGAAACACCCAGAAAAGAACCAGGTTGCATGCTTACTGGTTACAGCACCGGGAATCAACCTCTTGTGTAAATCATTGTGCGTAACGGGTACATTTATTATTTAACAATATTCTTATTAATTATTATTTTTATTGACCTTCCCTCGCCTTAATAATCATTTTGACCTTCTTTGTCACTAAATATATTAGTAGATTAAATGTAAGTTATGGTAGGAATTATCAACCTATACTGTTATCACTTTATGTGGCATTTATTTTTTATTCTGATAAGAATCCTGTTGCGAATTGTAGGCCATAATAAGAAAGACTAAAGTTGGTACCAGACAGATGCACATTGTTTGTGCAGCCGTTTCTGTAACATTTTATCAGACTTACGTATTCAAGTTACTTTATAGTCTTAAATTGTTATATGAAAATGATGTTTGTATTTTATCTAAAAAGCTCAAAAGTTATAGCTGCTACTACGTTTATCAAAAACGTTTGTAATTTGTATGTAAGAAAGATGTATATTATTTTCACCTCTATGAAAATAAAAATATTTTTATCAAATTTTATAAACTTAATAAATAAATCAATTTTTTTTAATTGCACAACTTGGTGGTTTTTACTTACTTAATCCTTATCTAGAATTTTCTTCGGCTTTTCTATCTGTAGCTACTTTTCTTGTGTGTTCCTAGTTTTCTCCTCGACCTCTGACGCTTGTTGTACTTCTAGCTGTCAGGTTTACTGGGTCATCCTCTTTCTTTTTCCTATGTCTCTTGCTTCAAACACTTGTACTGTATAGGTGTTCAAGCCATCATATTTTTTCTAGTCTTCTTTGTTCTTCTATAAGAGGGGACCACCGAAAATTGCTGCAAACTAGTTATAAAAAACAAAATTTTTCAAAACATTTTTTTATCGTTTTTCTAAATACTCTCCTTTTAACTCAACACATTTACACAGTCGACAAAACCAATCGTTGAAGCAATAAATCCATTCTTTTGGAGACACCTGAGAGACCAAGTTTCCGTAGGATGCAACCGCATCATTTGCACTTGTATATCGGAAACCACGTATGTTATCCTTTAATTTAGGAAATAGAAAGGAATGACAAGGTGCAAAGTCAGGACTGTACGGCGGGTGCTCCAGTAATTCCAGCTTGGACTCTGTTAAATAGGCTTTAGTTTGCGCAGCAGTATGTGGGGATGCATTGTCCTGGTGCAAGACTAGTTTACTTCCAGGCCGATTTTCACTCCCTTGTCAAATACCTGTGGCAAACAAATTGTTGTATACCAATTAGCAGTTATTGTTTTCCTATCTTCTAATGCAATATTGACAATAGCACTGGATTTTGAGAAAAAGAAGGCAATCATTTTTTACCAATATTTCGAACTCTTTTTACATTGGCAGGATTAAATTATTATAGAAAATATTCACGTGGAAAGTGAACTGAGTATAATGATTTCTTCGCTAGTAGGTGGGCTGGTATTTCGTAGAGCAGCTGAGATGGGTGTCGAACTGCGAAGGAAGTGTTAAAAGCTCTTGGCTACGTTGATGCTCTGTGAGTCCACATTGTGACACTAAGAAAATAGTGAACAGAAATATGAACAAAACTAGATGATGGTCGAAAAGAGTAAAAGTAGTAGTGAAAGAAAAGAAGAATAAATGGAAGAAATACCTACAAACAAAAGACCCAACTGACTATGAAGCATATAAAGAAAAAAGAAGAAACTCAAAAAAAGTAATAACGGAAAAAAAATCATGGAGAGAATTCGGTGAAAAAATGAAAAACGCATATAGTGAAAACCAGAAATTATTTTTCGGAATACTTAAATATATATGAGACAGAAGAAGACAGCGACAATCAGGAACATTAAAGACAAGGAAGGAAAGACGATAATAGAAGAAGACAAACTAATGAACAGATGGAGGCAATATTTTATAAACCTCTTAGAGGGAAGTGATACGAACAACAGAAGAGCAATTACACCCGAACACAGGAAACAGAAACACCGCAAGAAGAAGAAATAAGAGAAGCAATAAGACAAACTAAAAGAGGAAAAGCGCCCGCATTCGACAAGGGTTTTACGAAATTCTTGGTCTTGTCTTGCGTCTTTCTTAAAAACAATACAAGACAAGACAAGACTCAACATTGAAAAAGCAAGACAAGACAAGAAATAAGTTCAGCAAGAACAAGAATTCTTGCTCTTAAATTTTTTAATATACTTTATTTTTTCGTTGCTTTATTTATTTATGAGAACGCTGGGATATTTTTTGTAACGAACTAAACTATTAAGACTCGTAAATTTGTAAATATAAGAGAGTGTTTGAGGTTATGATTTATGTTGATAGAGAATGACAACAGATGGCAATAGCGTAAGTTTGTTGATAGGTGGTGACAACAGATAGGACTAGCGTAATTATAAAAATTTTAATTTAAAAAAAAAGTAAGTATAATGACGTGGGATAATAATTAGTACAATTGCGGTATAATATTTTAAATTGTATACAAAATCCGCATTTTTGAGTGTTGATGATATATACATAGATCCCGTTTTCTGCAATATTCAAACACAAATAACTATACTCCTTATACGACGAACCTACCAGAACTATGCTCATATTCACAAACGTTCGTTATAGTTATAAGTATAACGCTTCGAATTTGTTTTCGACATATATGTCAGGAATCAAATTCAAATTTTTATTATACTTCAACATCGATTTTTGTTTTCATTATTGAAGAAATTATTATTAAACAATTTAATGATTATTTATGGATTTGGGCAAAGCCTACATTTAAATCAATTAAAATTCAAGTCATTTTTATATAAAAATCATTGATTAACATGAAAAATGTGTAATATACACGGATTTATAGGAAGTAATATTTACGAGCATAATTATAAAAATATCGGCATACTGCTTACACATGATCACTAAATAATGTTTAATTACCTATAACTGTTCCTACAGTTCCCTCAACTAGCAAGACAACAAGACAAGACAAGAAATTGCAAGACAAGAAAAGAAATAAGGTAGCAAGAAATCTACAAGACAAGAATGTTTTTTATTTCTTGCTTCGTAGTGCAAGACAAGACAATACGTTGAGCAAAATAGCAAGATTCTTGTCTTGGTGAAACCCTAATGACAAATATGTATCATAACGCCTATATTTAAAAAAAGGAGATAGTAAAGAGTGCCAGAACTATAAAGGAATTAACCTACTTAGCACAGTTGCCAAAGTATACGCAAGAATCCTGGAGAGAAGATTAAGAACAGTACTTGAAGAATCCTTAGAAGAAATCCAATTTGGTTTTAAACCAAATAGAAGTAAACAATGCGATGTTTATACTAAGACAAATAGAGGAAAAGGCAATAAAAGAAGGAAGAAACGTACATGTATGCTTCATTGATTTGGCGAAAGCGTTCGACAGAATTAATAAAGAAGACATATGGAAAACCTTAAAAACAGGGGAGTATCAAATACACTAATAACTGGAACCCAGAACCTATACTCAAAGACAAAGCTACGTGAGAATGAATCAAGAGACCTCTAATGAACTCGAAACGACAGCTGGAGTAAGACAGGGATGCATTCTGAGCCCGCTTCGGTTTACGCCAGTACTAGATGAAGGAATAAAACAGATAAAAGAAGAAGTAAAAAGTACTGCATTGGGCATTGAAAAATGAAACAATTGAAATAGTAGAATTATGCTATGCAGATGACATGGTCACCGTAGCAGAAGATGAGAAAACATTAATAAGGAATATAGAAATCTACGACAGAGCGTTACAAACACTAAACATGAAGATCAAAAAGGAAAAAACAAAAACCATGGTACTAGGAAGAACGAAACAAGAACATGCAATACAACTAAGAAATGAAAATCTCAAACAAGTCCAAAAATTTAAATACTTGGGGTCAATCATAACCGAAGATTTGATGAAGAATAAAGGAAAGAAGAACAACAGGAAGCAAAGTATTCAATAGCATCAAACACAGCTTTCTAGGAAAACAAGAAATACCAAAAGAGACCAAGCTACAAATATTTAAAAAAGTATAGTGACACCTATACTCATACACGGAGCAGAAACATGGACATTAACACACAGACAAAAAGAAAAAATGACGGTCAGTTAAATGAGATTTCTAAAAAGAATCGAAGGGAAAACAAAACTGGTCAAAATTAAAAACGAAACTTACAGACAAAATCTAAAAGTAAAATCAATAGAAGAGAAGATAGCAGAAGGACAGCTGAGATGGTACGGTCACATAGAAAGGATGGGAGAGGAGGAAATAGTTAAACAGGTGTTTGGAGCAAGAACAAGAACCACGAGGACGGCCAAAAAGAACTTGATTAGAAGAAGTAAAAGACGCAGCGGAAAGAAAAGGTTTAACTTAGGAAGAAGCGAAGAGAGTTACAAAGGGTAGAGTAGAGTGGAAAGAAATATGGAGAAGATCAACGAACCAAAACTCAGCCTCCTTCCACTCTCGTCGGGAGAATGCCTTACACCCATAGGAGTAGAACAGGTATAGCTCGTCCAAAATAGAAAAGGACCTGTCAATCATTCTCGCGCATATAATGCAACAAACAAGTTGAAGGAGACGGCAACATAAATATACTTCTTTTCTAATGGTGTTCAATGTGCCGCACAGTACATACTAAACGTATTGTAGACCCATGCCTGGCCTACCAGTTGCCCTGTGCAGTTCTGGGTTATAGTAGCTATACCTACCCCATGTCAACCAAGTTCAAAACTGCACTGATCCAATAAACTAGGGGCGTAAACCATAAATGGGAAAGCAATTTACCATTGGCGTGGGATTATTTCAATAACAAATTGAATTTTTGTAAATATTTATATTTTAAAATGTATGTTTATGAATAACAAAAGAAAATATCACATTTATGAACATCATAAAAAAATTCTAATTAAGTAGAGGCGAATGGATTACATCGGTTTGGTCACTGACAATATTTTCCTTTGAAATAACAGCTTCTTTAATCTGTAGATTTTCAAGCCAAATTATAGTTAATCCTTTTTCTGCTACATGTAAGATTACGAATCACCCTTTCCCTGCTAATATAATGCGCGGCAAATCCTGTGCTGTTTTCTGTTCATTGCAATTATATGTTCTTTAAATCTTAATTTCGAATTTCCTTAATATTATATAATAATTTACTAATATAGTTTCCCTATATGAATTATGTTACAGCCAGAATATATGTAAATATATAATTTTTAAGTTACCATTGTAAAAAACAGAATATAAAAAATAATATATTTATGTCAAGTCAATGAATACAGTCCACTTATTTTCCTAAACCAACGCGTAAACAAACCCCTACATTTTTTGGTCCTTCGAGCCGGATATGTCAGTGGTTACAGTTACAGTTACAGTTACTAAAAAGAGAAGCAACAGCTTCAAATCATTGAAGAAAGAAACTACAGTTTCAATCAGAGTGTGATATATAATCAATTAAAGCAAACAGCTTCAAGCAAGTCACACTCATTGTGAAATCTACAACTTCAAGTTCCGACAAGAAGGTGCTTCATCTTGTGGTAAGGCCGGAATATTTAGTCCAGCAATTTGACTTCAACTCGACAAACAGGTGAGATCTTTCCAATAATCTATTAAAATGGAATCATTAAAACGAAAACGTTGTACATTAATAACAACGTTAACAAATTTTGAAAAATTTGTTACAAATTTTGATATTGAAACAGGAAGTGTTTCAAATTTAAAATTAAGATTAGAAAAAATAGAAGATACTTGGCAAAATTTTGATGCCGTTCAACATAAAATAGAAGATCAAAGGAAAGAGGATGACACAGAATCATCTCAAGTTAGAGTTGATTTTGAAGAAACATACTTTACTACAGTTTCTAGAGCTAGAGACATACTTGAAGCACGCACTGTTTTAAAAAATACATCTTGTAATGAATCATCATTGACAGGTGTCAAACAATCAAAAATTCAATTGCCTACGTTAACCTTACCTAAATTCAATGGTGAATATTCAAAATGGTTAACATTTAAAGATTCGTATCAATCTGCAATACATTTTAATGATTCTTTAACGAATATTGAAAAACTTAGACATTTACGCAGTCTTTTAACTGGTGATGCATCATATTTACTTATTTCTCTCGAAACGACAAATGATAATTATGATATTGCATGGTCATTATTAAACGAAAGATATGAAAACAAAAAAATTATTATTCATACACATTTAAAGGCTTTATTTGATATGCAATCGCTTAATAAAGAAACGTATTCAAATTTAAGTCAACTTATTGACACATTTCAAATGCATGTTCGCGCTTTAAAATCTTTAAATGAGCCTACTGATTCCTGGGACACAATATTAATTTATCTTTTGTCCTCTAAACTAGACAATAAAACAAAAAAGGATTGGGAAAATCATAGCGATGATGAAATACAACCATTATTTAAAGATTTTATTAAATATTTATCAAAACGATGCCAGACTTTAGAAATATCTGAAGCAATGACTAAAAACTATTATAAATCAGATACAATTAAAATTAATCCAACTAAAAAACATGTAACACTGTCAGCAACAGTGAACCAAAATAATTGTGTGATGTGCAAAAAACCAAAACATCAAATTTATAAATGTTTTAAATTTTTATCTTTGCCTATACAAGCTCGAATAGAAGAAGCTAAACGACTAAATTTGTGTAACAACTGTTTACGAACGGGACATAATACTGCAAACTGCAATGGAAAAAATTTTTTAATATGTAATAGAAAACATAATAGCTTATTGCATATGGAAGAAAATTCAAAGGAACCAATCAAGAAAGAATCGTCGCAAAATGTTGGAATGTATGCTTGCAGTTCAACAGAATCACAAGTGCTTTTACCTACTGCCTTAGTAAAAGTATATGATAACAAAAATTCAACATATATAGTAAAAACATTGTTAGATTGCGGATCTCAGTCCAATTTTATTACTACTGAACTGTGCAATAAACTAAAATTAAAAATGATCAAATCAACAATGAATATTTCGGGATTTAATCATACTATTTCTAAAACAAATTTTAAAACTAATTTATATATTCATTCAAGGCATAACAATTATTCAAGATATATTTCCTGTATCGTTGTTGATCACATCACATCAGAATTACCAATGCCAGCTCTTGATATATCTAAATTTAACATTCCATCAAACAAGATATTAGCCGATGAAACTTTTAACATGACGAGCACAATTGACTTATTGTTAAATGTCAGTATGGTATTTGAAATTTTTACAAATGGCAAAATACAGTTAAACAAAGGACTTCATCTACAAAATACACAACTAGGATGGGTTGTAGGTGGTGATATTTGTTTGCCTGCATTAAATATAACTAAATCGTTACTTTGCGTTAATCATAAACAATTGGATATACAACATCAACTTAAAAAATTTTGGGAGTTAGAGGAATCTCTAGTTTCAAATAAATATTCTAAAGAAGAAGAAGAATGTTTAGAACATTATGAAGCAAACACTACCAGAGACCTTAGTGGAAGAATTGTAGTAAAAATGCCTCTTCGAGACAAGGAAAATATGTTAGGTACTACATTAGAGATGGCTCAAAAAAGATTATTCGCAGTTGAGAAAAGATTTCAAAAAGATGCAAAACTTAAAATTAAATATCAAGAGTTTATGACTGAATATGAGAAACTTGGACACATGACTCAAGTTCTTTACAATAAAAATAATTTTGCTTATTATTTACCACACCATCCTGTTGTAAAACTAGAAAGTCTAACTACTAAAATTCGAGTAGTATTTGATGGTTCTGCACAACCACCAGATGGATATTCTATCAATCAATTACAGAAAATAGGTCCAACAATACAAAATGATCTATTTTCAATTTTAATAAAATTTCGAACATATGCTGTAGCCTTGATAGCAGATGTAGAAAAAATGTACCGACAGATTTTAATTGATAAATCACAGCTTCATTTACAACGTATTGTTTGGAGATCTGATCCAAATGAACCTATATTACATTACCAATTAAATACAATTACTTACGGGCAAGCTGCATCACCATTTCTAGCTATAAGATCGCTTGTACAATTAGCTATTGACAATAAAACTGAATATCCAAAGGCATGTGACATAATTGAAAATTCATTTTATGTGGATGATTTATTAGCAGGTGCTGAAACTGAAGATGAAGCATATGAGTTATATGAACATTTAAGTAAAATTTTAGCAACAGCAAAAATGACTTTACGAAAATGGAGCAGTAATAGTAAATCATTATTACATAAAATTAATAATTCATTTGAATCAGAAAGTAATTTTGTATATGTTTGTGAGAATGCTTCATTAAAAACATTAGGAATCCAATGGAATTCACAGGAAGATGTGTTTGAATATACAGTAAATATTAATGATAATTCAATAATAACAACCAAAAGAATTGTTCTATCTGTCATTTCCCAAATCTTCGATCCATTAGGATTAGTAAGCCCGATAATAATTATAGCAAAATTATTTATGCAAAAACTTTGGCAAGCAAAACTAGATTGGGATGACCCATTAGATAAAAATTCTTACACCGAATGGCGTAATTTTTTACACAGCGCAAAACAAATTGATAAAATCAAAATTCCTAGATTTATTTTTTCTACTCAAAATAGTATTATAGAAATACATGGATTTTGTGATGCATCTACAAAGGCATATGCGGCGTGCATATATATACGAGCAACAAATGAAAATAATTGTATAAAAACCCAACTTATATGTTCGAAAACAAAAGTAGCACCATTGAAATTACTTACAATCCCACGATTGGAATTATGTGGCGCATTGCTCTTGGTCAAATTAATGAACAAAACTAAACAAGCATTAAAATTATCAATATTTCGTACAATTTATTGGACTGATGCAACAGTTGTTCTTGGATGGATTAACACTTCTTCACATCTATTGAAAAGTTTTGTAGCCAATAGAATTGCAGATATTCAGTCTCATACAAAAATTACTGATTGGAGACATGTATCTACAATGGACAATCCTGCCGATCTTGCATCACGAGGATCATACGGTAATAACTTACCCAAGTCAACATTGTGGTGGCATGGACCCCCATGGTTAGTTAAAGACGAATTACAATGGCCAAAACCTTATTTTAATGATAATAATGACCTACCTGAATTAAAACCACAAGTATAAATATCTCATGTAATTAATATTTCATTTGATATATTTAGTAAATATTCTAAATTAAATAAATTAAAAAGAATAATGGCTTATATATTGCGATTTTTAACAAATATAAATCCAAAAACTAATAAAATATTGAAAAACACAAGTTCACTTACTTTAGACGAATTGAATGATGCAGTCATTAAATTAGTCAAATTGTCTCAAATGCAATCATTTCCAGATGAAATCTTTTCTTTACAAAAAAAGAATCAATTACCAAATAAATCAAAATTATCAAAATTGTTTCCTTATCTTGATGAAAGAAACATACTGAGAGTAGGAGGTAGATTGGAAAATTCTAATTTTGAATATGAAAAGAAGCATCCAATCATACTTGATGGAAATCATTTGTTTACAAGATTATTGTTCCAAGAAGCACATGAAATATTGCTGCATGCCGGACCACAACTATTACTGAACTATATCAGAGAAAAATACTGGCCTATTAAAGGACGAAACCTTTCTAGACCAATCGTAAAAAATTGTGTAAAGTGCTTCAAGATTAATCCAAAATCTCTAGAAACTCTTATGGGAAACTTACCATCAGATCGAGTGACACCTAATTATCCTTTTATAATTACTGGAGTTGACTATGCAGGACCTTTTTTATTAAAAGAAAAGAAAGGTCGCAATGCAAAACAATTAAAATGTTATATCTGTTTATTTATCTGTTTTGTTACGAAAGCCATTCATTTAGAAGTAGTATCTGAATTAACAACAGAAGCCTTTATTATGACTCTAAGACGATTTGTTGCACGAAGAGGTAAACCTAATCGTATTTATTCCGATAATGGAACCAATTTTGTCGGAGCAAATAATAAATTACGCGAAATGGCAAAATTTTTAATAACTTATCAAACAGATTTGATTGATGCTTGTGTAAATGAGTCAATTCATTGGAATTTTATACCACCTAATTCACCTCATCATGGTGGTTTATGGGAAAGTGGAATCAAGAGTGCGAAATATCACATGAGAAGAATTATTGGGAATGCAGCTTTAACTTTTGAAGAATTTTATACTGTCATGACCCAAATTGAATCCATTTTAAATTCACGTCCTATTTCTCCTCTTTCAAGTAATCCTAATGATCATAACCCTTTTACTCCTGCTCATTTTTTAGTAGGAAGACCTTTAACTACAATTCCAGATTCAAATTTACAATTAATTCAAGAAAATAGATTATCCTGCTATGAGCAACTACAAAAACTTGTACAACATTTCTGGCGACGTTGGTCTTCAGAGTACATTTCCGAACTGCAACAACGACAGAAATGGAAAGCCATTCAACGCAATCTACAAGTTGATACTGTTGTTCTTGTAAAAGATGACAACCTTCCACCATTATTTTGGATTCTTGCCCGAGTTGAACAACTACATCCTGGAGCTGACGGCATCACTAGAGTCGTAACGTTACGATTACCCAATGGACAATGCACAAGACGATCTATCACTAAAGTGTGTCCATTACCTTCTTCATAGAGTGATGCGTAGTGAAAATATATCAGAGTCAGTTGTGTGAAAAAATGATATTGTAAATATTAAACTATAGTAAATAATTGTTTTTAAACATTTTTGTATTATATACTTATTATGTCAATTTATTGTAAATGTTGAAGCTATAATATCTTCAAGGCTGGGGGCAATGTTACAGCCAGAATATATGTAAATATATAATTTTTAAGTTACCATTGTAAAAAACAATATAAAAAATAATATATTTATGTCAAGTCAATGAATACAGTCCACTTATTTTCCTAAACCAACACGTAAACAAACCCCTACAAATTAAGAACTAAGTAAAGCCACTGGTAAAAAACGCAATGGGGGTTACCTTCTTCCATTGGTTGCTCAAAATATGAACGAAAATGCGTCTTTCGCGCAGGTTCATTTCTATATTGAACGAGCTATAATAATTATTACTATACCGGAATGCTGAATATGCAAAGAAAGTTAAATTATTGCGATACAGTTAAATTTTATTTCTATAGAGTGAAGAATGCGCTGCTAAATTAGAATTTAGTGCAAGCACATGCAACTCGTTCAAATGCTCAACAAGAAATGAGTCAATCTTGGGATTCCAAAATGGCGACTTCCGTCTCAGTTTTTCATCTACCCGCTAGATTGTATTTCTTTATTAGTCCTAATGTGTTGAATCAATTGTAATTAGTTTTGATTTATTTACACGGCTAACATAATTTCGATAAATCAAAAATTATCTAACTGTCCGATGGCGTACGAACATATGGCCTTCCGTAATGTGATGCTTACATAACCTATAAATTGTACAATAATGGTTACTTACATTAGTGATCGTAGAAAAAGACAAAAAAAAATACTTATGTAAATATACTGGAGCTTTTGCTTCACGCAAACAACAAATTAATAATAAGGTGCAGATCATGCAATAATAATTAATATTTGTCAAAGAAAAAACATTTTGTAAATACATTTGATAATTAAAATAGATAATTATAAAATATTCAGTTCTGGATCAGACTGTACGACATGAGGCTTTGGGAATAATACGCATGCGCAGAATTGTTAGACATCTATCTCTCTTATGCTCGTTTCTCGCTTGCATAAAAGCCTACAAGTTAGCGTTCCAGTATTACTATATTCCAGTGACATGTTGACGAGTAGTTCGCGGAATGTCCGCTACTGGCGCAGCTATGCAACTTTATTCGCCTATTCTAGTAGTTCAGTGTTGACACCAGAGTATATTTTCCTGTTGATGGTATTACATCACGCTATTAATTTTATTACAAAGTTTTAAAAATTTATTGTTCGCACAAATAGTAAAATATAAATAGTATAATGGATTTGTGTTTTATGTGCACGAATGACTACCACTGCGTCCCTGTGGACGACAGAATAGTGTCCGAAGTGGAGTATCTTATTCCTGAAATAGTAAGTGAAATTAAACTTTACTTATTGTGAATAAGAAATAATTTTACATATCTCCGTTGTATATTGTTTTTATGTTATTAAACAGTTGCATAAGTGAGGTTAGGTTAAGAGCCGATATGACCATGTCAGACAATCGACAAGTCGCTTGATCGACAATACATATACCGTAGTTTTGTCGAGTTCTTGTGTTTCATTTTATTAATATTATTTACCTCTATATTTACGTACGTATTATTAATGAAAAATTGAAATTCTTATTTATTTTATCATACAATATTCTTAAAATCAATATGTATTTTTTTGTTAAGTTCTTCCTAATTACAGTTTTCTCTCTATTTATATTTTGTTTGAATTCTGCTTCCAATGTGATTACATTATTTTCTTTCGTTTTGAAATATTATTTTTGTTTTTCGTATAAAATATTATCGACGTCTTAAAATACTATTTTCTATATTGTATATACCGAACAACGTTATATCCACTGCTCGTACATTACTAATATTATCACTATTACAGTAATTATTCTTTTCTTCAGAACCAAACATATAATTTTTGTTTTTCTATTTTCCATATTAATAACAAAAGGCTGATTTACAGCCTGAAATTTGGTGAAAATCCAATTATTAAATTTAGGCCTCTGAACTTGAAATTTGTGTGTTATTTCCATCTATGTTTCAAGGCATGGAACTTTCATCAGCTGTTTTGTTGTTTATATATGTTTTTTGGGTTAAATTTGTATATGCTTGGTTTATTGTATTTCCCTCTCGAGTTTGACGTCATAATTTCGGAGTCTATCCGGGAGAGCCACTTTCTAGAGATGGCAGCACTACTGACTGACTTATAGGGAAAATATTGTATTTTACATAAGTGCTAGTGTTATTTTGATTCTTTGTTTTGAGGATATTTTGTTATTTTTTATTCGATTCAAATTTTTTATCGCAATTTCAGATATATACATTTATTTAAATGATGCTGTGCGGTCTACGGTCGAAGTAGAAGCATATTATAAAAGGAAAATAAGATTCACAATAGGCTCACCAACCATTTTTAAAATTATTTTTTTATAAATCTGCATAAAGAAATATGTTGATAAGTGCAAATCCGGTTTGAAAATTCTTAGTATTAAGGGAGAAAATAATTATTTAATATACAGCGCTGCAATGTGACGTCATCGGTACTAAATAGTGGTACTCAACCAGTAGGTTTTCATGTGATTTGCATTTCCTTCATTTTATATTTGATAAAAAATTAAACATGTATTAAATATTATCTTTGTTCAATAATTTACTCTAAAAATATTAACAAATATATTTTTATGGAAAGTAGATAAATATTGTACATTTTGACAACTTTAAAACTTACAATATTAAAGCAATATTACAATATTTACATAAAATATTTATATTCTCATAGCATAAAATAAATCTTTATAGAAATTACTTTTCGTTTTTATTACAGAACACCAACACTAGAAAGTTTTCTTATAAATTTGTATCCATTATGTTGCCTGCCTGAGTCAATGGCGAGCAGCGGGCTTTCATTTTTTTAGCCAATCAGAAGCTTCATTTTAAAACTAGTACTGATGACGCGGTGAATTTTATAAACCTTAATATCTCGGAACTGAATAAATTTTTAATAATTTTTTTATTGTTAATCATACTTGCTAAATATATAAATATTATTTACAACACATATTTACCATAATTTGATTATGGTTGATGAGATTGCGGTTATCTGCTTGTTAACTACTTATTTAATTATTTTTAGCTGTACATATTATTTTATGCGATTACAAGGCAAATAAAGGGAATAATTTATTTTTATATAGAAATAATAGGGCTGTGTCTTCAAATATCTAATTTGAATCAATCGTAATAACATTAAATACAATTGTCACTTCGGAGAAATGTGTATGCATCTGTAAAGCAGATGGAGAGTAGTGCAAGCAATCGTTGCTTTGTTATTATATTTATTTATTTTTTATATAAATACACCGTAAAAATAAAAATTCATAATACCTATAATTTCCGTATATTTTTTTTAATGTTACAGATTTTATTCGATAGGAACATAAATATAAACATGTACATCATGTTCTTTGTTTTGCACGTCTTTCTCCTGATAAGGCTCAATTTCTGGTATTTTTATCGTTTCTTCTTCTCTATCTTTCCTACAAACAATTCATAATACATATATAATGTTAAAGAATACTAATTACTACTTACAAGTAACGTCTCAATATCCAGACTATATTTTCCTGTTGGTGGTATTACATCACGGTATTAATTTTATTACAAAGTTTTAAATATACAGTTCGCACAAACAGTAAAATATAAACAGTACAATGGATTTGTGTTTTATGTGCACGAAGGACTACCACTGTGTCCCTGTGGACGACAGAATAGTGTCCGAAGTGGAGTATCGTATTCCTGAAATAGTAAGTCTAGTTATACATATGTTACGCGATAGACTAGTTCAACTACCCGTCGAAATAACTATCAAAGGTTCTTTAATACTGGTTGATTCACACACTTAAATAACAATTCGGAAACACAAAGTATATTAAACGAAAAATCATTATATTTTCGATTATATTATCTTATATTGTTTTTTTTCTTGACAACTGCCTACTACTGACAAGTAATGTAATTTTTAATATTTAATAACTTCCATTAGATATTAGCATTAGTCGCAACAACATACGAGTATACTTTGTATATTTGTTATTGAATGTAGCAAAAGTGAGGTTACACGTCGTTTGATCGACTATATATTTTTCATACAGGCGATTTGAATCTCCGAAATACACAGGAAAAAGAGAAAAAAATTGATGTACAAATAAACGCATCTATAAGAGATCCAAAGTCGGTTAAATTAGACAAAAATTGCCTCATTTGGGGGTCATTTTATATGTTTTTGCTTTTCCCAAAAATGCATAGGTGACTATGATCAAAAAATGTATAACTTCTTTATTTCAATACAAAACAAAATAATTTGGACATTATTCAAACACTTTTTTACTACGAATTCACTGCAGTACTCCAAAGTTTTATTTCTCATACCGATTTCGATAAACTTTCAATTTTTATATGGACCTCAAAGTAGGCTGTGAGACCGTAAGAGAAGTCAAGAAGATTGATATTTTTCTCTATATTTCTATATCCATTTAGCTATCACTATCCGAAATACTAGAATAAAATTTTCTTCTTGCTTGCTACATTTTATGAGTGTATTATGAGAATTGATTTTACATTTCAGACAATTACCAAGTTGGGTATTCCACTGCGCATCTGTTCCTTGTGTGAGGGGGCCCTCGACGCCTTCAGCAAATTCAAACATTCCAGTGTGGAGAGCAGCCGGCGCCTAGAGAGCAGCATCAGGGCCCGCGGGGCCCCGGGACCCCCGCTACACACAGGCAGGGCCCCCGTTGTGGGCCACACTGATACATCTGATACCCAACCCGAGAAGATAGAAGAGAAGTCTATTAAAGAAGAACCTGCAGAGGAAACATGGCCGGAGTGTCACCCGTACATAAACAGCGCATCCCCAAACCCTGCTTTGCGGGTAGACAGGACTTCTCCAGACACATACAGGGCTCTTCCCAATCCATTCGTTCTGTTAGAAAGTGTATTGCCACAGAATAAATTGCATAAAAGCAAAATGTCTCTAAACACTGCATTGCACACAGATATCTCCATTAAGGAAGAACAACTGGAAGAAACGCCACAAGACCGACGACTTTATAATAATATAAAGGAAAACATATGCAAGGAAGAATATGCTGAAAGTAATAAAATGAATGATTACAAAGATAATGAAAGAGAACACAAGACAGAGGAGGAGAAGTCAAGGGCGGACACACGAGAGGAATTGTGGGAGAAGAGTTCCGCTGAGCCCGAAGAAATAGTTGTAAAAGAAAATGGCAAGAATTGTAGCAAAAATAATCAAATTGACACAAAGGAAAGTACCCTTTGTAATAAAAACTTAAAGAAAATGCATGAAAAAGAAAATCAAAATAATATTAGTAACAAATTATTCATACGTAAAAATAATTTATCGCGTCTTAAGAAACAAGTACATAGGCGAATAAAATATTTACCGTGTATTCTATGTACAAAAACATTTATTTATAAATACGATTTGAATAGACATATAATGTTGCATAATGGAATTAAAAATATTCAGTGTTTTATTTGTAAAAAAAGATTTTCTAAAAAGAATAATTTGAGACAACATTTAAATACTCACAATGGCCAAAAAGATTTCCGTGGTAATACAAGCACTAAAACATTTACGTCGGAAACTGAGTTAAAAAGCCGCAGTACAGAACAAGAGAGCATCCGAGTAAATAAAGCATGGCCGTGCTCTGTGTGTCATGAGATATTTAGATTTAAAAGTCAATTGGTTCAGCATATGAAAGTTCATTCTAAAGAGTATCGGTGTGAAATCTGCAGAAAATCATTCACGCTGGAACGTGGTTTATTGAAGCACGTGAAAATACATTCTGGAGTACGGAACTTTTATTGTAATGTCTGTAGTAAGTCATTCAAACAAAAATGGTATTTACGCTCCCACATCAGACTTCATTCCGGAATAAAAGACTATCAGTGCAATGTCTGTAGTAAATCATTTACACTGAAGTGGAGTTTAAAAGTTCACATGAAAATCCATTTGGGAATAAAAGAACATAAATGCAATGTCTGTAGTAAATCATTTACACTGAAGTGGAGTTTAAAAGACCACATGAAGATCCATTTGGGAATAAAAGAACATAAATGCAATGTCTGTTTTAAATCATTTACGCTTAAGTCCACTCTACGTAATCACATAAAAATTCATTCCGCTGTAAAATATCATCAATGTGATGTTTGTAAGAAATCGTATAAATATAAATCTTGTTTATATAATCACATGAAAACTCATTAAAACTCAATGTGATGCATAATTTAATATTTAACCGAAAAGCGGCTGTATGAGAGAAGCGCACCGTTCATACTTTTAAACAATTGATAAACGCACGGATAAAATTTAGGAAGTTAGTGTATATGTAGGTATGTGAGTCTGTGCATCCGAGTGAAAAAAACACGTGAATTTGTTCCTTTGGGGGATAGCTCCTTTTAAATAGATATTCGGAGAGGTATGCCTCCAAGTCTTTCTCTTTCGCCCCAAAGCTAATCCAACCTAACCTAACCTAACCTAGTCTAAGCTAATCTAACCTAACTTAACCTGATCTAACCTAACTTGACATAACCTAACCTGATCTGACCGAACCTAAGGTGAAAAATTGCTGGCTAACAAGAAGCAAATAGAGTTTGTACGAATTTAAGTCATGGATTTACAAATCTAGTTCTATTTATTCTTCTATTCGATATAAAAGATTTTATTCCATCTTTGAACAATAGTTAATTAACATATGAACTTTAGTGCGCTTTTGTAATGTTTATTTGGTGCGCTTCTGTAACAAAAAATACTATTTGGTGTGCTTTTGTCACATGCAGCTGAAAAGCATTATGGTTTATAATGTTAGACTGACATGGAACAATCCAAGATGTACTAAACCGTTAGTATAACACAGAAAGGAACCAGGTTGCCCTGTAAATCAATGTGAATAAAGGGTACATTTATTATTTAACAATATTCGTAATAATTATAATATTTATTGACCTTCCCCTGCCTTAATAATCATTTCGACCTTTGGTATTAAATATATTAGTAGATTAAATGTAAATTATGTTAGGAATTATAAACCCATACTTTTATCATTTTATGTGGCATTTAATTTTTGTTGTAATAAGAATCCTGTTGAGAATTTGTAGGCCATAATAAGAGAGACTAAAGCTGGTATCAGACAGAAACACATATCTGTAACTGATTTGACAGCAACTTATTTTATAGGCATAAATTTTTAAATAAAAATGATATTGGCTTTTTATCGAAAATGTACTTAATTTGTATTTTTTTTGTAATTTGTATGAAACAATCAATGTATATTATTTTACATTTCACAAGATAAAATAGTTTTTAATGCTGATAAGAGGAATTGACTGGTGAACCTATCAAAGTGAAAATGAAAATATTTTTATCAATTTTTATAAACTTAATAAATAACTCATATTTTTTCCACAACCTGGTGGTTTTTACTTACCTAATCCTGGTGTTCTCCAGAATTTTCTCCGGCTTTTTCTATCTGTTGCTACTTTTCTTGAGTGTTCCTAGTTTTCTCCTCGACCTCTGACGCTTGTTGTACTTCTAGCTGTCAGGTTTACTGGGTCATCCTCTTTCTTTTTCCTGTGTCTCTTGCTTCAAACACTTGTACTGTATAGGTGTTCAAGCCATCTTATTTTTTCTAGTCTTCCATGCCCTCCTATAAGAGGGTACCATCAAAAATTGCTGCAAACTACTACTAAAAAACATCCTTTAATTTAGGAAATAGGAAGGAATGACAAGGTGCAAGGTCAGGACTGTACGGCGGGTGCTCCAGTAATTCCAGCTTGGACTCTGGTAAATAGGCTTTAGTTTGCGCAGCAGTATGTGGGGATGCATTGTCCTGGTGCAAGACTAGCTTACTTCCAGGCCCTTGTCAAATACCTGTGGTAAACAAATTGTTGTATACCAATTAGCAGTTACTGTTTTTCTATCCTCTAATGCAATATTGACAATAGGACCGTATTTTGAGAAAAAGGAGGCAATCATTTTTTTACCAATATTTCGAACTCTTTTTACATTGACAGGATTAAATTATTATAGAAAATATTCACGTTGAAAGTGAACTGAGTATAATGATTTCTCCGACAGTAGGTGGGCTGGTATCTCGTAGAGCAGCTGAGATGGGTGTGGAACTGCGGCGGAAGTGTTAAATGCTCTCGGCTACGTTGATGTTCTGTGAATCCACGGCTGAAGCAAAAGTAAAAGGAAGCATACACAAAGGTGTTAAACTGGAAAAGTCAATTACTCAAAAAACTAAATCTCAATAAACTATAAAATACAAAAATCTTTATAAAGATTGAATTGACGCAAGCAATGACAAGAAAAATAAGAAAACGTAAGAAGAAATTAAAGGATGATACCGCAAGTTGTTACAACGCTACAAGTCGAAAACCGACATTCGTTTTGGGTTCGATGTAAAAATTCACTCAACTCAGTCTCTGAATACTCTCAACAAAACCAGCATAACCCCAATATCAAAGGCTGACTAAACTTAAACTCTAAACTCTAAATTACTTCTATTTCTGAATATGTGTGTTTACTTTAAAATGAACTTTTAACAGTGTCCAAGCCGTCCTAAAACTATTTGGAACTATTTTAAATACCCTGCAACGTCTTAAAACAGCTTCAAACTCTTTTAACAGTGCCCAGACAGTCTTAAAACTATTTGGAACTGCTTGAAACAGTTTTAAATAGCCCGCGACGTCTTACAACAGCTTCAACCACTTTTAAAAGTGGCCAGACAGTCTTAAAATTGTTATTCGTGTATTGTTTATAAATTTACAATCTCGGAATTCTTCAAATTATGGTTTTTATAAAGTATAAATATGTTCTTGTCTAATTCGAAATTTTGTTGAAAATACGTCTCACAAACTTCACATTTGTGTATTTTTAATAGTGATGTGACGAATAGCAGTTCAGCCGAATAGCCGAATAACGAATATTCGGTGAAATTTTAACCGAATATTCGGCGTTGCGGAATAATATGTTTCTCTACAATCTGAAAGCGTGATTGGTGGTTCTCGTTGGGGACTGGAGTGTGTTTATTCTCGCTCTACGTGTTCAATCTCGTTTATTCGTTATTGTAAACTTATATGTATATAAGCAAAAATATTTGTCGCGTGTTTCATAAAATGAACAAATTAAAAAAATCAAAGGTGTGGATGATTTTCAAGACACCGAGGATAACAAAAAAGCTCATTGTGTATTGTGCAACGCATTAATTTCGAGAAGCGGTTCAGGAAAAGCCGCAACGACCACTTGAATTGAATGGCCCAATACATAACCTCAAAAGTGAACTAATTGAACGCTCCGAAACTCCACCTATGGTCCAACAAAATATTAAAGATTTTATGTAATGTAATGTAATATATAAGTTTTTCTTTTCATATATATATATATATATATATATATATATATATATATATATATATATATATATATATATATATATATAGGGTGTTCATTTTAAATGGGCCACCATTGCTATCTCGAGAACTGTAAGAGCAACGAGGTCGGTTAAATTAGCAAACAATTTCTATTTTACAACACTATTAACATGAGATAAACAAATTTTTTATTAAACCAGTGGTTCTCAAAATACTGGTCCCAACTTTTTTATTTTAAATGTGAACCTATATTTTTTATTTGCTTATTCAATAGAGAATTTTATTCTGAATTCAATGATATAATATTATCATACCCTAACATAATGATTTTTTGAGAAAAATGCATCTGAAATTTTATATTAATTTGATTAAAATATGACAATAATAAGAGTGCCATGACTGAAAAAACGGAATACAAGTCTTTTTTAACCTGCAATTAGAGTGCCTTGACAGAAAGAATATACTTTTATTCATTTCTTCTTCTCCCTGTATATATATATATATATATATATATATATATATATATATATATATCCATGAATCGGCATAACTTGCAAGTCCTAGGCCTTGCCGTCGAATTGTCGTCGCAGCTGCTTCAACACGGTTACGAAGATCTTCTAAGTCAAGTATTTCATTGGTGTATACCATATTCTTCATAAGGCCCCATAAATAAAAGTCTAGCGGTGTCAGATCGGGTGACCGAGGAAGCCACGGAACAGGACCACCTCGACCAATCCATTTGTTTTCAAATGCAATGTTCAAATGCTGGCGAACTAAACGATTAAAATGCGCGGGTGCGCCATCGTGTAAAAACCACATTTGTCGACGTACATCCAAAGGAACCTCTTCTAAGAGTTCTTGCAAATGATTTTGCAAAAATAATAAATAATCATTTCCAGTTAATCGATGTGGAAGCACAAAAGGGCCAACAAGTTGCCCGTTGACCAGTCCGGCCCAAACGTTTATCGAAAATCTGTGCTGAAAATGATTGCGACGAACAGCATGTGGATTTTCGACCGCCCAGATATGAGTATTATGACAGTTATTTATGCCATTACGTGTAAAAGTTGCTTCATCAGTCGCCAATACAATGGAGGAAAAGTTTGGAATTTCAGCATGTTTTCGTAGAAACCATCTGCAAAATTGCAAACGAAGAGGATGATCTTCAGGTTGTAAAGCTTGCACTTTTTGTAAATGGAAAGGGTGCAATTGATTCTCGCGCAGTGTTCGCCAGACAATCTGATTTGAGACACCTACTTGGCGAGATAATCTTCGAGTACTAGTAGAAGGATCTGCTTCAGCTAGGTTTAACACTTCTTCTTCGGCATCCAAAATTCGTCGATGTCGGCCAGGTCCACCACCACGTCCTTGACGTGGTTGCAGTGCGCCAGTTTCTCTTGCACGGAGTACTAGGGAAGTAAATTTTTGTGGAATAGGCGTTAGTCTGTTAGGAAACCGCTCAGAGTACAATCGGCTTGCAGCAGCAGAATTTTGGTGTGCTTCCCCATAAATTAACAACATGTCAACGTATTCATTATTAGTGCGATGAGCCATTCGTTTTTACTTTCTTTAGCAAAATTATTCAGAACGATGTACGAAAAACCAACAATGACAACAGATGAAATAGCTTGACAGATGGGAACAATTAGTGGCATCGGCCTACTTAATAAAAAATTCGTGGATACGTGGAAACGGGAAAAGTTAACGGCATAAATAACTGTCATAACACAGATTTTCGATAAACGTTTGGGCGAGACTTTGCGTTCAACAACAGGGCGATAACTTCGAACAACTGATGTAAATAAAATAAAATGTTAATCGTTATAAATTGTTAATTGATAAATTGTTAAAAAAATCATATCTCTCTTATTATTCAACTTTTGTTAAAGCGTTTTAGGTTTAATCACCTTCTTTTAAGGTGGTTAATCACCCCTTAAAAATTAAATCACAAGACTTATATATTTTCATATATATATATATATATATATATATATATATATATATATGAAAAGAAAAACTTATATATTACATTTATAAAAATAATAAAAACATATTAATAGAAATATTTAGTAGACAATCTAATAACATAAATTATTGTCAAACGAAAGGCATAGAAGTAAGTAATTGTATGAATAATATAGTAAAACAAGAGAATAATGATGACTGTGACATAAAGGAGAAATATAATAAAAATAATGTCATACAAAATACCAATAATATAATAATTATTTCCCCATTATTAACCAAGAATTAGTAATAAATTGCAAACATAAAAATATAAAGAAAAAGTTTCAAGGAATCTTCAGACTTGTCAATGACGGAAATTGTAAAATAAACCAATGGACATTCAATAGAATATCAAAAGATTATATATATATATATATATATATATATATATATATATATATATATATATAAAATAGATAAAGTCAATCTGAAACCATTACAAGGATTAAATTCATGACGGAAAAAACCGAATACAAATATTTTTTTAACTTGGAATTAGAGTGCCTTGACAGAAAGAAGTGAATAAAATTATATTATCCAACACCGTGTAATTATAACGATATAAGTATGCTGTTTTTAGATAAATAAAGTAGGTCATAAGTCACTAGTGAGCTAAATATATTAGCTCACTGTTTTTTGGTTCGTATCATAGTAACTACGTTATAATACCTTCTCTACACTATTTTGTTCCTAAATGTTATTTCGAAATTCCATCTGTCAAAAATCTTATATGTATTTTATATCAATGATTAAAATGTGTTGGATAAAATGTTGTATGGCACACGTGTGTTAATTACCTAAGTCACTTGAAAAAATACCACACTCGGCCTTACGGCCTCGTGAGCTAAACTTTTTCCACATAACTTATCTGTAATGTAACACACTTGTACCATAAATAACTATTCTTTCTGTCAAGACGCTCTAATTCCAGGTTAAAAAATGACTTGTATTCGGTTTTTTCCATCATGGCACTCTTATTATTGTCATATATTAATCAAATTAATTTAAAACTTCAGATGCATTTTTCTCAAAAAAATCGTTATGTTTGGGTATGATAATATTATATCATTGAATTCAAAATAAAATTCTCTATTGAATAAGCAAATAAAAAAAATAGGTTCACAATTTAAATTAAAAAGTTGAGAACCATATTTTGAGAACCACTGGTTTAATAAAAATTTTGTTTGTCTCATGTTAATAGTGTTGTAAAATAGAAATTGTTTGCTAATTTAACCGACCTCGTAGCTCTTATAGTTCTCGAGATAGCAATGGTGGCCAATTTAAAATGAACATATATATATACAGGGTGAATACTGAAAACCTTGACATAGGGAAATAACATGGGAAAACAGTTTTTTGCTGTTTCCATCTGTCCCGCTAAATAAAATCGGGTGTATATGCTATCGTTAGTTAGATTACTTAATTTTGCATCTAATAAAACTAAATGTTGTGTAATAAGGCCTGTTCTAACTGAAATATTTGATAAAATAAATTGTATTTTGAAGATTATCCTTCATATTTCCGAATAAGAAACGTCAAAAACAAAATGCTCCATAGCCGAGTGGATACGAGAGCTGTTTCATAACATAAATAATCTACAAGACCTGGTTCGAGACCACCTCAGCCCTACTTTTTTTTAATTAAATTATGCTTAATATATATGTACAATATACAATATATATATATATATATATATATATATATATATATATATATATATATATACAGCAGTTAGTACTCATTGCAACAAGCAATTTTTCTTAGATCATATTTTTACCTGCCGCCTATCAATATATAGATAAGGGAGGTATTGTTTTTGGTCAGATTTCTCGAGTGTGGGTTTTCAACATATGAGCACGAATTAAGGTCCCTAGAATACGATTTTACTATTTTTACCGTGATGTCTGTATGTCTGTGTGTCTGTGACGATTTTTCGTCCACGATAACTCCAATACGATACATGTAAAAAATATAATATTTGGTATTTAAGAGTTCTATTCTAATATGATGAACTGATTAGATTTTGACTACAATTGGTTAACCGGAAGTAGTACTTTACTTGAAGCTTTAAACCGTTTTTCCTAAAAAATACGTCTAAATACCATATTTTCGCAAATTTCGTTATTATAAATATAAAGATTTTTTAATTTTCTACTGATCTGCATAATTACGTTTATATATAATTTCTAGCTAGATAGAAAAAAATATATAAATTATAATAATTTTACATATCGTTTAGGCTGAGTAATTTCGATAAAACAGATGAGTTATTCATATGTTCACAAAATTTGACATATGATGTCAAATTTGATGTAAGTAAGTGTAAAAGATAAAATAAGTAAAAATGAAGTCATTTTATTGTAAAAATTAAAAATGTGGAAGAAATATATTAAGAATGTATTTGCATGCGTGAATCAAAGTAAGTTCAGTTCCGGTTTTAGATCTAGACCTTTAGATATATCTTTATTTATCAAAAGAAATTATGTACTTTATCTTCAAAAATTATTTGCATAATTTGTGTATGAGAATGCATAATTATCAAAACATTGTGGCAGTTTGTAAAAATGTATCTTGCAATTCAATTCGAATAAAAACTTCGTTTAAACGGATAGGTATTTCAGACAAATGTTAATAGATAGTTTAAAGATTTTATAAATGTTTTATTTTCAAAAATTGATCGACTGGTTTTCAAAATATCTGGTTTTGAAATTTTTGATCGGTCGCCATTTTGTTATTTGATAAAATAGAAAATAATACTAAATACAAATGTTTTAGAGAACCGAAAGCAAATGCTAAAAGTTTTTGTATTTTCTAAATATTCCTTAAAATAAGGGAGTAATGACGATTTTTCGAAAAACAAAAGAATGCCAATAACTATGAACTGGGGCACCAAATCAAAAATTGTATCTAAGAAAAGTTGCTTATTTCAATGAGTTCTAACTGCCGTTTTCGGGTGTTACAACTTAGTATTAACACCCTGTATACTGTTTTCCTTGCACTATGGATTAAAGATACTATATTAATTTTCATAAATTCCTCGTGATTTTGTTTGTAGCAGTTTCTTTACTGTCACTTCAGCAATTTTTCTAATTTCTGGCGGTATATAATTAATTTCTTCGTTTTCGGCTATTTTGTGACACCGTTTTATAAAATTCCTATAATAATATACTATACAGGGTGATTTTTAACGTACGGACGAAACGAATAGGGCAACTAGAGGGGACCAAAATATAGTTTTTTTACAATAAACTTTTGATCATAATTGAATAACAAGATACAAAGGTTTAAAGTTCTTATAAACTTAAGCATTTTTTTATAAAATACGGTAATAACTTACGTTTTGAATTCAAATTTAGAATATTTGAGAGTTAATTAAACAAAGTTCAGTTAAAATTTTATTAAAATTTTTATAAGATGAAAGGTATGGCTACTTAAATTGTTCTTTAAAATATTCGGTCATGGGTGTTCGTTTATTGAGAACCGCTGATATATTTAATCTAATCATGTATGTCTCTCTCTATGGCACAACATTCCTCTGAGGAATAGGGCCTCAAGTACCTGAGGTACTTGTTTCATGACAGTTTTACTTGCATTTTAGTGATGCAGGTTGTCAACCTACAGTCTCTGCAAGATCAGCACACACCGAGCCGTTGTGCGGTAACCCATCCAATTGGACAGGGCGGGCTATGTTGCTTATCTACACGATCAGACAAGACACGCCACGACCACACAACCGTACTGGCTGACTGTATGTATGTATGTATCATGTATGTAGGTAAGTCAAAATAACTTAAACGTCAAAAATTAAATAGCTTATTTGTTATTTCATTAATTCGACTGAAATGGTTAATTTTACTAACGCCACGACGTATGTATTTGGAACGATTTCCAAATCGACAAATGCCTTCCAAAAATACTTTTTTGCGGGTAATTCATCGCGGAAGAGAAACAGGTAAATTACAACCTAAAAAAGGCCATGGTGGTGGTAGACCAAATCAAATCGAGGTAAATGTGGAAGAAGCAATTTTGGATATGGCAGATGCTGATCCAACTACAAGTACACGGCAAATTGCTCAACAAGTCGAAGTTTCCCAATATTTTGTTTGGAATACATTGCAAAAAAATGGTTTACATCATTTGCAAAGGGTGCAAGGACTAGCTCTAGGTGATTATGCGTTGCGACAGCAGTTTTGCGAGTGGTTGTTAGATCGTTCTAACAGAGAAAGAGAATTTCCAATGTATGTATTGGTAACGGATGAATGTTGTTTTACAAGAAATGGTGTTCTCAACTTCCACAATTCCCACATATGGGCTGAAGAAAATCCACACAGGATTCGCTAAAATAAATTTCAACATCATTTTAGTTTAAATCTATGGGCGGGAATTCTCAACAACAGCTTAATAGGGCCTTTTGAATTGCCAGCACGCCTTAACGCTTCTTACTTGCACATTTTGCAAGAAGTTCTACCACAACTTCTCGAAGATATTCCTTTGGCTGTGCGTGGAAACATGTGGTTTATGCATGACGGCTGTTCTGCACATTTTAGTCGTGCTGTACGAGATTACCTCGACACCGCTTTTCCACAAAGATGGATTGGTCGGGGTGGCTTTATCTCATGGCCTCCACGAAGCCCCGATCTTAACCCACTTGACTTTTTCTTATGGGGTTACATGAAAACATTGGTATATGCTACCGAAGTTAATACCATCGACGAGTTACGTCGTCGTATCAATACCACTGTAGAGAATTTACGCCAACAGTTTCCACGGTTAACAGAAAACTGGATTCATCGTGCGTAATTGTGTGTTGAAATGCAGGGTCAGCATTTCGAACAATTTTTGTGAACACTTTTTATTATTTTATGATTATTTATTACTATTGATACGTTATTATTTATTACTTTAAAATTTTGTAACTTTTGTAAAATTTTCTTAATTAAAGTTTCATTCGTTTGTATCTCTTGTCATCATTTATTTGATGTTTTCTGTATACCGTAAAAATAATACAACTGAAATTAATCAGATTGTGTGAGAATTGTTTCTAATGTAAATGCGAATACAGTAAGCTCAGCGGTACTCAATACGTGGGCGTTAATTTATAAGAACTTTAAACCGTTGTATCTTTCTTGTTATTCGATTTTGATCAAAAGTTTATTGTAAAAAAAACTACATTTTAGTCCCCTCTAGTTGCCTTATCAGTTTCGTCCGTACGTTAGAAATCACCCTGTATAGTTAAGATTACAAAAATGTGTATGTGAGATAATATGTCTTGGGTTTCGTATTATTTAACAATATTTATTTATTTTAAATTATATTTGACAATTCAATTCAATTTCATTATATAAACCAGATGCTAAACAAGCAACTATCGTAGCGCCGCCATGTGATGTCATTGTGAATTAGCATTGATGTTGATAGCTACATTAAAAATGAGCTCAAATTCAAAGAAGAAAGTGTGTAATAATAGACCGACGTTGTGTTACGGAGTGTAAAAGCAAGTGCGGAGAAGATGAAACAGTGGCATTTTATTTATTGCCATATGACTTACAAAAAAAATTTCGTCCTTTGCAAGAGCAAAAACAATCTAAAATGGATGTGTTAATATTAAGCTGTAATAATTTTAAAGAAGGAACTATTAATGTATGGTAAATATTTATAAAGTGTTAAAATATTGTAACGTTTTATTTATTTAGGTGAAGTGTAAAATTGATTAAAACACTAATATTTATATAACTATGTTTAATTAAAGAAATATGAATTATAAAGAATAAATAAAAATAACTAACACTAAGAATTAACAAATATAAACATTAATTTAAGAACTAATTATTATTACTAAAGACTTAAACACTAAGATAATTTAATTAAACAATTAAAACTACGAAATATTTATTTCAACACTATTTATATCACTGTCTATTTATTTATATCACCATCTGTACACTACACGTATTAACACAAGACTGTCCTCCCGATCCCTTGCTCGGGGTATTTAAGTAAAATATTTCCTTCTGGAATATTCTCTGATTCCTCGAAAATTAGAACAATGGGGAGCGGACGGACGTGTTCTGACCCGTTCGCTAGCGGTCGCCGCCCGCGCCGCGACCCTGGGTTCGCTACATTGCCCCCTCCTTAAGACTGTTTCGTCCCGGAACAGTTCGTTATGACGAAATCTGCATGCATCACCCTTGGTGCATCTGGAAGTCTTGAAGAAGTAACAGTCGATAGTCCGTTTGAGCTCTTCTTGCCCGGTAGAGTTGAAGCTGCAGACTAGAATTTCCACTCCGGTAAAGCGGAAGATTGTTTCTAACATGCTTCTAACAATCCTCCAATCCAAACCATCTAGTCCACAGCCTATCTTCGGTACTGCCAGCTTCATGATGTCGTTCTGCAACAGATGGTCCTTCATGTCACACAGCGAGTCCCATAAATTGCGGTATGACGGCTTCTGATATGAGTATTGCTTCGTAACGAGATAGTAAATGTACCGCTTGTGTTCTTCGTCATCATCCTTCAGTTGTAGCGTTTTTCCGACAGTTGGACGTTGGTTGGCCAGTTCTTGTATCCGTCCAAATTTTCTTTTAAAAACTGAAGCGATGCCGCGAGACATTTTAATGTCTTTCGCTACACAGTGAGCGAGGGAATATTCTGGGGACACGGTGAACAGATCTCGTTCTTCTTCTCGTGTCACGCCATACCGTGCTTTGTGACCAGTGGAATGGCTTTCCATAAAGTCTTCGAATGTAGGTTCCTCAGGTACAACCCGGCGAACCGTCGCTCCACGATGATCGTCAAAGTTATCACCAGCGAAAGGGGCTAACCGATTGAAGTGGACTACTCTCGGCTTTCCATTAGGTGTTTTCCTAATTCTGTAGACCACATCATTTATTCTCTTTACGATCTCGTAGGGACCTTCCCAATTCTTTTGCAGCTTCGGTGATAAGCCACGTCGTCTTTGTGGATTATAAAGCCACACCAAATTCCCAGGTTGAAAACCACCTTTTTCAGCCTTGACGTCATACTGGTCCTTCATCCGATCGCTGGCACCTTGAATGTTTGTGCGGACTTGTTCATGGATGTCATTCATTCTTCTCCATAAGTCCGTTACATAGTCCTCCCCAGCTAGATCTTCACCGGGTTTACTACCAAATACCAGGTCGCATGGTAAGCGCAACTCCCGCCGGAATAAGATGTTAGCTGGTGTCTGCCCTGTTGTCTCATGCACGGATGAACGGTAAGCCAACAAGAACAGATGAAGATGTCGGTCCCAGCCTCGTTGATGGTTAGAGACTACCTTTGACAAATACCGATTTATTGTTCTATTCATCCGTTCAACCATGCCATCAGACTGCGGGTGTAATGCAGTAGTTCTGGTTTTCTTTATTCCTAATATCTTGCAGATATTTTGGAACAGAGCAGACTCGAAATTCCTTCCTTGGTCGGAATGTATCTCTCGCGGTACTCCAAATCGGCAGATGCATTCTTTTACCAAGACTTCAGCGACCGTTACGGCTTCCTGGTTGGGTAATGAGTAGGCCTCAACCCACTTAGTGAAGTAGTCCATTACTACCACTATGTATTTATTTCCATCATCAGTTTCGGGGAATGGTCCGGCCACGTCAATCGCAATGCGTTCAAAAGGACTTCCAACGTTATATTGGCGCATAGGAGCTCTTCTTTTCCTATGTGGCCAGTTACTTCCCGCGCAGATCACACATTTCTTGCACCACTCTTTAACATCCTCCTTGCAATTTACCCAGTAAAATCGTAGGCGTAGCCTCTCGAGGGTTTTATTCACTCCAAAATGTCCTCCACCAGATCCGTCATGGATCTCTTCCAATACTTCCGGTACTCTGTTCCTAGGAATTATCAACTGGGTTCTACTCTCAGTACCATCCGTATTCTCTATGACACGTTTCAGGAGGCCCTCTTCAACAACAATAGAGTCCCACTGCGCCCAGTACGATTTTACACTTTGTGAGTGTCGTGCAACATCTTACCAAACTGGTCTGCTATCTCCACGTTTCCAATCCAGTATGATTTTTAAGTCCGAGTCATTCTCTTGGTCCTTGCGAAGGTCTTCCGTTTGCCAACTATCATTTACTACTGTTGTTCTGGCGATGATAGAGAGTTTTTCTTCTAGACTACTGCAATGCTTGCATTCGTCCTGGCAAGGTCTTCTTGATAATGCGTCAGCATTGCGATGGCTTGTACCTACTCGATGCTCAATAACAAAGTTATATTCTTGCAATCTTTCAATCCATCTAGCTGCCTGACCTTCAGGATTCTTAAATTGTAGCAGCCATTTGAGAGCAGCGTGGTCAGTTCTTATAAGAAATCTTCTACCGTACAAATATTTGTAGAAGTGCTCCACGGATTTCACGACAGCCAAAAGTTCTTTTCTGGTGATGCAATAATGCCTCTCTGGTTTTGACAAGGTCTTACTAAAGTAGGCAATAACCTTCTCTTGTCCGTCTTGTATCTGGGAAAGAACGCCACCAATTCCAACGTTGCTGGCATCTGTATCTAGAACGAATTCTCCTTCTGGTAAAGGATAACTTAGGACAGGTGCACTTGTCAAGGAATATTTAAGTTGTTTGAACGCAGCTTGACAGTCCATCTCCCAGATAAATTTTCTGCCTTCTTCAGTAAGCCTTGTCAATGGCTTCGCTATGTTGGCAAATCCAGGTACATAACGTCGGTAGTATATACAGAGACCAAGGAAACTTCTCAATTAATGTTTATCCCTCGGTACTGGCCAGTCACTCACAGCCCTTATTTTCTCCGGGTCAACAGCAATACCCTTACCAGAAACTACGTGTCCAAGATAATGAACTTCTTTTTGAAATAAGTGACACTTCTTTGGACTGAGTTTCAGGTTAGCCTTTCTCAATCTTTGGAAAACCTCTTCCAAGTTCTTCATGTGGTCCTCGAACGTTTTTCCTACCACAATAATATCGTCGAGGTAAACCAAACATGTTTTCCATGACAGTCCAGCCAACACGGTTTCCATAAGTCGTTCAAATGTTGCAGGAGCATTGCAGAGCCCAAATGGCATAACAGTAAATTGCCACAGACCGGTACCGATGGTAAAAGCTGTCTTTTCTTTGTCTTTTGGATCTAAATCCACTTGCCAGTATCCGCTCTTTAAATCAAGAGTAGAGAAAATCTTTGATCCTGCCAATGTGTCCAGAGTATCGTCTATTCGGGGTAGCGGGTAGCTATCCTTCTTTATCACGTTGTTAAGTTGACGATAATCGACGCAAAATCTTGTAGAGCCATCCTTCTTCTTCACTAGCACCACTGGTGAAGCCCATGGACTGTTTGAAGGTTCAATCACACCTTCCGTCCTCATATCCTCTATAATTTCTTCAGCTTCTTCCCGCTTCGCCAGTGGTAATCTTCTTGCTGTTTGGCGGATGGGTCTTGCGTCTCCGGTGTCTATTTTATGATGGACTACATTGGTTCGTCCTTTGTCCTTCTTGTCAAATTGGAACACATCTTGAAAGGTCCCAATTAAATTCTTAGCCTTGGTTTTCTGATCGGCAGTCAAGTCCTGGAACGATGATGACAGCTCCTTGATTAGAATATCTGGAACTTCACAGGATGTGTTGTCTTTGGCCTTTACAGTTCGAATAATTGATGATACCGCTGAACATTCACTTACTACGGTCCCTTTTTTTAGTATAACTGGATAAAAATTTATGTTCATCACTCGAACTGGGATTGTCTTGTCGGTTTTGAGCAAGGCTTTTCCAATTACAACTCCAGTCCCAGTTTTGGCATCATCGTTTTTCGGCTGGAGCATGACAATGTTTCCCTCACCGAAGCTACCCTCTAGCTGTGCTTCCACGATTGACTCACTCCGTTCTGGGAGGGTGACATCTTCCGTTATCAATACTCGCATGGCATTGTCATCTCGTGGATTTAATACCAGTTCTTCATCATTGACCATCATCACTCCATTCTTCAGGTCAAGTTTAAATCCATGCTTTTTCATAATGTCCATGCCGAGAATGAATTCATCTTCTACATCAGCTACCAGCACACGATGTTTAATGCACGTTTTTCCAACAGTGATGCTCAAATCTATTTCTCCAGATGCAGTAGCTTGTTCTCCGGTGGCTGTGCGTATCTGCCACTTTGTTGGAAGTAGACGTTTTCTGCACAGTTTTCTTGCTAAGTCGGGTCTGATTATTGGTTTTGTCGCACCCGTATCCAGCAACATTTTAAGCGGCCTGCTGTCGATAGAGCCGTCTACATAGACACTGTTAGCTTGATGATGAAGGGATGCGACATAACTAATGGATTCTGGGGCTACTGGATTACGGGTCGACGATTGCCCCTTCGCATCAACCCGACTTAGTTTTCCGACTCCCTTTCTTCCTTTCTTGGTTCTGCTTTTCTCTGTTGTTTTCTGCAGAGCCTTTGCGGGTGACCTACTTCACCGCAATTCCAACAGCGGAGTTTCTTTCTTCCAGAAGCATGAATTTCGGATGTAATACGTCTTATCCTATCATCTAGGTCCTCGATACTCTCAGCATCGATATTTCGCACTCGCGACTGGTTACGTGAAGCTTGTTTGGCTGCTTCATGATCTAAGGCATATGAAAGTGCGTCAACCAGAGTTTTTGGTCGAGCCAATCGCAGTGCTTGTTGAGTTTCATTGTCACGGACCCCATAGATAAATGATTGAGTGGCCAGACATTCCAAAACACTGTCAGGAGCTGTGGGATGTGCAAGACGAACTAAACGAGCTATATCAGCTTCGAATTCTTGAAGGTTTTCTTTAGAACTCTGATATCGGTTCCTCAGTTGCGTCTGGTACACTTGCTCCAGATGCGCATTGCCATATCGCATATCCAATCGTTTAATAAGTTGTTCGTAATCTTCTTGTTCATCTTCTTTTAGCGTTTGTAGGATATCGATGGCTTCTTCACGCAGCGAAACTGTCAACGCTGTAGCTTTTTCTTTGGAAGTCCAGCCATTCGCTTTGGCAGCAGCTTCAAACTGTTTTACATAATTCGGCCACGAAGTCTTGCCGTCAAATTCTGGTGTTTTTATATGCAGTCTAGAACTACTTTCTGGTTTCTTTTCCTGAGTTTCATCAGTCTTAACTGTATTAAAATTTGAAACCGATGGTAACGTAATTTTGGAGAATTTTTTTTGTAATTCTGCAATCCTCATGTCGTATTCATCTTTCAGATTTTTCAAATTTTCTTCTATTTTTTCTTCTAATTTATCTTCTAAATTTCTAGAGCTTTCTTTCAATTGTTCACTAAGTTGTTCGTTTAGTTTCCCTTCCAAAGTTCTAGAATTTTCCACTAATTTTTCCTCCAGTTTTTGTTCTAAACTTCTGGAATTTTCTATTAATTCTTCTTTCAATATTTTAGAATTTTCTGTTAATTTCTCTTCTAAAGTTCTAGAATTTTCTGTTAATTTTTCTTTTAATTTTTCTTCTAATGTTCGAGAATTATCCGTCAATTTTTGTTCTAAATTTTCTATCAGTTCTGCTTTCAATGTTCTAGAATTTTCTATAAGTTTTTGTAAGTTTTCATCAGATTTTTTAGAACTTTCCGCTAACTTTTCTTCCATAATTTTACCAAAATCGGGAAAGCTACCCGTAATTTCGAATGAAAAGTCATCCAGATTTTCACCAGCTTCTACCAAAGCTTGCCGTAAACGAAGTTGTAGAACAGACTTGGTTCCCGATGTCTCCAACTCTCGTTCTTCCAGCTCCCTCTTGAGATCGGCCACTTTTAATTCACTTAATTTTACTTGTTTAGTAGCCATTTTATTTATTTTAATTTTACACTTCACAGTTTTTAATAACCCTCACACCTGACACCAATTGTAACGTTTTATTTATTTAGGTGAAGTGTAAAATTGATTATAACACTAATATTTATATAACTATGTTTAATTAAAGAATTATGAATTATAAAGAATAAATAAAAATAACTAACACTAAGAATTAACAAATATAAACATTAATTTAAGAACTAATTATTATTACTAAAGACTTAAACACTAAGATAATTTAATTAAACAATTAAAACTACGAAATATTTATTTCAACACTATTTATATCACTGTCTATTTATTTATATCACCATCTGTACACTACACGTATTAACACAAGACTGTCCTCCCGATCCCTTGCTCGGGGTATTTAAGTAAAATATTTCCTTCTGGAATATTCTCTGATTCCTCGAAAATCAGAACAATGGGGAGCGGACGGACGTGTTCTGACCCGTTTGCTAGCGGTCGCCGCCCGGGCGGCGACCCTGGGTTCGCTACAATATTAAAAAAAACTATAGAACTTTTAGTACATATATGTAAAAAATCCATGGATCGCAAATTCAAATGACAGTCTTAAATTTAAATTTCATATCGCTTTATAATCAAATCATTATATTGTTTCCTAAACAACATTTCCTTACTTTTTATTACTCTTAGTTTCATATTACTAATAATCTTTCCATTTCTTTCTACCTTTCGCTGTTTTACTCCTGTTTATCACACATTGTTCCCGTAGATCTTCCTTCACTGCGTTTAACCATTTTTTCTTCGGTCTTCCTCGCCTTTTTATTCCTCCTTCACCTCTAATAATGCTCGCTTAGTAGCTCTATTCTCCGACACCCGTCCAACATGTCCTAGCTATCTTATTCTTCGTGCTCTAATCGTGTGACTTATAAATGGAAATATACTTTGTATTTTTCGGTTGGTTCTTTTTCTCCATTGTTATGGTTCATTTTCTCCTAGGCTTTTTTACTCGTTTTTTTTCTTGTTAGTCTGTTGTTATGCACCCCGCAATCTCTTATGCGATTTAAGAAATAAATTCACATCTTTAGTAATTTCTCTTCAAACTAAAACTTCTCAGATAGTTCAGCAAGATGTCACTGTTTAATTACAATTTATCATATACCTAATAACTATATACTGCTGATGAAGAAGATTTAGCGACCACTAGGAAGGGAGACAGAATATATTTTTCTCTCACTTCCTTCTGGCTCCTTCAATTTATGCGCATGCCTAATTTCTGCAATACGATTGGCTAAAGCTGTATGCCGCCGTCAACTATTTGAACTTTGAAAGATGTTTCTGTCGGATCCAGAAACTTTTCTTAGGGGGGGCGAATTACCATTTTTTTTTGTTATGGTAACCGTAAACAATAAAACATAAAATAATATTAATTAATTTCGTATTATAATTTCAAAATGCGTAATTATTACTTAACACCATTTTTATTATATAACAACTAATATAAAATATTTTTATACGTATTTACATATGAATGTACTTACTGAACATTCAGATTTTATATGTTATCATTTTTATTATTATTACTGCTTATAATAATGTTTTCTAAATATTACTATTTCTTAAATAAAGTTACAAATGATTTTTTTTGTATATAGTTCATTTTGTAATTTTTCGTTATTTTTAACATATTTTAATTTATAGTACATTCAGTTTTTCTTTATTTATGTATTATTTTAAATTGTATTTTTTAATATAATATTTTTGACATACGTAATTAGAATTAATCAATTATTTTTATTTACAATAAAAATTTCAATAATTTTCATTATGTATATTTTTTTTCTTCTATAGCACATTTTAAAAAGTACTTCAATTAAATAAAAGTCCGATTCTCAAGAGTTTTCACTAATTCTGAATTTATTTATTTTTATTCGATCGTGCAAAAAGTGAATTAGTTATTATTACAAAATGTTTCATTTAAATGCATTGAATGCAATGTATCAATTTTATAATTATAGCGTAATAGACAGTCTCCTAAAATAATTGCGTCCATGAAAATATATGTATATTAAAAACGCCATGAGTTAATAAGTTCGCAATGTGCCTTAGAAAAAATATTCAGTACGGCTTATACATCCACGCTTGCGCATAAATATGCTCTTACACTAGGAAGAGAGATGATCATATATTTCATCTCCCTTCATCGTGGTCGCTATTCTGTATAGTGAAATACGAGTATCAGCAGTATATAGATAATAGGTATATGCATTTTATGCTACTAAGTTTTAGAAGCATGAGTCGGCATTTCTTATTTGGTGCTCGGAAGTGTAACATAATGTGCGATATTGTGTTGCATTTTGGATTTTTATATTTTTTTGAGATTGTTTACAACGAGAGTTGGATTTTTATTGTTGCTACACTTTCATCTAAGGTAAATTAATTACTTATTTTACATTGACTTAAATTTCTAGTTATTATCTATTGTTTGTTTTACATTTACTTATTTTGCTACGCTTTAGTTTTCTTAAATTTTACGTTCCAGTTGCGTACTCGGTTTTTTATCTTGCTGTTACATCATTGTTTTTAGGCTTGAATTTTCCCCTGTATTTTATCGTTAAAAGTACTTTAGTTGTACTGTTACAGAAGTATTTTACAAGTAAATTGCCGAGAGCAGTTCTAAAGGGATTGTGAGGGTTGTGAGATTCATAAAGCGGATCAAGGACGCCATTTTGTTTCGACCACGTTGTTGTTGGACTTGTAAATACACGCCATGTTCCCGATACAACCCTCTGCAACCTGTGAGAATCTCCAAAAGGGCAGATAAGCAATAATCTCTCTACTTTTTATTATCGAGTATATTATTTATATGTTAGTTTAAACTATTTTAATTACGTTTGAAAAGCCACTGAGGCTATTCTTTTATCATTTCGTTAAATTATTTCACTTTGTATAATTTTGTATAACATCGTTCGAAGTACTGTTTTACCGTACCCAGTGTTTTTATAATTTTGGTATAATTTATTTTTTGTACTTTTGTATTTAATTACGGTTTTACCGTTTGTACGATTATCTTATTGGAAATTTATGTTGATGTTGATACACTGTTATACTGCGTATTGTTTAATTGATATACGTGCGTTCTTAGCTATTAGGACGTTATACACTTTATAGATATACACTTTTTGCAATTGCTTGTGCAGCCACCGACGCGAATGCTGGTCGAACAATAGATCTGTCGTAGGGCCTTAGTTATTATTTTTTTTTTTTCATTTTCGTAGGCTTTATTTACCGCCTCCGACGTCCTGGACATTAGTAAACGTGGTCAGGTTAACCATTGCGCGACGTATGTAATTTTCTTGAATTTTTATTTACATACTTATTTTATGAGTGTTGATCAAACTTCCACATTCTTCTGTTTAATGTAATTTTTAGCTTGCTTAGAGCTTTATGTGAAAATTTCAAGAACCATTCAAACAATATTATATTTTTTTGCTTGTATAAACTGGATTAGTTTATTTATTGGATAACCTTACTTATAATTTTTGTAACTTACCTTTCATAACTTTGATTTGTATTTTTGTCATCCAACATTCCAAAAATTCTCCTCAGTAATTGTTTTTCCCAAATATCTAGTTTCTTTTCATAATTCGCACCCATACAAGACTGATTATATATTCTTATTTTGGTTGCTCTTCCTACGTTTTTGGAAAACATTGTATTCAAAAACATTCCATGTGCTTTACTTCCTTTATTTATTCTCTTGTTTATCTCTTCATCTTCATAATTGGTAATTAAGACTCCCAAATAGTCAAAAGTGTTCACTTTCTGAAATTTATATGCTTTGTCTTCTCTTTCAAACTTTATACTCTCTTCCTTCGATTGTTGTTTTTTCTCTATTGGCATATATTTAATCTTTGATTCATTAATGTACAGCCCATATAACTTTGTGCAACTCTTGTTTTGATCTTGTTAACAAGGCTATATCGTCCGCAAAGACTACGTACTAACTTTTTTTGTAATGTGGAATCCCGTTTCTTTCAATATCATCTTCCTTCATTATCATTTCTAGGACGCAGTTAAAAAGCACCGTTGATAATGGTTCTCCTTGTCTCAGACCTCTTTTGACCTGGAATGCATGAGATAATTCTCCTTCTACTGTTACTCTGCTTCTGGTATCATCTAGGGTCATCTTTATTAGATTTATTAATTTCCTTGGCATATTTAATTTTTGTAAGGCTTCATAAAGTTTATTTTCTTAATATCCTGTCGTAAGCTTGCTAAAGTCTATGAACAAAATATGAAATTCTAAATTTTGTTCACAAATAATCTCGAAGATCTGCTTAACTATACATATTTGGTCAACTGTAGATCTTCCCTCTCTAAAACCTCCCTGGTACTCTCCTATCTTATCCTTAATGTTTTGGTCCAATCTCACTCTTATAAATTCCGTCAGTATATTGCATGTAATATTTAGTAATGTTATCCCTTGATAATTTCGGTATAAGATTAGATCCCTGTTTTTCGGTACAGGGCACAATACTGCTGTTTACTACTTTTCTGCCATTTTTTTATTTTTCCAAACTAAAAGGTTGTAAATTCTTGCTATTTCTCTACCTTCTTTTAATACTTCTGCCTGTATTCCGATTTTCCCTCCACTTTTATTATTTTTCGTAGCTAATATTATATCACAAAATTCTCGTTCAGTTCTTCTATAAGTTCGTTATTCCCTTCAATATTGTTTACTTCTGTATCATCTCCTATTTCTTGTTCTTCTTTATCTAAATTTAGTAGTTCTTGGAAGTCCTTTGACCATTTATTTAATTTTTCTTCCTTTTCCCCTAAAAAATTCCCGTTTTCTCTCTACAGTATCTCGTTGAGCTCTTGCTGAATAGTTTTATTTTTCTTACCGTCCTGACAGAAATTTCGTACTTCCTTGTTAATATAGTAGCGATCCCAAGGTGTCGTCGCGGGTGACGGCCGCTAGCAGACATGTCAACATTTGTTCGCAACGCTTCTATTGTACTGGTGCTTCGAAAAAAAATCTGGTGTGTCCAACACAATACCTCCCGCCACTGTAGTAATATATCCTATATAAGTTTTTCAATATATTTAATTTGTAGTTTTAAAATTAGTTTGTTATTGCAGTTCAGAATATTTTTAATTTATTTCATACCTAAAATTTCCTTCATAAATTTTGTATGACCAATATGACAGCTATTTTTGACGTTATTAAAACCGGAACTGAACTTACTTTGTTTCACGCATGCAAATACATTCCTAATATATTTTTTCCATTTTTTTAAAATTTTACAATAAAATTACTTCATTTTTTACTTATTTTATCTTTTACACTTACTTACATCAAATTTGACATCATATGTCAAATTTTGTGAACATATGAATAACTCATCTGTTTTATCGAAATTCCTCAGCCTAAACGATATGTAAAATTATTATAATTTATAAATTTTTTTTTCTATGTAGCTAGAAGTCATATATAAACGTAATTATGCAGATCGGTAGAAAATTAAAAAATCTTTGAATTTATAATAACGAAATTTGCGAAAATATGGTATTTAGAGGTATTTTTTTAGGAAAAACGGTTTAAAGCTTCAAGTAAAGTACTACTTCCGGTTAATTAATTGTAGTCAAAATCTAATCAGTTCATCATATTAGAATAGAACTCTTAAATACCAAATATTATATTTTTTACATGTATCGTATTGGAGTTATCGTGGACGAAAAATTGTCACAGACACACACACACACAGACACACACACATACAGACATCACGCTAAAAATAGTAAAATCGTATTCTAGGGACCCTAATTCGTGCTCATATGTTGAAAACCCACACTCGAGAAATCTGACCAAAAACAATACCTCCCTTATCTATATATTGATAGGCGGGAGGTAAAAACGAGAACATTCTAGAGCTTAATTGCACTACTATTTAAGCCTGAGTAGAAGAGATCGCGAGGACTGTCTATTATTAATATATGTAGTGAACATGAATAGTTGGTGATATAAATATTTTGTAAATAAATAGTGCGTAGTGTTAAATTTTTAAATAAATAATCTTAGTGTATAAGTTTTTATTAATAATTGTTATTCTTAAATTAACGTTGATATTTGTTTATTCATAGTGTTCCTTACTTTTATTATTCATATTTCGTTTATTAAACTTATTTATATAAATATTAGTGTTTCAAATATTTTTACCTAAATAAATAAACGTTACAATATAATATTCCTCCATGCTACTAAGTTTTACTTCTATCCAATCTCTTTTTTCTTTTGTATAGTTCTTTGATCTCCCTTCTCATTGTTTTATATATTTCTTTATTTCTCTCATTCAGAAGTCTATGCATTCCTTGCTTTGCTTGGTTCCTTTCTTCTAGTGCTTGTTTACATATTTCATCAAACTATACTTCTTTTGGTGCCTTCCGCTTATTTCCAGATTTTTTTGCGCAGCATATGTTAATGTCGCTTGTACTGTATTCCATTCTTCTTCAATACTTTCATTCTGTTTTATTTTTTCGAAATCCTTTGTTACATCTTTAACAAATTTGTCTTTAATATTTTCTTTCATTAGCTCTGAAATATTGCATTTTCCTTAGCTCCTCCTGTTTTATTCGTTTTGATTTTTTTGGCAGTAACTAGAAAATGATCTGAGTCCGCATCTGCTCCCCTATAGCTTCTACAATCATGCAAACTTTTGGAGTGTTTCTTTTCAATGAGAAAGATTTTATTTCCAGTTTTCCTGTTTCGGGAGATTCATGTTGCTTCATGAATGTGGTCGAAATAAGTACTCATTATTCTAAATTTATTTTCTATTGCAAAATCTACCAGCATTCGCTCATTTTCGTTACTAATTTCATGTTTACTTTTCCCACCTGTTACGTTTTTGATATATTCTTCCCTTCCAATTTTTGCATTGAAGTCCTCTAACGTTATTTTTATATCGTATTTTGGTATTCTATTTATTATGTTTCGTATTTCTTTATAAAAGGTAATTTTAATTCAATATCTTTTTATTCAGTTGGCATATGTACATTCAACATACTTATATATATATATATATATATATATATATATATATATATATATATATATATATATATATATATATGATACCTGCCCAGGAGTTGCAACCATCAGCAGTTCCCGACATCCTGTTATCATGTTATCATATTATATTACTCTGTATCAAAAACACATGTAAAAGATTGTAAAGAAATATTATATTCAGTCTGGACTTGTATCTTGCTTTGAAAACATTAAATTTAATATTTGTGAATAAAATAATTATTTTTAAAAACTCATAAACCAGAACCACGAAATTAATTGGCGCAGTCGGTAGGATACTGAGAGGTAATTCATCGTGAAAAAACCTGCAGTATCAACTGTTAACTCGCGACGGACCGAAATTCTACAAGATTCATCGAGAATCCAAGGAATCACCCTCCGACCCAGCAGATCTCCTTTGAGAAAATCAGCCAGGAATGCGACTCTTCATCAAATTGGTTGTGTGAGTTGTTTTCATTTTTATGTCCGACTCCTCGCTTTCATCTTACCCTTCCACCGCGGAAAACAGTGAGAACGAGTTAGATTTAGACTTAGATTTTACGAATTCTTATAGAAATCAAAAAGTAGATTTAACAATAATTAATTCAGTTCTTTCTAATTTATCTATAAGCGAAAATATGTCACAAATACCCAAAATTGAAACTAAATTACTTGAAATCGTTCCAAACTTCAATGGAAATCCAGCAGAATTAGCGGGATTCCTAGAAATTGCAAATGCCCTAATAAAATCTTATTGGGACCCGAAACCTGAAAATTTACATTGCGTTCAAAATATTACAGTAGTGTACGGAATATATGCAAAATTATCCGGAGCTGCCCGTAAAGTATACACTACTTGTATAACCAAAGACTGGAAAACAGTAAAAGAAATGTTAGTTGCCCATTTCGGCGACCAGCGAGATGAAAATGGCTTATTATTTGATTTAGATCAACTGAGACAAAAAGATGAATGTAATGAAGTAATGCAAAATTTAAGCTTTCTTCATAATTATGTTGAAATTCATGAATCAGAAGAGACAATTAAAACAGTAAAGAAAAATTTTTATAATACACATGCGTTGAAAATATTTTTAGCTGGATTAAAAGAACCACTTGGTTCAACAATTCGCGCAATGAAGCTTACTAGTTTAGCAGAAAGTAGACAATATATAGTAGCGGAAAATAACATCAGATGACATTTACAAAGACCCGCTTTCAATAATAAAATTACTCAAAAAGCTTAGCCTAATATGCACATTCAAAACAAATCCCAATGCAATTTCCGAGATATCAATCTTCAACAACCTATAATTCTCCGCAACAACAATTTTATAATCAACCCCGACCATTTCCCATTGCTCCAATAGCTTTACAGCCTAGACCAATTCAACCTCAAAGAACCTTTACAAAGCAACAAGTATTTGGAAGACCTCAACCTAGACCCAATCCTACAAACGTGTGGAAACCACAAGGTTCTGCCACCCGTCAACAATTTCACAAACCAACCCCCATGAGTGGAATATCACATGGTTCTGTATCAAAATTCCAAAATAACGGACAACAAAAATTTGTATCCGAGGAACTATTCAATGTAGAGCCCACCGAATTTTACGAACCAGTAGAATATTATTAGGATAATTATAATGAAGTGGGAAATTACGTACAATACGGACAAAACACTTCGGTCGACACAAATGAAACCGAAAACGACGTGTACGAACCCGACTCTTATGAAGATAATCAAAATTTTTGCGAAACGAGCCAGTCTCAGAACCAAACATAGAAATTCATTCCATCTATGATAAAAATGATATACCCTTTATAAAAATTTCGAATCCACCCTTAAAATTGTTAATAGACACCGGAGCGACAAAATCATTTTTAAATCCAGATCTTGTAGAAAAATATTTTAAACCATTTATTAAAAAGGAAAATTTTACAATTAGTTCAATATTTCAAACAACTAAACGCGATTCTTGTATTGAAATTCCAGCATTCCCCGAATTTAATACCCACAAAAATATAAAATTCGATTTGTTTAAATTTCATCACTTTTTCGATGGATTAATTGGATATGACACGTTAAAAGACTTAAATGTCGAACTAAATATAAAACATTCTATCTTGAAAACTCCAAACACGAGTTTAAAACTATCACACTACGAATCGAAACAAAAATTATTGTTCTTTGCTCGAATAGAACCAAACACTCTCGAAACCGTAAAAATTCCAGTACATGCACCCGACGGCGATGTACAAGTATTAATACCACCCACAAACATTTCGAATTGTTTAATTAGAATTTGTTTATCAAATTGTCAAAACGGTTATGCCCCTGTAGATATTTATAATAATACATATGAACCACAAGAAATTTATTTGTACGGACCAATTAATGCCAACCCATTTAATAATTCTGAATTCGAATTATTTAATGTCACAGTCAATGACGATGGAAATAATATCCAATATCAAGACAAATCAGACTTAACTAAATTAATTAGAACCGACCACATGAATACGGAAGAAACACATCAAATTTCAAAATTAGTCAAATCATTTTCTGATATATTTTATCGAGAAGGAATTCCACTAACTTTTACAAACAAGATCAAACATCGAATAATCACAAAAGATGAAATTCCAGTACACTCAAAATCCTATAAATATCCATTCATTCACAAACCCGAAGTCGAGAAACAAATTAACAACATGTTAGAACAGGGAATCATACGTCCCAGTGATTCGCCTTGGTCATCACCTAAGTAGGATTGTTCCAAAAAAGGTTGATGCTTCTAGCAAACAAAAATGGCGTATAGTCGTCGATTATCGCAAGATAAACGAGAAGACTGTAGATGACCGTTACTCTATCTCGAATATATCCGACATTCTAGACCGATTTGGACGATCAAAATACTTTTCAACATTAGACTTGGCAAGTGGATTTCATCAGATTGAAATGCACCCGGACGACATACAGAAAACCGCTTTTAACGTAGAACACGGACACTATGAATTTTTACGAACACCTTTTGGCTTAAAGAACGCACCAGCCACTTTTCAGCGAGTTATGGATAACATATTACGAGAATATCTAAACAAAATTTGCTTTGTTTTTATGGACGATATAATAGTATTTTCTGCATCTTTTCAAGAGCATATTTCAAATTTAAAAATTATTTTCCATCTACGTAGCAGTTCTGATAAAAATGCTATAATCACAACAAGTACCTATTACGGATAAGTTAAAAATAAAACTTTCCAAAATACAATAGCATATGCCTCATATAACAGTTGCAGACCAAGAAAAATTAAAATTGATAAAGTACCTGGATAACAACGTAGAACTATCAATTCCATTTCGAAGCTGGGAGTTACATGAATTTCCAGTGTTACCAGAAACTCAACACACACCTGCTGAGGAGACCTATTCTGTGGCACGTCAGCTCGTGATAGTTTGCGGGTGATACTTTAGTTTCTTTTGAATGGTTAGGTTTTTTCCAGTACATGTTTACGTTGGCAATACATTCAAATATTCAAAATATGAATCACATAAATAACAAGCGGCCATTCTGGGATGTCTGTATCTCCACAAATTTTACTAATTATTTATTTAATGTATATATTGTTAATATTTTCTACGTTTTTGTAAATATTTTCTATGTTTGCAAAAATACATAATACAAAAATACATTATACAAAGTACTGAATACAAAAATTACGAAAATATATGATGCAAAAATTATAAAAATACATTATACAAAATACAGAATACAAAAATTACAAAAATACATTATAAAAATACAAAAATACATTACACAAAATACAGAATACAAAAATACATTATACAAAATATAGAATACAAAAATTATAAAAATACAATACATAACATACAAAAATACAAAATACAACAATTACACAAATACAAAACACAAAAATACATATATTATATATGTCAATACAAAACAGCATCCTGGGCGTTGTCAGCAACTAGTGGAACTTCTAAATCAATTTCATCGTATCCTGGTTCTGGCTCCTCGACATTGTAGTGTTGGGCGATATTGTGCAAAATGGTACACACTAATACAATCCTGGATCACATTAAAACTGAAAAAATAAGATATAATATTAAATGGAACGTAAAATATACGCATACAAATAAATACCCATGCTTCAAATCCTGTCTTTGGATATTATTTCTCGGAAATTGTATCCACTGCCGCATACATTTATTAACACATTGGTAAATTCCTTCAAGCTGCGGTTCACCATCGGCTGACTGACACATGCCAACAAATTGTTGCCAACGCTTCGTTGGTAGCTCCCAACCGCAAGGAAGTTCAATCCAATTAGAATCTGAAACAAACAAAGTATGACAATATAACAATACTATTTTAAAATATTATTATTGATATGATTACTCACTCGCATGTTGTTCGGTATTCTAGAAGGCGCGTCTTGGCCAGCATCCATGTGCGAAACCAAAGTATTTATCAAATACAGGCACGCTTCCTTATTCAGTCGAAAATTAGATTTAAATTCTCGCTCTGAGATACTGAACGGATCTTGCATATCTCTCATATGCCTTCTAAACAACCGGTCTTCTTCTCTTCTTTCTTCATTATCCAACTCTTCCAATCACTGCATCTGCCCGTGCAAAAATGCCATACTTCCTTGAATATAAAAATAAAAAGTATTATACTTTTGAAAATTTGATTTATTTTTCACTTACCTATAAGCAAATAATAGTACGTTCACCTAAACACAAGTAAACTAAACTAAAATTTCAAAAACTCCACAAAATGAAACCAAGAAAAATACACTGTATCACACGCCCACTCTGTATCACTAGTGATAAGTATTTAACACTACCTGCTTTGGTGGTGATAAGTCTACCACTTAACATGACGTCATACCGAGGTTTCACATCAATTCTCACAGATGGCAGCACATCTTTCACCTAAAACTTATCACTTGTCACTAGTGATAAGTTGATGACGTCAGCTCGTGATAGTTTGCGGGTGATACTTTAGTTTCTTTTGAATGGTTAGGTTTTTTCCAGTACATGTTTACGTTGGCAATGCATTCAAATATTCAAAATATTAATCACATAATAACAAGCGGCCATTCTGGGATCTCTGTATCTCCACAAATTTTACTAATTATTTATTTAATGTATATATTGTTAATATTTTCTACGTTTTTGTAAATATTTTCTATGTTTGCAAAAATACATAATACAAAAATACATTATACAAAGTACTGAATACAAAAATTACGAAAATATATAATGCAAAAATTATAAAAATACATTATACAAAATACATAATACAAAAATTACAAAAATACATTATAAAAATACAAAAATACATTACACAAAATACAGAATACAAAAATACATTATACAAAATATAGAATACAAAAATTATAAAAATACAATACATAACATACAAAAATAAAAAATACAACAATTACACAAATACTCGTACAAAACACAAAAATACATATATTATATATGTCAATACAAAACATCATCCTGGGCGTTGTCAGCAACTAGTGGAACTTCTAAATCAATTTCATCGTATCCTGGTTCTAGCTCCTCGACATTGTAGTGTTGGGCGATATTGTGCAAAATTGTAAACGCTAATACAATCCTGGATCACATTAAAACTGAAAAAATAATATATAATATTAAATGGAACGTTAAATATACGCATACAAATAAATACCCATGCTTCAAATCCTGTCTTTGGATATTATTTCTCGGAAATTGTATCCACTGCCGCATACATTTATTAACACATTGGTAAATTCCTTCAAGCTGCGGTTCACCATCGGCTGACTGACACATGCCAACAAATTGTTGCCAACGCTCCGTTGGTAGCTCCCAAGCGCAAGGAAGTTCAATCCAATTAGAATCTGAAACAAACAAAGTATAACAATATACCTAACAATACTATTTTAAAATATTATTATTGATATGATTACTCACTCGCATGTTGTTCGGTATTCTAGAAGGCGCGTCTTGGCCAGCATCCATGTGCGAAACCAAAGTATTTATCAAATACAGGCACGCTTCCTTATTCAGTCGAAAATTAGATTTAAATTCTCGCTCTGAGATACTGAACGGATCTTGCATATCTCTCATATGCCTTCTAAACAACCGGTCTTCTTCTCTTCTTTCTTCATTATCCAACTCTTCCAATCACGCATCTGCCCGTGCAAAAATGCCATACTTCCTTGAATATAAAAATAAAAAGTATTATACTTTTGAAAATTTGATTTATTTTTCACTTACCTATAAGCAAATAATAGTACGTTCACCTAAACACAAGTAAACTAAACTAAAATTTCGAAAACTCCACAAAATGAAACCAAGAAAAATACACTGTATCACACGCCCACTCTGTATCACTGTGATAAGTATCTAACACTACCTGCTTTGGTGGTGATAAGTCTACCACTTAACATGACGTCATACCGAGGTTTCACATCAATTCTCACAGATGGCAGCACATCTTTCACCTAAAACTTATCACTTGTCACTAGTGATATGTGCCACAGAATAGGTCTCCTGGGCCTGTGAAAACTAGCACAATCGGAAAAACTTAGGTTTATCATTTTCGGACTACAAACAGATCGTAAACAAAATCTTCGTAAAGATATGAGTTTATTCGACCACTGTAATTTAAATAATTTTAGAGCTGAGTTAAATTCTCAAGTTTTTCTATATAATAATATGATTTTACATTTTGACAATAATCATTGGGATATTTTATACTATATGTTTACACAATTTCAATTTGCATATTATCAAAAAAATAATGAACCAATTTTTTCGCCAGGAATTTAAAAAAAAATGTCCTATTATTGCACTAAATACACAATATCAAAATGAAACTATAAAATCAGGTGGAATAGGTTTAATATTATATTTTAACACAAATAAAAGTATTCCTGCACAAACTACTGCTTACTGTTTATTAATATATGATAAAATTGTTATATACACACCTTTAACAAATAAAGTACGAATTATGTAAATGTGTATAATAAAATTGTGATATACATACCTGTATCAAAAATGTATGAATTATGTAATGCTATAAAATAAATAAAAAATATATATATATATATATATATATATATATATATATATATATATTAGTTTATTGTTTTTATTATTATTGTAATTACAAAATATTTTAATCTCCCATATCCCTTACAAATATAGTTGGAATAGACTGCTTCGTTTATCGCTTGCAGATAGTTGGAATAGGCTGCTTCGCTGTGATATTCGGAATAGGCTGCTTCATCCATGCTAAGAATTAAAATTTTTTTGATAAAATATTTGAATTTGTAAGTATTTTTATTTGTTTATCATATACATTTTCTTTTCGTATTAAATTTTCTTTACAAAATAGTTCAACATTTTTTAATTTTGCAATTTCTTCTAAACTTTCATTTTTTCTAAAATGAGATGGTGCTATATGAGTACCAAATATTTCGCGATTAATAATTCTCTTGGGAATTGATTGCAAGTTATTACTCACCACAGGACTTTGCATTTTTAAATGTCTCTCCCAAAAAAATCACTTATTTTAAATACATTAATTTCTTTCCAATCGCAAAAAGATTTTAACCTTGACATAACAAGGCCAGGACGTGTAGAAAATCTTCTTCTTTCATATATATTACATTTTTAGATGGATCCCAAATATAATCACAACGTGATTTGTCAAAAATATACTGCACATCACTAAACTGACTGACTTCCTTTACCGCTATATATTTTTTTCCGACTTCACTAGAATCTTCAAAGTACGTCCTTGCTTTAGTAAAACATTTGTATAGCTTTTTAAAATCACTTTGCTTTATTAAAAAAATTTCACTATCTTTATGGAGAATAAATGATAAATCCACACACCCACAACTAGCTGTTAAACCACCGCTTATTAAAACATTATTTATATGTTCTACTTTTACTGTTACACTTGAGGTACATTTAGACAAAGTAATTTTAATTAGCTTCATAATGCGACCAGAGCAGACAACGAACTGAATAAACATTAAGTCGTATATCTCAAAAAGGTTAAAGTTTATCGTTAAAAGATTGATTACAAAATGTTCTAGAAGTTCTTCGTTAATTACACAACACAGCAACACAAAATTATTTGTTTGCAGATGTAATAATAAGCTGATATAATTCATCAGAAAATGTTCTAGAAATTTTTGTACATCCGCAATGTGAGCTGATAAATTATACAGATCAGTCTATAATTAGCTGATAGTTCACGCACTAAGGTTATCATGTCGACTTGTTTACTCAAAAACATCATTTCAACTTGAATTTCGCTGTGGACACAGCAACGACTAGTCGTCGTCGTCGTTACATCTTAATGCTTGAACATCTCTATGCACACCCGTTAATTACCTAAACAATACACCTGTTTGACTGAAGACAGGTACCAGGGACCTACCTGTTAATGAAACAATGACCAAAGACAGGTACCTACCTGATAATTAAACAATACCTGTTAATTAAACAATACCTGTTAATTAAGCAATACCTGTTAATTAAACAATACACCTACCTGATGCAGGTTAATTAAATAATACACCTATATGTCTACCTAACCAGTCTCCCCACCTGGACAAACCAGGTACTTGGGGGTTGCTGAAAAACTACCCTTAAGGGGTTAGGGGTTGCTGAAGAACTGCCAAAGGGGTTCACACGGCCAAAAAATCCAAGAAATCCACCCCTAAGTCCTAAGGGGTTGCTAAAGAACTGCCGAAGAGTAGTAGATCTGGATGACCATGGTCATCAGCAGCAGATGTGGATGAGCTACGTCATCAGCATGGCCTAGAATCCCCACAGCTACTCTACAACCAATAAATTCTGAGGGGTTGCTGAAGAAATCTTATTTTTTATATGTTAAAATAATTCATGTTATATGGGTGAACGCGGTCGTCAGGTTATGTTGGAATTCCTACAACATATCTACTATTTAATATAAATCACAATACTGGTTACAATTCATATTTCACAATTTATTGATGTAATTTAAGTTGAGAGTATGATAATTGATAAAGAAATACGTGATATGAACCACATCCGTTTGTTTAAAATTATCTTGCTTGCATATCACAGTCAGTTGAACGCGAGCATTACGTTCGACAGTATATCATGTTGTTACAGAAAGAGTTTCGTTTCGACGGTTTAAGTGTATTCCAATGTTGGATATTTGTCGTGCGCAAAGAGAACGGTCGCGACGAATTTTGGTTCAAAGGAAACGACCTGGCCGAGTTTTTAGGATACGAAAATTCTCAAAAAGCACTTATAGATCATGTTCATAATGATTGGCGATGTTTGTGGAAAAATTTGATAGATTTAACAAATCATTATCCCTTTGTAATACAGAAGAATTGGCAGCCGGACACAGTTTTTATATTGGAACCTGGTTTATATGCTTTGGCTACAGGTTTGAACAAACCCGTAGCTGTAAAATTTATTAAATGGATTTATAAAGAAGTATTACCTGAGTTGCGTTGCGCTGGTAATTATGACATAAATAAACCTACAAGAGAAGAATTAGTGTTGCAGCTGCAAATGAAAGATAAAGATATCGAAAACTTAAAACAAAAGTGTCAAAACCGCGATAAAATTTTACGTGAGTGGCAGGATCGAGTCGTGCCGCCGCTGGAGAACGAAGATAAATTAGAACATCTCATTCTGTTTCAACACAAGGAAAACTCCCGTAAAGCAGTGATTTCTCGTGTACAATCCATGTCGCTGAAACGGAAAATCATAGCAATGAAGAAAATAAATTACAACATTTATAAACAGTGGATAGATGTTCCATCGGCACAAAAATTATGGTTGGCGACTCGTCAGCGTCTTGGACCTTATAAATTGTTTGGTATGAATCATGAATCGCAAATGCATTTCGAATTACTCGAACGTTGGGAAATTTTGGAAAAATATGTTAATTACATGTACTTATGGCGCAACCAGGACGATGAAGAGGACCCGCGAGTATGTGCATCTCGTGAGTCTGGTAAATTAAAATATGTATTGGAACAATGTAAACAATTACTATTTGATGCGGAAGGGAATCCTGCTGAAAATAATGACATTGACGATAAAAGCTATATCGATTCGCTGGAAGAGATTGTCAAGTATATTGAGGAGATATATAACGAGCCTAGCACATGGAATACAACGCTCGATGCTATCGACACGACTGAGTATGTTCCAAACATTGAATGCAACACATCGGATGACGAACTGGATATGAGCGACTTTGAAGATAGCATGGAAACTGAAGAATTGTAATTTGTCATATATTTTGTAATATATTATATATTATGTAATATATAACTACAGAAAATAAAATGTGGTCGAACCTGTAACTCTTAATTCTCTTAATTTTTACATACAGTAGAAATACAAAATGTATCTTAGTATCTCAATAACAAAAATAAATTTTGTCGTTTCATTCAATAAAATCCTTAAATTTTATAAAACAACATGGTTACTCCGCTTATACAGACGTTTTCCGCTACATTTTTTACTTACATTTAACACCTTTACCGCATGTTAAAGACATTAGGTAAGTATATATTTTTCAAGATGTAAAAACTAACTGTCACTTGCCTTCTTTTTCTCTTCCTGAATTTTGACAATTGAAGGCCTAGTGATTATATAATATTTCGAAATTACAAGACAGGAAGCCAGTGTATTTGTTGAAACATTATTTTTTGAAAAAGAAAACAGAGACATTTATCAGTCTAAACCAAATTCACAAAACAAGATTAGCTTTTAAAAATATGGCAAATTTAAGCTATTTGACATATTTAAACCAGTTTTGAGGTTATCCTGTAATGTGAATCTGGCTGCACGTATTTATTTACCAATTAATTTCAAGAAAAGAAATAGTTGACGGTCACTGCATCCTCTATCTCTCTCTTGTACATCTGTCTGGCGGATAAGTAAAATAAATTACTTATATTACCGGAGTTATTGTACATACTCATTACATATATATATATATATATATATATATATATATATATATATATATATATATCACACGCACACACGCACACACGCACGCACGCACGCACGCAGACACGCACACACGCAAACACGCACACACGCACGCACGCACGCGCACACCTGCGCACCCGCGCATTCGGGCACCCGCGCACACTCGCGCACACACGCACGCGCACACACGCGCACACACACGCGCACACACGCACACGCACACACGCACGTACGCACGCACGCACACGTACACACGTACACAGATACACACATACACACATACGCACATACAAACGTACACCCGTACACACATACACACGTATACACAATCCAGTTGAATTGAAAGTTGGTATACAATTAATTAAGACATTAAAAACCGGAAATGTAATAGTAGAATCCACAGGTGAAAAAGAAATAGAATTATTAACAAATAAAGTAAATGAATGTTGCAGTGAAGAATTGGAAGCAAAAACCGTGCAACTTAAGAAACCAAGACTAATTATCCAGGGTGGCCCAGCGAAAATTATCAGCGCAGTTTTTGGCCACTTAACATTAATTTTGCAAAAATCGCTCGAACACGTCATTTTTAGTATAAAGGGGGACACCTAAATGGATTATTACCAATGGCATAACTTCAACCCTAAAATGGGTGTGGACTGCACCTCAAAAATTTTAAATGGAAAAGGGTGTCAAATATGACACGGTTCGAAAGGCCTTTCAATTCTCTTTTCAACAGTTTTTTTATTTTTCAAATCCGATCATTAGTTCCAGAGAAATATCGTTTAAAACAAATTTTATCAGGTGTTCAAAATTGCAATCAAGTAGGCTTAAACAAAGGATAGAAACTCAATTATCAGTTTATTAGGTGTTAAAAATGACTATTTCCAACTTCCATACAATAATAAAGATTTTGCTCAAAATTTTGGAGATACGGTACGTTACCGTAAATCTTCTAAAAATCCGGGTAGCGTGGCATAAACTTTAGACTTCAAACAACCCCTCAAAAAGAAATCTAACTTACAAATTACTTGTTTATTACAAATAACTTGTCAAAATAATTGTTTATTTAGATTCTGTCATTTATTTAAGCCTACTTGATTGCAGTTTTGCACACCTGATAAAATTTGTTTTAAACGATATATCTCTGGAACTAATGATCGGATTTGAAAAATAAAAAAACTGTTGGATAGAGAATTGAAAGGCCTTTCGAACTGTGTCATGTTTGACACACTTTTCCATTTAAAATTTTTGAGGTGCAGTCCACACCCATTTTAGGGTTGAAGTTATGCCATTGGTAATAATCCATTTAGGTGTCCCCCTTTATACTAAAATTGACGTGTTCGAGCGTTTTTTGTAAAATTGATGTTAAGTGGCCAAAAATTGCGCTGATAATTTTCGCTGGGCCACCCTGTATACAGTATTCCTGAACAAGTAGACTTTCAGAATGCCGAGGAAATATTATTAACTTAAAATTCAGAGCTTAGCCTACAGCGTAATGACGTAGTTCCACAATTTATTTTCGAGAACAAAAAGAATGTTAGAAATCTTGTAGTGCAAACTAAAGCTGAAGTAAGAAGTAAATTAAGGAACGTAAAACTAAAAATAGGTTGGAACATTTGCAGGAATGAAGAATATATATCAATAAGTAGATGTTACAAATGCAGTAAATATAACCATAGAGCTCAAGAATGCAGAGGACAACTTACTTGCCCTATTTGCGCAGGAAAACGTAAACTACAATAGTTAACCAAGAAAGTTATATGTAGATGCATTAATTGTATAAACTGGAATAACTTTAATAAGCAAGAGAAAATAAATGAAAATCACACGTCCCTAAGTAAAAATTGCCCTTGCTATCAAAACGCTGTAAAAAAGTATATACAAAACATCAATTATTAAAGAAATGCAGCAAAATAATAATCAGATACGACAAATAACAAATATTGTAAATAGTGAAAATAGGGACAGAGAAATTAAGATAATTCAAATAAATCTACAACATTCTAGAGTTGCAACACAGAATATACTACAATATATGGATCATAACCAAATTGATATAGAACTCATTCAAGAACCATATGAAACAGAAAACAAAATAAGAAATATACCAAGCTATTACAAAATATATTACCAGGGAACTGGACATAAGAGAGCAATGATATTAGTAAGAAACAAGGATATAAATGCAATATTAATAACCCAGATGTCAAATGAAGATAAAGTGGTCCTACAAATAAACTACAAAACTTTACAATTTTATTTAATATCATGCTACTTTGATATAAAGCAAGAATTGCAAATTAATTTAAAACAACTGGAAGAAATAATAAAACATATTGACAACAAGGCATATTTAATTGCAGTTAGTAATATAGTAATAGCAGATCTACTATATGGCACGATCATGTAACAAACACAAGAGGTAAAATACTAGGAGAATTCATAACAATTCAGGAACTTTATTTACTAAACGAGGAAAATGAATTATTTACTTTTGACAATGGGAGGAGTAGAAGTAACATTGACCTAACTCTGACTAGTCACCACTTACTAAATTTAATTAAAAACTAGAAGATTGAAGAAGAGGAATGTTACTCAGATCATCGAATTCTTTCAAATAGTATAAAATTGACAAAGTCGAGCAAAGAAAATAAATTTGAACCTACGCTAAAATATATAATAAAGCCCGGTGATTGGGAGGCATTCGATAAATATATTTCTGAGGAATTCATAAAACTAATGAATATTAATTGTGATGAATCGAATATAGAAAAAATAGATGAGAAATTGAAAATAAAGATGCAAGAGGAAACAAACATGGAGGAATTCACGGAACACTACAATGCAGCCATACAAACTGCCTGCAAGAAATCATTCCGGCAATCGAATGCTAAGAAATGGGTAAATAAAGGAAGAACAGTGCCATGGTGGACTGATATTCTAACAGAAAAAAAGAAAAATAGTAACCGCACTTAGAAGAAGATATCAAAGAACGAAGAATAACGATGAACTTCGAAATGAAAGAAGAAGATACTGGGAAGAGAGAGTAAGATATATAGAGGCCATATATAAAGAAAAATTTGAATCGTGGAAGAATTATTGTAATATTTCAAATATAAATAACTCCTGGAATGCAGTCTATAAATTGTAAACAGGTAAAAATAAAAGAGAAAGTACACTCACAACAATTAAAGATAAATGGGGTGATTATGCAACAGATATTAAAAGTACATTAAAAACAATGATGGAAGAATTTATTCTCGACGATAACGAGGGAGACGAAAACGAATATCATAGAAAAATAAGAAAAGAAAATTCAGAAAACTTAAATACAGAAGATGATAAACTTTTTGAGCAACAAGAAATCGAACAAATACTAAAAAATTTGAATCCCAAAAAGGCACCCGGCAAAGACGATATAACGAGTAATATAATGCTCAGGATATATACCAACTCCCCACTGTTTATAACTGAAGTTTATAACCAATGCTTAAATAAAGCATATTTTCCAAGTGAGTGGAAAATAGCTACAGTTATCCCAATAATTAAACCGGGTAAAGAGAACTCAGAAGAGGTTACTAAATATCGACCAATAAGCCTAATAAACGTGGGAGGTAAGGTTTTAGAAAAGTTATTAATTAATAGAATAATAAAATATATGAATTCAAAAAAAAATCTTATGAATAAGAATCAATTCGGTTTCATCCCAAAAAGTGGAACAACAGAGGCAATCATGGCACTGAAGAATTTTATAGAAGACAGCTTTAAGCAGAAAAAGGTCGTGATTATGATCCACCCCCATTTTAGGGTTGAAGTAATGCCGTTGATACTAATCCATTCAGGTGTCCCCCTTTATACTAAAATTGACGTGTTCGAGCGGTTTTTGCAAAATTAATGGTAAGTGGCCAAAAAGTGCCCTGATAATTTTCACTGGGCTACGCTGTATTCAGAAATCAATGTAAAAAGATCAAATAACACCAGAGAATTGGAGAATAGGGATAATAGTATCAAAAGTGGAATTGGAGAATAGGGATAATAGTATCATTATTTAAAAAAAGAAATAGTAGAGATTGTAAAAATTATAGAGGCATAACCAAACGAGCACAGTCGGTAAATTATACAAAAGAATATTGGAAGAAAAGCTAAGAAACATAATAGAATGTCAAATACAAGGGGTACAAACAGATTTTAGGAAAGAAAGAGGAATTCGATACAAAAAAAATCATAGTTAGGCTGTTAGGAAAATGAATAAGAAAACAATTCGTACTGTAACGTGTTATTTATTTAGGTGAAGTGTAAAAATAACTGTAATAAGAATATTTACCTAACCAAGTTTAATAAACGAATAATAAATTATACAAAGATAAAAAAAATAACTAACACCATGAATGAACAAATATAAACACTAATTTAAGAATAATAATTATTAATATAATCTTAAACACCAAGATTACTAATTTAAACAGATAACACTACGCAATATTTATATATACGATATTTATTTCCACCAACTTTTTATGTTCACTACGCGTATTAATATCAGAATGTCGTCCCATCTTTCCTCGAGTTTTATATAGTAGGAGCAATTAAGCTAATGAATATTCTTGTACCTTCGAGACGACAGAACAATAGAAGCGTTGCTAATTGAACATCAGATGATTAAAACACGTTCCGACCTGTCCGAACGGCTGGTCGTCGCTCGCGGCGTGACCTTGAAATCGCTACAGTACAAACAGGCAGATACAGATATGCTTAAAAATATGGAGTAATCCTTCGACAGGATAAGAGAAGAATTGTGGAATATTTTGAAACATCGAGGCGTGATGAGTAAAAATGATAAAATCAGTTTGTACAGTTTGATTACAAGAATGAGAGTGAATGTAGATTATTTTAATACAGTATATATACAGTTATGCAGGGATTACTCATAAGGTTTAGGCTTTTTGGCTAGACATGTTTATAAAGCGTAGTGTGACAAATTTGTAGTTACATAATTCGTGCAACAAGATGAGTGTGTTGTATTATAATGAAGACAACATGTTAATATTTAACAAATAACTTTATTGAAACTGTCACGATGCAACCTCCGCCATCAACCTTACATCTCATTCTCTACTCTCAGTGTTGCCACCTTTACATCATGTATGTTACCAACTTAAACTAAATAAATAACTTCATGTTCATAAATTAACAATAACTCTATACATTACATCTTTTCTTCTTTTACATTTTTTTTATAAATAAATTTATTAATCTTAATCTCTATATTTCACAGGAATTTGTATGTTATTTCTATTTCTAAAATTATAATTTGTTATTGTAGGAGTCTCAATCTTTTTCGTATTTTCCGTAGTTATTAATTTTTTAACGTGCACTCTATTACGCCTTAGTATATTTCCTCCCTCATTTTTTACAATGAACGATCTCGGTGTATCATGCTTCCTTAACACTTCGCCCTTTTCCCAACGGTTGTTCTTTTTAATTAATATTTTCTCACCCTCTTGTATTGCAGGTAACTTCTTTGTATGTTGGTCGTAATAATATTTTTGGTTATTTGAATTGTTTTGAATTTTATTTTGTATATTCTTACAATCATTTATATTAATTTTTAATAATTTTGATTTAATAGGTAATTTATCTTTCAGTCGTCTATTAAACAAAAGATGCGCTGGAGATAAACCTATTTTCGGGATTATTGTATTTCTATATGCCAACAGATAGTCACTGATATTACCATCCTCGTATTCTTGTTTGGCAAGCATTCTCTTTACTACTCCTACTGCTCTTTCTGCCATACCATTGCTTCTAGCATAATTTGGACTCGATGTTACTATTTCTATATTATGTGCTTCTGCAAACATTTTAAATTTCCATGAATTGAATGGCATATTATCACTCATTATAATTTCAGGATATCCATGTGTTGCAAATACATATTTTAATACATTAATTAAATACTCAGCAGTTTTTCTTCTTAGCTTTACTAGCTCTATCCATTTGGAATAGTAATCTTTAATAACTACAAAATCTTGATTTTTATATGTTAAAATATCAATACCAAGTTTTTTCCATGGTCCATCCGGAATTTTATGTTGTATCATTGGTTGTTTCGAATTTTCATTCGAAAATATTTGACATGTTTCACAGTGTTTCACCATATATTCTATGTCTTCAGACATTTTTGGCCAAAATATTGCTTCTCTTGCCTTTAGTTTACTCCTCACTATTCCTTGATGTCCCTCATGTAATATCGTTAGTATTTGTTTTCTTAATACTGTTGGTATTATTAATCTATCATTATAAAATATGAGATTATCTATTATTGTTAGATTATCCCTTATATTATAATATACACGTAATTCTTTTTCCGATGTTGGTAGTGATGTTGGCCACCCATTTTGAATGTAATGCTTCACTCTTAGTAATATTTCATCATTGTTAGTTTCATTCCTTAATTCTGTTTTCTTTTGTTCACTCATCGGTAAATTTTCTGTAATGCTATGTACTACATATTGCAACTCTGGGTCATCTCCATCATTATTCTTTAGATTTGCTCGTGATAACGCATCTGCTATCAACATTTGCTTACCTGGCAAATATTTTAATTCAAAGTCATATTTCATTACTTTTAAAATCATTCTTTGTAATCGGATTGGTATTTTATCTAAGTCTCGTTTTACAATCGTTATTAATGGTTTGTGGTCAGTTTGTATTACTACTGATTTACCATATATGAAATAATGAAATTTTTCAAGTGCAAAACAAATTGTTAACATTTCTTTTTCAATTTGAGCAAAATTTTTTTCGTTTTTTGTCAATGATCTTGAAGCGTATGATAGTGGCTTTCCTTCTTGCATTAGTACGCTTCCTAAACCATCTTTTGATGAGTCTGTTTGAATTATTAGTTGTTTGTTCGCATCATAAAATGCTAATACCTGTCTACTTGTTAATAATTCTTTTATCTTCGTTACACTATCACTATGCTCTTTTTCCCATTTCCATTCCACTTCATTTTTTGTTAAGTTTCTTAAACTGGCTGTAATCTGTGATAAATTTGGAATGTATTTGCCGACATATTTTACTATTCCCAAAAATCTGAATAATTCTGCTTTATTTTGTGGTTCTTCCATCTTTATTATTGAATCTAATCTGCTTTTGTCTATTGATACTCCCTTTTCTGATACTATATGTCCTAATATCTTGATTGAACTTTGTTTAAACTGAAATTTATTTTCATTAAATGTGATACCAGCTTCTAACGCTGTATCTAACACTTCTTTTAAAATTTTGTCATGCGTTTCTTCATTTCCAAATATGAAAATATCATCAATATATACTTTTACCCCTTTTATATGACCAAATAACTCAGTGTTTCGTTTTTGAAATATTTCCGCCGCTGTTTTAATACCAAATGGCATTCTATTAAACTTAAACCTACCTATTGGTGTGGCAAACGCACATAAATCTGATGATTCTTTAGTTAATTTTATTTGGTAAAAACTATCTTTAAGATCTAATACCGTAAAGATTGAGCTTCCTTCAATATCACTCAGTATTTCCTCTTGTGTGGGTAACTGAAACTGTTCATTTAATATTGCTTCATTTAAGTTTTTAGGGTCTAAACAAATTCTTAATTCTTTATTGGGTTTTTCAGCTATTACTAGTTGATGCAACCATTCAATTGGCTCAGTAACTGGAGAAATTACATCATTTTTTATTAAATTATCAAGAGTCTGCTTTAGTTTTGGCAGTACATTTTTTGCAACTCTTCTGGAATTTTTTGCAATCGGACTCGCTTCTTGTTTAATTTTTATTGACTGTGGCGGTCCAGGAAAAGTCCCTAAACCTTTAAAAACTTTTTGATACTGATTGATTACATCATCTTTTGATTTAAATGATACTTCAGCTTTTATATTATCAATTTTCTTAATTAGCTTTAATTTTGTACATGTGTTGATACCTAATATACATTTATTGTGCCCTTCAACAACTAAATATTTAATTTTTACATTAATGTTTTTAATTTTGGATTCTAAAATGATTGCGCCTAACGGTTTTATTTTAAAACCTCCATATGCTTCTAGATTTACTTGTGTTGTTATTAATTTTGGAACTTTATCTTTGAAAATGTATTTTAATACATCATTTGTTATTATATTACATTGAGCGCCACTATCTAACTTAAATTTAATAGTTTTGTCACGAATTATTACATTTTGGCACCATTCATTTTGACAATTATTTCCTGTGTCAACTGAGTCTATGTAAAATTCATCGTTACTATCATTATTAAATTCTAAATTATGGAATTCTTTCTTTACTTTACTAAATACTTTTCTGTTTTTAAATTTACATCCAATAGCAAAATGATTAGGGCCATTACAATTTTTACATACCTTTCCAAAGGCAGGGCAGGCTTTTGGGCCATGAATCTTACCACATTTGTAACACTTGTATTTTTCAGTACTTTGTTGACCTTTTGATTCCTTGGTCGCTGTTGGTTTTTTCTCTCGTATGTTATCTACCTTCCTCGATGTATCGTCTTCTTTCTTCATGTCTTGGACTTGCTGCTTTCTGGCTTCATTGATGGAGCATAATTCTACCGCCTTCTCTAGTGTTAGGTTAGGTTCTGATAGAAGTCGTTCTCTCATCTGGTCACTACGAATATCTTGAACTAATTTATCCCTAATCATATTTTGCGTTTCTTTGTATTCGCATGTTGCAGCCAAATTCTTTAATTCTGTTAAATAACTGTTAAAAGTTTGTCCATTTTTCTGCGTGCATTTATTAAATTTGAACCTCTCATATATAACATTTTTTTTAGGCTCAAAATGATTTTTAAACAAATTTACCACTTGTTTAAATGTTAATTCTTTCGGTTTTTTCTCTGATGCCATGAATGCATTATATAATTCAATACCTTCATCGCCTATTAAATTTAGCAGGATTGCAGTTTTAGTATCATCTGCTTCTTCTGTCTTCTGTGTGGCTAACAAATAAATTTCTAACTTTTGATACCATCTTGACCACGCTTCTGCCATGTTATCTTCTTGGAACGACAAGCATTTCGGTAATCTCGCTTCCATTTTGTTTTATTATATTATATACTTCGTTATTTTTTATTTTTATTTCACCTGACACCATGTGTTGTATTATAATGAAGACAACATGTTAATATTTAACAAATAACTTTATTGAAACTGTCACGATGCAACCTCCGCCATCAACCTTACATCTCATTCTCTACTCTCAGTGTTGCCACCTTTACATCATGTATGTTACCAACTTAAACTAAATAAATAACTTCATGTTCATAAATTAACAATAACTCTATACATTACAATGAGAATGTTAGGATGTATGAAAATACGAAAAGTTATATTTGAGTAAGAAACGAAAGATCCGAAATGTTCACAAGCGAAACTGGTTTTAAAGAGCCATACATTCTAAGCCCCGTTACTGTTGAATATAATGCTTGATGATGCCATCCATTATAGTAGAAGTTTAGGTATATGAAACTGACTTATGCGGATTTTACAACCTTTTATGGAAGGGTGGCAAGCTTTGTGGTCAGGAATTATAAATTATCCCAACTCAAAGGTATCACTTGAATAGTAAGAACAGGTCCGTATTAAATAAATTCATACTGTACTTACTTTGTATAAATTTTGTAAACTTAAAATATATAATAAGAAATAAGACACAATGAATATAGAAATAACTTTACGTTTTGATGATTTGTCGAAAACTGACCGTGCACCTCTAAAGAAAATTTTTAATAACTAATAATAGAGTTCTTAGAGTATGGAATTGGAAATCTAAAGATCACTCAATGAAGAGAAAAATCTTAAGGATGAACAACTTGACTTAGTCAAATCTCCATTGATCTCTCCGCTTTAATCCTTTTTAGATATTCGACCATTGAAAAGGTGGTTAATACTTAGTTTTTGTCTTTGTTCTTTCATGTATAAATATTAAAAAATTTCTGTGAAGTATATTTATTTGTACTTATTTCTTGTTAATAGCTTAAAAGTTCAAATATTAATAAAAATGAAATTCAATTTTTTTAAACAACCAAGTATTTCTTATATTTATTTAATAACTGTTTGTATTTAAAATTTAGGGTTAAATTTATTTTAATAATTTAATCTCTTCTCAACTTACAAATTGAAATTAGAAGACGGCGTTTAAAATATATTATTATTTGGATATTTTACTCTAGATTTAAAAGTATATAATTAGGAAACATTTTGAAAGAAAATTTCTGGTACGGCCCTTAACATCATACGGCAGAAAAAACTATCTGCCGAAAAATACCAATACCGCAAGTTTCATAAAACTTTATAAGGGCCAATCGGCTTATCCGAAAGTGAATTTCATATAACTAAACTTCTACTACACATGTAAACCTAAAATAAACGTACCGGGCATGTTATCGTCAGATGGATATAATAAAAATATCAGAGCTATGATACGCTGACGATATGACGATATATATATATATATATATATATATATATATATATATATATATATATACATATATATATATATATATATATATATATATATATACATATATATATATATATATCCATATATATATATATATATATATATATATATATATATATATATATATATATATATATATATATAGTGTGTGCATCGAAATGCGGAACATAGGACTTTAACATGGGATTTCAATAAATTACGGATACTCTCTTTCCTGGTAGATTTAGAGCAAAACTGCAAGAGCACAAAGTTGTTCAAAATTAAATTTTACGTCAGATAAGCATAATTGTTGCAACAGCATGTCTGCAGTACGAGATATATTAAATAGAAAATGTAACATTTTCGTTCAAAATCAGACACCCGTGGAAATAAAAGAAAATATCTATATGTCAATTGTGACAGTTAGTAACCAGAGATATAGAGGTAAGGAGAATGATCGTACACCCTGCGCGGGTATACAAGAATAGAAGGACGCCCTTTTGCAGGTTCATTCAGGCGGCAATTTTAAATGAAGAATTATAAAACAATATAATTATGATATAAACTTGTACAAAACTTTATTTAAAATACGACGCTATAAATTTCATAACAATAATAATCAGGGCATGTAACCGGTTAAAAAAACCGGTTAATAAAAACCGGTAACCGATATTTTGAACGAAAATTGCGAACTTTAACCGTAATTTTAACCGATATTTTTCAGACCGAAAATACCGGTAACCGTTAACCAAAAAAAAAATAAACCGGTTTTAGCGAACATTAACCTTTATTTTAATATTATAGATATCATTAGGGAAAAAAACATTAATATTTTTTTTTATATCTGTGTTTTCTATTTGTATTTGAACATGAGTCATGACAGTTTTTACAATTAACATTTTATTGGAGAGTCATAAATGTAGGTAGTCTCTTTTGCCGTTAAGGTTACTTAAAAAGTCCCAAATAAATACGGCCTTTGTCAACACAGGCAAGTTTAAAATTGAAAAGTGACCTGCGTTTTTCTGAAGATATTACGGGAATTTTTGTGAATATTTATTAATTAAATTGCTTTTTTTAATTGTTATATTTTTCTCAGATAGTAATTTTTTATTATTTTTTTTGTAATTAAATTTTTATAATTAATTTGTTTTAATTAATTTTAATTATTTTTTTAACCGATATATTAACCGGTTTAAACCGGTTTCCAATTTTCAAAAACCGGTTTTCGAACTAAAACCGTTATTATTATAACGTTCTCTATAAGGGTTAACCGTTAACCAGTATTTTTTTCGGTTACATGCCCTGATAATAATACATAGTAACTAGAGTTGATAGATTTATGCATAAAAATACTATAAAATTATGTATTTACATTGGTAATCATTTTATGCACAAAAGAAAATCAAAATATGCATTTGTACATTTTATTGAATAACCAGGTTTTTATAAAAAATATATAAATGTTTATAGAAAACAATAATTATTGTACTAAATGTATCGTTATTTAGAAATTTTTGGTACGACAACATCTTAATTTTTTTTGTACATTAACAAAATTAAATTACGATATTACAAAAACAGACGCACAACAGTCGGTACTAAACGTCAAAATTTTGCAAGATATGGTGAAGTATGCATTTTTAAATTCAAAATAAACCTATTAAAAAAATACGCATTTGCATAAAATTATCAATTTTAACTAATAACTATTGATGGTAAAATAATATTAATTTATTTAATTCTCTCCTAACCAATTTTCCTTAAATTAGTTCGGTGTATCTTTTCAATAGATTAAAAAACCTTATTCTCCTATAACAGTAAATAATGTCCGTTACTAAAATAATACCATGATTTTATAAACAATTCTAACCGCGTGCTAACAAAGCAAATTGACAGATGACCTGCAAAATGGCTACCTCCAGTTTGTACATCGAATATTGGATGCGCAGTCGTCGAAGAGTATTCTCCCTACCTCTATATCTCTGTTAGTAACCTTACTTTGTGTTCAATATTTTTAAAAATTATACCTATTTGTACTATTTTTTTAATATTAGCATATTGTTAAAGAAATGAATATAATTTCAACTTAAATAATATTAATATACGAGGGGGTGTTGATAAATACTTAGCCTACCATATAAAACGCCACAATAATTCAAAACAAAATTTTATTTATTCAACATAATCTCCTTTAAGACTTACACATTTAACACAACGTTTATAAAATAATTGTAAACCCTCTAAAAAAAATTCTTTGTCTTGGTCTGCAAACCACTCCTTAGCGGCACGTATGGCTTCATCATTTGTGGAAAATCTTTTACCTTTCAAGTGTTTTTTAAGATTTGGGAATAAATAATAATCTGATGGTGCTAAATCCGGAGAATAGGGCAGATGGTTAACCAATTCAAAACCAATTTCATGAATTTTGCGCATTGCAATCAAGGACTTGTGAGCAGGAGCATTGTCTTGCAAAAAGAGAACACCTTTGGTAAGTTTTCCGCGGCGCTGTTCCACAATTTTCTTGCGTAATTTAGATAGCAACTCAGCATAATATGTTCCCGTGATAGTTCTGCCCTGTTCCAAATAATCTGTCAGAATTATCCCATCTTTGTCCCAGAAAACTGAAGCAAGAATCTTACCAGCGGATTTTTGAACACGGAATTTTTTTGGTCGTGGAGAACCGGAATGCTTCCACTCTTTCGATTGCTCTTTAGTCTCTGGGTCATAATGATGAATCCACGTTTCATCCATAGTAACAAGCCGATCCAAAAATGTTGAGGGGTCTGCTTCAAAACTACGGCAAATTTCCTTCGACGTTGTCAAACGAAAACGCTTCTGATCAGCATTCAAGCATCTTGGAATCCATTTGGCCGAAAGTTTTCTCATATCCAAGTCGTGATGAACAATATGAAATACACGTTCATAGGAAATGTTCAATGCTTCCGCTATACGTTTCAGCCCAATTCGTCGATCTGCTAAAATCATATCATGGACAGAATCAATGTTTTCCGAAGTGGTCACAGAAATTGGTCTTCCAGCGCGGTGCTCATCTTTAACATCTGATCTTCCTCTCTTAAATTCCGCAACCCAGTTTTTAATAGTTGCATATGAAGGACACTGATCCCCTAAAGTGTCTGTTATATCAGAAAAAATTTCTTTGCCGGATAATCCTTTCAAAAATAAATATTTAATAACTGACCGCAACTCAACTTTTTCAAATTCTAGCTTTTTCGCAAACATGCCGTTTTCAAAAATTCACAGTTTAATCACCGTTCAACTTATAGATGTCAAACTTTGTCAACTTATTTATAAAACATCATAGTTGTAACCATAGCAACCATATTCACTTTCAGATATTGGAACCATCCAAGGCTAACTATATATCAATACCCCCTCGTATAGACAATAAATATTACAATTAGTGAAACTTCTGTAAACTGACAGATAGATATTTTCTTTTATTTCCATGGCTATCTGATTTTTAACGAAAGTATTACATTTTAAATTTAATATATCTCATATTACAGTCCTGCTGTTGCACCATTTATCACCTTATACTTTGTACTCTTTTAGTTTTGTTCTAAGTGTATCCGCAATTTTTTGAAATCCCATGTTAAAGTTCTATGTTCCGCATTTTGTTGCACACCCTGTATATATATATATATATATATATATATATATATATATACACACACATATATATATATATATATATATATATATATATATATATATACCAGGTGTCCCATTTAAGGTACAAATGCATTGGTATCTCAAGAATCGTAAGAGCTACAAGGTTGGTTAAATTAGACAAAAGTTGCACCGTTAGGAGGCTATTTTAATAGTGTTTTGTTATTTGCGAAAAAATGCATAGATCACTAGATATAGGCGAAAACGCAAATTTAGCGATTTTCTTTTTTTGCTTATAACTTTGTTATATGAAATAATACGAGATTCTGGTTTGCACTTTCTTAAGGCACTTTTGTATGGTGAATTTGCAGAAGTACTCAATTTTTTTTTATATCTAACCATTTACGAGTTACTGCTAGCAACTTTTATTTTTTCATATGGAGGTCATATTAAGCTATGGTATTTTTAAATAGAGATTTTTTGGAGCTTTACAATGATATAAAACAGTAATAATTTATTTTTATAATTAACAAAAAAATTAAGAAAAATTGTTATTTATACTAAAATTGCATTGAAAAAAGTAAATCGAATGCTGCTGTGGAAGAAAAAAAACTATTTCATAACATATATGGCAACAAGTTTATTTAATTAAAGTTAAAAATACAAAAATAATTTGCGAAAACTTTACAATAAATTTAGTTATTTTCTTCCACAGCCGCCTTCGATTTACTTTTTTCTAACTAAATTTATTTTTAAGTTTTCGCATTTTTTTTTTATTTTTAACTTTAATTAAATAAGCTTGTTGCAATATATGTTATGAAATAGTTTTTTTCTTCCACAGCAGCCTTCGATTTACTTTTTTCAATGCATTTTTAGTATAAATAACATTTTTTGTTAATTTTTCTGTTAATTATAAAAATAAATTATTACTGTTTTATATCATTGTAAAGCTAAAAAAAATCTCTATTTAAAAATACCATAACTTAATATGACCTCCATATAAAAAATAAAAGTTGCTATCAGTAACTCGTAAATGGTTAGATATAAAAAAAATTGAGTACTTCTGCAAATTCACCCTACAAAAGTGCCTTAAGAAAGTGCAAACCAGAATCTCGTATTATTTCATATAACAAAGTTATAAGCAAAAAAAGAAAATCACTAAATTTACATTTTCCCCTATATCTAGTGATCTATGCATTTTTTCGCAAATAACAAAACACTATTAAAATAGCCTCCTAACGGGGCAACTTTTGTCTAATTTAACCAACCTCGTAGCTCTTACGGTTCTCGAAATACCAATGCATTCGTACCTTAAGTGGGACACCCTGTATATATATATATATATATATATATATATATATATATATATATATATACCGGGTGTCCCAGCTCGACCGACACATGGGAGTTTTACATAGGAAATCAGTTAATTGTGAATAGTATCTCCATAGTGCAAAATATTGACTTGAAATTTTGTATGCTTATTGGGGAATATTATTTCTATGGATAACAGTTATTTGAAATATGTAATTTCGTCTGCAAGGCGAGATTTATTAAATTATAAAATCTAACATTTTCGTTCAAAATCAGTCAGACATGGAAATAAAAGAAAATATCTAAGTGACAGTTCTGACAGTTAATGACATACCATTGTAGATATTTATATTTTTATTAATATTGGTATATTATTTAACAAAAAGAAACTAAATTCAACTTAAATAATATTAAAATAAAGGTAATAAAAATTAAAATCAGTGATACTTCACTAAACTGTCAGATAAATATTTTCTTTTATTTTCATGGCTGTCTTATTTTGAACGAAAATATTAGATTTTAAATTTAATAAATCTCGCCCTGCAGACGAAATTGCATAGTTCAAATAAGTGTAATCCATAGAATTAATATTCTCCGATAAGTATACAAAATTTCAAGTTAATATGTTGGACTGGGGAGATACTATTCACAATTAACTGATTTCCCATGTAAAACTCCCATGTGTCGGTCGAGCTGGGACACCCGGTATATATATATATATATATATATATATATATATATATATATATATATATATATATATATTTAATTTACATATTTTTTTTTCTAATTTTTATGTCTTATCAAAAATATTTATAATATTAAGAAATATTTTGTCATATAAAATAGAATGTATTTAAATTTCCCGCCATTACCGCGATTGTCAAATTTAGTACCCAAAACCGATCTTAAGGGGCGCTAAAATTTGTTTTCTCAGACGATAAGGTAGATATCGAATCGAGTATCCAATCTTCTACAAATATTTCCTTAATCTATGTCATTGATTAGACGCAAATAGCATATATACTTCTCTGTGACACATACATACATGAGATAGCGAATAAAAGTCTCATATTTGCATTGCATATACGACAAAGATGCAAGATAAAAAAAAATTGCAGCAGAAATTGATGATGTGAAGATCAGCTCCAAAAAATATAGTGTATCTATATTTTTTACAGTTTCCAAAAATGCGAAGTGGGCACGTAGCGTATATAGCAAATCTAGTTTAGCACTCTGAGTAGCCTCGGCATTATTTCTATCAAATTTAAATAATACCTATAATAATCTTTCATTTGCATTATTCTTAAAATTTCTATTATGTAAGACTAAGTGTATGAGTATTATATCGTTGAAATCAGAAAATTATTTCCTTTTTCTATCTGAACATTTTAACATTAAATTTCAAAATATTGCGTATACTCTCTCTCCTGATTTATAGCAAAACTATAAAAGTACACAGTTTTTCAAAATTATATTCTACATGAGAAAAGATCATAATTAGGCGTTTTCGTTTATTGTCTCAGAGAACTCCGAACGATCGTAAGCGTTCGTTTATTGTCTCGGAGCGTAGCTATCTGCGTTCGTATTTTGTCTCGTATGTCTCCGAGAGGAACGCTCCGAGAGTCTTCAAGCGCTCTGACAAATCTGTAGAGTTAGTGCATGAAATGCGCGGGAATGTGTGAAATTCATCTTAACCCTAAACATTCATAGCGTTGATAAGAGCATCACCAGCTATACTAGTTATCATTCAAAAAATACAAACGAAAATAATCACATAAAAATATACGTTATATTATTGGGAACAAATAATTCATAAATATTTAAAAAAAAAATTATACAAAATTTTATAATTAGTGTTTTAATGTTAAGTTTTCGATTCCAATTCGTATGACCCAATTTTGTATTTGGGTCATGATTAATAAACCAAAATCTATCGGCAAATTTTATTACGACTATATTTTAAAATAAGCATTTATGTTATTATAGCTTAATTTTCTTAAAGCTGATACATATATGTAAGTAATCACACATTGGAAAATCTAATATTTCGTTTGAAATGGGATTTAAAATCTGAAATATTTTAATTGTAACTGTAATTACATTGTAAACCGAAATTTTATATTTATAACATTACCGTCCACATTATAATTTGAAACATTTTTTTCCATGTAATCATTTATTTTAATACGTTTGACTCTATTTATTTTAATAGAATCATTTACAATTTGTTTTAAAATCATTTCTTCCATTTCATCATCTTCAAAAATAATTTATTTGCAATGAAAGGTAAGAAGTCGTTGGTTTTATTTGAAAAAGACATGGTTCCCACTTTTGACACGCTCTTAACCGTTCTTATACTACACAAACACTCTGGACAATCTGAACCATCTGATGACGTCACCAGAGAACTCTGACTAACCTCTCAGAGAGAATAAACGAAAACGCCTATTGATGTAACAACACCAGTGCCGTATCTACGCAATTGTGCGCCTTGGGCAAACTTTAATTCCATAATTGTCACCTAACTTCTCAGCTCATCATAATATGGAATTTTATTTTTCTTTATTAAAATAAGCATTACAGATAAAATGTTCAAGGAGTTTATTTTGTAATATTAAGAGCAGAAAAACAAATTAAATTCACATTATTAGATATTTTTAATGACAATGGAATATTTAAAGAATGACAATTGAATGTTACACTTCAGTCCGTACGGAATACGGATAAAGTTGATAATCGAAAATTATTATTTATTTTATACTTAAGTTACAAAATATATCATGAATTATTTTACTCTACTTTTGTTTGCAATCATTTGTGCAAATTTTACTTATGTAAGTATACAAATGGTATTTATATAAATGGCTCATATATATAATTGTACATTAATCAACAAAAATAGATGCGTTTTTGTCAGTTTTTTACAGATTTACAAATCTGTAAGACTTACAGTTTTTTACAGAATTGGCCTACAAATGTTACTTTTACTAAAGTAAAACGAAACAAAATAAGTTGCTTAAAATTTTTATTATTGAGATATGTGCAGAATCGTACAAACTTATTTAAACAAATTAATCAACAAATATTACTTCTGCGTTAAGTAATATTTATATGTTAATATAACTAAAATTTAAACTGTTAAAATATTTGATATAGCATATACAATATGTCCACAGATTGAGATGTAAAAAAGGTAAAAACAAATATTTTTAATTTACGAGAAAAATATATTCTTGATAAAAGTTTATGCATGTACCAAAACATTTATCAATAATACATTTTTCTCGTAAAATAAAAAATAAAAATGTTTTCCCTCTTTGCAACTTGATCCGTGGACAATCTGTATATGTGTGTGCAACGAAATGCGGAACGTAGGAGTTTAAAACGGGATTTCAAAAAATTGCTGATACTTTCTCTCCTGATATAATTAGAACAAAACTGCAAGAGTACAAAGTTGTTCGAAATTAAATTCTACACCAGATAAGATTATAATTAATGCAATATCACATACTTAGCACGAGATTTATTAAATATAAAATGTAACATATTCGTTCATTGAAATGGAAATAAAAGAAAATATCTATGTGTCAATTATGATAGTTAATGAGAAGTCATTATAGGTAATGTAATTTGATATTTATTTTTAAATTGTGTTATAGTCTAAAATTTATTTAAAAATTGATGTATCGTTCGTAAATATATTAAAAATTTGTTTTATTTGTACGTACTTGTCTTTCAATTTATATAATACTTTTTTAAAGTTTATTTGAAGTATTTTTGTAATATTGGCGTGTTATTAAAGAAAAAACATAAAAATTTAACTTAAATAATATTAAAATAATAAATAATAATAAAAGTATCAGTGATACTTCTCTAAACTGACAGATAGATATTTTCTTTTATTTCCATGGCTGTCTGACTTTAATGAAAATATTAAATTTTATATTTAATATGTCATACTGTGGACGTGCTGTTACAACAATTATGATTTTAGATGACGTAGAATTTAATTTTGAACAACATTGTTCTCTAGTAGTTTTGCTCTAAATTTATCAGGAGAGAGAGTATCCGCAATTTTTTGAAACCCCAGTTAAAGCCCTATGTTGTATAATATATATATATATATATATATATATATATATATATATATATATATATATATATATATATATATACATCTTTCTATCATTCTCGATCCAATTGTTATTTCATACAATTCGAATCCAGGCCAGTATAAGCCGCAGGAACTAAATTATTATTTAGCTGTTGCCGTATATCTTTTATTTGTTACTTTAGGTAGCGTTGTGAGCTATATATACTCTAAAATTCAATACTAAAATTTTTATGTATATACACATATCATGTCAATCCTAATGACGACAGTCCATTCTGATCCAATATACAGCAAATATAATATCACACGGTTTGTTCTGATCCATTGCGATGTTGCCATACTTACATGCGTTAACTGAACTATAATGCTGAAAGTTTTTGAAATTCGTAAGTAGTTAGCAGTGTGGGAGAAAATTCATTATTAAAAATTAAGTTATATATTTAGTTATTTTATTTTTCTCTTAATAATAACGCAAATACAGAAAGAAAAATAAATAAAAAGAAATTCCGCAGTAAAATCTAGATCTTTTTTAACTTAAACTAATATTATGCATACAATACTTATGTAGGCACTTTTAGTTTTCCTGTATAAATATTATACACTATTTTGTAATTTGTTATGTTCTAATAAACGATTCCAAATCGTTTTTCTAGACATTATTACGGATCGAATGAGCTATCCCACATATTTTTAGGAGCATTATATTTATTTTTCACCATTTTCAACTTATTGCCTAGACTAAAAGATCGAAATATACAAAATTTAACGCGTAAAACAGACCTCCGATTTTTGAAATAAGAAAATATATTTAAAATAGTCTTCATTTTAACTGTTTTCTGCAATGCGGAAGTTTAAATTGCGATAGCTTCTACAAAAATGAATAAATATTTTTTTTTACGACCACCATGAAAAGTTGATGTTTATGCCCTCTTTTGTCATCGTAAAGTTAATGACTACTGAGGAACGAGCAAAAAAATACTTTTATTCACAACCACTGTTGTAATATGTCAATTCCTAACCTGTCAAAGGTTGGAAACGTATGTCATTTTTAACTGCAATGACAATCTCACGGGTGGGAAATACTTTAAAATCCCTTGGGGGGGAAGTATTTATTATGGTTGCCTAGTAATACTGTCATAAATCTCTAAAAGTAAGGTGATCAGTGCTGTCAAACATATTTAAACATTTGTTTTCATAGACTACTACCGTACATTACTTTAGTTTATTGGAAAAAGGCGATATACGAGTAGAAGTTAATTTGGATAATTGTGAATAAAATAGTATACATAGTTCGGTGGGAGTTTCATTACAGCCTTGCGCTATATTTGAGCCTCGAGGCTTCGCCTCTCGGTCATATAATAAGCCCTCGGCTGTAATGAAACATTTCCCACCTCACATGTAATATACTATTTCTACTTCCGTGTCATATGAGAGCCTTTATTTCACTAATTTCAGTTAGGTTATTGACTCTATTATTTCACGCGAATTTAAATTGGAAATTGAGCATTTATAGAAACATTAACAGCTACAAATATATAATATTTAGTTCTTATTAACTTCACAAATATTAATATATAGTTATTACATTGACTTGTATTAGAAAGTTTAAAAGATCTAAATGACAACTTTAATTTATTTCGTTTATCTGTCTATAACCAACAAATTTTATGTAGTTACTTAGTCACGCGCAATCAAGGTACTGTCTTTCGTGTTTGTTTTACAAATGTCTTTAAAATGTCAAAAATTCATAACTTTTACATACATTTTTGTATTTATTTAAACGGAAGTAAAAAAAATATTGTATGAAATACGTACGGAAACTGGATGGTTATTTAACTTCTGCTCTTACAAAATTCGCCTTCGTCTCGTTTTGTAATTTTCGCATGCGTGAAATAACCACCTTTGTTTCCTTACTTATTGCATAAATAGCTATTACGGCGCGTCTCCATAGCAACTAGCGGTAAAGTACTTAATTTGCTCGTTTAGATAAATATCGTCATGGATACAGCAACACAAAACAGGAAATTGGTTAAGATTGAATTGAACTTACTAAATAGGTATTATTAATTTTTTATTTCGTTAGTAAAGTCGTAGAAAAAATTATGTATGCATCTCTAGCGTAAAGTATCTTTATTGCTCTAGCTCGATTGATGAGCACGAGCAATAAAGATTCACTTTACGCTCTTCTACACAAATAACTGTTTTACATGATAACATTAATCTATAATAGCACTTCTAGTACAAATATTTAAAAAAATTTCAACTCAAAAATAATTTTGAATGTTTTATTCAGTGAAGGTTATTTGAGCCTTCAATAGGATCAAATTTCGTTGCCCCGTACTCATCCGGTACCAAATTTACTTCACTATAAAAAAATATTTCTCATTTTTTATAAATTATTTAGTTTCTTTAAATAACATAAGATTTTTTACATACTTAAGGCAATCTATTGTCATAGTTTGGAAGATAATGAGTTTAAAATTTAAAAAAAGGAACATTTTTTTTGTGATTTTTAAAGTTTTTTTTTATACTGAATCTGGATTCTTGTATGGCATTTCATACCTGAAAGACATGTATGATACGATAGAATGGTCGAGATTTCGTACTATTAGAAATTAAAACATTCCGAGCAAAATTAGAGAAATAACCTGTTTGTGTCATACTCATTTTGTAGATATAATGTTCATTCAGATTAATGTTTAATTGTTTAATTTGAAATTAATTTTACTTTATTTTTCGACGTTATGTACCAGATAGGTTATTAATACTTTGTTGCGCAATAAAAGTTTAAATATTCTTTTAAAATTGTGAAAAACAACATTTTTATAAACGAATTAACATTTAGAAGTAATATTATTAAAATACGACAAATTTAAAGAATATGTACAAATTGCAGAAAATAATGTAGCACACAATCTTATTTAAAATATAATATACCGAGAGTTAGTTCAAGCAATAAGTTGAAAATGGTGAAAAATAGACATAAGGCTCCTAAAAGTACGTGCGATAGCTCATTCGATCCGGAATAATGTCTAGAAAAATGGATCGGAAGCGTTTATCAGCACGTGACACATTGCAAAAGTTATAAACAATTAAAGGTGAAGATAAAAGTGGTATTAAGTTTTTCGATTATATCTTGGAAACTATTAATATTTTGAGAAATTTGAAGAAAGATTCTTAAAGAGGAGGAAATTTCCAAGAAAAAAGCTTCTAACCTCCGGAACTCTATCTCCATTATTTATAACTTTAATTTAACGCTGAAAATGGGTCTCCGCGCGACATTTTTATGTTGCGCGCGCGATGTCAAAAACCGAGTACATCACATTAAATATTTTTTAAGGTATTAAATATTGATTAAAAAAAATTTCAAAAATTATGGTGTATTCAAAACACTTCAAGAAATTTACTCCTGTTAGAAATTTTATTTAAATTTAATTTTTCTACTAGTTAGACGATGGGTAATTAACAAAATTTTGTCGAACTTTAGTTTTTATTGTTCATTAAAAAAAATTCTTAAATAATTGTTGTAAAAATTTTTCGCTCCTTGGAGCCCTTTTCATATACTTATTTAACAAGATCACGCCATGAAAGTTGTAAATAAATTTTACTTTGTTTATAATAATTTTATGAAATGAACAAATTGGTCCAAAAATGCAAAATTTTAAATTTTTTGTTAATTTCATAAAATTGTTACATGCAAAGTATTATTTTTTTTTTAATTTTTATGACGTGGTCTTGTTAAGTCTGTATATGAGAAGGGTGACTACGAAGCGAAAAATTTTTACGACAATTATTTAAGCATTTTTTGAAATGAACAATAAAAACGAAAGTTCGAGAAAATTTTGTTAATTAACCATCGTCTAACTAGTTGATACATTACTTTTAAGTAAAATATCCAAAGGGAATAAATTCTTAGAAGTGTTCTGAATACACCATAATTTTTTAAATATTTCAATTAATATTTAATATCTAAAAAAAAATTTAATGTGACGTACTGGGTTTTTGACATCGCGCGCGCAACCTAAAAATGTCGCGCGGAGACCCATTTTCAGCGTTAAATTAAAGTTATAAATAATGGAGATAGAGTTCCGGAGCTCAGAAGCTTTTTTCTAGGAAATTTCCTCGTCTTTAAGAATCTTTTTTTAAAATCTCAAAATATGAATAGTTTCCGAGATATCACTGAAAAACTAAATACCTCTTTTATCTTCACCTTTAATTGTTTATAACTTTTGCAATTTGTCATTTGCTGTTAAACGCTTCCTATGCATTTTACTAGACATTATTCCGCATGGAATGAGTTATCGCACGTATTTTTAGGAGCCTTGGTTGGATGGATTGGATGGTTGCCGTGGATCCATGGTTACGTTTTGACTTTGACATATGATGACAGCAATGTATTTGCCTGTCCCAATTAAAATGAAACATAGGACACAAATTATATATTTTTATACTATATTGTAAATATTAAAAACTGTTTTCTTACCTAAAATACAATATTTTTGTGCTGTAGCAAAGAAAGTGCAAATTATGAAACGGTATTATCATTTATTATACAGATATCAATCCAATACCTTAAGGCAAATGTTGAATTATATTGTGAATAATTTATTAATAGACCTACAATAAGTGTCGCAATGATTTTAAAAAAAATTAATGAGTTTAGAAAAAATAAGCACAGTAATCATCAGAAAAATACTGACGCAAAATTACAAAAACAGACACGCAAAACAACGTGTTATCACAGACAAGAGCGGCGAACGCCATGTTGCCATTTGTATGGCTCAGAATTTACCGTACGGATGCACACGGGTTTATACAAGTTGTATATATTTGAAAACGATTGCAGCGCTCTCTGTAACCAGACGCTAGAACTAAGGTTTGAAGTTTCTATCTTTTCTGAGCCAAATTTTTTTTAGATTTACTAAACAGGGGGCACCTATCTCACTCGTACACATTGATAAGCAAACCTGATCCAATATACAGGCTCAGGATTGTAAAAGTGGATCAGCATTGTGCATTCAATTTACTATCTGTGGATCAGGATGGTACGATTACAGAATATATATATACAGGGTGGACCAGTGAAAATTATCAGCGCAATTTTTGGCCATTTAACATTAATTTTGCAAAAAACGCTCGAACACGTAAATTTAAATATAAAGGGGGACACCTACATATATATATATATATATATATATATATATATATATATATATATATATGTAGATTTTCATATACATTTAATTAACAATCATTAAGTCTAGAATGTCATGGTCACGACTGCTTGTAGCGAGAAAAATTGAAACGAATGCGACAGCACGAAAGAGTTAGGCAAAAATTACAAATAAGATTCTTTTCACGAATGGTATAGGGAATTTACCAAAACATGGTGATTTAATTGGATAACAGATTATGAATTGAATTGTAATATATATTTCAGATAGACACTGCTAGACCTGTGCGTCCAATCCTGCCATTAAGAACTACCCGATTAAATTCAAACAAACGCCTAGTGGAAGTGCACGACGAATATACTAAGGAGCTTTTGCAGTATCATAAACTCTTGGATGAGACTTGGAACAGTAGCAGATCTTTAGTAAATGCGGCATTAGATCCAAATGAGTTGCCGGTTCAAGAAGTCATACGATCTGCAAAAGAAAACATCACTAAACTGACAGCTGCATTCGATAAAGGAGTGGCGGATAACTGCACGTTCGAAACTGAACAAGTATTTCGGATTATTTATCATCAAGCATCTCTAGTATTGTCGGTAAGAATATAGAAAAATAAAGATAGGTAATCAATAGTTTGTCATGTGACTTCCATACTGAACAATTTGTATAAGTAAAATAAAATACTTTTTGTTACATTAATACATAACAAATATTTATTAATATGTATTTTGGTAAATTTTGAATTGATATAATTTGATTGAAATTATTAATAAACAGGTGTTTATATTAAACGGGCTATTGCTATTTCGAGAAGTACAAGAGCTACGAGGATGGTTAAATTAGCAAACAATTTCTATTTTAAGAGACTAATGCAATGAACTAAGAAAAAAATTCAACCAATGGTCTTCAAATTATGAAACCTATATTTTTAAATTTAAATGAATACATACATTTTTTAATCGCTTATTCCGTAGACAATTTAATTTTAAATTTAATGATATAATACTTTCATACACTTATATTAGGATTTTTTGAGAAAAATGTATGAATATTTTTAAATTAATTTTATTTAAATATGTCTATAATACGAATTCCATGAGTGACGTGCACTCCACGGATGCGTTAGGTGCGACGCATCGCCTTGTATTTTACTAACAAAATTTATTTTTTCAATAGAGCATCATATTAATTTTTATTCAAAATATTATTTTAAATGAATTTTTATTCATTTAAAACTAATCAATTTCTAAATCCATTACTTGCATTTAATAATAATTTTCTTCTCAAATTATTTTCTAGGTTTGCATTACACATAGATCTGAAGCAATTCTCTCACACATTCTGGACGTACAAGACGTTGTAGGGGCTGCATTCCAGCGTGGTGTGGACAATGAGAGGAATTATAAATTGTGTGACAACGACAACCAGGCCGATCGACGGTCGTGTCAGCAGAAGCAGATAGAAATCCTGCACACTGAACAAGCCGCAGCAGGAGCGTTGATCAGCCAAGCCAAAGACGCAATAGCTACAGCTAGCGGCCTTCCTGCGCTTGTCAAGCAATGCTCTGATCCCGTTGTGCAATCCATAAAGGAAAAAGTTCCAGAGGTTGTGGAAGGGGTAAAAGATTGCCCCAAAAATGCTGCTAAACAATAATATTTTTCACGTATTTGTACTAAAGACGAAAATTTATTGAATATGATTAAATAAATCAAATATTAAATTGTCTCGTCTTATACGAGTATACATGTTTTTTTTTACAATATATGTTTACTTTAATTCCTTGTGTGTAAAGCAAACAGCAAGAATTCCATCAGTTTGAACTTTGGTGGTGTATGCTACCAATATGTAAGTGCGTGTCAAACTTCATTATCTTATATGGGTGACAAAAGAGAAGATAAGGGAGGCGATTTTGAAAGGTAGGCTTCCTTTGTCCGAGGGGTGCGGTGTGGGTAGATTTATTAGGGTTGCTACTTACTTGTATGACATTTATTAGTTTTTTTTGGCTTTTTGTTGCCAGGTGTTTCTTTTGTTATGTATGAATCTTTTGATTTGGCTTCAAGTATTCTGGAAGTGGTTAGGGGTTGATTAATTTGAGTTTGTAGGTGTGTGAATTTTATGAGTTTTATGAACGTGAGAAAAAATTTTCTTTGTAAATTTTTAGTTAGAGGATGATGTTCAGGGCCCTTACCGCCAGGTAGAGATCTCTGTCGCTTAGTCAAATTTATTACTAGGAATTTTTATATTTGTTCGTACTTTGAAGATTCTCTGGGTTATTGTTACTATATGAGTAGATTATTGTAATTTTTTTATTTATTATTATATTTTTTTTTTTACTGTATAAAAAGAAAGATGGTATCTAGAGGTATAAGCATTGTAACTGAAGTGTTTGCCCTGGAAACATCAAATTAAGTACGTATATCTGTGTATTAGCTTATCCTATCTGTATCTAATATTATTATTTTATATTACAGAAATGGATTTCTCCTTGTTGAATGAACGAGGAATGTTGAAAAATGACAAAACAGTCAAACGAATCACTGAATTAGAAATCAATAAACCGTATAAACTTGTTGATTTACGAAGTGTCAATACTAGCTTTGGGAGGAAAATACTTGCAGTATGTCAAGATTTTCTCACCTATCTTCCGGCACGATTTGACGACATCTCGGATGAAGAAATATCGAATTTAAGGAAATCTAATTCTAATATAAGTTTAAAGTATATGGGCGTTAAAGAATTCGGAAAAAATAAGAAAGCAAACCTTGTAGAATTTGTTCAATTGTAATGAATTATAATAATAATAAAGCGTATGTACTTAAACCTTATTAACTGTGTATTATTTCGTTTAATGGAAACTATTTAATACATTTTTAGGTTTAATTAATATTCAATACACCTACCCAGCAGCAGCGTGCGGTGAGAAAAAACAATTCATATTAGTAAAATACAAGGGATAGGTACTAAGCATGCCTGCAGTGTACGCCACTGAAGGGCATTGTCCGACACAGGTGCTGGCTACCTGACAAAAAGGTATCGCTCAGCTTCGGAATCCTTAATTCATTATCAAACAAAGAAAGTGGGGGAACCGTTCTTTATAAGACATGTACGCTGGATACAGTAGTACATTTTGTTTATTTGTTTACTATAAGATAAACACGTGTGATTTAAAAGCCTTGTGAAATAAAATGTTTAATAATAATAATAATATTAATAATGAAATTAATAATCTAATATCCATACAAAATATTGTGATGAAATAATTCAAGGAGAAGAAGAAGATTTACGAAATAAGCAAAAACCAAATGAAGACGCGAATTTCAAACATTTTTTCAATATTTGTGAAAGTATAATCGACGATTCGTGCAAACCTCAGATTCAATCACAACATTCAATATCATTACAAAGTGGAAGTGGAGCTTTAAACCCCGAAAATAACATCATCGAAGATGATTATAAAAAATATTTTTTCGTACTCATGCATTGAAATGTGTTGTTTCGCGTTGCCTAAGCAACGCCTGGAACGTCAATTTCCCAGGTCTCCACCAGATAGGTGACCGGGAAATTTTGGAATAGTATATTAAAACATAAGTTCTATAACGAATGTTTTATACTATTTTCTCTGTTTCGGCTTTTATTTACATTATTTTTTATAATAATATTTGACAATTTCCATTAAGGGATTTTTTTGATAGAATAGTTAGGTTGGTGACAGTGATTTCTGTTTCGTCTGTTGCCTAGGTAAATTAGAATTACTTTGTCAGTTGCCTAGATATTTTGTGTATTTAATGCAGTCATGCCAATCTCAAATATCAAAATATAACCAAAAATCGTTTAAGAATGAAACTCCTTCTAACATCAATAAGCGTGCTGGAATATGATATTCTAATTCCGAAACAGAGAAAAAACACTCCTACTTCTACAGCATTTATTAAAAAACTAAATTTACAATAAAATAGTATAATGTTTCAAACATTCTTTTACCTAATAATATTAAAAGAAAATAGGGGATTATTGAACGAAATCTAATGTAAAAAAAGTAAATTTAGTGCATTTGATATACAATGTTGGCAACAACTGCTGTCATGTTGACAGATTGACAGCACTTGTTAGTACTGAAACACATAACCACAAATCATTTTGTGTATACAATATATAAAAATATTTGTACAAATAGAAAATTAATTATTGATTTTCGTACGAAAAATATTGTACAAACCTCTTGCGTGAACTGGGTTTCCGGAATCGTTCTATGGCAGCGCTCGCGAGCTCGCGCCGCCAAACACTCCTCCGGAAACCAGCCGTTCCCGCATTTGGTATGTAAATAACTATTCCATAATTTCAAATACTGAAAACCATGTGCGAAGGTTTAATTTAACAGGAAAACGAACAATGTTTCGTTTTATTGATCCTCCGGTAGATATAAATCCTGTAAAGTGGTTTAAAAGTAGTTTGAAAAATCTAGTGAAATATATTATTAAATCAATTCCAGACTCTGATTTTGTTGGTTTAATTATGCATACTCCTGCTCTTGAGAATGGGCCGATATGGGTAAGCTTTAGACTTGTGAGTCAGTTACATGTCGATGTCATCTGGAGTGCAATAAGTAACGTTATGCAGAGCAATGCAAATATATTTGTTCACGGAGAGTTCGAGGTAGAATTGACAAGAGTATCTGTACCAGTGGGAAGAGGTAGGAATCTGAATGGCCGTGGATTAACCTTTGCTGAATTACCAGACGTAAACATGGTATAATTGAAATAACAAACTTTGATAATTTATGTTTACCAAGGGCATTAGTTGTTGCCGAATCATGGGTGAAAAAGGAAGCAGATTTTAAAAGTATATCAAAAAACCAATCATGTATACAGACGGCAAGAGCTCAGGCACTTATTGTAAAAGCAGGTGTAAATATACCTGCCGAGGGATGCAGTCTACCGGAACTTATAGAATTCCAAAGATGTTTATCGGATTATAATATAGTCGTGTACGAATATGGAGGGGTAGGCAACGTCATTTATGAAGGATTGAAGGACACAAACCTACCGAGACTTAATTTACTCTATCATAATAATCACTACAATGTGATTAAAAGCTTAACTGCAGCTTTTTCCGTCTCATACTTCTGTGAACCATGTCATAAACCGTATAAATATCACGGTAAACATCGTTGTGCTAATACTCGTACATGTGCTTACTGTTGCCGTACTCCTGCATGTTTACCTACTAATGAATCTCTCTTATGTACTAAGTGTAACAGGCGATTCCGCGGAAAACAATGTCTCAATAATCATGTGGGAACTATATGTAATAATATCAACAGATGTACGAAATGTTTACAACTATACAAGCATAAAGGTCAGAGAGTACATATATGTGGCGAAATATATTGCAAATTATGTATGGAGTTTAAGCCGCCAGGACACCAGTGTTACATGAAAATAGACAAAAAAACGAAAAGAGATAAAGGTTCGTTATTTATTTATTATGATTTTGAAACTAAGCAAGAGAAAACCAAGAATAATTATAAGATTCACGAAGTGAACTTATGTGTGGCACAACAGTTATGTAGCAAATGTTCTGATATTCTGGATTTAAATTTACCATGTAGTATATGCGGTATTCGTCAACATATATTCAAAACAGATCCTCTCGCATCTTTTGTACGATACGTTTGCAAAGTACAAAAATCGTTTAAGAAAGTAACATGTATTGCACATAATGCAAAAAGTTTTGATGCACAATTTATTCTTAAATATTTAATTGAAATATATAATTTCAAACCTAAATTAATTTTAACTGGTACAAAAATTTTATTAATAGATATTAATTCCAAAATACGGTTTATCGATTCAATTAATTATTTACCGATATCTTTGTCTGTTCTGTCTAAAGCAATGGATTTACCAGTTTCTTTGAGAAAAGGATTCTTTCCGCATTTATTTAATACGGACGAGAATCAATTTTACGTAGGTCCTGTTCCAGCTATTGAATATTATGATGCAGATAATATGAGTACGAATACAAGGAAAGATTTTCTAAAATGGCATGCAAGTCAGATTCGTGATAATGTTGTTTTTAGTATGGAACATGAGATAGTTGAATATTGTATTTCAGATGTTGATATCTTACGTCAAGCATGTGAAAAATTTAGAAAAACATTTATTGAAAACTGTGACGTATGTCCTTTCACGGAAGCCGTAACAATAGCTGCGTCTTGCAATCGTGTATTCCGAAGACAATTTTTACAAGCTAACACCATAGCCATAATTCCTTCAAATGGTTACAGACTTACGGAAAACCAATCAAAAATTGCATTACAATGGCTTATTAGAGAGGAGACTTTACGAAAAATACGTATAGAACATGCGGGTCATGGGAAAGAAGTTATTTTAGGAAATTATTTGAAAGTTGACGGGTATTATGCTCCAGATCGTTTAGTATTTGAATTCATGGGTTGTTTTTATCACGGGTGTACATTGTGTTACAAAACAAATCGCGATAGTGAAAAAATTTACAACAATTCTAAAGAAAGCTTAAATGCACGTTTTCAGAGGACTGAAGAAAAATAACGAAAATTAAGGGAGTTACGTTATAATGTGATTGAAATTTGGGAATGTCAGTTTAGGATTCAATTAAAAGCTATGAATAAAGAGGAGCGTCTATTGTTAGAAAATCATCCTTTAATAAATTATTTACCATTAAAACCGCGTGATTCATTTTTTGGAGGACGGACAGGTTGTGTTTCTCTCTATCGAAAAATTGAAAATGGAGAAAAAATTAAATATGTCGATGTATGTAGTCTCTATCCATATATCTGCAAATACGGGAAATATCCCATAGGTCATCCGAAAATATTTGTAGGCGACGAGTGTCACGAGATATTAGGTTCTGATAATAATATTGATAAAATAGAGGGTCTAATTAAATGTAAAGTTTTACCGCCCGATATATTATTCCATCCGGTATTACCGCGTAAAGTTCATGGTAAACTAATGTTTTCGTTGTGTCGTACATGTTGTGATACTCTAAATCAGAACAATTGTTCACATACAATTAAAGAAAGACAATTTAATGGTACATGGGTGTCAGATGAACTTCAGCAGGCTGTAAAACATGATTACAAAATTTTACATGTATACGAAATTTGGCAGTATAATATAACAGTATACAACAAAGATACTAAATCTGGTGGATTATTTGCAAAATATATAGATAATTTCATGAAAATGAAACAGGAAGCTACTGGATATCCTCCAGATTGTATTGACGACGTCAGTAAAACCCGTTACATTGAAAACTATTTACAAAAAGAAGGAATTTCACTGGATCCTAAAAATATCGAAGAAAACTCTGGGAAAAGATCAATGGCTAAATTAATGCTCAAATCATTCTGGGGTAATTATTAATTTATTATTATTATTATTATTGTTAACTAACTAATTTTTATTTTGAAATAGGGAAATTCGCTCAAACAGAGAATAGACCACGTACTACAGTCCTATCATCATCTGAAGAATTATATGATCTACTAGCTAACCCTTCGGTCACCGTTAACAGGATTATTCCAGCAGGCGAACGTATTGTAACGTTTTATTTATTTAGGTGAAGTGTAAAATTGATTAAAACACTAATATTTATATAACTATGTTTAATTAAAAAAATATGAATTATAAAGAATAAATAAAAATAACTAACACTAAGAATTAACAAATATAAACACTAATTTAAGAACTAATTATTATTACTAAAGACTTAAACACTAAGATAATTTATTTAAACAATTAAGGCTACGCAATATTTATTTCAACACTATTTATATCACCGTCTATTTATTTATATCACCATCTGTACACTACACGTATTAACACAAGACTGTCCTCGCGATCTTTTGGTCGGGGTATTTATATTAAAATACATCATTCTAGAATATTCTTTGACCTTTTAATTTCTCGAATATTCGCCGACCCCGATCAGAACAATAGGAAGCGAACGGACGTGTTTTGACCTGTGCGCTAGCGGCCGCCGGCCGCGCCGCCGCCCGCGCCGCGACCCTGGGTTCGCTACATTGCCCCCTCCTTAAGACTGTTTCGTCCCGGAACAGTTCGTTATGACGAAATCTGCATGCATCACCCTTGGTGCATCTGGAAGTCTTGAAGAAGTAACAGTCGACGGTCCGTTTGAGCTCCTCTTGGCCGGTAGAGTTGAAGCTGCAGACTAGAATTTCCACTCCGGTAAAGCGGAAGATTGTTTCTAACATGCTTCTAACAATCCTCCAATCCAAACCATCTAGTCCACAGCCTATCTTCGGTACTGCCAGTTTCATGATGTCGTTTTCCAACAGATGGTCCTTCATGTCGCACAGCGAGTCCCATAAATTGCGGTATGACGGCTTCTGATGTGAGTATTGTTTCGTAACGAGATAGTAAATGTACCGCTTGTGTTCTACGTTATCATCCTTCAGTTGTAGCGTTTTCCCGACAGTTGGACGTTGGTTGGCCAGTTCTTGTACTCGTCCAAATTTTCTTTTAAAAACTGAAGCGATGCCGCGGGACATTTTAATGTCTTTCGCTACACAGTGAGCGAGGGAATATTCTGGGGACACGGTGAACAGATCTCGTTGTTCTTCTCGTGTCACGCCATACCGTACTTTATGACCAGTGGAATGGCTTTCCATAAAGTCATCATATGTGGGTTCCTCGGCTACAACCCGGCGAACCGTCGCTCCACGATGATCGTCAAAATTATCACCAGCGAAAGGGGCTAACCGATTGAAGTGGACTACTCTCGGCTTTCCATTAGGTGTTTTCCTAATTCTGTAGACCACATCATTTATTCTCTTTAAGATCTCGTAGGGCCCTTCCCAATTCTTTTGTAGCTTCGGTGATAAGCCACGACGTCTTTGTGGATTGTAAAGCCACACCAAATTCCCAGGTTGAAAACCACCTTTTTCAGCCTTGACGTCATACTGGTCCTTCATCCGATCGCTGGCACCTTGAATGTTTGTGCGGACTTGTTCATGGATGTCATTCATTCTTCTCCGTAAGTCCGTTACATAGTCCTCCCCGGCTAGATCTTCACCGGGTTTACTGCCAAATACCAGGTCGCATGGTAAGCGCAACTCCCGTCCGAATAAGATGTTAGCTGGTGTCTGCCCTGTTGTCTCATGCACGGATGAACGGTAAGCCAACAAAAACAGATGAAGATGTTGGTCCCAGTCTCGTTGATGGTTAGAGACTACCTTTGACAAATACCGATTTATTGTTCTATTCATCCGTTCAACCATGCCATCAGACTGCGGGTGTAATGCAGTAGTTCTGGTTTTCTTTATTCCTAATATCTTACAGATATTTTGGAACAGAGCAGACTCGAAATTCCTTCCTTGGTCGGAATGTATCTCTCGCGGTACTCCAAATCGGCAGATGCATTCTTTTACCAAGACTTCAGCGACCGTTACGGCTTCCTGGTTGGGTAATGGATAGGCTTCGACCCACTTAGTAAAGTAGTCCATTACTACTACTATGTATTTATTTCCATCATCAGTTTCGGGGAATGGTCCGGCCACGTCAATCGCAATGCGTTCAAAGGGACTTCCAACGTTATATTGGCGCATAAGAGCTCTTCTTTTCCTATGTGGCCCGTTACTTCCCGCGCAGACCACACATTTCTTGCACCACTCTTTAACATCTTCTTTGCAATTTACCCAGTAAAATCGTTGGCGCAATCTCTCGAGGGTTTTATTTACTCCAAAATGTCCAGATCCGTCGTGGATCTCCTCCAATACTTCCGGTACTCTATTTCTAGGGATTATCAGCTGAGTTCTACTCTCAGTACCTTCAGTATTCTCTATGACACGTTTCAGGAGGCCCTCTTCAACAACAATAGAGTCCCACTGCGCCCAGCACGATTTTACACTTTGTGAGTGTCGTGCAACATCTTCCCAAACTGGTCTGCTATCTCCACGTTTCCAATCCAGTATGATTTTCAAGTCCGAATCATTCTCTTGGTCCTTGCGAAGGTCTTCCGTTTGCCAACTATCATTTACTACTGTTGTTCTGGCGATGGTAGAGAGTTTTTCTTCTAGACGACTGCAATGCTTGCATTCGACCTGGCAAGGTCTTCTTGATAATGCGTCAGCATTACGATGGCTTGTACCTGCTCGATGCTCAATAACAAAGTTATATTCTTGCAATCTTTCAATCCATCTAGCTGCCTGACCTTCAGGATTCTTAAATTGTAGCAGCCATTTGAGAGCAGCGTGGTCAGTTCTTATAAGAAATCTTCTACCGTACAAATATTTGTAGAAGTGCTCCACGGATTTCACGACAGCCAAAAGTTCTTTTCTGGTGACGCAATAATTCTTCTCTGGTTTTGACAAGGTCTTACTAAAATAGGCAATAACCTTCTCTTGTCCGTCTTGTATCTGGGAGAGAACGCCACCAATTCCAACGTTGCTGGCATCTGTATCTAGAACGAATTCTCCTTCTGGTAAAGGATAACTTAGAACAGGTGCGCTTGTCAAGGAATATTTAAGTTGTTTGAACGCAGCTTGACAGTCCATCTCCCAGATAAATTTTCTGCCTTCTTCAGTAAGCCTTGTCAATGGCTTCGCTATGTTGGCAAATCCAGGTACATAACGTCGGTAGTATGTACAGAGACCAAGGAAACTTCTCAATTCATGTTTGTCCCTCGGTACTGGCCAGTCACTCACAGCCCTTATTTTCTCCGGGTCAACTGCAATACCCTTACCAGAAACTACGTGTCCAAGATAATGCACTTCTTTTTGAAATAAGTGACACTTCTTTGGACTGAGTTTCAGGTTAGCCTTTCTCAATCTTTGGAAAACCTCTTCCAAGTTCTTCATGTGGTCCTCGAACGTTTTTCCTACCACAATAATGTCATCGAGATAGACCAAACATGTTTTCCACGATAGTCCAGCCAACACGGTTTCCATAAGCCGTTCAAACGTTGCAGGGGCATTGCAGAGCCCAAATGGCATAACAGTAAATTGCCAAAGACCGGTACCGATGGTAAATGCAGTCTTTTCTTTGTCTCTTGGGTCTAAATCCACTTGCCAGTATCCGCTCTTTAGATCAAGAGTAGAGAAAATCTTTGATCCTGACAATGTGTCCAGAGTATCGTCTATTCTGGGTAGCGGGTAGCTATCCTTCTTCGTCACGTTGTTAAGTTGACGATAATCGACGCAAAATCTTGTAGAGCCATCCTTCTTCTTCACTAGCACCACTGGTGAAGCCCATGGACTGCTTGAAGGTTCAATCACACCTTCCGTCCTCATGTCCTCAATAATTTCTTCAGCTTCTTCCCGCTTCGCCAGTGGTAATCTTCTTGCTGTTTGGCGGATGGGTCTTGCGTCTCCAGTGTCTATTTTATGATGGACTACATTGGTTCGTCCTTTGTCCTTCTTGTCAAATTGGAACACATCTTGAAAGGTCCCAATTAAGTTCTTAGCCTTGGTTTTCTGGTCGGCAGTCAAGTCCTGGAACGATGATGACAGCTCTTTGATTAGAATGTCTGGAACTTCGCAGGATGTGTTGTCTTTGGCCTTTACAGTTCGAATAATCGATGATACCGTTGAGCATTCTCCTACTATGGTCCCTTTCTTCAGTATAACGGGATAAAAATTAATGTTCATTACTCGAACTGGGATTATCTTGTCGGTTTTGAGCAAGGCTTTTCCAATTACAACTCCAGTCCCAGTTTTGGCATCATCGTTTTTTGGCTGGAGCATGACAATGTTTCCCTCACAGAAGCTACCCTCTAGCTGTGCTTCCACGATTGATTCACTTCGTTCTGGGAGGGTTACATCTTCCGTTATTAATACTCGCATGGCATTGTCGTCTCGTGGATTTAATACCAGTTCTTCATCATTGACCATTATCACCCCATTCTTCAGGTCAAGTTTAAATCCATGCTTTTTCATAATGTCCATGCCGAGAATGAATTCATCTTCTACATCAGCTACCAGCACACGATGTTTAATGCACGTTTTTCCAACAGTGATGCTCAAATCTATTTCTCCAGATGCGGTAGCTTGTTCTCCGGTGGCTGTGCGTATCTGCCACTTTGTTGGAAGTAGATGTTTTCTGCACAGTTTTCTTGCTAAGTCGGGTCTGATTATTGTTTTTGTCGCACCCGTATCCAGCAACATTTTAAGCGGCCTGCTGTCAATAGAGCCGTCTACATAGACGCTATTAGCTTGATGATGTAGGGATGCGACATAACTAATGGATTCTGGGGCTACTGGATTACGGGTCGACGATTGCCCCTTCGCATCAACCCGACTTAGTTTCCCGACTCCTTTTCATCTTTTCTTGGTTCTGCTTTCTTCTGCTGTTTTCTGCAGAGCCTTTGCGGGTGACCTAATTCACCGCAATTCCAACAGCGGAGTTTCTTTCTTCCAGCAGCACTAATTTCAGACGTAATTCGTCTTATCTTGTCTTCTAGATCTTCGGTGTCTTCGGACCTCTCAGCATCGATATTTCGCACTCGCGATTGGTTGCGTGAAGCTTGTTTGGCTGCTTCATGATCTAAGGCATATGAAAGTGCATCAACCAGAGTTTTTGGTCGAGCCAATCGCAGTGCTTGTTGAGTTTCACTGTCACGGACCCCATAGATAAATGCTTGAGTGGCTAGGCATTCCAAAACGCTGTCAGGGGCTGTAGGATGTGCGAGCCGAACCAAACGAGCTACATCCGCTTCAAATTCTTGAAGGTTCTCTTTTGAACTCTGATATCGGTTCCTCAATTGCGTCTGGTATACCTGCTCCAGATGCGCATTGCCATATCTCATATCCAATCGCTTGACAAGTTGTTCGTAGTCTTCCTGTTCATCCTCTTTTAGCGTCTGTAGAATATCGATGGCTTCTCCACGCAGTGAAACTGTCAGTGCTGTAGCCTTCTCTTTGCAAGTCCAGCCATTTGCTTTGGCAGCGGCTTCAAATTGTTTTACATAATTCGGCCACGATGTCTTGCCGTCAAATTCTGGAGTTTTTATATGCATTCTAGGACTATTTTCTGGTTTCTTTTCCTGAATTTCATTAGTCTTAGAGTTAGAGTTTGAAACCGCTGGTGACGTAATCTTAGAGACATTTTTCTGCAATTCTGCAATCCTCATATCGTATTCATCTTTCAAAATTTTCAAATTGTCTTCTATTTTTTCTTCCAATTTATCTTCTAAATTTCTAGAACTTTCTTTCAATTGTTCGTTCAGTTTTTCTTCCAAACTTTTAGAATTTTCCATTAGTTTCTCTTCCCATATTCTAGAATTTTCTGTTAATTTTTCCTCCAGTTTTTGTTCTAAACTTCTGGAATTTTCTATTAATTCTTCTTTCAAAGTTCGAGAATTTTCTTCAGATTTTCTAGAACTTTCCTCTAATTTTTGTTCTAATGTTCGAGAATTTTCCTCTAATTTTTGTTCCAAAGTTTTAGAACTTTCTTTCATTTCTTCTAATTTTTGTTCTAAAGTTCTAGAATTTTCCATCATTTTTTTAACAAAATCATCAATTTCGAATAAAAACTCATCTGGATTTTCACCAGCTTCTATTAAGGATTGGCGTAGACGAAGTTGTAGAACAGACTTGGTGCCCGATGTCTCCAAATCTCGTTCTTCCAGTTCCCTCTTGAGATCGGCCACTTTTAATTCACTTAATTTTACTTGTTTAGTCGCCATTTTATTTATTTTTATTTACACTTCACAGTTTTTAATAACCCTCACACCTGACACCAATTGTAACGTTTTATTTATTTAGGTGAAGTGTAAAATTGATTAAAACACTAATATTTATATAACTATGTTTAATTAAAAAAATATGAATTATAAAGAATAAATAAAAATAACTAACACTAAGAATTAACAAATATAAACACTAATTTAAGAACTAATTATTATTACTAAAGACTTAAACACTAAGATAATTTATTTAAACAATTAAGGCTACGCAATATTTATTTCAACACTATTTATATCACCGTCTATTTATTTATATCACCATCTGTACACTACACGTATTAACACAAGACTGTCCTCGCGATCTTTTGGTCGGGGTATTTATATTAAAATACATCATTCTAGAATATTCTTTGACCTTTTAATTTCTCGAATATTCGCCGACCCCGATCAGAACAATAGGAAGCGAACGGACGTGTTTTGACCTGTGCGCTAGCGGCCGCCGGCCGCGCCGCCGCCCGCGCCGCGACCCTGGGTTCGCTACAGTATGATATATGTGAATTGGGAGAATGAAACAGAAGCTTTCGAGCAGCTCAAAACAGTAAATATTGTTATTGTCGCATACACGACAGCCCAAGCTAGATTACATTTACATAAGTACCTCCACCAGCTAGATTCTCGAGTTTTATATTATGATACAGACTCTATTATCTATTATCATTTACCAGATATGTATGAACCTCCTACAGGTAATTTTCTAGGAGACTTGACCGATGAATTAAGCAGTTATGGTCCCGGGAGTTATATCACTGAATTTGTTTCCGGTGGACCAAAAACTTATGCCTATAAAGTGTATAATCCTATTAGTCGTGAAACTAAACAAATATGTAAAGTTAAAGGTTTCACTTTAAATTATAAAAACTCACATATAATTAACTTTGATTGTTTAAAAAGAATGATACTAAAAGAAAACGACGAAAATTGTAATCCTCCTGTTATTGTATCTAATAATATAAGAAATACTCTCGATCATGATGTAATTACGCGTACAGAGAGTAAAATATTTAATGTTAAATGTATGAAACGTCGTTTCTTGGATAACCATTCTTCTGTACCTTATGGCTTTAAGAAACCTAGAATAAATTATAATTAAACCTTTATTGTTGTTCTTTTTGTTTTCCTGTTATTTTTGACCATTTAATAAAAATGTTTATGGGAGTTTTTATTTTGATTGGAGATTATAAATGAATTGTCCAGCAAACTTTTTGTCATTTCCGACTTTTGTTTTATGGTGAAATGTCAGATCCTATCAAATTCAAACATCCTTTTAACGCCATTGTGGCCGGTCCCTCGGGCAGTGGTAAATCTTATTTTGTCGTTAACTTCTTAAAAAATCTGATCAACATGTGCGATACAGTTTTTTCAAAAGTTACCTGGTTTTACAACACATGGCAGAGTTTATATAATACAATACCTAATGTGAATTTTCAACAAGGTTTGCCAGATATGGACAATTTTGACGGTAATAACCCGCACTTAATAATAATAGATGATCTTATGCGTGAAACAGATTCACGTGTGGTTGATATTTTTACAAAGGGCAGTCATCATAAAAATTTATCTGTATTTTTCATTACTCAGAATATATTTAATCAGGGCAAGGGTCAGCGTGATATACTCGTATCATTGAATGCTCATTACATAATTTATTTCAAGAATCCACGAGATAAAGCACAAATTTTACATTTATCACGACAGGTTTGCCCTGAGAATACTAAATTTATTCAAGATGCATACAACGATGCTACTTCAGAACCCCATACTTACCTTATTTTCCTCTTATATCTAGGATCTACTAATTCCGATAATATGCAGTTCATATGAACGTTAAAAAAGTTGCAAAGTGAGAACGACAAATTTGAAAAAATTACCAGTGTAGTGGATGGGAATCAAAAAGGGAAACATCTATTCGACGATGCGAAACAGATAATTCTGAGTGTTTTCAACTATTTATAAAGTGATAACATCGAAAACTGCCGGATACTACAATACGAAGAATTATTCTTAAAGGTATATTGGATAAAAACAAAAAATATATATATTCACTTTACAATGAAAATATATTTCCTTCGTTTCGAAGATTGCTTCAAAAATTAAAAAATATTTTGATATTTCTTGTGCAGCTAGTACTCTTCACAATATTCTTCGGAACATGGATTTTAAATACAGAAAAAAATATTCAAATACTACCCTGCTAGGTATAACGCGAAGTACTCTAATAAATCTATTTACTCCTCTTATCCGTATACCTGCTGAGTAGTGTTATTGGAGGTATTCGCCAAATAATTTTAAATACGATTCTATATTTTTACCCTTATAATCCCTTAACTAATTGACCCATGGTTAGAGTCTAGCACGTAGGTAACCTTAGAGTTTAGCACTTTAACCCCCTTATTAAATTTTTAGTTGCGAGGGCAAACAAGATACAATTGGGCACGTATTCGGACCTGTATTACTTATTTTCAGATAATTTGAATTATAAATATTTATTAAAATAAATGATAGATTTTTGAACATACAATAATAAATTGACATGTAATATATAAATGTTAAATAAGAATACAGTTTTGTGATTTTAATTCAATTGTATCTACTATAAAATTGTAACAAATAAGTTATGGGCTCAGGCTTCCATTTTGTGCAATAAGAGAAAGATTGAAAAAAAAATATAAAAAACATATGTCAATTAATGGAGTCAAACATGAATCTATCTTGAATAGAAAAGCTCGACGGAAATCAATTACATAAACTGGTGTTTCAAAATAAGAATATATTTAAAAACTAAAGGATGGCGTAAATTTCTTTATGAAAGTGAACCAACAGAATGTTCAAATCAGTACGATAGTTGACAAAAAATGGACGTTGAAGTGCTAAATGTTAGTGTTCAAAAAATAAATTCAGAACAACTTATTCATATTCTTCAAAAAACAACCGCTAAAACAGCATGGGATAAACTATAAAAAAGATATAAGGGAAACATATAGTTAAGAAAAGATTTAGGAAATATAGAATAGAAAAAAGAAGATAATGCAGACAAATATATTTCAAGAATTAAAAAAATTGGAGCTAATTTGTGAAGTATAGGAGAGAATATAAGTGAAAGAAAATTATTAAGTTATATTTTAAAAGGTTTGCCATGTCATTAAAGATATACAAAAAGAATTTATGAAGCAATGAGATCTTCAAATATAGCGATAAATCAAATAAGAAATTCACTTATTGAAGAAAAACAAAGTAAAATGGAACATGAAAGAAATAAACAAGCATACAAAATCAGAAACTACATTCCTAAAAACAAACATTTTGCTATTATTGTGGAAAATCGAATCATTTTATGAAGGATTGTTGGTATTTGAAATCAAATAAATATTATAGAAATGAAAATTATTCGAAAAATACCGCTCATAATGATAAGATAAAGATAAGATATATAAAGTTGATACAAACGAAGATTGTAATAATTTTGCGTACCCAGCAAAATAAGAACAAGAAAATTTTTATCATTTTATAACATGGACAATAGATAGTGGTCCAAAATGTCATTTAACTAATAATAAACAAATATTAAACAATTATATTGAAAAAGATTGTGGAAATGTTATAATACTATAAGGTACAAAACAAAAATCATATAGAGTGAGAAATGTTACATTAGCAGATAATGATAATTCTAAAATATTGGTATTAGAAAATGTAATGCATGTGCCAAATTTAGATGATAATTCAATATCTATTAATAAATTAGATGAAAATTGAATGGAAATTTATATTAAAAAGGAAAATGTAATGTTATTAAAAAAGTATTTTAATGACAGCTAACAATCAAAATGGTTTATAAAAAATAAATATTCTGAATAACTTATATAACTTATATGGATTGGAAACTATGGTGGTATGGACATTTGAATTTTGAAGTACTGAACAAAATGTATAAAAAATATTTAATAAAAGGATTAAAAATGAGCGACAACAATCATCGAAAATGTGAAATTTGAGTACAAGATAAATGTACAAGAAAAAGTTATAAAGAACTACAACGAGATTTGAAAAATATATATTGGATTTACTGTATATTGATTTATTTGATCCTGTTGATCCTCCATTACTCGGAAATTCAAGATATGTATAGTACGACAAAAGATCTCAAGTTGACGTTTAAATTGTTTTATGGTTGTGGTATCTATTCAAAGTTTTGCTACAGGTACCCAGCTAAGCAGTGGATTTGGAAATCCCAAAGTAATATTAGCATGCCTAACTTAATATAGATGGATTACTGTACGACATGGAAATAACTAGACAGGGATGTATTTAAAATTTTAATACCGTTAATTTCTTAGCAATAATCATTATCTTCGTGGAATTGCAAACAATTTTTGCATAAAAACGAAACTGCTATAACATAATGTTCTTATTACCAAGAGTACATCAACGTTACTACAACTTGTGACAATTATTAGAGTATTTTTCATAAAACATAGTATTAAAATTTTAAATACATCCCTGTCTAGATATTACCAGGTTGTACAGTAATCCATCTATATTAAGTAAGGTATGCTAATATTACTTTGGGATTTCCAAATCCAGTGCTTAGCTGGGTACCTGGAACAAACAGTGTATTCTAATGGATTTCGTACAATTCTATACCCTATAGCAGAACGCATAAAGGTCACATTTCTTTCAATTCTTTCACTCAGGGAAAATAGAATAGAATAGATACCACAACCATAAAATAATTTAAACGTCAACTCGAGATCTCTTGTCCAACTATATTTTATATAGTAGATAAGAAGAAGTAGCTGAAAATATAATTAATTTTATAGAAAGAATAGAAATTGAGAAGAACAAGAAAGTAAGAAAGGTGAGGACAAACAACGGAAAGGAATTTGTAAATAGCAAATTAAAGAAATATTTCGAGAAGAAAGGAATTAAGCATGAAACAACAATTCCGTACGTTCCTGAACAAAATGGTGCAGCGGTAAGAATAATTCAAACTATAATAGAAATGGCGAGAACAATCATAATTGATATCAAATTACCTCAGAAAATTTGGGCTGAAGCTGCGGCAACTGCTACTTATTTAAGAAACAGAAGTTACACTAGCAAATTGTACATCCTCAAATTATGGACTGGAAAGAAACCTATATCATCACATTTACGTGTTTTTGGAAGTCTAGCATACGCATGAATACCAAAACAATTTAGAAGAAAATTCGAATCCAAAATAAAATCTGCGATTTTAGTTGGATATTACGAAAATTAATGTGCATATAGATTACGTATGCAAATTTAAAAAATCAATTTATGGATTAAAGCAATCAGGAAGATCTTGGAATAAAAAACTAAATACAGAATTCATAAAATTAAAATACGAAAGATTTGAAAGTGCAAATGTATTTACGTTAGAGAAGAAGAAAAAGGATTAATAATTCTGGGAGTTTATGTAGATGATTTTATAGTAGCTGCAACAAATAAAAATATTATGGAAAAGACAATTACAGAAATAAGTCAAACATTTGAGATCAAAGATTTAGGAGAACCAAAATAATACTAGGAATAAGAATTAGAAGAAATAGAGAAGAGAAGAAAATTTCAATAGATCAAGAATTATATATTGCAGAAATCCTAAAGAAATATAATATGGAGCATTGCAAAACTATAAAAACGTCTATGGAATTCGGATTGAAGTTAGAAAAATCAAAGGAGCAAATAAATGAAGAAATACCATATCAAGCATTCATGGAAGCACTCATGTATTAAGTACAAGGTTGGAGACCCGATATTGCGTCCGCAATACACTATCTCAGTCAGTTCAATAACTATTATGATAAGACGCATTGGAAACATTTGAAAAGAATTTTAAGATATTTGAAATTAACAAAAAATACAAAAAATAATATATAGCAATGAAGAATCTGGAATATCAGTGAAGACAGAAAATCTGTAACCAAATACTTGTACTAAATGAATGGGGGAATAATTAGCTGGAAATCTAAAAAACAAGAAACAGTATCTTTATCTACATGTGAATCTGAATATGTAGCGATGTGTGAAGCCATTAAAGAAGGATTATGGATATTAAATTTATTTAAAGTATTAAATATAAAAAAGAATACACAGAAAATGAAATGGGGACGTTTAGCGTATTTTTTTATTTTATCAAGATTACCCTCAAAAGTGATATTCTACATTTTATTTTACCCAAAGATGCCTAGATTTCTCAAAAAATGAAATTTTATACAAAAATAACGTCAGAGTGGCTCGCGGAGAATGTATCGTCTATCTTAACCAGCGCGCGCTGTGTTCCCAGGGCAACAGAGAAGCGTGTAGTGTAATGCCGCAAGATACAACCTACGTTCAAAAAGTCAGGTCTCACCATCCCTTCTGCGCAAGCGCATAACTCACTTGTGACGTCAGAGTGGCTCAAAGATAAATCATTAATTATAAATAATTGGCAACATAATTTTAACTTCAATTATATTTTAAATTATAATTACTTATTTACTTACGACTAAAAAATATTTTACAGGTAATGTCAGCCACGCTAAACTTCCCCATTGAGTTATGTATATTGTAACAACCAAGCAACAATAAGTCTTATAGAAAATGCGAATTATAGCGCAGAATCTAAACATATATATTTAAAATATCATTTTTATAAAACAAGAAATTGGATATGGAAGATTTATGGTCAAGTACATCTCTACACAAGAAATGTTGGCTGATATGTTAGCAAAATTAGTTTCGAAAGAAAAGATAAAGAAGACCAACGAAAATTTAAATTTGAAGCAGAAATCAATGTACAATTCATTGAAAAAATAAAAAATATAAACAAATCGGTGGAATTTGTCAGATAGTTTTATTTGTAAATATTTTATTCAAAAAAATATTTTTTTAACATACTATAATAAATTGACATGTAATATATAAATGATAAATAAAGATATAGTTTTGTAAGTTTAATTTAATTGCATCTACTATAAAACTGTAAAAGAATTGCAATGCGATTATGAATGGATTTTAGAAAACTAGCAATTGAGGCCCATAACTATTATACCTACATAATATACGCAATATGCTTAATAAAAGACTGCGAATGAAGAACACTGACTCTGGTTTTTAATTCCAAATATTTTAAAAATTTCAAATTTCTGTACATTCCAGTTTGGAAAGCTCTGAATCAGAACACAGATTTTAATTCCAGCAAATGGTACAGATGTGTGTGTTTTGTAAAGGAAAGTTATTTAATCACCATAATTATATCCGAAATTATAATAACTATCAAGTTTATAGACGACTACAATTTAGTAAATCAGCAGTCTTAATTAGTTCATCTGTCCATTGTTTTATTGGTATTGCGTACTTTTGCTTTACCGTCTATTTTTCTGCGAAAACGCATTTCTTATGTTTTTTATTGCTTGGGATTTTACATATTAAATTTAATTAAACTCATACTGAAGACGTACTATTATATCAATTATAATATTATCTGATGTACAATTTAATTTTGAACAACTTCTTATGTCCGATATTCGGCGTTTCGTTGCACGCACTGTGTATTGAATAACAAAGAACTTAGTGTGCAATATTCGTAATAATAAAATAAGACTGACAATCCATATTTTGATATTAAAAATATTGAGAATATTTTATTTAAGTACAATTAAATGCACGATTAATTTGTAGTACGGTTGATTGCTTAGGGATGTTGAATATGTCTAGGATTGGTTGTTTACGGGTGGTTGCATTTCAGCTCATTAGTCCAGGATATATAAGGGGTATTTTATGGAGACGTAATCATTCGCTTTCCATTTGTTGCCTTGTGCACATTGGAGCTAGAATACGACTATGATAAACGCTTGGCTTAAATTGTTATTCACCTTTAGTCATGTCCAGTCCAGAGACATCGTCGGGGAACTACCAACAGAGATCGTCGCCAACATCTTCAGGTAAGTCTGTTTATATTCCTTCTTCGTGGTATATTGTATGTTTACATGTATGTTGCGTGTTGCAGGCACCTGGACGGAGACTCGGTGGTGTCGGCGAGCCGCGTGAACCGGCGCTGGATGAGGGTGTGTCGGGGAGACCCCGAGCTGCGAGGCAGGATCCGCAGGCAGTTGCAGCAGGAGCGGCAGGAGTGTGCGCACCCCGCGGCCGGAGTGCAGGTGCTGCGCAGCCGGCCTGCGCGGCCTTTGGGCCCCAGGAACGGGACAGTCCGCGTGGAGAGTTGCCCGCTCAAGTACCACCCGCCAACTACAACCCGTCCTGCCATGATGAAGAAGTTTAACAACAAGGTACATCCCATGTTAGAGAAGAATATCGGCAAAAAGGAAGAACGTTATGTAAACCGAAATAATGTAAAAACAGTTACAAAAATGAGGCTACGAATATAGTATTACAACATTTAATCAATATGTTTTTAAAACAAAGTACATTTGTACAAATAAAAATATAATACCTAATTTAACATTATCAGATCTACATTTTTTTAATGTCTTGTGGGGCAATTTCGCTATGATATAGTCGCCGCCAACCCATATAGGAGTGACGTCACTCAATCGTCATTTAAATGTTCCAAGGAGATATATGAAGATTTTGGTTAAGTTAATATTAAACTTCAGAGATGGCACTACTAATATTATACAGAGTGTGCAACGAACTGCGAAACATAGGACTTTAAGCATGAAATTTCAAACAATTCTTGATATTCTCCTGATAAATTTCGAACAAAATTAGAAGAGTATAAAGTTGTTCAAAATTAAATTCTACGTCATATAAGATCATAATTCTTACAACAGCAGGACTGTAATACGAGATATATTAAATATAAAATGTTATATTTCGTTAAAAATCAAATAGCCATGGAAATAAAAGAAAATATCTATCTGTCAGTTTAGAGAAGTTTCACTAATTATAATACTTATTGTCTATATATTAATATTATTTAAGTTGAATTTATATTCATTTCTGTTATGCTAATATTAAAAAAATAGTACAAATATAATTTTAAAAAAATATACACAAAGTAAGGTTACTAAGTGTCACAATTGACACATTATATATAAAATTTCTCGTACTGCATACGTGTTGCTGCAAGAAATTATGATCTTATCAGACGTAGAATTTAATTTTGAACAACTTAGTACTCTTGCAGTTTTGCTCTAAATCTATCAGGAGAGATAGTATCCGCATTTTCTTGAAATTCCGTGTTAAAGTCCTATGTTCCGCATTTCGTTGCACACACTGTATATAATTGTGATTGAAAAACTCAAAAATATTTAAAATTTAATAATAGGTCTCGATATTTTAATAAAGTAAATTACAATTTGTAAACTTTAATAATTACACATAACCTTAAATATTTATATACCTTGTGTCTGACGTAAAGGTGTACATAGGAGATTAATTATTCGCCTAATTATTTTAAGTAAAAACGCATCAAATAAAAGTTTTAGGGCATAAAATTCTGCATCTTATTCAAATAATAGAATTATTTTTACATGCTTTGTGACGAGAGAAATTAGATATGAATATGTCGAAAATTACGTTGAAAACATCGACAGCCATGGAATTGAAGAAAAAATAAATAAATGCTTACGTTTTATCTGCCAAATAAGTTATTTGACGTTTCTGACAATTTGATTTTGTCTCTGCTAGAAATGTCAAATAAGTTAACTTACTTTGTAATAGATAAAACGTTAAGCATTTATTTATTTTTTGTTTAATTCCATGGATGTCGATAATTTCAACGTAATTTTTGATGTATTCATATTAAATTTCTCTCGTTACAAAGCATGTAAAAGTAATTATATTTATTGATTTAGCTCCAGAATTTTATGCCCTAAAACTTTTATTTATCGGGTTTTTGCTAAAAGTAATTAGGCGAGCAGAGAATTGCAAAAACTAATTTCCCATGTTAATCTCCTATGTACACTTTTACGACAGACACGGTATATATACAGGGTGTTTCACGCCTACGGGACACCTCAAATAATTCCTATACTATTAAATATACAACAAAATTCTATAAGGATGTCTTATAGGTGACCAAGGGGGGCATTCGATTAAATAAGAAAAAAAAACAAATTAAACCAGTGGTTCTCAAGTTAGGGATCAGAGATATATATTTTTAAATGGGATGACACATATTTTTTATGCCGATTCGATAGAGTTTTTTTTTCTGAATTCAACCATATAATAATATCATATCTTTACATAACAAAAATATTGAGAAAAATTCAATTTAAAGATTCCATAAACTGTAGTTAACAAGATAAATAACAGTAGGCCATGATAAATAACAAAACAAAACAAAACAGCACAAGTTCTTGTCATTTATAATAATAAGTTCTAATTGTTGTATTTATTGATAAAGAAAACTTTAATATGGAGAATTTGATTAATGAAGATTATTTTAATTTATTATTAATTTATGGGGAGTGCCATAAAAATGCTATTCAAGCTTGTGTTGTGTTTAATGAAAGATATCCACACAAACCGCCCGTCTCTAGGAAAATGATTTACCGTTTAGAACGAAATTTGAAATCACATGGTGCATTTTCTCGAAAAAAGATTTTTTCGCATTACACAAGTCTGGAGAACGTGCTGGCCACTTGCATGGACCATTGTTGCCAATCCAACGGTAATCAAACATGTCATCAAGTCACTAACCAACATAGTATTGTGAGCTGGAGCACCGTCTTGTTGAAACAATATAGCACTTCTTTCTTCTAGATTTAAATCTTCCAAATATTCTATTATTTCATTTTCCAAAAAGTGTAAATATCTCCCGCTAGTTAAATTTTCATCATAAAAATAGGGTCCTAATATTTTATTTCCCATCAAGCCTGCCCATACATTAAAACTCCATCTTCGCTGATGATTCCTATTTCGAAAAGAAAATTGATTTTGTGATGGCCAGATATGTTCATTGTGCCTATTAAATAGTCCATTGTTTGTGAATTTTGATTCGTCTGTCCATAATAGTTTACTTGTAAAATTATTGTCATCTTGGGATTGAATTACAAACCATTCACAAAAGACAAAATTCAATTCTTCTTACATTATCATTTCCATGCAATGCTTGAACCAGTTTGTATGAATATGGTCTTAAATTATTTTTCTTTAAAATTCTCCAAACTGAGGCGTTTGATATAAAATGATGAGATGCTATTTCTCTCGTTGATGCAGTAGGATTCTGTTCAATAAATGCTAAAACAGCCACTTCTATTTCTTCTCTATCTCGTACTGTAATGCGAAAAAATCTTTTTTCGAGAAAATGCACCATGTGATTTCAAATTTCGTTCTAAACGGTAAATCATTTTCCTAGAGACGGGCGGTTTGTGTGGATATCTTTCATTAAACACAACACAAGCTTGAATAGCATTTTTATGGCACTCCCCATAAATTAATAATAAATTAAAATAATCTTCATTAATCAAATTCTCCATATTAAAGTTTTCTTTATCAATAAATACAACAATTAGAACTTATTATTATAAATGACAAGAACTTGTGCTGTTTTGTTTTGTTTTGTTATTTATCATGGCCTACTGTTATTTGTCTTGTTAACTACAGTTTATGGAATCTTTAAATTGAATTTTTCTCAATATTTTTGTTATGTAAAGATATGATATTATTATATGGTTGAATTCAGAAAAAAAAACTCTATCGAATCGGCATAAAAAATATGTGTCATCCCATTTAAAAATATATATCTCTGATCCCTAACTTGAGAACCACTGGTTTAATTTGTTTTTTTTTCTTATTTAATCGAATGCCCCCCTTGGTCACCTATAAGACATCCTTATAGAATTTTGTTGTATATTTAATAGTATAGGAATTATTTGAGGTGTCCCGTAGGCGTGAAACACCCTGTATATATACCGTGTCTGTCGTAAAAGTGTACATAGGAGATTAACATGGGAAATTAGTTTTTGCAATTCTCTGCTCGCCTAATTACTTTTAGCAAAAACCCGATAAATAAAAGTTTTAGGGCATAAAATTCTGGAGTTAAATCAATAAATATAATTACTTTTACATGCTTTGTAACGAGAGAAATTTAATATGAATACATCAAAAATTACGTTGAAATTATCGACATCCATGGAATTAAACAAAAAATAAATAAATGCTTAACGTTTTATCTATTACAAAGTAAGTTAACTTATTTGACATTTCTAGCAGAGACAAAATCAAATTGTCAGAAACGTCAAATAACTTATTTGGCAGATAAAACGTAAGCATTTATTTATTTTTTCTTCAATTCCATGGCTGTCGATGTTTTCAACGTAATTTTCGACATATCCATATCTAATTTCTCTCGTCACAAAGCATGTAAAAATAATTCTATTTTTTGAATAAGATGCAGAATTTTATGCCCTAAAACTTTTATTTGATGCGTTTTTACTTAAAATAATTAGGCGAATAATTAATCTCCTATGTACACCTTTACGTCAGACACAAGGTATATAAATATTTAAGGTTATGTGTAATTATTAAAGTTTACAAATTGTAATTTACTTTATTAAAATATCGAGACCTATTATTAAATTTTAAATATTTTTGAGTTTTTCAATCACAATTATATACAGTGTGTGCAACGAAATGCGGAACATAGGACTTTAACACGGAATTTCAAGAAAATGCGGATACTATCTCTCCTGATAGATTTAGAGCAAAACTGCAAGAGTACTAAGTTGTTCAAAATTAAATTCTACGTCTGATAAGATCATAATTTCTTGCAGCAACACGTATACAGTACGAGAAATTTTAAATATAATGTGTCAATTGTGACACTTAGTAACCTTACTTTGTGTATATTTTTTTAAAATTATATTTGTACTATTTTTTTAATATTAGCATAACAGAAATGAATATAAATTCAACTTAAATAATATTAATATATAGACAATAAGTATTATAATTAGTGAAACTTCTCTAAACTGACAGATAGATATTTTCTTTTATCTACAACTATTGAAATATGGGTACATTATACGTGTGATACTACATATAATATACTACTCATATTACACAAGTGTAATATGAAATGTCATGATACACGCTACACTTTTCTGTAATAAATAGGGCATATAATTTAACACAATATTTTATTAAACTGTTAATTTATTAATAACATATTTTTTATTATATATATCAATATATATGCTTATAAAAGTATAATAAATACAATTTGAAAAGTTATTTTGACAGTTAAGTGCTACTGTGGTGCCATCTGTTAAGCTATATTTGAACTACCCACACTGAACTAAATATTTAACAAATAATATCAGATTTTTTATATGCCTGATAGTTGTAGATAAAGTATAGTATTTGACTCGCATAATATGGCTACATTACACGCGGATGATTAAAAATACTCGCTACCGCTCGTATTTTTAATTACATCCTCGTGTAATATAGCCTACATATTATGCTTGTTAAATAATATACTATTATTTCCATGGCTATTTGATTTTTAACGAAATATAACATTTTATATTTAATATATCTCGTATTACAGTCCTGCTGTTGTAAGAATTATGATCTTATATGACGTAGAATTTAATTTTGAACAACTTTATACTCTTCTAATTTTGTTCGAAATTTATCAGGAGAATATCAAGAATTGTTTGAAATTTCATGCTTAAAGTCCTATGTTTCGCAGTTCGTTGCACACTCTGTATAATATTAGTAGTGCCATCTCTGAAGTTTAATATTAACTTAACCAAAATCTTCATATATCTCCTTGGAACATTTAAATGACGATTGAGTGACGTCACTCCTATATGGGTTGGCGGCGACTATATCATAGCGAAATTGCCCCACAAGACATTAAAAAAATGTAGATCTGATAATGTTAAATTAGGTATTATATTTTTATTTGTACAAATGTACTTTGTTTTAAAAACATATTGATTAAATGTTGTAATACTATATTCGTAGCCTCATTTTTGTAACTGTTTTTACATTATTTCGGTTTACATAACGTTCTTCCTTTTTGCCGATATTCTTCTCTAACATGGGATGTACCTTGTTGTTAAACTTCTTCATCATGGCAGGACGGGTTGTAGTTGGCGGGTGGTACTTGAGCGGGCAACTCTCCACGCGGACTGTCCCGTTCCTGGGGCCCAAAGGCCGCGCAGGCCGGCTGCGCAGCACCTGCACTCCGGCCGCGGGGTGCGCACACTCCTGCCGCTCCTGCTGCAACTGCCTGCGGATCCTGCCTCGCAGCTCGGGGTCTCCCCGACACACCCTCATCCAGCGCCGGTTCACGCGGCTCGCCGACACCACCGAGTCTCCGTCCAGGTGCCTGCAACACGCAACATACATGTAAACATACAATATACCACGAACAAGGAACATAAAAAGACTTACCTGAAGATGTTGGCGACGATCTCTGTTGGTAGTTCCCCGACGATGTCTCTGGACTGGACATGACTAAAGGTGAACAACAATTTAAACCAAGCGTTTATCATGATAGTCGTATTCTAGCTCCAATGTGCACAAGACAACAAATGGAAAGCGAATGATTACGTCTCCATAAACTACCCCTTATATATCCTGCACTAATGAGATGAAATGCAACCACCCGTAAACAACCAATCCTAGACATATTCAACATCCCTAAGCAATCAACCGTACTACAAATTAACCGTGCATTTAATTGTACTTAGATAAAATATTCTCAATATTTTTAATATCAAAATATGGATTGTCAGTCTTATTTTAATATTACGAATATTGCACACTAAGTTCTTTGTTATTCAATATACAGTGCGTGCAACGAATCGCGGAATACAGGACACAAGAAGTTGTTCAAAATTAAATTCTACATCAGATAAGATTATAATTGATACAACAGTACGTCTGCAGTAAGAGTTTTATTAAATATAAAAGTGTAACATCCCTGGTTATTCAATACATATCAACGTCAAGTAATAAAAAAATTAAGAACGCGTTTTCCCATAAAATAGACGGTAAAAATAAACTAAGCAGAATTGGAAATGAAACATACTGGAAGAAATTTAACATAAAGCTATTACCTACAATATTCATAAGAGTCAGTTAAAATGGTTTGGGCATATGCAATGTAAGCACAAAGAAAAAGCAGCAAAAAACACATACAAAACAAAATCGATAAAAAGGGCTAGGGATAACAATAAAACAATGGACAAATTAAGTCAAAATTTATTGCTGAATAAAAAAGAAGTGCAGGAGAACGGAATAAGACGACGAAAAGAATATCGAAAAAATAAAGAAAATCTAAATTTAATTTAATTCAAATTGTTTCATTATAAAATATACAGGGTGTTTGGCGAAAGGCCGGCACCCAAAATATTTCGTTTATTTTGAGAGATACAAGAAAATGTTAAGGAGCAAAGCTAAACTAGACAAAGGGACTCATAAAATGGCCGTAGTAACAATTTTGTATCACTTCCGGTTTTAGCGGAAATGGCTCCAACTTTAATTCTAGCATAGGGAATCGGTATTTTTATATTTTTTTACGGAATGTACATAAAATTAGCTTTGCAATGATACCAAAATATCATAGTTTTACTTCAACCATTTCAAAATGGCGACAATTTATTTTCATATTTATGTACTTACAACTATATGTAATTAACGAAAAAAAAAATGTTTAAAATACCTTACAATACTCTAAACAATACAAAAGCCTTCTAAATATAACAAACAAAATTAAAATTAAAAATACTGAAAATGGCCGCCGTCATTTTCTGCACAATTTGTCACATATAACAAAATCTCAAATAGCTGGCTATGATGTATTTTTTTTATGAATTTTTATTAGTAAATATTTTGAAAATAAAGTGTCGCCATTTTGAAATGGTTGACGTAAAACAATGATATTTTGGTATCATTATAAAGCTAATTTTATGTACATTTCGAAAAAAAATATAAAAATATCGATTCCCTATGCTAGAATTAAAGTTGGACACATTTCCGCTAAAACCGGAAGTGACACAAAATTGTTACTACGGCCATTTTATGAGTCCCTTTGTCTAGTTTAACTTGCTCCTTAACATTTTCTAGTATCTTTCAAAATGAACGAAATATTCTGGGTGCCGGCCTTCCGCCAAACACCCTGTATACAATATTAATACTAGTAATTTAGTAAATTGTACTCGTCTATAAACTTACAACGTTGCAACATTGACACATTTTTATGGAGATACACAAACATCTGTACTACTGGCCGGAATTCAAATCTGTTTTCTGATTCAAAGCTTTCCATACTGGAATTTACAAACAAATTATTTCATTTAAACTTAAAACTTTTTAAATATTTTAGGATTAAAAACCAATGTCAGTGTTTTCACTTCGCAGTCTTTTATTTAGCATATTACCTATATTATGTAGATATTAATAGTTATGGCCTCAATTACTGGTTTTGTAATGTCTATTGTTAAGGCGCTACTGTAGGTGTCCCATTCAGCGCGAAAAACGGTGTTACAATATTTCGTTTCTTGCCTCTATTATTTAAGCTTGTACATTGATATTTTAAAAATAAATTCTTGGATAGTACTTCAACACTGCTACACAGAGATAAATGTAAAATTGTTAATAGAATTTGAATAATTAAATGGTAAAAGTGCTAAATTTGCCTTATATTATACGTATGTTATATTGAATTGACTAAATATTTTAAGAATTTTCTCTCTGTAGCAGTGTGATGAATGAAGTAAAGAATCGTTTGCCCCAAAGAAAATTCATTACCTTACTTCAGTAAACTAATAATTCGAAATATTAAATTAATAAATTTAGTTCTACTTTTTCATAAGAGATGCCGCTAGACGCAGTCGATGCCTACATCGCCACCCCTTTATATTCGTAGACCGAGTAGGGGTGTTAATTTCGAAGAATTAGAAAAGTGAATGAATGATTAAAAAGTATAAAAATATTTTCATTCGTTCACGAAACATGTTATCTCTCTCATTTCGCTTTTACACTTTGAGTGGGGGAATAGTTATGGTCCAACCCCCTAGCTACCTCACCCCTTACACTTGCAAAACCTTAGATGGTTTGGGATTGCTACATTACAGCCTTAAGCGCGTTCCAATTTGAAGAGCTCTTTTAGACGGGCTTTGAGATGTCAAAAAATTCGTTATAAGTAATACGGATCCGAATATGTGCCCAATTGTGTTTATTTTAGCGACTAAGAATTTAATAAGGGAGTTATAGTGCCATATTCTAAGGTTACCTACCTACTATACCCTAATTTTAGATAAGGTTTTGTAAGGGTAAAAATATAGAATCAAGTTTGAAATATTTGTATTTTGATAATTACTTACAAATAGTACCTACTAGAGTACACGTATACGAGAGAGTATTGACATGAGCAACTCCTACCGTTTTGTGCTATACGGTCGAAAATCGTTTATCACATAAGAAATCGACTATTAGTCCAGCTAATGTCAAATGTGCTTAATAAATTTATATTTGAGTGCATGTTGAAAATTATTAAGTATTTTCTTTCTTTTAGTACAATTTTAATTAGCGTTAAACTATATTTTATGTGTGTATCCAGAACTCATTTGATGTTAAAGTTCCTAGTTTTTAAGTAAATTCTCGGAAATGCTCGATTAATGTGCTAATGTGTACTTCATAACTTTATTTTTTGTTGTTTTGATTTTAGAAAGTAACTTTTAGAGAGTTCATTGTTTCGTGGCTGACTGCGTTGTACGATTATAGAAGAACAAGGTGTTTATTGAAATATTTTACAAAAATTCCTGATCTAAAGAAGGACTGGCTAATAAAAAATCACGACATACTTCTGTCAACTTTCGCAAAAAACAAAAGCCGAATGCATTAGAAAATTGACATTGCTGCAATGCAGCTTTTGATATACCAAATGCTATATACTTCTGACAACTTTAGCAAAAAACAAAAGACTATGCCATGGCTAATTTTTATCATATCTGCAATTCAGCAAGTCAAACCTTGCCGAGTGCTTTCATTTGTTGTTAAACAAAGTATACTTTCGACTACGATCAACAAAAAACAATAACCAATCAGCAGGCGTAAATTGTGAACAATTATGTACGCCTTTATCAAACCTTTTCATTTGATATACCAAACGCAACTACTTTTGATAAATTTTTGGAAGAAACAAAAGCTAATCGATTTGTTCTTAATTAATATTGGAACTTTTCTGGCAATACTAATTGGAATGTTTGAAATTTATAAATTATAATTGACAATCTAAATATTACTGTCTCTATATTTAATTTATTTTACTTACGAATATTTGATTGTTGTTTAGATACTTCATAACTCATTTAGCAACACTATTTTGAAGATCATAGTTAATTTGGTAATTTATAAATTATTATTGGCAATCCTAGTATATCTGTCACTGTCTTCAGTTTTCAATGAAGTTCATTTATGAATATTTTGTTTTTATTTAGTTATTTCATAACACATTTGGCAACATTGACTAATGCAATTTGATACATCAAAATTTGTAATAATTAAATATTTTGTATTATAAACCTATAATATTCCTAAAACCTTGGCTCAAAACTATTATTCATGACATGGTTTTGTAATCTTTGATTTCTACATTCTACAAAAAGATACACTCGTTTGAAGTTTATAAACTGAATGTCGACTGTAACGGATGACAGTTTACTGCTTCTTAAATTTAGATATGGTCACTTGGATCCACTATTTCAATGTACCAATTAAGCACAGTTTTAATTTTTTAATATAAAATCCAGATATGATAAAAGTACTAAACCCCTGTAGGAAATTAATTTGAATCAACCCCTACAATATAGTGCAAAAATCATTAAAATCAGATAATGTTTTTAGTATATGCGAACCAGGCGACTGCCTGGGGCGCAATCATTCGTGGAGCGCATTGTGGCTTGATTTTTTTAATTCTTAAAATTAAGCAAAAGCAATAATATTTCAATATTCATGTTGTATTATAAACGCATATTATGTTCTGTAAAAATCACATGGCGATGATCCGTGTTTTTTATTAACATAAGTTTTAGTATGAGACTATATGTGCGAGTATGTCCTTCAATATCTATGGCAGTTTCCATTGATTGTGCAATACATTTTTACTTAATTTTTGACGTAATGAAAACAATGAAATGTTCTTGCAGTTGTGTTAAATTGTTTAAAACGGGTACATTTTACCTCAGTTTTCAAAATAAAATGAGTGAGTCTGAGTTAGATATTGTTCTATAGTACGAGTACATTGAAAATACAAATGACACTCAGGGCTGGTTGCAACAATTTTAAGTTTTTCTTAAATGGACAATATCACATCAGAATTAAATTCTAAATAAATTATTGAACTTTGCTGTCAAAATTTCGATAAGTATTTTTTTGCTTAGGTATTGCTTAAAATTCAAATCTTATTGGTGCAAAAGGGCATAAATGCCATTATGAATTCCTTAATGACATTCAAAATAATGTGATAATTACAAATTAGAAGACTGTCGTAGATGAATAACTGGGACGTTGAATTTTTTTATTAGAAATAACTAGAACTGTTACGGAAATAGTGTGCGGAATATTTGACAGTGTTTCACAAGACAAGATTTCTTGTCTTGTTTTGTTATTTCTCGTCTTTTCTTGAAAAACAAGACAAGAAATTTAAGTATAGCTTGTCTTTCATTACTCTTGGATTTTGTACATAAAAATCTTATCTTGATCGTCATTTTCTTGTTTATTTTTTGTCTTGTAGGTTATAACCTTGTCAGTGATTCCCGTTTTGCAAATAAACATATAATTTTTTTGTAACACTGGTATTTTTTTTTTTTGTTTAGATAATATTAATGTCAGTTGTCAAATATATATCTTATAATCCATTTATTGTTATAAAAAGAGTATTATAAAAATAAAAAAACGCATAGCTGCACTACTTTGAGTAGTAGAAAATCTTTTTACCAAGTTTCCTTGGTTATAAGAAAGAATTTTGTGCCTTAACTTTTGGTTATATAATTTAAAAAATAATTATATCACTGAACCAATAATTATTACTATTACATATCTTTATACCTTTGCATCATTCTGAAAACCGATGTATGGGACATGCCAAATTTCTGTGGTAATTTCAACTTTCTTCTAGTGCTGTTTGCCCACGTTTATTTTGTATCAAATTGTTAGTTTTGCGTTTGACTTCTATTTGAAGTACAGTGCGGTTTCATTTCTATTAGAAGGACGTAGAAGAATTCGGTCCGCTATCAAAGATCAGAATTGCAACTAAATTTATTTACTATGCAATATATTTCTCATATTTTAGTAAAAATAAACAAAGTAAAACAAAAACAATTTAGATTCTATATACCGTGTATGAATAACATATGCAAGGTCCTTTCAAAATAAAATTAAGTGGCTGAAATATCAATGAAAATAATCGAGAATTTTAAATTTTAATATCTGGTGCTTTAATATTTTGGGTCACTGTATATTCAGAATATAATATTTATTTATCAGAAGATGAGTTTTTTTGTCATTTTCATGTTATGTAGGGGCATTAATAATTTTTTGCCACAACTGCTTCAAACGCTACTTACGGCTCCGACGTGTAGTTAGCATTCTTAACATTATCAAAATCTGCGATAAAGTAAATTGATACATCGAGTAATGGTTAATAAATCTTAAGTGATTTGTGTTTTCATCATTTATTAAATTACCAAATTATCTCTTATGTTTTGATCTTATGCCCGGTTGCACAAAGATTAATCAAATCTCTCATCATCTAACTGTTAATCAAAAATCAAATCAAAATCGGGTTGCAGAAAAAAAATTAACCTCTAATCAAGCTCCGATTATGTGATGATAGATTAATTGGTAGTGAAGCTGGCAACGTCGCAAAAAAGTCTGCGCATACTCATGTGCTATCGTTCTTAACCTCAAACTTGTATCGTCAGAGACATCTGTATCTTGCACAGGTATCTTGCGATTGTCAGAGAAAAAAAAAATAATAGTATTTTTTAACAGCTTTTCTGTTTTTCAAAGCCTGTAAGTATTTTATTTAAATCTTTACAAGTTCTAGTAAGTTTAGAAACTCTAATGATTTTAGAAAAATGGACGTAAAAAGAAAAAATTACAGTGAAAATGAAAAACAAATATTAATGTCCCTTGTTGGAAAGTAAGTATTTTCTTTTAAATAACGTATCTTATTTGTTGATCACCAACATATCTTTCGGTTGGCTTATTTCCCTTAATTGTCTCCTGTCCTATCATATAATATCCTAATATCCTTCTGTTGAGAGGTCACAAGTAGATCTATATACGGAGCACTAACTAGTTTAACTAGAAAAGATACATATTAAACAACGGATGACATATACGTTTTATTCGTGATTGACATATATAACAACTGTATTATTGCATGGCATTGTTGATCTCTATATCAAATAAATAAGCGCGCAGTTTGATCATACAAAGGCATGTCTTCAACACACCCCCCACAAACTGCATCGCGCAGATGTTGTTCATGTTCCTTGAAGGACAGTAACCCTCATAAACTTTAGGCAGTTCCAATGTTTATTCTTCGGTAAGCCTTTCGTTAGGACATCAGCTGGAATTTCTTCCGTGGGTAGAAAGTTCAGTTGAACCTCGCCAGCTTTGATTACTTCTCGAATAAAGTGGTGTCGCACTTCTATATGTTTCGTTCTCGAGTGAAACACTGGGTTTTCTGCAAGTTTCTTTGCTCCCATATTGTCGTTGAAGAGCTGAACGGCTAACTGTTTTCCATTTCCCAAATCTTCAACTAATCTGTTTAAATGAATGGCATCTCTGGAAGCTTCGCACACAGCCATATATTCGGCCTCTGTCGATGATAGGGCCACCGTGCGCTGTTTTTTAGATTCCCATGAGATGGGCCCGCCGCTTAAAGTAAATACGTATCCGGTGTAGGATCGTCTGTCATCTATGTTTGAAGCCCAATCGGCATCAACATACCCTATTAGTCTGGTGTTACCTGCTTCATATTTGATTCCAACATCCACAGTTCCACGTAAATATCGCAGCACACGCTTCGCTGCCTGCCAGTGCGTTTTTCCGAAGTGGTCGTTAAACTGACTTAGCATACTAGCAGCATGCGCTATATCTGGACGAGTCGCAATTGCCAGATACATGAGTGCACCTACAAGTTCTCTGTATGGAGGTCTGTCTCCGTCTTCCGAAGACCAAGTGTCGGCTTTCGTAAGCTTCGTCCCAGGATCAATTGGTGTCGAAACCGGTTTACAAGCTGTCATCCCGAAGCGGTCCAATATATCCAGTATGTATCCCCTCTGATTCATTTTGATTCCTGAATCATCGTGAGTAAATTCGATACCAAGGCAGTATCGTATCTTACCTAAATCCTTTAACTCAAAAGATTTAAGGAGAAATCTATAGACCTCCTCAATCCTTTTCGGATCGTGAGAAATGACCAAAATGTCATCTACGTAGACAATGACAATGGTGAAGTCTTTCCCCTCCTTTTTGATGTAAACGCATGGATCTCCTTGAGTTGGTTTTGCTCCGAATTTCAGAAGCTCTTCGTTTAGACGCAAATACCAACAGCGTCCCGCTTGTCGCAGCCCGTACAATGATCTTTTGATCAAACATACTTTATTTCCAGATAATAAGCTGTGAAGCATTTTCTTAGCTTTGGCTACAATGTCGGATGAGGCGCATTTTTTTTTCGATTAAATATCTGAGTGCTTCCTCGGTATAATTTGGTGCTTCCATGTATATCTCTTCGTCTATAAAACCATTTAAATATGCAGTGGTTACATCAAATTGACGTACATTCATCCCATGATGTGCAGCAAGAGCAATGGCGAGGCGAATCGAACTCAGTCTCGCCACGGGTGCGAACGTTTCGCCGTAATCAGCTCCAGGTATTTGTGAAAATCCCTTTGCAACAACTCTTGCCTTTCTTTTGACGATTTTACCATCGGCACCATATTTATTGCGCAGTACTATCCTGCTTCCAATCATCTTGTGATTCTTAGGGCGTTCAACCATATCCCAAGTATCGTTCTTGATAATTGAACTGAATTCATCAGCCATTGCATGTTTCCACGCATCGACGTCAGGACCTTGCATCGCGGATTGCAATGGTATCTCGGTTAGATATGCCAGCTCAGCGAGTTCTGTCCCGTGAATATCTGGCACATTTTTAGGCCTCCCAGAGACGCGCTTAGTAGCCGGAATTTCCGCGACAGCAATAGGTCGTCCTACGTCGAAACCTCTAAAACCTTCCTCATCTGACGTTTCGTCAATGAGTGACTCTTTGTTGATATTCGTGAAATCTTCATCGATGTTTTCTTCACGAACTCTCCTCTCTGTTTCATTAGATCGCATCAGCTCCATATCGATAACCCCAGTTTCTGTTTCTGTCTTCCCGAATTCCTCACCCGGAGTTATACTTGGCAACGTTTCCGATGGGTCTTCCTCATGGTGATTGGAGCTTTTAGAAAATTCTTTCGAGACCTGAATGTCGCGGGATATCTCCACTCTACGTTCTTCGGGTATCCAAATTCTGTATCCTTTTGATTGTTCGGCGTATCCCAAGAATACTCCCTTTCTGGCTCGTGGTTCGAACTTTCCTGTTGGCTTCGTTCGATTTAGACAGAATACGGTGCAACCGAATTCTTGAAAATCACTTACATCTGGAGGTTTTCCCATCCACGCCTCAAAAGGTGTTTTAGCGTTGAGTGTACTTGTCGGGCAGCGGTTACGAATATAATTCGCCGTGGAGACGGCTTCTGCCCAGAATGACGTGTTGAGCTTCGACTGAATCAGTAGACATCTCGCTGTTTCTACTAGAGACCGATTTTTGCGTTCCGCAACACCGTTCTGTTCTGGATTGTTCGGTACCGTTAGACGGCGTTGAATTCCTGACTCCTTCAACAATGAATCGAACTGACTGTTTATGTATTCAGTTCCATTGTCTGATTGAACAAATTTTATTTTCAATCCAAAAGCTGTCTCAATCATCTTCTTAAATTTCACGAACTCCTGGAAAACTTCATTTTTCTTGCGCAGAAATCTCACCTCACACCAACGTGTTGCGTCGTCAATGAAGGTAACAAAGTATAGAGCCTTTCCATTTGAAGCAACCCTCATTGGTCCACAAACATCTGTGTGGATCAACTCGCCTGGCTCAGTCTTTCTGTCAGATTTCTTTGGTAGAGATTTGCGAGTCATTTTTCCCTGTAAGCATGTGTCACAGCTAACATTTTGTTCAATGTCTTTCAGTTGCAGTCCACGAATTGTCCCTTTCTTTGCTGCTTCACGTAAATCCTTTATGTTTAAATGCCCTAGTTTTCGGTGCCAGTCTAATAAAGATCCTTTCCGTGAGTTTACAACCCGGGCAACATTTCCTTCCTCGTGAGCATACATTCCCTGAACGTAAAATAATCCGTCGATTTTTTCTGCTTGTAGTATGACTCTTTCGTTCAAATCGACGACTCGAGCAACATTTTTGTCGAAAATTACGCGAAAACCTTTTTCCACTATCTTACCGACCGACAGTAGGTTTGTTCGTAGATCTGGGACATACATGGCTTCTTCCAAATCAATTGTTCTTTCTTGACCAGTCACACGCGTTAAGAATTGCACCATGCCTTTTCCTTGAATATTTGTCGATGAAGAGTTAGCCAAATTTAATTTATCTGATATATTCCGGTCGATGCGCACAAAACTATCTAGGCTTTTACATAAGTGAGATGTACACCCGCTGTCTATGCACCATCTCTCACTGTTCGGGTAGCTTCTCTCTTCTATTATTTTACATTCGTCTACAGCATGTGCAACGTATAACGACGAGTTATCCACCTTGTTTGAAGTTTCACGATCGTTTCTTCGAGATCGACAATCCCTCGCATAGTGACCGACCTTTTTGCACTTAAAGCACCTGAATTTTCCATCCTTTTCGCGGTTCTGGTCTATGCCACTTGACTTCTCTCTTCCCTTGTTGAAGTATTGTTTTCGCTGATTGACTCATTGCGTTCTGTATAGTATTCTTCTGACCGCCGTGCCTAGCATCATATTCTTCGATGATCTTGATGCGCAGAACCTCAGGCTTTGGCAAATCATCGCGAGATTCTATCGCGCACCTAAAGTTCTCAAAAGCTGGTGGCAGACTGTAAAGAATAAGGATTGATAAAAGATCGTCGTTGACTGATACTTCCATATCCTTTAATTTGTCAATCGCGTCAAAGAATTTTCGAAGGTGGTCTCGCACATCCTCTCCATCACGCATCCGTTGAAGTACAATCTGTTTAAGAAGTGTGGCCTTGCGCGCCGGCCCCTTGGACGCATATATGGATTCCATATACCTATTAGTAATATACCGCTGATCCTCAGCGATCCACACGGTCAACAAAGCGTAATAGAGATATATCTTGCATCGCACACAGCCGTTACAGTGAACTTTGTGCGCAGGCTCATCACGCAAGAAAATAGTGTTTCAAAGTCACATTTATTATTTAAAATAAAATAAATAAATATAGAAATTTGAAGAAAGTAATAAATTATGGTACATAATACTGTAATTATCATTTAATATTGTTTATTGATAATAAAATTACTACATCGCGAAATTTAAAATATTTTAAGCTATGTCCTTCGGTGAGACACCTAGCGGCCGGCGCACTCCCTATACAAAACAGCTTAAAATTTATCAATAAACAATATTAAATGATTATTACAGTGTTATGTACAATAATTCATTATTTTCTTCAAATTTCTATATTTATTTATTTTATTTAAATATTAAATGTGACTTTGAAACACTATCTTCTTGGGTGATGAGCATGCGCACCAAGTGCACTGTAACAGCTGTGTGCGATGCAAGATATATCTCTATTACGCTTTCTTGAACGTATAGCAATTACATTGGGAAGATAGGGGATCAGCGGTATATTACTAATAGGTATATGATGGATTCTAATTTCCGCCATACTTCATGTGACGTTGTACAATCTTTGATTTGTTTTAATTCTGACGGCAGGATAGCCAAAATTATATCCGACATCGCTTTACTGTCGCGATCGTCCCATTCGGCAATTTTAACTGAGTCGCCTGCGTCTGGATCGGGTTTGACATTTACCCCATTAACATATTTCCAGGCGTCATTTTTTATCAAAAGTGCCCGCATATATATTTTCCATGTATCATAGTTGCCTTTAGACAACATCTCGATGCGTACCGTGCTGCTCGAAGCCATTTTTACACACTTTTCGTGTCGTGGAATGTTCCAGAAGAAAATGACCCCTAATCGCAAACAGCCTTGCACGATACCTCCGCAAGTAGTTACTTCTCAATTCTTTGTAATTTAAAAATTAAACTTCTGGGTCTCTGGGCCCATAACCTGTTGAGAGGTCACAAGTAGATCACAAGTAGATCTATATACGGAGCACTAACTAGTTTAACTAGAAAAGATACATATTAAACAACGGATGACATATACGTTTTATTCGTGATTGACATATATAACAACTGTATTATTGCATGGCATTGTTGATCTCTATATCAAATAAATAAGCGCGCAGTTTGATCATACAAAGGCATGTCTTCAACACCTTCCTTTTAATGTTACTTTCAGATATAAATCAATAATTGAAAATAAATCGACCAAGCAATTGTATGTCGACAAAAAAAAGAAACTTGGGAATTAATTAGATCTACGTATAACTCTTCTGCCGATTCAGGCCCAAGAACTGCTAAGCAATTAAAAATTTTGTACGAAAATTTAAAGAGAGAAATTAGAAAAAATGTTGCTGCAGAACATGTATGTTTTTAACTTATTGGACTAATCTAAGTTTTAAATTTTATTCTTAAATTTTTTTATTATGTCGCTGATACTCGTTCTCTGACGTTGATTAAAATTTTTATTCAAATATTATAAATTGTTTTTTATTACTTGTAGCAAGAAAAATATATAGAGAAATTACACGCTGTAAAAGCAGCGAAATCTGCTGCAGCAGATTTCAAGGTATTTATAATATTATCATTTGTATTCGAATTTTAATTACTTCATTTTGATTTGACAATTAAAGAAAGACATATTTAAAACTGGAGGAGGCCCTTCCTCTTGTTCCATTAGTAATGAGCAAGAGCTATTGTTAGTAGAATTACAAGAACAAGTTCAGCCCCTCGAGAATTTTTTTGACAGTGCTGCTGAATATATGAGTAATATTTGCACGTTTATTATTTAATTTTTCGACTGATTTATTATTTGTTAATAGTGCAAGATATTCCTATTATTATGGAAGAAAATCAGATCCCTAACCAGACCCCAACCCAAATAGAGCCAGTCCTAACTCCTGAACCAGAACCTGTACATGAACCAAGGAAAAAAATTAAAAAAACCCATAAAAAAAACAAACTTTCTGCTGAACAGTATAGGAGATTGTATTTCAGACAAAAATATTTGAATGCTCTAAAAGAGGGCAAAGAGCAAGCAATTATAAGAAACTTGTCAATAAAAAAGTTAAAATTAGAAATTAAAAAATTAGAACAGTAATTTGTTAGTTTATTTTGAGTTTTATTAAAACTAAGTTAATATGCATTGAATTATCTATTAAAAACAGTAGCAATAACAGCATTTCTAACTGCATTGTTATTGTTATTTTCAACAACAAAATTTTCTACTTCCTCCTCGTATATCTCGGGTGCATCTTCAATTACATCATTTTGTATTTTACAGATGTTGTGTAGTACTCCACAAGCAACTATTACTTCTGGAATAGTTTCCATTTGTAGTCGTAAACCTGATTGTAAACATGGAAATCTTCTCTTTAGTACTCCAAAATACCTTTCAATAGGATTTCTTGTAGCAATGTGGGCTCGATTGTAAGCTTCTTCATGTGGACCAGCAGGATGAAGCAGTGGAGTTAAAAGATAATTTTTGCATGGATACCCACTATCGCCGAGTAAAAATCCATTTCCGTAAATACCCATGGAGAATTCAGCAGGAAGAGGGGAATCATTAAAAATGGTACTATCATGCACTGATCCCGGCCACCTAGCTATTATATGTAGTAATTTCAGGTTACTGTCGCAAACTGCTTGGACATTAATGCTAAAGTAACCCTTTCTATTGCGAAATAGCTCTGCTCGGTAGCCACCAGGGAACTGGATCTTAATATGGGTGCAATCCACTGCACCAACAACACGGGGGAAATTGGCAATTTTATAGAACCCAGCTTTAACTTGTGCCAGTTCAGCTTCTGTTGTGGGCATCTTTATATATTCCCTTGATAGTGATGCGATTTCACGGGTAACTCTTTTTATAATGCGACATACAGTCGATTTGTGCACATGTATGTGATCTCCTATCACAAACTGATATGCACCAGTAGTATAAAAACGAAGACAAATCAAGATTTGGTTACACGCATCGATTGATTTATTTCTCTCGGTGGTGGGTTCTAATCTTGCACCAAACATATGCATTAAGCTTGTAACAGTCTGTTTTGTTAATCGGAAACGATCTTTAAATTCTTGTTCGTCAAATATCTCATATGGATTTGTTCTGTCCCTGAGGTGTCGAATTCTACGAGGTACGGGTTCATTTTCTATATCGGAAAGATCCGACAAATCTGACTCCATTTTCCTTTTGTACGAAATTGTTTATATAAAATAAAAATTTGTTGAATATTGTTAACAAAATCAAAATCACTCAAAGAACAAATAAAAACGCAAGTATGAAAACGAACACTATTAACTAATAACCAAAATAGAAAAACCTAGAATAATGCACTATGAATTTATAAACTTAAACGAAGAACACAAGAAACACAAATAATTGTTACTAATTATATATAAATGCGAAATAGAAATTATACGAAACTGAAATGTCAAATTGATTAGTTGATAATTGGTCACTCATCTCTCATTACAATAATCATCCGTTAACGGAGTCGTGATGATCAGTTAATCGAGAGTTGACGTTTGTGCAACCCAAAATATAGATGATGGTTTGTTAACGGACCGTTAACGGTTCATCACCATCACACTCTGTTATCTATTGATTAAACTTTGATTATCCGTTGATGAAAGGTTAACAACTGATTAACACACCGTTAACGGTTAATCAATTTTGATTAACGTTTCTGCAACCCGGCATTAGTAATAAGGGAATAAACTTCCTGTCGTTGAATATTGAACATCTGTTCTCTATCTCTCTATCCTACTCAGTATTGCCCTACATGCAGGAAAAATTAAGAACTAGCAAGGGGAAAGAAAAAGTACTAGATTATACAGGGTGTCCCTATAAGCTTGCTCACTATTGCTAACTTTTTTATTTGAAGAGTTAGAAGTTTGGTTAAATGAGCAAAATTGTGCCATTTTAAACAAGAAATTTAATGGTTCTTGAAAAAATAAAATATTACCAGTGGTTCTCAAAATATGGGACAAAATATATATTTTTTAAATGGAAACATATATTTTTTATTTTTTATTTAGAAAGAGTTTTTTTTTTCTCTTTTCAAAAAGGTTATGTTGTTTATGTACAATTTTTACAAATAAATGATTTATTAACATTTAAAAATAAAATTGGTCAATTTGGCCAAGTAAGCCATGGAATCAATTGAATCTTTCTTCAATGTTTATGCTTTGTGTTTTGTTTCTTTCGTTTACGTTTAATTACTACGCTGTTGTTAATAACAATTATGTTTAATAATTTTACAAACGAAGAAAAGGTAGATATGTTATTGTTGTATGGAAAGTGTAATAAAAATTCCGTGCTAGCTTGTGCCGAATATCGAAGATTATTTCCGCAGCGGAATCAACCCCATAGGACAATGTTTAAGCGATTGGAATTGGCACTAAAAACTTCTGGTTCATTCTGTAAAGAGAACAACACTAAGGCTAGAATTGTTAATAATGAAGAAAATGAAACAAATGTGTTAGATTTTAAATGATTTACCGTTGAGCCTTCTATAGTAGAGGCATAGATATATGAAATTCACTTTCGGATAAGCCGATTGGCCTTTATAATGACTTGCGATAATGGTTCATTTAGGCAGGTACATTCTTCTGTCGTATGCTGTTAAGGGCCGTGCCAGAATTTTTCTTTCAAACTGTTTCCTAATTATGTACTTTTAAATCTAGATTAAAATATTCAAATAATAATCCATTTTAAACGAACGTCTTCTAATTTCAATTTATAAATTGAGAAGAGATTAGAGTAAATTTTAAATACAAACAGTTATTGACATAAATATAAGAAATATTTGGTTGTTAAAGAAAAATATTTTATTTGTATTTCGTCTTATAGAAGACCATTATCAGAAAATACTAATCAATATACTTTACAAAAGGTTTTTAGTATTTATACAAAGAAGAACAAAGCCAGAAATTTAGTATTAACTACCTTTACAATGGTAGGAAAATTTAAAAAGGATTAAAGCGGAGTGATCAACAGGGATTTTAAAATTTCTTAAGATTTTTCTTTTCATTTGGATTTCCAATTATTCTAAGAACTCCATAATTAATTATTAAGAATTTTCTTTAGAGGTACTCGGTCAGTTTTGGACAAGTCATCAGAAAGTTATTTCTATGCTTGCAGTTTTTACTAGTGTGTGCGTAAAATTGTAAATACGAATATGTAGAGATCCTGAGAATATAATTTTGTGGACGTAAGTCATGCTGAAAACAACATTCTGAAGAAATACTTCAACATCTAGCAGAAGATCTGCCGTCGACGTCAAAAAAACGGAGTCGCAAATATGTATCCTATGACGAGAAGAATATGATACGGCCCTGTTCTTACATTTAAAGTGATACCTTTGAGTTGAGACAATTTATAACTGTTGACCACAAAGCTTCTTACCCCTCCATAAAAGATGGTAAAATCCGCATAAGTCGGTTTCATATACATCTACTTCTACTATAAGAGATATTCACCTTCAACAGGACGGAGCACCTGCATACAATCCGCCAGGTTACATAATATCTTAACGAAATGTTTTATGACAAATGGATGGTACTAACGGTCCAATTCCGTGGCCTGCTAGATCTCCCAAGTTGAGCTCTTTACATTTGTACTTATGGAGATATTTTATTATTATTATTATTTAAAGGATAAAATTTATGACAGCGTTCACAATAATTTGCAGGAATTATATAATAATATTCAATTTGTTCTTAATAATATTAACGGAAGAACACTTCGATTAGTGAGAAGTAGTTTATTATGAAGATTAGAACTTTGTAGTCATGTCAGTGGTGGTGAATTTTGAACAATTTTATAAATTACATATTTGTTTTTATGTGTATTTTTTCTTTGTTTCTCTATGTTTTGTCTTTGTTTATATGATAATTATTCACAACTTCAAGAAAATTAATAAAATTTTCGCTATTATTTCTGCATTTGACTTGTTTTCTTCCATAGCACTCTTTGAATAGTCATATTTAAATAAAAATGATACATACATAATTTTGCATTTTTCTCAAAAATTTTGTTATGTAAGGGCATTACATATGGATATCGTTGAATTCAGAAAAAATACTGAATCGAATAAGCAAATAAAAAAAGTAGGTATCCATTTAAAATAAGAAAGTTGTACCCCATATTTTGAGAACCACTGGTCGAAAAAAAAGTTGTTTCTCTAATTAACGTAGTCCTATAAACTAGAAATTGTATATATATATATATATATATATATATATATATATATATATATATATATTTTTGTCTAACGCTATCTTTGGGGACCTCAAGTTTATACAATGCTACCTTTGAGTACCAAATAGTAACTTTCGGTACCGGCCTCAAAGATACAATGTTATAAAATGTCATCTATGGGGACGGCACTACATATGGGATTTAGGGAAACCAGTTTAGTTCTAAAATCTGAGTTCTAAAAATTTCAACTTGCTTATACCTTATTTACTGAACTTTTTAAAGAAAAATCTAGTCGTTTTATGTATTTTTATTTTATATGGAAAAGAAAGATTTTAAACAAAGCGGAATTAATTTAAACTAACAATTATACAGGGTGATTCGTAAGTCTGTCTTTTTTCATTAATTCTTTTAAGTCACATTGAAAATTCCTCAAATAAAATTTATTCGTTATATTATTGTCTATCTACGTAGTATAAACATTTGTATACAGGGTGCTTCATTCGAGCGCAGCAACATGTTACTTTATATTTCTTAATCGAACACCTTTATTTATTTACTTATTTTGTTAATAAATTAGATTCACTTTAAAAAATAATAATATTTGTGTAATTTGTTTCCGTTTAAAGCGTAGGCTCCGAGATTTAAATTAAAGTAAATTTTATAATTCATACATAAAATATATAAAATAGTATATTATTATGTGAGGGATTATGATATTCATAATTCTCGAAGATAATTTTTGCGTCCCGAGCCGTAGGCGAGTGATGTAAATCATCTGAGTGAATAATAACGATAAGCTGAGTCTAATACTATACATTTTTACATCCGCATGTTAAGAAATAGTAGGCAATCCAGAACACGTGACTATTTAAAGGTCCAATATAGCGGTGATGAGCAAAAACGAAGTTGTCATATGATTGTTATATGTAAATTAGGGGGTATACCGACATTTTTCTTAAAAAAAATTCTCATCAAGCATATTAAAATAGTCATATTTTGTTACTATACAGGGTGTTCTATTTAAATGTGCCACCATTGCTATCTCGAGAACTATAAGAGCTACGAGGTTGGTTAAATTAGCAAAGAACCCCTATTTTACAAGACTAATACAATGAGCAAAAAATTTTTTTGACCAGTGGTTCTCAAAATACGGGACACAACTTTCTTATTTTAAATGGGAACATATGTTTATTTTTAGCTTATTCGATACAGTATTTTATTCTGAATTCAGCGATATAAACATATCATATACTAATATAAGAAAGTAATTGAGAAAAATGCATGTTAGATTTATATGTATTTTATTTATATGTGGCTGAAACAAGAGTGCTTCTTAATTAATCTTATAAGAATTTTGACAACAAATGTGATGGTACCACTCGCAATGTCATGTCACTTATTGCGAAAATTCAAAAATTCACATTTTTTCGATAAAATACTACATAATTTTTTTCACATTAACATATACGAGTATGTTCTGTATTATTAAATATTACAATGGAAGTTGTACTTTCAGCATCCTCAAGAAAGTTTAGAGAACTGTGTATTTTGTCATGGGCGCCCATAAGGGGGGGGGGGGGGCAAGAGGGGGCACTTGCCCTCCCCTGGCTTTTCGCAAATTTATTATTTAATTCTTTCACCACCGTTATGTTCTATGTATAAGAAATTTATTAATGTTTACTATATCTTAGGGCTTAGCATTTTTATGTGTGGGACAAATAATTCCGTTAGTATTGGTGTTTAGTTATTTTAAATGTCATTAAAAAATAAGGAAATCTGAGACTATTAACTACAATAAACTTCATCAAGAGGATCCTAATGAAATTTCTGAGGAATTTTCGAAAGATGGACTGAATTTGAAAATTGCCATACAAACCTATCCAAAAAAAATGCATTATGTCTGTTTATTTTTTTTTTTTGAACATTTCTATTTTTTACTATTAAATATATGTTTGCAGTCTATCTTTATAACATAAAAGGTTCTCTTGAATGGACAACATCACATTGGAATAGAATATCAAAAAATGAACTATTCAACAATGCTATAAAAATTTCGATTAGTATTTTTTCTTAAGTGTTGCTTAAAATTTAAGGCTTGTTAGTACAATTGGAAATAAAAATATATATCTTTTTTATTGTTTTTTTTTGTCCCCCTTTGAAAAATATTTTATGGGCGCCCATGTTCGTGTAGATGTTTGTAATGCGGAGTATAGTGTACTTCTTAAATGTCAAATTCCAGGTATAGATGGTGCTAAACCATAGAAACTATCGTTAAAAGATACGACACTTCTTATTAAAAATTTGTACCAAGTTTGTAGTTACATGCGGCAACACTATACGACAATGGAGTTTTTCTTCATTTTTATTGCAATAAATATGTAATTTTGTGTCATTATCATGTTCTACTTTGGAAGTATATACATGTACTGTGCGAATAACTGCATAAATGTGCAAATTTACAGTAAACGCATTTAGGTTTTCTTACAGCACCACAAGACGGAGCCTGTATTTTTATAAATTTTTCTATAGCTTAATGGTGGTTATTCCAGTCATGTTAGATACCGGTATTTTCTTGACAAATTTAAAAAGTACAATTCGAAATATAGGGATTTCCAGCCCAGCGATATGCCATCTGGTGGCGAATTTTAGAAACCCTCCGAGAGACATTCGCAGTTTATAACCTATGTTGACAACGTACGTTTGACGACATTTTATTTATTATTCTTGTCTAATTTCAAGTTTTAGTGATGTATTTTCGTATTTTTATATTGCTTCATTATTATATCAGTTTGATATATACCAAACAGTCTTTTTCAAGACTAATTTTCATGTGATTATCGTTTCTTTTGTCGTATTATTTCTTTGATTCTTTTGCATCTATATTTCTTTTGCAGTACGTCAGATTTACATTGTTGTGTACCAATGTGCAATTCATGGAAAAAACGTAACTCAGATTTACACTTTTTTTGATATCCTAGTGCTAATTGTAACGTACAAATAAAAAATAATTTTAACAAGTACGAATTGGTTAATAGGAAAAAAGTGTGGATAAATGTTTTAAAAATTGGAAAAAAGTGAGCCCTTTCATGAAAGTGTGCTCCTTACATTTTGACGAAGGAAGCTTTACTAAAATCTAGAGATAAGTGTGTACAAATTTTGTGCACATCAAATTATTTAATCAGAAATACACCTGGTACATTTTAACAAAATTGCAGAAATATTTTTGCATCTTATACCTTTACCAGCTTTTCAAGAACAAACCATGTGTTTCACTGTACACTTATAATTTATTACTTTAAATGTTCCTTTAATAATATGCGGTGATGATTGCAAAGCCGATGATTGTAAACATAATCCATATAGATTGACCTCTTCATTTGTAAACGCCAAAATACCGCATAAAATTATATGACCGGCATTAAGAACTTCTTCCCTTTCATACACAGTTCTGGAATTTCCATTTCGTTTAATAAAATTAAAGTATTCCGTTAAAGGAGACCTTAAATTTTGTTCAGCATTAAGCTGATTCAGAACCTGAAACCCCGAAAAATAAACGAATAAATATGAAGAATGGCATGACACAGATAAACCTATATTGCTTTTTTAGAAAAAAATAGATTAAATTACAATATTTTATAATATACAACAATATTACGTGTTATTTAATTCACTCTACTGTCAGCAATGTCTCTCGGAGGGTTTCCAATTTTATCCGCAGTGGCGCTGAGATCTAAACTTTAAACGCCTATAAAAATTAATAGTTCTTTTATGTTAGGTAACGATAAGGTTTTTTTTTATTTATAATACAATACTTTAAATTATATTGCGAAATTTTTCAACTTAGTAATTATAAGTATTATTCCATATTTTAAAAAACACTTAATTAAATAAGAACAATTTTTATATAAATTCTTACTTTGAAGGCTACCCGTATTATTAATTATAAATTATTCGTCCATTATCCATATTAATAGACTCAGCTTGTTATAAATCGATTGTTAAAATATTCTTACATGTACATTTCAAATTTGAATCGATTTAACCGTTCCTGAGAAAAGTTATTCTCATTTAAATTTGACAAATTTAATATGACATGTATTAGAAAAATGATACATTTTGTGGCATATTGGGGTCTATTCTGTAATATGGTGGTTAATTTTTAACACATGGTTAAAAATTTTAACCAACCTAGTATGTTGACATATAACAAAAAATTGGATTTTTAGTTGTCAAATCAATTTTTATTGGACAAAAATTTTAACCATGTGTTAAAAATTAACCACTGTGTTAGAGAATAGACCCCATTATCAATTCAAATCCATAAGTTTTGATTAAAAAACTATTTAATTGATTGTACGAATATTATGTAGCCGTTCGTGAAGTATAGAAAACACTGACCGTCTAGTAAGATGGGAAAAACATATTGACCGGTAGTATTTACTCAAAATTTTAGTCACAATAACTACTTAATTACCATATATCTCACAGCCATAGCTACAATTTAAAAATACATTAGAGTTATTAAAAAACAAATGAATTTGTTATTTTAGTCATAGCCTAATCACCCCTGTTTACTGGCAACGTTTTATATATCGTCCTTCTAAAGTTTTCGGCGTAGTATTTCCGAGTCTATTGTTCCGTTTTATTGCTTTTAATAATATATTCTTTTCTTAAAATTTGCCATTTGGTAACAAACCGTCCTTCCTGTCTCAAATTCTCGTTCATTTTGTAAGTGCCTGACACTTTTATTTAAAATTTTCGCGGCAGAATGACACGAATGACAGCAATGTTGCCAGATGCGCGCCGCAAAACCTGACAATTTTGTTTCTTTGCAAATCATTAATTAAAACTAAAGTTTTTAAATGAAAATTCAATATTATGTTTTTATAACCTTTATACACCTACTGTGGCCCGGTTACATAAAGCGTCGTAAACAAGGCTATTTTGCCTATGAATTTCCAATACGTTTCTATGGTTACAACGTGCGGTTAACAGTTAACAGCGAGTTAAAAGTTAATAACGCTTTATGGAACCGGGCCTGTTTCTTTTTAATTAATGAGCTATATAAATAAATAATTCAAATCAGCCACTATTAATTTACAAATAAATCATTCAATTCATTCATTAAATTATACACAAAATATAGAATTACTTAAAAGTTGTCACGATTCTTTCTAACGAAAGTTCCTGCTACAATACTATATTTCTTTATAGTTTCTATAAAAGATATATATAAACCATTATTTGACTAGTGTGAACCGGTCGAACCACCTTAAAACCCATGTTTAAATCGTTCAAATTTGAACCTGATTTATTTCAATTGTGTTTTAAATAGTGTTTAAAACATATGATTTAAAACACTTTATATTGAATATTTTTTGCCACATTTGACATATACAAGAAAGAAAATATTTCAGTTGACGCTAGGGGTGGCGTAGCTCAGGTGGTACAGCTCCAGACCGGAGACCCGACCTAACTCCCCTAGATTTTTTTTCTGGGGTCAGATGAAGACCTTGGTATATGAGACACCAGTAAATACTGAATTCGAACTGGTGGCGAGGATAGTAGCTGCAGCAGAAGATATAAAAGACAGGCAGGCAACTCTTGCAAGTGTCTCTGGTAATATTAAAACACGCTGCCGAGCTTGCGTTGCTGCGAATGGTGGCCATTTTGAAAATCAAATTTATGTAGTACCTCCCTTGCAGTTTCATTGTTCATTGTATTTTTTCTTGTTTGTTTCTTGTTTTTCTTGTTTATTTTTTTGTTTAATGGCAGCAAGTCTACTTTGTTTTAAATTATTATTGCAGTTTGTTAAAATTTGTCTTGTAATTAAATTTGAATAAAAAATTTTTTTCGACAGATCGAATAAAATGTTTCAGGCATTTGCTAGTAGATTGTATAAGGATTTTATAAAGTTTTATTTTCAAAAATCGATTGAGTGGTTTTCAAAATATCTTGTTTTGAAATTTTTGATCGGTCGCCATTTTGTCATTTGATAAAATAGAAAATAATTGTAAATACAAAAGTTTTAGAGAACTAAAAGCAAATGCTGAAAGTTTTTGTATTTTTTCAATATCTCTTAAAATAAGGGAGTAATGACGATTTTTCGAAAAACAAAAGAACGCCAATAACTACGAACTGGGGCTCCAAATAAAAAATTTGAACTAGGAAAAGTTGTTTACCTCAATGAGTTCTAACTGCCGTTTTCGGATGGTACAACTTAGTATTAACACCCTGTATACATAGATTCAGTTTTCTGCAATATTCAAACACAAATAATTACGTACATGTGATCCTTTTGAATTTGTTTTCGACATATATGCCAGGAATCAAATTAAAATTTTTATTAGACTTCAACCTCGGCTTTTGTTTTCGTTATTGGAGAAATTATTATTAAACATTTTAATGATTATTTATGAATTTGGGCACAGTGGCGGATTCAGGATAATGTTCTAGGGGGGACGATTTCCTTTTGAATGTATATAAAAAAAATCTTTCTGTTCATTTTGTTAATAAATTTATAAAATTTTATGTGTATTAAGTAACATACTTAATCCTGGAGGGGGGGGGCACTGTTTGGGCAATACACACATATAAATCATAATTTAATTCAAGTCATTTTTATATAAAAATCATTGATTAACATGAAATAGTTATTTTTTATACAAGACGATAAAATAATATTTTATCGACAAGCGGAAAGTGTTAATTCACGAGCGATACAATCGCGAGTGAATTATTTTTCGCGAGTCGATAATTTAATTTTATCGTCGTGTATAAAATTCTATTTTTTCTATAGCAGGTTTTGAATTGAAAAGAATTAGAAAAATTAAATTATTATATAAGAACAATTTTAAAATGTCAGTAGTGTGCGTTGTTATGGAAATGTACTTCTAATAAACAAAAGTTAAAGTACTTTATCTACCCTTGCTGTTAAAGTGTTACTTTATCTACCCTTGCGGTTAAAGTGCTACTTTATCCACTATTTTGAGTTGATAAAATTGCACTTTAACATCTGCTATAGAAAAAAATATATATTGATTTACAGAAAGTAATATTTACGAATATAATTATAAAAATATCGGCATACGGCTTGCACATGATCACTAAATAATGTTTAATATTGTTGCTACAGTTCCCTCAACAAGCAAGACAGCAAGACAAGACAAGAAATAAGGTAGCAAGAAATCCACAAGACAAGAATGTTTTTTATTTCTTGCTTTGTAATGCAAGACAAGACAAGACGTTACGCAAAATAGCAAGATTCTTGTCTTATGGTGAAACCCTAATCGGATGTATGCGGTATGCCATTATTAATTTTAATTTGAATACTTCTCTACCCACTTGCTACAGGAAGAACATTTAAGGGTGTTGAGTATTAAGAAACAAGTTATAAAATAGCTTGCTATTGTAAAGGAAACCAAATATAGAATAAATTAATTTCTTTATTATTAAGTTTTACTTTTTATACTGTACCTATTTTCTTAATCACAAATTAATTAGCCATAAATACTCTACATAATGGAATATAAATTTATGTAAAATCAATATATCTTAGGTTTACGCCCTTTAAAATTTAGTGTCCCATGCCTTGCCATAAACGTTATGCCGATTTATTTGTATGTTGTAGGGATGAACAAAAAACTGATTTGTTATTAATTTTTAAAATAAACTGTTTAAATTGTTTTAAATATGTGTTCGAATATTTTAAATGTTTTTTTTTTGTTCATTTTGAATACCTGTTAAAAACTGTTTAGAACCTTTAACCTCTCGCTACTGTAGGTAAGAGAGGTATAGGGAACATGCTAAAATCGCATATTGAGCTATTGATGAATAAGCACGATTTGAAGCTACCACAACACGGTAGAAAAGTTTTAACGATGACGTCTGTGTGTATGTAGTATTTGCTCATATATTATTAATGTGTGTTTTCCACCTGCTAGCGCAAACGTAATTTAATTTGTTATAATTAACAAACCTATGGGATACTTTTACATAAACAATGCTCAAATAGACTCCCATTATATATAAAAATGTGCATAAATAGTTTAAAAATATGTAGTATTTGCACATATATTACTAATGTATGTTTTCCACTTGCTAGCGCAAACGTAATTTAATTTGTTATAATTAACAAACCTATAGGATACTTTTACATAAAAAATACTCAAATAGACTCCCATTATATATAAAAATGTGCATAAATAGTTTAAAAATATGTAGTATTTGCATATATATTACTAATGTATGTTTTCCACTTGCTAGCACAAACGTAATTTAATTTGTTATAATTAAGAAACCTATGGGGTATATTTACATAAAAAATACTCTCTCCGCACCAACTATTAGAGCACGTCCTCTACGGTAAAAATATGTCATCATCAATCATAGGTACATACTTTAATTCCATCTTTCATAAATACGTCCCGCTCAGTTTGAATTAAATGTAGTTTTATAACAACACCATTACATATTTTAGGGAATTGTTAGTTTACTACTCTAGATATTTAGAAATATGTTTGAAATAGATATATAATAGATATAATACGCGCGTCAGTTTGAACTTAATGTTGTGTTATAACAACACATTTACCTATTTAACAAAAACTACCTACATTTTCTTCAAGAATATAACACTTTTATTGACGTAATTAAGCAATTATTGCTTACTTAAGCATAGATATTCAAATATTAATTAGAAGTATTGCTTAGATATATAAATTATTGAAATTTTATAAACAAAAGTGCAAATTCTAATATTTGTCTTATGTAAAAGATACAGAGTGTGTTACAAGTTACATACAAGTGAAGTATTTTTATTGAAAAACACTACGTGATCAATTATAATAAATTTTTGGTGCGCTTAAGGGTTAACAAGTGGCAACGTCGCTACAACTGGTAATACTACGAACTAATTATATTGAAGGACAGGACAGATGCGCGCGAACAGCGTCCGTAACAATGAAGCCTGAGAGAGATAGCTACAGCTACAGTATGAGAAATATACTAGTAGTTACGGAATAACCAATGTTTATTTTGCTTTATGTAAATAATACTTTACATAAAACTATTGATTTTATATACTATCGTACTCAGATAGATTTTAGCTGTATTAATTTTGGTAACCCGAAAAGTCGCTCTTCGACAAATGGCGGTAGTTGTCAGGTAATTTAAGTCGCTCATCAAGAGATGGCACTGCAGTATTCATATACTTCATTCAAACATTCTAGTCCTTTCTACATGAGTTAAAATTAAATTTGTTCGAAATATCTTTATAGTCTGAGAACTTTAACGTCATGTACTTATTTTCTATAAAGATAGTGGGTATGTGTTTACTCTCTTATCGTGCACTATACCTTATAAGTTTTCTTAATTAATCTTATAAGAATTTTGACAACAAATGTGATTGTACCACTCGCAATGTCCTGTCACTTATTGCGAAAATTCAAAAATCCACATTTTTTCGATAAAATACTACATAATTTTTTTCACATTAACATATATGTTCTGTATTATTAAATATTACAATGGAAGTTGTACTTTCAGCATCCTCAAGAAAGTTTAGAGAACTGTGTATTTTGTAATTTTGTATTTCGAAATTTCAATTTAAAGTCTGGGGATCGGCATAAAACGATAAAACACTCCTCAATTACGTTAACAAAAAAACTATTACCGACCATAAATAATAATATAAACACTGTCACTGATTTCAGAAGGCACATGGTTGTTTGTACCCATTAGAAAATACGCGTGGAAATAATTGTTCAAATAATTGTTTAATCTAAGTATAGGTATAGTATAAATTAGTATACAGTGTGCATGTCCAGATTTCATCTGCCACCATTGGGATCTCGGGAACTATAAGAGCTACGACTTCGGTTAAATGGGAGTTATTGTGCGCATCTGGGGGGCAATTTTAACGGTGTATTTCTTATTCCAAAATTCTCTATAGGTCATAAGAAAATGGCGGAAAATTCATTTTCGTCCAATTCTTCTTTCTCAAATAATTCCTAAACAGTTAAATATCCAGGAAAATATTGAATACTATTATTGTCTAGTCATACAAAAAAAAATTTCAGAGGCATCATTTTGAGATATGATACAAACTTATGATTTTTTAAATGGAAACCATATTTGATTTTAACCTCAAAAAATATGTTATATTTTTCTCTTTTCAACGATATTAATATTGTACTATTTTGATTTAGTTTTGCAAAGAAATTATGATAAATATACTTTTTGTACGAGAAAAAATCAGTTTTTTACTGAGAAATTGCAATATCCTAAAGTAAACAAAGCAATTTATTATTTTACAACAATAAATAACACAATTAAATGTAAATTATTTCATATTAAAACATAAACTGAGTTAAATGTACAAAACAAGAGATGCTACTTATAAAAATATAATTTTCTACTTTTTTAATCTAATAATTATTTAAAATGTTTCCTATTTCATATGTGCATTTGTTTATTCGAATTATTGCATTATTAATAACATTTGACAAGTTATTTATCATATTTTTTTTTGTAATAAGATAATATTTCTTCGAAATTATTCAAACAATACAACCCTTCATCAGTGGCGTAGCTAGAACCGTTTTTGGAGGCGCTCGATTCCGTTGAACGCCTGCAAAAATTTGGAAACTAAAATAGTTATTTACATACCAAATGCGGGAACGACTGGTTTCCGGAGGAGTGTTTGGCGGTGCGAGCTCGCGAGCGCTGCCATAGAACGATTCCGGAAACCCAGTTCACGCAAGAGGTTTGTACAATATTTTTCGTACAAAAATCATAAAATCAATAATTAAATTTTCTATTTGTACAAATATTTTTATTTATTGTATACACAAAATGGTTTGTGGTTATGTGTTTTAGTACTAACAAGTGCTGTCAATCTGTCAACATGACAGTAGTTGTTGCCAACATTGTTTATCAAATGCACTAAATTTACTTTTTCTAAAATAAATTTCATTCAATAATCCACTATTCTCTTTTATTATTATTATGTAAAAGAATGTTTGAAACATTATACTATTTTATTGTAAATATAGTTTTTTAATAAATGCTGTAGAAGTAGGAGAGTTTTTTCCGAAATTTCCCGGTCACCTATCTGGTGGAGACCTGGGAAATTGACGTTCCAGGCGTTGCTTAGGCAACGCGAAATAACACATTTCAATGCATGAGTACGAAAAATAATAGAACATTGTGTAAACGAAACTCAAAGCAGTTGTAAGAAAAAAAAATATATTTTATTCTTTTCAGTGTTAGGTATAGAAAGATAGGTACATGTCAGTAGAGTATTAAAACGAATTAAATCATAACTGACATCTTATAATTCTGCGACACAAGAATAATTTTTTAGATGGAGTATACAGGGTTTCTCATTTAAGTTCGGAACAATTGCTATCTCGAGAACTATAAGAGATACGAAGTCGGTTAAATTAACAAACAATTTCTATATGTCATAAAACTATTAAAATGAGCTAAACAATTTTTTTAAACCAGTGGTTCTCAAGATATAGGGCCCAACTTTCTTATTTTAAATGGAACAGCCTATATATTTTTACATATTTGCAATCTACATAAAATAGAAAACAAACGTCAAATTCTACGTCCTGTTAACTAGTTTTTTTTTTAAAATTTCAAGACAGAATTAGCGTGATAAGAACGCAGAATTTGATGTTTGGTTTTTATCTATGTATGGCAACTGCTTTCAGGTAAACTTATAATTAATGCCAACATAGGGATTTTAATTTTTAACTAAAAATAAACTTCAAACATATCATTGGATTTGTAATTTTATGTAGTTTCCAAATATGTAAAAATATGGTATAGGGTGTTCCAATTAAAATAAGAAAGTTGGGCCCCATGTCTTGAGAACCACTAGTTTAAAAAAAATTGTTTAGCTCATTATAATAGTCTTATGACATAGAAATTGTTTGCTAATTCAACCGTCTTCGTATCACTTATAGTTCTTAAGATAGCAATAGTACCGCACTTAAATGGGGCACCTGTATAGAAGCAAATTATCGTGCGCGGAATGATCAATTAATAAATTTACTAATGAATTGAATTTAATTCATTCAATTCATTAAAATGTATTATTGTCTTTTAAAACAAAGTTATTTAACTTTAGTTATTTCTCCTACGGTACAAGTATTTTTTATACCATTCAAGTTTGTTTGATTTTTTTAGCCCACTATATACATATTTAGCATAGGAACATAATATCTAAAATGTTGAGCGCCTGCAAATTTTCAATCCTGGCTACGCCACTGCCCTTCATCTGTAACAATGTGTGTATTTAATAACACTGTAATAAGTAATAAATTGTAAGTGTACCAATTATATATGACACTGGACACGCACCCTTACCTCACTAAAAAGTCTACACCACAGTCTGCATTTGTCAGACAGCAAGATATATTTTAACTATTAACTTCTTACATATAAAAATATATAAAAATGCCTGGTAATATATGTGAATATTTTAATTGTGGAAAGAAACAACATCAGTCTCGAGAATTAAAGATGTACTGATTTCCAGTAAAAGACGATGAACGTTTAAAAAAATGGATTATTAATTCAGGTAATTGAATACTATAATATAAAATGAATTACAAAAATTATAAGTAATAACATAATTAAATAATCTGATTTGTCCAACACATTACCTCCCGCTACTGCAGTAATATACAGGGTGAGTCTGGGAAGACGCCGTCAGGTTTACAAGATACAACTATCAACTTTTATTTTTCAAATGGTAACCTATAATTATTTTAATAAAATAAAAACCGTCATTTTTTTCTCTTTTCAATGATGTATTAATTTTTATTAATATATTTGAAAAATTTCGAGAAAAATGAGATAATTTAGAAATATTAGAAATCATTTTTACACAAAATAAACAAAACGTAACAATGTAAAACAATTAAATTAATGTCAAAAATGTATATATTTGTTTGTTATTTAATTTAACTTATTTTGTAAACAAAAAAAACATTTTGAAAAGTTCACGAAGAACGAATTAATTGATATGATTCTAATAATTGGTTAATCGACTTGCATCATAAGAAGAGTAAAAATAATTTACCGAGAGCTGTTTCCTAGACGTTGGCAACCGAGTTTAAAAACACTGAGAAGGATTTTTACCCGGTTTCGAGAAACATGGCCACTTATAATATTTGTTTAAAAATGATTTCTAATATTTCTAAATTCTTATTTTTCTCGAAATTTTTCGAATACATTAATAAAAATGAATACATCGTTGAAAAGAGAAAAAAATGGCGGTTTCTATTTTAATAAAATAATGGGGTAGGTGACCAATTTCTAAATTTGGTATATGTGATAGCTTGTACAAAAATAATATACCCGTATTTTTTTAAAATTGTTAATTATATGTTGTTTTGAAGTAAATAAATAATATAGTACTTGGGAGGGGATTATGACGTCAACTAAGTTCCTGAGAGGGGCGAAGTTAGACAGAGACGGAAATAGGTGGTGTGAGTGAGATAGATAGGTTTATTGCCACACTTTCAAATTTTAACCAATCAGCGTGCTAACTTAGTAAACGTCATAGTAATGGACTCTGTTTCTATTTAACGCAAATTACTAAACAATTGCTGATAAATATTTAACTTTTTTATTGTCAACGTTCATAAATAAATATACTTTCTATAATTCAATAGATTTTTCATTAAAATTCTACCTTGGTCACCTACCCCATTATAGGTTACCATTTGAAAAATAAAAGTTGATAGTAGTACCTATCTTGTAAACCTGATTTTATAAAAAATATCTACATCTGCCATCAAATAGTATATGTAAAATAATAAAACTTTTATATGAGCCATATTTTTCTATTACTTACAATAAAAAAGTTAAGGGGGGGGGGGCATACCTAAAATCTATTCCTTATATTTTTCTTTCACCTTTTTGTATTTAAAAGCTTCATATTTACTTATTTCATCTATTAAAATTATTTACGTCAAATTTGACAACAGCATAATACGTAAATATTTGGTAAACACACAAATTACTCAGCCTAAAAGATGTGGAAATTAATAAAATATTAATAATTTCTTTTCTGTTTAGTCAGAAGTTATATATAAAGTGTAATTATGCAGGCCGGTAGAAAATTAGAAAATCTTTATGTTTATAAATAACGTAATTTGAGAAAAATGTAATTTAGAGGTATTTTTTTTAGAAAAAACGATTTAAACCTTTAAGTAAAGTACTATTTCCAGTTAACCAATTTCAGTCAAAATCTAATCAGTTCATCATATTTAAATGTAAAATATAACTCTTAAATACCAAATATTATATTTTTTACATGCATCGTAATGGAGTTATCACACATACACACCCACACATCCACACACTCACACACAAACCCACAGACACACACATACACATACCCACGCACACACACACATACACACACCCACACACTCACACACACCCACACACTCACACACACCCACACACAAACATACAGGCATCACTATAAAAACAGTAAAATCGTATTCTAGGGACTTTAATTCGTGCTTATATGTTGAAATTTCATACTCGAGAAATTTGACCAAAAACATATCCCATATCTACAAAATGTCCCATTTAAGGTACGAATGCATTGGTATCTCGAGAATCGTAAGAGCTACAAGGTTGGTTAAATTAGACAAAAGTTGCCCCGTTAGAAGGTTATTTTAATGGTATTTTGCTATTTGCAAAAAAATGCATAGGTCACTAGATATAGGGGAAAATGTAAATTTAGCGATTTTCTTTTTTTGCTTATAACTTTGTTATATGAAATAATACGAGATTCTGGTTTGCGCTTTCTTAAGGCACTTTTTAATGGATGAATGAATTTACAGGGGTTCTCAAATTTTTTTATCGCGTACCATTTTAAGTTTTTGGTGTCAACTTTAATTTTTCATATGGAGCTTATAGTAGGTAATGACAATTTTAAATAGAGCTATTTTTTGCTGTTCAATATATAAAAAAAATCATATTTTGTTTTAATAAATAATATGAAAAATTAAAAAAAAAACCTTTTTTGACTATCAAAATAATAACAAGGTATATCATAGTTAAAGCAAAAATTAAAATTAGAGCTTATTGTATAATAGTATTCTATTAGACCAGACGCTAGAATAAAACAATACATAAAAAAATATTTAACTAAATACATTTAACGAAAATAATAATACACTACAATATTTGCTCTAATAATTCTCCATTGTTACCAATGCATTTTAATGCTCTATCTCAACACTCTTTGCAATTATTTTTGTTTAGTAGTCAGAAAAATTAGGATACTGATTAGTTTGATAAAAACGTTTTTTTTTCCTAATTTTTCTTATTATTTTTTAAAATAAAATAAGATTTTTTTTATATATTGAACAGCAAAAAAATTGCCTTCTTAACAGGGCAACTTTTGTCTAATTTAAACAAAATTGTAGATCTTACGGTTCTCGATATACCAATGCATTCGTACCTGTATATATTGATAGGCGGGAGGTAAAAATTGAAAAACTTAGTGCATTTAAGAAAAAATGAAGTTTAAAACTATATAAAGATTCGATTTAATAACATATGATGTATGTGTATTACTTATAATTAAAATAAAACAGGCATACTAGACCTAGTATTTAAAAAAAACTGAATGAGGAGATTACAGAATATTGCATATTTCAGGAAAGACGGCGTTACTGTATATTGAAAAAGAAAAATTAAAAAATAAGTGCCTGTGCGAACTACACTTCCCTTCTAAAGCACTTGTAAATGCAACGAAGCATAGGCTTACAAAATTCGCAGTTCCAAGGAAATATCAAGATTCACCTTCTACCTCTACTCTCGATATGTACAATATTCCATCCACATCTAAAAATCCGGCAATTTTTTCTGCTATGCCTTTTAGATCTACCCTCGATATACATAATGTTCCATCAACATCCCAAAATCCGCCTGTTTTTTCAGCTACACAGTCATCACCGGAATTAAAAATCAACACCCCTAAACACACATATTCCACAGTAAGAAAACTTCGATCGCCTCTCATTATGGAATCACCAATAAGAAGCAATGAAGATAGAAATTTTTTAACAGATGTGACAGACATGCCGTGTAACAAATCTTCAAAAAGAAAATTACATTTTCCTGATGATGATGATACTCCCCGAAAAAAGAAGCTAAAGCAAGAAATTGCCTGTAAGAAGAAAAATATTCAAAACAACCGGTCTCACATCAAAATTAAAACAACAAATTCAGATTCACAAAAAATTTAATACAATAAACAGTATGTTAAGTTCTTTTATATTTTCCTCAAAATATTCAAAAACATTTGTAAAAATGCAGTTACGTAAAAAACGTTCACATTGACTGTATCAGAGAAAAAAAAATGCTATGATGATATTTTATAGTTCAACGACTAATTACAAACTTTTACGATCTTTAAAATTAGTTTTACCTGCTCCATCTACCATAAGAAAGTGGATTGGAATGTCAAAATTTAAACCAGGATTTCGTCCTAAATTGATTGAACAACTACATAATAAATTCAATGCTTTCGGGAATTGAAAAATCGTGTGTAATTTGTTTTGACGAAATGTCAATCAAGCATAATTTGGAATATTCTCCCGATATGGATATGATCGAAGAATTACAAAATCTTGGCCTTTTAGGACGTAAACCTCTTATTGCTAGTTATGCTTTAGTTTTTATGATTAGAGGCTTGTACTGTCCATGGAAACTACCAGTAGCATATTTTTTAACCCATACAAATACGAAATCAGCGGAAATTGTAACACTGGTTAAATTAATTATTAATAAATTATTTCAGGCAGGATTGTTACCAAAAGCAATAATTTGTGACCAAGGCACAAACAATTAAAGTGCATTTAAGAGTTTGGGTGTAGATAACAATAAACCTTTTTTCATATTAAACAATAAGAAATATTTTGCACTTTATGACACACCCCATTTGTTCAAGAGCATGAGGAATAATTTACTATCGGGTGATTTTATTTTAGATTCTAAACGTATATCATTTGCAGATATTAGAAAAGCTTATGAGATTGACAAACGAAATAAAAAATAGGGCGGTATCAAAAATTACAGATGCACATATTTCCCCAAATTCTCTTCAACGCATGAATGTTAAACTCGCGGTTCAAGTTTTAAGTAATACAATGGCTGCCACAATTAAAACTTGTATAGCAACAAAGTAAATAGTATCAAATACAGCAGAAAATACAGCTAATTTTATCAGTTTGTTAAACAATTTATTTGACATCAGTTCCGGCTTTAGGGTAGGGCGCGGTAGGGCCACCGCCCTGGGCGCCAGATTTTAGGGGATCCACGCCGCCACTTATTTTAAAAAAATTCAAATTTTAAATTTTAGTGATAACTAAAATTTAAATTTCAAATAAAGGAATAGTCGCAAAAGGTGCTAAGTGCTTCTTACCACTTATGCCCGGTTCTACCAGTCCCGGGTCGTAAATTCTGATGAACGCGCCTGTACAGAAGCACGTAAAATTATACTTCAAAATAATAGCATTAGATGTCGCCAGTGTAAGTCTGCAGATTTATTAATGCGCTAAAAAATGAAGCTCTCATTTGAAAAAACATTTTGAATATCGTCTTGATTAAATGCCTCTCTCCATAAGTTGCATTTGAAAACATTTAAATATTTTTTCATTCATAATTTTAAATTTAAATAAAATGTAACTTTCTAAATCTACAAGAAAATGGTAGAAGCAAATGTCTTTATTTCTGTACACTAAATTTTTGAATAATTTTACAACAAAATAACTTTTACACTTACTCATTTTGAATATAATAGTTCAAAACTAAAGAGCGGCCAATTTATTAACGAAAAACGTCATGCGCAAACAACCTGCGCGTTTTAGAATTTACCCAAAAATCAACGAGATTGACATATTTGATTACAAAGTATAAGTAATCCCACTTATAAAAAGCTTGGAATTTCGTAGTGTTGACAAGTCTTACTACATCCAAAGTGCGTTTAACACCAGTAATAGTTCGGATCATTTCTATTTCAAGAAAAAAATATCAGTTTTTTTTTTATTACTTAGAAGTAATAATTTCTAACAGCGACCTCAGGTAAGCTTTTTACCTAGATTGTAGATACAGAAATATTTTTTATCAAGTTATATTAAGTAAATTTATAAAATTCTATTGAATTTTATTTTGCAGGTAACACATTTTATTAAAAGCGATGTCTGACCATCAAGATATCAAAAAAAAACTTTCTGGTTCGGAAAACCGAAAACGGAAGCCCAAGAAAGAAGAACAGTTTGAGAAAGTAAAAAAAAATATGAATTTAGACAAATACATTAAAACAAAACAACATAATGTAGAACCAAATTTGACTTCTGCAACACAAAACTCTATTAAACTGCAAGAAACACGTGAAAAGAATGTCAACATCTTTTCTAAAGAAGATGAAATTTTTGAGAAATTCTGTGTTTTTAAAGTTTTTGTTATACTTTTTTCTAATAGAATTGTGTTATGTACCTTAAAATTTTTATTTGTGTTTACTTTGTTTTAATTACATATTGGTTAGTTGTATATTTCAAATAAATATGTTTTGAATTTTATTGTCTTCTAATTTCAAGGCGCGCCATGAGAAATCTTGCCCAGGGCGCCAGTGTTGCTAAAGCCGTTTGACTGTCTAAATAGTAAAACTCGGTTTACAGCTAATCCATACAATTCCGCTTTATCAGATAAAAACGTAAAAGTACAATGATAAGTGCAATAGATGAATTAAATAAGCTTGTAAAATTGAATCACAAGAATAAAAAGATTACTAAGCCACCATGTTTTAATGGTTTACTTCAAACTGTTAACGGCGTTTTAAAACTCTTTCAAGAAGAAAAACAAAAACAAAATAATATTTTTTTACTTACTAACAGATTAAATCAAGATGTTATCGAAAACTTATTTTCAATATATAGGCAAAGAGGTGGATATAATCAAAATCCAACTGCCAGATCATTCAGAACTGTTTTTAGATCTCATGCAATACATTCATTAATGAGATCCGCGAGATCTTCTAATTGTGAAGAAGATTCGGATATAATATGTACGTTAAAAACATATGTAACTGTAACGAAAAGTGAAGGCAAAAATATTAACGTAGAATACCACGAAACTGAAGTTGGAAATGATTCAGATTCTGAAAGTACTTCTTCATACAATACAAGCATTCAACAGAGTACGCTCTCGCTCTCAATATCTGAAAGTTTAGAGGAGTGTTCAATATCATATTTTACGGGATATTTAGCAAAAATATGCATTGATCATTTTGATTGTGAAATATAGATTTAAGTAAAAAACATGAAATTTTTTTTATTACATAAAACATACAAAAATGTAAAAATTATGGATGGAGAAGGAAGAAATGCAGTATCCATAATTTTAGAAATATTTGAAAATATATTTACAAAAATATATTTTAAAAGGTATATTAAAAGGACAATACTTAATAAAATTTATAATAATAATAACATATAAGCTTGGCTTCACATATGTACAGAACATAAAAAATTTGTGATAGAAAAATTAATAAACATAAAAATTCGTTATAGTGCTAAATTAGTATGTAATGAAATTTCCATCAAACATAACATACCAAAATCAAATAAGAAATTAAAAATTTTACAAAATAAATAAGTATGTATGTATATCTTTATTTATATTTTATAATAAACTCGATATGGTACTTTTTTGTAATTTCTATTGTTCTTTTTGTGTGATGTAAAAATTACATTTATTTTAGTAAGTACAAGTATGTATCGGTATATAATATTTCTGTTGGTATCTAGTAAAATAATAAAACATCAATTCTGTTATATTCACCCGGGTGAAACTTGTATAGGGAGATTGGCAGCATAAAGTAGGCTGGGAATAACTCTACCCTTTACAGATTAGATGGCATTAGTAGTACTCAGAATATGGGGGAAAAATTTGGTAACTTTTGGTTTTAATTTTAATTTTATATTCGTTTGAAATTTAAAATAAAGTAAACTGGGGAAACAATTTAAAACAATTATAATACAATTGTCAAATTGTCAACATTGTAAAACAATAAGAATAAAATTACATTGAATTGAACAAAAATGCATTCACGGTAAATAATATTATTTTAAATATTTTATCTACTTATATGAAAAATAAATTACAATATTTATTAGTTATAGATAAGCAGATCAACATGGTTGTAAATATCCCAGCGGAAATAAAAGGAGAGTTAACGTGAGAGGCCCACTAAATAAACATTTTTACAAATTGACAATTAAAGATTTTCCGAATTGTGAGATTTGAAAAAATCTGCAAAATTAATTCAAGTGAAAATTTATCATTTACTTTTTTTTTGTAAAGATCATTTTGATATTAATTTTTTTATAACGCATCAAATCACCGATTATTAAAAAATGAAGTGCCAACAATTCATTCTGGTTCTCAGACACTTTTAAACTCCGTTACACATGTGGATATTTAATTGAATATTCAAGAATCGAATTTCGAATTAGAATCTAGATGTACAAATTTTGATCAAAGAACTGTGCCACGAATGTCACCGAGAAAACATCTTATACATTTCTTCGAGAGAACATCCCTGCTACAAATTTCGACCAAAGAAAACTACCACGAATGTTATCGAGAAAACATCTTACAAATTTCGTGGAAAGGACATCTTTTCTACAAATTTCGCGGAGAAGACACTTCTTCCACTTTCGGCGAAAGAACATTATTCACGGATGGTTCCGAGAGAACATCTTTCTTATAAGTTTTTCTGAAAGAACATCACAAATTTCGTCAAGAGAATATCAGTTCTACAAAATTTGCCGACAGAACATATTTTCCACAAGTGGCACCGAGAGAATATCTTTTAATTTTCATCCCGCTGAGAGAACATCTCTGCTACAAATTTCGGCGAAAGAACATTTCTTCCATAAAGGACACCGAGAAAAATAAATAAATTCCGCCGAGAGAACATCACTTCTACAAAATTCGCCCAGAGAACACCTCTTCCATGAATATCGCCGAAGAATCATCTTATATATTTCTCCGAGAAAACATCTACTCATTTCGTCAAGAGAATATCACTGCTACAAAATTCGCCGACAGAATATCTCTTCCGGTTTCTGCAGTAATCGTATTAATTTATTTTAAATGATTTGAATAATTTTGTAACACCTACGCAGGCAATAAATTTCATGAAAATTCATTTATATCTTTTATTTAAAATTAAAATATCTAGTAGTAAATAAACAAATGAATATTGACAGCTACATTTGACGTTTATGTGACATATACCAAATTTAATGATCAAGAAGGTTGTGAGTAACTCTACCCTTTACACTTCAGATGGCAGCAAATCCGTGCTGCCCACTTGATCCATTGAGTTTCGCTTCTCGTTATGTTAATGTTTTGTGGTTATATTATAATAAAATGTTGTTTCTATGAGTATTTTTTTTCCTTTGTCATTAATTATATTCATTAAGTGATTCTAAAATGTAGAGTAATAAAATTTTGCATAAAATCATTTTTTACATATAATTGATTATTCGTTTTACTATTTGAATACCTATTTCATGAGAAAGAAACATTCATTACATTCAAAATTTTCAAACCTTTAACTCGGGCTTCAGAAATCAGCTAACGTCAACATTACAAACAATCGCTCGAATACATACGTCAGAGACATCTAGTGCATATTTTTGAACTAAGTTCCCAGTTGCCAAAAGTGTCATAAGAAGTGTCAATCTGAGTACGATAGTATATAAAATCAATGATAAAACTTAAATTGTAGCTATTAGAAGTTGCACACATATTTTAAACATGTTAGTTTTAATTTTTCATACAAAATTACAACTGTAATTATAGCGATTTGGGTGGTCTTCTCAAGTTTCTATGTGTGATTTGTATGAGTTGGTAGTGTGTTTTGCTAGCGCAAACGTAACTTAATTTGTTAAAATTAAGAAACCTATGGGGTACTTTTACATAAAAAAATACTCAAATAGACTCCCATTATATATAAAAATGTGCAATAAATAGTTTAAAAATATGTAGTATTTGCACATATATCAATAATGTGTGTTTTCGATTTGCTACCGCAAACGTAAATGAATTTGTTATAATTAAAAAACCTATATGGTACATTTACATAAAAAATACTCAAACAGACTCCCATTATATATAAAAATGTGCATAAATAGTTTAAAAATATGTAGTATTTACACATATATCAATAATGTGTGTTTTTGATTTGCTACCGCAAACGTAAATGAATTTGTTATAATTAAAAAACCTATGGGGTACATTTACATAAAAAATACTCAAATAGACTCCCATTATATATAAAAATGTGCATAGATAGTTTAAAAATATGTAGTATTTGCACATATATCAATAATGTGTGTTTTCCATTTGCTAGCGCAAACGTAATTTAATTTGTTATAATTAGGAAACCTATGGGGTATATTTAAATAAAAAATACTCAAATAGACTCCCATTATATATAAAAATGTGCATAAATAGTTTAAAAATATGTAGTATTTGCACATATATCAATAATGTGTGTTTTCGATTTGCTACCGCAAACGTAAATAAATTTGTTATAATTAAGAAACCTATGGGGTACATTTAAATAAAAAATAGCCAAATAGACTCTCATTATATATAAAAATGTGCATAAATAGTTTAAAAATATGTAGTATTTGCACATATATCAATAAGGTGTGTTTTCCATTTGCTAGCGCAAACGTAATTTAATTTGTTATAATTAGGAAACCTATGGAGTACTTTTACATAAAAAATACTCAAATAGACTCCCATTATATATAAAAATGTGCATAAATAGTTTAAAAATATGTAACTATTATATTTAATTAAAAATACAAATAATTATACTCGTTCAAATCTTCCTGCTAATAAAAATTTGTTTATTGAAAATTAAATTCATATATTGTTATAACTTTAAATAAATTTCTTATGTGGAGGCCCCAATATGTAGACGCCCTGGGCGAGAGCCCTTTTCACCTAACCGTTAATCCGCCCATGACTATATGATTATTATAAAGAATATAGAAGGAATATTTGTTTTTTATTTAAATGCAAGTTGAAATTTTTTAACGAAATTTGCTTTAGTGCGATTAGAAATATTTGTTTTTTTAATTTAGTGCCTACCTATTACACATTTTGCAACACTGCGCTCACTGCAGTTTAAATCATTTAAAATTCAGTTTTTCCGCCATTTTGAACCCGTCATCTTGAAATTTCGGATTTTGGCAACGATCCCTTTGTTTTTGAGACAAACTCTGTGCGCATGCCAAATTTCAAGTTTCTAGCACATAAAGTTACGTTTTTCCGCCATTTTGAATCCGCCATCCTAAAATTTCAGGTTTTGGAAATTTTCCCTTTGGTTTTAGAACAAACCCTGTCCACATGCTAAATTACGAGTTTCTAGCATATCTAGACCTGATAGAACAATTTACTCGAACAGAAATGTTACGCGCTTAACTGAAGAATTTTTAATTTAATTTATATGCAGTAAAAGGGTGAATTACGAAGTTATAATCGTAGGCCCTATTTCACCCAATACTCTATAGTTGCGAATTTTAAGTTTTATTATATTCCTTATTGTTTAAAGAATACGAATATAATTCCATCACTGTATAGTTAAAACGGAGAGAGTATGAATGATTATTTAATTATCCCTGTTCCGGATTTCGGCATATTTTCGGTTTTATTATTATTATATTTTTTTTAAATACGTAAACGGTTCCAAAATTTAAAAAAATATTAAAGAATATGATGACTAAATCTATAAAAGATATTTATGGTTTTTAGAGCTGCAGTTTTAGACCTAAGGAAATGGTGCCGTACCCAAAGATAGCGATATATGAAATTGCAACATGGTCCCCGAAGATAGCGTTAGACAAATATATATATATATATATATATATATATATATATATACAGGGTGTAAACGAAACTAGGGGACCCGATTTTTCTCGGAAGTTATAAGAGATACAAAAAAATCTTTCAAATAAAATTGTTAGTGTTTTTAGTAAGCTACATAAGTTAATGTAAATCAGAAAAAATATATTTTAATTTTTGGAGATATACCTATTTTTGACTTTTTTTTAAATGGTATGCCCTGAATATTTTTATACTATTTAGTACGAAATAATTTTGCTTTAAAAAAGTTCCACCGTATACGGACGCTCTATTGAACCCCCATTGAAAATTTGTCTAAGTGCCTGATATGACATCTAATGTTGTTTGCCGAAAATAGTGGTGGACGCTTTACTGTTACCAATATGTAATTTGGCGTATATTTTTCGTATATTTTTAGTTCTACCTATTGCTCACTAGAGGCGCTGCTGCAACAAGCGTATATAGACCGGGGTGTATATTATTCGTACAAATTATCGCGTATGAAGCGTCCTTTACATGCAACACTGTATTCGTTTAAAACACAACGTGCAAGAAGCGTCCCTCTCATCATACAGAATTTCATATTTGTGGTGCGCTTATCAAGCGATGAGAATTTAAAATCCGAAAATTTAAATGAATCAAGGATGGGTCATTCAGGACATAAATATACAGGGTGGCTGATTTTTCATTGTCCAGGCCATATCTCCTGAAATATTAAATACACAAGAAAAAGCTAAATAGGAATCTTCTGTAATAAGACCTTGCCTATAAAATAGCGTTAACTGATGTTTTCCAAGGCCTACTGATTTGGCGGAAATATATTTAACTTTGGTTTTTTAAATGGAACACCCTGTATATTTTTACTGAATAAGATTCTACATCCATTTCACTTTACAATTATGTAAAACAACTGAAGGTTTGCCTTTAATTTATGCTTAATAATGTAAAAAATAAAATTATATGAGACGGCTGTGATTTGCAATTATTTTATTATTTATACCTGTAGACAACTGCCATGAAATAGACAGAAGTATTTATTTGTTGAAAAGGTGTTGTACTTCGTAATTACAAAAGAAAAACGAATTTCACAAATAGTGAAAATGTTGATATGCTCTGCTGTTTTCACAAATCAGATAATAATTAAATAAAAACCATAAAACACTTCTAATAAACACTTGTATCAGATTTATAAAAAAAATAGTGAATAACAATGAGAAAACACAGCCGACTTATATAATTTTATATTTTGCATTATTAAGCATAAATTAAAGGCAAACCCCCACTTGTTATACATAATTGTAAAGAGAAATTGATGTAGAACCTTATTCCGTAAAAAGATATAGGGTGTTCCATTTAAAAAAAACAAAGTTAAATATTTTTTCAATATATCAGTAGGCCATGGAAAACATCTGTTAACGCTATTTTATAGACCAGATCTCGTTACACAAGTTTCCTATTTAGCTTTTTCTTGTATATTTAATATTTCAGGAGATATGGCCTGGACAATGAAAAATCAGCCACCCTGTATAACTGAAGCTTCTAACAACAACGTAATATTTTACTATTTAAACAAAATATATGCGAAATCAACTGTGCCGTCTTTAGAAAAAGAAAATTCAATTGACAATTGCAATAAATACTTATTTTTTGTACTAATTAAAAACTAAATTATATCAATACAGGTTGACCAATGAAACTGTTTAAGCATAGGGATTTCGAGAACTGTGAGAGATACAAAGTCGGTTAAATTTGACAAAAATTGCCTCATGTGGAGATCATCATAAAAAAATACATAGGTGACTAGATATAAACAAAATTTTCGTTCTTTGCTTATAATTTTATTTATTTCAATTAGGGCATGTAACCGGTTAAAAAAACCGGTTAATAAAAACCGGTAACCGATATTTTTAAAGAAAATTGCGAACTTTAACCGTAATTTTAACCGATATTTTTCAGGCCGAAAATACCGGTAACCGTTAACCAAAAAATAAATAAACCGGTTTTAGCGAACATTATAAATACTAGTAAATTTATTAAAGTTTACATAAATTAAACAAAAGCAATTATTTTCATCAAAAACAATAGAAAATAAAAGTAAATAAGAGGTAAAAGTTGTCCCAAAACAATCATTTTAATAAATATTAAATTTTATTTATTTTTAATATGCATGTATTTTATGTCGTTAAAAAGAGAAAAAAACTCTATTTACCGGTCTCACAGCCTATTTTGGGGCCCATATGAAAATTGAAAGTTGATATTAATTTCTCGAAAATGTAATGAAATAAAAAAGGTATAATAAACAAAAAACGTATATTGAAAAATTTACATTTTTACATATGTAGTAGAGATGGGACCGAAGCCGAATAATTATTCGATATTCGGCCAATTCGGCTATATTTTCACTATTCGGTGTTCGGCTTTTTCGGCCTATATTAATATCAGGGCATGTAACCGGTTAAAAAAACCGGTTAATAAAAACCGGTAACCGATATTTTCAACGAAAATTGCGAACTTTAACCGTAATTTTAACCGATATTTTTAGGCCGAAAATACCGGTAACCGTTAACCAATGTAAAAATAAACCGGTTTTAGCGAACATTAACCTTTATTTTAATATCATTTAGCGAGTAAAAAAATTTAATATTTTTTTTTATATCTGTGTTTTCTATTTGCATTTGAACATAGGTCATTTCAGTTTTTACAATTAACATTTTATTGGAGAGTCATAAATGTAAGTAGTCTCTTTGGCTGTTAAGGTTACTTAAAAAGTCACAAATAAATACGGCCTTTGTCAACACAGGCAAGTTTAAAATTGAAAAGTGACCTGCGTTTTCTGAAGATATTACGGGAATTTTTGTGAATATTCATTAATTAAATTGCTTTTTTTTAATTGGTATATTTTTCTCAGATGGTAATTTTTTATTATTTTTTTAAATTAATTATTCTGTAATTTTTTTTAATCAAATTTTTATAATTAATTTGTTTAATTAATTTTAATTATTTCTTTAACCGATATATTAACCGGTTTAAACCGGTTTCCAATTTTCAAAAACCGGTTTTCGAACTAAATCCGTTATTATTATAACGTTCTCAATAAGGGTAACCGTTAACCAGTATTTTTTTGGTTACATGCCCTGATTAATACTAGGAATGACGATGGGTACCCGGGTACCCGGAACCTACCCGATAATAATGTACCCGAGTATCAAAAATAGTACCCGATTACCCGAAATGTACCCGTTACCCGTTTATTACCCGTTACCCGTTTATTACCCGTTAACCGAAATCTACCCATTACCTAAAATCTGTTGTTGTCAGTTAAAGACAGTTTTCAGCTGCCGGAAACATTGTAACAAAACGAAGATCAAGACTGAGTGTAGATACATCATCCATTATAAGTTTTAATTTTGTAATTTTATACTCCTGATATTCTCGTATATTATATAAAATAACAATGTTTTTTTTTTTATTTCCATACCAGAAAATAATATTTTTTTGTTCATTTAATAAATTTATAGGCAAATTACAAAAATTTGTATTAAAAAGATGAATATGAAAGAATAACGGATATTTTAAGGGTTTCAGGTAATTATCGGGTATCAGGTTAATATCGGGTATCGGGTAATTATCGGGTAACGGGTAATTATCGGGTATCCGGTACTACCCGGGTATTCATGTCGGGTACCCGGGTACCAAAATTTTCAGGTTTCGTCATTCCTAATTAATACCGAATATTCGGTTACAAGAAATAAGTGAAGCACAACGTTGGTTTATTACATTAAAATATATAATTATAGAAAATAAATTTTAAACAAAAGATATAGGTTTAGTTGTTATTAATGTATCTATTAGAGCTGTCAACGGATTCAGGATATCCGGATATCCGGTTATGTTAATATCCGATATCCGTTTTTTCTCAATCCGGATAAACTGTTTATAACGTTTTCATTCGGATTATCCGGATAATATGGATGGATCCGTTATCCGGTTAATCCGAATGAAACCGTTACTCGGGTGAAACAGAGATCCGGATAAAACCGGGATCCGGATGAAACCAAAAATCGGCTGAAATCGGTATCCTAATGACAACGATATCCGGGTTAAATTGGTATCCGAATAAAACTTATTACACTCTAACACACAACGTGAACTAAGTTTTTTGTTTATATTGCTGTATTATAAAATGGGCAATATCACGTATTTACTAATTTTAGGACACAAAAATCGAATACATTCTGTTACCGGTTTTATCCGGATGTCGGATTCATTCGGCTACCGGTATTATTCGGATATCGGATTTAATATCCATTTGCCGGATTTTCCGAATACAATATTTTTCGGATTTTGACAGCCTAGTATCTATAGTAAGATAAATAATTTATCAATTTATATTGTTTGTTGGTAAATCATTAAATTGTTCTTGAAACTGAATTAATTAAATTTAATAGTAATTATACAAAAATTTACTTTAACAAAAAATAAACGAATACGGTCGAATATTCGGTTTAAAATTGAGCGAATATTCGTTATTCGGCTATTCGGCAGGACTGTTATCCGTCACATCACTAATATCTAGTCACCTATGCAGGACTCCCACTTGAGGCAACTTTTATCTAATTTAACCGACTTCACATCTCTTATACGAGTTCTCGAGATTCCCATGATTAAAAAGTTAGGTACTTTGTTCACTCTGTATAATTACTATTTTATGTTTTCCAGCATAGTTGTACGACAATAACCAATCAAAAAAAGAAAGAAAGACAAACAAAACCGAAAATGTCTTCAAGAAAGGAAACTAAAATTTCTTCACATAATATTGGAATTTAATTTTAATAATTTAGGTCAAACATCATCCCAATTTTTTGTGCATTACTCTGACGATGAATCATTTGATGATTCTATTGCAGATCCCGATTTTAAGTTAAGTGAAGAAGAGAGTAACAAGTACATTACGATAACTTTTATAATTTTGTAATTTTTCGTAAATTTTAATCTCTTTACTAAATAAAATTATTTTTGAATAAAACAACTATTTACAAATATACAGATATACTATATAAATAATATTTTTAGCATTTCATACTTTAGAAGTAATTATTATTTATTATATAAATTTATTGTACTATCTAGAAACTAAAATTTGCACTTATATTTTATATTTTGCTTGACAAGATGTACCTACGTATTAAGGAGGTATATGCAAATAGGGAATGCAATACTTGATACCGGAAACAGATATGCTGTATAACATTTATTCGGTGTCCTATACCAACTGTATATCAACTGCTTCTCAGACCTGCACAAAAATTAGTACCAAATTGCGTGACGACATTTAGATTAGGGCTGTCTAAAGTTCTAAAACTGCTAACCGGTTAACCGCCATTAAACTAACCGTTAATCAAAAAACCTGCTAACCGGTTTCAGATTTTAACCGTTTAAAAACCGGCTATTGACTGAAAAAAAACCGCCTATTAATCGGTTTTTGACCAAATAAAAACCGGCTATTAATTGGTTTTAACCGTTATAAATCGGCTGTTAATCGATTTTTACCAAATAAAAACCGGCTACAATTCTGTTATTTTATTTGCTGTTTTAGAGTTCATATTTTCTAAATTTAGATTTATTTGAATATTTCCATTAATGAAATAAGGGTATGGCCAAAGTTCTTTAAAATGCATTCATCGCCTTTTAAAAGCCTTGTCTTTTATTGCTTCCTACGAGTAATATACAAATACCCGCCTTTTACAAATTTCGTCATTTGACAAATCTGGTCTTTTTCAAATTCTGACCATGAAATTGCCGCGAATCACACAAGTTCAGAACTATTTTAAATTACGTCAGTTAATAACCGAATATTATTCGGAATAAAATACATTATTAATAGGTTAATAATTGAAAACTAGTTAGTATTTGGTTATTAATAGATTAAAAACAAATTATTAATCGGTCAAAAACTATTATTACACGGTTAAAAACCGATTACTACTCTGTCAAAAACCGGTCATTACTCGGTTAAAAACTGATTATTAATCGGTTAAAACCAATTATTAACCGGTTAAAAAACGATTATTAACAGGTTAAAACCGGGTAAAACCGGTAACTTCAATAATAAAAAACCGGTTTTCGGTTAATCGGTTACTCGGTTAACCGAATACTTCCAACAGCCCTACTTTAGATAATATTTGTTGCTTGAAAGCAAATTTTATCACCCAAAAAATAGAACTAACATACTGGCTCATTATTGTAGATTTTTTCTTTATTTTTCTATTATTCGAAAAACAAATTTATTTTTTTTAAATTATATAAATACTTACCTATATTTTATATCTCAAAAATAAAATAATTATTTTTATTTTGTTTGACTTTCATTTAATCAATTTTGTTCCATTTTAAAATTAAAGCTATTGTGTTAAACATATAATGCTAAAAAAGTTTTTTTTTGAAAAACTTTTCTGTAATATTTTTAATTTTGGAAATATCGTCTGGACCCTCCATACCAAACCATCCTACATACATAATGTGCAAAATATTTAATTTTAAATTTAGTATACTACTTCTAATTGTTATATAAATTATGTTTTTATATTTTTTTATTTATTATAACAATGTTAAAACTTATTAGAAACAACGTTACTTCAAATTTAAAGAAAAGACCTAAAAATAATGCGATTTTTTACAGATATTTGCATTCGAGTGTTATAAGGACTCCATGGTATTATTACAAAAATATCTATGAAGTAACAATAAAATATTCATCATCATCAAAATTTTATTTTATAAAATAATAATTTAGATATTTTGAACTCTATGATAATAAAATAAAACCGATATTCAAAGATTTGTTCATTTGAACTTGCCCACTTCTTTTATTTAATTTTGTATTTACTTGTACGCTAACTATTCCTTGCATTTTATTTATATTTATCATTTGTATTTAACGAAAAATAAGTTTAAAACTTAAAATGTGCACTAAATTTATACAGTTATTTAATAATAAATAATAAACAAGTACAACTATTAATGATTAGAAATATATCAAATACACTTTAAAGCAATCTATTTTGTAAGAATATATCTTTTCACATTATTTTTTGGTAAAAAAAGAAAATGAATTTATTACACCTACAGTTGTGCTGCTATAATAGTAGCATTAACGTGGCAACGTTGCTGGACGCTCAATAGTCGAGTGTTTGTACGAAGTTTGTATATTGAGGACGCTATACTGGTGAAGAATTTGTAAGGACGCTTTAATGATACTGGAATAAACTTTATTTACTATATACGGCAGCCGGACGCTCAATTGAACATTTTTGTAAGGACGCTGCATTGGTAGGAGGATGTATATATATATATATATGTATATATATATATATATATATATATATATATATATACAGGGTGTTCGAAAAATAGGGGGCCAAATTTGGAAAATATATTAATCAAACCAAAACAAGAAAATAATCCTAATATACCCATGTCCGGAAACGAACCATTTCGGAATAAAACACTCTTTTGTTTGAATTTTGAATTTTATTTTCAATTACAATAGTTGTTCAAAATGTCCTCCTTGAACTTGCATACAACATTCTAAACGTCTTCTCATTTATTGTCGGACACGTTCGAGTATTCCTGGTTAAGTCTTATACTATTGATACAGTCTATGATTGTTTGCCGCAATTTCTCTACGTTATTAATGGGCGTCGAATAAACTAAGCTCTTTAAATGAACCCAAAAATAAAAATCAAACGGATTCAAGTCTAATGAACATGGAGGCCACGTGAAACATTCTCCAATAAATTTAGTAAATTATTTTCCAGATAATGTAGATAAAATTTTCCCGTTAATCTGTTAGACAAAAAATAAAGTCCTATCAACTCATCTCCAACAATACAACATTAATAGAAAAGCTTCAAAACAATAACAAAATAATTTAATTACGGTGACAACAAATTTTGACAGTTGCTAAGGAAATGTGATTAAACAAATTACAAGTATTAACGTAACTATTGTAATTTTGACAGTAAAAAACTTTACTAAAAATAAAATTCAAACAAAAGAGTGTTTTATTCCGAAATGGTTCGTTTCCGGACATGGGTATATTAGGATTATTTTCTTGTTTTGGTATGATTAATATATTTTCTAAATTTGGCCCCCTATTTTTCGAACACCCTGTATATATATATATATATATATATATATATATATATATATATATACAGGGTGAGTCTGGGAAGACGCCCCCCCCTTTAACTTTTTTATTATAAGTAATAGAAAAAAATGGCCCATATAAAAGTTTTATTAATTTACATATACTATTGGATGGCAGATGTATATATTTTTTATAAAGTTAGGTTTACAAGATACGACTATCAACTTTTATTTTTCAAATGGTAATCTATAATTATTTTAATAAAATAGAAACCGCCATTTTTTTCTCTTTTCAACGATGTATTCATTTTTATTAATGTATTTGAAAAATTTCGAGAAAAATGAGAATTTAGAAATGTTAGAAATCATTTTTAAACAAATATCATAGGTGGCCATGTTTCTCGAAACCGGGTAAAAATCCTTCTCAGTTTTCTTAAACTCGGTTGCCAACGTCTAGGAAACAGCTCCCGGTAAATTATTTTTGCTCTTCTTATGATGCAAGTCGATTAACCAATTATTAGAATCATATCAATTAATTCGTTCTTCGTGAACTTTTCAAAATGTTTTTTTTTTTTTTTTTTTGTTTACAAAATAAGTTAAATTAAGTAACAAACAAATGTATACATTTTTGACATTAATTTAATTGTTTTACATTGTTCCGTTTTGTTTATTTTGTGTAAAAATGATTTCTAATATTTCTAAATTATCTCATTTTTCTCAAAAATTTTCAAATACATTAATAAAAATTAATACATCATTGAAAAGAGAAAAAAATCGCAGTTTCTATTTTATTAAAATAATTATAGGTTACCATTTGAAAAATAAAAGTTGGTAGTCGTATCTTGTAAACCTGACTTTATAAAAAATAGTATATGTAAAATAATAAAACTTTTATATAAGTCATTTTTTTCTATTACTTATAATAAAAAAGTTAAAGGGGGGGGCGTCTTCCCAGACTCACCCTGTATATATATATATATATATATATATATATATATATATATATATATATATATACAGGGTGAGTCTGGGAAGACGCCCCCCCCCTTAACTTTTTTATTATAAGTAATAGAAAAAAATGGCTCATGTAAAAGTTTTATAATTTTACATATACTATTTGATGGCAGATGTAAATATTTTTTATAAAGTCAGGTTAACAAGATACGACTATCAACTTTTATTTTTCAAATGACAACCTATAATTATTTTAATAAAATAGAAATCGCCATTTTTTTCTCTTTTCAACGATGTATTAACTTTTATTAATGTATTTGAAAAATTTCGAGAATAATGAGATCATTTAGAAATGTCAGAAATAATTTTTAAACAAATATCATAGGTGGCCATGTTTCTCGAAATCGGGTAAACATCTTTCTCAGCAAGTAACAAACAAATGTATACATTTTTGACATTAATTTAATTGTTTTACATTGTTACGTTTTGTTTATTTTCATATATTCATAATTAAGTATAATAAATAATAAGTACGTATAACAGTTTCCATTGACTTTTATTTAAATAAAATAAGGTTTACGAACAGTAGAAATGTATATTCTTAACATTTATTTAAAATTACTATGATACGGTAATGAAATTATTTCTTGACATTTAAGTTACACGACGGGGTTCATTCCCATTTGACAATATACAATATAATTCATAATATGAATATCAATGTGTAGTTTAATTTTTCATTATAATAGTTGTACGATGCAAAATACAGATGAAATTAAATTCCTAAACTTTTGGCCTTCATGGTTTGGGAACAACCACATGCAATACAATTGACCAAAATTATTACTATACAGGAATGTTAAATATGCAAAGAAAGTTAATTAATTGCGATAGTTAAATTTTATTTTTATAGAGTGAAGAACGCTAAGCTAAATTAGAATGTTGTGCAAGCAGTTTTTCATCTAGCCACTAGATTGCAACCCTCCTTCCTGAGATTTTATATTCAAAATTTATTTCTTCATTAGTCGTAATGTTTTAAATCAAAAAATTAGTTTTGACTTATTTACACGCCTAACAAAATTTGGATAAATCAAAAATGCCCTAACTGTTCGATGGTGTACTTAACACACGGCCTTCCGTAATATGATGCTTACATAACCTTCAAGTTATACAATAATGGCTACTTATATTAGTGGTCGTACAAAAAGATAAAAAAATAAAAATTACTTATGTAGAAATATTGGAGCATTTGCTTCACGCAAACAACAAATTAATAATAAGGTGCAGATCATTCAATAATCATTAAAAATAGACAAAATAACATTTTTTAAATAAATTTGATAATTAAAACAGATAATTATAAAATATTCACTTCTGGACCAGACTGTACGACATGAGGCTTTGTGGATAATACGCATGCGCAGAAGTGTTAGATATCTATCTCTCTCAGGCTTGTTTCTCGTTTGCATAAAAGCCTACAAGCTAGCGTTCCAGTATTACTATATTCCATGTTGACGAGTAGTTCACTTTATTCGCTTATTCTAATAGTTCTGTGTTGACACATCAGACTATATTTTCTTGTTGGTGGTATTACATCACGCTATTAATTTTATTACAAAGTTTTAAATATATAGTTCGGACACATAGTAAATATAAATAGTGTAATGGATTTGTGTTTTATGTGCACGAAGGACTACCACTGCGTCCCTGTGGACACCAGAATAGTGTCTGAAGTGGAGTATCTTATTCCTGAAATTGTAAGTCTAATTATACATATCTAACATATATTTTGTATATTTGCATAAATGCAACGACAAAATATAACTAGACAAAATTTTACGTGGTTTGTTGTTTTAGACAAGTCACACAGAGAAAATAGAGTTAGACATATTATGTCTACCAGAATTGTTTGAATATTGTTCACTAGAGGCGCCCGTACTCTTAAAATTGACATTAGTTTTAAATTTATATGTTTCAAATATAATCAAATGTAACGCGTCACTGGCAAAACAAAACCGTAATTATGACAACCACACTGATGTCTCTAGCGAGCGATGCTCGAACAATGATTTCATTATATATCTATCTCTATTTTCTCTTTCTGACTTACCGAAAATAAAACATTCATTACGGAAGAATAGGGAATGTTTTGTCTGTTTATATTTTGTCTTTGATTAAATGGTGCAAAAGTGACAAGGGGATTTGAATCTCATATATATACAGGGAAAACACAGAAAAAATTGATGTAGAATTGGACTTACCCTATTAGCAAATAATATTTATTGATATATTATTAAAAAAATAATATTTATATATTGATTTATACAAGTGACCAATGACACTGTTTAAGCATGGGCATTTTGAGAACTAAAAAAGTTCCAAAATCGGTTAAATTAGACAAAAGTTGCCTCATTTGGGGGTCATTTTCTACATGCTTTTGTTTTTCCCAAATAATTCATAGCTGACTAGATATAAAAAAAATTAAAATTTTTAATTTTCATTATTTGCTTATAATTTTTTTACTTCAATACAAAAAATATTTTAACAATATTGAGACACTTTTCAACGACGAATTCACTGCAGTACTTCAAATATTTATTTCTCATACAGTTTTCGAAAAATTGATATAAGCTTTCAATTTTTATATGCACCTCTAAGTAGGCTGTGTAACCGTTTAAGAAGTAAAAAACTGGCATTTTCCTCTATATTCATTTGGCTATCACTATCCTATTACGAGAATAAAATTAGCTTCTTGCTACATTTTATGAGTTTGTTATGAGAATTGATTTTACATTTCAGACAATTATCAAGTTGGGTATTCCACTGCGCATCTGTTCCGTGTGTGAGGGGGCCCTCGACACCTTCAGAAAATTCAAATATTCCAGTGTGGAGAGCAGCCGGCGCCTAGAGAGCAGCATCAGGGCCCGCGGGTCCCCTGGGCTCCCGCTACACACAGGCAGGGCCCCCGTTGTGGGCCACAAGGACACATCTGATATCAAACCCGAGAAGATAGAAGAGATGTCTATTAAGGAAGAACCTGTAGAGGAAACATGGCCGGAGTGCCACCCGCACATAAACAGCGCATCCCTAAACCCTGCCTTGCGGGTAGACAGGACATCTCTACACGTGCCGCTGTGTGCATTACACACAGATATCTCCATTAAGGAAGAACAACTGCAGGAAACGTCAAAAGACCGACGACTTTATAATTATATGAAGAAAAGTATATGCAAGGAAGAATATGCTGAAAGTATTTTAATGAATGATGATGAAGATAAAAGAGAACACAAGACAGAGGAGGAGAATTCAAGGCCGGACACACGGGAGGAAGTGTGGGAGAAGAGTTCCGCTGAGCCCGAAGAAATAGTTGTAAAAGAAAATGACAAAAATTGTAGCAAAAATAATCAAAATGAAACAAAGAAAATTAACCTCCGTAATAAAAACTTTAAGAAAATGCATAAAAAAGAACATCAAAGTAATATTAGTAACAAATTATTCATACGTAAAACTAATTTATCGCTTCGTAAGAAACAAGTACATAAGCGAATAAAATATTTACCGTGTATTCTATGCAAACAGATATTTATTCATAAATACGATTTGAATAGACATATAGTGTTGCATAATGGAATTAAAAAAATTCAATGTTTTATTTGTAAAAAAAGATTTTTTAAAAAGCATAATTTGAGACAACATGTATATACTCATAATGGACAAAAAAACTTCCGCTGTTATACAAGCACTAAAACATTTACGTCTGAAACTGAGTTAAAAAGTCGCAGTACAGAACAAGAGAGCATCCAAATAAACATAGCGTGGCCGTGCTCTGTGTGTCATAAGATATTTAAATTTAGAAGTCATTTGGATCGGCATATAAAAGTTCATTCTGCATTTAAAGAGTATCGCTGTGAAATCTGCAGTAAATCGTTTACTCGGAAGTTATATTTGTCAAATCACATGAAAGTGCATTCTGAAACTTTTGATTGTAATGTCTGCAGTAAGTCGTTTAAATGGAATTCTTTATTACGCTCCCATATGAAAATTCATTCCGATACAAAAGAGTATCGATGTCTGTAGTAAATTATTCTCCCACAAATATTATTTACACTCACATATGAAAGTTCATTCAGCTACAAGAGAGTATCAGTGTGAAGTCTGTAGTAAATCGTTCAAACATAGTTGTAATTTACGCTCACATATGAAAATTCATTCCGGAATAAAAGACTATCAGTGCAATGTCTGTAGTAAATCATTTACGAAGAAGTCGTATTTAGAAACTCACATGAAAATTCACTCAGGAATAAAAGAACATAAATGCAATGTTTGTGTTCATTTACATACAAGCGAATTTTAAATCTTCACATGGAAATTTATTCCGCCATAAAAGTCCAACATTGTGATGTCTGTAATAAATCGTTCAAAAAGAAATATAATTTACAACGTCACATGAAAGTTCATTCTGAAATAATGGTAAATCATACAAATATGAATCTTTTTTAATTACTTACATGAAATCTCGTTTGAAAACTGAATTTGATACATAATTTAATGTTATTATTTAATCTATGATAGGATGATATACTGAACGTTTTCCATTTACACGACTTATAATACCGAAATTTTTTTAAGATATACATGGATATTTTTTACAAGTAGTAAGATTAGTTTAAATTTGAAGTTATTGTTATTAAAATAATTTTGTCTTAAAAAATGAATAACAAACATGTAGCTGCCCTTTACCGTATATGCACTTTTGCCCTCTTTCGGGTATTGTTTTGAATATAGGGCCAACTCTCTCGACTCCACAGATTTGTAGAATCGGTGGAAGTTGACTTGAGTGCCAACTCACTTCCGTCGATTTACGTCGCTAAATGGAAAGCACCCGATGTATGCATACATGTGTCCGTTTTAAGAGATTAATTGGGATTGTAACAGTATGAACAAAACCTGATTTTGGCCAATTTACTCTTTGATTTTTTTTGTTTCAATTCGTGCACGGTAGTTTACACATTTTAGACACTTTTTTTACGAGAATTAAGTTCGGTCCTCAAAATTCATGTTAACTTTCAATTTTCATATGGGGTTGAAAGTTGTCTTTAGTTCTGTTTTATTTTCTCTTTCCAATGATATAACATACATGTACATTAAAATGAAAATAAATTAAAAAATTAGAGAATTATTGATTTTATTCAATTTTAGAAAAGTGTGTTTTGAAAACAAAGTCAAAAATCATTTGTTTTAAACAAATTTTTAACATTTGAATTCAATATTCTCTTAAATTTTAACAAAACAGAAGCAAATACGTCGTGTGCGGTTGTAGCCTTTCTGGATAAAACTGAAGATGTGTTTCTAAAGTTATTTTCTTATTTCAGTGAACAGCATGTCAAATTCCTAATTAATTGAATTGATTAGTCAAAATTTTGTTTTAAACAAAAGATTTTCTATTTTGTTTCTAAAGAAAAATTTATAAAATTAATAAATTTTTAATTTCTTAGTTTATTTTCACTTTAAAGTACATATCTATTTAACAGTACTTAAAGACAACTTTGAGCCTCATATGAAAATTGAAAGTTAGTATGAATTTCTCGAAAAATGTTGGAGCTACAAAAATTTTGATGACCGCAGTCAATTCTCGGTAAAAAAGTATCTGTAGAATGTGCAAACTAAAAACTTGTGTGAATTGAAACAAGAAAGTTATAAGTTAAAAAGTAAATCGCCCAAAATAAGTTTTTTGCTCATATCTAGTGGGCTACTTTTGGGAAAACAATACCCTTACTGTTCTCGAGATCCCAATGGTTAATCTTTTAAAACGGACAGCTGTATAACAATAGGGTATTTGACACTAAAGAAGAAATTAATGTGGAACTCTGTTTTATTGAAAGTTTATGACGCAAAATGTACATATTATATTTATTTTTAATAAATAATATTTCTAGAATTAAATATTTTAAGAAATGAAAACATGTTTTATAACCTACATGGCACGTGAATCCAAACGTCAGTCTTAAGGAAATAAAGTTTGTCAAAGCGTCTGTGTATATTTATCAACGAAATTATTGCGATCTTACAAAGTTTTTGTATATAGGGAACATGCGGCAAAAGAGTTGGCCTCTGGCGGAATATATATACATACATATATATATATACAGGGTGAATACTGAAAACCTTGACATAGGGAAATAACATGGGAAAACAGTTTTTTGCTGTTTCCATCTGTCCCGCTAAATAAAATCGGGTGTATATGGTATCGTTAGTTAGATTACTTAATTTTGCATCTAATAAAACCAAATGTTGTGTAATATGGCCTTTTCTAACTGAAATATTTGATAAAATAAATTGTATTTTGAAGGTTATCCTTCATATTTTCGAATAAGAAACGTCAAAAACAAAATGCTCCATAGCCGAGTGGATACGAGGGCTGTTTCATAACATAAATAATCTACAAGACCTGGTTCAAGACCACCTCGGCCCTATTTTTTTTTAAATTAAATTATACTTAAAATATCATGTTTCGAAACATGAAATACAAAATTATACACCAAAAACTAAATTCGAATTAATTGTGAAGTTTGACAGACAGCAAATAATAATTCTATTAAATATTTGGATTTTTTTTATTTATAAAAATATGAATATTGCTATTTTATTAAAATAGTCTGATATAATAAAGATATTTTAAGCATAATTTAATTAAAAAAAAGTAGGGCTGAGGTGGTCTCGAACCAGGTCTTGTAGATTATTTATGTTATGAAACAGCCCTCGTATCCACTCGGCTATGGAGCATTTTGTTTTTGACGTTTCTTATTCGAAAATATGAAGGATAAACTTCAAAATACAATTTATTTTATCAAATATTTCAGTTAGAAAAGGTCTTATTACACAACATTTAGTTTTATTAGATGCAAAATTAAGTAATCTAACTAACGATACCATATACACCCGATTTTATTTAGCGGGACAGATGGAAACAGCAAAAAACTGTTTTCCCATGTTATTTCCCTATGTCAAGGTTTTCAGTATTCACCCTGTGTATATATATATATAATGTTCTTTAGATTGGAAGTCGGGATTATCCGAATAAATAAACCAAATTAGTTTCTCTGTAAATAAGAGAAACAACAATTAAGGTCAGTTATTCGTCTTTCTTTCACGACTTTGTTTAAAACAATTATTTTATATAGATTTTATTCTAACCTATGCTTTTTCTACCATGTGCTCGAAATTGTTTTCTTTCTATCTCTCTCTATCTGACTGTGGTTGACTCTGTTCGATCTCGACATCTAGCAGATGTCGTAGATGCGCGCGCGGAGCATATGAAGCGCGCTGAATTTTAAAGACAGTATCCGCGAGAGCCACTTCCTAGAGATGGCAGCACTACTGACTGACTTATAGGGAAAACATTGTATTTTACATAAGTGCTAGTGTGATTTTAATACTTTGTTTTGAGGATATTCTGTTATTTTTAATTCGATTGACATTTGTTTATCACAGTTTCAGATATATACATTTATTTAAATGATGCTGTGCGGTCTATGGTCAAAGTAGAAGCATATTATAAAAGGAAAATAAGATTCACAATTACGGTTATCTGCTTGTTAACTACTTATTTAATTATTTTTAGCTGGACATATTATTTTATGCGATTACAAGACAGATAAACGGAATAATATAGAAATAATTGAGCTGTCTTCAAATATCTAATTTGAATCAATCGTAATAACATTAAATACAATTGTCACTTCGGAGAAATGTGTATGCATCTGTAAAGTATATAGAGAGTAGTGCAAGCAATCGTTGCTTTGTTATTATATTTGTTTATTTTTTTATATAAATACACCATAAAAAGTCAAAAAAATAAATTTCATAATACCTGCACATTCCTATTTTTTTTTAATGTTACAGATTTTATTTGATAGGTACCTACATATTACATAAATATAAACATGTACATAATGTTCTTTGTTTTGCACGTCTTTCTCGATATGGCTCAATTTCTGGTATTTTTATCGTTTAATCTTTTCTATCTTTCCTATAAACAATTCAAAATATGTTAAAGAATAATCATTGTTACTTACATGTAACGTCTCTCTATTTTTTTCTCTGTACAGAGGTTCTGTCGAATTTTCTTTGCGGTAATTTATGGCTTTCTTTTAATGACTACAAAACAATCTAATAAAGTTAATAATAAATTATTATAAATACCTGGAATAAAATATGTAGGTAAAAAATATTGTGTATAAATGCCCATGAAAGGTGACGGTGATATGTGCTTTCCGATTTTTAATGCGATTTTCCACTTATTTTTTAATATTTCTCTTTTTGGGAAATAATGAACGGATATGTCAACACTTACAAATAAATACAGAACAATGTCTCTTCGACTTGCTGGTCATTTTTGGTTGTTGTTTAAATATAACCCTATGTGAGAGTACAATGTTTTCCCTAGGTCTTAGATGTTTTATTATGCCACCAGATGTCAAACACTTTGTTGGCTCTTGCCAATATTCTCTTTACATATATATTGCTAAATGTTTGATATTAGCTAGCTACTAAAATATTTGTGTTTGTCTAATATGTGCATGAATTATAACATTATAATACAGACAATATGTATACAGGGTGTTCATTTTAAATCATTGCTATCTCGAGAACTGTAAGAGCTACGAGGTCGGTTAAATTAGCAAACAATTTCTATTTTACAACACTATTAACATGAGATAAACAAAATTTTTATTAAACCAGTGGTTCTCAAAATACGAGTCCCAACTTTTTTATTTTAAGTGTAAACCTATAGTTTTTATTTGCTTATTCAATAGAGAATTTTATTCTGAATTCAATGATATAATATTATCATACCCTAACATAACGATTTTTTTGAGAAAAATGCATCTGAAGTTTTATATTAATTTGATTAAAATATGACAATAATAAGAGTGCCATGACGGGAAAAAAGAAGTGAATAAAAGTATATTCTTTCTGTCAAGGCACTCTAATTGCAGGTTAAAAAATGACTTGTATTCGGTTTTTTCCGTCATGGCACTCTTATTATTGTCATATTTTATTCAAATTAATATAAAACTTCAGATTCATTTTTCTCAAAAAAATCGTTATGTTAGGGTATGATAATATTATATCAATGAATTCAGAATAAAATTCTCTATTGAATAAGCAAATAAAAACTATAGGTTTACACTTAAAATAAAAAAGTTGGGACTCGTATTTTGAGAACCACTGGTTTAATAAAAATTTTGTTTATCTCATGTTAATAGTGTTGTAAAATAGAAATTGTTTGCTAATTTAACCGACCTCGTAGCTCTTACAGTTCTCGAGATAGCAATGGTGGCCCATTTAAAATGAACATCCTGTATATCTCTACTTAGCAGAAAGCTTTAAAATGTACAAGATCAGTAACAACCTTATATGAACTAAAATGCCATATATAAAAATATAGAATCAATATGAGTTCATATCCTAGATGTCCAGCTTAAAAATTCGTTCTCACATGGTGTATATTTTTTTAAATGACAAAAATATGTAAGAACATATATTCCAATTGGTGTATGGCATACAAGTAATTTTGATAGTATGAATGTAGGGAGCTTATTATTTAAACCCAATGTTTGTATCATGTAATGCAATACTATTTAAGCGTCTACTACCCCGCACCGAAGGACGTAAATTTTAATCAATAAATTCATCATTTGTCTTGTTAATATCTTTATAGAAAGTATTATTCTTTTCTATATTCATTATTATATCTTTATTCTATGGGTTGCATTGATTTTTTTTTAAATCATTCATTTAAATCACTTGTTCTGTAATTGTTATTTAACATTCCAGATTTAAGAAAATTGGGGGAAAATGTAATGTTAAAATATGGCAATACTTCTTCTATAGTCTAATGTTCATTTTATGGCTACATGGTATCACTTTCTTTAAAATATAAGCAGACAGCCATATATTTATTTATTTTGTTCTCAGATTTCAAGAGCTATATGTCATTGCTTCCATAAGTGAGATTTTTTAAAAAAAATAGTGTAAACTAATTTGTTGGCTACGTAGCTCTTATATTGCTACGGAAAAATATCTCCACGTTACCATTCCCACTTTACATTAATAAAATTATATTTTACACAACAGTATTCACAATTAATCTGCATTAAAACAACACACAAGCATATACTAAAGACAAACTTATCCTCATTGTATTAGTTCCTATATTTTCCGCCAGAGTCCAACTCTTTCGCCGCACGTAATGAGGTGTTTGTAGTACCTCAAATAATTTCTATATTATTAAAGATACAATAAAATGCTATAAGACAAATTTATAGAGGGCCAAGGGGACATTCGATTAGGGAAGAAAATATTTTTTTAAACCAGTGGCTCTCAAGTTACAACACAAAGTTATATTTTATTAAATGGGATAGTATGTTTTTTTTATGTCTATTCGATAGAGTATTTTTTTCTGAATTCAATCATGTATATATATATTATACCCTAACATAACAAAAATATTGAGAAAAATGGATTTAAAATTTAAACAAAAAAACAAAACATTCGAGCCTAAATTAAAATTAAACATCAAATTTTCCTTCGTTGTTACTGGCTCAGAGTACAATTTATTCTTTAGGTATCCCCATAAAAAAAATCGAGAGGTGTTAGGTCTGGGGGACGACCAGGCCATTTGAATGGGCCATTTGTTGCTATCCAGTGATCTTCAAACATTTCGTGTAATCTTTCATACACGGAACGAGTATTGTGGGCCGGTGCACCATCCTGCTGGAACCACATATTTCGTTTTTCATTTAAATTTAAATTTTCGAGATAATTTAACATTTCATTTTTTAAAAACTCTAAATAACGTGGTCCATTTAAAGTTTCTTCATAAATATGAGGACCAATCAATTTATTCCCCATTAATCCAACCCACACATTAAAATCCCATCTTCGTTGGTAATTTCTTATTCAAAATGTATGCGGATGTTCTTCTGCCCATACATGTTCATTATACCTATTGAACATACCGTTATTAGTAAATTTTGATTCATCCGTCCACAAAATATTTTTAGAAAATTCGTTATTTTCTTGGTATTTTATTAAAAACCACTCGCAAAACTCTATTCTACGTTCATTATTTGTATTATTTATTGCCTATACTAATTTATAAGAATACGGTTTCAAATTATGGTTTTTCAAAATTCGCCAAACAGACATATTTGAAATAAAATGTTCACTGACAACATCTCGTGTATACGCATTAGAATTACGAGCATTACAGCTATTTCTATTTCTTCAATATTTCTTACAATTCTTTGTCTTTCACGTTTACGTGAAAATGATCCATGATTATGTAAATTTTTTTTAATTCGCTTGATGACATTTTTTTCTGGACGCGGTTTATTGTGGTTTCTTACAGCAAAATTATTGCAAGCTTGTTCATAGTTTTGATGACATTCACCATAAATTAATAACAAATTCAACAAATCATCGTTTGTATAAATTCCAGCCATATTGAAACAACAATAAGCATTCAACACAACAAATAACACTGTAACAAATAGAAACTGTGTACTAAATAATTGAAATTGACAGATAGCAGTTTTTGTTTTTTATACATAGCCTACTGAAAAATAAATAAAAAAATAGATTTATTTAAATTTCAAATGCATTTTTCTCAATATTTTTGTTATGTTAGGGTATAAAATGAATACATAATTGAATTCAGAAAAAAAATACTCTATCGAATAGATATAAAAAAAAACATACTATCCCATTTAATAAAATATAACTTTGTATTTTAACTTGAGAGCCACTGGTTTAAAAAAATATTTTCTTCCCTAACCGGATGTCCCCCTTGGCCCTCTATAAAATTGTCTTATAGCATTTTATTGAATCTTTAATAATATAGAAATTATTTGAGGTAGCTCGTTTAGCTGTGACACCCGGTATACAGAGTGGAATCGAAAGTTGGGCACATGGTTTTATTCATAAGTTATTACAGATACAAAAATATACTAAATAACAAAGTTGTAGGAGACCATGGAGGCTTTTGATTATAGAATAAAATATACTTTTTAAACCAGTGGGTCTTCAGTTACAGCTCAAAGTTATTTTTTTTAATGGGATTATATAAATTTTACTGCTTATTTGATAGGGTAATATTTTTAATTAATCATGTAATAGTTTTATATCCTTCTATAATAAAAATATTGAACAAAATGCGATTGAAATCTAAATAAATTATAAAGTAATATCCTTTGTAGATAGATAGGTATGTAAGCGATATTATAAATAAAAGCAAAGTTGTTTTTGGAGTCGCAGTCATTTATTAAAATCCACTGATACACCAACATTTCGACGGTAATTCAGTCTTCATCAGGGTGCTGATAAAATACAAAACATAAAATTAAATATACAGATTTACAAAAATGGTTTTAAAATATCGAGTATAACATGTAAATTATTTTTTGCAATACCTGCACAGCAAGTTACCCATTAATAACAAAATTTAAACACAGTAAGTGAAACTTTTATTGCAGATTTGGTTTCCATGGTTATAGTAAACACTTACCGTGCACGGTGGACAGTAAGTGTGTTATTTACAGTTCATAGTGCATTGTAAGTATTTAGTAGTAGCTACGCAGAGTTTCAGGAAACCAAATTCATATTAAAATCAAACATTTTACAAATATACATAATTGAATACAAATTTTTAGGCATTTTTTTTATTTATTACATATTTTACAAGTAAACAGAACTAAATACTGCTAATGCTAGTAAAACTGCCTCATTGGTATGGATATCTACCTTCTTCTCGTTGCACCAATGTCGAAAAAGATTATAAGCGATTTCGTACCTTTTCCTGGATTTCTCGGGTAGAAGCGATCCACAGGCAATAATTGCGATTTCTTCTACATTCATTTTATCCAACTTATTTACGCAAAGAAGTAGCAAATTAAACTTCACACCGTCGCAAATGTCAATTTTTCAAGAATTATTTATTTACAATTCTTTCTTTTATTTAGTTTCCACAACATCATAAACATTCATGGCACTCTTACTCTCAATTGCAATTCAACTTTTATTTTTGACATCAATCTGACAGACGTTAATTTTGAAACCTATTTTTATTTTTCTATTATTTTTGTAGGTATTGCAAAAAATAGCTTACTAACTTTGAACTGTAAGTGATATTTGAGGTCTCGAATGTCGAAACAACATTCTCGACCTAAAAATTGTCAGTTACAGTTCACGGTACGTAATATACTATTACAGAAATCTTTCGTCAAACATAGATAAAACATACTCATACATGTTACTTAACAGTTATATCTGTTAAGTACAGAAAATAGGAACCTGTAATTATTTTTTAAATGTCGATACTAGATGGCTCAATATGAGTAATGTTTATATCTGGTGAAAAATGAGAAAAGGTTGGTATTGTCTGATCTCACTAGTTGTTAGAAAAAGAAATAAAAGGTTTTGTTGAAATGCTTTTGAGTTATTTATCGAATTAAATCGAAGTATTTAATCAGTAAAATAATTATAAAAAAAAATATAAAAATATCAACCAACTAACTTATACAAGAAGTTTCTAATTGAGTAACAGTCTAAAAATATAAAAACCTACCGCTGGCCTATCAAGGACCAGATAACAACGTAACAAGATTGTACAACTACTATAAAACTAATTATATATATAACTATTGTAACAATTGTCCATAATGTTTTCTCAAAATCCCAGAATATATGGACCTGAGACTCTAAATATCGTTCTATGAGTTGACAGATTGTTTAACTCTCTGTTTAAATAACATTTCAACAGTGAAATGTTTACTCAAGTTCTTCTCCGTACCTAGAATTCTAATGTCTTCAAAATAGAAACAATGTACTTCTTTTTGACAATGTTCTACTAGGGCACATTTGGAGCTTAAATTTTGTTTTTCTGCGTTCCTTTCGGGTTTAGTGTGGAGGTATCTTTTCATTTGTCCAATGTAAGCTTTGTTACAGCCTTTACATAAAAATAAAATTAGAACAACAATATTACTTACAGTCGCTAGATTTTATTATTGTTTTTCAACAATATCCTACTGTATATTAATTTTAAAAATAAAAATAATATTTTATTCTAGTCTCGTACAATTTTGTTATTTAGTATATTTTCGTATCTATAATACCTTCCGATTAAATCCATGTACCCAACTTTCGATTCCATCTGTATATGGCATATTAGTTCATAGAAAGTTATTATTAATTTTGTACATTTTAAAGCTTTTTGCTAAGTAGATATATATACATGTTGACTGTAATATAAAATTATAATTTATACATATATTACGAGAGTAAAAAACAAATTTTAAATGGAAAAGGATGTCAACAGTTTTTTTATTTTTCAAATCCGATCATTAGTTCCAGAGAAATATCGTTTAAAACAAATTTTATCAAGTGTTCAAAATTGCAATCAAATAGGCTTAAACAAATGACAAACGATATTTCTCTAGAAATAATGATCCGATTTGAAAAATAAAAAAAAACTGTTGGAAAGAGAATTGAAAGGCCTTTTGAACTGTTTCATTTTTGACACCCTTTTCCATTTAAAATTTAAATTATTTAATTAATTAAAATTGATGTTAAGTGGCCACAAATTGCGCTGATAATTTTCATTAGGCAATTCTGTAAAACTATGCTGTGATATTAGTTTATATATTTTCCGCCAAAGGATTCTATTTTAATTTGACAAGGAAATTACATATTCTTAGCTTGAATTCGTACTGTTTGTCGTACTAAAACTTATGTATTGTAATTCTTAAAGCATTGTACTTATAAATAGTTACTTTTTATACAAGACGATAAAATAATATTTTATCGACAAGCGGAAAGTGTTAATTCACGAGCGATATAATCGCGAGTGAATTATTTTTCGCGAGTCGATAATTTAATTTTATCGTCGTGTATAAAATTCTATTTTTTTCTATAGCAGGTTTTAAAGAGAATAGGATTAGAAAAATTAAATTATTATTTAAGAACAATTTTAAAATGTCAGTAGTGTGCGGTGTCATGGAAATGTACTTCTAATAAACAAAAGTTAAAGTACTTTATCTACCCTTGCTGTTAAAGTGTTACTTTATCTACCCTTGCGGTTAAAGTGCTACTTTATCCACTATTTTGATTTGATAAAATTGCACTTTAACATCTGCTATAGAAAAAAATATATTTTTATTGACCAAAATAATTTGTTCTATTACTTGCATATTATTATTTAATATAACTTTTTTATAAGAAATTGGAAATTTATTTAATACATTCCATTTTTAATTTGAATATACACTATAAATTCTCTTAAAAATCTTTATTTAGATTCACTTTAGAATTTATATATAAATATAATTGCCATATACATATAACACACTTGTGAATTATATTTTGCCATGCTCTTCCAAATAGGCTTGTTTCACTATCCTGCTTTTTTAAAAGAAACATGTTGCATCTTAATTTTAGTTGCGAATAGAATATAATAAAATAGAAAAATGTTAAATTATTGACATTTTAATATTACTAATTATTATTAAAAATTCACTGTGTTCAAAACGAACGCTATTTTGCTGACGAAAGCCGTACGACTAACGCATGCGCACAACAGTCGTAAACAAGTAGTTGTGAAGAACGTTTGTCTTTTCATACATCATTCGAATATTTGTGTTTGACGCCGCTAATTTTGAAGAAGTTATTGTGTATTCAGAAAGAAACGAAATACGCCAGTTATTATCACTACGCCTGTTTCACTCATTCCAGGCTTCTCTTTCTAAGCAGTGAGCGTGACGTCACTTTATACTACTGTTTCTCGCGAGAGTATATTTTTGGAACTTTGTGAATTTTTTGTGGCTATATGCAGTATTTTTTTGCGAAATAAAAAAATACGTATATCATATTTTTAAATATAGATTAACATATGGGTTTTTAGACCCACATAAAATAATAATAATAAAACTATATAGAATAGTAACACACTTTATTCTATGAAATTATAAAAGATGTCAAAATTAATCAGTCAATCACAACATAAAACAACAAGTGACTATATTGTCATAATAACATCGCTTACTATATAGAAATATTGTAAATAATAAATCATGGATCACTACAGTGTCGCCACATAGCTCCCTCCGAGCGAGCTAGCGTTATTAGAAAAAGAACAATTAATCAATAATCGAATGTGGGAACAATGAAGTGAAATAAAGAATAATATTTTTTTGAAACAACAACAATAATAATAATGAATTATTTATGATGTGTCTTTTTTGGGTTCCATATACTTGATGGTAGGTTTTAAAGGTCGTCCATAACGTGAAGTTGGAATAGCAAAAGCTACTCGAACTGTCGAATTAGTCGAAGATGGCACTGAAGTAGATGAAGGTGCCGGAGCAGGCACATAAGTAGACTGCGAAGTTGGAACAACGGACTGTCTGATGTAAACTTCAGCTGGTTCAAGCGGCTCAGTGACTTCTGTATGAATGAAGGCAGGTTTGCATCTGTCAACAGAAACGGTTAATTTTCGTCCTTTATAATCGACGACCATTTGCTTGTTTTCACGAGAAACAACGCGAAACGGGCCATCGTACGGGGGTTGAAGCGGACGTCGAACACAGTCGTTGCGCAGAAAGACATGACTGCAAGTCGTCATGTCCTTAAAAACGAAGGATTTCTGGGTTATATGTCGTGTGCCCTCTGTAGGACGAAGGTCTCGAAATGAATTTCGAAGTCGAAGAGCGAACTCTGAATTAGCCAGCGTCTTGTCCTCTGTTGAGACGAAGAATTCACCAGGGAGGCGTAAGGTTTGGCCATAAACCAGCTCTGCAGCTGAATGACCAATGTCCTCCTTGAGAGACGAACGGATTCCCAGTAAAATGAGTGGTAATTCGTCCACCCAGCGCTCAGTAGAAAGGCATTTGATCGATCCCTTTAACTGTCGGTGAAATCTTTCGACGAGTCCATTGGCTTGTGGATGGTACGCAGTGGTACGGATGTGCGAGGTCCCGAGTAACTTGTTGAGGAGTTTGAACAAGAGACTTTCGAATTGTCTTCCTTGATCGGTAGTGACTCGGAGTGGTGTACCAAATCGGGAGATCCATCCAGAAAGGAAAGCGTTTGCAACGGTTTCAGCACGTATGTCGATGAGCGGTATTGCTTCAGGCCAGCGGGTAAAGCGATCCACGCACGTAAGCAAGTACGTAAAACCTTGGGAAGGTGGCAACGGTCCAACCAGGTCAATATGAACATGTTCAAACCTGGCGGAAGGAGAAGCAAAGTTTCCTAGTGGAGCTGAAACATGTCTAGTGATCTTCGCTCGCTGGCAAGGGATGCAGGTTTTAACAAAATTCCTAACGTCCTTTTCCATATTCGGCCAGACAAATGTTTGTTTGACAAGACGAACGGTCTTACTAGCATCAGGATGTGAGAGGCAATGCATCAAAGCAATAGCCTGCTGACGGAAGGTCACAGTGACAAATGGACGCGCAGTTGAGGTCGATATGTCGCAGTAGACTGGAACGTTTGAACCAGGTGTAGCTACCAGCTTAAGTCGCATACCAGAATCAGACGATGCGATGAACTTGCAAAGCTCCTCGTCAGTCTTCTGAGCGGCAGCTAAGTCGCCGTAGTTGATGGGTTCAGTCACTGCTTCAACGCGTGATAGTGCGTCAGCTGGAATATTCTCACTACCTGGCAAGTGTCGAATATCACTGGTAAATTGCGCGATGAAATCAAAATGTCTTGCCTGTCGCGGTGTGCATTTGTCTGAACTTTTGAAAAGTGCCGCTACCAAAGGTTTGTGATCAGTAAAAAGAATAAATTCACGACCTTCAAGCATGAATCGGAAGCGTTTGATTGCAGAGTAGCATGCCAGGAGCTCTCTGTCGAAGGCACTGTACTTGGTTTGCGCTGGGGACAGTTTCTTAGAGAAGAATCCAAGTGGTTGCCAGCTGTCATGCACAAATTGTTGAACAGAGGCACCAATGCCAGTGTCTGAAGCGTCTGCCATGACTGAGAGCGGCGCGTGTGGTGAAGGATGGGCAAGAAGAGTGGCATTCGCAAGAGCTTCTTTAGTCTTCTCGAATGATTTCTTGCTTTCTTCAGTCCAAACCAGTTTTTCTTTTTCGCTCTGGATACTCTTAAGCATCTCAGTGAGCTCATGCATAATTTGTGCAGCGTGAGGGATAAATCGCCGGTAGAAATTTACCATACCTAGGAATTGACGAAGACCTTTGACAGTTGACGGTGTGGTGTATTCGAGGATGGCTTTAATCTTATCAGGCATTGGACGAATGCCTTTTTCGCCTACCAAATATCCAAGAAAACTGACCTCATCCAGTCCAAACTTACTTTTATCAACGTTAAGCTGAACTCCATAATTTGTCAGCCTCTTAAATAGCGTACGTAAGTGCTGCTTGTGTTCGTCTTCATTTTCTGATGCAATCAAGATATCGTCAATGTAGGCGTATGCAAAGTCAAGACCCTGCAAAACTTCATTTATAAACCTTTGAAAAGTTTGTGCGGCATTGCATAATCCAAAGCTCATAAATGGAAATTCAAAGAGCCCAAATGGTGTGATGACGGCAGTTTTGGGAATATCTTCCGGCTCTACCGGGATGTGATGGTAGGCACGCACAAGGTCAATTGTTGAGAACACCTTCTTGCCATGCAGATTATGAGAAAAATCTTCAATGTGCGGCACCGGGTATCGGTCCGGAACTGTCCGTGCATTCAATGCACGATAGTCTCCGCAAGGCCTCCATTCGGCGTTTTTCTTTGGAACCATGTGCAATGCAGATGACCAGTTTGACTTCGAAGGTCGGCAGATCCCTTTTTCAATCATATAGTCAAATTCTGTTTTTGCTATCTTGTATTTGTCAGCGCTAAGTCTGCGTGACTTGCAAAAAACAGGCGGTCCAGGGGTTGTCTTAATATGGTGCGTGGTACTGTGTTTGACTACCTTATGCTTCGTGACAGGGCGAGTAAGTTCTGGAAATTCTGCAAGGATCTTGTGGTAACATGAGTTACCTAAAAAAATCTTAATTTCCATAAATTCAACGCTACAAACTCGACCACTTATAGAAAGTAGTGTTTCTTGATCCACTAACCTGTTATTTTTCAAATCCGGTAACAGGCCATAGTGTTCAAGGAAATCAGCTCCCAATATTGGATAGCTTACATCCGCTACTGTTAAACTCCAAGGAAATATGCGTCGTAGACCTAAATCTAACTTGAAAAATTTCTCACCGAATGTATTTATGACAGTACTGTTGGCAGCGTATAACTTCCGTGCAGCAATTGGTCGCACTTCCCTGCAGCTTGATTTAGGGAATACGGAGCACTCCGCACCGGTGTCCACCAGAAATCTGTCGAAAGTCTTAACATCTTTAACGAACAGGCGACGACTTTTAAAAGAGGAATCAGTTGTCGCCACTACTGACTCCTTTGGAAGTTTTCCCAATATTTGCAATGCTGGCGGCATTTTTTGGCCTTCTGACCGAAGTTGGTATGATACCAGCATTCGTCTTCACTGGCTTCTTTTAATAATCTTGATTTCGATCTAGGGCGACTAGATTTTCTTTCGAAGTCCCTAGATTCACTACGAGAATTTCTAGCAGAAAGTTTCTCGACTTTCTTCGTTAGTTCCTCTATGCGTTGCATTAGTACATCGATCTGCGATGACGGGCTAGCAGCGGCAATACACGCACCCCCATTGCGTTGCTCTTGAATTTTATCTGCCAGTGGGGCTAATTTGTCCAAATCGTCTCCAATGACGGCCAATAGTTCTCGGGTTGCAGACGGCAACAGACCAAGCCAGATGGTTCGCAACAGATCTTTACTAACTAAGGTGTCTGGAGCGAGGGTTCGGAGGTAGCGAAGGAAAGATGATGGAGTTCTGTCTCCCATCTCAGCATTTTGAAGCAACTCCTGCAGTTTGTTTGACTCACTAGCAGTTAGGCGTGAAATTATGGCATCCTTAATTGCTTTAAATTGCCCTATCTTCGGCGGGGCGGACAGGATATCTTGTACTTCCAGCAAGATTTCAGCGGGTAGATTGGCTACAGTGCAGTGGAATTTAATATCATCTTTTTCTATTGACAGCAAAACAAACAGTGACTCCACTTGCGTAAACCAGAGTGCTGGATTGGCCTTCAAAAATGTTGGTGGTTTGAATTTCTCCATCACGTCGGGGTCACCAAATATGGGTTTTTAGACCCACATAAAATAATAATAATAAAACTATATAGAATAGTAACACACTTTATTCTATGAAATTATAAAAGATGTCAAAATTAATCAGTCAATCACAACATAAAACAACAAGTGACTATATTGTCATAATAACATCGCTTACTATATAGAAATATTGTAAATAATAAATCATGGATCACTACAGTGTCGCCACAAACATATAAAAAAATCAGAAAAGCATAAACAACCCTATTGGCGATGCTAGCGTAGAGATACTCAAGGAGTTTGGCCGATGTCGTTGAAAATGTGCGTCAGTTTCTGATTGGCTGCGCCATTAATCTCTACAACTGTCAGTTTAAAAAAACGCGCGAACACGATTTTGTGCAATTTAGTTCCTATCATTATTGACGGCTAAATTAACTTGCAAAATAGTAAGTATATTATAGAATTAATAGTATTTATACCATTTTATAAAGTATTCTTGTAATTTAGCAGCTGTATTATTAATTTCATTTTTGACATTTGACATTTGGTTAAAATTTCAATGCATTTTTGTTTTAGTGTTACATATGTCAATATTATTATGGCCTATATTATGTGATTTATATATTACAGAAACTATTAAATAATTTTCCCATTAAATATTATTAAAAAAATATTTCACTTTTATACGTATGATTACTGAAAATAATAAATTTGTCACTAATGCATATTTAAATTTTCCCGCCAGAGAAAAATGGCGGCACATCGGCCAAACTCTTACTGGAGTATCTCTATGCTAGCGTAGATTTCAGCGCCACTAGTGACGGAAATGTTAACTTGTGCACCCGGTGTACCAGGCTAGGTATGTCAAACCTGGTGTACAGTTTGCTAATAGACATTATTTCATTTTATAGTATGTATACTATTGAAAATTTAATACATACCTACTCATTACCTAGTAACTATATAATCTTTAATTTCATTTTATTTATTTTTATCAGTGAATACATTCATAAACAGGTATAATGTTTGGTTAAGAAATTCAGACAAAGTATTTGCATTTTTTTTTTTTACAAAATGAAGCTGGAACTTGATGAATACAGCGTAAAGTTTCAAAATGTGTTTCCTTTTCTGGTGTAAGGTTTAAACATGCTGTTACTCACTAGCTTTAATCATTTATTTTTATAGCCTTATCTCTCCCAAGAAAATAATCACTGTCTTCAAAATGCAATGAACAAAGGTATATGAATTTACTCTTTACTTTTTTGCCAATTCACAACTTTATGACCCAGGCTGTATGCTGATCAACAATTTCTTCTACTCCTTTTATTACAAATAGATACTTTTCTGTTTCCGGATATTAGAATTTCATGAAATGATATTTTGGGATTCTTTTTTGCCCAATAATTACATCCCGGAACGCAACAGTTACTCATATTTTGAAAATGTATGAAGTAACAAATATAAGAAGTATATATAAAGAAATAAGAAACACACCAAAAACAATACGAACGTATAAAAACCACAACGAATAAAATCACTGTTAGAAATATAAACGCAATAGAAGCGTTTAAAAACGCTATTTACAAGTGCAATAACGTCAGTAACGAATACAAACACTAACAAAGAAAAACACTATATATAAATACGGGTATAAGCAATAATTATAATAAAAAAACAGTATCAAAGTCGCAAAAGTACGTTGTCAAATACGTAATCAACACAACAATATACGTTATAAACATATAAACGTATTGTAATAATATCGGGTAATATGATTCCAAATTTCTCCGCTAGAGAGCGAGCGCCAGGCTTTCATCGCGAATAGGCAAAGCTATTCAGAATAGTTTCTTGTGTTTACAGCGTTGCACTGTCCCATTTAATTATTTTATTACAAAACAATCTAACAAATTGTTAATAGTGTTACAGTTATAAATATTGTAGACATAGAATTTGTATAACATGCAGGCTGTAACAGATTTTTGTTTTTTATGTACAAAAGACTATAATTGTGTACTTGTGGAAAACAATATAGTGACTCAAGTGGAATATCTTTTTCCTGAAATTGTAAGTAAAAAATTAGTTATGTTAGTGAAATTAATATAAACAGAAACTTATGTTGCTATTAATCACTTCATAAGTAAAAGTGAGGTTATATTAATCAACATATGACCATGTCTGGTAATCGACAAGTCGTCTTATCGACAAATGCTTGATAGCATAAAAACGTGATTAACTAATCAACTGGTTAACTACATGTCGTATCATATTGAAAATACAAGGTATAAACGTGTAGTTAATCATGTGATTAGCTAATCATGCTTTATGCAACTTTGACACTGGTAATTAACGTAAGGAAACTGTTGTTTTGTATTATTTTGTATTGAATTATGATGAAAAAAAAAACTACCTACCGCTAATTTTTGAGTAGGAACAGCATCGGGATTTAATTTTTTTGTTTCCTTTGTTGAACGATATCCAGTTCTCAAAATTAGTACGTACTAATAATAATATATACAAATTATTTATGTTTCATATTTACTTAATTTTTATACAATATGTAGCAACAAAAAAATAGCCAGAACAAACATTTATTTACAGGGCCGTAGTGAGGCTTTTCCGCGCCTAGTGCGAAAACCAAAAATGATGCCTAATTGAAGAATTTTTGTTTTTTTTTTGTTCCTACATATTTTATTTGTATCTGCTAATAGTTATTTAGGTATTTAGGATATAACCAAAATATTATAGCACGAAGGAATGTTTAAATCTCGACGCGGAGCGGAGAGCTTTAAATTTCCTGAGGGCTATAATCTTGATTATGCCCGTGGTACATACAAGGTTTTATTTCATTTTGGTACTAGAAATGAAAAAAAAAACGCAGATATATATTCCGTGCTGTGGTTTCTTTATAGATAGTGTTACAGGGTAATTATTTACAAGCATTAGATAACAACTTACTTCACTCCCAATCTTTCTTAATTGAATTAATTAGTTACAATGTGTTTGATAACACAGAGTTTATAACATGCAGTTATTGTTTATTTGAATCAGTACTCTATTGGCAGTCGTGAGATAAGTGTCGGAGGTGTTTGATTCAATAGGTGAGACACAATACCTATAAGTTACTGAGTGTGAGACAGTATATTTACTGTAGTGTGATCTTGATTTTATCCTATCCTTATCCCCGGCGCGTAAACCCGTTAACACTGCATTGACAGGAGGGTGAAGCCGAGGCGCGACGCACCAGGGTACCCTGGTGCCAACGGTGCCCTGCTGGAACAGGTGCCTTAGTTTCGCTTGCATCTCGGTGGGGAGGTGGAGTATGGGTTTGTACTCGGCTTTCACTCATACTCCTGAAGCCTTGTTATAACTCACTGTGGGAGATGTCAAGTTGCTCGATGGATTTCGAGTGTTCTTCTGCTACCGTGGATTCGGTAGCCGGCATATCGTGGATTCGATATGTGACACTCCTTTCGAGGAGTATCCTTTTCAATTTTACCCGTCTTACCTGGTTTGTTGTTGAGTGTGAGTGTTGTTGTGTGTGCGAATGATATGTAGTTGTGTGCAATGTGTTTCACTAAGCATTAGCTTACTCTTTCACTTTCCTTTTCAGGGTGTTCCAAATTAGAAGACGTGATTGGCGTATATATATTTATTGTTATTTTCGTATCAGAGTGTACAATTATTTAATTAATTATATTGATTGCAATTATTTCAGACTTTTATTTTAGCTACTCTACCTCATTAAAATATCTTCATAACAATAGTTGACATTGTTAGATTTTTTGTTTTTAAACATATTTAATATAATCAATTGTCATTCTCAAATACATATATGGAAGGTTACGTACTGATTGTTCTGGCGCAATATTAATGGAATTTGAGTCTGTACAGACCAAGTTGGTTTCTAAAAATTGAAAAGATTTATATGAAAAGGAATTTGAATAGTTTTGTGAGTGCTAAATACTTACTTAATCGAAATTAAAATATACTATATTGTTTGACATTTTAATTTCTTTGAATAACTATTGCTTAGCAACTTTATACGCCATCGGGCGATAAAAGCCAAATTACGCGTTTGAGGCGTATAAACAAGTTTATGATTCCAAAATGAAATAGAAGATTTTTATGTTCTGAAACCGACTAGATCTATTGGTTGTATTTGTATGTGTAGCTGTTGTAGATTTTGGTTTTACCCTGTTTGGCATTTCATTAGATAATTTCCGATTAGTTTCAACACGTTGCCTTCTATTAAAGTCATTTTGCCAACCAGATTGTTTTTCCGTCACTTCTTAGTTTCGAATCAAGTAAATAACGATTTGACTCTTAGCGAACTCTAAATATACAATATCAAGTAAAATAGAATAATCTGGACTATTAAGCTTGTTTTTAAGTCAAAAACATTAACCAATTGTTAAATGTTACTACTATACTTATATTTTTTTGTATGTATTGAGATGAATTGAATATATCAAAAATATTAAATAAAATTATACCATTATCACTACAACTATTAATTAAACTTACATAAATTTGAAATATATAATATAAATTCGCAAAACCGCAAAGTTTTTCAACAAAAATTGCTTCAAAATAAAAAATATGTACGAAAAGATAAGCATTCAGCATTTGATGCCCTTGCATTGACTCCTGAGCACGAATTCGGGTCATATCGTTCTTCTGTTCATCATACATTTGTCGCGTATTCACGAATAATTCTTACACTAACAAGTGAGTATGCATAAGTAGTTCGATTTTGCATATTTGGCGCCTTATTATTATTATTATTTTCATAATTTAAATATTTTTATAAAGTTTTTGTTTTCAATTGGGAACATTCTTCGAGCATATATTAACTAGAGAGAGTATGGGTGCTTTTGTTGTGAAGCCAACATGTGGGGTTCGGGGAGCGGTGCGGTTCTCCTATAACGGAGTATAGCGGGTTGCTGTTAGAGTACATTTTGACCTTCAAACGTCGAAGACTGACAGATGCATTAATATTTGAATGTAATAATTTATTTATTATTATTATTTTAGGTTTTTGACAAGTTTAGATAAATATTTAAAAATTATTACGAGTATGTTATGTGAATATTTATATAAAACTATCAATCACGCATAGATGCACAATTTGATAAAATATTTTTATTTATTACTTACCACTGACTATTTAAAAAATCATTCATACAAAATCTAACAAAAATAATTACTGAAAACAAATATTGTAAAATCTTAGGTACTAAAATTGAAGGATTTTCAAGGAAATCAGGAACCATTTTTTCATATAAACATATATATATATATATATATATATATATATATATATATATATATATATATATATATATATATATTTACAAAGTATTTTATTGATTTTTAAAAAGAATGGTTTTTGTTAATTTACTTCTAATTCTGTCTTTAACATCGGAAATTTTTTTACTTGTGTGAAACAAACGCAAATTAAAATATTGTTTTGTAATACTTTTAATAATTTGTATGCCGTGGTTATTTAGAGGTTGATCTTCTAATAAATGATTTCAATTAAATTCATTTAAAATATTGTGTGGCATCATGTTCATTACTCGAATTAATAAAAATTCTAAAATATTTTTCCTTCTTAAACCTTGTGCTTCTTGTTGTCTGTAGCATTTTTCAGCTAATTTACATAGTTTCATTACAAATGTGGAAGCATTTGTAAGTTTCCCGTAAGTTTTTCTTATTTGTAAACGGGACAAAGTTTCTTCGGTGATTAACGATTTGCAACATTCATCACATGATGTTGATTTTAGGAGTCGTTTAACAACAAATCCTGCGATATATTCAACTACGGCGTTCTGGTATGTAGTCAGGTGCCAGACTTTAGATGCTGTGTAGTCGTGGTCTGTTTCATTTACAAGCTGAATATATTCTTCAGATTCTAGTAATTTTTCACCCATTTCTGTTATATTTATGGACCTGCTACTAACATGCAGTATTGAGGTGTTGTCCAAAGCAATACAATTCCCATGAACAGATCCTTTGACTTCTATGTGACATAATAATTTTTTGTAAGTATTTTCAAACTGAAATGCATTTGGATTATTATTTGAACCACCTTCACTCCTAACTGCACTAAAAAAAGTCTCTAAATGGTCCTGGCTAAATTTGTAAAGGAGTAGATATTTCAATTTTGAAGTTTCTGTATTAATTAAATCTTCATATAATTGTTTTAAACTTTCAATTAACATAAGGAAGCCAACGAATCCAGTTTTCCTTCTTCCTTGCAGTACAGGTATATCGCCTATTTTTAATTTGCTAACGTAAGTTTTATACATTTCAAGTCTCTCCAAAATATTTATCCAAGTTTGCGAATCTACCGGTTTTTTATATATGTATTTACATAATAAATTTCGGCTATTGAAAATATCAAATAAATCGTTGATTAAAAGACAAAATTTTGCTGTTTCATGGCAATCTTTGAAATCAGGCAAAGCTAAATCTTCACCTAAAAATATTAATGCGTCCGCTACGCTGCGACTGAAGGTTTGTGCAGCTACTTTTACTCGCATTTTTTCCTGGAACCAGTTAATATGCCTACTTCGTAGTTTATTTCCCGCGTGGAGACCTTGTTGCTCTTGTAAATAATTTAATTGTTTAAAATACTCCCATCTTATAATCCCTCCATCTTCATGTGTAATTTCTTGAGCACTTGCCAGACAATTTCTTATCAATTTTAACATATGACAAGCATCGGGCATGACGTAAACTGGTTTCATTGTCGACGGATGTTTGAATTTTGAATTAATATTCGACGGATTAGTTACATTTGCACCAAGCTCTGTTAGAACGGTCATGTTTACTGGTGCGCCATCAAAGGTGAGGGATATTACTGTAACACCACTGTCATGTACAAATTCCAAGCAATTATTTATCAAGTTCGCTTTTTCAGTAGCTTGCAACCCATTTAAAAAAAAATAGCCTACTGGTATTTTCCAGTGATCATTCACTGCTACTAGCATGAAGACCAACACTTGTGTAGCAAGTTCAACATGGTCACTAAAGGATGTTCCTATATTTATATAGCCTTTAAATTCTCGACCAGTCCAAATCTCTTGCGCCCTGATGTGCATTTCGTCGAACACTAAATTACAAAAATTTCTTTTCCTTGCTCCTTTGCCAAAGCTACTTTTACTTTTATAGCGTTTATAGCTTCCTTGGTGAAGCCAGGCTCTCCATTAACAGAGTGAAACCATTTTGTTATAGTAGAAGGGTGAGGCAATGCCTTATTAAAGATTTCTCGTACATAATTGTAGGCTTTTGTGGAATAAAAATTTAAAGTTAAAGCAAAACTTCTTATTTCTGGACTATACTGCCCTCTGGATTTCCCGCGAAACATTCGTTGAAAAATTGGTTTTGCAGTCTCTGGTAACGATGCCTGAAATTTGAAATGTAACAATTATGCAATAATTGGTATTTTATTATTGTTACATACCATTAAAACTTTTTCAGCGTTTTGTGAGAAATTAAACTTTTGCTTTAACTCACTAATAAGGCCTTGCAGAGTTTTTACCCTATATGTCAACCGTCTTCGTTGTTGAGTAAGTGTTTTAATTTTCCGATTTTGTTTGGTAATTCTTCCCTTAGCAATCGCCCAGTTTCTCCTTGCCTTCCTTGGTGAAATCATGTCATCAGACTGACAGTCACCAACATATGAAAATCTTGGTTGATTCGAGCTATGACATTTACATATTCAAATTTAATGAAAATTAAGTCAGTGCCTATTAATATTTAATATTAAACTTACCTTTTTTTCGAAACTACCAAACGTTTCATTTCATGCGCAGCTTCTGATGCTGTCAAAGTGGATGAGGAATGGGATGCTTTTGCAGATAATGGCATTATTCCACTCAATGCTGTACTAATAGAGGAATCCGAGGGGTTAACCACTTCTAAAATTCTTGTACACCAAACTTCCAAATCACAAAAACTTCCAAAACTTCCAAAAAACTTCCAAGACTTCCATGAAACTTCCAAGACTTCCATGAAACTTCCAAGACTTCCATGAAACTTCCAAGACTTCCATGAAACTTCCAAGACTTCCATTAAACTTCCAAGACTTCCATACCTCTTACAGAGCTTTATTTATAAGTTTATTATTATCACATTTGTGTTTACTTTACCATTAATATACATAAAGGTGTCCAGATTTCATCGGCCATCATTGGGATCTCGTAAACTACAAAAGCTACGACTTCGTTTAAATGGGAGCTATTGTGCTCATCTGGGGGGCGATTTTAACGGTGTCTTTGTTATCCCAAAATTCCCCAACCCTCATGAGAAAATGGCGGAAAACTGATTTTGGTTCAATTTTTCTTCCACAAATAATTACTAAAAAATTGAATATCTGCGAAAATATTTCAAATAAAAAAATTGAATATCTTCATTGTCTAGACAGTGGCGTACGAAAAAATTTTTTTCAGCGACATACTTTTGAGATAAGATACAAACTTATAAGTTTTTAAATGGAAGTCATATTTGATTTTAGGTATAAATAAAAAATATTTTTTTCTCTTTTCAACGATATTAGTATTGTACTATTTTGATTTAGTTTTACAAAGAAATTATTATAAATAACTTTTTGTATGAGAAAAATTCAGTTCTTGTATGAGAAACGGCATTATCCTTATACATATAAACAAAAACAAATGATTATTTTGGACTATAACAAAATTAAATGTAAATTATTACAATTTTAAACAAACTGAGTCAAATCTACACAACATGAGATGCAATTTATAATAACATAATTTTCTACATTTTTAATATATTAATTGTTCAAAATGTCGCCCATTAACTTCTATGCACTTGTTTATTCGAATTATTATATTATTAATAACTTTTGACGAGTTAGATATCATATTTTTTAAAAAAACTAAATCAAAGTAGTACAAAAAGAGAAAAAAATAACATTTTTTAGCTTAAAATCAAATATGGCTTCCATTTAAAAAATAATAAGTTTGTATAAGGTATATCTCAAAATCGTGCATCTGAAAAAAAAATTGTATACTCCACTGACTAAATAATAAAAAATATTTAACTTTTTAATTTGAAACATTTTTAGGAAATATATGTGGAAAAAATGGACCAACATCAATTTCCGCCATTTTCTCATGACCTACCGGAAATTTTGGGATAACAAGGACACCGTTAAAGTTGCCCCCCAGATACCCACAATAACTCCCATTTAACCAACTGTATATAAATAGTATACTATTTTTCTTTTCTTTTTTCTTTCCGCTTCATATTTTTGAATTATTTTTTAATCAGCAACCTAATATTTTCTGGAATTATCATTGATCCTGTCCCTAACATATTAATGGGACCAAAGAATATATATTGACGCTCAACTGTTTGTATGTCGTCCTTTTTTGGCCAGGTATAAATTTCAAGAGATTCTCTTAAAAATTTTATTTTGTATATTCCGTCACTTAATTTTTCTAATACACGACCAATATACCATTTTTCAGAATTACTACGGTCGGATCCTCGGTCGGACCTTACCCTTAGTAGTTTGTCTGAACTTAGTCTAAAATTTCAATTCCATGGTCCTTCATTTCCTATTTAATATGATTCCATCTTTTTTGCACATCTAATGATGTAAATCTATTGTTAGTTCCATATATGCATAGACAGAACGATGGACTTCTATCAACTGGCGCCTGAGCCATAATAACGTAAGCATAACTCGCTTTACGTTCCGTAGCAAAATAAGAATAATAAACTTCCAAGACTTCCATGACACTTCCAAGACTTCCATGAAACTTCAAGACTTCCATGAAACTTCCAAGACTTCCATGAAACTTCCAAGACTTCCATGAAACTTCCAAGACTTCCATGAAACTTCCAAAACTTCCATAAGACTTCCAAAAGACTTCCATGAGATGTACACCAAACTTCCAAAGTGGTTAACCCCTCGGAAGAATCACTTCTTGCAGGCGATGATACACCTTTTAGCTTTAATCTGAAAACAAATAAGTCAATATGAAACTAGCGTATAAATGGAACGTAGTAAATTTCATAACGTGCATAGACAGTGAGAAATATTGTGAAAATATAAAGTGTTAATATAATAGTTCTCTTTTGTATTTCCTATGTCTTATGTTTATATAAAAAATGAAACGCATGATATAATAAAATATAATTATAAATTTTAAACCTTTTTGCTAACTGATGCGCTGAAACCAATGGACTTTCCGGACTAGACTCCAAATTAATTTTTCTTTTTGGGGACGTTAAATTTTTGTCCGGGGCAAATTCAATTTGAGAAGTGGACGGCATCACTACAGGTTCACTTGCAGTCAGTCTAAAGACAAATAAAAAATATAGTTTACATTATCGTATATTATAATTTAATAATTTATAAATTACTAACTTGACACAGAGTTCTGTTTTTAGTTTTTTGAATGATATTGGTTCCATTAAAGACGGTATAGCATCTTTCTTTAGAACTCGTCGTTTTTCTGTTGTTTTAAAACAATCTTCCGCAAAATGTTGAGAACATAAACTTGTAAATTTTGTTACTACAAAGTTCTCCATCTGCATGGTTGATAGCCATTTTTCCCTCATTTTAGGGTTAGTTGGAAATCTGAAAGTATAAAAAAACATATTATATATAAGCTTACTTTTTCTGAACTTTTATACTTACATGTGAAATGTTATTTTGGATTCCTTACAGAAAGAATGCAACAAGCAATACACCGTTATAGGGGCATCACCCTCCCTCCCACTTCATCATATTGGCTACAAAACAATGTCTACCCTAGGTGGCGTATACTGTCTCTAGTTAATATATGCTCGAAGGGAACATTCAACAGAGTGGCTGACATCTGGCGGATTTTTTTATAATCCTGCGGCTAGGGAAAATAGGTTATGTTGTCATATATACAAATGTGTAGTTCTAGCTAAATTCAACAAAATGTCGAGTACATCTAAATGATATTGTTGTTCCTCAATGCAATAATTACGTAGGTAAAGGGATATCTATTTTCCGAAAGACAAAAATCAAAGGAAAAATGAGCTGCAATCTTAAAAATTGGGAAGACGATTTCTTCATTTATGAATGTTTGTTCGGTCCATTTTCTGTCAAATGACTTTTTTTGTGATAAATTTAATCAGTTTATTTATTGTTTGAAACAATTTAATACAGTTAAATATTTATAACAATTAAAATCTGGTGTTGTACTAAGTAAAAACCTCCCATTAAGACGTTAGAATAGAGAACGAAATAAAACCATAGTTTAGGACCAGAAGTTTAATTAACTACTGAATGGTACTAAAAATTTATTAAAATTAAAAAAAACCTAAGCTAACCTGCTCGTTTCGCTCACCCTAATATGACAGAGAATTTATAGAAAAAATAAAACAAAGTTATTCATTGCAAATTTGTAAATTTCACTTTTGATCCTATACTACAAATTCATATTATGTGTCGATTCTTTCGGGATGTTGGATGTCTGTAAACACAGACCTGATATTTCCATCATATTTGGTGTGGTTTCTTCTTTTTAAAACTTTCAATTCTAATATGAATCGTAAGAGCACGAGCGCCTCTAGTGAGCAATAGTCGAAGAATACTTTCACTATATCTACCTCTATGTTTCTCTTTCTGGCTTACCGAAAACATAACAAACGAAGTGAAGTTTTGTCTAGTTATATTTTGTCGTTGGCATATACTAAAAACAAACTTATCCTCATTGTATTAGTTTGTATATTTTCTGGCAGAGGCCAACTCTTTCGCCGCACGTTTCCTATAGAACTTAGTGTACCAAATGAGTAACATATTATTTTTATACTATCTCCTTCTACAGTATGTGTATTACTATCTTGTTGTCTCTCTTGCAATTAGTGAGCAGCCAATCAAGGAGAAGTAAATCGTATGTCTATTTTCACCGCAGTACAGACTGTTGCTGCCTAACCTAGTTGTTTTGTTGATGCTATTCTTAGTGCCTTTACTTAATTGTTGCAACTTAAAAGAAATAAAATGGGTAGAAAATGTTTGGTGTGCAGAGCTCCCCAAGTGAAGAATCGCCGCTTTCATTTCATAGGTAAATAATAATAGTATATGATACATCAAGGTTGAGAAGACCATTATTGACTTGGTGATAGGAGAAGAGTGGTCTTTTCAACCGTGGTATACAGTGTGTGCAACGAAATGTGGAACATAGGACTCATACTGCAGACTCTGATGTAGAATTTAATTTTGAACAACTTTGTATTGTTGTAGTTTTGCTTTAAATCTATCAGGAGAAAGAGTATCCGCAATTTTTTGAAATCCCATGTTAAAGCCCTATGTTCGGCATTTCGTTGCACACCTGTATATATTAATTTTTTCACTAATAGCATTTAAACTTTGCTTAAAAAAATGTAGCTTTTGTTTCTGTGTGTCAACCAGAGGCGTCTCATATGGGGGAGTCAATAAGATGTTTTTACCTTTTTTTTTGATCTATTAACATTTTTTAATTTTTGCCTACAAAATAGTACATATAATAGAAAAATATACAAAATGGTACTCTTGGTAAAACTTGATAAACGCAGTAGTTTTTGAGATATTTTAATTTTTATAAAAAACTATTCAAAAAAATAAATTAAAAATTAAACAATTAAGAATGTAAAATTTTAGTGTTATTTTATAAAAATTAATTTTAATTTGAAAACTGAGAAGAGATTAGAGTAAATTTTAAATACAAACAGTTATTGATATAAATATAAAAATATTTGGTTGTTAAAAAAATAATAATTTTATTAATATTTCGTCTTATAATGCCATTGTCAGGAAATACTAATGAATATATTTTACAGAAAATTTTTAGTATTTAAACATAGAAGAACAAAGACAGAAACTAAGTTTTTACTAGCTTTATGGTAGGAAAATCTAAAAGGGATTAAAGTGGAGTGGTCAACAGAGATTTGACTAAGTCAAGTTGTTCTTTCTTAAAATTTTTGGATTTTCAATTTTCTAAGAACTTAGTTATTAAAATTTTTCTCGAAAAATGTTGGAGTTACAAAAATTTTGAGGACCGCTATCAATTCTTCGTAAGAAAGTATCTGTAGAATTTGCAAACGAAAAACTTGTATGAATTGAAATAAGAAAGTTATAAGTCAAGAAGTAAATTTGCCAAAATCAATTATTTGTTTTTATCTAGTGAGCTATGCATTAATTGGGGAAAATAAATACGTGATTGAAATGGGCAACTAATGCGGCAACTTTGCACCAATTTAATCGATTTCTTATCTTTTTCGGTTCTCCACATCCGAATGATTACCCTCTTAAAACAGACACCTGTCACCCAGATCAATGTGTCAATAGCCTATTAAAATATTTTTGTCTTTATGTTACACATTTATTATTTTAGTGTTTCAAGTCGTGGATATTGAAGCCATAGTTCCAAGAAACGTACAGTCTGTTCGTACGTTCGTGAAAGAAGTGCTTAGTAAGAAACGAATGGAAATGAAGACTTTGCAGATTCAAAACCGAAGTTTGGAAGCCCGTGTTCATTCTTTGAATAATCTAGTACTTCATTTACGAGACGAAAAATTGTTAGCAGAAGAAGACGCCAACAATATTTCTTAATATAAAGATGAATTATTTTGAAATATGTATAATATTCATGCGTAATTTAATTATAGGAACTGGTAAAAATTTGTTTGAAACAAACAGGGCATGTACCCGGTTAAAAAACCGGTTAATAAAAACTGGTAACCGATATTTTCAACGAAAATTGCGAACTTTAACCGTAATTTTAACCGATATTTTTCAGGCCGAAAATACCGGCAACCGTTAACCAAAAAAAAAAATAAACCGGTTTTAGCGAACATTAACCTTTATTTTCCATTTGTATTTGAACAAGAGTCATCACAGTTTTTACAATTAACATTTTATTGGAGAGTCATAAATGTAGGTAGTCTCTTTGTTAGCATAGGCATGTTTAAAATTGAAAAGTGACCTGCGTTTTCCTGCAGGTATTACGGGATTTTTTGTGAATATTCGTTAATTAAATTGTAGTACTTTTTTTAAATAAATTTTTCTATTGTCAGCCAGTACAGTTGTGTGGTCGTGGCGTGTCTTGTCTGATCGTGTAGATAAGCAACATAGCCCGCCCTGTCCAATTGGATGGGTTGCCGCACAATGGCTCGGTGTGTGCTGGCCTTGCAGAGACTGTAGGCTGACAACCTGCATCTCTAAAATGCAAGTAAAACATGTCACGAAACAAGTACTTCAGGTACTTGAGGCCTTGTTCCACAGAGTAATGTTGTGCCATTGATGATGATGATTATTTTTTCTTAAATTAAATATTTATAATTACTTTTTTTTAATTAATTTCTTTTAATTATTTACTAACCGATATATTAAACCGGTTTCCAAATTTTAAAAACCGGTTTTCGAACTAAAACCCTTATTATTATAACGTTCTCTATAAGGGTTAACCGTTAACCAGTATTTTTTTCGGTTACATGCCTTGGAAACAAAAGATTTTTGACTTTGTATCCAACACACTTAATCGAAATGAATAAAATCGATAATTTTCTAATTTCTTAGTTTATTTTCATTTTAATTTACATGTGTTTTACGTCATTGGAAAAAAAAATCACTATTTAATAGTATTAAAGACCCATATAAAAATTTGAAGTTGTAGGTCGTCTCATATAGACTTGGGTCTGTCTATCATTTTCTCGCATCTCATAAAAGTGCTGAAAGTTATGTTTGAGTTTAATAATCTGTACATGTCTATGGTTATAGGTTGTCTCAAATAGAAAATGACTTGTTAATCAATCTCGCGCATCTAATGCAACAAACAAGTTAAAGAAGACGACAACGTATTTATTGTTTTTTTTTTCAATGGTGTGCAATGTGCCTTACAGTACATACCACAGAATAGTTACATACAGAGGTGACAGTAAGACAAAGACACGAAAATTAGAGAGAGATGGGGAACGTCATTAAATTTAAAGGGCTCATCGTTCAAATCGAAAAGTTTGCTCACATCTTATTTTCAAACAGTGGTAGCAAGTGAGATAATAAAAACTGATTTAACAGTCGTAGTCAAACTGAAATAAATTGTGAAAAGAATATGTCTACCGCCGGGATTTGAACCCGAGACCTACATCTTGCCGGGATGTTGCTCTACCAACTGAGCTACGGCTCACTTGGCTGTTCTATCACGTCGGTTGACATATTCTCTCACAGCATTACTGCTAAGAAGTCTCTTTTTAGAGAGAATATGTCAACCGACGTGATAGAACAGCCAAGTGAGCCGTAGCTCAGTTGGAAAAGCAACATCCCGGCAAGATGTAGGCCTCGGGTTCAAATCCCGGCGGTTGACATATTCTTTTCACAATTTATTTCAGTTCAAGTAAGATAACTCTATCCACATCCTAGAGATGGCAGCACTACTGACTGACCTATAGGGAAAACATTGTATTTTACACAAGTGCTGGTGTTATTTTGATACTTTGTTTTGATGATATTTTGTTATTTTTAATTCGATTCAAATTTGTATATCGCAATTTCAGATATCATCATCATCAATTGTTCTACAACCCTATAGAGTCTCGACATGTTTTAGAATATTTTTCCATTTTGTCCTCTTCATTGCTTGTTCCTTCCATCTTGTTATTTTTATCTTTTTTGTATCCTCTTCTATTTGGTCTAGATATCTTATTTTAGGTCTTCCCCTCGATCTTTTACCATTTGGCGTTTGCCTCGTTATCATTTTTACTGGTTCTACTTCTATTTTCCTTTGTACATGACCCATCCACCTTAATCTTCCTATTTTTATTGTCGTAATTATATCTTGTGTTTGGTACAATTGATATAATTCATGGTTATAGCGCCTGCGCCATAATCCGTTCTCTTGTATGCCCCCGAATATATGTCTGAGCACCTTCCTTTTAAATGTTCCAATACTCATTTCATCTTTTTTAGTTAATACCCAGGTTTCTGAACCATATGTTAGAACTGGCCTGATCAAGGTTTTATATATTTTGCACTTTATACTTTTAGTTAATAGATTTGATTTTAAGTGTTTTCTAAGTCCAAAATATGTTTTGTTGGCTGCATGTAATCTTCTTCCGATTTCGGCTGATGTATTGTTATCGGATGTCACTAAAGAATCTAGGTAAACAAAGTTTGAAACGCCTTCAATGTTAATATTGTTAACAGTGATGTTTTCTTGTTCGTTATATGGTTGTAATCCTGCTCGCATATACTTTGTTTTATTTGCATTCACCTCAAGACCTATTTCTTTAGCAGCTTCTTGAAGGGATAGAAAAGCTTTAATTACTTCTCTTCTTGTCCTTGCGATGATATCTACGTCATCAGCAAATGCCAGGATTTGCACTCTTTTGTTCAGTATTGTACCTCTTTGATTTATGGTAGCTTTTCGTATTGCTTTCTCCAACATAATATTAAATAACACTGTTGAAAGTGGATCCCCCTGTCGCAATCCCGCATTAGTTTTAATTGTGCGTGAATAATCGTTTTGTATTCGGACTTTACAATTTGTATTCGATAGAGTTAACATTACTAGGGCTATGAGATGATGGGGAATTTCGAACTCTAGCAGCGTTCTATATAAAACACTTCTTTGGATCGTATCATAAGCACTTTTAAAATCAATAAATACATGATGTGTTTCCATATTGTGTTCGCATGTTTTTTCTAATATCTGCCTTAGTATAAATATTTGATCAATAGTCGATTTTCCGCTGCAAAAACCACATTGATAAGTGTCAACAATTTTCTCAGCGTAAGGTTTTATTCTTTCATATAATAAAGAAGCAAGTATTTTATAAGCTATATTTAAAAGCGTTATTCCCCGATAATTTTCGCATATTAGTGGGTCTCTCTTTTTATGTAGTGGAATTAGGATTCCGGTTTTCCACTCCTCTGGCATTTCTTTTCTTATCCATATTTTTTTAACGAGTTTATGTATACTTTGTAATAGGGACTCTCCACCTTCTTTTATAATTTCTGAAGGAATGTTATCACATCCAGGGGCTTTATTGTTTTTTTAATTTAGATATTGCTCTTTGAACTTCTTCTAATGTTGGTACTTCTTGTTCTTGTTGGTCGTCTTCATGTAATATTATGTGTTCTTCCTCTTCACCTCTATCTATTATATTTAATTTTTCTTCATAATTTTCCGCCCATCTTTCTAGTACCTATATCTTCTTTTTTATTTAGGATATTTCCACTTTTATCTCTACAAATATTCACAGATATATACATTTATTTAAATTATGCTGTACGGCCTATGGTCGAAGTAAAAACATATTATAAAAAGAAAATAAAATTCACAATTCCTGTTATCTGCTTGTGAACTACTTATTTAATTATTTTTCCTACAACTGTCAAAAAAACTTGACATTTCTTCATTGTTTTCGATGTGCAAAACATATCATTTCTAAACTACACTAATGTTTCCATGGCAACCATGTGCGGTAATGTAGTTTCCCTAGCAACCACGTGCGGTAAAGATTGCTTAAAAGTGGTATATTTACGTTTATGTTTATGTGATGATTGTGTTTTGTTTTTGTCGCTTAGTAACATGTAATTGTTATGAAATAACACATATTAGAATGATTAGAATACTTATGTTATTAATTCCTTTTTTTTAATTTTAAAACAGTTGCAGGAAAATTAATGTGTGTACCATGAGTGCAAAATAGAATTGCCGCTCTAGCATATTTGAAGAAAAACTTTATGCACGTGCGGCAATGTAGTATTTTACACACTAGGTACACAAATAACTATTAGCTGGACATATTATTTTATACGATTACAAGGCAGATAAACGGAATAATATAGAAATAATTGGGCTGTCTCTTCAAATATCTAATTTGAATCAATCTTAATAACAATAAATACAATTGTCATTTCGGAGAAATGTGTAAGCATCTGTAAAGCATACGGAGCTTTGTTATTTTATTTATTTATTTTTTATATAAATACACCATAAAAATATATATTTCCTAATACCTATAAATTCCTTATTTTTTATTCGATAGTTACATAAATATAAACATGTACATCATGTTCTTTGTTTTGCACGTCTTTCTCCTGATGTGGTTGAATTTCTGGGAAGAATAATAATTACTACTTACATTTAACGTCTCTTTTTTTTTTCTTTGTACAGAGGTTCTGTAGAATTTCCTTTGCAGTAATTTATGTCTTTCTTTTAATGACTACAAAACAATCTAATAATGTTTTGAAGTATAAATTGTTATAAATACTTACCGGGATTAAAATCGGTAGGTAAAAAATATTGTGTATAAATGTCCATGAACAGTGATATGTGCTTTCCGATTTTGAATGCGATTTTCCACTTATTTTTTAATATTTCTCTTTTTGGGAAACAATGAACGGATATGTCAACACTTGCAGACACATACAGAACAATATCTCTTCCACTTGCTGGTCATTTTTGGTTGTTGTTTACTTATAACCCTATGTGATAGTACAACGTTTTCCATACGTCTTAGATGTTTTATTTTGCCACCAGATATCAGACACTTTGTTGGCTCTTGCCAAAAGTTACTTGTCAGGCGATGTGTTTGCTATGATGGAAACAAACATGATGCCCTGTTTCATAAACGAATGTCAAATCTGATGTTAGCTAACAGATCTGTTAATTTAATAGCTTGCTCAATTTTAGAATTGGCATCTGGAACACCAGGTGACTGAAGGAGTACATGGGTACAGTCAACTGCTCCGATTACATCAGGTAAATGAGCGGTTTGGAAATTTTTTTTTTTTTATATTAATAATATCTTCGTTTGTTGGTATTTTTATAAATAATGGCTATAATATAGCAATTTGTTGGGTTACTTTCTTAATTATTCGCGATATGGAAGCCTTACTTTTATGCACGTCATCTCTCAAAACATTTTGGAAAGTTTCAGTAGCATAATATCGCATAGCCATCAATAATTGAATCATCGGGCAAATAGGTTTATTTTTATGTGTGGTAGCTAACAAGTTTTTACAAATATGTCCAAGTAATAATAGGAAACAGTCCTTCGAAAAACGTAAACGAAATTTGAATTCGTAATCGTTATAAATGTCAAATGGATTGATTCTGCTTCGAAAACTCTCTGCATCGGAATCATTTCAATGACATGATCCATAAAGTAGTCTTCTGAATCCTCGGAGGTAGAAAGCATTTTATATTTTTCATAATAATAAGTAAATACTTTTCAACAATTTATGACCAAAATATGCAATAATTTGACATTTGTCAAAATTAGCAAGTGGTTAAATAATTTAGCACAACGAATTTGGCGAGTTAAACTAGCAAGAGATTTAGCAAGCTGCTAAAATTAGCACTGATTTATGAAACGAAAATTTACGTTTAGCAGTGTGTTAAAGGTTTAACAGCTTGCTAAAAATTTAGCATTCGTTTATGAAACCGGGCATGATTGTAGTTTTGGTGTCTACGTAGTCTGAAATGATTGATAATAGGCCGTGAAAATGCTTTCGTCGTAATCGAGCGGGAATTATAAAATCAGAAATATAACTATAACCGCATAACTTAAATAAAGATATTTTTCACATTGATATATTATTTAATTATGTATTCATAGTAAAATATACTAGAATTTAAATCGGGATATGAATTGTTGATGAGGAAGTGTGCTTTGTAGTTCCATGTAGTTATAATATTTTTTATTACTTAGACGTTTAGGACAAATAATTAGTCCATCATCAGCAATAAATTTATAGGTTAAGCAGTTTTGTAATTAATTTACGTTATTTTATACATAAATTAGATATTTTTATGGATATACAATATATGTATTGCATTAATTACATATTGTCGGTAAATGTTCATATTATCATAAATATATTAACAATGGCTCAACATATTCAGAGTTATGTCTGAGTGAAAAAATCGTATTATATAGTTTTGGAGAAGACATAAAAGATTCGAGTAATTTTAACAATTAATAAACGTCTTAACGCCATGGTGACTGGCGAAAAACTACTTATTATAACATCAAAACTTTAAGCATAAGTGAAGTGAAACGAATGACAAAAAGGAGCCTGGAATGTGAAATATCAAGGTAGGCAAACTTACAAATCAGGGTGACTGGGAAATAACCGGGAATTTTATTCCCAAGCTGGGTATATTTATTAATTCAATGTTTTTCGTCAATGTTTCAAATTAAGGGTATTTTTTCCAAGTTAGTTTGCACGTTATAAAATAAAAAATTTATTCATAGTTATATTTCTGTTCTTCTTTCCGTACTTAATGTTAATTTGTAAAATAAAAATGATCGCTTTCTAAATGTTGAATATAGACAGGATGTGCAACGAAATGCGGAACATAGGACTTTAACATGGGATTTAAAAAAATACGGATACTCTCTCTCCTGATAAATTTAGAGCAAAATTGTAAGAGTACAAAGTTGTTGAAAATTAAATTCTACGTCAGATAAGATAAATTTTGCAATAGCACGTCTACAGTACGAGATATATGAAATGTAAAATGTTACATTTTCGTTAAAAATCAGAGACAGCCTGGAAATAAAAGAAAATTTTTATGTATCAGTTTGAACAAGTATCACTAATTATAATTCTTATTGTCTGTATTTTAAAATTATATAACTTGAATTTGATTTTTTTTTCGTAAATAACAAACCTAAAAATATAGCTATAATGACATATTATTAACTGACACATAGATATTTTCTTTTATTTCCATGGCTGTCTGATTTTGAACAAAAATGTTACATTTTATATTTAATAAATCTCGTTCTTTAAACGTGCTGTTGCATCATTTATTATCTTTTCTGATGTAGAATTTAAATTAGAACAACTTTGTACTTCTGTAGTTTTACTCTAAATCTATCAGGAGACAGAGTATCCGTATTTTTTTTTAAATCCCATGTTAAAGTCCTATGTTCCGTATTTCGTTGCGCATACTGTATAGCGTTTTTCTTTGCTCTTGTCGTAAAAAAATAGTGTTAAAAATTGCAAATTTGAGAATTTCCAAGTCGGGCACTCAGAATAGCATATTACAAGCAATAGGTTTGTTATCAAACGTCAATTGAGGTAACCATAGTGTAACGCAAGTTGGTAGCATGTGAAGGGAATGCGGCTAACGTCGTGGAGAAGCGGACATTCGCGCGGGAACGACATTACAGTAGTTCTGTACCCAATGTCATAAAAATGTAAATTGTACCAAGCTAATAAAGATTATTTGTGAAGTGAACTTTAATCACCCACAAAACACGTTACACATAGCTACAATAAAGAGAAGAGAGAACATAGCCTCATGGCTTGTTCATTGGCTTTCAACGGAATGGAAATAATTTGCTTAAATGAGATGGGTTTTGGTCAAGACGGAAATATTTATATCCGTCGCCTAATCATAAGTTAATTAACATTATGCTAAACCAGCACAATAAAACATTCTCTATGTGAAATTCAAAGGGAATATAATTTACAACAAAATAAAAATCATTCCGAAACTTATATCATGACGCGGGGTCCCACAGGGCTCTATGTTAGGTCCAGACCTATGGAATATTGATTATGATAGACTGCTGCATACCCTGTATCATACGGCATTAACACATAAAAAATCTAATCTGTCCAACACAGTACCTCCCGCGTCTGTAGTAATATATTCAATATAAAAAAAAATCCTTAATACATTAAATATTTATTTGAAGTTTGTAGACAATGCTTGATTTTGAATAATACAAGTTTCTCGAACAGACATTGTTTTTATTTTGGCAAATATTACACAACCTTTCGATTGATGTCATCTTCAATCGTTATCAAGTGACTAACTGAAAAATAATCGTAAAGCTACGGCTTATACAGGGTGTTTGGCGAAAGGCCGGCACCCAAAATATTTCGTTTATTTTAAGAGATACAAGAAAATGTTAAGGATCAAAGCTAAACTAGACAAAGGGACTCATAAAATGATCCTAGTACAAATTTTGTGTCACTTCCGGTTTTAGCGGAAATGGCTCCAACTTTAATTCTAGCATAGGGAATCGGTATTTTTATATTTTTTTACGGAATGTACATAAAATTAGCTTTGCAATGATACCAAAATATCATAGTTTTACTTCAACCATTTCAAAATGGCGACAATTTATTTTCATATTTATGTACTTACAAATATAGGTAGTTAACGAAAAAAAAATGTTTAAAATACTTTACAATAATCAACACAATACAAAAGCCTTCTAAATATAACAAACAAAATTAAAATTAAAAATACTTAAAATGGCCGCCGTCATTTTCTGCACAATTTGTCACACATAACAAATTTTGCCACTACATCGCCAGGAAAGGTAGATCTAATATTTTTTGGCATTATTTGTTTGGTTCCAGGTAATATAATCTCAAATAGCTGGCTATGATGTATTTTTTTATGAATTTTTATTAGTAAATATTTTAAAAATAAAGTGTCGCCATTTTGAAATGCTTGAAGTAAAACAATGATATTTTGGTATCATTATAATGCTAATTTTATGTACATTTCGAAAAAAAATATAAAAATGTCGATTCCCTATGCTAGAATTAAAGTTGGACCCATTTCCGATAAAACCGGAAGTGACACTAAATTGTTACTACGGCCATTTTATGAGTCCCTTTTTGTAATTTAACTTTGCTCCTTAACATTTTCTTGTATCTTTCAAAATGAACGAAATATTCTGGGTGCCGTCCTTCCGCCAAACACCCTGTATACTAGGGTATAACTCATCTGTTTTATAGAAATTTCTCAGTTTAGCCAGAAGTTATATATAAACGTAATTATGCAGATCGGTAGAATTATACTCAAAATCTAACCAGTTCATTTTATTTGAATAAAAAAAAATACCAAGTATTATATTCTTTACGCACAACTGTATTGTAATTGTTTATTTACAACTTGGTTACCATGGCGGTAAGTTTTACTTTACGCCCTTGGGCGGTAAACTATGTTTTATTTGCTATTGTTTGTGATAAATACAATTAATTTTTATTTACTTATTAATATGAAAAATACAATTATTTAAATTATGGAATGAAACTCCGCCAGCCGATTTATTTAATTAAATATTTAAATTATTTATTTCGTTCTCCTCCTGTGTGACTGTAGATATATTGCTCGATGTACTTGCATCAGTCTTAGTTTTGAGAATTAATTTTTCTTAATTATAAGCATCTTTTTAAGCATGGAATATTTTGACCACAAAGAACTGCATTTGTATACTTTAGACAGAAAATCGAAAAATTTTAATTATGTAACAAATGTGCAAAACATTATTGTGTTATTTACCAGTTGGTTAAAATATGCCAACAACACAGTTTCGTTGATGGTTTCTATTTTTTTACTGTCATCTAGTTTTCTATGTCTAAACTCTTTTTCATATCTCTCTTGTGATTTCTTGGGACACAAATCCCCCAACGCTTCTTCAGCTTCAGCCAAAATTTCGTTTGGAATCTCCATGTCGTATACAATTTACTAATTTTTACAATCTTTGTTTACAAAATTAATTGTTTAACACATGACATTAATTGTTTAACACATGACATATGAGTCTGTTACCATCGCCACCTTTTTCAACGTTTTTAAAATTTCGAGATAAAAATAATTATATTTTCTTATGCAGTTGTGCGTAAAATGTTGTACATACCTCTGGCCGAAAGAGATTTACGCCCATGGACGAATAAAAGTCCTCCGCTACGCGTCGGGCTTCAAATTTCGTCCGCGGGCATAAACTTTCTCTTTCAACCCTCTATACGTAAATAAGTATTATATGTATCGTATTAGAGTTATCGGGGACGAAAAATCGTCACAGACACACACACAGCTATACAGACCTCATGGTAAAAATAATAAACTCGTATTCTAGGGATCCCAATTCGTGCTCATATGATGAAAGCTCACACTCGAGAAATTTGACCAAAAACAATTCCTAGCGGTCGTTGAAAACGCCACACCAAAAAATAATTGGAATCAACGGACGAAATTTAGCACAAAGGTTGTTCATTATTAGATGAACAAATGATTAAAATTTCAAATACATTAAATAAACAGAAAATGAGCTCCAGATCCTGGCTGCCTTCTTTCTGTACCTGTTTGTATCCACTGTCGCCATATGCGTGAAATTGTACTTATATTGCGAGTTAAACGAGTCGCTATATCACGCAGTGACAACCCGCTTTCGCGCATACCCACTATACGGCCCCTTTCAAAATCACCCACTTGCTCAAAGGAACGTTGCTGTTTTCTACGAGGCATGTTAACTTGATAACAATCAAATTTTAATTAAATTTGTATCATATTAAAGAAATATCGAATAAATAAATATGCTTGATAATTAAGTTTAAACCTGCATATTTTCTGAACAAATGTGATTAGCGATTCTAAATTTTAATCATTTATTCTTCTAATAAGAAACCTCTGTGCTGAATTTTGTGTGATTATTCCCATTATTTTTTGATGTTGCGTTTTCAACGACCGCTAGTTTATATTGTTAGGCAGGAGGTAATAACAAAAACATTAAAAACAACTACACGTTTTAAATTAAAATTACGAAAAAATGTGTTAAATAAGGACTAGAATCTCCTGTTTTTCTATAAAAGAATCATTGGAATAAATTTTATATTTCAGACAATCATCAAGTTGGGCGTTCCTCTGCGCATCTGTTCCGTGTGTGACGGGGCCCTGTACGCCTTTAGCAGATTCAAGCAGTGCTACGTAGAGAGCAGCCGGCGCCTGGAGGCCCGCCTCAAGGGGGCGCAGGCCTGCGGGGCCCCCCGGGACCCCCTGCAGGTAGACAGCGCCCCATGCGACACACAACACGCCACGCTGGAGGAAGCTTACATCAAGGAGGAACTGACGGAGCCAACATCGCCGGAGCCTCCGTTTCACACGAGTGAATGCGTTTTGGGCACTGAAACTTCTGCAGAACTAGGAAACACAGATGAGTTGGACACAGGCCACGTTATGCTCAGTCAAACACTTGAAATCAAACCTGAGAAATTAGAAATTCCTTTTGAAGAACAAGGGGGCACATCCAATGCCATGGACTATTTTTATGGTTTAGAGGATAATATATTACAGGAAGATAATCAACCAAGACACAGTTCAAAGGACAACAACGAGACAACGAGTACAAGTGCAGACTTTTGGAAAGATAAGCCTGTAGAGGAATCAGCTGGAAATTGTAGTAGAAATACCGAATCAATCACACAAGACATAGAAAATCGATGTGAAGTTTGTAATAAAACATTTGTATCCAAAGAATTTTTAGAATATCACATCAGAAAAATCCATAAAGGAATAACAAATTTCGTATGTTCCATATGCAACAAGTCGTTTCCATATCACAGTCATCTTAAAATACACATGAAATTTCATAATGGAGTTAAAGATTTTCAATGTGAAATCTGCGGTAAATCCTACACCCAAAAAAGTCATTTAAATGATCACATGAAGACTGTCCATGAAAAAACAAAAGTTGCGTGTTCTTTTTGTAACATGTCATTTGAATTTCGTCAAGATCTGTCCGAACATTTGAAACTTCATCATGAAAAAATGACTTATCAATGTGACCTGTGTAATTGCTCATACACATCGAAATTTAATCTATATCGACACATGAGAATTCATTCTGGAGCCAAGAGTCATGCGTGTCCTGTGTGTAATAAGTTATTTTTACAAGCTAATCACCTGAAACAACATATGTCAACACATACTGCTTAAAAAAATTCACTTGTTCCATGTATTTATAGTACGAAAACGAAATTAATTCTTTTATTTGTTACTCACTTGTAAACTTCAATTTATCAAGGCACTCTAGTATAGGGCGGCCAACTTTATGATAAGTCAATGCGGGACACCTACCCCTATTTACAACAAGACTGAGGATTTGTTGGTGGTATAATTGATTTAGAAAGAAACAACAATACTACTGAATTAACATTTATTTTTAAAGTCATATTTCTCACATAAGTGGCATTTTTTTACTAGTTCTGGGTTTTGGTTTAGAATGTCCAAAAAGTTTTCACAGCTGCCCATATTAAATTTTATAATTAGCATTGCACGTAATGTTTCTACTTTTAGCGACGACTTTTTGGATGTCCATAAGCTATTCATTAAGGAAAATACTCGTTCCGTAGGAGCGTTTGTTCCTGGCAAACAAAGAAGGTACTGGATGATGGCTAGGCAATTCTGGAATGGTATTCCGTTGTCTTTGAAATTTTTGAACACCCCTATCCATCGTTGTTCTGTACTGCTCTTCATCTCCCATTTCTTTAAGACGTCGTTATTCACATAATTTCCCACGTAACTTACTTCGTCGAACAAACTATCTTCTTTTAAAGTCATAGCAGCTGTAGGCATCTGCACCAATAACTGTTGGTATGTCTGCTGTACATCAGCCCATTTCAGATTTTGTTTTAATTAAATCCAAGTAAAAGTTTTAAATTCGTTGTATTGATGTATATATTTTTGCAGGTACTGGATGCAGTTGTGATAAAAGTTATGAACATGCCCCATAAAATAATCTCTGTTGATTTGACCATCCTCCACAAGTTTTGTTAACTCATTTCTTACAGTCAGAGGAATATAATCATTTTCTAAGCGGTTTGTGTATTTGTTTATTAAATCCACAAACAGATGTGACACTTCTGTAAAACTTGCTTTGTCTCCTTCCATCATTTTTACGGAATCGTTAAATACTGATGCTTGCACATGAACAAATTTTAACCATAGCTCTGAGCATTCATTTGCACAGCCATACACACACACACACGCTTGATGATACATACGCTGCGGCGGCGGCGGCAGCGGGCGGCGTCTCGTCGTTCGTATTTTTGATGTGGAACACTTTTGCGAGCGAGACGATGGGAAAAGAGGAATGCGGGACATCCGGGACGCCTTAGACGATTTCCGGGACTATTTTATTAAATATTGCAATGCGGGATTACACCGGTCATTCCGGGACCGTCCCGCAAAATGCGGGACGGTTGGCCGCCTTACTCTAGTAAGTAGTTAAGTTTGATTTAACAAGTTACTAACTTGTTAAAATTTAACAGGTTAGTAGATTAGCTGTCACTGAAATAGTTTAGGATTTATTTATATTAACCTCATTTTTTTCTGCCAATCTTTGAAATCTTTATATTCTCGTTCGTATCTTGACGATGATAAATTTGTAAGTACGCTGTTTGCTTCACTAATTATTGCTTCGGGCACATCCATTTTCCTGATTTGCACCAAAAGTAAATAAAATAACAAAAGCACAACAATCAAAGCCATTTTGACAAATGTAGTTCATAGTATCCGTAAGAGATGGCAGCACGCAGCACTCGTGTCAATATAAATTTGAGTAATGTGTTTTTAACTTATTTTAATTTATTTACAAGTGAAAAACAAATAAAATATTGAACAATACACGCGAGGTAACGGGTTTAACTGGCTTCAGAAGGATAACAGGCTCGTCTTCGACTCGCCAGTTCAATTTTTCTGTCCGCCAGTTAAACCCTACTTACCTCGCTAGTAATGTTAAATACTATAACACAGTTCTATACTGTGGTAGGATTTGAGACATAATCTATATTAGGCGTTTTCGTTTATTGTCTCGGAGAACACCGAACGATCGTAAGCGTTCGTTTATTGTCTCGGAGCGTATCTATCTGCGTTCGTAATTTGTTTCTGACAAATCTGTAGGGTTAGTACATGAAATGCGCGGGAATGTGCCAAATTCATCTTAACCTAAAAATTCATAGCGTTGATAAAAGCATCTCCAGCTGTACCAGTTATTAAAAAAAAACAAAGTAAAATGGATGCTGTTTGTCAATATTCTTTGTGTGAAGATGTAATGGGTAATGATGAATTCATCAACAAACACTTGAATACTTTTCCAATGCTACTTATATTACATTTATTTAAATAAGGTTCGAGTATCATTAATAATTTTTCAAAAGTTGACCTACTTAGTCTGAAATGGGATTTAACATCTGAAAGATTTTAATTGTAACTGTAATTACATTGTAAATAGAAATTTTATATTTATAACATTACCGTCCACATTATAATTTGAAACAATTTTTTTTATATAATCATTTATTTTAATACGTTTGACGTTTATTTTAATAGAATTATTTACAATTTGTTTTAAAATTCATTTGCAATTAAAGGTAACAAGTCGTTGGTTTAATTTGAAAAAGACATGATTCCCACTTTTGACACGCTCTTAACCGTTCTTATACTACACAAACACTCTGGACAATCTGAACCATCTGATGACGTCTTCAGAGAAATCAGACTAACCTTTCAGAGAGAATAAACGAAAACGCCGATTGACACTGTAGTGAACCTTCTTAACACCAAGCAGGGGCAGGCACATATATTTTGTTATAACTTTAAAAATATTATTTGACTTCGGTCATCCAGGGGGCATCGGTCCAGGTGCACCCACGAACAAATAAAAGGTGGTGCAATGCACCTACGGTCAACTATACCTATAAACCTTTACGATAGCGAGAGAAATTTGAACATTCACGCCATTTTCTTTTTTTTTTTTAATGAAGTATAGTCACAGAATAGTTATTTTACATATACAGACTGTTGCATATCGCCACAGCGAGATTTGTTTGCTTTTGAAACACCCTATATATTTTTTAATTGTATTTTATTCTCCTATACGGACAAATGAACTTTGTTTTAGTTATCCGCGGCGTTGCCAAGTTATTCCGTTCATTCTCTAAAAAATTCAAATTCACGCATTGCTTTATAGAGACATACAGAAGTTATTTTAATAGTAAAAATTAAGATTTTTTTTGTACAACTGTAACTATGCTTTATGTTCTCACATTTTTTTTAATGAAATTATACAGAGTGTTCAATAAACTGAATCAAATTTACTATGCTATATTTTATACTTCCGTTGGGTGTCTTTTTGTATTATCTTCATATGTTGTTAAGGGTATCCTATGCCTAAAACCAATAATTTCGGAGATTTTTACCATTTTTTTCTAATATTATTTAGTCATGTCATTATTTCGCAGGATTTATGAGAATATTTTACCTATTAAATTCATAGCTTCATAAAATTTTTGATATCAACAAAATGTAACCATGACTATGATACTATGGTTTTATCAAATTTCTTCACTGAAAAACTACCTACGGCCATCAAATGAAGTATTCTGATTGGATGAAAATGACATATGTGGAATAATCAATTAAAAAGTAAGTCTAATATACCATGGATATTACTCGGAGATTGTGGTTCCAACATGATGGTGCACCAGCTCACAACAGTTTTCGGGTTTGGTGTTATATATTTATTAACACTGGTTTTAATATGAAGGTTTTAATAATAAGAGATGTTGTTGTAACAATTATTAACACGCTATCTCAAGACATGTTCACGCCATGCTGGTCACCGGAAGAAGTTTTGCCAACATGCCCGTCTAGTTACAAAAACATTTTTACAAAATACCAACATAACAAAATTCACTTTTTAATATATCTAACATTAGGAATTATTTTAATGAAGAATTTACTAATAGATGGATCGTAAGAGGTGGTTTAAGAAATTTGCCTGCTAGATCTCCGAATCTTACAAAATTGGATTAGAATTTGTAACTGTTTTCAAACTGTCGATGCAAAGATCTGTGAAGAGTAAATTACTCATTTATAAACCGTCTGCAAACATGTTTCATTGAGAATGGCGATTACATTAAAAATTTAATTTGTAGAAATAAATTTAAAATGGTGAAATACTCCGAAATTATTGTTTTTAGGCATAGGATACCCTTAATAACATATGAAGATAATATAAAAAGACACCCAATAAAATTATAAAATATTGGATGTTCCATTTGAAAATGACGAGTTATAGTCATTTGAAATTGAGTAAATTTGATTCGCTTTATTGAACATCCTGTATAATTACATTTTAAAAAAATATGTGAGAACATAGAGTACAGTTACAGTTGTACTGAAAAACAATTCTTAATTTTTATTATTAAAATAACTTCAGTACGCCTTCATAAAGCAATACATGTATTTGGTCTTTTTTAGAGAATAAACGGAATAACTTGGCAACGTCGCGAAAAACTAAAACAAAATTCATATGTCCGTATAGCGAAATAAAATACAATTAAAAAATGTAAAAATATACAAAGTGTTCCATTTAAGCGTGCCACTATTGCTATGTCGAGAACTATAAGAGCTACGAGGTTGGTTAAATTAGCAAAGAACCACCATTTTACAAGACTAATACAATGAGCAAAAAAAAATTTTTTTTCGTCCAGTGGTTCTCAAAATACGGAACCCTACTTTCTGCAGTCGCTTAGGCTCAAGCACGACTTCACACCAACTTCACATTCGTCGTAGTCGCGAAAAGAGCGGGAACTTTAAGTAAACGTCGTAGAGATGGATAGCAGTAAAAAGAGAACGCGTTCTGTAGATAATATATTAGTTTTTTATTATATAACTATTTTAAAACACTATACTATTGCCAATACATATTTTGCTTTCTTAAATTTATAGCTATCCCTGTTCATGACGTCTATTTAAAGTTCCCGCGCTTTTCTGGACCACGGCCACTGAGGTGATTGGGCCCAAGCGACAGCAGCGCGCTCGTTCCCTATGAGCTATGTATCCATTCTGTGAAGTGTACAAAAAACATAAGATATACCGATATGAAGAAATAAATGAAGATCGTTTTAAAGTGAAGGGAAATATGTTTTTAACTTAGATGTGGTATAACAAAAAGATATCCTACTCTCCTATAAGGCTCGGGCAGCCTATCCTCCAACATGGCCGCCATCAGCTGTTTGGTCGGCATGTGAAGCTTGTTTATATAGGAGTAACATCGTGTTTATAGTATTTTCTTCGATTTTGTGCTTTGTTTTCGTAAAAAACAGTGTTTAATGAATATGGATTCACTTAGTGAATATTTTAAAACTTTGGAAAGTGACGTGAAAGATCGATATATGGAAAAAATATCAATAATTGATAATGTAGATCCATATTTTTGTTATTATTCATAATCTATATAAATGATATATCACTTTACATAAAAGAATGTCATTTAATTATATTTGCAGATGATACTACGGCAATAAATTCAGATTACGGCATTAATAATGCATTATTAATTGCAAATACATTAAAAAGCAAAATTCACGAATGGTTTGTAGCAAATAATCTTAGCATGAATGACGATAAAACCCAACAAATAGTATTTTCTTTACGTAAACAATCTGTTTGTACAAATCCAGTAAGTGTCAGACTGTTAGGCCTTTATTTAGATCCATCTCTGAACTGGACTGAACATTGCAATATAATTGCAAAAAAACTCACGTCAATTATATTTCTAATAAAAAATTGTGTGGAGATGTATCAGACAAAACACTAAAATCTGCCTATCACTCTTTATTTGAGAGTCACTTAAGATATGGAATTTTACTATGGGGTCATGCAAGCGAAGCAAATAGATTATTCTCCCTACAAAGAAGATGCGTAATAATTTTAAATAACAGTTCTTTTAGAGAAGATTCAAAACCAATCTTTATTAAATTAAAATTATTAACTCTACCCAGCCTTTATATTTTAAAGTGCTTAGTGTATATAAAACAGAATGTAAACAATTATCCTCTACGTAACGAGCACAACTCATTTCACCAGAAATAATTGTGATGTAACTCAATCATTTCTACGTTTAAATAAATCTAAACTAAGTACCAATTACTATGCAATACAACTTTTTAATGCTCTACCTTATGATTTGCGTTGTTTAAATTTAGATATGTTTAAATATACAATCAAAAATATTTTACTTGAGAATGCGCCATTTTCTGTTCAGGAATTTTTAACTCATTAATTACTATATACATTAATGAACCAGTGTCCTGTAATCATTTTGTAAATGTTATTTATGTATCATTCTTTCGACTTATGTAAATACTTCTGTATGCTAGCATCAATAAAGTATTATTATTATTATTATTATATGCACTGGACAAAAAGTGTTAGATAAATGATGTAAAAAGTTTACCTCAAATTGGATATTTCGACATATACAATTATTTAATTCTAAAGAAAAGTGCATACACACAAGCTGAATTTAAGGTATACAAAAGTTCAGATGCCTTCAAATTTTTTAAATGTGGATGGATTAAGCAAGTGTCTTCTTTTTTATAGGATCTTCTTCTCCCCGTGTATTTGTACTTTTAGGTACCCTAAAAAATGAGACTTTGTCTCTATTGCTCCTACTTCCACAGCCGAAAACACAACAAGTTGTAGGCAATATTCTTTTTATCTGGCAAAGGCAAGAGTTATTATTTCACAAATATTAAGCATTCTGATTAATCGAAAACACTTACTTTATCTATTAACTTATTTAAAGTATATACACAGCAATAACTTCTTCAATCGTCAAAATAAATAATGACATATGTATATGTATGCCTACCAGGTGCCTACCAAACAGTTGGTCGCGGCCATGTTGAAACGTCACGCGCCCGTGCCTTATAGCTGCGTACTACTGCGCAAGCAAAAGATGTATGGTCGAGAATCGCTTAACAGTATTCACAGTCAGCTGAGTGAGGATAATCCGCCAGCTGAGTAGTGCACACTTACAGTTAGAGGAACGAAATATTGGTCATAGTGTTTAGCTAGTGTTTTATCTGGCACATATAACTCTGAACGTATACGCCATAAACACACGAAGCTTATCTTGTTTAAAAACCAGTATATACATTTTTCTATCATGTTACATGTTACACTGTTTTATTTATAATTCCATCCATTTACCAATTTCCTTTCCTTGAAAAATTACTATCAATATACAAATAATTTAAATTTATTGTTAATTTGACCTATTCACACTCATATTTTTTAAAGTTTTGTCACCTATCCTCATTATATGTTTGGTTGAGTTCTCCATATCACTACTCCACTGGTCCACTGTACTCAATCAGCTTCAACAATATTCAACACTTTGATCATTTTAAAGTTTACTGCAATTTTTTATATGGATCATCATAAAATATATTCACTTCAAAATGAACTGACTATAATTATTTCTCCAATACTAATGTAACCTATTGATCTTGTTATTATAAAGGTTAAATTATTTGTTGAACTAATATAGTTGTAAAATGCAATGAATAAAATAATTGTATTATTGTAAACACAATTTAAGTTGTATATCATTGAAGTGTTTCACTTCAAAAGCATCGATACGTGCTTTCTTTTTTAACAGATCACTTAACGACTTCACTTATTGTGTTCCTTCATTTCACCTCAAATCAACTGTTACGTAGTGATGAAATCCCGTTTTCTTTACGGGCCCCGCACGATGTTGAGAAGTTAAGAAGAAAAGGTGAAAAAAGATTTTTGGTAAAAATTTACTGTACGGTCTACACAAAATTCAAATTTTTGCCAGTTGTAGGAGGCCATTTGACGTTACCAGTGGCAAGAAAACAGTGGTCATTTCGATGGATTTTAGAATGATTTTGAAATGTATGAAATTGTAAAGATATGCACTTTTTCTTAGCACATTTATTAAACATAACCTAACCTAACCTTTTTGATGGTTTCATTCTATTCCAATATGACAAAGGATTATCACTCATGCATGAGAGTATTTGATAAATGTTTGAGAATCATTGTTTATCTTTCATTCTGACGCATGCGCATTTCGATAATTTTTGTAATCGGGTATCACAAATTATTTGAATTTGAAGGTATCACTTATGTGGCAAGAACAGCAGATCCTATAGTATATCTTTTCTCGTATTAAATTTATCGTTATCCCCGTTCATGACGTCTATTTAAAGTTCCCATTCTTTTCTATACCATGGCCACTGAGGTGAATGGGCCCGAACGATCGTAGCGCGCTCGTACCCTATAAAAATGTACTTTTTTTTGTTCAATAATAAATATATAACCTGCAAAAAATCATATACATATATTGTGCATATAATTTATTGTAAAATATAATCTACGTCTAAAAATTATTTTCTTTTGTAAAGTTAATTTCACGAATCCATTTCCGATAACATAAGTAAATCAATTTATAATCGAACTAAATAATTAATTATATTTCAATAACGATATACAGTACTATCAAATCTCGTGCATAAAGATAATATATTTGATTATTAACTAATATGTATTATATACATTGATCTTGCTTTTAGTTTACTATATTGAAAAAGTTATATTTGAAAATTTGTTTATTCAGTAAAAAAAATATAGTAGAACCTTAGATCTAGTTCTGTATGTGATATGTATGATAGGTTTCACTCATATTAATTATTGGTATTTTTTGTAGAAAGTATTTTTTGCAGACGTTAGGTACAAATCTAATTGGACTTCTTCTGGTGAGACTACTGCTCTCTTCATAAGAACAAAAATGAAAATTCGAAGTCTTTACTGCTATACGATTCTCAAACCCGTATGGCTCTCCCCGAAATATACTGAATGGAAATAAATCAATTGGTTAGAGATTCTTCCTATAACAAATTAACAAACAATGATAACTTCATCTTGTGCAGGGAATGGAGAATAACATAACTTGGAGACTTATGATTTGTAGAGTTCTAGATACTTTTGGAAAGTGCAAAGCAAAATCAAAAAGTACGTAATTATCGTAAGTTGTATAATACTAGCAAAATAATATTGTATGAGATTAGAATATTATTTTAATATTTTGTTACAGAATGAAAGCTTTGAAATCTGGGAAATGTTACAGTTGCTGTTGCTAGTGATACTGGAGTCCACATAAAAACAACGGCTGAACGAGTTTTTGAGTACTTTGTGCCGTATATCGGAAATGTGACGTATTTTTTGTAAAAGGAATTAATGAGAATTTGTTTTTAATAGTTGTTATATATGAAATTGTTTAGTTATTAATTCTGTTCAATAAAGTGAGTTATATGAATGTAGATTTCATCTACACAAAGTAATTTGCAGTTTTCTTCCACCAATACAGGTAATTAGATGAATAAGATTTGTCTATAAGTGTAAAATTAATAAAAGAGTAAAACTTTTGCTTTTTTATTATTGGCATTTTTGAGACAGTCTGAAAAAAGTATAGGTACGCACAGTAACTTAGTGTGAAATATACAATAGTTTTTTAAATTATATAATAGTTATGTAGAAAAATAATTTGCATATGTGTAAGATATATTGCCTACACGTTTTAAAATAATATATGAATTAATATGTATAAATAAAAGTTCAAATAATATACTAGTCTAGTACTGGAATTCAATGATGAGAATGTACACTGACATCTAGTGGACAGTAGCAGTAACACCGAGTAACACTAACCTGTACTTTGGTAGCATTTTTTTAGATTTGTACGGTTTTGGGCCTGTATATTTTATGACATTATTTTTTGGACTTGTATATTTTGGTTCTGCACTCGTTCCCGAAATGTACCAAACATTTTGTACATAATTTTTAAATTTTAATTTATTGAAACTGATATTACAGTTTTCTATTTTATTTCTACAGTTGTACAACCTATGTAGTAATAGTAGAATTATAATAATGATTCCTGTATTTATTTTTGTAAGAACAGAAACCTGCATAACCGATAACCTAAAAATTGTCATATGTTTATGACAAATTAACATTACACTGTTTTTAAAGTCATGTTTACTTGTTTGCATAAATATATTATTTATAACTACGCAGAGATCGTAATTTTTATTACAGTCTGTAAATATGTGTTCTGTGATTGAGTCATGTTTTATGTGCTTTTCAAATACTAATAATTGTGTTCCAGTTAACGAAGAAATAGTGAAACAAGTGAAATATGTTTTACCTGGAATGGTAAGCGCATTTTTATTATAATTTAATTATAAATTTTTATATGTTTATATGTGTTTAACTTCAAATAATTGGAGTAATGATATGCATAATAAAAGATATTGTGAAAGTATCATTTAAAGTACGTAATTGTTAAACATTTACACACTATAAATTGTTATATTTAAATATTGTATCCAATTATTAAGATAGGTAATTATTTTATTACAAATTTTCAATAATGATATTGAGTATTTATACGGGATCATTTTGTTAATAACAAAATCAGAATATTTTTACTAATTTCAGTTAAGTTATTAATTTCATTATTTCACTAGTGATCATAATTTCACTCGAAATAAAAATGGAAAGTTGGCTATACAGTGTGTGCAACGAAACGCGAAATAGGACTTTAACATTGGATTTCAAAAAATTATGCATACTCTCTGATAGATATAGAGCAAAATTACAACAGTACAAAGTTGTTTAAAATTAATTCCACATAAGATAAGATCTTAATTGATGCAAAAGCATGTCTACGTTCAAAATCAGACAGCCATGGAAATAAAAGAAAATATTTATTTACTGATTATAACTCGTATTGTTTATAATTTAATGTTATTTAAGATAAAATTAAAATCTTTTTCTTAAATAGTATATAGATATTACAAAAAGATAAATTAGAAAAAAAATATTAATAAAAAGTAAAATCTCGAGTAAAATAGGTCAAATAAAACAAATTTTTATTATATTGAAGTACGAAACATTCATTTTTAAACTAATTCTAGATTATAAAAATTAATAATTAATATCAAATTAAAACACTACAAGTGTCCATTTTACAAGACTAACCATTGGGATCTCGAGCATTGTAGAAGATAAGAATTAAATTGGAGCAAAGTTACCGCATTAGTTGCCCATTTTCATCATGTATTTGTTTTCCCGAAAAAATGCACAGCTCATTAGATATGAGCAAAAAACTAATTTTGACAAATTTACATTTCGACATAACTTTCTTGCACATTCTACAGGCATTTTTTATGAGGTCCTTAAAACTTTTGTCTCGTACGCTTTTCGAGAAATTCATGCAAACTTTCAATTTTCATATGGGGCTCAAAGTTGCCTTTAATCCTGTTAAATAGAGATTTTTTTCTCTTTCCAATTATATAAAAAACATGTACATTAAAATGGAGATAAACTAAGAAATGAGAGAATTATTGATTTTATTCATTTCGGTCAAGTGTGCTTTGAAAACAAAATCGAAAATATTTTGTTTGAAACAAAATTTTGACTATTCGATTCAATTCAGCTGTACATTTTAGTGACAAAATTTTCATTGTGAGTCAAGCGGGATATGTTAAATTTTTATGGCCTTCTGAAAAATAGTATAAAAATAAATTTTATTTAAATTACAAATAAATTTTTCTCTATAATTTTATTATGTAAGGATATTGGGAACATTCAACAAAACAGGTTATGTTATCATATATACAAATGTGTAGTTCTAGCTAAAATTAACAAAATATCGACTAAATCTAAATGATATTGTTGATCCTCGATGCAATAATTACTTAGGTAAAGGGTTAGCATTGCACTATTTTCTGAAAGACAAAAATAGTAGAGTGCTAGCGGCCGAATAAAACGTTTAAAAATTAATCCCGTGGGGGTTTTAAACGAAAAAGATGGGACCTTCAGAATCTTGAAGTTTATACCTCATATAGTGAAATGCCAGAGTCGTCAAAAAATTGTCCTGTGCCAAAAGGCACAAATCAAAATTTTGGAGTTACGTACAAGAGTCGATATGAAATGCAGTTTTATACCTACCGTCCAAATTTCATTAAAAAGTCTGTACAGGTTTTCCATTAAAATCAATTTGAATTTTTTATTTAACATGGGTCCTTATGGGCCCAGCCTGAAGAAATCTGCTCATATCTCCGTTTGACTAGCCTCTAAAATTGTATCTTTTTACAAGTTTTTCACATTTCTCAACTAATATCTCGAAAAGTAAGGGTTAAATCAAAAAATGATATTTGAAAATGTTTTAGCTCCATTTATTAACATTGTAATAGTACTTGTTTCACAATTTTAGTACGAACAGTTTTCGTGTAATAGTAATTTTAAGGAAATACTGCACTTTTAATCTTGAGCGGGACTCCGCATGGCTCACTGCTTACCCCTCACATCACCCACCGCGCGCGCTTCCTTTACCAACAAACTGAAATCAATCAAAGTAAAATAACGTATTATTACTTATATGAAATCATATTTTGATTATTTATACCTATGTATATGAAATGTATATGTGATACTTTAAGAATATTAGTGTTAATCAAAAATTAAAATTACTGAATCAACAAAACTTTATTTGAAATAAACTTAAATAATTTGTAAAAATCATAGAAATGAAATTATCAGTCACTGTCATCGATTTTTTCTGATGGTGGTTGTAGGAGTTATTTTTGAATTGATGGTGTACATTGTGGCAATTGTTTTGACCCATACATATATAGGACCCAATGCAAAATAATTTGTTTTTCTTGCAACTACCGGACTTCATTCGATAATCTATTATTATGAAAATTAGTTTATATTTAATAATATATATGTATATGCCTCTCTGATACTTTTTTACATTTATGAATGTTTGTTCTGTCGATTTTTTGTCAAATGACTTCTTTTCCAGATAAGTTTAATCAGTTTATTTATTTTTTAAAACTATTTAATACAGTTAAATATTTATAAAAATAGAGAACGAAATAAAATCATAGCTTATGACCAGTAGTTTAATGAACTATTGAATAGTACTAAAAATTTATTAAAATTTTAAAAAAACTTAAGCTAACCTGTTCGTTTCGCTCGCCCCAATATGACAAACAGAGAATTTATACAAAAAATTAAACAAACATTGATGTTATTTACAAATTAATATTATGTGGCAATATTTTGGGATGTTGGATGTCTGTAAACACAGATCTAATATTTCCACCACATTTGGTGTAGTTTCTTCTTTGTACCTTGTCAAAATTATAGGCCAATTCTGAACAAAAATGTAAGACTTATGTATAATTTTATATTAATCAACAAAAATAGATGCGTTTTTGTCAGTTTTTTACAGATTTACAGATCTGTAAGACTTATAGACTTGTTCAGAATTGGCCTATTAGTCACATTATCCGCCTATAAACAATAGTTACATTTATATGGCGTATCAACATAACCAAACTTTATTTATATTACCTTTATATACTGCATCTCCTTCACTCATGGGACTCGTATTACCTTTTAAAAATAAATATATATCTCCCTAAAGATACAAACATAATTCTATGGTATTTAACGGGTAAATAAATAAATAATACGGATAAAATCTTAATGTTGCACTTATAACTACATAGGCTCAAATGGAATGTTTTCCCTATCTCGATGTTGATGGGGCTGCCATCTATTTTCAGTGAATTTTCCCAATAAAATATTTATGTGGTTGAATTCAGAAAAGAATACTTTATAGAATAAATCTGAAAAATGATATTGATATTCTACAAGTGTGTCTAATAACATTTTATTGTATTTTTAATATTATCGTTTCGCTGTTACACTCTGTATACCACAGTCGAGAAGACCGTTACTGACTAACGCCTTGTATCCTTCGCTCCTTTGTACCTTGGAATACAACTTGGCCAATAATGATAGTCTTTTCAGTTTTAATGTATAATATACTCTTATCTGATTTCAGACAGCCGTCGATAAAAACATTCCACTACTCATTTGTTCCACGTGCTCAAAAATCCTTCGCATATTCAACAAATTCAAACAAGAAAGCGTCGTGAACTGCCAAGAGCAAGAAAAGAGCATCAGGGATTCTAAATCTTCAATTGTTGCACAAATTTTATCAGGAACAAAAAGGAAATTAGAAGAACATGATGAGAACAGACCATCTGAAGAAAAGAAAAGAAAGGTTTTGGAAGATAAAGAAGAAGACTTGGAAAATATAGCAGGAGAAATCAAAAGTAGTATTAGTACCGAGAATTCGGGTGATGATAAATTTCTATATAATTGTTGGTATTGTCTAAAAACATTGCCAGATAAAAAAACGTTTATAGAACACACAATAAGTCATACACGATATTTGTGTATAATTTGTTCCGAGTCTTTTATAAGCAAAACAGAGTGGAACAACCATGTCTCCACTCATGGTTCTGAAACAATCAATTCAGACCTTACTAACTTACTGTATTATAAGGACGGGGACAAATATCATTGTTTAAAATGTGACGAGACATTTAGATTGAAAAGTATATTAGATAGACATTTAACCTCCCATGACAAAAACTTACAAAATGAACAATCTTATAAAATATTCTCAACAAAACGGCTTCAACAAGAAAAAAATAAGTTTCAATGTTTAAATTGTCATCGGTCTTACCAATATGCAAACCATCTTCAAATTCACCTACAAAACCATCCTCTTTGTGCTGCTTATTTGAAAAATAAAAATAAAGCAAAAACACAAACCGAAAAAAAAACATTGTATTGTCCTGTTTGTTTCAAAATATACGCAACCAAATCTGAGTTAAATATACACTTACAAAGACATAAGGAAATAAAAAAAATCTGTTGTCAGAAATGTAATCAAACTTTTGCTTTAAAAAGTTGCTTTAACTCGCATTTAAGCACAAATTGTAGAAAAGACAATCCTAAAGAAGAAAATAAAAACCAAGGAAATTGTCTAACCTTTACTGAACATCCTAAGAAAAAGAAATTTGAAGATGTCTCTGTGGACGAATCTAATGTGATAATTTCGTATGAATGCAACAATGACAAAACAGTAAAACAAACTCTATACTGCCCTGTTTGTTCCAAAATATATAAAACAATATTCAACTTCCATAATCACTTGAAAACACATAAAGAAATAAAAAAGTTTCACTGTCAAAAATGCGACGAAATATTTGCGATGAAAAGTGTTTACAAAATGCATTTAAACACTTATGCAAGTAAAACGCACAATTTTAAACAAAAAGACGATATAAATCTTAAAACAATGGCAGAAATGCAAACCAATGAAAATTTAAAAACAACAAAAATAGAACATAAAAGCACATGCAAAGTTTTCAGAAAAGAAAAAGACTGTCTTCCAGAACAAATGCAAAATCTAAAAATTACAATCTGTGACGACAATATAGAAACAACATACATTGCTGCAGAAACAGATTCATATGGGAAAGACCAACTTCAAATGTCTGAAAATTGTCAACAAATACACAAAGTATTAAGAAAAGAAAAAGACGATCTTCAAAATCTTCAAAATAATCCACAAATGACAATCAATAAAGACAGTACAGAAACAACAGAAATTGCTATAGATATGGAAACATACGAGAAAAACCAAAATCAATTGTTTAAAAATTATCAACAAACGCACAAAGTTTTAAGAAAAGAAAAAGACGATTTTCAAGTGTTGAAACAAATGCAAAATGATCCACAAATGACAATCAGTAAAGAGAGTACAGAAACTTGTAATAAAGCAAAGGAAGAAAATAACTCAGAACCTAGAGTTAGTAAAAACAGTGATGAAACAATAGAAACAACTATTAAGAAATACAACTATTCGGTATGCGATAACTCTTATTCAACTTACAATGTTTCAAGAAAACGTATGAAAGAAAAAAGTGATGATGAACATCATAAAGCGACGGAAGAAAATAATCCAGAAACGAAAATGAGAGAAAACAATGCTAAAACAACAAAAACGATAGAAAAATCAGAAAATAATTCCATTCAGAATGAATCATCCGAAAAAGAAATTAAGGAATATTTGTTTGACGATCTAACATCGGAAGATGAAATGACATATGATATTAACATAAATTCCAAAAACTTCACAAATGAGAAAACTGTAACAACTTTCCTAACTTGTCCACTCTGTTATAAAATATTCACAACTAAATCAGACATCACTGCTCATCTCAAAACACATGAAACTGTAAAAAATAATTCTCAAAACTTATCAGACTTGGAAATTAAAACGAAAAAGGTTCCGACCAACGAGGATATGAAACAAGAAAATGGGAAAGGAAGAAAATGTTTAGTCTGTAATGAAACATTTACTCAAGTAGATACATTGAAAGATCACATACGATGTCATGCAAACTTGAAAAAAAGTCAGCTAAGTAAAGAATTTAGAAAAGCAGAGCAGAGTCCCATCGCTAGACAATCAACACACACAGAATCACAAATTCAATCATTTACAACCAAAATTCGTTTAAAGTATCACATGTCACTACACAAGAAGCGGCAAAGTGATGAATTCTCAAAATCGGTGGAAGATGGATTAAATAGAATGGAAATAGAGAAAGGTAAAACTATTTATTTATTTTCCGTATCCATGGTATGTAATGGGGGTTTCCAATACAACGCCTTTTTAAAATATATATTCTGCATATCAATTTTGGTCGTGAGTATATAGTAATAAAACTAAAATAATATGTAATTGTTGAATACTTTATTTAAAAATTGAAATTAAAATTTTATTTAAATGACCTTGTGACGTCTTTCCCCTGATCAGTGTTGCCAACTATAAGTATATAAGTTTTAATTTCACCGGTTCGCAACACTGCCCCCGATAGCTAGCTTCATGTGATAAAATGACAGTGCAACAGGTATAAAACAATACTTAACAATAATAGCCACAAAAAAAATTGCAAATATAAAAGCCAGCGATAGCAAGAAAATTTAAATAATATTCATTCATGACTAAAATGAAATACTTTATGTATAAGTACATTCTTTTTTCATTAAATATTATTATAAATTCAGTACCTGATATTTATATCCTGCCTGGATTTCAAAATATATGAGAACACACACACGTGGTAACTGATAAATGCATCTATCGAAAGCATGAATCACGAAAGCAGGTTATGTTTATATTCAATGTTTGAATTTAAGCGGTACTCGTAGCCTAACTTCACTTCAGTTTTTTAGCTACTTATAGTTCTATCTCATAGCGCACATGGACTATCTTTTTCTAGTCAGGAGAATGACGTCACATCCATTGTCCGTAAACTTTATTAATTTTTTTCTCGGATACTATCAACTTTTTGGAAAAATAAAAAAATATGGGTCCAATATTTTGCTTTAAAGTTTATCATATAAAAAAATCAAAAAATCTTGGAAACCCCCATTTGAGGTTAACAATAAGTGAAAGCGGGATGATATGAACAGCTGTGGGTTTTAGCGGTACAAGCATACGACGTGACATCTACCTATAAAATTTAAAGTAAAGATAATTTGATTTACAACAAAATACTTTTTAAGTTAACTCTAAATTATTTTTAAAAATACAAATAGACGAATGTAATTACAATTGTCGCATAAATTTATTATAGAAATAATCATTAATACCAAAATTAGACAATTATAAATTAAGGTTATATGTCAAAAAGTCATGGAAAAAATATTTTAGGAATTTATTTATCTGTTGCCATGGTTTCAGTATTGAGTAGGAAAATGACATAGGTTTCTGTTTTACATTATAATTTTTTTTTTTATTTAATACAATCTTCTCGAGGATACGGAAAACTACCTTGTGCCCTACGGGCAGTGGCGGAACTATAGGTGGGCCAGGGTGGGCCGGTGCCCACCTTAAAAAGTGATGGCCCACCCTCGGGCCCACCCGTAAACAATGCAGGCATCAATCAAATTTATAATACCATTATTACAGTAATGCTATTAAAAAAATGTAAAAAGAAAAAGACGGCGTAATTTTTGTCGTGAAATATTTAATTGGTATTATTGTGTCTGCACGGTGGTAATGCTTGTATAACCAAAGAATTGCGCTCTTTTACGTAGAAACTTGTGATAGTCATTGCCGCGCGCTTTGACAAAGCATGCCGATTTGATTTATAATTGATGTCAACTAACCGTCTTCATATCTGCCACTACATCTACAACAGATTAGTGCACATGTAGTTTTCGTGTCTTTCAGATCATGTTGTTTATGTGAATTTTGATCATTAGTGCTAGTTAAAATGAGTAAAGGTAACATTACAGATTATTTCGCTCCAACTTCAAAAAAATTTAAACCTGTCGTTCAGTTTCCATGAAACCTACTGAAAATTGCTTGAATATTGTAAAAATAATTTATTATTTTTTAAATATATAATGGCATTTGGCCAATTCTTTTTGCCTCATTGGATGCAGTTTTTAGTTCTAAACAAATACATGTCTCACAATTTGTTCTAAAATTAATAGGTAATAAAGTTATATCTGGAAATGAAAACAGTAACATTGAATATCCTATGTTCAGAAAATAAAGTAGACACTCGGTATATAACAATGGCACGGCCCACCAAGATTTTCCGGTGCACACCGCGTGGCCCACCTAACATTTTCCATCTAGTTCCGCTACTGCCTACGGGAATCTAACGGCATAATGGGGTCATTTCACATTTTCTGTTTTATTTTTTTCCTGAAAGTCTACCGTCTACAATTAATATATGTAAGTATTATTTTCATGTCATTTGAGTACATTGTTTTGTAGATATAATTTTTTGAAAATAAACTTCGATTTCAAATCTCAACAGGATGCCATTTGCCAACCACGAATCAGAATAATCAGCTCACTCTTGCGGACGAAATGTAAACTTCGTTCATCATGCTTTACCTAAATAAATAAATATATTACACTGTGATGTAATTTCAATTATATTTCACGCTTATAAATCTATAGTTCGACATTAATATAAACAAAACAAAAACCTGCATACTTTTCCTCTGACAACTACATAAATTTTAGGTTACTTTATCACGAAGTATAAAATTATACTTCGTGCTTTACATTGACGTTCAACTTGTAGCGCCTCGGTGTACGTGTATGCAGGGTTGTTATAAAAGCCACTTTTTGTAATAAAAGCCAGACCAGTGGTTTAAATTGGTTTAAACCGGAAGAAACTGGTTTAAACCGGCTGAAAGTGGTTTAAATCACTTAAAATTAAATAAATAGATATTAGTTAATATTTTGAGACAAATACACTAAGGGCCGGTTTTATAAACAAATTTAATACTTACTTAAATCTACTTGCACAGCAAAATTTCATCATTAAGTCCAAATGATAAACGAGTGTATGATAAAATCAGCATTTAATAAATTAAAACGATGTGTATTTGATAAAAAAAAATGAATTTACTGAACTAAATTTAAGTGGGTATTAAATTTTTATATAAAATCGGCCCTAATACTAATATAAAAACATGATAACTCAATTGGCAATTACTTCATTCTGTAATAACGTAAAGACAAAAAATATCTCAAAATAACAAATAAATGTATAAATAGATTTCAATATTTCGAATATATAAGTTTGTCTCTGTAAATTTATTGTACTATTATAAATAATACAAATACATGTATAACTTTATAACTTACGAATGCAACACAATGCAGAACACAAATCAAAAAGGGTATTTTATTGTACTCATAAAATCATAGAATAGGACTTCACCACGCGTCCCGTATTGCCTTTCGTGTCTCATTATTGTCACAACTCTGTAAGAGTGAAGAAGGTTCAGAATTAAGAAGGTAACAAACTTCATGTTATTTTTATTTTCATACTATGTATATTTAAAATTATTAATTTAAGGTTTGCACCATTTATATTTTAAAAATGACATCAAAGATATCTACTGGCGGCCGGCATAAAGATCCAATATGGGGATTTTATGAAGAAGTGACAAATAATGAAGGACGAATAATTGGGCAAAAATGCAAAAACTGCTCAAATGTAATAAGTAGCAGACCTTTGCGTATGAAGACTCACCGCAGTAAATGCGTTAAGTCTCCAATTGCAACAGACACCGAAACTTCCGAATCTTCGGATCGACAACGAAGTCGCAGTCCTCCAGCAGTAGCAGGCTCAACAACACCATCATTTTTATCTTCATGTTCTTCAAGATCACCATCAGTAAAGGAATCTCAAGGTAGTTCTTCAAAATTAATGACACAACAGAAAATTTTGCCTCACGTTATAAAAACAACCAAAACTGATAGAGACAATTTAGATTTAGACGTAGCTAGATTTTTTTTCTCGTGCAATATTCCTTTTAATGTTGCAAATAAATTTTATTTTAAAAAATTAATTAGAAACTTAAGACCTGGTTATGATGTCCCGACCAGACAAAGATTGGCAACTGATCTTTTAGATAAAGTAAATAATGAAATAACAACCACTGCTATAGCAACATTACAGGGAAAAATTGTAACATTAATTCAAGATGGTTGGTCAAATATACATAATGAACCACTTATTGTTAATTGCTTTTTTAATGGTGAGGAGAGTATATTTATTTCGGCAGTCGAAACTGGTAGTAACCATAAAACATCGGAATATTGTTTGAAACTTGCACTTGAAGCTATTGATGAAGCTTGTGAAAAATACAATTGTATAGTTAATAGTTTTGTAAGTGATAATGAGAACAAAATGATTCTTATGAGAGAAAATTTGAAAGCATTAAAAAACAAAGATGTATTAAATCAAAATTCTTTTATATCGTACGGTTGTGCAGCACATTATTTTAATTTATTAGGCTGCGATATTTGTCGTTTAACTTCAGTTAAAAAAATTATGAATCAAATTATTGAAGTTCAAAAATATTTTCGAAACCATCATGTACCCAAAGGTTATTTAAAGCAGTGTGATGGGTCAGTAATACCTCAATTACCGGGTGAAACACGATGGAATAGCCAATTAATATGTTTAGAATCTTATTTAAAAAACAGAGATCACTTTTTAAAAATTTGCGACCGCTACGAACATGATATCGAAGGCAAAATTAGTTCTGTAATTAATAATGTATTAATTTACAAAGAAGCAAAAAATTTACAAAATCAGATGACACCAGTTTCTGCTGCTTTAAATAAATTACAATCCGATAGGGCTACTTTAGCTGACGTAGTTAATGAATTTTTATCATTATTAGAAAACAATAATTTGTCATCTCATAAAAATTTAATTAAAAAGAGATATACAGATTGTGTTACTCCTGCACATTTGTTGGCTTATATGCTCCATCCTGTATATATGGGGGAAAAATTATCAGCGAAGGATGAAGAACATGCTAGACAGTGGTTGATGAACGAAATTAATGAAGACTTTTTATTACTTGCAATCAAATTCAAGGCCCAAGATGACCCATTTCCAAAAACATTTTTTTCAGACAAAGTGCGAAAAAATATGAAAGCAAGTAAATGGTGGGCTTCATTACCTTCTGAATTTATTAATATTTCATTTATTGAATTTGTTACGCATTTAATGAATTGTCCCGCGTCCTCAGCGTCTATCGAAAGATTATTTTCCAATCTAAGTTATATTCAGAATAAAGTAAGAAATAGATTAGGCACGGAAACGGCGACAAAATTATTAAATTGTTACCGTACTCTAAATAAATGCCACGAAGACGGAGAGTTAGATAGCGACTAATTAATAAGTAATCCTAAAATTATGATATGTATATGAAAATTATGAGAATAATTGTTTAGTTTTTTTATATGAATTATATGAGAATAATTGTTCTGTTTTTTATATCTATATATGTGTAGTTATGTACTAGAAATTGAAATAAAAATTGAAAAACATATTTTTCATGTTTTATCCTTTTTACCTATTATTTTTAGTAAGAACCACTGGTTAAATCTATATAAAAACCAGTCCGGTTTAAACCGGTTTAAACCACTGGTTTAAACCATAGTGGCTTTTTCTTAACAACCCTGCGTGTATGTGTGAGTTTTTGATTCGTGACGTCACGAAATTCGCAGCGCGAATATCTTATAACAAAGTTGTGAATGAAAAGTATTATATTTCGGCGTACATTATATTGCAATATGCGTAGTAAGGGTCGCAGATTCCATATATGTAAAAAAAATCTAAACATTTTTTTTTAATGACCCCATTACATCCCTTGGCTTTTGTTGCCCTCGCTTACTACGTTCGCTCGTACATCAGAAATCTTCGGGGTGTAATATGCCCATGTCTTCCCTTATGACGCAATATATTATTACTTACTCATCAAGTTTTCAATTCCAATTGAAGAATAATGTTTATAATAAATAAAATATTAACTAAATAATTTATTTGATACTTGTAAACCATCGTTTATTGAACTGTTTATTCACTTTTACTATATTTAACTTTTTTCACTACTAAGTAACCATAATCATCAAGATCAATAATAAATTATTATTAACCCTAGTCGATAATGTAAACTGTCACTTTTTAGAGAAACTCAAGTCTCCAAATCCAAATATTGTTTGATTTATCATGAAACTTTTGTGACGTCAAAAGTGAATTATGTGCATGCCTAGAAGGGTTAGTGCTGTTGATCAAATTAGAATTTTCCAATTTAATAAAATTACTTAGAAAATTTTCCAATTTTAAGTTTCAAAATGATAAACGTATTTTGAATTTCTAATTTTGTTTTCTATTTTATTTGCTTTTGCTTGTTTTGTAAAAATATAATAACTTCGAAAAGAAAGTGTTTCTTTGGGAAAATGGTGATATCTTAACTAAAAATCATAAATTACTAAAATAAATACTAGTATAATAAGATAAATAAAGTACATATATAGTTTCTTTGCTATTCTATTCTTCAAATTTTACAATTAGAAAAAAATCTTACTTACTTCATTTATTTTTATGTATTTTTTATTGCCTACTTCCTTTTTGAATTTCGAATTTTTGAGTTTCAGGTTTCGAATTACGAATTTTTACGTGAATTCGAAAATCGAAATTTCCAAATTAAGAACTATTTTTCCAATGAAATTTCGAATTATTTTGTTTGGAAAATCGACAGTACTATACTATTATAGTCTTCGTGAACTCTTGTGAGGTTATTATTTTAGAAAATTATTTTTTAGAGAAATCTAATATCTTATCACTTTTGAAGACAATCTTTATAAAAAGAATAATAATAAAACACTGAGTTTCCCCATTAAATGATCAAAGCTAGGACTTGATTCTCAATTTCTGTGAAAACTGTAAATTGAAATACTTTAATTAAATAGTGCATTTAAGTGGGATATTTGTGTATAATGAGGTCTTGCACGGTTTTTTTCTTTTATCTTTAATCGATAGAATAATGAAAAATATTAGACCCGTATTTTTTATTTTTCCCCAAATTAATCTTTAATAATGAAAAAACTGCAATTAAAAATGATGTGCGTGAAAACGCGGCTGAATTACCCCACTTCCCCTCTTGTCTAGTGACGTATCAGGGTTCTGCCTAACTTCACTTCGTTTCAAACGTCAAATATGACGTTTTAACTTCCAAACTGACAAATTGAATAATCTTGTGCAAATATAGTGGCACACAAAAGCCTTACAATGCTTTCAATCACGCACTGTCCACTTTACCAACTTTCAAACAAGCCACCATGCCCCTTCCAAGCGTGGATAACTTCACCCCAAATAAAAATTATATTTCAAGAAATAAAATTGTGTTATATTATTACATTTTAGATATATTTTTCATATGTATATAAACATTTGATCTGAAATTTTAATTTACATATTTTTTTCTTTTCTAATTTTTATGTCTTATCAAAAAACAGATATGTCTTCCAAAAGAACCTACACACGTCACAACATGGCTGACTTTTTGCAACTTTTTAAAAGTATGATACTTTAAATCGATTTTATGTAACATAAAATGTAAATAAAAATGAATTAAATTGTATAGAGCGATAAATTAGACTTTGTAGGTTCGATTTAAACAATAAAAAAGTTTACTTAATGTTTTTTGCAAGACTACATTGTATAATTTATTTTGTTACAGAAGACTCACAGTTGAAAAAAATAATCAAACCTGAGGTTCAATATGACATTGAGACATCTGAATTAAACGCTCATGATGAAAACACTTTGTTAGTTCAAGAAAAAAATCCAGAAACGAAAATCTGTGAAAAAGAAGCAAAGCAGATAGAAGATATTTGCTTCAAAAACAATTCACTTTAATATATTTTGGACACTGAAAAACAATATGAACTCGACGATGAAATCTCAGTTAAAGAAGAATTGATCGATGAAACCAAAAAAGACCGACAAATTTATGAATCTTTACTAACAATAGATCGGATCAAGAAATAGACATAAATTCGAAAAAAGTCTAAAAACGAAACACCAGTATCAAATTTTTTGTATTGTCTGGAATGTTTCAAAATATTCAAAAAGAAATCCGATTTGAATAATCATTTAAAAACACATAATGAAGATAGTCAATTCAAGTCAGAGACAAAAGAAATAAATTCAAGTGTGAAACCAAGAAAATGTCCTATTTGCAATGAAATGTTTTCCCAGGAAGAGTTAAATAAACACATTAATATACATCGAGGATTGAAAAACCTTCCGCATAATAGAAAATTCATCAAATCTAAACAATGCCCGGTAGAAAATAATTTCAAAAAACACATAAGGGCACATTCGGGCAAAAAATAATGTTCAGTGTGTCAGGAGATAAACAAGTGATAATGTCTTGAAGAAAGACAAAGAAATGACTGACATTTCATTTAAACAAATCAATAGTACATTTTGATGTTACTGTTAAGTACTTGTCACAATGTGAATCATTTACCTATGTATTTTTTATTTAATAAAATTTATTTACAATTTTGAAATGATTATTTAACAAAAAGGTAGAATTTTTAATGCTGCTACCAGGTTATTACCTCCCCCCTGTCAATAATAGATAAGGGAGGTATTGTTTTTTGGTCAGATTTCTCCGATGTGAGTTTTCAACATATGAGCACGAATTAGGGTCCTTAGAATACGATTTTATTATTTTTCCGTGATATCTGTATGTCCGTGTGTGTCTCTGACGATTTTTCTTCCACGATAACTCTAACACGATACATGTAAAAAATACAATGTTTGGTATTTAAGAGTTAAGCCCGTCTGACACAATACAAAGTTTGGTACTAAATTTAGTTTTAAATTTTAATATAAAATATAATGGATCGTGTATGAGCATAAATGTATGAAAATTTGTACGAAGTGACTTTGTATTAAATTTTTGTACGAAATATTTAGGACAGGTTCTAATTTCTTGTGCAGAAGGTAGCGTAGTGTGCGCATGTTTACTGTGCAAACTGCAAAGTTGGGTTACGTTATTTTAGTGATTCTAACATTAGAGTGAGATTTGTTTGAAATGTCGTGGACATCATTTTCGTGAAAATATATAATTTTTCTTCGCTTTCTTCTTTTTAATAGCAATATTTTGAATTATTGCTACTACAGCAGCAGTTGTTGCAAGTAATAATCGCCTTCTGCTTGTACCAATATATTCATTTTCACTTCAATAATGTTCAGCTCATAAAATCTTTTGGATGTAAAAGGTTAAGAAAAAGAACCAGTCATACATCAGATGTCACATTGAATTCTCTAATGTACGCATGCGCATATATAAAAAATACATACTAAAACTTAGTACAGTTGCAGACAGAAATTTTAATCTTCTATAAATTTCAATAATAGTTAGCTACTGACCGCTGCTGGCGCCCCTTTCTTATTTTTCACAAAAATATTCGGTGGCTCAGCGGGATATTTAACAAAATGTATATTTATATTTCGCATTCATAAATGATAAGTATATATATATATATATATATATATATATATATATATATATATTTATATATATATATATATATATTTATATATATATATATATATATATATATATATATATAATATATCTATGTATGTTCTGTTACATGTCAGACTTTCTAGCACATGGAAACTCCGCCTCTTGGAAATGAATAAGTAGATATATAAAAAACAGTGAAATATAAATAAATATATATTATATAATATTTTTATGTTTACAAATGTAAAAACGAATAAAACAATCTAATAAATAAATTAAAAAAATATCTTTTTGAAACTGTGGACATGGATGATAACATTTTATATTTATTAACAAAATTTTTAATTTATAACCAATATTTTCAGTGGAATATTTATTAAAATTTTGGAATTGAAAACTTTTTTGTAGTCATGACAGCAGGCAGTAAGTGGTGGGGGTGAAAACTACGCGGCTGGGAGGCGGAACTGCTTCAAGGTCTAATTTTCGTATAACAGAAATACTGGGGAATGCAATTGCTACATATGCTTTATACTGTTTTATGGTTATATAATATGTAGTTTCTTGTATGTATATTTTATTTGTATGGTACTTTGTTACATAGGGTTTGCATATTATTATTATTACTATTAATATTATATATCATAATATCAGTTATCCTTCTACCTTCAGTAGGATCAGTAATATTATTATTATTTGCGGTTTTCTTTATTGTGTCTCTGTAGCCCTATTTATTCAGTGTTTTATTGTTATTATTATTACATTATTTTCTTGCAAAAATGGCAACTGAGCAGCCAGAATTATTTTCTCGCAAAAAACCAAATAAAAGAGGTATACATACATAATATATACATTTATCTGAAATGTGCTGCCTCAATTTATACTAATGTAAATCGTTCGAATATGTTAGGTTTCTAAAAATTTGCATTAAAAATTTTATTTTTTTCTATTAGGAATGATGATCTCTGTCAATTTAATTCTCCGACAAAGCCGAATTACAAAAATCTAAATTACATTGCAATATAACCTGGTTTTTTGTTTTATAAAACGCAAAAATCAGATAATCCTAGATTATACGACAATAAATGATCCGAGATTATGAAATCCGAATGGTGCTGGGAAGGTGATACACCCATATTGGCACAATTAAAAAAAACTGTCCTATTATTTATTACTAATTAAATACCAATTAATTACCGCAAAAATAAATTTATTACCCTTGCCGTTTTAAAAAAAAGGTGGCTGTGCCAGCTTCTCAGTGAAGCTAGCACACCACCAAAATAGTAAAAAAATAATAATTTGTATGTTAATATTTAGTACTAATTAATTACCACATGCATAAATTAATTACCAGTATCAATAACGAAAAAACGCAACTTTTCCAGATTTCAAAGCGCACGAACGCGAAAGAACATATTTCCTTTGTCAAAAATAAAATAAATGAAGTTCCAACAATAATTGTTGAAATAAACTATTTAGGACAGATTGTGCTGGAGTAATATATTGTTAAATATTTTTTAGAGAACGATTTCCTTGGAAAGATAGATTTTAAGAGTTTTTAATCTGAAACTAAATTTTGCCAATGTTAATTTTTATAAATTAAGTTGCTAAATATACCTAACAATAATAATTGTCAATATGAACTATTTAGGTGCATTTGTGCTGGAGTAATAATTTGATTAATATTATTAAGAGAACGATTTCGATAGTTTTTCGAAGAAGTTTTCATCTGAACCTAAATTTTGGCAATTGTAATTTTTATAAATCAAATTGCTAAATATACTTAGATATAATAATTGTCAATATAAAATATTTAAGAGAGATTGTGCTAAAATAATAAATTGTTAATTATTGTTTAGCGAATAATTTCAAAGGAATACATTTTCAAAGATTGTTTAATCTGAAACTGAATTATGGCAGTAGTAATTTTATAAATCAAATTGCTATATATACCTAATAATAATAATTGTCGATAAAAATTATTTACGTGAGATTGTGCTGGAGTAATAAATAATTAATTTTGTTCAGTGAACGACAGTTTATTGAGAGTCAAGGCCCTGAATCGATCTTTAAACAATAATTAACAATTTATTACTCGAGCACAATCTCTCGTAAATACTTTATATCGAGAAACATTATTGTTAGGTATATTTAGCAGCTTGATTTATAAAAATTACCATTGCGAAAAATTAGTTCCAGATTAAAAACTCTTTGAAAATAAATATATCTTTCCAAGGATATCGTTCGCTACGCTAAACCATTTTTAACAATTTATTACTCCTGCAAAATCCTTCCTAAATAGTTTATACCAACATTTATTATTGTTAGGTATATTTATCAACTTCATTGATAAAAATTACTATTGGCAAAATTTAGTTTCAGATTAAAAACTCTGAAAATCTATCTTTCCATTGAAATTATTCGTTAAAGAATTATTGGCAATTTTTTACTCCAGCACAAATACACCTAAATAGTTCATATTAACAATTATTATAGTTAGGTATATTTAGAAACTTGATTTATAAAAATTACCATTGCCAAAATTGAATTTCAGATTAAAACTTCTTCGAAAATCTATGTTTCAATTGAAATCGTTCGCTAAACGATATATAACAGTTTATTACTCTAGAACAATCGCTCCTAATTAGTTTATTTCGACTATTATTAATGTTGGGTATATTTAGCAACTTGATTTATAAAAGTTGCTATTGCCATCGATTAAGAACTTCTTAAAAATCTATTTTTCCATTGAATTTATTCGCAAAACAATAATTAACAATTTATTACTCGAGCACAATCTCTCTAAAACAGTTTATATCGACAGTTATTATTGTTGGTTATATTTAGCAACAAAAACTACCATTGCCAAAATTTAGTTTCAGATTAAAAACTCTTTGAAAATCTATCTTTCCATTGAAATTATTCGCTAAACAATAATTAACAATTTATTACTCCAGCATAATCTCTCCTAAATGGTTCATATCGACAATTATTATAGTTAGGTATATTTAGCAACTTGGTTTATAAAGATTACCATTCCAAAAAATTTAGTTTCAGTTTCTGAAAATGTGTCTTTCTAAGGAAATCGTTCTCTAAACAATATTATAACAGTAAACGGCAAAGGTAATAAATTTATTTTTGCAGTAATTAATTAGTATTAAATAATAGGATAGTTTTTTAAATTGTGCCAATACGGCTGTGCCACCTTCACTACAACAATCCGAGATTATATACTAGATATTTTTATTCAACGCGATTATATATAAAAAATATTGCATTATTTTTATAAACCGATATAAAATATTTAATTCGCTTTTATAAAACCGGGCATATGTGTAATTATATATTTGTTTACATAGTTGTAAAGCAATTTATTAAAAATATTTTCAAAATAAGTCAAATCTAAATGACGTGGAGAGCTCATTATTTTTAAACATACAAGACAACTAAAAAAATAAAAAATTAAAATTTATAAATTATAGTGTTTCAAATGTCATCGAGGAAAGTTGTATATTCGGATTTTATCGTTGTATTTTATATGTAGAGGTGCAGTCTTGGTTACCATAGTAACACCCTTATTGTTTATGTCCGGCGAAAAGATTCCCCCTACATTCTTGGAAATTTGGTACGTTCTAGTATCGTAAGTCGTGACATTACCAAAGTACATTTTTTAAAATTGTGTAATCAATTGTAATGATTAATAAATTTGTGAGTAAAAAGTATTTTTCAACCACGCTAACCTTTCAATGATTTTTGCTAAGGTCTCATCTTACAAATATTACTTCTTATTTAACATGTATTTTCTGTAATTAATGCAGCTTGTAATAAATTAATAAATATGTGTTAAAGAAACAATTTTTCTGCAAAATGTTAAAAATGAATCATAATATCTCAAGAAGTTAGAAAAGTGTATACCATAGTATTTTATGTATTAAAACAAAATAATTATGATTTCTAGTATAATTCTAGTTAAATGTGATTTCTCAATAGGTGTTAACGTATATATATATATATATATATATATATATATATATATATATATATATATATATATATATATTTATGCATTTTGAATTCGAAACGACCGCCTTATTCAAGGTTGGGGTCTTTACTAACTATTAGAGTGCCATCTGTTATTAGGTAGTCGCTTATTGAATAGCTCAGCAATACTGTTATGCACGTTGCCTATGCTACAGGATTTTAATAAAACATTTTAGGCGACATCTATTGGGCTAGAAACAAAATACTTTGGGGTATCATTTCACCTTAAATACTTATCACTCAGTATATATGTTTTCTATGTTATCACTAGTGACAGAGAGTAGGTGTGTGATACAGTGTATTTTTCTTGGTTTCATATTGTGGAGTTTTTGAAATTTTAGTTTAGTACTAGCGAATTCTCGGCTACGCCGAGCATTCCCTAGAGCTCCGCTGTCAGTGCAAAAAACAAATGCCGGTAGACATGAAACAATTATTTCATATTTCCACGTCAGGCCTCACCGAGACCTTTCATTAGATTGCAAACACGATATACTTCTAATATTTTTTTGCAAAAAAACAAAAGCCGGTCGACATGAAACATTTTTGTCATTTATGTTCCCCAACTCTCACCGAGACCTTTCATTTGATACCATACACGACATACTTCTGACAACTTTCTGCATAAAACAAAAGTCGATCGACATGAAACATTTTTATCATATCTGCACGCTAGCCCACACCGAGACTTTTCATTTGATAGCAAACACTATATAGGTACTTGTGACAACCTTTTGCAAAAAACAAAAGCCGATCGACATTGACCATTTTCGTTAATTCTGCACACCAACCTTCATTGAAACCTATCATTTGATACCAAACACCACACACTTCTGACAACTTTTTGCAAAAAACAAAATCCGATCGACATAGCACATTTTTGTCAATTCTGCACGCTAGCCCTCTCCGAGACCTTTCATTTGAAACCAAACACGACATACTTCTGACAACTTTTTGCATAAAACAAAAGCCGATCGACATAGAACATTTTTGTCAATTCTGCACGCTAGCCCTCAATGAGACCCACAGATCATACACATACAAGATCCGACAAATCCAGCATAGAAATATTTTTCAATCATTACAGCGCCTCTCATGGCTACTTCCTCGAACTAATTATTTATCCGAAAATTATGGATGGGAGTAGGCTGATTTAGGTTGCATTTTTAATCAATATGAAAAAGAAAAAATATCTTCAAATTATTTATATTATATAAACGTATATTTCAAATATTTTTACCTAAATGTACAATAATCTTATCACTAAATGTATAATCTTAAAAATATAAGTATTTACAACAATAATATTATACAAGTATAAAATAAATAATTAATTAACAATTTCTAGAATGAAATAAATATTTTTATTAAAAATTGCGAACAGGTTTACTTGTTTCTCGAATCATTTTGTGTCAAGTCGATTTTTGTATTATTTAAGATCTGTGCTGTAGTAATACCTGGTGGTACGCTATTAAAGTTCAACTTCTTCCTTAAATAATTTTGAAATTGATTGTCTTCAAAATGTCTGTGACACACTCGGTATCTCCTATTTGTCAATTGTTTCAGAGTAAAATGGGATAAATCTTCCAAAGATAAGTTTTTCAGCCTCTTCTTTCTTAATTCGTCATTTTATGGGAAGCAAAAGAATTTTCTCCATTCTTCCCCGGGTAATTTTTTTGTCGGGCATTCCTCCACAACACCGCGTATTTTCTATAATAATAATGTTAATATATGAACTTCTTTTAATAAATATTATAATATGTAAGTCAATAAAGATACTTACCACAACCATTTTCAGTTTGACGGTTTGACGTTTTTTAGAAACTAAATACTTTGACAAACAACGAAACTATAGAAACATCACAAAAACACAACGAAAAAGTGTGGACCCGAATCACTTTTTGAAGTGTGGATCCGAACCACTTTCTGAATGCGACCGTAACGACATCTCTTGACTACTTCCCTAACTACAAACTTAGAAAATAACCTAGCATAAGACTGTCGGGGGCCTGATGAGACCTTTCATTTGAGACCAAACTCGACATACCTTTGAGAACTTTTTGCAGAAAACAAAAGCCGATCGGAATGGAACATTTTTGTCAATTCTGCACGCTAGCCCTCAAAGAGACGTTTCATTTGAGATTAAACTCGACATACTTTTGAGAAATTTTTGCAAGAAATAAAAGCCGGTCGACATGAATCTTTTCTGTCATCTATGTAACCCAGCCCTCATCAAGACCTTTCATTTGATACCAAACACGACATACTTCTTACAACTTTCTGCATAAAACAAAAGTCGATCGACATGAAACATTTTTACCATATCTACACGCTACCCCACACCGAGACTTTTCATTTAATACCAAACACTATATACTTGTGACAACCTTTTGCAAAAAACAAAAGCCGATCAACATTGACAATTTTTGTTAATTCTGCACACCAGCCCTCATTGAAACCTTTCATTTGATACCAAACACAATACCCTTCTGACATGTTTTTGCAAAAAACAAAAACAGATCGACATAGCACATTTTTGTCAATTCTGCACGCTAGCCCTCAAAGAGACCTTTCATTTGAGACCAAACTCGACATACCTTTGAGAACTTTTTGCAGAAAACAAAAGCCGATCGGAATGGAACATTTTTGTCAATTCTGCACGCTAGCCCTCAAAGAGACGTTTCATTTGAGACCAAACTCGACATACTTTTGAGAAATTTTTGCGAGAAATAAAAGCCGGTCGACATGAATCATTTTTGTCACATATGTAACCCAGCCCTCATCAAGACCTTTCATTTGATACCAAACACGACATACTTCTTACAACTTTCTGCATAAAACAAAAGTCGATCGACATGAAACATTTTTAACATATCTACACGCTAGCCCACACCGAAACTTTTCATTTAATACCAAACAACATATACTTGTGCCAACCTTTTGCAAAAAACAAAAGCCGATCAACATTCTGTCTGCACGCTAGCCCTCAACGAGACCTTTCATTTGAGACCAAACTCGACATACTTCTGAGAAATTTTTGCAAAAACAAAAGCCGATCGATATTGATCATTTTTGTCAATTCTCTACGCGAGCCCTCACCAAGACCTTTCATTCGATACCAAACACGACATATTTCTGACAACTTTTTGCAAAAAACAAAAGCCGATCAACATGGAACATTTTTGTCAATTCTGCACGCTATCCCTCTACAAGACGTTTCATTTGAGACCAAACTCGACATACTTTTAAGAACTTTTTGCAGAATACAAAAGCCGATCGAAATGGAAAATTTCTGTCAATTCTGCACGCTAGCCCTCAACGAGACCTTTCATTTGAGACCAAACTCGACATACTTTTGAGAATTTTTTACATAAAACAAAAACAGATCGACATAGATCATTTTTGTCAATTCTCTACGCGAGCTCTCGCCAAGACCTTTCATTTGAGACCAAACTCGACATACTTTTGAGAATTTTTTGCATAAAACAAAAGCAGATCGACATAGATCATTTTTGTTAATTCTCTACGCGAGCTCTCACCAAGACCTTTCATTCGATACCAAACACGACATATTTCTGACAACTTTTTGCAAAAAACAAAAGCCGATCGACATGGAACATTTTTGTCAATTCTGCACGCTATCCTTCAACAAGACGTTTCATTTGAGACCAAACTCGACATACTTTTAAGAACTTTTTGCAGAAAACAAAAGCCGATCGAAATAGAACATTTCTGTCAATTCCACACGCTAGCCCTCAACGAGACCTTTCATTTGAGACCAAACTCGACATACTTTTGAGAATTTTTTGCATCAAACAAAAGCAAATCGACATAGATCATTTTTGTCAATTCTCTACGCGAGCCCTCGCCAAGACCTTTCATTCGATACCAAACACGACATATTTCTGACAACTTTTTGCAAAAAACAAAAGCCGATCGACATGGAACATTTTTGTCAATTCTGCACGCTATCCCTCTACAAGACGTTTCATTTGAGACCAAACTCGACATACTTTTAAGAACTTTTTGCAGAAAACAAAAGCCGATCGAAATAGAACATTTCTGTCAATTCCACACGCTAGCCCTCAACGAGACCTTTCATTTGAGACCAAACTCGACATACTTTTGAGAATTTTTTGCATAAAACAAAAGCAGATCGACATAGATCATTTTTGTCAATTCTCTACGCGAGCTCTCGCCAAGACCTTTCATTCGGTACCAAACACGACATATTTCTGACAACTTTTTGCAAAAAACAAAAGCCGATCGACATGGAACATTTTTGTCAATTCTGCACGCTATCCTTCAACAAGACGTTTCATTTGAGACCAAACTCGACATACTTTTAAGAACTTTTTGCAGAAAACAAAAGCCGATCGAAATGGAACATTTCTTTAAATTCTGCACGCTGGCCTTCAACGAGACCTTTCATTTGAGACCAAACTCGACATACTTTTGAGAATTTTTTGCATAAAACAAAAGCAGATCGACATAGATCATTTTTGTCAATTCTCTACGCGAGCCCTCGCCAAAACCTTTCATTCTATACTGAACACGACATATTTCTGACAAATTTTTGCAAAAAAACAAAAGCCGATCGACATGGAACATTTTTGTCAATTTTGCATTTCAGCCCTCTACGAAACCTTTCATTAGATACCAAACACGACATACTTCTATTATCTTTTTGCATAAAACAAAAGCCGATCAACAAGGAAAATTTTCTTTTTTGTACACCAGCCCTCACCGAGACATTTCATTCGATACAAAACACATATTTCTGATAACATTTTGCAAAAAACAAATTCTAATCGACGTAGAATATTTTTGTCATTCGTGCACTCCAATCCACATTGTGTCGTTTCATTAAAATCCAAGGACGACCTACTTGTAACAACTTTTTGTGCAAAACAAATGCAGATCGACGTGACATATTTTTTTTTGTCATTTCAAAACTAGCCCTTATGGTTTTTTTTCTTTTGATATCAAACACAGCAGAGTGTTTAGGAATATTCGGTTTAAATTTAGTTACTTCATCACACATTTGGCAACATTGACTTTTGACATTGGAAACGTCAAAATTTATATTAATTAAATACGTTATGTTTTAAACTTAAATTAGTTGTAACACCTTTGCTCAAGACTAATATACTTGATACTGTATTTACTTCTTTAACATCAATGTTCTAAAAAAAGTTATAATCGTTTTAAAGTTCATAGACAGATTGTCAAAAGTGACAGATGACCTCGTGACTCTTTTTAAATTTAGACATGGCTACTAGGATCCATTGTTTCAAGTTATTAATTTTGCACAGTTTTTATTTTTTTACACAAGAACCACTCACAGTAAAAATATGAGACCCCCAAAAGGCACAACTACACATTATTCCCTGCAATCTAAAAAAAAAAAATTACAACAATCCCTTTGATGGTTCAGGCAGTTTGGCTTGTGACAAAATTTGGCGATTGTCGTGATGAAAATAAACATCACGACACATAAATACGTTATGTTTTAAACTTAAATTAATTGTAACACCTTTGCTCAAGATTATTATTCATGATACTGTATTCACTTCTTTAATATCAATGTTCTATTTGAAAATACAATCATTTAAAGTTCATAGACTGATTGTCATAAGTGACAGATAACAGCTTGTTTCTTTTTAAATTTAGACATGGCTACTAGGATCCTTAAACAATTTTTTGTTTCAAAATGAAAAAAATGTGTGGTTTTTATTAATTTACGCAAAAACTGCTCGACGTAAAAATATGAAACACCAAAAAGACACACCTACGCATCATTCTCTACAATTTGATATTATTATACATATCAATTTCATAAATGGTTAAGGCTTTAGGTTTGTCCGAAAATTTGGCGATCGTCGTGATGAAAATAAATATAGATTGGGACACATGCCTTTTAGTATATAGGACTAGCGAATTCTCGGCTACGCCGAGCATTCCCTAGAGCTCCGCTGTCAGTGCAAAAAGCAAATGCCGATCGACATGAAACAATTATTTAATATTTCCACGTCAGCCCTCACCGAGACCTTTCATTTGATACCAAACATGACATACTTCTTACAACTTTCTACATAAAACAAAAGTCGATCGACATGAAACATTTTTATCATATCTGTACGCTAGCCCACACCAAGACTTTTCATTTGATACCAAACACTATATACTTGTGACAACCTTTTGCAAAAAACAAAAGCCGATCAACATTGACAATTTTTGTTAATTCTGCCCACCAGCCCTCATTGAAACCTATCATTTGATACCAAACACCATACACTTCTGACAACTTTTTGCAAAAAACAAAAACCAATCGACATAGCACATTTTTGTCTATTCTGCACGCTAGTTCTCAACAAGACGTTTCATTTGAGACCAAACTCGACATACTTTTGAGAACTGTTTGCAGAAAACAAAAGCCGATCGGAATGGAACATTTCTGCCAATTCTGCACGCTAGCCCTCAATGAGATCTTTTATTCGATACCAAACACGACATATTTCTGACAACTTGTTGCATAAAACAAAAGCTGATCGACATAGACCATTTTTGTCAATTCTCTACTCGAGCCCTTATCAAACCCTTTCATTTGATACCAAACACAACATACTTCTGATATCTTTTTGCATAAAACAAAAGTCAATCGACATGGAATATTTTTGAAATTTCTACAGGCTAGCCCACACCGAGAACTTTCATTTGATACCAAACATTATAAACTTTTGAAAACTTTGTGTAAAAAGAAAAGCAGACCGTAATGGATCATTTTTGTCAATTCTGCATGCTAGCCCTCAACGAGACCTTTCTTTTGAGACTATACTCGTCATATTTCTGAGAACTTTTCGCAAAAAACAAAAGCCGATCAAGATTTAGCAATTTTGTTAATTTTTCACGCTAACCCTCATCGAGACCTTTATTTTGATACTAACCACCACGTACTTCTGACAACTATTTGTGAAAAACAAAAGCCGATTGGCATGGAACATTTTTGTCAATTCTGCACGCTAGCCCTCAACGAAACCTTTCATTTGACATGAAACACCACACACTTCTGACAACTTTTTGCAAATAACAAAAGGCGATTGACATGGCACATTTTTGTCAACTCTGCACGTTAGCCCTCAACGAGACCTTTCATTTGAGACCAAACTCGACATACCTTTGAGAACTTTTTGCAGAAAACAAAAGCCGATCGGAATGGAACATTTTTGTCAATTCTGCATGCTAGCCCTCAACGAAACCTTTCATTTGATACCAAACACGACATACTTCTGACAACTTTTTGCATAAAACAAAAGCCGATCGACATGGAACATTTTTGTCAATTCTGCACGCTAGCCCTCAACGAGACCTTTCATTTGAGACCAAACTCGACATACCTTTAGGAAATTTTTGCAAAAAACAAAAGCCGATCAACTTTGACCTTTATTGTTCATTCTACACGCCAGCCCTTATCGAGCCCTTTCATTTGATACTAAACACCACATACTTCTCACAACTTTTTCCAAACAACATTTTTCTGACAACATTTTGCAAAAAACAAATTCTAATTTACGTAGAACATTTTTGTCATTCGTTTCCTTAAAACCCAAAGACAACCTACTTCTAACAACTTTTTCCGAAAAACAAACGCAGATCGACATGACACATTTTTTTGTCATTTCAAAACCGGCCATTATGGTTTTCTTTGTTTTGATATCAAACACAGCAAAGTGTTCCATTTAATTAGGTATATTTGATTTTTATTTAGTTACTTCATAATTTGGCAACACTGTTTGTATTAAAAAATAGTAGTTAATTTTTAAATTTATAAATTAATATTGTCAACCCTAATACAACTGCCACCGTTGTCAGTAAAGTTAGGTTAGGAATATTTGGTTTTCATTTAGTTACTTCATCACACATTTGGCAACATTGACTTTTGACAATGGAAACGTCAAAAATATTATTATTTAAATACGTTATGTTTTAAACTTAAATTAGTTGTAACACCTTTGCTCAAGACTATTATACATGATACTGTATTTACTTCTTTAATATCAATGTTCTATAAAAAGTTATAATCGTTTAAAGTTCATAGACAGATTGTCAAAAGCGACAGATGACCTCGTGACTCTTCTTAAATTTAGACATGGCTACTAGGATCCATTGTTTCAAGTTATTAATTTTGCACAGTTTTTATTTTTTTACACAAGAACCACTCACAGTAAAAATATGAGACCTCCAAAAGGCACAACTACACATTATTCCCTGCAATCTAAAAAAAAATTTACAACAATCCCTTTGATGGTTCAGGCAGTTAGGCTTGTGACAAAATTTGGCGATCGTCATGATGAAAATAAATAAACATCACGACACATGCCTTTTTAGTATATAGGAAATACGTTATGTTTTAAACTTAAATTAATTGTAACACCTTTGCTCGAGACTATAATACATAATACTGTATTTACTTCTTTAATATTAATGTTCTATAAAAAGTTATAATCGTTTAAAGTTCATAGACAGATTGTCAAAAGTGACAGATGACCTCGTGACTCTTTTTAAATTTAGACATGGCTACTAGGATCCATTGTTTCAAGTTATTAATTTTGCACAGTTTTTATTTTTTTACACAAGAACCACTCACAGTAAAAATATGAGACCCCCAAAAGGCACAACTACACATTATTCCCTGCAACCTAAAAAAAAATTACAACAATACCTTTCATGGTTCAGGCAGTTTGGCTTGTGACAAAGTTTGGCGATCGTCATGATGAAAATAAATGAACATCACGGACACATGCCTTTTAGTATATAGGACTAGCGAATTCTCGGCTACGCCGAGCATTCCCTAGAGCTCCGCTGTCAGTGCAAAAAACAAATGCCGATCGACATGAAACAATTATTTCATATTTGCACTCCAGGCCTCTCCAAGACCTTTCATTAGATTACAAACACGATATACTTCCAATAATTTTTTGCAAAAGACAAAAGCCGGTCGGCATGAACCATTTTTGTCATTTATGTACCCCAGCCCTCACCGAGACCTTTCATTTGATACCAAACACGACATACTTCTGACAACTTTCTACATAAAACAAAAGTCGATCGACATGAAACATTTTTATCATATCTGTACGCTAGCCCACACCAAGACTTTTCATTTGATACCAAACACTATATACTTGTGACAACCTTTTGCAAAAAACAAAAGCCGATCGACATTGACAATTTTTGTTAATTCTGCACACCAGCCCTCATTGAAACCTTTCATTTGATACCAAACACCATACACTTCTGACAACTTTTTGCAAAAAACAAAAACCGATCGACATAGCACATTTTTATCAATTCTACACGCAAGTTCTCAACAAGACGTTTCATTTGAGACCAAACTCGACATACTTTTGAGAACTTTTTGCATAAAACAAAAGCCGATCGGAATGGAACATTTCTTACAATTCTGCACGCTAGCCCTCAACGAGACCTTTTATTCGATACCAAACACGACATACTTCTGACAACTTTTTGCAAAAACCAAAAGTCGATCGACATGGAACATTTTTGTCAATTCTTCACGCTATCCCTCTACAAGACGTTTCATTTGAGACCAAACTCGACATACTTTTAAGAACTTTTTGCAGAAAACAAAAGCCGATCGAAATGGAACATTTCTGCGAATTCTGCACGCTAGCCCTCAACGAGACCTTTCATTTTTTGCATGAAATAATAGCAGATCGACATAGATCATTTTTGTCAATTTTCTACGCGAGCCCTCGCCAAGACCTTTCATTCGATACCAAAAACGACATATTTCTGACAACTTTTTGCAAAAAACAAAAGCCGATCGACATGGAACATTTTTGTCAATTCTGCACGCTATCCCTCAACAAGACGTTTCATTTGAGACCAAACTCGACATACTTTTAAGAACTTTTTGCAGAAAACAAAAGCCGATCGAAATGGATCATTTCTGTCAATTCTGCACGCTAGCCCTCTCCGAGACCTTTCATTTGAGACCAAACTCGACATACTTTTGAGAATTTTTTGCATAAAACAAAAGCAGAGCGACATAGATCATTTTTGTGAATTCTCTACGCGAGCCCTCGCCAAGACCTTTCATTCGATACTAAACACGACATATTTCTGACAACTTTTTGCAAAAAAACAAAAGCCGATCGACATATAACATTTTTGTCAATTTTGCATTTCAGCCCTCAACGAGACCTTTCATTAGATACCAAACACGACATACTTTTAAGAACTTTTTGCAGAAAACAAAAGCCGATCGAAATGGAACATTTCTGTCAATTCTGCACGCTAGTCCTCAACGAGACCTTTCATTTGAGACCAAACTCGACATACTTTTTAGAATTTTTTGCATAAAACAAAAGCAGATCGACATAGATCATTTTTGTCAATTCTCTACGCGAGCCCTCGCCAAGACCTTTCATTCGATACCAAACACGACATATTTCTGACAACTTTTTGCAAAAAACAAAAGCCGATCGACATGGAACATTTTTGTCAATTCTGCACGCTATCCCTCAACAAGACGTTTCATTTGAGACCAAACTCGACATACTTTTAAGAACTTTTTGCCGAAAACAAAAGCCGATCGAAATGGAACATTTCTGTCAATTCTGCACGCTAGCCCTCAACGAGACCTTTCATTTGAGACCAAACTCGACATAATTTTGGGAATTTTTTGCATAAAACAAAAGCAGATCGACATAGATAATTTTTGTCAATTCTCTACGCGAGCCCTCGCCAAGACCTTTCATTCGATATCAAACACGACATATTTCTGACAACTTTTGCAAAAAACACGATCGACATGGAACATTTTTGTCAATTTTGCATTTCAGCCCTCAACGAGGCCTTTCATTAGCTACCAAACGCGACATACTTCTATTAACTTTTTGCATATAACAACATAGACCTTTTTTGGCAGTTCTGCACGCGAACCCTCAACAAGACCTTTTATTTGAGACCAAACATGATATACTTTATACTACTTTTTGCAAAAAACAAAAGCCGACCGATATAGATCATTTTTGTCAAATCTCTATGCGAGCCCTCGCCGAGACCTTTCATTAGATACCAAACACGACATACGTCTATTAACTTTTTGCATAAAACAAAAGCCGATCAACATGGAAAATTTTGTTTTTTGTACACCAGCCCTCACCGAGACTTTTTATTCGATACAAAACACTACATATTTCTGATAACATTTTGCAAAAACAAATTCTAATCGACGTAGAATATTTTTGTCATTCGTGCACCCCAATCCACATTGTGTCGTTTCATTAAAATCCAAGGACGACCTACTTGTAACAACTTTTTGCGCAAAACAAATGCAGATCGACGTGACATATTTTTTTTTGTCATTTCAAAACCGGCCCTTATGGTTTTTTTTCTTTTGATATCAAACACAGCAAAGTGTTCAATTTATTTTATTTACGAATATTTTATTTTTATTTAGTTGCCTACTTCATAATTTGGCAACACTGTTTGTGTTAAAAAGTTGTAGTTAATTCTTAAATATATAAATTAATATTGTCAATCCTAATACAAATGCCACCGTCTTCAGTAAAGTTAGTTTAGGAATATTCGGTTTCAATTTAGTTACTTCATCACACATTTGGCAACATTGATGTTTAACATTGGAAACGTAAAAATTTATATTAATTAAATACGTTATGTTTTAAACTTAAATTAATTGTAACACCTTTGCTCGAGACTATTATACATGATACTGTATTTACTTCTTTAATATCAATGTTCTATAAAAAGTTATAATCGTTTAAAGTTCATAGACAGATTGTCAAAAGTGACAGATGACCTCGTGACTCATTTTAAATTTAGACATGGCTACTAGGATCCATTGTTTCAAGTTATTAATTTTGCACAGTTTTTATTTTTTTACACAAGAACCACTCACAGTAAAAATATGAGACCCCCAAAAGGCACAACTACACATTATACCCTGCAATCTAAAAAAAAATTTACAACAATCCCTTTCATGGTTCAGGCAGTTAGGCTTGTGACAAAATTTGGCGATCGTCATGATGAAAATAAATAAACATCACGATACATGCCTTTTTAGTATATAGGACTAGCGAATGCTCAGCTACGCTGAGCTTTCCCTAGGCCTCCGGCGTCCGTGAAATATTATCATTTGATAGATAATTTCATTTCTCCAAGACAGATCTTGTCGAATGCTTTCATTTAGTACCAAACAAGGTTTACTTCCGCCAACTAATTGTAAAAAACAAATGCAGATCAACTTGTCATTTCTGCAAATTAGCCCTCAACAAGATATTTAATTTGAGACCAAACTCGATATACCTTTGAGAAATTTTTCAAATAAACAAAAGCGGGTCAACATGAACCATTTCTGTCAATTTTGCATGTCAGCTCTCATCGAGACCTTTTATTTTATACCAAACACGATATAATTCTGACAACTTTTTACATAAAACAAAAGCCGTTCGTCATAGAACATTTTTAACATTTCTGCTCGCCAGCCCTCATCGAGTCCTTTCATTTGACTCTAAGCACGATATACTTCTTACAACTTTTTACAGAAAACAAAAGCCGATCAACGTAATCCATTTTCGTCATTTCTGCACGCGAGCCCTTAGTAAGACCTTTCATTTGAGACCAAAAATCATATACTTTATACAACTTTTTTCCAAAAACAAAAGCCGATCGACATAGATCATGCATGCGAGCCCTTGCCGAGACCTTTCATTTGATACCAAACACGACATATTTCGGACAACTTTTTGCAAAAAACAAAAACCGATTGGCATAGATCATTTTTGTCAATTCTGCTCGCCAGTCCTCATCGAGAAATTTCTTTTAATACCATACACGAGATACTTCTGACAACTTTCTACAAAAAACAAAAGCCGATCGACATGGAACTTTTTTGTCAATTTTACATGTCAGCCCTTAACGAGACCTTTCATTAGATACCAAACACGACATACGTCTATTAACTTTTTGCATAAAACAAAAGCCGATTAACATGAAAAATTTTTTTTGCACAGCAGTCTCACCAAGACTTTTCATTCTATACCAAACACAACATATTTCTGACAAAATTTTGCAAACAACGAATTGTAATTACGTTTGAGACCTAACTCGACATAATTTTGAGAAATTCTTACAGAAAACAAAAACCGAAAGGAATGCAACATTTTTGTCAACCCTGAACGCCAGAGATTTTTCATTTGAGACTAAACTCGACATACTTCTAAAAAATTTTTGCAAAAAACAAAAGCCGATCAATATTAACCCTTTTTATTAATTCTGCACACCAACCCTTATCGAAACCTTTCATTTGATACCAAAAACCAAATACTTCTGACAATTTTTTGCAAAAAACAAAAACCGATCGACATAGCACATTTTTGCCAATTCTGCACGCTAGCCCTCATCCCTCAACGAGACGTTTTATTTGAGACCAAACTCGTCATACATTTGAGAACTTTTTACAGAAAACAAAAGCCGACCGGAATGGAACATTTTTGTCAATTCTGCTCGCTAGCACTAAACGAGACTTATCATTTGAGACCAAACTCGACGTACCTTTGAGAAGGTGTTGCAAAAATCAAAAGCCGATCAACATTGATCATTTTTGTTAATTCTACATGCCAGCCCTTATCGATCCCTTTAATTTGATACTAAACACGACATACTTCTCACAACTTTTTCCAAACACGATATTTTTCTGACAACATTTTGCAGAAAACAAATCGTAATCTATGTATAACATTTTTATCATTCGTGCACACCAGTCCACATTGTGTTGTTTCATTAAAACCCAAGGACGACCTACCTCTAACAACTTTTTGCGCAAAACAAATGCAGATCGACATGACACATTTTTTTTGTCTTTTCAAAACCGGCCCTTATGGTTTTCTTTCTTTTGATATCAAATACAACAAAATGTTCAATTTATTTTATTTAGGAATATTAGATTTTTATTTAGTTACCTACTTCATAATTTGGCAACACTGTTTGTATTAAAAAATATTAGTTAATTTTTAAATTTATAAATTAATATTGTCAATCCTAATAAAACTGCCACCGTCTTCAGTGAAGTTAGTTTAGGAATATTTGGTTTTAATTTAGTTACTTCATCACACATTTGGCAACATTGACTTTTGACATTGGAAACGTCAAAATTTATATTAATTAAATAGGTTGTGTTTTAAATTTAAATTAGTTGTAACACCTTTGCTCAAGACTATTATACATGATACAAGTTACAATCGTTTAAAGTTCATAGACAGATTGTCAAAAGTGACAGATGACATCGTGACTCTTTTTAAATTTAGACATGGCTACTAGGATCCATTGTTTCAAGTTATTAATTTTGCACAGTTTTTATTTTTTTACACAAGAACTACTTACAGTAAAAATATGAGACCCCCAAAAGGCACAACTACACATTATTCCCTGCAATCTGAAAAAAAATTTACAACAATCCCTTTCATGGTTCAGGCAGTTAGGCTTGTGACAAAATTTGGCGATCGTCATGATGAAAATAAATAAACATCACGACACATGCCTTTTTAGTATATAGGATACTTGTGTTTAGGTGAACATACTATTATTTGCTTATAGGTAAGTGAAAAATAAATCAAGTTTTCAAAAATTTAATACTTTTAATTTTTATATTCAAGGAATTATGGCATTTTTGTACGGGCAGATAGCAGTGATTGAAGAATTGGATAATGAAGAAAGAAGAGAAGACCGATTGTTTAGAAGGCATGTGAGGGATATGCAGGATCCTCAGTATCTCAGAGCGAGAATGTAAATCTAATTTTCGACTGAGTAAGGAAGCGTGCCTGTATTTGATAAACACTTTGGTTCCGCATATGGATGCCGGCCAAGGCGCGCCTTCTAGAATACCGAACAACATGCGAGTGAGTAATCATATGAATAATAATATTTTAAAATAGTACTATTTTATTGTCATACTTTATGTCTGTTTCAGATACTAATTGGATTGAACTTCTTTGCGGTTGGCGTAATAAAACCATTTAGTTTAAGAGATATTTCATGCCAAATTTGTTTTTTCTTCCCTATAACTTTACCATCAGATGTGAATAAACTGTCCTTATACTTTTTAATAATATCTTGAATTCTTTTAATGAATTCTTCATCTTTTCTTGCTCGTGCCTTCATTTTAAAGCATGTTGGTAACTAAGTCATACGAGCTCTTTGGTTATGTTAGAAGAATGTATTTACTTTCCTTCAACAACAAGAAAATAAATATAACCTGTTTGACAACCAGGTACAAGCTAAAAATTAAATTATTCGCAACTCTTCTTTATGTTTCATATTGTTGTACTTACATGAAAAATAAATAAATAAACAAGATATATTACAAGTAATATCACTCTCACTTTCAATACAAAATCAAAATGTTTATGAGTTTCTTTAATTCTGTCTCTGTTACAGCTGATAGTTGTAACTGGACTGCACAATGCTGTTTTGGAATTAGAATTGAAAGGCCCATGTGTTCGACAATGCAAAGAACTGTTTCCACAATAACTAATGAAGCACAAGTAAAGCATGAAACTTGCGTGTAATATCTACTGAATGAATATTAAAAAAGCATTGCATGATTAAAGAAAGAAGATCGGTACAGTTCGAAATCTTCTACTGACCGTAACATTGCCAATAGATATTTTCTTTTATTAGGTAATTTATCGCTATCTCTGTCCAAGACATCTATTTGAAGTTCCCGCTCTTATCTGGACCACGGCCTCTGATGTGCTTGGGCCCAAGCGACAACAGCGCGCTCGTGCCCTACTCTAACCCATAGATGTATGAACATAGAAATGATATTCCTTTGAAATATTGCCATACTAATGAAAACAAACAATTATAAAGTACTTACTTGTATTGCACACTGAGATTTTTATATTAAATATAATGTAAGACTTATAAAAAAATATTTTAATATTTTCTAAAATTACCTCTCCATTCCTATTTTATCGCCTGTATCCACCATGTTATTGTGCTAGTTAACATTTTCCGTCTTAATTCGTTTGTATGGAAATTAAGTAGGCTTTTTACGTTTAGAAGTTAACAAAAAATAAACGTGAAATTTGTCTATGATTTAGTTCGACTTTAAATTGAAGAATGTACATTGATAATTTAAAAACTATATGAGCGCAGAAGAAATTTGTTATAGCGCATAAAAGCGCATACAAATATATGACCATTATTTGTATCCAATTAAAAAAATAAAATAATATGTGTATTACATAGATCCAACAACCCCCCCCCCCCCCGCGTTTATAGTGTTATTTTATAGAAAACTAAATCAGCGCGTAAAACATTTGATTGGTGCATAATATTAATAATAAATTTTCATTTAGAAAATTAATAATTTTCAATTTTTAATTTATCATTACCTTGAAACACCCCCCCCCCCATAATTCTATTTCTTCAACGGAAAAAGCGCAATGAAAATTTGTGGTAGCGCATAAGAGCGCATACGTATTCAAAAACAATAACTTTTTCAAAATTTTAAAAATTAAAAAAAATCAGCCTTAATGTAGCCCCCCCCATGAAGCCATACATAACAATTAAATACATATTTACCAATTAGGGGGGGCTACACATTAAGTTGGCCGCCCCATTTAAAAAAAAAGAAAAAAAACTATAGGAGCGCATAAAAAAATAAAAGGTGGTGCACACAAGCGCATAAAGGGCGCAATTGGTCATATCAAATAGTTATTATTAATTCCGACTTGGGGGGGGGGGGGGGCAACATCACCTACCTGTATTTTGCCTTTAAAACCTAGACATTAAAATATAGCTGATGCAAAATAACACTGCCGAAATTTGTTACATTTTCAACTTTTCTCGGGTTTCCAGGAAGACAACATTGATTTGATAATTATTTCACTATTATTTTTATGAAATACTCCTGTAATTTTATGCGGCTCAGAGGAAAGTGCACTGCTTTTCAAACAATGTGCAAATATATTAACTGTGTAGGTGTCGGTTGTCATTCTACCGCATAAAATGACATGACCAGCGTCAAGTACCGCTTCCTTCCGACACATCTGGAGTTCTCTCCAGCATACAAATACTTAAAGTACTCGCTAAGTCCAAGCTCCATATTTTCTAAAACAATATCTAAATTACATTCATTGTACAAATTCATTAGGTTGTAAATAAAACACTTACATGTAATTAATGAGCAAAATAACTAGGACTTATATAAACTATATAATATCAGTCTTCACTAAATTTCAGTAAAATTATTTATGTAAACCAGTAACTAATATTAAAATCATAATCTTTGATCCCCAGTGCATATGTCAAATAATGTACACTATACCGGGTATTAAACTTTCAATATTTGTCACTTACGGCGCTGACATCTACAATAATACAGACAACATGTGTATATCTCTACTTAGCATTACTTATATCGTAAATTACTATTAAATGACAAAAATATACAAAAACAATGATTCCAATTGGTGTCTAATGAGAAACTCCCAGTGCTTGGTATCCATGGCACATAAGTAATTTTGATAGTATGAATGTAGGGAGCTTATTATTTATACCCGATGCTTGTATGATGTAATCCTGGATTGTATGTAAGTGTATTAGCCCGCACCGACGGACGTGCTCAACCAAACATGTGGCCTCTCTCTTCCCTACCCGTCTCAACCTATTTCCAATGTACTTAAAAATATCTTCCAAATTCTCAGTCATTTCGAAAAAATCAAAAGAAAACTTATTGAACTAAATTTTACCAAAGATAAAAATAATAAAATACTGCAAAAATATATGAAAATAAGTAAATAAAACAAAATAAAGTAACGCATGGCGTAACAACATAATATACAATATATAATCTATCACCATTCTAACCACCATTTTGAATAGTTCGGCGAGACATCTGGAGAGTTCGCTCGCTCCCTATAATAAATTTACGGAAGTCCTCAAAATTTTTTTATCGCTTAACGTTTTCAAGAACAACCCAGTAAACCTGGAAGCAAGAAGTTGAGAAGAAAACTAGGAAGACACAAGGAAAGTAGCAACAGATACAAAAAAAACTACCAGGTTGTGTAATAAAAAAAAAGATTTATTCATAAATTTATAATATTTGACAAATATATTTTCATTTGCAAGTGACAGGCTCACTAGTCAACTCCTCTTATCTTGTTAATAATTTAAAATAATATACATCTTTGTTACACGCAAAATAAAAAAAATACATCCGAAGTACCCCCCGTATGCCTTTTATAAAAGTAGTGACAGCTATAATTTTTTTGTGTATTTTCGATAAAATACAATTACCATTTCCATATAACAATTTATGACTGTAAAGTAACTTGAATCAAATTTAGAATTACAAATTTACTAAACTTACGGACGTCTGATAACATAAGTTGCATGTTAGAGAAGCGGCTGTCAAATCAGTTAGATATGTGCATCCGTCTGATACCAGCTTTAGTCTTTCTTATTATGGCCTACAAATTCTTAACAGGATTCTCATCAGAATAAAAATTGAATGCCACATAAAAAGATTAAAATATGGTTTGATAATTCCTAATATTAATTACATGTAAAATATGCAAATATTCAATGTCAAAGAAGAATTAAGGAGAGGTAGGGACAATAGAAATAATAAATAATATAAATATTGTTAAATAATAAATGTACCCGTTACTCATATTGATTTGCACTAGAGGTAGATTCCCGGTGCTGTAACCAGTAAGCGGGCAACCTGGTTCCTTTCTGGGTCTTTGTCTACTTACATTAACCACAAGACTTTTCTGTTAAACATTAAATTTTGTAACATATTCAGTTTTAAAATGAGTTTTCATGTAAGCAATTAATAGAGACTTATATTTATGATTTACTTTTCTTTAGAATGAATTTTGAAGTGACTTTGTAAATGATATTTCTGTCTAAACGATTTATTACAGACATCACAATGATGGTCTTTTATATCGAAATGCATTTTCATGTGAATTTTTAAATGAGTTTTCTGTCTGAACGATTTACTACAGACATCACAATGATGGTCTTTTATATCGGCATGAATTTTCATGTGAACATTTAAATCATGCTTATGTGTAAATGATTTACTACAGACGTTGCACTGATGGTCTTTTATTGCGGAATGAATTTTCATATGACGGCGTAAATAAGATTTATATATGAACAATTTACTACAGACGGCACACTGATACTCTCTTGTAGCTAAATGAATTTTCATATGTGAGCGTAAATAAGATTTCTGGGAAAATAATTTACTACAGACATAACATTCAAAACTTCCAGAATGTACTTTCATGTGATTTGACACATATAACTTCCGAGTAAACGATTTACTGCAAATTTCGCAGCGATACTGTTCTTTGTTTACTCGAATGCTCTCTTGTTCTGTTCTGCGGCTTTTTAACTTAGTTTCCGAAGTAAATGTTTTAGTGCATTTATTACCGCGGAAGTCTTTTTGTCCATTATGAGTATATAAATGTTTTCTCAAATTATGCTGTTCAAAAAATCTGTTTTTACAAATATAACATTGAAAATTTTTAATTCCATTATGCAACACTACATGTCTATTCAAATCGTATTTATGGATAAATATTTGCTTGCATAGAACACACGGTAATTGTTTTATTCGCCTATGTACTTTTTTCTTATGAAGCGATAAATTAGTTTTACATACGATTAATTTGTTACTAATATTACTTCGATGTTTATTTTTATGCATTTTATTACAGATGGTACTTTTCTTTGTTTTAATTTGATTATTTTTGCTACAATTTTTGTCATTTTCTTTTAAAACTATTTCTTCGGGCTCAGCGGAACTCATCTCCCACACTTCCTCCCGTGTGTCCGCCCTAGAATTGTCCTCCTCTGTCTTGAGTTCTCTTTTATCTTTATTATCACTCATTTTATTACTTTCAGCATATTCTTCTTTGCATATATTTTCCTTTATAGCATTATAAATTCGTCGGTCTTGTGGTGTTTCTTCCAGTTGATCGTCCTTAATGGAGATGTCTGTGTGTAATGCACATAACTGCACATATGGGGATGTCCTGTCTACCCGCAAGGCAGGGTTTAGGGATGCGCTGTTTATGTGCGGGTGACACTCCGGCCATGTTTCCTTCATAGGTTCTTCTTTAATAGACATTTCTTCTATCTTCTCGGGTTTGGTACCACATGTGTCATATTGGCCCATAACGGGGGCCCTGCCTGTGTGTAGCGGGGGCCCCAGGGCCCCGTGGGCCCTGATGCTGCTCTCTAGGCGCCGGCTGCTCTCCACACTGGAATGTTTGAATTTGTTGAAGGCGTAGAGGGTCCCTTCACAAGCTACACAGATGCGCAGTGGAATACCCAACTTGATAATTGTCTGAAATGTAAAATCTATTCTTATAATAAACTCATACAATGTGATAGTCATGATAGTGATAACTAAATGGATATAGAGTAAAATGCCAATCTTCTTGACTATTTTAACGGCCTCACAGACTGCTTTGAGGTCCATATGAAAATTGAAAGTTGGTATCAATTTCTCGAAAACGGTATGAGAAATAAAAATTTGGTGCATTGCAGTGAATTCGTCTTTAAAAGTGTCTGAATAATGTAAAAGTTAAAATATTTTCTGAATTGAAATATAGAAGTTAGAAGTTATAAGCGAAAAAAGAAAATTAAAAAAATTACATTTTTGCTCATATCTAGTCACCTATGCATTTTTTGGGAAAAACAAAAGCATGCATAAAATGACCTCCAAATGAAGCAACTTTTGTCTAATTTAACCAACTTTTTCTCTTCTAGTTTTCGAAATCTCCATGTTTAAACAGTGTCACTGGTCACCTGTATAAATCGATATATAAATAAAAAAATATTACAAATAATATAATTTTTTATAATATATCTATAAATATTATTAGCTAATAGGGTACGTCCAATTTTACATCAATTTTTTTCTCAGTGTTTTTTTTCCTGTATATTTCGGAGATTCAAATCGCATGTATGAAAAAATTTAGTCATTTAAACGATTTGTCGATTGTAGAACATCGTCATATACTCCCTTAACCTAACCACACTTTTGCTATATTTAATAAGAAAATATACAGAATATATGTTAGATAAATTTAATTAGACTTACAATTTCAGGAATAAGATACTCCACTTCGGACACTATTCTGTCGTCCACAGGGACGCAGTGGTAGTCCTCCGTGCACATAAAACACAAATCCATTACACTATTTATATTTACTATTTGTGCGAACTATATATTTAAAACTTTATAATAAAATTAGTAGCGTGATGTAATACCACCAACAAGGAAATATAGTCTTATGTGTCAACACAGAACTATTAGAATAGGCGTATAAATTGAACAGGGAGTATCGGGAGGGGGCACTCAATGTTAAATTCTATAACATACCGTTCTTCTGGCGCTGATGTAGTTGAATAAATTTAAGCGCTAATAAAATGTATTTAAAAATTATAAAAAGTTTTCATATATTTAAAATATATTTGTATAAAAATATTACACATATATACAATATATATATATAAATACAAAATAGTACAGGAAAATCAACATAAACAGTAGAATTTTATATATAAAATGTGCTATATATAAAATATTTTGCTTTTAATTTACAGTTACTACAATTATTAAACAGTTATAGTTAAAAATAACAATACGAAGAATTTTCTGAGTACTCTTGACGTACATATTGAATTCAACAGCCAGTGTGAAAAAGATTTTCCTGGTGATGGAGCCGGAATACCCTTGGTGTAGATATTGAATTCAATAGCCAATGTGTAGAAGATTTTCCAGGTAGAAGATGTGATGGAGCTGGAATACCCTTGGTGTATTGATAGATATTAAATTTGACAGCCAATGTAAAGAAGATTTTCCTGGATAAGAGAAAAGTTTGTGCAGCACGACTAAGAGGCTGGAGGACTTGCTCTAGGATTTCAGGATCCCGTTCCCTCGCGGCTTTCTTCAAAGTACTGCTGATGCGCTTCACGGTTTTACCTCTTGCCACAGTTTTCCTCTCCATCACCTTCAGTTGCTGGTAAAGATAACGTGCGTTCGGCGACAACTGATTTACTCGCCGAATATTTATATTACGCAGTATACCTGTTAATGACACTTGAAAAATTAATAAATTATCATCACTCCAATATTTAGGGAACAATATTTTGAAAATTAAACTAATGATAAATAGCAAAACTACAATCACAATGTTTGATTTTAAATTATGCAAATGTAAATATGCCACTCGGTTAATGTTAATGGAATTTGAGCTGCAAGAATTAAAAAAAATAATTTAATTTACTTTACCTTTTTTCCGGCGAACTGTTTTTGGAGTAGAAAACTGTGGTAAAAGCTGGTCTGGCATTTCCTCAACACTGGCTGAAGCTTCTGAAAAGCTACTTGTTGATGGTTCTAAAAAATATATGCATATATTATTATTATCAATAATAATAATATGTTTACTTACGTGGCTCAACAACGGGCGCGTTGTTCGCTATAGTTGCAGCAGGACCAATCTTCATAACCCGGAATTGCTCTTCTGCAATACAATATGAAAAGTTATTATTATATACTCATAAATCATGCATAATTATTTACCAACTGTTGGAAAAATGGATGGAACAGCATCTGGTGAAAGTTTGTATTTGAACGCATTTAACTTTAAGAATTTTGCTTCAAAATGCATAATGCAAATTCTTCTATTATTATAAATCCAATCTACAGACTTGTCGGCTAATTCCGGGCTATTTATGATATGTTTCCAACGTAGTAATTCCTGTAATTCAGTTTTCGGGTTGGGAAAACACAACAATGTATGCTTGCTATACGAATAGCACGAAGGCACGCAACAAGTAGGCATCTGAAAAATATATTTTATAACATTTGGTATTCATTATGTATTATAAAATAATAAACTTACCTTCCTCAAATGTTACTAAAGCAATGAAATCACAAAACCAAGTCAAAATCCAAAGTCAAAACCAAATCCGAAAAGCAAAAATCAAAGAACGTAGAAAACACCGAGAATACTATAACGCAAGAAAAGCAGGAATAGAAATGAAAGAATATCTGTACTTCTGCATTAATATTTTATTTTTTATCAGAAAGATTCTACATGTTTCGTTCATGTTTGAAATGCTTATTATTAATTAATTAGTAATAGTAAACACAAGTCACTTTCATAAAATGTAAATATGAATTCAAATTTGTGACCTGAGCGCCATCTTACACGAATTTTTTTAACAAAAATTGTATGTTCCGGTGCATATAGATGTCAGTACCTATGCTTCAAGGTCTTCAATTCAAGTGAAAACTCCCGATACTCCCTGAAAGTGATCTACTCGTCAACATGTCACTGGAATATAGTAATACTGGATTGCTCTTGTAGGCTGTTATGCAAGCGAGAAACGAGCCTGAGAGAGATAGATGTCTAACACTTCTGCGCATGCGTAGTGTCCCCAAAGCCTCATGTTGTACAGTCTGGTCCAGAAATGCATATTTTATAATTATCTGTTTTAATTATCAAATTTATTTAAAAAATGTTATTTCTTTGTCTATTTTTAATTTTTATTGCATGATCTGCGCCTTATTATTAATTTGTTGTTTACGTGAAGCAAATGCTCCAGTATCTTTACACAAGTATTTTTTTTTAACTTTTTCTATAACCACTGATATAAGTAGCTATTATCACAGTATAAGAATACCTTTAAGAATTCTTATACTGTGCTATTATTGTACAACTTAAAGGTTATGTAAGCATCACATTACGGAAGGCCGTGTGTTAACTACGCCATCGCACAGATAGGAAATTTTTGATTTATCGAAATTATGTTAGCCGTGTAAATAATTCAAATCTAATTACAATTGATTTAAAACATTACGACTAATGAAGAAATAAACTTTGAATATAAAATGTCAGGAAGGAGGGTTGCAATCTAGTGGCTAGATGAGAAACTGCCACGCCTGTGCAACGACCTATATTTACTGTATTCGCGAACGCAATTAACTCGTAGCCCTCTGGTGGTAGATTTAAGAACCCTTCAAATTCGTACTTTGCATGTCAACACGTTTAGGCTAATGGTTATGTGCTGATATTGTTTGTAGTTGTACTTGTTTCATCGTGATTTTATAGTGAAAATTTCAGTGTGTTTCTTTATTGTTATCATTTAAAATTACATATCTAGTATAAAAATTTAATTCATACTTCCATTTTCCGATTTTACTTACTTTTAACCTAACCTTCTCTTTATTACTTTTATATTATTTCCTTTATTTTTCATTTAATTATTTTCCGAACCTAGACCAAATAATATAAATTATTGTGTTTACGGCTGTCATTCTAGTAAAAACAAGAAGTTTTCATGGTTTCCCACGAATTGGTGAACGGTAGCTATGACTCAAACTTTTGTTTTTTAGGTTCATTTTTATAATTTATTTCACACATAAAATAAAAATAAAAATTACAATATATCATCACAAAGAAACATTAAACGGGAATTATTTTGTTTAAATTAAAAAAAAATATTACTTATGTTTAGCTCAGGCTGACCCTGGATTTTCTTTCATAAATTTTTCCAATAATTTATCTTTTTTGTGTTTTGGTAAAATAGTTAAACTATTTTCCTTCTTAAAACAACTTGTTTCTAACCATGGCATTGGTTGAAAAGAATTTAATTTTATAGGTTTTTGACACAAACACAAATTTTATTACTGAAACGAAGAAAAACAACAGCAAACAAAAACAGATAATAGTAAAGCAAAATGTAAAAAGTAAAAATAAAAAGGCACTCATTTCCTTCCTAAAAAAGCACATGCACAGGCAAAAGCAAAAATTAAAACTATTAAAACACCTTGTAAAAAAAATAATTTATTTTATTTATTTATTTTTTATTTATTTATATATTTAGGAAGCCAACAGATTACCCAATTAAAGGCTTCCAAGAACTAACAAAACAATTTACATAGAGTATACCATCAAAGTGTTACAAATACAATTAGAAAATAATAAAAAACATTCAAAGTTAAAGCACAGAAAGAATTACATAAAGAGAGATTTACAATTTTTTTTAGTGCACCCTTAAATTGAATTAATGTTGAATTGAAGATGTCAATTTGACTGTATGAGTTGTTATATGTTGACATAATTCTATTTAAGGGTGAGTTTTTATAACTGTTTGTGTTACATTTAATGACATAAAACAGGTTCTTGTTTCGTATATTAACACAGGGAACATGGAAATTAATATAATCTACAATTCTAAAGTTATCAATATGATTATTTAATACCTTGAACAAAAAAGTCATATCGTGATTGGTTCTTCTTTGCTCAAGTAATTCTAGATTAAAAAGTAGTGTTAATTGATCATAGTTAAGTCTATTCAAAGAAAATTTATATTTTAATAAAGAAATAAATTTTCGTTGCACAGACTCTATTAGAATTGTATTTGTATTGTATACTGGATTCCACACAAGAGAGGCATATTCAACTAAGGGTCGAACTAAACAGTTATATAAAAGGATAAGAGACTCTTTATGGTTATATAATTTAGAGATTCGAAAAATGTAGCCTAAAGTTCTATAAGCTATTTTGACTATATTTAAAATATGTTCATTGAACAATAATTTGGAGTCATATAGCACACCTAAATCTCTAGTGTTTAACTTGCATTCCAAATGAATACCATTTAAACTATACGGGTAAGTGATGACATTTGTGTTTCTGGTGAATCTTATGAAATGACATTTATTAATGTTTAATGTTAAGTCGTTCAAGTCACAATAGTCCTGCAACCGTTCCAAATCTTCTTGAAGTTTTATGCAGTCGATAATTGAAGTTATAGGTTTCAAGATTTTTAGATCGTCAGCATATAGAAAATATTCGCAGTATTTAAAGCACTCCCCAATGGAATTAATGTATAAAATAAATAAAAGAGGGCCTAAGTGTGATCCTTGGGGAACGCCTGAAGTTACTGCAATTTTTCTCGATTTAAAACCTATGCAAGAAACTATTTGTGACCGATTTTTTATGTAAGATTCAACCCACCGTAATAAAGTGCCGTGAATATCACTGCTGTATAACTTTTTTAATAATTTTATGTGATTAACACGATCAAAAGCTTTCATAAAATCTGTATACACTACGTCAACCTGTATTCTTTTGTCCATTTGCCCACTAATAAATTCGGTGAATGGGACTAGATTATTAAGTACAGATTTTCTACTACAGAAACCTGCCTGGTGCGGTATTATTAAGTTTTGTAGTTCAAATTTTATTTTGCTAGTCACTATTGATTCAAAAATTTTCCCAAACACCGAAAATATTGATATTGGGCGATAGTTCTTGACGTCACTTTTGTCGCCGGATTTATGGATAGGAGTAACATATGAACATTTCCATAAATCAGGGAAAACTCCGCTATTTAGAGATTTGTTAAATATCAAGTGTAGAGGATAAACTAAATAATGAGCACAGGATTTTATAAATAATGGATGTATTAAGTCTGGACCACAACCTTTTTTGATATCTAAATTCAGTAGTGTATTTAAAATGTCATTCTCAGAAATAGCTACACAACTTATTGAAACGGTAGAATTATCAATAAAGTTTATATCGTTTGTGTCTGAACTTGCAGCGTCAGACGTAGTGTATACAGATTCGAAATATTGTGCGAAAAGGTTACAAATGTCGTCACCAGTATAAGCATTGTTTTTGTTAAAATGCATTGAATTTGGAATGCTGTTATCATTTCTAAGTTTTCTGGTGTGATTCCAGAAGTACATTACATTTGATTTAAGATTTGCCTCTAAGTAAGTAATATAATTTTTATAATCACTAGCTAACTTATTTTTAACTCTTTGTCGCAACATAGAAAATGTGTTGTAGGCAGTAATGTCACCGTATGCTTTCCACTTTTTATGAAATTTATTTTTTTCTCTTATGATTTTAAGTAAAGATTTTGAGAACCAGATGGGATATTTATTATTATGTTTTTTGTAAGTGGGACAATAAACAATTTAACAAGTAATATAAAATTTCATAAAATAATTTTACATTGTGATTAACGTCAGTATTTTTAAATTTAAGTCCCAGTTAATAGGTGATAATTTATAAATCAAGTTCTCGTAATCACATTTTTTAAGGTTGTATTTAGGTTCATACTTGGTGTGAAGTGCCTTAAAATCATTAAGGAGAACATCAATTTCAAGAGCAGGGTGATAAGTGTCTAGAGTGCTAATTGGTAGTGTACAATGTGTTACTGTAATATCTGATATGCAAAAAATTAAATCAAGGATTTTGTTGAGGTGATTCCGAACGTTATTAAACTGTTTTAGGTTACACAAAGATACATTGTTTATAAAATTAATGTATAAATCTGATCTACCCACATATTGAGCTTGTAGGCTACTATTATCAGTAGGTACCCAATCAAAATCGGGAAGATTGTAGTCTCCAACCACTAAAACGGTATTGTTGTCAGCCAAATGGAGGGAGATATCACTAATTTTATTAAAATGACTGTTGTAGATGTCTATATCAGATTTTGGGGGAATATAAACACAGCACAGATGTATTTTTTTGAAATTGGAGCTGGTTATGGTCACCCAAATGTCCTCTGCTAATGAGCACCACTCTAAATGAACCTGGGAGTAAAATTTCTTGGACACCAACACTAATACACCACCACCTTGTTTTGTTAGAGGATTGTCACGATCGCGTCTATATATACAGTAATTATTCAAATCACAAATTTCACTGTCAGACACGGTGTTGTTAAGCCAAGTCTCAGTTAGACACACCACATCGTAATCTCTAGAAGATAAGTCGTTGTACACGTTAGTTAGTTTGGTTTTTAAACCTCGGACATTTTCGTAATATACGCTTATCATTCAAGAACAGTGAACTTAGTAGGTATAGTGTGCTGTGTTTAATTTATTTCATCTTGACAAAATCATTTTCGGAATTTATTAAAATGATTGGTGAATTATCCTGCTTACGTGCAAAAATTTTGCTATTGCGTACCCAAATGTATTTGAACTTTTTCTCACGTGCACATTCTTTAGTTCTAAAAAGAAGTGATTTGTTTTTAGGGCTAAGATGGTCATTCACGAAAATTTTGGATTTTTCTGCAAAATCAAGATGGCTTGAATTTAAATCTTTGTTTTGACGAGCCAATGCAATAAAATTATCACGTTTCAAGCGTGACACGAAACGTACGATGATTTGTTTTGGTTTATTCGCAATATGATGGAAAGGTGAGACCCTGTGGATAGCATCAATGTCGTTTTGGGTAAGCGGACATTGAATGACGTTACCAAGATTGAAAATTATATCGATTAGATTTTCATTAGGTTTATCGGGGACACCAGCTATCTCTAAATTGTTAGCCCTTGATCGTTGCTCCAGATCATCCACTGTAGCTCTTAAAGCTTCACATTCTGCTTGCAGAGGCTCAATCATTTTAATTTTTTCGGACCAACTATCAATTTTCAATTGGAAGTCGTCGATTTTACTGCAGCAGTAATCCACCGATTTTTTGAGAGCAGCTAAGGTGTTGACCACATCAGACATAGTCGCACTGTCAAGAATCGGACCATCGGGGTTGGAAAGTTTTAAAGGTGAGCGAGCTTGGCTTTTGCAATTATCGCAGATCCAGCATAGAAATTTACTGGTTGTCAAAAAATTTCTTTCTGCAACCGGAATTGAGAGACAGTTGATATGGTAGCCTTGTTGACAGGCGCCAGCACATGTTATAAACGACTCGTTCCTTTTTAGTTTATTTTTGCAAGTATTGCACGACCCTGCCATATTTAAGTAAATTTCTGACCTTGGAGAAACTATAATTAACTTGTTGAGAGTTGATAAGTTCTTGTAAATGTCAGAAAGAAATGAAACACTGAATATGATACACTTTTTCGACTATAATTGCTCTAGATTATTAGATAATATAAAATAAACTTCACTGTACTCTGCGCGTAACATAAACACACAATTTGGTATAAAGTTCACTTTTTACCAATAAATTTTAACGAAAATTTTATTAAAAAATACGGGATGATAAAAAAACACGTCTGCACTTTGAAAGATTAAAAAAAAAGATAGGGCTGCAATATGTTTACATTTACCACCTTTACCAGCTTTACAACTACAAAGAAAATTGTTTATATAAATCACATTGTTTTTTAATACTAAACAGCTATTTATTTCATATGGTGAAGGCATCAAATCACTAGTTTGTAAGCAAAGTGCAAAAGTGTCACATTTTGTATCACTAATATTTGTGACACCACATAAAACAATTAGTTCTTTATTTAGCACTTGTTCTCCTTCCAAAATATAGCGGAATTCATTCGTAGCATCCAAATATTTAAATAATTCTTGGAATGATAACCTCAAATCTTTGATTGACAATGTCATTTTTTCTGTTAAAATATGAATTATTGGAGATTAATATAAAATATCTAAGTATATAATAATAAATCGCAGTATTGAAATTTACCTGAATGATACAAATAACAATCGTTAATACGTATTTAACTTAGTAACTTTGTAGTGAAGAATGTACATAACCCTATAGGAAATAGCAACAGAATACGAATTAGAGCCGCCATATTGTAAACGCACACAGCGACGCCAACGGTAATTCGTTAGCGAATACTCGAAACGGTACCGAATTTTATGCTCGGGCGAAAGAGAGAGATAGAAGATAGGAGGCTTCATTTTCCCGGCTAACGCCATAAGTAAACGTTGTACTTGAGAGTTTAACTTATAAGTTTTGAGTGTTTTATTTGCATTTAAATCGGTATTTTTTTAATAAAATGGAGTGTTTTATTCCAAATTGTAATAGTGGCTATAGAAATAATAATGAAAAAGTAACTATATTTAGTGCACCAAAAGACAATGACACTTTGGCAAAAAGTTATTCCGAGGAAGGATAGAGTCTTTAGTGAAAAAGACTTTGTATGTGCGAAACATTTCACAGAAGACATCATTAAAGGATGGACCGATGGGTACAATACAAAAAACAGCGAACTAGTGATGCAAATGTAGTAATTACTCCTGCAAAATCTAATTTATTAATAGATACAGCAGGTATAATGCATGAATTATTAATCCTGATAATGATTAATATGTAATATTATTTTTAGAATCACAAAAGGAAGTGAACATTCAATTTCCAAATGAATTTTGGTCTTTTAATAAAGTACAAAATGATACAGTTCAGTACATTACTTTCGTAAAATTATTAATTACTTCTAATGAGTTGCCATACATTGAAAAACAAATTTTGTTAAATGAAGGATTGTTTTTTAAAATTTTTGTTTTCGGCCAAGAATACCATAATAGTAAGTAGAAGTTTATGAAGAAACTATAACCACTGTTTTAGATAATTACAAATTTCATTTCCCATGCGAAGAACACAAGTCACAAATTTTGGCGTATGTAATTCATAAATTTATTTTGATGCGGCTAAAACAGTATTATCACCAAATAAAAATTAATAATTCCTCAAAAAGTAAAGAAAAAAGAAAAATTGCAAAATTATGTACAAATTGAAGTGTCTAATAATATATTTATAATTAAAATTGTTTTAAAGTTTAAACTTACGGGATTTTTAAAAATTGTAGTAATTATACATATAGACAGTAAAACACATTAAATTTCCGAAAAACATACTAACAACACACATTTGGACGTCACAATTAAAAAAATAAATAAATAAATAGTGTAAAATTCTCATCAATCGTCAAAAATATAAAAAATGTGATAAACTTACACCCTGTAAAAATTTTAAATTTTGTTTTAGCTTGTTAAATTAGTTTATTTTAAATTTTATATTACCGCCACGTTTAAATTTTATGTATTTCTTCTTATTTTTGTTATTTTATTTTATTTGTTTTAACTTTGTATTTTATTATTGTATTTTATTTGTATTTATTATTATATTTTATTATGTTATTGTATATTGAGCTTAGGTTAGTTATATCTGTTTTTAAGTTAATGTTATTTTTATCATTGTTAATATGTAACATTTCAAGTGTTAGCCTTTTGTTTAAATTGTGTTCAGTGTCTAAGATTTTTGTGTTTTCGAAGTTAAAGCTGTGGCCAGTTGATTGTACATGATTAACTAAGGCACATTTTCCTTTGTTATTGCTATTATTTTGCCAATTTCTTTTGTGTTCTTCTAATCTTATTTGTTGGTAGCGTTTAGTTTGTCCAGTATATTGTGCATTACATTCGGAGCAGGGAATTTTGTATATGACGTTGGATTTTTGTTTATTGTCAATGGGCGCCTTTGTTTTACTGAATAAATTACCAATTGTTTTGGTTTGCTTGAATGCTATTGTAATATTTAAATTTGTCATAAAAAGGTTTTTTAAATGTAAAGCTAGGCCATCTACATATGTGTACGGAAAATATTTTTTGTCCGGGTCTATATTATTTATTGTTGTACGGTTATTTACATCATCTTTATTATCAGCTTGCTCTATTTGATTTTTTATTTTGTTAACGACACCATTAATAATTCCTTTCGGATAATCATTTTCTTTAAGAAGATATGTTACATATTCTAATGTCTCTTTTCGATGCGAATTTGAGGTTATAATACCTGCAGACAAAGTAGATGAAACACTCACTACGTTTAATAACTATAGGCGACTCTGATTAAGCTCGCAGCGCCAAAGTGTGAATTTGTGAAACTAACGGAGCTGTGATAATTTTTGTTTTGACATAAGAATCAGTGTTGATTAGTAGCCGATTTTCTTTATTTTTTTGAATTATAAATGTGTTAATATTTATATTAACTTCTATACAATAAAGTTTAAGTTATTTATTTTTGTTTAATAGTATAATTTTCATTGTTTAATACATATATTTGTTTTAGTAGCAGTGTATAAATTATTTGATTTCTCTGCATCATTTGAGATCGTAGAACGAAGTTTGAAATTCTTTTTAAAGAAAATATAAGAATTTTTGCCAGTAGTTATTAATATTAATTGATATTGTTTTTGAATTAAATTTTATGTCTTTACTATACGATGAATGGTTCATTAAAGCTGATTAAAAGAATATTTTAAATGTGTGTATCGATGAGAAGAATTTTTAGATTCTCAATATATTTTATTAGGTGGCATTTTAAATAATAAGAATATAAAAAAAAAACATTTCTAATATCTTCTAGTCAACAAACTATGGCATTACTGAAAATTTGCACAATATGTAAGGCTGGAAACATTGGTTAAATTGGTTATAAAGCAAAAACACGAGTAAGTAAGAATGATTAAGTTAAAATTATTTATACAAATTTAAATTAGTTTTTAAGGAATTTGTTTGCGAATATTATTTTTATTTAGTTTTATTAGGTATCTTTTTATGTTTGTTTCTAGTATATTTCAGGAAATCTCTAAAGCAATTGAAAATATTGCATATAATAAAGGGTAACAAATATTACATGAAATACGACATTAACTAACTTCTAGAAAAGTAGCCATTCTCTTTAAAATATAGAACACGCATTCATATAATCTGCTTACGGGTATTTTTAATTTAAAAATCCAGGCCTTCAATTTATCATTTTTTTGTATTTTCCTAATTTATTGTAAATATTTAAAAAACATTCTGTCTTTTTTGTAAAGTAGTGGAAATTTATATTATTATATTGTTATAATCAATAACAAATATGTCAAATTAAATGGTCAAATAAATTCTATAAGCACCACACGCAACTAAAACAATGCAGTCTATCACAGCTCCTGTAGTTTTAAAATTCGCCACCAGATAGAGTATCGCTTAGCAAGAGTCGCCTATAACGTTAATTTACAATTTACAGTTGAAATAGAGAAACAAAATTCTCTTCCATTTCTTGATATGACAGTAATAAGATACAATGATGGAACTACTAAATGGTACAAAAACCCACTGCCAGCACCAGATACCTTAATTACAAATCAAAACATCCGAAAAATCAGTTAATTAATAACGCAACGAATCTTATACACAGAGCACTCAAACTAACCTCAAATTCGCATCGAAAAGAGACATTAGAATATGTAACATATCTTCTTAAAGAAAATGATTATCCGAAAGGAATTATTAATGGTGTCGTTAACAAAATAAAAAATCAAATAGAGCAAGCTGATAATAAAGATGATGTAAATAACCGTACAACAATAAATAATATAGACCCGGACAAAAAATATTTTCCGTACACATATGTAGATGGCCTAGCTTTACATTTAAAAAACCTTTTTATGACAAACTTAAATATTACAATAGCATTCAAGCAAACCAAAACAATTGGTAATTTATTCAGTAAAACAAAGGCGCCCATTGACAATAAACAAAAATCCAACGTCATATACAAAATTCCTTGCTCCGAATGTAATGCACAATATACTGGACAAACTAAACGCTACCTACAAATAAGATTAGAAGAACACAAAAGAAATTGGCAAAATAATAACAATAACAAAGGAAAATGTGCCTTAGTTAATCATGTACAATCAAATGGCCACAGCTTTAACTTCGAAAACACAAAAATCTTAGACACTGAACACAATTTAAACAAAAGGCTAACACTTGAAATGTTACATATTAACAATGATAAAAATAACATTAACTTAAAAACAGATATAATTAACCTAAGCTCAATATACAATAACATAATAAAATATAATAATAAATACAAATAAAATACAATAATAAAATACAAAGTTAAAACAAATAAAATAAAATAACAAAAATAAGAAGAAATACATAAAATTTAAACGTGGCGGTAATATAAAATTTAAAATAAACTAATTGAACAAGCTAAAACAAAATTTAAAATTTTTACAGGGTGTAAGTTTATTACATATTTTATATTTTTGACGATTGATGAGAATTTTACACTATTTATTTATTATTTTTTTTAATTGTGACGTCCAAATGTGTGTTGTTAGTATGTTTTCCGAAAATTTAATGTGTTTTACTGTCTATATGTATAATTACTACAATTTTTAAAAATCACGTAAGTTTAAACTTTAAAACAATTTTAATTATAAATATATTATTAGACACTTCAATTTGTACATAATTTTGCAATTTTACTTTTTTTTTACTTTTTGAGGAATTATTAATTTTTAATTGGTGATAATACTGTTTTAGCCGCATCAAAATAAATTTATGAATTACATACGCCAAAATTTGTGACTTGTGTTCTTCGCATGGGAAATGAAATTTGTAATTATCTAAAACAGTGGTTATAGTTTCTTCATAAACTTCTACTTACTATTATGGTATTCTTGGCCGAAAACAAAAATTTTGAAAAACAATCCTTCATTTAACAAAATTTGTTTTTCAATGTATGGCAACTCATTAGAAGTAATTAATAATTTTACGAAAGTAATGTACTGAACTGTATCATTTTGTACTTTATTAAAAGACCAAAATTCATTTGGAAATTTAATGTTCACTTCCTTTTGTGATTCTAAAAATAATATTACATATTAATCATTATCAGGATTAATAATTCATGCATTATACCTGCTGTATCTATTAATAAATTAGATTTTGCAGGAGTAATTACTACATTTGCATCATTAGTTCGCTGTTTTTTGTATTGTACCCATCGGTCCATCCTTTAATGATGTCTTCTTCTGTGAAATGTTTCGCACATACAAAGTCTTTTTCACTAAAGACTCTATCCTTCCTCGGAATAACTTTTTGCCAAAGTGTCATTGTCTTTTGGTGCACTAAATATAGTTACTTTTTCATTATTATTTCTATAGCCACTATTACAATTTGGAATAAAACACTCCATTTTATTAAAAAAAATACCGATTTAAATGCAAATAAAACACTCAAAACTTATAAGTTAAACTCTCAAGTACAACGTTTACTTATGGCGTTAGCCGGGAAAATGAAGCCTCCTATCTTCTATCTCTCTCTTTCGTCCGAGCATAAAATTCGGTACCGTTTCGAGTATTCGCTAACGAAATTACCGTTGGCGTCGCTGTGTGCGTTTACAATATGGCGGCTCTAATTCGTATTCTGTTGCTATTTCCTATAGGGTTATGTACATTCTTCACTACAAAGTTACTAAGTTAAATACGTATTAACGATTGTTATTTGTATCATTCAGGTAAATTTCAATACTGCGATTTATTATTATATACTTAGATATTTTATATTAATCTCCAATAATTCATATTTTAGCAGAAAAAATGACATTGTCAATCAAAGATTTGAGGTTATCATTCCAAGAATTATTTAAATATTTGGATGCTACGAATGAATTCCGCTATATTTTGGAAGGAGAACAAGTGCTAAATAAAGAACTAATTGTTTTATGTGGTGTCACAAATATTAGTGATACAAAATGTGACACTTTTGCACTTTGCTTACAAACTAGTGATTTGATGGCTTCACCATATGAAATAAATAGCTGTTTAGTATTAAAAAACAATGTGATTTATATAAACAATTTTCTTTGTAGTTGTAAAGCTGGTAAAGGTGGTAAATGTAAACATATTGCAGCCCTATCTTTTTTTTAATCTTTCAAAGTGCTTTCAAAGTGCAGACGTGTTTTTTTATCATCCCGTATTTTTTAATAAAATTTTCGTTAAAATTTATTGGTAAAAAGTGAACTTTATACCAAATTGTGTGTTTATGTTAAGCGCAGAGTACAGTGAAGTTTATTTTATATTATCTAATAATCTAGAGCAATTATAGTCGAAAAAGTGTATCATATTCAGTGTTTCATTTCTTTCTGACATTTACAAGAACTTATCAACTCTCAACAAGTTAATTATAGTTTCTCCAAGGTCAGAAATTTACTTAAATATGGCAGGGTCGTGCAATACTTGCAAAAATAAACTAAAAAGGAACGAGTCGTTTATAACATGTGCTGGCGCCTGTCAACAAGGCTACCATATCAACTGTCTCTCAATTCCGGTTGCAGAAAGAAATTTTTTGACAACCAGTAAATTTCTATGCTGGATCTGCGATAATTGCAAAAGCCAAGCTCGCTCACCTTTAAAACTTTCCAACCCCGATGGTCCGATTCTTGACAGTGCGACTATGTCTGATGTGGTCAACACTTTAGCTGCTCTCAAAAAATCGGTGGATTACTGCTGCAGTAAAATCGACGACTTCCAATTGAAAATTGATAGTTGGTCCGAAAAAATTAAAATGATTGAGCCTCTGCAAGCAGAATGTGAAGCTTTAAGAGCTAAAGTGGATGATCTGGACCAACGATCAAGGGCTAACAATTTAGAGATAGCTGGTGTCCCCGAAAAACCTAATGAAAATCTAATCGATATAATTTTCAATCTTGGTAACGTCATTCAATGTCCGCTTACCCAAAACGACATTGATGCTATCCACAGGGTCTCACCTTTCCATCATATTGCGAATAAACCAAAACAAATCATCGTACGTTTCGTGTCACGCTTGAAACGTGATAATTTTATTGCATTGGCTCGTCAAAACAAAGATTTAAATTCAAGCCATCTTGATTTTGCAGAAAAATCCAAAATTTTTGTGAATGACCATCTTAGCCCTAAAAACAAATCACTTCTTTTTAGAACTAAAGAATGTGCACGTGAGAAAAAGTTCAAATACATTTGGGTACGCAATAGCAAAATTTTTGCACGTAAGCAGGATAATTCACCAATCATTTTAATAAATTCCGAAAATGATTTTGTCAAGATGAAATAAATTAAACACAGCACACTATACCTACTAAGTTCACTGTTCTTGAATGATAAGCGTATATTACGAAAATGTCCGAGGTTTAAAAACCAAACTAACTAACGTGTACAACGCCTTATCTTCTAGAGATTACGATGTGGTGTGTCTAACTGAGACTTGGCTTAACAACACCGTGTCTGACAGTGAAATTTGTGATTTGAATAATTACTGTATATATAGACGCGATCGTGACAATCCTCTAACAAAACAAGGTGGTGGTGTATTAGTGTTGGTGTCCAAGAAATTTTACTCCCAGGTTCATTTAGAGTGGTGCTCATTAGCAGAGGACATTTGGGTGACCATAACCAGCTCCAATTTCAAAAAAATACATCTGTGCTGTGTTTATATTCCCCCAAAATCTGATGTAGACATCTACAACAGTCATTTTAATAAAATTAGTGATATCTCCCTCCATTTGGCTGACAACAATACCGTTTTAGTGGTTGGAGACTACAATCTTCCCGATTTTGATTGGGTACCTACTGATAATAGTAGCCTACAAGCTCAATATGTAGGTAGATCAGATTTATACATTAATTTTATAAACAATGTATCTTTGTGTAACCTAAAACAGTTTAATAACGTTCGGAATCAGCTCAACAAAATCCTTGATTTAATTTTTTGCATATCAGATATTACAGTAACACATTGTACACTACCAATTAGCACTCTAGACACTTATCACCCTGCTCTTGAAATTGATGTTCTCCTTAATGATTTTAAGGCACTTCACACCAAGTATGAACCTAAATACAACCTTAAGAAATGTGATTACGAGAACTTGATTTATAAATTATTAGCTATTAACTGGGACTTAAATTTAAAAATACTGACGTTAATCACAATGTAAAATTATTTTATGAAATTTTATATTACTTGTTAAATTGTTATTGTCCCACTTACAAAAAACATAATAATAAATATCCCATCTGGTTCTCAAAATCTTTACTTAAAATCATAAGAGAAAAAAATAAATTTCATAAAAAGTGGAAAGCATACGGTGACATTACTGCCTACAACACATTTTCTATGTTGCGACAAAGAGTTAAAAATAAGTTAGCTAGTGATTATAAAAATTATATTACTTACTTAGAGGCAAATCTTAAATCAAATGTAATGTACTTCTGGAATCACACAAGAAAACTTAGAAATGATAACAGCATTCCAAATTCAATGCATTTTAACAAAAACAATGCTTATACTGGTGACGACATTTGTAACATTTTCGCACAATATTTCGAATCTGTATACACTACGTCTGACGCTGCAAGTTCAGACACAAACGATATAAACTTTATTGATAATTCTACCGTTTCAATATTTCTGAGAATGACATTTTAAATACACTACTGAATTTAGATATCAAAAAAGGTTGTGGTCCAGACTTAATACATCCATTATTTATAAAATCCTGTGCTCATTATTTAGTTTATCCTCTACACTTGATATTTAACAAATCTCTAAATAGCGGAGTTTTCCCTGATTTATGGAAATGTTCATATGTTACTCCTATCCATAAATCCGGCGACAAAAGTGACGTCAAGAACTATCGCCCAATATCAATACTTTCGGTGTTTGGGAAAATTTTTGAATCAATAGTGACTAGCAAAATAAAATTTGAACTACAAAACTTAATAATACCGCACCAGGCAGGTTTCCGTAGTAGAAAATCTGTACTTAATAATCTAGTCCCATTCACCGAATTTATTAGTGGGCAAATGGACAAAAGAATACAGGTTGACGTAGTGTATACAGATTTTATGAAAGCTTTTGATCGTGTTAATCACATAAAATTATTAAAAAAGTTATACAGCAGTGATATTCACGGCACTTTATTACGGTGGGTTGAATCTTACATAAAAAATCGGTCACAAATAGTTTCTTGCATAGGTTTTAAATCGAGAAAAATTGCAGTAACTTCAGGCGTTCCCCAAGGATAACACTTAGGCCCTCTTTTTATTTATTTTATACATTAATTCCATTGGGGAGTGCTTTAAATACTGCGAATATTTTCTATATGCTGACGATCTAAAAATCTTGAAACCTATAACTTCAATTATCGACTGCATAAAACTTCAAGAAGATTTGGAACGGTTGCAGGACTATTGTGACTTGAACGACTTAACATTAAACATTAATAAATGTCATTTCATAAAATTCACCAGAAACACAAATGTCATCACTTACCCGTATAGTTTAAATGGTATTCATTTGGAATGCAAGTTAAACACTAGAGATTTAGGTGTGCTATATGACTCCAAATTATTGTTCAATGAACATATTTTAAATATAGTCAAAATAGCTTATAGAACTTTAGGCTACATTTTTCGAATCTCTAAATTATATAACCATAAAGAGTCTCTTATCCTTTTATATAACTGTTTAGTTCGACCCTTAGTTGAATATGCCTCTCTTGTGTGGAATCCAGTATACAATACAAATACAATTCTAATAGAGTCTGTACAACGAAAATTTATTTCTTTATTAAAATATAAATTTTCTTTGAATAGACTTAACTATGATCAATTAACACTACTTTTTAATCTAGAATCACGATATGACTTTTTTGTTCAAGGTATTAAATAATCATATTGATAACTTTAGAATTGTAGATTATATTAATTTCCATGTTCCCTGTGTTAATATACGAAACAAGAACCTGTTTTATGTCATTAAATGTAACACAAACAGTTATAAAAACTCACCCTTAAATAGAATTATGTCAACATATAACAACTCATACAGTCAAATTGACATCTTCAATTCAACATTAATTCAATTTAAGGGTGCACTAAAAAAAAATTGTAAATCTCTCTTTATGTAATTCTTTCTGTGCTTTAACTTTGAATGTTTTTTATTATTTTCTAATTGTATTTGTAACACTTTGATGGTATACTCTATGTAAATTGTTTTGTTAGTTCTTGGAAGCCTTTAATTGGGTAATCTGTTGGCTTCCTAAATATATAAATAAATAAAAAATAAATAAATAAAATAAATTATTTTTTTTACAAGGTGTTTTAATAGTTTTAATTTTTGCTTTTGCCTGTGCATGTGCTTTTTTGGGAAGGAAATGAGTGCCTTTTTATTTTTACTTTTTACACTTTGCTTTACTATTATCTGTTTTTGTTTGCTGTTGTTTTTCTTCGTTTCAGTAATAAAATTTGTGTTTGTGTCAAAAACCTATAAAATTAAATTCTTTTCAACCAATGCCATGGTTAGAAACAAGTTGTTTTAAGAAGGAAAATAGTTTAACTATTTTACCAAAACACAAAAAAGATAAATTATTGGAAAAATTTATGAAAGAAAATCCAGGGTCAGCCTGAGCTAAACATAAGTAATATTTTTTTTTAATTTAAACAAAATAATTCCCGTTTAATGTTTCTTTGTGATGATATATTGTAATTTTTATTTTTATTTTATGTGTGAAATAAATTATAAAAATGAACCTAAAAAACAAAAGTTTGAGTCATAGCTACCGTTCACCAATTCGTGGGAAACCATGAAAACTAAATTCTTGTTTTTACTAGAATGACAGCCGTAAACACAATAATTTATAATATTTGGTCTAGGTTCGGAAAATAATTAAATGAAAAATAAAGGAAATAATATAAAAGTAATAAAGAGAAGGTTAGGTTAAAAGTAAGTAAAATCGGAAAATGGAAGTATGAATTAAATTTTTATACTAGATATGTAATTTTAAATGATATCAATAAAGAAACACACTGAAATTTTAACTATAAAATCACGATGAAACAAGTACAACTACAAACAATATCAGCACATAACCATTAGCCTAAACGTGTTGACATGAAAAGTACGAATTTGAAGGGTTCTTAAATCTACCACCAGAGGGCTACGAGTTAATTGCGTTCGCGAATACAGTAAATATAGGTCGTTGCACAGGCGTGGCAGTTTCTCATCTAGCCACTAGATTGCAACCCTCCTTCCTGACATTTTATATTCAAAGTTTATTTCTTCATTAGTCGTAATGTTTTAAATCAATTGTAATTAGATTTGAATTATTTACACGGCTAACATAATTTCGATAAATCAAAAATTCCCTATCTGTGCGATGGCGTACTTAACACACGGCCTTCCGTAATGGGATGCTTACATAACCTTTAAGTTGTACAATAATAGCTACTTATATCAGTGGTTATAGAAAAAGTTAAAAAAAATTACTTATGTAAAGATACTGGAGCATTTGCTTCACGTAAACAACAAATTAATAATAAGGCGCAGATCATGCAATAATAATTAAAAATAGACAAAGAAATAACATTTTTTAAATAAATTTGATAATTAAAACAGATAATTATAAAATATGCATTTCTGGACCAGACTGTACAACATGAGGCTTTGGGGACACTACGCATGCGCAGAAGTGTTAGACATCTATCTCTCTGAGGCTCGTTTCTCGCTTGCATAAAAGCCTACAAGAGCAATCCAGTATTACTATATTCCAGTGACATGTTGACGAGTAGTTCACTTTCAGGGAGTATCGGGAGTTTTCACTTGAATTGAAGACCTTGAAGCATAGGTACTGACATCTATATGCACCGGAACATACAATTTTTGTTAAAAAAATTCGTGTAAGATGGCGCTCAGGTCACAAATTTGAATTCATATTTACATTTTATGAAAGTGACTTGTGTTTACTATTACTAATTAATTAATAATAAGCATTTCAAACATGAACGAAACATGTAGAATCTTTCTGATAAAAAATAAAATATTAATGCAGAAGTACAGATATTCTTTCATTTCTATTCCTGCTTTTCTTGCGTTATAGTATTCTCGGTGTTTTCTACGTTCTTTGATTTTTGCTTTTCGGATTTGGTTTTGATTTTGGATTTTGACTTGGTTTTGTGATTTCATTGCTTTAGTAACATTTGAGGAAGGTAAGTTTATTATTTTATAATACATAATGAATACCAAAGGTTATAAAATATATTTTTCAGATGCCTACTTGTTGCGTGCCTTCGAGCAAGCATACATTGTTGCGTTTTCCCAACCCGAAAACTAAATTGCAGGAATAACTACGTTGGAAACATATCATAAATAGCCCGGAATTAGCCGACAAGTCTGTAGATTGGATTTATAATAATCGAAGAATTTCCAGTATGCATTTTGAAGCAAAATTCTTAAAGTTAAATGCGTCCAAATACAAACTTTCGCCGGATGCTGTTCCATCCATTTTTCCAACAATTGGTAAATAATTATGCATGATTTATGAGTATATAATAATAACTTTACATATTGTACTGTAGAAGAGCAATTCCGAGTTATGAAGATTGATCCTGCTGCAACTGTAGCAAACAACGCGCCCGTTGACAAGAACGTCAGAAAGAGATTTATACGATACGTGAACGCGAACATTGACTTGACTGGACTGACGTGTGGGATTCATGACATTGCAGATACGTTTGTTAAGTTCGCCGTTAAACTTTCCGTTTACATTTGGTGTAAACGCATCAATAGATATTTAACCGGACAAGACAGGCGTGGCCTTGCATTTCTTGATCCCACACAACGACTGGCTGTTGATCGCTACAACAAGATATTAAAATCCAAGCACCGCAAGTAAATTGTAAGTATTTTCTTATTTAATGTTTGCGTTAAGTTACTAATAAATAATATTTTCAACCAGGAAAATCTTCTTTACATTGGCTGTCGAATTCAATATCTATCAATACACCAAGTGTATTCCAGCTCCATCACCTCTTCTACCTGGAAAATCTTCTACACATTGGCTATCGAATGCAATATCTACGCTAAAGGTATTCCGGCTCCATCACCAGGAAAATCGTCTTCATACTGGCTGTTGAATTCAACATCTACGTCAAGAGTATTCCGGCTCCATCACCTGGAACATCTTCTTCACACTGGCTGTTGAATTCAATATCTACGTCAAGAGTATTCCAGCTCCATCACCTGGAACATCTTCTTCACACTGGCTGTTGAATTCAATATCTACGTCGAGTATTCCGGCTCCACAACCTGGAACATCTTCTTCACGCTGGCTGTTGAATTTAATATCTACGTCAAGAGTATTCCGGCTCCATCACTGATTCTACCAGAAAATTCTTCCTAATGTTATTTTTAACTATAACTGTTTAATAATTGTAGTAACTGTAAATTAATAGCAAAATATTTTATATATAGCACTTTTATATATAAAATTCTACTGTTTATGTTGATTTTCATGTACTATTTTGTATTTATATCTATTGATATATGTGTAATATTTTTATACAAATATATTTTAAATATATGAAAACTTTGTATATTTTTTAAATACATATTATTAGCGCTTAAATATATTCAACTACATCAGCGCCAGAAGAACGGTATGGGAACAAATTATCCAGTTACGTGGTTTAATGAATTTAACATTGAGTGCCCCCTCCCGATACTCCCTG